>JAXGFM010000010.1:21170000-23570000 GCA_039880935.1 Streptanthus diversifolius | reverse complement strand
CCCTAAAAAGTTCTGTTTTTATCTTTCAATTTTAAAATCAGATATGAAGCGAGAGAAAAGCTTTCTTTTTTTATTTTTGGTAGAAAGGTGAATTAACGGTCAGGATAAGAATATTATTAAGATCAACGGATGAGATCTTGGTTAGATGAGGTGTCTTTACCTGCGGAAAGTACAGGTCAGCTAATCTAGATAGATAGATAGATATTCTTAGATGCCTCTTAGCAGAACCAATTACTAAATTGTAATTAAATGAATTCGCAATTTTTCTCTCATCTTTTCGATTAGTGTGATTTTTTTAATAAGTCAGAGATACATATATATTTTGCTTAGTTGATTTACTGTAAAATGTTATCAAAGAATGAAAGAGCGATTTTGCTTGTAACTTGTCCTGAATATAATACTTGAATTTGAACAAAAATTTATGTTTAGGTTTCACAACATTTTCGGAGAAAAGATCATTCTCATTATAGATTTTATGATTTATCACTATAGATTATTTTAAAATTACATAATTAAATTTAGATTAAAAAATATATTAACAATTTAGAGGTATCAAAATGAGTTAACTTAGCTCAATTCATGATGAGCTTGGATCTTTCATGAGCTAACTCAGCTGAGCTTATTTTACTATATGAGCTTTAATATATATTATATACTCAAATTCAGATCATTTTGATCATGAGTTACATGAATTAGCTCATGATCTAATATAAATAATAAAAATAATTAATTTTTAAAAAATAAATTTCATATTATAATTCAAAAGTTAAATATTAACAACTAATTCTAAATACAGAATAAAACTAATGTCTAAAAAGAAATTGAATTAAACAAAAAAATAGTGCAATGATCCAAAATTTTATTTATTTTGTATGAAAGTCTTGAGATGATTCATCTTCATAATTTTCATCCGTAAATTGTAAAACATAAAAGGATAATTTCTATAATACTCATGTTTATCTTATAAAATGTAAATGTAAATATATAATTTTAACATAAAATATTTCTATACAAACTCAAGATATATATATATGTATATATATAATTTTAGTTCTAAAAAAAATCAAGTTCATAAGATAGCTCGTGTTCATTTAAGCTCAGTTATATAACTTGCGATCTAACTTAAGCTCGATAACTATACTTATTAATTAAATTACCCTAAAAACAGTATTGGTGTTCATAAAAAAATGAGCTGAGCTGAGCTAACTCATGGGTTTATGGTTCATTTTGACACCCTTACAAATTATACATATATCATAGAAATTTTGTAGTTAATTTATAGCTTATAATTAGTATCATTCGATGTCTTATACCTCGTGTACCTTCGTATAAATTGAAGAGCATGGAAAAATAAAATAAAGGATTAAGTGGTAATCAACTACTTTGACTTGAAAAAAAATAAGAAACTGTTCGTAGAAAACTTCAACGGGTTATTGGATGTTGCTTATAAGAACTATTATTTGTTATCATATAAAGCTGGCCTTTCGCACTGAAACTATTGGGCCGTCGACATTGAAGCTGACCAGGTCAACATTCACAATATAAGTTTTATGCATATATATAATATATCTCATTGATATGAATATATGATAGTCTACTCCCACCAAAATATATTTAAATTTAGCTAACGATGCTCTCCACCTCAGAACGTAATATTTGGTTAAATTCTTGATATTTATTTAATTGACTAAATCACTCAATATCAATATTAATCTTACTTAGTAATGAATCATCATCATAAATTTATATTTTAACGATGATCAAAGTATTTTTCTATAACTTAGCTCCACCGCTAGTCATAGACCAATGAGGCAATGACGGTGAAACATTTTTTTTTTCTTGCATCCTCTACTCTCTTTAGATGGATAACAAGTTCATATATTTGGAATATTGGGGAATACTTTATATATGTAAGTATATTCAAATGTGTTTGAGTTTACTGTCGAAATGGTGCATTTTGGACTATTTTCCTAATTTTAAGTAAGATAATTTGTATATACTTACTTACCTACAATATTGCATAAAGAAGATTACATCTAAATACTAGGGTAAGCTTGGACATACCTCTTATGGAAAAGAGTTAAAGAACAACAAAAGAAAAAATCCATATATAGAAGAATATACCATTTGAGATGGATACGATGAACAAGGATATAACGAAACCAAAAACATTGTACGGGTTCTTATGTGTATATATGATTCACCAAGCTAATTGATGTAAAATCTTAGTGACCGACCTAGAACAAGCAAAATGCTAAAATATATTAGCAAAGTTGTCCATAAAGTCTCCAATGATACGAAGAAGCTGTTCCGCGGAATCGGAACATGGATTCTTGCTGAAGAAACCATGTTCCTCGTTTTCAAATTCAATGTAATCTACTTTTTTCCCTCCCATCTTCTTCAGTTTATATGCATACTCTTTGGCCCTATCTCTTAGGAGTTCTGAGCCGCCGGCGATCACCAACATTGGCTCTATGCTGATTGGTTCGAGTGTAGGACTCATCGGCCCAAAAGGGTTAGCCATGGGATGATCCCTTGTTGCACCTTCTGGTAATGAAAGTCTCCAAAACCTTTAACAAGTTAAACGTTAGCCTTTAGCCTTTTTCTATATTAATATATATATATATATATATTGACATGGACTCTACCAATTTTTACTATACATATGGCTTTATGACAATGGCCATGAACAAGACGGGTCAATCATCTCAATGTTCAAATAGAAAAAGAGAAACGATCAATTAGAGAGAAGACTTGAATGATATGTGATCCCAATGACTCCACGTTGATAAACACGAAATAATTTAGCACATTCGAATATACTAAATATTATATTAAACTTTGAGACTGTGTTTGCATTTGGTTTTATCTATACTGTGTGCAATGATGGTCACGACTCACGACTCAGGAGAATCATAAGCAAAGTTAAGCTGATACAATAAAGGAAACTAGGATAATGCATGACGCACTATCTCCGTTCCAAACATATCGACTACTATTCTTGATATCGGATTATCTATTTGTTCCATCAATCACTAGTTCATGTATTATAAAAAATGAAAGGTGGCCTAAAACTACATAATTTTGCAACATTAAGCAAACTTATAATGTCATTTTAAATTACACGAGTTTATAAAATCATTTTGTAACTACACAGACTTGATAATATATTTTAACTATCAAAATTAACTAAGCTAAGAACCTAAAAAAGAGTGATGAGTTTGTAATTGATTAAAGGCTACTGAAATACCATAGGCCTCTGATCCGAGTACTGATATCAATTCAAACATAGTAATAATCATATTGAACCAGTCAATTAACTAAGTTTGTAGTTTTCTATACATTTTTAGCGAATTTCTGTAGCTATATCGGATCATGGATTAGTAATATTGCTGCGAGTTCTTTTAGTTTTAGACCATTTTGTACACACACAAAAAAAAAAATTCTGAGTTATTAGTATCATGTAGAATCGTGAAATGGTAGGGTCTCTAATTGGTTGTCATTATTTTTTTTTATATCAGGTTTATTTAGATTTTTTTTAATTCGAATAATTTCCATACAAGATATTTTCAAGTTGTCGTCCATCTACTGGATGTTCTCTTCAAGATCGATTCGTGTAACCACTGTTATCGGAGACCCATATATTTGAAAAGCCATTTTTAACGTTAAATGAGTTGAGACAAATCAAATAGTGGAGTATTAGTAGATTAAGCACATTGACTAATTTTTCTGACGTAATGTCTTAACAATCGTATGATGGGCTTAAATAATACGTCTTAGCCAAATAAATCAAAATTATTGTTATATTTAACGCGGAGAGTAATTAGAAATGAGTATATCAATATGTCTTGTCTGTTCGTGTATATGTTTCTAAACAAAATAAATGTATAGTTGTAAACTGGTAGGAAAAGTCGTTTTCTTTAGAAAGTTTGTGTTTTTTGTGCCATGGTCAAGAATTAGTACTCCTTTGAACTAGTTGGCGAATTCGATATTAATGTAATTTTTATATATCAAATTGTCATTACTATTAAAACATATGATCTTTCGGGTAAACGAAAAAAAAATTATTCTATATTCAGATTAATTAAGATAAAAATATCTTTATGTTTTGAAAAAAAATGACTATGAACACATGCAATTTAAAATAATTGTGTAGTTTTGAAAGATAGTAAAGGCACTGTGAACACATGTACTATTACTATAAGTCTAGCTGTGTATTCATGAAGAGGCACTGTGACTCTAGCTGTCTCTCTCGTGCGACTCGGCAATTCACTCCAACGATTTAATTGGAGTTATTCGCATAAAAGATAATATGAAAATTAAAGTAACTGAAAATGACATTTATATATATACCCATGTATAATAATATAAGTTAAATACTTAATAGTTAGGTTATAAGCAATGAAGTCATGCATGACTAGTAATTCAATGAATTTGTATATTTTAATGTTTATATGCCAAATATAATATATTCGGTACGTCTAAAGAAAATTAAAATATAGTGTTAGCTTACTTGTCAAGCAAATCCAAGCTGAGCAAAGCTTCAGACGGGCCATCCTCGGATTTAGTCCTCTCCTCCCCGCCAAAAAACGGTGCCAAAAGAACGTAACCACGAACCCGAACCGGACTCAACTCGATTGAACCTGACCCGAACCGGAAAGCAAGGTGATGAGCTATGTTCCCACCGGAAGAATCGCCAAGGACATAAACGCAGTCGAAGTCAACGCCGGGTCCACCTTCGAACCAGTGGTCCTCGTCACCAGAAACAGCCTGGTCCCGGAGCCACATAAGCGCGGCCTCGGCATCCTGAAAGGCGGCGGGGAGGCGGTGTTCGGGGGCTAACCGGTAGTCAGGTGCTACCACAAGGGCGTGGAGGGAAGATGCAAGAGTAAGGCAGAAATTGTGAAAGTGAGGCCAAGAGCGTGAACCAAAGCAAAAGCCACCGCCGTGGAAGAAGACCACGACGGGGATGGTGGTAGCAGTACGGTTAGAGGCGGAAATGGGTTTGTAGAGACGGAGGTGAAGGTTATTGGGTTTGTGAAAGATTGAGTCTTTGAAGAGAACGGTTTTGTGGTTAGCGAGTGGGATTTGTTGTGTGATAAGGTCAATGCTCTTGGATCTCAACACGGTACCGTTGCTTAGGAGTTGAAGCAAACCCATGCAGTCTTCTGCTATTTGTGGCTCTTCTCCTAGAGAGCCCATTTTTTTTTTTTCTTTTCTAATTAATTAAGCTTCCTTTTGGATATATGTATCAATGTCATGTGACTCAAATATATAGAGACCATGGAAGCAACCAAGGGTATTTTTGTAATATAAGTCGGTAAATCGAGACTGTGATAGATGATATCTCAAAATCTTTGAATAGAGGTTTATTGTTTTGCGGCTGATTCGTCTCATGTGACCAAGTTATTCCTGTCGACTTTTCCTCCTCTTATATGACTTGTTTGATATCTTTAAGAAAATCTACAATTTGTTTTTGAAGATCGCATCTAATTACTGACAAGAACAGGACGTTATGTTGCACTTTCACTAACCTTCACATGATCTTATCTTATTAACATGTTATCTTTTTTTTTTCTTGTTGTCAACGTATCAATATCACACTCTCCCTTCTCTTTCATAAATATGAAAATCTTTTGACGACTCGAGATCAGAAAAGACCTCAATGTTTTTGTCTCTAGTGGTAAGAGTCGGTGCTTGAGGATACACAGCAGATCGCTCTACTCAGATTACCACTTGATAACAAGTAAACGCAATGAGATAAATAAATGCTTGCATCAGCTGTTTTGTACTTAGATGAAACTTTGGGTGTTTTACAGACCAAAGAGAAACAGTATGAGACCAAAGATACAATGTTACACAAACAACATAACAATGAATATCTCCTTCCCTCTTACTATTATGAAATATCATTATTACCAACAAGAGCAACCAAAAATCATTTTGGAGTTTCACTGACCATATATGTTTTACCAAGGAAACGTTACCTGAAGAAATACACAAGGCATTTTTAGTAACACACATGAGGAGGAATTAGCTTTCCTGGATTCATGATATCGTTTGGGTCCAACGCTCTCTTGATTTTCCTCATAGTTTGCAGTGCTTCTATTCCATGTTCCTTCTCCAGATACTTCCATTCCATGAACAACCAAAAACCCCGTTCAAATCACAAATACAAATTTACATAAATGTAATCTTTTTGGGCAATAAGAAAGCAGATATAGGTTAAGACATGAGCTATACCTTCATTTTTCCTGTTCCAACACCGTGCTCTCCAGTACATGTTCCTGATAAATGGAACAAAACGCATTTTCATAAACAAGTGACGTCATTAGAACCATGTCTCCTAAATCGGGGAACAAGCGTATACACATTCTATAGAAAAGAATAATGGATCACAAGAACACTAGTAGAGGAGAAAAGAGTAAGGAATATGCAAATATAAAGCCAACTTATATCTAACAAGCACTGCAACAGCACTTCTTTAAGAAGTAAGAAAGCAAATGCTAGGACTCTGTTGTTTGTACAATTTAGCAACATATATAACCTATTTGTTAATTATTTTTTACCAATGGGGACAAATATTTTACCCCTACCGATCTCCATTACTTTTGCTTTTTTTTTTCATTTTTGCTCAAAGAATTTATTAAAAAGTTTCTGTTACAGTCTAGTATTTTTTGCAAAACAATTAGAATGGAAGGCATTTACCGTCCATGGCCAGTGCATTGTGAACCATAATGTTGTTCAATCTTTCTGCCTCCCTTCGCTGCTCTTCATTGTTTGGATCGAACATAATACATGTATGGAAGTTTCCATCTCCAGCATGCGCAATGACGGCACTGAGAGTAATACAAAAATAGTCTGCATACACTTTATTGAAAGAGGATGCTTATTATATCCATGATACTGAGCATAGGCAACTAAGATACCACAACAACGGTGATGCATCAAGCTCTTTCTTGGATCTTGATATTAGTTCTCCAAGGTGAGACAAAGGGACACAGACATCCTTCAGGAAAAATAGTTAAAGAAAATTCCTTGACATTCAACCTTATAAGTGAAAAATAAAGATTTATGGCATAACATGATTTGAGATTCCTGAATGTAGCTGGGAAAGTTCATCTAGAACGAAAGTGTATCTAAAGAAAACAACATACCGTAGTCATTGCTTCATGACCTGGCGCCATCGCATAGCAAGCCCACAGCGCCTCCTTTCGCATCTGCATAAAGAAAAGAGTCAGAAAAATTAGATCCTTCGGTAACTCAATCATATTAGAATCAAACGAAAGAGTAATCAGTGTAGAGTTTCATCTTGCGCATAGCCTCATTTACTATAACGAAAATCTCCAAAAATGTTGTGTTCACATTTGGTGGTATATCATAACCAGGATAGTCAAAGAATAAAAATTGGACAATATCACGTAAACATAACCACTGGCACGAGTCTACAGCAAGAACACACTACAACAAAAGCAAGTACATATATTCCCTTCTTTTCTGCTTCTTATTTCATGCTGGAAGGTTGAAGGGAGAAAGGGTTGGGAGTGGGACAGAGAATTACCTTCCACAGTTCCTTTTTTGCTTCAGATTCTTCCGCGAACACAAAGTCTGATCCATTGTGTTTGGAAGCAATCTTCTGTACAATTTGAGTCTGCTCACGTGCATATGCCTCTAAAAGAGAGAGAAAAGGAAACAAAAATAAATACATAGGAGAATCAGAAGACAGTGATTCTCTATTTATGTGTCTAGCGGTAGGACTGAGCATGAGAACTATGATACAGCCTCACCTGTCCCTATAAATTCAAACATCAGAGTTGGAACTTCACTCAAGTTTTTCCCATTTGCCATATTAAGAGCCCTGATTAGAACCTCGTCAAGGAGCTCCACTCTAGACACCTGATGGGAATAAAGGTAAAGGTGAAATGATTTTAATAACAGTTTGAAATCATATCATTTAAAAGCAGAGGTCTAACCTGTATTCCAGACATCATAGTGGCAATGGCCACGTCTGCAGCGTCCTTAACCGTAGGAAAATTGCACATTGCCACCTGAAATATAAAATAAATATGTCTTGACACCAAGTCATAAGGAAACTTGCTAACCATCGCGAAAAGGTGTTCTGTCAGACACCAGTGTTCTGTCAGACAAGTCATGGTGGAAAATTGTATTGGTATTTTACGCTTTTGAATGTTCAAATGATGTACGGTCCATTCTTAAGATTTATCCTACGCCCACACTAAATGAGGAAGTCTTTCAAAACAAGAGCAAGGGAAACAAGGGTCCACAAGGCAAACGGCTTTCACTATTCCTCGAGATACTGCAGGTTTTGTTTTCATAGTCGTTTTACTCTGCATATTTTACTGGAAAGT
Source organism: Streptanthus diversifolius (assembly GCA_039880935.1). Classification (NCBI taxonomy): domain Eukaryota; kingdom Viridiplantae; phylum Streptophyta; class Magnoliopsida; order Brassicales; family Brassicaceae; genus Streptanthus; species Streptanthus diversifolius. The sequence goes on along the minus strand of JAXGFM010000010.1, from coordinate 23,561,631 downwards.
GAAATAGTTAAGATATAAATACTACGCAAAGAAACAAGTTAAGCCAATGCAGGACATGACTGGCAAACGATGAAATTAACTAAAGACGAATCTGCTCGCAAAAATTTGAACTCAGTTTCGACCTTCAAGGAAGAACTAAATCACATAGCAAAGAAGCACGAATATCTTTCTGCTTGGCAGAACCTGAATTAGAACTGAAACATCAAAGAGGTAAACATACTATAAAGGAAGAAAGGAAGAAGTCAGTATACCACCGAATGCTGTGGGATTTTCTGAAGCCGGAGAGTAACCTCAGTTATGACTCCCAAAGTCCCCTCACTCCCAATAATCAAGCGGGTCAAATCGTATCTGAGACACCATCCCGATACGTATCAGCCATTAACTCAAAAGATAGAACTTGCCTGTTTGATGAAAAATCATTACATGACACAAAATTGAACGAAAAAAAGTTTCTTCTAGCTGGTGACATGATAAGTAATAATCAAACGACTGGAAGCATACTATTTAACTTTTATTTATTATTCGTCATTACCGAGAAAAAAATCAAACAAAGAATCAAGAAAATAATTGAAGACTGAAGACAAACCCTGCAGCACTCTTTCTAGCACGTGAAGCTGTCTTCACAACATCTCCATTAGGAAGAACCACCTGAGACGAGCATAACATAAATAAAATAGAACTATACGATAAGGCATGAAACAGTGGAAGAAACATCAAACCTTAAGGCTTATAACATTATCCCGCATAGTTCCATACCTACAAGCTAGTAGCAGAATTATCAAAGTCAACCGGATTAAAACAACCCAACAACTATCAGAAAGATGGGCGAGCAAAATCAAAAAGTAAAGAAGCAGAAAATTACCTTACAGCTAAAGATCCAGAGCACCGTGTAGCACACATGCCTCCTATGGTTGCACCGGGTCCTGCATCAGATATCAAATTGTTGAATGGCACCAAGAGAAATGAAAATTGAAGTTTATACTATTTCAACAGTCAAATGAGCAAAACGGTGAAGACTTTGAATGATGGAGCAACCCCCAAAAGAAAAATTCCCTAGGGATAATTGAGTTCACATAATATAATATATGTTAATCTAAAAAATGTTTTTCCAAATATTAAGACACAGACATAACAACAGAGATATGTCTCACCTGGATCAAGAGGAAAGAATAGACCGTATGGTTCTAAATGTTCATTAAGCTCCAGCCAACCAATTCCAGGCTCAACTACGACGTCCATATCCTCCACATGTAATGCTTTCACCCTCTACAGTTTCAAAGAAGATTTGAATGAGCATGAGTGGCATAATCCAATAACATCTACATGCACAGTGTAAGTTTAAACACGTCATGTCAACAGGAAAATGATAAAGCCACGTCATTCAAAAGTAAATGAGGTACATCGTATTTAAATTATCTTCCTGTAAAACATATGCAGGTTCAAACTTTAACTTTGATAGACTAATTCTTGGACTGAAACACCACATTCTGTTTACTACATGACACAAAACGGACATGATTTTAAATTTTTAGTTGAAAATGAAGGACGTTAATGTCAGATACAGAAGATTAGAATACCTTCATTAATGACATGTCAATGCATACACCTCCATTTGGAGCCAGGGTGTGACCCTCGATCGATGTTGCACCACCATATGGTACTATAGGAACCTAACCAGAGGGTAATTGCTGCCTGAATTATTTTTTTTTGCTCAAGAGCAAGGGGCTTCATTGAAGCCAGCAAATAATAAAAATAAAAGCCGGAAAGATCAATCCACCAGGAAGCTATATATCCCAAGCAATATAGCATGTTGGCCTAGACTACAAGAAAAGCCTGATCAGTGTAGTCTTGTACAAGTCAAACTTACAAACCTTATATTCGTTGCAGGATTTAAGAATCTTGGAGACTTCTTCTTCGGACCTAAACAATATTTAAGAGGATGACGATCCATGGATTTCTTTTGTCTTATAATTTCAAAGATGAAGTAAAAAGATTAACAGAAACGAGTATAAGGCGCTCAGTTGTTACAGTCTTACAATAGAACCAATTCTCAACTAATGATATTCATCTAGAAGGCAAAAACTATTGCACCAATGAGTAGTCTCACCTCGGGCAAACAACTACATCAGGGATGTTTACTGCCTTGTGAAAACTGTTCTGGGGCTTCCCATGGAAGTACCTCTCATCGTAGTCCGTTGTCAAGTTATCCTTCAAAAAGAAAGAAATGGCGAAACTCAGAAACCGAAGTTCTAGATCATTCAATTCTCCACAGCCGAAAAAAAAACAAAAAATTTGCAGATACATCAGAGCCAAGGAAATGTTCAAAACAGGAATAGACAAACAAAATCAAATTTTTGCAGCACCTCGAGGATTGTTGTCAATTCAACAATAAGCTCCTTAGGAACCTCTTTGTATTCCCCTTTAACTACATGCTCAGTGCTATCTTTTCCGCCAATTTTTATACCTCTGCAGTGAAACAAAAACGAGCAATCAAACAATTGTGTCGACTTTTGGAGACTTATAAAATTAAGAAAAAAAAGATAACCCAGAATCCAAAGCCGATGATTCGCTGATAGAAGGATGCGACTGGTTCAGGAGCGCGAAAGAGGTGGCCGAAGTGGCTATCGCCAACGGGACAAGAGAGCTCGACCACCAATTCGGGATCCTCCGGCGTCCATTCTCCGTAAAAATTGCAGTCAAGTCACCAGTTGTCTTCGGCGTCGAGTGGAGCTGACGAGAAGTGCGGAGAAAGGCGGAAAGTGTTTTAGAGGAGAGGCGAGAGCGAGCGAACAATGAAGAGAAGGCCATGGATTAGTAGGTTTCACGGCGGAGGAGATTGAGACACTGGAGAGATCAACAAATTGAAAAGTTTATTTTTTGTTCATTTCTTTCGTGCGCACATAAAATTAAAATAAACCACACATGCGTAAAGCTCAAATCTTTTTCTTTCACCAAACTGAAATGTCAAAACTTTATTTAAAAAAGGATCTTTATTCCTTCAATCTAATTCCCGCCGAGATAAAGTCTGAAAGAGAGGAAAGAGATTGAGAGAGAGAGAGAGAGATACAAGAGTGACGAAAAGTTTTAGAAATGGAGGAAGGGCTCAAGTGCTTGAGCAAGAGCTTGGGAGGATTCTGCAATCATCTTCAAAGCAGCTGCGATGCATTCAATCAATCTCTCCAGCGTCGCCCTATCCCTCTCGGTCTGTTTGTATCCCCATTTCCCTCCGATTTTGTCACAAAACCCTAAATTCACCAACTTTTCTTTTTCTCGATTTTGGCAGATTCGGCGTCATCCACTTTCATCAAGAGCCTGAATCGTCGAATCTCCACCGCTGGTTCCGAGCTGAACTTCCTTGATTCTATGTCCTTCGGTACTGTCTCCTTCGAGGAGCTCTTGGGTCACTGTAATCAGATTTACAAAAACAATCAAGAGGATCTTCTGCATCTCCAGGACCGCCTCTCTGACTTTGGCTATGTTCCTGGTACTCTTATAACTTCTGGATCTCTTTTTTTTTTTTTAATTTTCTTCTTTCCTTTCTCCAGTTGCTCCTAGACTTTTGTACTTAGAAATGGAATCTAATGTTTTTGGACCTAGAAATTGAGATTGATGAAAGTAGAGATGAAGAGTCTGACTTTGGAGCAATTGGGCATGAGGATTCAAAGCTTTCGGATGATGATTTGGAGCCTCATTCATTGCAACGTTCAATTATAAAAGGGTTAGACGAGGACGATCTGTATCCTTTTTGAACCTTTACTTACAAAGTAGCACTTTCTGGCAGATGCTTATCGGTTTCGAATATTTTGCATAATGAGCTTCATCTAAAAATCTTGTGTAGACTGATGTTATCAACCAGACAATAAGCATCGCTTAAGCTTGAGTTTGTATCACTTTAATGTTTAGTTTGTCGGCTTGATCAAATGTTGTGCTTTCCCTTAATGTTTCCTAGCCTAGACGATTCGCCAAATTTGAAGAGCCTTGGGCTTTCAGATGCTTGTCTTGCAACTTTAGCTTCAGAAGGTAAGTCAGCAAGATTTTTCTCCACTGTCGATAGAATAATATGGTTTGCTGTAATATCTTAGGATGTACTTGATGCTTTTCTTACTGTGATCATGTTCTTGATGTTTCTTACTTTTCCAACTCTTTCCAGTTAGCGATAATGGAAAGGATTCTTACACGTCTTTGGAAGAATCAATGAAGTAGGTTTGATGCCTTACAAATAAATAAATATTTATGTGTCTTCTTAGTCGTACGTCACCAAGTTTTCCTTTGATATAGGGGCAAATCGTTTGGTTTTAGTGCTCCGCCTGCTCCAAAGTCGTCAGAGCTTTCCAATGGTTATTTCTAAGCCTTTACTAGTGTAATATGATATGTCGCGTAAATTTCATTAGTCTCCAATATTGATGTTAGACTTTGTTACATGCAGAAGATGAGTATGCGACACTTGAGATGGATAGAACTTCAAGGCGTACAATATCATTGATAATAGAAGAATATGAAAGTCTTCCTTCTTACATGAAGGCTCTAGCATCATGGGAGGTACGAAGATTATCCAAATTCTTGTATTATATCAAATGGTTTTCTTCGTAACTAACATTTTAGACTCTTAGTGGTATGTTAGTAATTCATTAGGGATTATATCTCTAATAGCACATCCTGATATTGTCCATTTATGGAACACACCTCTGGTCGTGCAATGAGATAACCAGAACTATGAGGCTATTGTGAGGACTTGTGTGATGCAATGGAAATTATACCATTCTCAAGGCTTATAATTTTATATCCATTGTCTATTTTTGTGACATGCAAAAGTATTACTTACTTAAGTGAATCCATATTTCATGTTTTAGCCTCACACAGATTTTCCGTCTTTCTTTAAAAAAATGCAATTCAGTCTCAAGTCTGAATAATCTCTATGCTCAAATGACTGAATGTTTTGTCTATCTATAATAATTAAAACGTTGATACATTCCCTAAAACTTTAATATGTTTAAAGCCTGCTTATGTTTCCAGGATCTGCTTAGTGCCGTGGAGATATTCAACTCGGTCCTCACTAGCAAGAAAGAAACAAACGGGTCTTGCTACTTCCGTGCAGATGAAATACCGACTCTAGGCCTTGGTAACATTTCTGCTTGTAGCATCTCTTTTGGTTGAGCATATCAAATTTGTATATTCTTAAACCAGATAATAGATGTCAGAACTTGGATCTCCGCATTATCTTCAATGATGATGGTTGTTTGTATTGCAGGCCATAAGGAGAAAGCGTACACGGTGCTACTGACACGTATGAAGAAACTAGTGGTTGAAACAGCGGATGGTGTTGTATCCTATAGAGTTGCATAGAGCTGAGAGTAATTCATAGAGTTTGATCATTTATGAGAGATCCTTGTCTTTTGGAAAATCTTTCTAAAACAGCTTTTCTCTATTGATTTGTGTTTATTCAATCGACTTTTTGAACAAATCCACATCACAAGACTTTTTTCATATTTCGTCGAGAGCGTCCACGATGCTCTGTTTCCGCCTCCTCGAACTCCTCAACGATAGGTGCCTTCAATTTGTAGCCTCAAATGTTGGACCCATCATAACCGGTCAGCTAAATCGAACCCTTTGAGATTTTGAATTGGGAAACCTATCTATCTGACTTGGAAAAAGCAAGCAATAATAATAATTGGAAATATACAATCGCCAGACAAAAAAAAATATTCTTGAACCCCAAATCTTTTAAAATTACAGATGTTTCGGTGTAATATAAAATCGGAAAGCCAATCGCGCTACAGAATCCAAGCAACAGGCTTCCATATTGTTTTTTCGAAAATAAAAATTGCATGATGTGCCAATAGTCTCACACATTCCATCTATTAACACAAAGTATTGAAGCACGAACGAAAGAAAAAAAAAACACACTATCAATATCAGTGCGCAACCCAAAACCCTATCAGACCAAATTTTCTACATCATCCTACGGTCGGTCATCACACCTCACAATGTTGTGCCTTGGTCCAACGTTGCTGCCACAATGTCTTAATTGTATATTTTTACCGGCTTCTCGTAAGTGTGTCGGTTCTACAAGGACAATGCAAATAGAAAAAAAAAAAAAATATTAACAAAAGAGTGACTTTCGTTACACCTTAAGCAAAAGAATCTACTTATCAAGAAAATATCACCTGGTTTGCAGCATAAGCCCTCTTAGGAGTAGTATCAGTGTGCTCTAACCCAAGGTACTGCTCAAAAGCACCGTAATCTCTTCTCTATTTACCCATTTTCAATCCCCAAGGAAAAAAAGATAGTTAGATATCAGATATTAGCACGATATTTTCTAGAAAACTAGAGGAGAAGAAGTAAACACACCTGAAAGCGATTGTAAACAACATCTGAGTCCTGCAAGTACTCCGGACGCCCCATTGACATAAACGCAAACTTCCACTACATAATGAATCAAAATGTAAGAACTGTAACAGTTCCACCAAAATTACAGATATATATATATATATATATTAACACCTTCGATTCTTTATTTAGCTTTGATCATTACTCAGTCGTGTGCATACCTTGGCAAAGTCCTCATCTGATACATGAAGCTTCTTTTGGATACGGTTCTTGATTTCTTCAAGAGTTTCACCTTCATGGATTACCAAGAAGAAGGGCTCCCCAAAGTTTTGCACTTGCTGAGGAACAAACAAACATGATACCGATAAGACACTTTGCTACAACGCTACAACTAGTAAAACAGTTAGAGAACAAAACCTTGATAGCTGATTATCACCTGATTTTGTCCAGTCTCCTTAGCAAAGTGGTATACAAGAATTAAGCGATCATTTGGACCAATATTTTTCTCTTCTTCCGGAATCTGAGATTTAGGAAGACATAAGTCAGCATATCCACGGAAATACTATACAATCTCTTTTGTTGAGTATCTGACTTTGAAAACCAGAATTCCATACTGAGATCACAGGGAAACAACGCTACAAGTAGACTACGAAAATCAGAAATAAGTAATGAACAGTAGACTACTAAGACTTCGAAAATACCAAAAAGCTTTGAAGGAAAAACTAAAGTAAATGGAAGGGGCAGCCTAGTAACATACCTCCTCAGCTCGCACAGTCCAGTATTGGTCGTTTATATTCTCAATTCTTTCAGTGGATGGGAAAATCTGCAAAACATACCACCAACAACTTGAATTAATGTTCGTTGTAATTTATAGAGTTGCAAGAATTTCATCAGGAGATATAGTCGAGAAGTAATCATCTTAGGATCATGAAATAAGAAGCCGCTTGTTACCTTGTAGATCTTGTGGTAAAACACCTCAAGTAATCTCAGTTCTGCATCTGGATGAGAGAGCTCCACCTGTATCAGTCATAACCTTAGCTTAATTGCATAACATCCAATTTGTAATTAATGTAATCCAAAGCCTGAAAACAAATTTTCCTCAGCAACAAACATGGAGGTGAGCAATAGATGCACCCTATAATCCGGAGGCCTTCAATTTCAGTGGATTGTCATTTTAACGTAGTTCTCGCAGTGATATATAAATCCAGATATCAACAATCCAGAGATCAAATAAAAGGAAGAATACATCACCTAATTCAGAAAGTAAATCAGCCATTTACCTTTGTTTTTAGTTCATTAATAACATCTCCGACTGTGCTTTGTTTAGGTAGTCTGATATTGTGGATTACCACCTGTACAGTGATGGTTAAAAGGCTTGAAAATCATTCCAATATACAAAAGATAATGACTTTGAATCACAAATAAAAGTCTATACATACTTCTTCCTTCGTGGCATGATGGAAAGCAACTTTCAAGGTTTTAAGACCTTGCAATTCTGGAAGAGGAATGTCCAGAACTTCATAATACAAAATATCAGACGTCTGACAAAAAAAAATTACAATTCAATAAGCAAACATGCAATCTTTAGTAAGAAATAATAAAGTTTACTGAATTTCACGTCAACTACCTGATTGTAGTGAACTAACATATCTGACAAATGGTCTACTCCACGGTATTTGATAGGCTGAGGCTTGGGTTGCTGGGAATAGCAATTGTGAGATGTAAGCCTAAGTTTGGATGGATCGTCAAGACTAAGCTTCTGGGCCACTCTTTCCACGACATCGTCATAAGTGTGCAATTTTGACCTAAGAACGAAAAAAAAAAAGAAAAAAAATTATGATTTCCTCACCAAAATCAGCTAAAACAAATTCGTCCGCAGAGGTACTTACAACTCCAGAACAAATTCATCTTCTTTAGGTTTTTCCAGAGCACGAAATCGGACCAGCTACAAAAACAGAAACCGCAAAAGTCAATCGCCAGCTAGAAACAATTTTACAGAACATTCACAAAATTTGCTATGAAGACACGAATGCTCAGAATAAGGAATACTAGCATACCAATAGAAAGAATTAGTGGGATATCAGCATACATTTTACTCTGCTTCGATTAAAATATTAGGAACTTTTGATATAAATATAATGACAAGTAAATTTTAGAGCTGCTGCATGAGACCACTCTACCAGACCAGCCTAAATCACTAAACACTTATTTACCACTAGAAAGAAAGCTTATCATTTGAAAGCTACACTAACTCTACCAAGCTTGACTTCAGGAACCAGTGCTTAGTCGAATTATACCTGTCGATTCTGGACATATTCAAGAAACGAAGGCACAGCTGGGTAGCGGCATTCAATCTCCTTGTTTACAAGAGGTTTCTGAAAGCAAATGATATCTCCATCTTCGATCTGAAAGCAAGAAACCCAATGTCACAAAAGAGACACGAGACCGAAAGATTTTCTGTAGATACCAGTGAAACATTACTTGACACATTCTGAATGAAATTTTCTTATCCAGGTATTCGCACATAACACAAGGCTCAAACTTGATTTCCTGCAAATAAGTTCCAAAAACCGTTAGTTAAATAATAGAATAAATAACCATAAGTATGATATAAATAAGGTTAAGAGGCACCAGCAGCAGCAAACCTCAAAAAGTTCTAATTCTTCATCAGGAGCAAAGCCAGCCATTTCATTCAATTTTCCAGTTATATCCATAGGCTTACTGGAACTTTTCACCATCAGTCTGCCAACATACCTGGTAGCAAAAGAAAAAATAAAGTACAAAAGAAAATTAGGTGCAGCGGACGAAAAACAAAAACGGTTACAACTTTTCTGATCACAAAGCAAAAGTCAAGAAGGACCTCGTTTTTGTGGTATATATAATCGTTTCTAAAGTCGTAGTAGACTACTTAACATAGAAGTCAGAGCGAATAAAGAAAATGTGGAAAACAATTTTACCTTAACTCTGGCTTCTCGGGGTCATAAAACTTAAAGAAAAGAAGAATATCTTCTTTTGATTTTTCCGGAGGAGGAATAGGACGTTCATCCTAATTTATTCAAGAATAAGTAAGAAAATTAGCTCATCTTCCCTGTTGATCAACTAGCTTCTGTTTCTTTTTCAATGATAAAGGCTTCAACAATTAAACTTTGCAACCAGGAGTTCTTACCAGAAGCTCCACTTCCAAAAACAGCTTAAGTTCTGCAGTGTTTGCCTTGTTAGATGCTTCTCTAATTTGTCCAACCTACAAAACGCATTTTCCAAATTAAACACATTCATACATGCTGCACATAAAGTTATTAGCGAGGGATCTTGCATATTTCTACGTTATAAAAATTAAGTTCCAGCGGACAACAGGGCAATTTCATTTAAAAGCAAAGAGAGAAACTTATGCTAGAAAATTCTGAAATACTAACGACTTAACAGGTTCCAAACAACAGGAGTAGACACTTGAAACCGAAAAAACAGATAATTAGATATAAAGATTATAACATAGAAATAAAAAGCTAGCGGATTATCAGATTCTATAACAGTTAGTATTTCTTCTCCATAAATTCAAATGTCCAGAAAAAAAGAGAGGCAAACTACATGCATAAATAGCAATGAGTAAGATAACAGTACCGGTTGTAATTCCTCCTGAGGAGTAAGGGGGCGGTTGGGACGATAGGTATGGTTTTGTCGCTTTGCCCAAATCCAGAACCTCTGTAACTGAACAGGTACACCAAATTCTTTGGCCACCTCCTCCTATATTAGCATAAAATTGGTGGTCAAAGATGGCAAATGTTTAAATTACAATGACATAAAGAACTATTTAGCTAGCAGCAATATGAAAGTTCTCATGAAATCCAGATCAATTGTTCTTCGTTTTCAAGATAGGATCAAGTTACCAGAAAGACTGTTTTCAAAGTAAGGATCAAGTTACCTTAAATTGTTGAAATGGTGTCTGTTTCTGGATCCGGAAACTACGAACTTTGTCATGATCAACAAGATCAAAATATATATCCTTCCCAATTTGTTCCTTAAGGTCTTGATCTCTTGCAACCTTGCATGTTAACAGAGATTTTAGTAACAACAGTGTCAAAAACTACACTCTAAAAAGCTAAAAACTTTTATCAGGCCCAATTGAATAGGAAAAACAAACCTTAATGATTGTAAAAAGGTGAGCTTGTGCCTTGCATCTTCTTTTGTCTTCCTTCTCTTCTTGTTCCTTCTTCAGCCTCACCTGTCAAAATGTAATGAATTGATCAGGTTAAACCAAGACGCACATTACTGGCAAAATGCGTCGAAATGTTTTACCCTTAGGTGTTCAGCAATGTCTTTCTCATCAACGTTGCAGATTATTTTATCTTTGTCACTTTCCCGAATATATACAAGCATGTATGCATTCGAGTACTTTGTGAATTTGAAAGGAGGGTTATTGAAGCCAGGATTAGTCTGTGGTAGCTAAGAAGACACCAAAACAAATATGTCAGGCAAGAGGAATTAGGCAATGCCATTTCAAATCATAGAAAATGTAGCAAGAAAATGCAAACCTCTTCTTCACCACCATATTGCTCCTCCAATGCCCTTTTCAAATCTTCCTTGGTTACTCGTTCATCATCAAATTTATACCTGAAAAATAGAAGCTTGAATTTGTTCATGAGAAAAAAACAAAAGTCTAAGAGGAATGTACAGACAAAGTACGTTATAATAGTATCTGAAACCAGTATCAGGAGAGATGTATGACGCTGGTCTTGCACCATGTGACATGCAAGAATATTAACACATCATAGGCACTTCCCATTTTTCACATTGATGAGTTGATAATCATAATAACAGATTTCTTCATGTACTAAACCTATGCAACATTTATGAAAAAAGCACTACTCTCAAGTTTATAGCGTGGAAAAGCCAAAACAAAAAAAAAGCGCAAAGTATAGCACTCATCCAAACATTTGCGTATTCAACCTATATCATATTAATCAAACATCTCTTTCAAGTGACAGCTTTAGGAACAGGTAAAGCAATGTACTAGTGGATTTGGACATGATTTGGACAAATTGCTCAGAAGTGTAACCTTCTGAATGCCAGCAGCATAAAATTACTAAATTACTTTTCAGATTCAACTACTTTCAAGCTCCCAAAATATGAGACTTAGTTATGGCTTAAAAAACCATGGATGTTATTTCAATAATAGAAAGATGCATACCATTGATCTGAGAGCGTGGGCCTTATAAATGCGTAATAGTGCCCACCATGTACTCCTCCACTATGAACTAAGACACTGCAGACAAATAAAAGCTAGCAGGTCAAGCAGGAAAATGTCGCGCAGCAACCAAATGAAAATCAAAACCTTTTCTTACGTCTTTTACTATCATAAAATTTTAATTAACGGTGCATGAACAGGGAAAGATAAGCTACATATAGCAGAGTCCTCGAGAAGAGCAAGCAGATAATCAAAGAAATACTAAGTCGTGCAACGAAATACCATTATATTATCAACGCTGCATTTTATAAAGAATCTAATCTTTCAATGCAAGCACTTGTGGAATCTACTACAAGTGAATCGAAAGATATAATAAAGACCTGTGAAGTGTATAAAGGTTGCGAACACTCCTGTCAGCATCAGGGGATAAATACTTTCCATCCTCTCTATCAAGGTCCAGTTGAAGCGGAAATTCATACCGATCATTTATCTATCAATAAAAGCTACATCAGCATTCACAAATCAGGGCACCACCGAACAAGAAAGTACAATTCATGGTCACAACTTCACTTCCTAGGCACATGCACTTCAAATACAAACCTTCACCATGGAGTCCCTCATGAAGTCATATTCAAACCTTTTGAGCTGGAGCTGAAGAACCGGAGGAAAGTCGATGAAAAGAACACCTTTTTTTGCATCCTGAAAAATAGACATGTGATTCCTTCAGAATAAGACTAGATAAGGAGTAAGGACTACATTATAATAATAATAGTTCGATCGGTGGTAATTAACTAGGCTTGGAAGACGATACTAATTAAAAAAGTTTCAAAAGATGTCCTAGTTTAGGTTGCTCCATACAACTCTCGCGTTATAAAATATCCACACCTTTTAATACGCGGGATATTCAAGGCAAAAGAAGAATTGCTAGGTATCCAAATAAGCCGGTTGTGAATGACTCGACCATCCCCAGTAAGTAAAATGGAATGGAAAGTGTGAGGACAACCAACCTGTAATCCATGTCCTTCTGCATGATATTTGTTGTCTCCTTCAAGGCGTTCAACTTCAACATATTTGTCAAAAGAAGCATAAACATCCTTGCAGCCTTTAACATCCAGCTGAAGGTCTGCCATAAGATAAGAACATGTCAAATTGACACAAAAGTTGGTGTGATAGAATAAGAAAACAGAGTGCAATTGTATAATGCTATACCATAAAATGATTCTTTCCGTGTAGATTTGTAATCTACATTTATGCACTCGATATAATTCATATGGTGACCCTCAAATAGCTGTTGTATTGTTCCCTCCACAACAGTTCCCTATAGAAAAAAGAAAAAGCTTAAAACAAGAAACACCAACTGAGAAGGAAATCATGGCATAACAACGAAAAAGAATTACCTTCATTTTGTCCTCAAGTTTTTCACAGAGAACTCGATTGAGTTCTTGGACATCATGTTGCATGAAAGAATCATATGTATCCCAACCAAACGACTTTGTCAGCTCTTTTGTCGCAACACTAGTGTCGTTATATTGGAGCTTGTAAAACAAACTTTGGAGAGCCAAAGGTATACTTGCTGTAGGCACATCGTTCTCAGTTGTCGGCATGTGGTATACAGCCTATAAGTAACAAGCAAGATGCAGTATTGGTTTAGAATTAAGAGAGAACCCGTAGGATTTAATAAACTGATTAAAAAATTTATAAACAAGAATATATCTAACCTTTCTGAAGTAAGGTATGTGGTATAGTGTCTGTAGAAGAGAATTCATGTAACAAGTTGCACCTTGGTTCTTGAGACCAACAAACCCGGTTTCTTTTTTAGAGTCGTATGACCAGTAATCAAGAACCTTACGTACAGCGACTTCAGCTTCAACGTAAACAGTATCATTCACTAAATATCCTCTACTAGGATCATAAAGTTCGCTAAGAGGCATGAATGACGTAAATCCCCAATCGCTTTCTCTTGCATTGAATTGATGTTGCGTTTCTGCACCACAAATGTGAATCATATGTCAGTGAAACTTGTATCACCTTAGGTCACTTATAGCTACATTATGAGAATACCAAGTTCGCCAAAAACCAGGTAAAATATTTCAGCCTGATAGAGAAGTAGAAAAGGGTGCATGGCATGAACATTTAATTTTCACTCTGCGCGTTCAGCTAAAGCTTAAGATAGCAATAACATGATTATATTCAAATACGAACAAAGTGATCCCCTCCTTCCAGTCCAGCATTCGAACTTTCGCAAATCATAACTTTTCCTGTCCATAGGCATTATATGCTCATGCATGCACTCAGGATCCAGGGTTTATATATACATCATTAGTAAATTACAGGTACCTTTTCTAATGGTATATCTGGTGTGGATTTGATTGACTACAGCCAGACTGAACTGAGCATATCTGCTCCAACCGTACGGCAAACTCGCAGCATCAGAAACATCCAAGTACATGGACAAATGGTCGACATTGTTCCCTTTCGGGAAAATTAAAATGCGCCTGCACAAGCAAATCCAAATGGTGTCAACCAATAGAAATGCACATTGGAAAAACAATGGCAACAATAAATTACACTGCAACTAGGTATACCCTATTACCATTTGTAACCTCCAACGACAAATACATCGGAGTAGTGCTTCCTGGTGTTTTGCCTAGAGAAGTTTGGGATAGTCCACGTGAATTTCAGAGTGGGAGGATCCTCAGCTGGTTGGTTCTCCACAGTACTCGCAGCAGTCTCAGTTTGGGAAACTACAAATGCATCAAACAGTTGGTGGAATACAAGGAGCAGGAAAAATGACAAAACCCTAAGAACTTCAAACGCCCTCCAGGACTACAGAAGCTCTATCTCATCGATTCCATCCCATCAGAAGATCAAGGATTCGATAAATTTTAGCAGCGGATCAAATTGAATCAAATCTAAAAAGTCTTACCTTCCATGGGCTGAGTAGGACGGTCGACCAAGTCTGAATGCGGAACGAGCATCTCCTCATCCTCTTGCTGCTGCGAAACATGAAAATACAACTATGAAGGACAACTAAGACTTCTGAAAAAAAAAAACCTAATCTCGCCCTATGGTGATCAGAACAAAAAAAAAGTAGAAACCACAATCACTAAACTAACACACCGAAAAACAGAAATCGCAGCACCTGCAACGATGATTCACCCGCTTCAAATTCAATTCAAATCATAAATAAAAACCCTAAGGGATCAGCTAAATAAACAATCAGAAGCAGATTCAGGGGGGAATACAGAAGGAGCCACGAAGGGAGCATCAAATTAACCAAAGACAGAGAGAGAATGATGAATCGGATATTACATCAACCGGAGGCGGGGTCATCATAGTCATTGGCCGGAGAAGGATTGACGGTGGGATCGAGAGACCGACGAACAGAGAAAAATCAAAGAGAAGGCAAAGTGACTAGAGAGAAATAGAATCGCTCATTCTTTTCTTACTCTTTTCTCGGCTTCGAAATTATTATTATGATATTTTTCGATAATTTAGGGGCTATTCTGTAAATTTTCATCGCTCCGTACTCAGATTTATACTTTCTACGAGGTTGGGTCCTTTCTAACGAGACAGACCAATGATAAAGCGCCACGTAAAAGACTTAGGACGCTGCTCCTGTCATACAAAACTCTCGACGTGGCTGCTTGGAAGATTTAGTCTGATTAGATTTCATCTGACGTCGTGGGGATTCGATCTAATATGCTCTCTTTTTTTTTGATAAAGGTTAATTTTATTTTGGGGTTATCATCTTGATCCAAATAGATTAAAGAAAGAAAAAAAAGGCTAAGACTAACTGATTTAGGAAAAAATTTAATAGCAGAATTAGTAGTGTTTGTCAATCCTAATTGGGCCTTGGGACAATTGGGCTTTTTGAAAAGCCACATATTTGTGCATGGTTTAGTTTATTGGCATTACAAATAATAAAAATGCTAATTCATAGATCATTTTAACTAATAAGAACCACAAATTCCAAAGGGCAAAAATTAAGTAAAAAAATTGAGTCCATGCACATTACTTATAGCATGAAAGAGTGAGTTTGAGTGAATGTACCCTAAAATAATGTGTAAAGAGGAAGTGCAATTTAGAAGAAAAAAAAAACTTGGAAGGAAATTGGTGATGAGTGTGGATTTTGATGAGCTTAATTTGTGGGTGAGAATGAGTGAAGAGACGAAAAGATGCAAGACCAAGAGAGAATGTAAAAGTTTGTGAAAATAAGTTGTGGTTAATTGGGAAATAGATGCTTGTTAGAACTTTTGTAGAAAAATGAAATATCTTTTGAAGACTTGTACACTACATAAGTATGTAAATTACATCAGTTAAATAATATCACAAAGCTAAATGATATTATTCTGAATCATTTATTAATATATGATTCAAAATATATGATTTAACTATCAATTAGGAAAACGATGCTATTATTGACTAATTTGACATCAATTCAATAAAATTGATACAAATTTTCTGTTATTTTAATCATTTTCATAAGTGATGCAAAATATGAATTTACATCAATTATTTAATTTTTACTTAAAATGATTTAAAATTTACATCAGTAGATCTCGACATTATTATCGCTTCCGAATCTTTTTTTTTTTTCTGTCTTCTCACATATTGGAAGGAGGTAGGAATATACTAGAATTACAGTTTTTTAAAACGGCCTCTGAAAGTTAAAATTGTGTCAAAAACACTCTTATACAGTTTTTTTATATAATATTTTTTTTGTGACGTTTATGATTTACAATTTTTGCCGCTCATCTAATAAGTTGGGAAATGTGTTTTGACCGTCTTGGTGGTGAAAGTCCATCTTCATCTCCTTAGGAGGAATGAAACAGTCGACGGAAAGGCCAGGCACGTCGAATGCAACATCATCAATGGTCCATCTCTCCTCCATTCGTGTCACAGAGATTCCTCCCTTAAGAGTCTCTCCAAATCTTGATATCAACACATCTGTTCTACCCGAGTGCGCGATCACTACTTCACTACCTTCGATTGCTCTGTAATCCTCCATCCACGACGACATTGACGTCTCCCAATACGTCGGAAGTGTTCCCGGTGTCTGAATCCTACATAACAAACCAAACCTTATTTATCAGACCAATAATGGTCATATTGTAGTTAAAGACTCGTCCTATTAGTCAATATCATCTATTACATTTTTTTTTTATTGGCATAAAAGCTTTTAGTAAACATAAAACCTAACCTAGTTAAGGAAGAGTCTTCAAGGCAAAGTAAAAGGCCGCTTTTCTGGCTGAAGTAACCGAAGGCAACATGTTTGATCATCTCAGCCGTAGAGTCGCTACGTCGTGTTAAATCATTTTGGTCCGTCGATAACTTGAGAACGAAACAATCATTTCCGTTGATTTCTTTCTCTCCAACTAATTGTGCCGATGAAAATACTGATGATATTGTTAGAGGATCCAACCCCTGATTGTGTATTCAGGTAGACAAATTAACCTCATTAATAGAAATACAGTTATTCTTAACAATCCACATATAAATTATATCTTTGTTTTCTGAAAATATAGTATTTTTCAGGATTGTTGAGATAATTTTTTTTTACTAGAAAATATTCATATTATTATTTCTTTCAAAACCGGATTTATATTGTAAGATTTGTAATCATGTTGGCATTTCAGACGGAACTCTGGACAACAACCAAACAACCAAATAGAAAAATACAAAATAGACGACAATATAAATGAATAGGAGCAATAATAAACCCTCTTTTTAAGTGTAAATTTAAAACCAATAGATTGGTGTAGTTTTTAATTACGGTACAAAGTGTATTATTTGTTAACAATGATGTATGTACCACATAAGGGGACCACTAACACATAATATTTTATCTATAAATCTTATAATTGTATAAAGTTTGGATTAACAATATCAACTTTGAATCTCTCATCCAAGTTCCGACCTTTAATTCCATTTTTCAAAGCGCATAATAAAGTCAATTAGTAGCACGTGACTAAGGCAAAAAGGAATATCTCAATAGAAAGCTAAGAAAGCATCTCCCAAAGTAGAATGTCAGATCCAACACTCTCTTTTTTATTTTATATTTTGGCCTAAAGAAAATTAATCATTATACAATTATATACTTGATTAATTGAATACTGTATCTGTATATAAAGATTACAAAATATATAGTTAGATCATAATTAATTAAAGAATTAACAAGGGGCGGTATTCTAGTAATTTTCAAATTAATGTAAGTTATTTATCAAAAGTTTACAAAGCTGAATATTTATCTCTAATTTCTCAAAACATCTAAGTCTATTATAAAAAGCTATGTGCCTTTAAATTAAAAAAAAAAATAATGACGTAAATGAAAATAATCGAAACTATATACTTACTTGTAGAGTACGTCGCAATGGTCGTATAGCGCCTTTAGCAGCGTGATCACCGAGCCATGGTGTATAGCGCCATGCGATATCTCCATCACTTCCAGCTGCAATCTTATAGCCACCACCAACCAGCTCGATGAGCCATTTTTCCGGTAGCATTTGCCACATGACGAAACATCCCTTATGAGACACAGGTGAAGCATTAACTGTGGCCGAGCCAGTTAGGTCATTCACCATAGTCATTGTAATTTTTCCAGTGACGAAGGTGTTTTTAATTCCCCTTTCGAGTTTCTTGCATCCCGTTGCTGCGGCGAAATGTTGTATTATGTATTGTGCTGATGATGATACCTTTAATGATCAGGATTAGTATGATCTTCATGTACATATTAGCATGGATCTGAATCTTTTTTTTATCTATCAATATGTTGGAGACCATATAATTGAACCCAAACAAAAAAAATGATTGAATCTATAATTTTCTTTTGTATTTGGGTCTCATAAGTTAGATATGTACTTGCAATAGCATTTTAATTTTAATTTTATTTTATTTTCCTTCTCTTTCTAGTAAAAATCATGTATTTTTACTAAATACCAAAAAAAAAAATATTCAGATCTGAAAACCAGTCGTTCATTATAAAGGAATAATTTAAGTGTCTCCTAGGATTATGTATGGATCTCGTGATCGACTCTTGCATTGACTAATTCTTATTCTTGGTATGTGACACTGACCTGCTGTCCACAGATTTTGGCAAAACTAATATCTATCATTAAGTCTTTAGAAAATAAAAAAGTGGAGTCTATAGGTAGCCTTTCAAACGAATCCACCTAGCGATATACATATATTCTTAAAAATTTACTAGAGAGGAGGTTGAAAAATAAAAGACAGGACTACTATACACTTAATAACTTTATTTAACCCAACAAATTTGTTTATTCAGTGAAATCAAATATGGAAACGAAAAAAAATATGTGAAGACTGTCTGATTTATTAACATATATCCCCAAATTTCCTTTCAAATATAAAGTTTTGCTTGCATATGTCACGTTTTAAAAAATCCGTAAAGAAATAGGAAAAAAAAAACTTTGTTTCCACTGAGAAATATCAAAGTCCATTAATAAAGTGTTAACTGTCGTCAAGTAATAGATCAAAACTTAATGTCAAGTAGATATTTCTCACCAGTTGAAAAGTATGTCCAAAACGTTTTTGGTCGAATTAATAAGAAAGATATTTCAGATTGCAAAACGAAAAAATATACAAAAGCATCATAAACTAATCAAATTTAATATATTACCCACCAAAATATTTTCTTTAATTAGTAAATTGAAATATATTTTCATATCTAAATAAGTACATACGTAAATATCACATATATACGCCATATAACAGTTACCTGTTGGAGAGAGATTTTGGAGAGAGGAGGGACAGGGAAGAGAGGACATCCAAGAACACTGAGAAGAATCTTCGCATCTGGTTTTTTGTGAAAGACCATAAACTGCAATTGTGTCTTTATCCATTTCTTCCATGACTTTGATCTCGTTGACTTTCCTCCTCTTTCTTCTTCTTGTTCTTCTTGATCCATCGGTTCTTCCATCAATGGAGCTAATCTCTGCATTTTCTCTATTTTTTTTTACGTTTGTTTTTTCTTTTTTTTTTGGTTCTTCCTTTCTCTCCCTTTGTGCTTAACCAGCTTATAGCCTTAGTGCGTCTTGTTCACCTTTCTTTTTCATTGTTTGTTAATTATTTATTTATTTTCTCTCTTTATTGAAAAGTTATATTGGCATAGGTCGTCACTCGTCACCACCTTTCCTTCTCTCTAACCTCTTTTGAGCTTTTTTGTTTTATTTTATTTTTTCTTGTGTACTTTTTCAACTGTTAATATTTATATTTCTTCTTTTCTTAGGACATTTGAATATGATTTTTCAACCCCCACTTGGAAGATTCAAGAAAGTTGAAGCTAAAGATAAATTCAAGAGTAAACAACTGTTATATAACTATATCAGTAATGTATGATATTAGACATCAAGATTTGAGTTAACTTTTTTAGTTAAATTCATCAACTTTTTGTTTCAAGTTCTAATTTATACAAAGTTGCTTGACTGCACACCAAGTCAAACGAACAAGTAGGAACTAAATATTTAATGAAAAATACAGCTCTTACTACATACACGATCTAATTCAACTAGTGTAAGTGATCAGTACAACAAGTGATCCAACATAGAAAGAACAATTTAAAAATTCTCTGAACTGATTTATTAAATTAATGAAACCTGGTATTGAAGTTCAAAGTTTGGTCGGGTGAAGATGAAAGTAAAAGGGACGCAAGGAGAGGTGACTTGTCCACGTCGATTTAGCCGGAAATCTTAACATTTTTCGTCAGTTTGGATTGATATAACACTCTGCTTACAACTTTATTTTGGTAACATATTTGTTCGACGGTCATCTCACAAATGAGACAAATAAGCAGATAACTTGGAAAAATCAAGTCTATTGATGATGACGCAACTTCAACCTAATCTTAGCGTTAAGTTTGATGCTATATCTAGAGAAGATACGGAAACATATTTTTAACACACAAGAAAAAAAGAAAAGAACAGATAGGGAACACAGATAAACCCATAAATTGAGTTTAGTTATGATGAATGAGAGTTAAGCCATTCCTAATAAAGTAGTTTCGTAATGAAAAGTTCTCAAATTTCAGCTTGCTTGAATTCATACTAGACCGAGTCCTTTTTATCCTTTTCATATTTCGAATATATATTTAGCTACAAGCCCTAAACAATCATCATTCCCACCACTTCATTGGAAAACCGAAAGAAGAAAACTATTAAATTAATTTATACTTTTACATCAATTTAAGATTTGATTATATTCAAAACTTATTAACACAATCTATAGTTGGCTGTTTTCAACTTTTAGTTTGGCTAAGATTTATGTCTGCTGAAATCGAAACCTAGACTGTTTTGATTGAACTTAGGTTTGAATTCATGTTAAATGATAAATTTTCTTCTATAATTGAAGGCATCTTAAATTCTACCTTTGTTTACTTTGGTTTGTTTTCTGGTCTGGTTTGGACTAGTTCATATTTATGAGTATCCATATCCAGGACAAAGAGAAACCAAACTCAACAGAATTATAGTTATGAATAGTAAAATAATCAAACGTCACAAGAATCAAATAGAAAACTGTACAAGGGGGGGGGGGGGTTTACCGAAAAATTAAAACTTTCTGGGGCCTTTTTAAAAAACTATAATGTTCCTATCTCTTTAGTCATTAGCCATTAGCCAATATGTGAAAATGACAGAAAAAAAAAAGATTGAAGCAACAGAAATGTCGCGATTTGCTTTGGGTCGTTATAGCCGTTACCTCTGGCGCCTTAAACTTCTGTCTCATCTGAATAAGCCTTTGCTTTTCTCTTCCTCTGCTACCTCGAGTCGAGATGCCGCTTGTCAGACCGGTCCGCCACCGATCCGGGTCGGACTAACCGAGTCAGCAGGTCGGGCTGTTTTCGCAACGCGTAGAATTGGTTCTGGAGATCTTATACACACGGCCAAGCCTGTCTTAGCTTGCCCTTCTCTCCTTTCGCTCGACTCAGTTTGCTATCTGTGCCTCAAGAAACTCATGGGTTCTGCTAAATTTCAAGATCGTGGAGTCTCGTATTGCAGCCAAGAGTGCCAAGAGGACGCAAAGGTCCTATTTTTTTATTTATGAATATTTCTTTAGTGTCCCTTAGTGCTGTGTGATTCTCTTTCATGTTATTAGATTGCTGTCCCAATTAGTACCGTTTTTGTTCCATGTTGTCCCCGTGTCAGGTAATGTCTACCAACTGTACGACGAAATGCTTCAATGGAAAAAAAAACATCGTTTTATCTGTTTTCGGCTAGAGACGAATCATAACCCTACCTGTGTACCTTTGAGTTCCTGATATATATATTCTTCATGATTTACAGGGGTTTTATGATGTCGAAACTAGAGCAGATTGGTCAAGTTTTATTGATTATTGTAGGTATGATACTCAACCTTGTCCTTCTTTATATATGTGCATATATCCTTATTGCGTATCAGCTTCAATTTTTTTCTTTTCCATATGTGTGCATATTACCAAGTTCTTGAAGTTGCTCTCTTTTTTTTTCCAAAAGAACGACTTTTTCGTATGCTTTTGGATTGAATGTGTTTGTTATTGACATCAGTTCCGCCTTTAGCAAGTCTTGTATAGTCTAGCACTCTCTTGTTTCTATAGTAATTGTGATGGAACAAGGAAAACTAAGGAAGTCGTACCTTCATAAAATTGTTAGTCTGTCTTTCTTATGGCAAAGGCTATATGGTTCCTTACATATTTCCTCTGGTATTACTTCTCAGTAGGAAGTAAAATACAGTACGATTAAGATGCCTCTAATGGCACTAATGATGACTACTCTCTGTTATCTGTGTCAGGACGCACAACTTCAAGTACCCGCTTATGGTCAAGAGGTTGAGTTGTATGGTAATATCAGGTGCGATGTCGGCTGACTGTCTTGACATACTTCAACCAGCTGCATTATCTTCTGCGATGATTTCAAAAGTGAGTTACTGCGGATGAAATAATACACTAATAATAGATTTTCAAACTTTAAAGTCAAGAGACAAGGGGCTGATTGCATACATGGTAACTGATGCAAACTTTGGATTACATTCCCATTGATTGTCCATACTTACACTATGTGAAGCTCACCTTGTCTCCGTAGTATTCATCACAGCCTTGAATAATTACCAAGAAACTTTAATTGAATTCATTGGCCCCATAAAGTGGTTTGTTGCCCGGATAGTCACTGGCTTGTTATTGTTTTAGATAGAAGACGGTTATGGCTTACTGTGGAATGCATTCAGGAAGGCAAGTTTCACGGACGATGATGTTGCTTGTATCCTTAGAGCTATATCTTACATCAAATCCATTATATTTCCACTGTTCTGGTTTTCATCTCTCTGATATTTACAGCCCTTAACATTTGAAAGTTTTAACTAAACAATGGTATACGGCTATTCTCGCCCGGATTCGTATCAATGCATTTCGTATTGATCTGGTTGGAGGCTCATGTGGCGAAGACCTTCTTTCACTGGCTGCAGCCTCTGTTGAAGGTGAAGGTGCAGTTGGCCATGCCGTTTATATGCTGCCATCCTTTTACAATCACGACTGTGGTAATTATCTTCACCTGTTTCTTTCTTTCTTTTTTATCTTGGGTTTTGGTAAGGAAATGGTTTCATGCGCCCACATCATAAGCCAAAGAGACCATGATGTTAAAATTAACAGTTTGTATTAAAGAAGAGTTATACTGTAAGAACAGAGAACATGATAAAATAATTTTTTACTGAGGAACAATCAAAGTAACTGAAAACACCCAAGCTAAGTATGTTTTTTCCTCGGCCTAATCCGATAATAACTTCTATAGAGCACTCTCTAGCTTGGGTGCATTTCACGAGTAAAACTTCGTCCATATAATACGAAAACGAAAGGGAACCCTTATACAATAAGGAAAATTGAAAGATAAATGTTTATCACACTTGATCTGGGCCGTGGCTTTTTTTCTTTCTAGAATACACTATCCAAAGTTTAGGTTGTGGAGTCTTTCCTGGTTCTAAGTTTAGTGATGTGAGTGTATCATATACTAATAGTAGTTCTTACTTTTTGTTGATCTGCAAATTACTTTTACGTCTATTTGTTGAAAGTTAATATCACCCTCTGATTCGAGTTAATTTCAGGAATTTGAATCTTTGTTCTAATCTCTTCAATACTTGGGCCAATGTCTTTCTTCGTTTGCTTTTCCCTGGATGCTATGGTTTGAGATAGTTCGAATCCATGTCAGTCTTTGCCTTATTTTTATGAGAACTCACGAGTCATATGATGCTCTATTATGCGATACAACACGCCACACAAAAATTCACTCAATTTGTGAAAAAGATGTTATGACTAGTTTGACTGTGCACAGATCCCAATGCACACATATTATGGTTGCAGAACGCAGATGCGAGGTTGATGACTCTTCGCGATGTGGAAGAAGGTTTGGTCTTTCATTCCTAAAACTGAGATTTCCAGTTAGCATGTTTCTCAATCTTGTTGGGCAGTTCAGTTCAATGGTAACACTGCATATTTGCAGGCGAAGAGCTTCGTATTTGCTATATAGATGCAAGCATGGGATATGAGGCTCGGCAAACACTACTCTCTCAAGGCTTTGGCTTCTGCTGCAACTGCTTACGCTGCCAATCCAGGGACTGATTAACTCTTTCCTTTCTGGGCATCTTCACTTTTTCGTGTATCTAATGTGTAATGTAATAAGAGGAACCAACAAGGTAACGAATGCATACGGCTAGGTATGACCACCTCACTTTGCATCTTCATTTTTCCTTTTGGTTTTTCTTTTACAAGCTGTAAACAATAATATATTTGAAACCTACTTATATAGAGTACAATTTCTAAACTCATATGTAATTCTACCAGAGATTGTTCTGATCAAATGTTTCATTCTCAAGTAATCAGAGTTTCTCATATTTTGCATGTGTTAGAACATCGAATTGACATTGCTATGAGGACAATCAAACATATCGATTCATACGATTGACCAACGTGTTTATTACATGATTCATCGAGGTTTTTTTATTTTTTATTTATTTTGATAACATGGAATATTTAAGCATTAATGGATGCTACGCCTTATATGGGGTTTAATAATACCGGACGACGTTGAAATATTTTTTTTTTTTTTCTTGCGAAAACGATAATAGAAAATAATCTTGTTGAATCCAAAACACAAAGGTCGAGACCAAAAAGAAAACATACTCGCACACCATATGAGCTTTCTCATACTTGGTTATATGGTGATGCTAAGAGACTCGGTTTTTTTTGTTTCCAACAGTTAAAGAGAGTCACGTTGTTAACATCAAAATCAAGACTCATTCAAGGACAAAATTCGCAGCAAGCTTAGCAACTCAAAGGGGCAAAAAGACCACACCAACTAGTTTCGCAACTCCAAGATCCGTGACCTAGCTATTGATGCATTTCCTCTTGAATTGTGTGAGGACCGGGTATATATTCTCGACGGCTTTGTAGGTATCCTCTCTCATCTTGGCTCCAGATATAACTATCTTCCCAGACACAAAGATTAGTAGCACGATCTTTGGTACTTTCATCCCGTAAATGAGTCCTGGAAATATCTCCGGTCGTAACTTGAGAAAGCGGAGTGATTAGAATAGGCAAGACCTTCAAGCTTTATAGGAAATTTCACATCACAAGAAGCTACGGTGTTCTGAATCTTGAAATCTTTGAACTTTGTAGGGTATCCAAGTTTCTGAACTATACGAGCATACTTCCTCGCAGCCATCTTTGAGAAGTCTTCTGTCTTGGCTCCAGTACAGACCATTCTTCCGGAGGCGAAAATTAATGATGTGGTCTTTGGTTCCCTTATCCTCATGATCACAGCAGCAAAACGTTTAGGGATATATTCAGCGTTCCGTGCCTGCAAAGCTATCGCTTTTAGGTCTAGCTTGCAGTTCAAGTTCACCGTAGAGACGATGTTTTGAAGAGTGGGAACAATCCCTGAAGGATGAGTGATAAGGTCCACTGGATCACCACTTCCTTCAAATCCTTGACCACCCATTCTCCTTTCGCTATAGCGATCAAATCCAATGTTTTGGTTCCGACACGAAATCTAGGGTTTCATAGCCCAAAGAAACCGAAAGATTAGACAAGGTGAAGCTTTTTATACGAAGATTTGATAATTGGAGAGGGAAAGAGATTTGTAAATCTGCGCTTATAAAAGAGATTGATTTCGTTCGATCTCGCTTCGATCGCTTCTCTTACCAAACAGGTTTATGGATCTGTGAGAGGCGACCTAACATGCGCTCTGTCCGTTTTGGAATTGGGGAACCTTATAGAGTTGTATACGTATATATAGGTGCCTAACCTACCCCTGACCGTCTTTGTCAACCCGAGGGTGTTTCAGGAAAATCATGATGGTCTTTTTTCTTATATGTTAGAGGCGACCGACTTTTATAACCAGATTTACCTTTTTAATGTTAAATAAATATATTGAACATATACTTGACCAAAACAGAAAAAAGGAACGTATATGCCAAATTCGTTAATCAATCATATATAGACCACAGATTCATCATTGGTGTACCAATTGTATCACTGCAAAAAAAGTTCATAAATCAATATTTTTTTAATGATTCTTTAGTATGCAACTGCTGCACCGAAAAGTGAAATGTATCGTAATGACTTATCTTATTCAAAGAACAAAGATAAGTATTTATACATCAGAGTTTCCCACTCTAAATAGACATGTGATCATATTACTGATAGGATCGTATCAAAGATAATTTATTGACATATATCTTAATAAAAAGCCTAATGAAAATTGCGTAAGCTTAATGAAAAAAATTCCACCGAGTTCGAACAACATCAATAGTTGCATTTGAATAGTAGCCAAAATCAATTGATTTCATAAAAACTTAACAAGATAGTCGAATTAATAAATAAGCAACAACAACAATAAAACAAAAATCAAAAGACAAAATCATCAAGAAAATAGCTGCAATCATGTTATTTATTTATGAGACAGTTTTAAAATCAATAATAAGGTGTCTTGTAGACGTATGGTGGTGGTGGAGACTTGTAGTCTATCTTAGGAGAAGGAGAGTAGTATGTTAGAGGTGGTGGAGAGCTGTTGTAGATGTATGGTGGTGGTGGAGACTTGTAGTCTACCTTAGGAGAAGGAGAGTAGTATGGTGGAGGTGGTGGAGAACTGTAGACGTATGGTGGTGGTGGAGACTTGTAGTCTATCTTAGGAGAAGGAGAGTAGTATGGTGGAGGTGGTGGAGAGCTGTAGACGTATGGTGGTGGTGGAGATTTGTAGTCTACCTTAGGAGAAGGAGAGTAGTAAGGTGGAGGTGGTGGAGAGCTGTAGACGTATGGTGGTGGTGGAGACTTGTAGTCTACCTTAGGAGAAGGAGAGTAGTATGGTGGAGGTGGTGGAGAGCTGTAGACGTATGGTGGTGGTGGAGACTTGTAGTCTACCTTAGGAGAAGGAGAGTAGTAAGGTGGAGAAGGTGGAGAGCTGTAGACGTATGGTGGTGGTGGAGACTTGTAGTCTACCTTAGGAGAAGGAGAGTAGTATGGTGGAGGTGGTGGAGAGCTGTAGACGTATGGTGGTGGTGGAGACTTGTAGTCTACCTTAGGAGAAGGAGAGTAGTATGGTGAAGGTGGTGGAGAGCTGTAGACGTATGGTGGTGGTGGAGACTTGTAGTCTACCTTAGGAGAAGGAGAGTAGTAAGGTGGAGGTGGTGGAGAGCTGTAGACGTATGGTGGTGGTGGAGACTTGTAGTCTACCTTAGGAGAAGGAGAGTAGTATGGTGGAGGTGGTGGAGAGCTGTAGACGTATGGTGGTGGTGGAGACTTGTAGTCTACCTTAGGAGAAGGAGAGTAGTAAGGTGGAGGTGGTGGAGAGCTGTAGACATATGGTGGTGGTGGAGACTTGTAGTCTACCTTAGGAGAAGGAGAGTAGTATGGTGGAGGTGGTGGAGAGCTGTAGACGTATGGTGGTGGTGGAGACTTGTAGTCTACCTTAGGAGAAGGAGAGTAGTAAGGTGGAGGTGGTGGAGAGCTGTAGACGTATGGTGGTGGTGGAGACTTGTAGTCTACCTTAGGAGAAGGAGAGTAGTAAGGTGGAGGTGGTGGAGAGCTGTAGACGTATGGTGGTGGTGGAGACTTGTAGTCTACCTTAGGAGAAAGAGAGTAGTATGGTGGAGGTGGTGGAGAGCTGTAGACGTATGGTGGTGGTGGAGACTTGTAGTCTACCTTAGGAGAAGGAGAATAGTAAGGTGGAGGTGGTGGAGAGCTGTAGACGTATGGTGGTGGTGGAGACTTGTAGTCTACCTTAGGAGAAGGAGAGTAGTAAGGTGGAGGTGGTGGAGAGCTGTAGACGTATGGTGGTGGTGGAGACTTGTAGTCTACCTTAGGAGAAGGAGAGTAGTAAGGTGGAGGTGGTGGAGAGCTGTAGACGTATGGTGGTGGTGGAGACTTGTAGTCTACCTTAGGAGAAAGAGAGTAGTATGGTGGAGGTGGTGGAGAGCTGTAGACGTATGGTGGTGGTGGAGACTTGTAGTCTACCTTAGGAGAAGGAGAATAGTAAGGTGGAGGTGGTGGAGAGCTGTAGACGTATGGTGGTGGTAGAGATTTGTAGTCTACCTTAAGAAAAGGAGAATAGTATGGTAGAGGTGGTGGAGAGCTATAGACATATGCTGCTGGTGTTGGAAATTTGTAAGTGACTTTTGGAGAAGGAGAATAGTAAAGTGGAGGTGGTGGAGAAGTGTAGACATATGGCTTTAGATGTGGCGTATATTTGGGGCCTTGTCTTCTATATTGTGGTTGAGGAGGCGGTGATGCCGAGTAGGATGGAGAATACTTTATGGGTGGATATGGTGATTTGTGTTGATCGACCGGAGAATTGTATTGTGGTGTTGGAGGGGATGAGTAAGGGTAAGCTGCAGCCACGATGGCACTAAAGACCACAGCATAAACCATGCAATGCCCTAACCCCATCATTCTTGAGGATATCATCCTACCCATAGCTGTTCTGTTAAGTTATTTTTCTTTGTTATGATATATTTCCACATGAAATGCCTTTATATATAATCGTTTTTTTATGTGTAAAATTTTATATTATCTTCCCAATTGGGTTCGTGTGTGGCACTTTCAAGCACATTCAGAAGACGTGCTAAGTTGATTGTTTCTAAAATAGTTATTTGTGGTGTCTGAAATTTAACATATTCTCTTGCAACTTCCAATAGGTTTTAGAATGTTTCCTTTTTGTTTTGTTTTATTTAAATAGACACAATTACTTAGCCTTTTAACAGATAATTATTTTCACCACAAAGAGGATAACTTTTTTCATAAAATCAATGTGATGAAAGCGAAATTTATTTTAGTATCGCTAGTTCTTGATTTTCTTTTAACATAAAAGATCAAAAAAAAATTATATGGTTCTTTGAAATGATTTTTGTTTTGTGAGAGAAGATTTTTTGAATGATATAAAACACAAATTACAATTATAAAACTAACTGGTCATGGGAAATCGTCGGCTGGAATTATAATGTTGGTTTTTATAAAATATTTAGACTAGTCTGCGCCATGTCTCGTTATATTCAATATATTGTTTGATTGCTTTTACTTCATCAGCACTCTGTACAATTACGTGCAACCAATATGATCTTGTTCATGGATTCTTCTTTAGGCTTCGTGTCTATTTCTCCTGCCTTTTTTAACAATAAAATCTTATAATTTACTAGTTGTAGTGCAAAGCAATTGTTAATGGTTACACCTTAAACACTAACTAAGATATGAAATTGTGTATATATATATATATAAAAAATGTCTAAACTCATGTAGTTTTACTAAAGAAGGTGATCAATAAAAACTGTTCTTGTTATGTCTTTACATTCTAAAGAAATCAAGGTTTTTGTATATCATTTATGTGTTAGACACTAATTCATATGATATGTGGACAAATGGACATATCGATACATACAATCGAACAACGTGGTTTCTTTTTGACTAGTCTGCGCCATGGAATCCATCGTCAATATGGCACTTTGGAAACTTTTTACACAGTCCTACTCCTTAAACGCAAGAACAAGAAAACCAAATTAAAAAGGAGACGAATCGTGCAGATGAGGAAACAAAGATGTGACATATCACATTTACCATCTAACTTTATTAATTTGAGGGATCCACCTAAAAATTTGTACTATATGTTAATTCATGGTTGTTCTAATTTAAAATGATCATAAAAGAAAAGTTGTTCTTAGAAATAGGAACCATATATGAATTCATGAAGATATATCTATACTATCTTGACATCAAATAAATGTACTCAGGCTCGTCATAAAACATTGAAATGAAATATCAGTGACGGTAGTTCAACAAGTAGAAATAACACAAATTCAAATTTTATTAGTCACTAGAATCACTACAAAAGAAACAACTAATTAACAATGGTTTTTAATCCGTCACTATATCCATATATACATAAAACAAAAAAAAAATTGACCAAAGATACATAACAAAATTTTCTTATGTTGTTTTAAGAAGAAAAAAAACCTTGAAACTGTATATTTCATGATTAACAATATTTCAGCTAATTAAATTCGATATACATGTGGTTCTGAAAAATGTAGGAAACTTTTTCAACTAATATTTCACAACAACTAGATTACAATACAATCTCTTAAACATATACTATCTAGATCTGTATAAATCTTTTATATTGTACTATCTAAATATTAGTAGTTTATTTTATTGTTTTGTCAATATATAACGTTTGTTTTACTAGGTTTTAGTACATGTGGTAATACATCGACAAAAATTGATACAAATTACTAGATTACATATTACACTCATCAAGTGTAGTTTAGTTTAATTTTCTCTGGCCCAAGCTAAACAAATACTAACCAAAATATAAACGTGCGCGTGTTCATATATTAATTTTTATTCAATGTCATTTATATATATAGGTGCATACTCCATCGGGAATTAAATGCAGGAAACATAGAGAAACCGTACTTGCAAGTTGCCAATTTAACATACAAAGCCACATTATGCACTTGACTTGGCACTTAGACAACTACCAAAAACATGACTCAACAATTTTTCTCTCTTCTCTCTTCTTAGCTTCCAAAGTCACTACCCTCGCCATATCAAAATGAAGACTCATGACTTCATGAACGTCGACTCTTTCTCTCCCAAGGAAAGACCGATTCGCCTTTTCGGCTTCGAGTTTGGAACTTCTCATGAAAAATCTGAGTCCACGGAAAATTACTACGAGACCAGTAAAAGCATCAACGAAATCAATACCACTAACAATAACAAAGACAAGAGATTCAAGTGCCACTATTGCTGCCGAAAGTTTCCTACTTCACAAGCCCTAGGCGGCCATCAAAACGCCCACAAGAGAGAACGTCAACAAACCAAACGCTTCAACCTCCATTCAAACGCAGCCGCTTTTTTCCACCGCAACCAAGATCACATTGCTGCTTCTAGGTTCTTCCAGGATCATTTTAGCCTTGAAGCTGCTCGCATCAACGGCGCAAGATTAGAGTTATGGCGTAGGTATAAATCATCAAACAGTTTTAATCTTGACCGTACTTCTTACCAGACTAGACCGACGTATGTTGGTGGTGGTAAGAGCAGGCATGGTTTATTTTGCGAGTCCAAAACGAATGTACCGGACCACGTGAGTTTGGATCTACGCCTCTAATTACCTTTTTAAAAATCTTTATTTTTTCTTAGTTTTTATTTTTTGTTTTGTTTACCTATGGTAGTTAGTTTCCATAGACATCATATTTTACAGTTAAACTAGTTCATGCAGATGAAATAAAGAACTCTCAACGGTGATCTTTTGATTTTTTTTTTTTTTTTTTTGGGCTCAATCAACGGTGATCTTGTATAATAGTTAGTCTAAATAGAACTAGAACGTGTTCGAAACATTTGTGTCCACATCATGAAACGTTAAGTTGAACCGAGTAATAGAGAGTTAAGTAGATTTTTTATTTAAAAACATTATTAAATCTGTATCTGAGATTTGAAATATTCAAAAAAGAAAATAAATTAATTCAACCCGTACGTTTATTACCAATATAAATATATCATTGAACCTTCTTTACAACTAAACCACTTTATTTAACCATCCTCTCTTTAAAGTGTCACTAAAAGTAGTTAGGAAACTGGAATATTCAATAACAAATATATTTGTTAGCTCGAATATTTTCTGTTTATTTCCTCATTTTTGGTTACATTTATTTGATTTGGAAATATGTTTTGGTTGGTTATGGAAGGTCCACGCCAGTAACATTAACTCTCAAATCAAAATGGAATCGCAAAAAGGTCGTCCCAAGTAAAACATCACCACTAAGTTTTAACATATTGCTTTGTCCTCCAGTGAATAAGACAAACCAAGTAAATAGTTTCTTATATGTTCGAATGTTGATATATATATATATACAACGTTTGTATACAGTATATAGTAACTCGCTTCCTATCAAGAAATAGTTGATTTGCAACACAATTATTGATGTGTGATGTGAGAAAAGACCGTGGTGGATACATATCGTCCTATATCTATTTTAATTTCAATCTAACTTGGGTTGTACAAAGTACAAAGGAAACGTTTCATCATAAATAAAGGAAATTTCATGTCCAACACATTAAAATCTTCCCTAGAGTATCAAATGGGAATAAAAAGATAGCAAATGATAACAAAATTATGTGACCTAAAAATAGCCCAAGGAAAGGATGTCTCACTTCACATGTTATTTGGCTCACCCTTTTCCACGTCTAGTTTTGGGTGTAACATATATAAAACAAAAGTGCTTACAGATTTTATGTACTATGTATAACATTACGTCTTTTCTCGTAGATGATTAATTCGATTCAAGGAAAAAACTCTCTAATGTCTTTTCAGAATTTCTGGCCGCGCCATTCTATCAATATTAGTATGATTGCACCCAGAAAAAAATACACCAACATCGATCTTAAAAGACTGCAAAAGTACCTTCCATTTTATTAAAGGACTAGTGTAATATGCAGCGATGTTACTTCTTGTGGAACTTAAAACATCGTTGTTTAAAATTAGTTAAGGTATGAGAGTTACGTCGATTATGAGGGGGGTAAAAATGACATAATCAACATTCATTAACTAAAGTTGATTTTCTTTGGAGAAGAATTGGTGTCGTTTTCGGAATAGCAAAACGGCATCAATATTGCATGTTATGCCATTTTTAATTAAACCAAAACAGTGGAGAGAGAGGAAACCAATCTTGTTTATAAGCTAATCTAGTAACAAACATTCCCCCCCCCCCATGTTTATTCATATACATGTACCGACAATCTCTGTAAGCAATTAGGCTTTATGTTGAAACTCGGCTTGTCTTTTGTGTAATAATGGTTATACAACATAAAGATGTCCATAGCAAGATGCAAGTTGCACAAGAGGGACTTTTATTTGCCTTCAGGATACTTCCTTTACAATAATATCGACAAAAGAAAATAAAGCCAAGCGGCAGAAAATGAGAATTGCAAATAAATGCAAAAACTAGAATCACGAATATCAAACTGATTTATTGCAACTCGAATCATA
The DNA here is from genome assembly GCA_039880935.1 of Streptanthus diversifolius. Classification (NCBI taxonomy): domain Eukaryota; kingdom Viridiplantae; phylum Streptophyta; class Magnoliopsida; order Brassicales; family Brassicaceae; genus Streptanthus; species Streptanthus diversifolius. The sequence goes on along the minus strand of JAXGFM010000010.1, from coordinate 23,528,613 downwards.
CTCAAGTCCCAAAATGATCGGTTTGTCGTGTCTCTGATATTGAGTCAGATATATCTGACTTATCTCCTTGGGATCTCCTCAACTTGGCAACAAGAACCCACATATTAGCAAGTTCATTCTCCAGATACGCTTCTCTTTGTTTCGATTCTTCTATTGTTCTTTGTAGCTCGGCTTCTCTTTCAACTTTCTCAACGAGAGCAGCTTCAAATGAAACTTCACGTTCTTTGATCATGCTCAGTTCTCTCATTAGTTCCATCAACGAGTTGTCTTGCTCTTTCCTCTTTACAAGACTCTCTTTCCTTCCATTCCTTGCGTTTCCTGTCTTGCCTCGTGGTGTAACAGAGCTCTTATGCGCTGCTGCCAGATCAGCTGCCAGCCTCTCGTTGCGATTCATAAGTCTTGTTACTTCCTCAGACAATGCCTTGAGCTCAATTGCAGCCGCTGAAGCCAGCCCTTTCGCATATGAACTCTCTTCAGCAAGTTTCTGGTTTCGGAGTTCTAGTTCTTCCTTCAAGTCACTTAATTCTGCAGCTTTCAGTTTAAGATCCTCAATCTCAAATGCCTGGTCATGTCTCAGTCAGATAAAATGCTTAGATTTACCAAGATCAAAGGGAAGAGGAAAATCGGTGAAAGTTTCTTCCACAAATAACATGTCGTGACAATAATATGGGAATTTCACCTGTGCTTGTATGACTTTCTCCTCATTTTTGTTTGGGGTTTCAGAAGATTTTTGCATGTGACTTGTGATCGATCTGATATCTCCCAGTTCCAGGGCGTCAGAGAGCTGCTGCTTTAGGTTTGCAACTTCTTCTTGCAACGCTTCACATACACATGTCTGCAGAAAAGAGTTGTTATCAGTTACAGATGTCTCTGACATGTCTGCACACTAGCTTCGAAGGTGTCTAAATACGCTGGTAGTAGATAGAGAGACGAGATATTATTTGAACCTTTTGGTTGAGTTGTTCCTGAATGATACGATTATCTGCAGCTTTAACCTATAAACAAAATGAAAAAGTATCAGGCAGGATATAGCAAAGCCATCTTAGGTGCAGTATCAATTAATACTGTGTAAACAGAGAGAGTTTCAGCACCTCGAGTTCAAAACATTTCTCATTTAGTTGAGCCCTCAATTCAGAAACAGTCTGCAGAAAAGAGAGAAAAGTACTTGAGAATGCCAGAACAAAGAAGCACAAGCCCCCTGTGATATTTGAAAAGGATAGTCCACCTGCACGATATCAGACTTATCCAATGCATCATGTGATGCCATTACAAAATCCAAAATTTGTTTCCCCAACTTAGCAATCTGGTCGTTCTTTGCCTTGATATCATCGCTGAGGTTTATAATCTCCGCCTGCATAAATCCAAAGACAACCAGGAAGGTGAATATGCGCATATTTGATAAAGATCATGAACAGAATGCAAATATTACTTTAATTTCTTCATTTTGAGGAGCTTTGGCAGCCTCTTCTGACAATCGTTTAAAAGACATTGACTGTAGCGCCATCTCCTCAGACAAAATCTTTTGCTGTTCCCTCAGTATTTCCATCTGGTCAATTCTTCTTCGCCTAGTCTGGGAACAAGTACACAATGTCTTAAAAATCGTGCATCACTTGTTCTTAAGAAAGCTCAAGAAACCAATTGATGTAAATGGAATGTGGTATCAGCTGTGAGAAAATTTCAATGCACCTCAGGTGTCTCTATCTCATGAAAACTGTCTTCGTGAGATTCTTTATCTTCCCTAGGCTCTAAGAGTTGATCCGCCAATGGTGAGCCTTCTAAAAGTTTCGATTTTGTATGAAAATTACTGCCTTCCCCTTGAGGAGTTGACGGTGTATTGTTAGCCTTGACCGCACTCGACTTGTCGCTGATGCTTGATCCCCCCAAATTGTTGTCTTTTTTCTGATAGTAAAACAGTAATGAGAGACAATGTGGCAAGAGAGGCACCGCCAGGAAAAAAAATCCACTAATAGGTTGTGTGATATCTCACGCACACGAGGAGAATAATCATTTTAAAGCACAGACGAGTGCCAGATATATGTGGTGCAGGACACTGTTGGCAAAGTACTAACTATAGTATGAGGTTCTGATGTTAAGGGAATTGCTCTAGATTAAACCAGAACAGAAAATAGTAAAAGTTTATCAAAGCCATATAAATTATAGAATCAAATATGTACCTTAGGTTTCAACCATTTAAGTAGTCCATGCTTCCTGGTCTTCTTTTCTTCTATAAATGCATCATCTATAATCTCAGGATTCGCTTCACGAGAAACATAGAATTCAAGCATCACTTCATCCATCAAATCCCGCCTCTTGTATGGTAGGTAAGCAAGCTGGCCATTCATTATCAACTAACATCAGCAAAAAAACTAGTAATCGGCAGACATGCTATAATATAGGAAATTAATTTCGTTTAGTAAAAGGACAGGTATAAGATGCGTGGTCCAGGCTAAACAAGTGTTTAACTTTACCTCCTCTTGTCCAAATGAGTGTCTCCTCCGAGGATCAACACGATAAGAAAACCGTGATGTTTGTGTAGTTTTAGTAGACACGAGAATTAATTTTGTCAGCCGTTGGATTCGACTCAACAGAGCTGCTTTAGCATCTTCCTCTTCTTCTAGCTTTTATAATCAGATTAAAAGAAAATCAAACAAAGCAGATTTCAAGTATCCAAAACTAAAGCACAATACGGTAAGGTATCTCCGGTCCATGGCAAGCGTTTAAGCATAGGGATCAATGACAGAAAAACATACTTTCTGCTTCAGGAGAACAATCTCATCTTCGCTAATGTCCTTTAACTGAGAAACTGGTTTAGTTCCTTGTTTAAACTGTTTTAGCTCCTCCTTGAGTTGGCGAATCTCGTGTTGGTACTTCTTGATTAGTGATTTCTTATCAATTATCTGTTTTTTTATTAGGTTAGAAATAAAGGAAGAACCTTCAGTGTAGAGATGCACTGAGAGAATAGATGTAACTATGACCTTGTTCTGTGCAGCTTGAATCTCGATATGCTTTGCACGATGGGCAAATTTCAGTGTGTTATGTGTTTCTTCGGAGCTGCTTGATGCAGGAGTCACTGTACATATGAGCTACCATATCCAGATGATCGGTTAGTTAAGTCGATCAAAGGAATCGTTTTCTACTGCCTAAGGTCATATTGTTTGTGGTATTTCTTGCAATAAGAAGCTAAAACAGATCTCTAACAAAACTTACAGATACACGTCCATGACCACTCAATGAGGACTGAAGCAGCCTGGTTAATTTAGAGTCCCTATATGGTACGTGACTAGCCTTCCTATCTGTAAGCTTTGATATCACCTACAAAATTACAAAAGTATGGCAGATTGTTTAACATAATGACTGGAAGACAAAAAGCAATCAAGGTTTTCAGCTGAAAAAAGAGGAAGAGAAAAAACAATCTATGGGCAGATCTAATTAAAAAGAAAGTGTCAAAGAAATTCTTGAATTCAACTAAACTTCGATAAACTATTGCTGCTTGGGGAAAACAGTGATAACCAAGAACTCACCGTCCCTAAAGTCAGCAAACTTTTATTTATATAAGACCCTTCCTTGCGCCTTAGACCACTGGTTCCTGCCTTTGAGCTCTCGGAACCTGCCAGGTCAATGAGATTCTGCAGATATAAGTGAAATTATGAGAAGTTAATCAATTATTCACCTTAAAGTGTTCAGACAGTGCAAGAATAAACAGTTGATAGGAGTTGGAGATGCTCCAGAGTTGAAGAAAAGGTAAGCTATAACCGAACAAAATATCACAGGATTAAAAAAAAAGTTATATACCAGCTGCGAGAGGTGTACAGCTTCACCTTCGTTATTGTCACCCAAGGGACTACTCTCTATGGTCTGTCAGAAACGATATAGCTTTACTGGTAGATATGATAAGAAAGCAAAACTGTTCCTATTTCCCGTTTAAAACAACAAAAATATAATGACAAGAAGCTACAACCTTGATTTTATGAAACCTAATCATTTGGCGACAACCCATGAATTTAAAATATAAGTTAAAAGTAAGGGCCAAAAGCATTCGAAATGCTAAATGATTAAGAATCAAGTATGTCTTAAGGCCTGGGTCATCAATATTCATATATTTGTGGAAAATAGGTAAAGAAAGATAATAATACATCAAGATTGAACTTTGAACACTTAGTCAACACAATATAGTGCAAGGCTCGAAATTTGAGCTTCTGTGAAATTTCCTATAGAAAACCTTCATTAGTCTAAAAGGGGCAATGCCAAAGATGCTTGGATGACAATGTTTAGAGTTGGAGAGTGAAATGATGCCAAATATATATATATATATATTAAGAACTTCTTAATCCTTTGCGAACTTTCTATTAATAAACAAACTTAAGAAATGAGATGGATTATTTGCTAAAATTAGTGTGCCATCTAATAAATACCACAATTGTCTTTGCATGAGGGGAAGGCAAAAATCTAGCAAGTTCACAAAGAAATAAGTCTCTACCTGCTTTGAAAGAGAAACATACCAGGGTAAACATTGTATGGCTCCGGCTGCTGAGCAAATTAAAATTTGTGGATCCAATATGTCGGTGCTCTGTCATCAAACGAAAATTTTATCAAGATGACTTGCATGAAAAGTGCTAGATTCACGAAAAGGATTAAGAATGAAGGGAACTAGTGGAATCAAGAAAGAGAAAGCTAGTCTTTAGAATTGCTATATCACATCACATAAGAGGCAAACACTTTTTCTGACGAAGAAATCAAAAGAAACTTTACAATGACTGGGTCAGTTCTACTTGAATCGTTAGGTTCTAGAGTAAGCCTTTTCAGTTAAAGAAAAACATGGAAGCGCCTACCTTCTCCAGCTGCTATAAGAGAAAGCGCATGAGCAGAGGATAGCACAACTTCTTCTTTAATCCCCTCAATAAAAGTTCCCTGTAATCGGCAATAAAGAGATGTTCAGTGCAGAATCTTAGAGAGAAAAACACTCAAAGAAATAGAAGTAGTCAAGTTTATTCTAAACTTCTTAGACCATACAAAAGCTAACAGGAGCAACTTCAGATCTATTGAATAAGAAATGAGACTCGGTACAATCAAATATTGATAATCGGGCCACTTTTCACATTGTATTTGCACGATCCCAAAGACTTTTATTTTATAAGAAAATGGAGCAAGTAATTTCAAGCATCTAGCAGAGAAAAGATGTCTCCTCTAATTAAAAGATATATATATGGTGTGCAAGGCTTGGGATTCTATGATGCGCGCTAGTCACAAAAAGATGTTATGAGACAGTAAAATCAGCAACTATGCATGTTACCAACACAACAGAAAATAAGAGTATCCAAAACTGAAACAAGTACCTGCTCATCTTCTCTTATCCTCAAATTTTGTCCTACTGGGTTCAGTAAATCATTGACAACCTGAAGTAAAATGAACCTTAAGGATATTAAGAAAAATCAAAGCAGAATCTGATTATCATTCAGCACCGCTGGTGAAGTTGACGATAGGGAATGGAGAGAAGAAAAGCAGGTAGTGAGTTGCACCTCATTATAAATTTCCAAGTATGAAACACGTAGGAGAAATTCTCGCCTTGGTGTCTGCAAAAATAAATAAATGTATGACGTAGCTAGCACTTAAGCCAGGGAATTCGACTAATCAACATTTCAATAAGTACCTCTTGTATAATGCTGAAAGCATCTTTCACGGCTAATGGTATTATACCAGGAGATCTTTGGTCCCCCTGAAATTTGAACCAAACAAAACTGTATTCTTGAGATTAAATTGTTCCTATGTCATGCACATCTTTGAACTCACTCGCAAACATGGTCTCTTAAACAAAATGTGTAAAATCATTCGGAATTAGGGAACATGTATTGATCGTGGGTGTGATAGAAAAGTGTTCTATCACACCCACCATATGCTAACTACACGTAAGGTTTTATAGGGTCAACAGAGCAATCCTAGCTAGAAGGAGAATAACCAAAATATCCCATACAAAAATTATTTTAGGATCTAAACATCAAATTCAATTGCCAATCGTTTGGCCACTATAGAAGAGAAACTTTGCTCCTAATACTATTCACTTTATCTATTATGTACAAGGATTTCTGCATGCCTTAACTAATCCTGTTAACTTGAATCTTTAATACAGATAATTTGGTATGCAGCTCAGTGATTTAGCCAGAAACGAAGGAAGATAATATGGAACAATAAATATCATAATCAATTTTTTTATGATTAGTGAACCTTACATGCATAGTGTGAGTTTTTCCACTGCTTGTCACACCGTATGCAAAAATGGTCCCTGTGGTTGGATTAATACTCAAAAGTCATTACACTTAAAATCAATTGGCAAACAAGTCTAACTCAAAAATGTTCTACAGTTCTAGAGACTAAAACAAGCACTGGATACAGTCTGCCAAGTCAAAGATCTCATGTTCCAACTTCCAAGTGAATAGTCATGCAAACTGTTCATGATCTGGTGCTCGGGATAAACTTTGATATAACATAAGTATATCTTTTACTCTTCCAAGAATTATAGCTTAACTAAATCGGCCAATAAATAATGTTTACTCTCTTATTCCAAAAAAATAAAATAAAGAAGTGTTACTCCATACCATTGGTCCCCTCCATAGCACCATTAACGACATGCTGAGCAGCAACATCATAGACCTGGCATGTTGTCGTTGTAGGCCCAAAAACACGATCTGCAAGAAATGAAGAACTTCAAGAAACAATATGGCAGAACGGAATTTGACATCTTAGTATAATTTAGGCCTTCAGTCATGATGCACGTAGCTTCAATCTATGCCACAATACTTATATACCTCATTTGGTATTCATGAGTGATGCAATGCTCTACGTCTATCATTTCTTATGCTTACAGAAACTCGTGACACTAGTCAAACTGTTGATAAGACTAACCATAGGCATAGGCTATTGATTGATTATGCTCATTCCGCACAATTGTTTCCCCATCTGCATGCCATGCAATCTCCTCCCCTTGGCGGATTTCCCTTGGACTACGTCAAGCATAAACCAATGTCAACTTCACAGAACGAACATCAACTCAATGTTTGAAACCTATACAACGAATCATCAGTCACCTCAGTGGACGAAAACGAACTGTCACTGTGACGTTTTCTTTGGACTGAGAAGCAGTTTGCGGTACCCTTCCTGTATAGTGTAACTGAAGCTTGCTTCGAACAGACGAAGAAGTAGGGGAGCTACTATCCACGGATGTCTCTTCATAAAGTTTTGAGGACGAGGTTGTTGAAGATGCAGGGGAATTGGCAGGCTTTAACTTGCTAGACCCAGCTTTTCTTGACTTCGGTACTCGTCTAGATGCCATCGAAACCAAACCCGAACTTGCTGAGACTGAAAAACTGAAGAAAGTATTTCCTTTTATCAATAAACAAAAGCAGTAATTCTCCTAAAGACCGAAATGGTGCGAACAGATTTATGCTTGAGCTTCTGATTAGCTAAAGACTCCAAATTGTATACAAACTTAAGCCTCAAGTGACAAGGTTTTCTCAAAACTGTTTGCTACATTTGGCAATTGAACAGACGATAGGTACTCCACGAGAGAAGACAACGAGGTACTAGCAAATTTAAACGACAGCATTGAAAATCGGCAGTTCCAGGAGATTATTATTTCTCAAATTTCCAGGAAACACAAGCTTCAAGGTTCTGATTTCTTTAGAACTTATGCCAAAATACAAAACAATGGACGACTAATTGCGAAGCGAATACACAATCGCAGGAAGACGGAAAGTGGACGAATAAGAATTACCCAATTGCCACTACGTAAGGGACGAATAAAGCCAGAAAAATGGTTACCTCTAGCGAGTGAATCAATGTAGCATCGCCGCCGCGAAAAGCCGAATCGCATGCAAAAGAGAAGAAAGGAGAGAGAATTATGAGAGAGAGAGAGAGAAAGAGTGAGTGATTACGTAGAAGAAGCGGCACTTAAGAGAAGTATCATTGTCACTAATCAGCTCCTTGATTGCGATTATGTAAAGAGAGTTTACTTTTAAAGTCTCGCTTGCCTTTGAAGCGATTATTAGCTTAATCCTTAACTAAACTAAACTATTTTAATTATCATTTGTTTACTCGTAAATCGTAATCATAAAACCAAAACCAAAAACAACATCATGAGAGAGAGAGTATACATACATGTTTTCAGTATTTCTGTACGTATACCTTCACAGATACTGAAGGAGAGAAAGCACAATTTTCTCTCTTTTCTTTCCCAAACAATAAAACAAGCCAGGATTTATAAAGAAGGAAGAAGTAAAAATGTATACATAGGCATCACTTCTAAACTAAGGGTAAGTCATTAACTCACTATAAATAGATATTTATGTAATCTAAGTGTATTAATGGTATCCAATCAGAGTTCACCAAATATCAATATAAGGAAATTATATAATGGAAAGTAGAAAAAAAATACTTAGAGAAAATATTTTTCTTGTTGTTGGTGAATATAGTTTTGATGAAATATTTTTTTCTCATATATAAATAAACTCAATCTTTCTTGCACTTTAAATGTTTAATGGAATGGAATAAAGAGGGAATATGTTTCCTTTATTTTCCTCTTGATTGATTTGATTAACAAGGAAAACATTTTTGCCACCCAATTTTATAATATAGGGTACATCTTTCTACATACCTCTTTACATCTTTCTACATACCTCTTTACATTGTCAGCCAAATAGATTTATAATAATTCTAGTCTTACAATAAAGTCAATATATATATATATATCATATGTTATTCTCATAACAAAAAAAATATCTCCACATATTTGTTGTTATGGTTGCTTTCAATTGATTATCATTTTTTATTTACTGAATTGAGTTACAAAAATTTCATAAAAATAGAATCTTTGCATATATTATTTGCTATCAAAATGAAATTCTTAGAAAAAACTATTTTTAAGTATCTTATATTTTATTTATCTATATTAGAAATTACATATGAAATATATTTTTATGTATGATAAATAATATATAGCAATTACAAAAACATATATTATAGAAAAAATATTGATTGAGATTAAAAGGAATATAAGATTAAAAATGAAAAATTTTTTTAAGTGGAAACATATGATTATAGAAATGGAGAATATCAAAGTTGGATGGGTGAATATTATATGGCGATTATAAAATTAGAAAAACCAATAATACAAATTAAACTCAATATTTGTTCATTTATATTTTTGGTCTTAAAAATACTTATAAATCCATTAAAAACTAGTTACAATTCAAATACTTAAACAATTTTTTATTACTGAATAACACCTGATTTTAAAATCATATAACCACTAACATAGTTTCTACCCAGTTTATTTCCTCTATTTGATTTTGGGTGACCAATTACAAATATCTAAAATACAATTTTTGTTCAATGTCACTGTTATAATATATTAAATTATTTTTCTTGTCAAATGTAAATACATAAATAATTTTAGGGTTATCGTTTTAGTAATTAGAAATATCAAAGTAAATTTTATTTTGCAAACTATATGTACAACGAATTCTTTGAGATCTCTTTTATATTTTCCACAAATATTTTTTTTTTGGATTGCAATATTTTCAATTGCCCGCCGAGGAAGTCCAAAAGAGCCCATCTCTGCTACTCATCACTTCACTCGCCCACTCTGCAAATTCTTCCGATTCAAAAAAACGGAAGAAGACGAAAAATAAAAAGGTGAAAAATTTGGAGGAGGAAAAAGCAAAACAAAAGGTAATGGAGGACGACGATCGGCAGAAGGCTGCAGATCTAGTTCAGGAGCTTGTTCTTCGTCTTCTCTCTCAAAACCCTCAAACCCCTAATCCCGATCCCAATTCTCCCGCCTTCCTCAAAACCCTTCGTTATGCCTTCCGCATCCTCTCCAGCCGCCTCACTCCCTCCGTCGCGCCCGACGCCACCGCCATCGCCGAGTCACTCAAACGCCGCCTCGCCACTCAGGGTAAGTCCTCCGACGCCCTCGCTTTTGCCGATCTCTACACAAAGTTCGCTTCCAAGACAGGTCCCGGTAGCGTCAACAATAAATGGGCCCTCGTTTACCTGCTTAAAATCGTTTCTGACGATCGTAAATCGGCTATAAACGGCCTCGATTCGTCGGTTCTGCTACCCAATTTGGGGCTCGGTGATGCCGCTTCATCGTTCGGTAATAATGGGTTTTTGCGCGGTGGAGAGGCTACGAAGAAGGATTGGAGCAATGGGGTTCTTTTGGTTAGTAAAGACCCTGAAAATTTGAGGGATATTGCGTTTAGAGAGTATGCGACTTTGGTTAAGGAAGAGAATGAAGTGACGGAGGAGCTTCTAGTGAGGGATGTTTTGTATGCTTGCCAAGGAATTGATGGGAAATATGTGAAATTTAATAGCGAAATAGACGGTTATGCGGTGCTGGATAATGTTAAGGTGCCTCGAGCCACTAGGACTATGGTCCGTATGCTCTCGGAGCTTGGCTGGTTATTTAGGAAAGTTAAGACTTTTATATCTGAGAGTATGGATCGGTTTCCAGCTGAAGAAGTTGGAACTGTTCGGCAAGCGTTTTGTGCAGCATTGCAGGATGAGCTCTCTGATTATTATAAATTATTGGCCGTGCTCGAAGCGCAGGCGATGAATCATATTCCTTTGGTTTCTGAATCAGCCAGCTCAAGCAACTACCTTTCCTTGAGGAGATTGTCTGTGTGGTTCGCGGAGCCCATGGTGAAGATGAGACTGATGGCTGTTTTGGTTGACAAGTGTAAGGTTTTGAGAGGTGGGGCTATGGCTGGGGCTATTCATTTGCATGCACAGCATGGTGATCCGCTTGTTCATGAGTTTATGATGAATTTGCTTCGATGTGTTTGTTCTCCGTTGTTTGAAATGGTGAGAAGCTGGGTTCTTGAAGGGGAGCTGGAAGATACTTATGGTGAATTCTTTATCGTAGGTCAGCCGGTTAAAGTCGATTTGCTTTGGAGAGAAGGTTATAAGCTCCACCCAGGGATGCTTCCGTCTTTTATTTCACCGAGTCTAGCTCAGAGAATTCTGAGAACTGGGAAATCTATAAACTTTCTTCGTGTTTGCTGCGATGATCACAGGTGGGCTGATGCAGCTTCAGAAGCAGCAGCTGCCTCTGGGACGACGACCAGGCGAGGAGGTCTCCGGTATGGTGAGACAGATGCCCTTGAACATCTTGTTACTGAGGCAGCAAAGAGAATTGACAAGCATCTGTTGGATGTTCTATATAAGAGATATAAGTTTAAGGAGCATTGTCTAGCGATTAAGCGTTATTTACTACTTGGTCAAGGTGATTTTGTCCAGTACCTGATGGATATTGTAGGACCCAAACTTTCTGAGCCAGCCAATAATATTAGTTCATTTGAGCTTGCTGGGTTTCTTGAAGCTGCAATACGGGCATCTAATGCGCAGTATGATGACCGTGACATGCTAGACAGATTGAGGGTGAAAATGATGCCTCATGGCAGTGGAGACAGAGGCTGGGATGTATTCTCACTGGAATATGAGGCCAGGGTTCCATTAGATACTGTGTTTACTGAGTCTGTTTTGTCCAAATACTTGAGAGTGTTCAATTTTCTCTGGAAGTTGAAAAGGGTAGAGCATGCTCTTATCGGAATTTGGAAGACCATGAAACCAAATTGCATCACTTCCAATTCATTCGTTAAGCTCCAAACTTCAGTGAAGTTGCAACTGCTCTCAGCCCTGAGGAGGTGCCAGGTTCTTTGGAATGAAATGAACCATTTTGTTACCAACTTTCAGTATTACATCATGTTTGAGGTGTTGGAGGTGTCATGGTGCAATTTCTCAAAAGAAATGGAAGCTGCTAAAGACCTCGATGATCTTTTGGCAGCACATGAGAAGTACCTTAACTTCATCGTTGGAAAATCTCTTCTGGGTGAACAGTCGCAGACCATCCGCAAATCACTTTTTGTCCTCTTTGAGCTTATATTAAGGTTCAGGAGTCATGCAGATCGTTTGTATGAAGGAATTTACGAGTTGCAAATAAGGTAATTTTTGTCTTAAATCTGTTTTTAATTCAAAACAAAAGTAGACTTTGAATTCGTTACTTTGACATATTCCTCTGTAGTAAGGGTCGCAATTTGATCTGTAATATCACTGATTCGCCTGCAGAACTAAAGAATCAGGACGAGAAAGAAACAAGACGCAAGAGTCAAGTTCATGGATCAGTGAGGGTAGGAAGGCCATAACACAGCGTGCTGGAGAATTTCTTCGAAGCATGAGTCAAGAGATGGACAGTATTGCAAAGGAATACACATCCTCACTAGATGCATTCCTATCTCTTTTGCCTCTCCAACAATCTGTAGATCTCAAGTTCCTCTTTTTCCGGCTTGACTTCACTGAGTTCTACAGCCGGTTGCATTCCAAAGGAAAAGAAAGTTGAAAAGAGTATCGAGTTTAGTTGAAAAGCATATTCCACAATAACATGAGAAGAAGACATGCTCTACTTTGACTAACCACTGACTGCAGCATGGGCTTGCAGAGGATCTTTTCTTGAATCTAGGTGCGTGGAAGAATCTGGTTCTTATTTGTGCCAGTTATTTATGAGTCTGCCTCATAGAATTTATGTCCTTCGCACATATTGTTGTTTCAATGGCTTATTTCAATGTTCGGGATTGGGAAACAGATTCTTTGTGTTGGTAAAATGGGGAAGGTTTGTGTTTAAATTTGTGCCATCAGTCTGATAATCTGCAGCTTTAGTTTTCTTTGTTTTTTTTCTCCATGTGGTTTCTAGAGCTTTCGCTGATTTGTATGATTTTTTTAATGACTTGGTTAATATAAGAAGGCATTAGTTGATTGATAATATGTGTATTTCCTTACTGTGAATTGTTGGCTCTCTAAAAGCTTTTGTGGCCACGGCCTGAGATCCAGCATCAGCATTAGCATTAGCTCACTCCGGTTTGAATCTACAATGCTTTCTCATGCAATTAAAAAGAACCTTTTGAGGGTCATTGATCTTCTTTATCACCTTGTAGTTATATACTACCTTCTTTAAGAACAACAGAAAGCATGAACTTCATTCCCATTGATCTCTGTTAGTGAAGCAGATAAACAACACTTTATATTTGGTAAGAGTTACTATCTCGAAATACATGTCACGGTTTATCAGTTATTTTGGCAAGTGGGAGACAGTCCGACAACGAATTGGAGGCTTACCAAAAATATGTAATAAAAAAATAAAACACGTCGCCTGAGAGATTCGAACTCTCGCGGGGAAACCCCATGTACTTAGCAGGCACACGCCTTAACCACTCGGCCAAAGCGACAGTTGTGATGTTAGTACCACAAATTAATTATCAAATATAGATATGTTTTTCCTACTACTTAACCTAGACCTCAAGTATATTGTCTTGTTGAACTATTGGTTAACAAATTGTTTGAAACTAAAAACTTATAAATTTTTAGGTTCTCTTTCTCCAATCTCAGTGTCAAATATATCAGAAAAGGCAAATAAATAAATAAAAGATACAACTGTACAGATAAATAGAAAAGAAAAGAGGAAGGGAAAAATGAGAATCAGAGATTTTTGTTGATCAATTCTTTGACTTCTTCAATAACAAGCCATCCTTTGTGTCCTCCTATCACTTCCTCTTTCATCTCCCCTTCCTTCCATAACTACATTCACCACTCAGTTCTCTCTTCGTTACATTCTTACTTTCATTTACCATTTCACAATTTTCTTTTTGTCAAGATAATGCATGCATCTCTGAAATTCAATATCATTTTCTAATTAAACACGAAAGCATACCTGAATGGTGGGCATTTTCTGCATAAACACATGAGTTTGGAACATTGATTCAGCTTTGGCAAAATAATAGAATGTGTTTGATATTGTTAAGCATCTTACCGAAATGTTGCCACGCTTCACCAATGTTTGAGGGACCTTGTTCACATCCACGTAGTAAAACTTTGTTCTGTATTTTTTTTTTTTTGTATTTTCACAGTTTAACAAAATAAGCATACTTTTGCATTAACATTATTGAAAATTGTTAATTATGTTATTAGCTTACCGGTTATTATATTCCGCTGCCAATTTCTCCAACTTAGGCTTCAAGTAAATACATTTCCGACACCAAGAAGCCATCCTGCCTCAACACATGTTGGCCATTGTTCATAAGAAAACATATATAGAGGCTTCGGCTGGTTAGTGAGTACGTTAAATTGAGGTGGAAAATGAGCGAGCGAGAAAAATTTAACCTAACAAGAAATCTACAAAATGGTTAAACTCTGTTTTTTTATTCGCTGACCGTAGAAAAAAAAAACTATTTGTTCCAAATTTTTATTATATAAATTTGAGGTTCGAGTTCATGGTTTCCTTGGCATATACTCTGACTCAGGCTTGCCTATATAGAGAGGCCCATCTCTAATTTAAGATTATACAATAAACATATGATCATGGTGTGTTTACCATTCGATGATGATAGGCTGAGAGAGGTTGCTTGCGTGAGAGAGAACAGCTTGGAGCTCATCAACGTCGTTAATGTGTTCCATCTCCACAGTCTCAGGCTGTGATACGTTTGACCAAAAAGCTTTTAACCTCCACGCTTTCTCTATTTGTGGCCTCACAAGCTTTTCGTAATTGTAAACCTTCACACAACAAAACCCACACTTTTTCTCCAAATTCAAACTCTCTTTCCTCCAAAATTGTTCCTTCTTGTAATTTCTGTGACTTTGTCTCGTTAGCATTTGAGTGTTTGATGCCAAAGCTGCCATTTTCTTTTGTTTCTTTTAATCTTGTCAAAGAAGATAATATGTGATGAGATATTTTAAAGTTTTCATATGACATAATTTTAAGATATTTATTTGTTTTTTTTAGAGTTTTGGGAAGAGATGTGAGGAGAAGGAGAGAGAGCTTATCCAGAAGATGAGCAGCTGGTGGGTGGCCACCTTATCCAGAAGATGCAGAAACTCTGAAAAATCAAAAGTAAGTTTAGCATTTTAAGAACAAATAAAATTGTCAATTTAATAGTACAATAAATGCATAAACAAAAAAAAAACAAAAATCTTATTTCATAGACAAGTGAAGTGAGAAAATAAACACACACTCAGTGTTAAGTGTTTAGTCAGGGATTTCCGAATTCGGTAATGGAATTCTTAACACATTGCTTAACCATTTCTATCTATTACCAATCTCAAAATAAGTAAAAAAAAAAAAAAAAATCATAAATGCTAAAAGATTTTAACAAGTTGACATATACAATATATAAGACTCAAGTCACAGAACTTTCATTGGGGGTTCTGTTACATCTGACACTCGAGTCGACCAATTCAATATCAGATAAATATGGCTCACAATATAAGTAAAGTCTTTTTTCCTTTTTTTTGTGGTTAAATCGCTAAGTAAAGTTCAATACATACTAACTATTTTACTTATGAAAATGCCTTAAAATCTAGTAATTGCCAAAACTATATTATTACGTAATTCCTGTTGTTAATATATGCGCTTTGAAGCTTAATTAGATATTATATATGAAACGCCATTGGACCAAAATTGATAGAAAATAAACTATTATCAAGTATACACAAATATGGATCATATTCTTTTGACATGCATAATATGATTTAAAGATAAACATCGAGTAGGAGAAGAAAACGATACTGAGCCAATATTAGAGATTACAAGACCCGTCGATTGACGATGTGTCGACGACCATATACACATCATTAGAACCCGTAACAAAGGTCATAAAGAGCAATATGGCTTTGGTTTGATTAGTGATATAATGGATCGATTTGCTGACAATAAACCTTTTAAGATAAACAAGAGAAGGTCTTTGATATGAGTTTTCCTGATTATAATTGAATTTTCCGTTTGGCCATCAATCTGTTCTTATATCTATGGCCAACAACGTATTTGATTTACGTTCTGATCATTGCCTTGTCGATCTTTCTTTTCTTTGTTGTAAGTTTCATTTATAGACTATATAACTTTTAGACCACATAGTATAATTTACATTAAAGCTATATCATACTAGGTATTTATCGAAGAACAAAGTTATCATCCGGATATGTGACTTTCATTACTTGGATCCAAATCTGCAAACTCTATGGATATATACAACTATACAAGCGTAGTTTAAGATAACTGAAAATAGATTGTGATTTTATTCAGTTTTAAACACATTAATCTATACGCTAAATCGTTAGATAATACAAAATAAGACTACTCTACACTTATTACAAGGGTGTAATTAAGCTCTTCCAACCATACGCATTAATCAAACTCTTCTTTAGGGGTTGAACCTTATGAGACAAATAGATAAGAATAATAAATTTTTAAAAAAAAGTCGAATCTCGAACCACCGACACGCACTTTGAAAGTGGCATTGTAGTAATTAACTTCTAAATCGAAGGGTATTTTAGTAGAAAACTCTCCACTTAAAGTCATTACCTTAACGGTGTCGTCTAAAGTCGTCTCTTTTCTTCGTAGTTCATACACATCTCTGCACTTCTTTCTGTCTCCAACCCTAACTAAAAAGCATTATTTCTCTTTCTAAACCACTAAAAACACTCGTCACGCGCCACGAACTCCACACACCACATTCCCCACTTACTCTCTCCCCTCTCCGTCTATGGCGTCCGACGCCGTCAAATATATGCCGATTCACGGCGGAACAGCAACAACAACCGCCGCTGCAGCCGAAATCAAGAGCTTCTTCTCCGCCGTGAAACCCAGAAAAACCTCAACTTTTGCTTACGGCTTTGTAATAACCTTCGTCTCTTTCACTCTATTCTTTGCGTTTAGTCCTTCTCTAAACTCTTCGTCTCCTTGGTTCTCCAACATCTTCTCTTCCTCCTCCACCATTACTCCTGCATCAGACAACACTTCAGGATCTCACTTCTCTTCGATTTTCTCCTATATTATCCCCAATGTCACTTCAACGAAACCCACCAATAGATCTAGCGACGCCACCGTCCCTGTCTCTGTAAACTCCACTTCTCCTTCCCTTACTTCGAATTCTGTCTCCGACGTTGCCAAAAACAGTACCTTGCAAGCACCGGCGCCGGAAAATCGCACGATGATTGCTGAAAACGCGACCTTTGAATCTCCCATCGTTAACGGAACCAATCCAGTTGCTAAAAGCAACACTTCTCAACCTCTGCTTCCAGATAAATCGCCGACAGGATCGAGTAATCAGTCACGGACCACCGATGCTGTTCGAAATTCGGAGGCCGTGAAGATAAACCAGACAGCAGCTCCGTCGCCATCGAAAACACCCTTGTCGGTGGATCTGACGGTCAATTCCAGCTCATCTCCACCGGGAAAACAAATCGGTAAAGGTGATCCGGTTTCTTCAGTGAAACAAGAGATCGAGAAATGGAGTGAATCTCTGAAGGATTGTGAGTTCTTCGACGGAGACTGGATTAAGGATGATTCGTATCCGCTATACAAACCCGGTTCGTGTAAGCTTATCGATGAACAGTTCAATTGTATTACAAACGGAAGACCCGACAAAGATTTCCAGAAATTGAAGTGGAAACCTAAGAAATGTAGTTTACCAAGGTACGTTAGTTGAAGTTATTAGTTATATAATTTACAATTGAATTTTATAGAATTATATAGCTCTTTGAATCTTAACAAACACCACATTCATTTCTAATAATAATAGATTAATATATATATATATATATATATATGTATCTATAATGAAATTGAAGGTTAAATGGAGGTGTTTTGCTGGAGATGCTTAGAGGAAGAAGGCTAGTGTTTGTAGGTGATTCTTTAAATAGGAACATGTGGGAATCTCTGGTTTGCATACTTAAAGGATCAGTGAAAGATGAGAGTAAAGTCTATGAGGCTAGTGGAAGACATCATTTTCGTGGGGAGGCTGAGTACTCTTTCGTCTTCCAGGTAAAGGCTTCTTGATTTCTCTTACACTGATTCATTTGGTTTTTCTGAGTACTTGTTCATGGTTTTTCATTTTAATAGGATTACAATTGCACGGTGGAGTTCTTTGTTTCGCCGTTCTTGGTTCAAGAAACGGAAATTGTTGACAAGAAGGGAACGAAGAAGGAGACTCTACGGCTTGATTTGGTTGGGAAGTCCTCAGAGCAATACAAAGGAGCGGATATTATCGTCTTTAATACCGGACATTGGTGGACTCACGAGAAAACATCCAAAGGGTAAACAAAAAAACTCTCTTAAACTATAATGGGAACTGTTCTCTTGTGTTGTAAATGTAGAACTGATATTTTGGTGGTTGTTCTAAAGGGAGGATTATTATCAAGAAGGAAGCAATGTTTATCACGAACTCGCTGTACTTGAAGCTTTCCGTAAAGCTTTGACTACATGGGGTCGATGGGTTGAGAAGAATGTGAATCCGGACAAGTCCCTTGTTTTCTTCCGGGGCTATTCCGCCTCACATTTTAGGTAAATGGAAGACCTTCTATAGTTTGTTTGCATTTTGTGTTTGCTTCTATGTTGGAAACAAACGAAATCTGGACGCTATTGGAATTGTTTTGCAGTGGTGGGCAATGGAACTCAGGAGGAGCATGCGATAGCGAAACGGAGCCAATCAAGAACGAGACATACCTAACCCCGTACCCGTCAAAAATGAAGGTGCTAGAGAGAGTGTTAAGGGGTATGAGAACCCCTGTCACGTATCTAAACATCACCAGATTAACGGACTACAGGAAGGACGGGCACCCATCAGTATACCGGAAACATAGCTTGTCGGACAAAGAAAAGAAAGCGCCGTTGCTGTACCAAGACTGCAGCCACTGGTGTCTCCCGGGAGTTCCAGACTCTTGGAACGAAATCCTCTACGCCGAGCTGCTCGTCAAACTCAATCAGCTTGGCCAAACACGACGGAAACCGTAAGGTTTTTCCATCTCTAACATTTGTTTGATCTCAATACTTTGCTTTCTATTCTATTGTTTTAAGCTGATTATATAGAATGTCTAGAGTTAAAAAAAAGATGAAAAATATGAGATTTACTCTATATGTTGTAAATGCTTTTGTCACTACGATGACTATATTTATAGTTCCAAAGAGAAGTTACATATTAATTATTGATTCCAGTAATCGTTGTTAGCTATGTTTGATGATCTAGATATATAGAGCATGGTTTTGCGACTGTTGTGTGTTTATATGTATGAGGTACAACATTATTCTTGTATTATTTTTTTTAGAATGAAGTTTTAGTTTTAGACAAAAATGTAAATGTAAACGCAAGAATTTGCATTTGGAACCGAGAGATTGTCGACCACCGACAATTCCGACAATTAAATAATAGTTCACAAAATTTTGTCCAGTTTCGGAACATAAAATAGGATCTGAAGACAACAGGTTTGGTCACGACGTTTCACATGGGATGTTTGGACTTATTGACTACGAAGGTCTATCAAGAAGTTGTTAGGTCAAATGTTTTTATGAGTTCAGTGCGATTGGATCCAACCTGGTGCAGTTGTTCTCCACGTGGCGTACCTTTTACCTATATAATTCTGTATTAATTTAAGAGTCATACATGTGATTATTTGGTTGGAGATTGGGAAAAAGCAGGTATGTATTTATGTTTGTGTAGAAAGTGAGATTTGGGATGCTTAAATTGAACAAAACTGGAAATATCTGAAGTAACGCAGAACGAGACTCACCGGTCGTGCAAATTTGCTTTATTTATACTTAATGAAAAAGTGGCCATGTTTTGTTGCCGACGTCTCCACATTATTATATTTTGGAGATTCTTAACATATTATGTTCATGTTATTATGATAACATAACTCATAAGAATCCTCAACCGTGTACTACTAAATATCAAGCAATCTTGGACTAAATTTTGTGATGTTGAGACTCTATTTTTCTATTCAATAAGGTTTTACAACCGATTTACAAAACGTAAATCCCGAATTATTATTTTTTTGGGGTGCAAAATCACTGCAATCTTATAATGGATTTAGGTCGAGCAGTGCAACATGACTAACTACAAAATGAAAATTTTGGATTTTTGAAAAATATTTTTGTGGAAAAAATTACCTCAAATTTTGTCTAATCGTTGTACCTAATTTCTTTGATAGAAAGTCTTTACGGATCCACATCCTCAGTAAGTCAGTATTACAAGCAATACTACCATATATTTTCTTCTTAAAAATAGTGTTTTATAAATTTAAACACAGTCAATATTAGAAATATGCGATTTGCAAGAGAAGGCTGCAAGAAAGGACACCAAAAAATGGAGCATTTTTTCTTGGCTTGACCGAAGACATATTTGGTGAGGATATTACCATTTTGCTTAAATATTTAAAATTAAGTATACAAGATACGAAGAGACCAAACCATCTTTTTTTTTTTCTTTCTTAAATTTAATATAGTATAAGTTTACAAGATACGAAGAGACCAAACCATCTCTATTTTTCTGTTTCTTTCTTTCTTTTTTTCCATTATCTTTCACTCAATAAACATGTCAACCCTTTTCCTCCATCTGTTTTTTATCCGGTCCTACCCAAAGAAAAACAATGCCAAAAAGAAAATCAAAAGAAAAAGAAAAAAATCCAATGAGAAACAAAACACTAACCGGATAATCTTTCTAGTCGTCTTTAAAAATAAGAGACGGTCCCAAATAGTATGGAAAATAAATCTTAATATATACACAAGAAGACCCAATTATAAACCACTCAACCATTTGCTCAATCTGTAACCATTTGTTTCGCTCGTGCTTTCATGAAACTTGGTTGGCCGGTCCAGGCTTAACCAGAAGCAAATGGTCCCTGTTAGATGGTGACTTCTTAGACAGACAGGTGTTGTGTGCAGATGACGTGGAGGGTTGTGATGCAGAGGTTGCAACGCGTTCGCAAGAAGGGCACATAGTGAGAGTGGTGGCCGGAAGTTGCATGTAGAAAGGAGAAGAAGTCTTCAAGGCTCTCAATTCTTTAACCTCTTTCTGAAGCCTCCGGTTTTCTTCGGTTAGTGACTCACAGCATCTCTTTAGGTATTCACAGTCCACTTCCGTTTGCTTCAGCTTTGTCCTATTCTCATTTATCAATTACATAAACATAACCCCTGATAAATAACTATCCAACAGGTCATATATAAACTCATGTTGTTTTTTGATATATTATATACTAGAAGACATTAAATTCAGGCAAAAGAGTAACTCTAAGGAATCTTTCAACAGATAGCAATTTCAAAAACATAATTAAGATAAATAACTTTTTGTAAGAGATCAAAAGCTCACCAAGTGCTAAAAAAAAGTTTGATGTTTTGGAAATGGTGGGACTGTTTTCTTTAGTTCAAGGTTCTAGTTTTTATTTTGTATATTTAGGTATCTGGTTAAAATTTTGTATATTTAGAAGTAAGTTGTGGTATTGTGGTTAAAATTTTGAGGAGTTATGATTTGTTGTTTTTCTTTTTATAAATAAGTCAGTATAAGAAATTATACACATGGAAATGATGAGCAGACATGATATGCTACTTTTGCACGAAAAATGACAAGTCTAGACATGCGATAATGTGTTATTATTACTCGTGATGCATGTCGTCCTCATTCCTTTTTTCAGAAATTAATCATCACAAAAAATATTTTTCCAAAAACAAAAAAACTGTTTCATAGAAGGAAAATGAAGCTATAGTGACATAAGCTAACCTGGCTCGTCTGTTTTGAAACCAAACTTCAACCTGACGAGGACGAAGATTCAACTGCTTTGCCAACGCAATCTTTTGCTTCTGCAATGTTAATATGAAATAAAATAAACAAGAAAAAGGGTAAGATTTGGTTTTCCTTTGAAACACACAAAAATACAAATAACTTCAAGAAAGAACAAATTACAAAATGTAAATAGGCATGGAAAACGAACAGGATTAAGGGTACTATGTTCTTTGAAGCTATCTTCAAGAAAAGCAGATTGGTCTTTAGAGAGTCTTAGTTTCTTCCTGATGGTTCCATTTTCGTCATCATTGTCTTCGTTGCTGGCTCTTGAAGTAGATCTCTCAACCTCATCGTCGATATCTCTCTTATTACTTCTTCTCTCATAACCATAACTCTTAATCCCAAAGTCCAATCGAAACGACGACGTTACGCTATTCGGCGGCGACACTGACATACTAGGCGCTGCATCCTCTTCCTCCTCCGCCACCTTAGCTGCTCCTGAGAGCATTCTTCCTCCTTGCCGACCTGTAAAATTTGGTTCTATTTTTCTTAGAAAATAAATTGTTTTTTTTAATAGAGATAGAATCTTAAACTGAAATCAAAACTAATCATTGGGATATGTGGAATAACGCAATATTTTGTAATTTCAAACATCCACAATTGATTTTGTTTTATATAAGCTATTTTTCTGTAGAACCTAGGTCTTCTTTCTTGTCACAAATCAGTCTAAGCATATTCGGAAAATGATTTGGACATCCCATCGACACATTAAATATATTACGTATGTATACTGCAAAAAATCATATATTATTATAGGAAAAAACATTCATGTAAGCTAAATTAAGGATACTAATATATTTGAAATGCTTTTTTTTTTTGGGGTGAAAATATTCGATATCTTTCTTTTGTGGGTACGTATAACCACAAAATTTGATTACGAGAAATTAGATTCATATACCATTTTTTTGTTTATGAACTAAAACTCTTACTGTTCTCAGGGAGCCAAGGGAAGTGAAGCTGAAGCTGTAATGACGGATCTACGGAAGACGAAACCCTAAATCCATCAGAATCATTTGCTCTCGGCGCTAGTTTTCTCTTATTCTTCTTCGTCTTCTCAGCTTCTACCGACGGAGACGAAGAGGATGACAATGATCTGTGACCACTAAAACCAAGTGCATCTAAACCTATGTTGAACCCAATTAGACCCTTATCGAAAGTCGAGGTCGACGAGGCAGAAGGATTATTATTAATCTTCGAGGGCTGCTCCAGAAAAGAGAACTTGTTAGTATTTTCACCTAGACACAATGCTAGCTCCATCTCTTACGGAGAAAATAAGAGTTTGAGAGAGAAAGAGAGAACAAGAATATGTGTTGTGGCCTTATGGAGTCATGACACGAAGTGAAACCCCACTTATTTATTTCCATGTTCATTCTAATTTATTAATAATATATATATATATATATATCATTTGGCATTTAAATCATCGCTTATATAAATTAATTTTTAACAAAAATAATAAATTTTGAATTTTTTTTGTCAACAATAAATTTTGAATTTAAATCATCAACATTTAATATAACTTATGTAAAATGTGACAAATAGAATTTTTGTTTTATAGAGAAAGAGTACTTTTCTTTCTTTCTTTTTTTGGACGTTAAAGGGGTATGTTTCTAAGCAGTTAAAAGAAGCTACTCAAGTTAATATTATAGGGACCATAACATATATATATATTCATAATTCTTCTTAATATAATATATATTCCGAGAAATATGGTATTTTGGAGTTGAGATAGAGCTTAGGAGATTGACCGACAACTGCCGATTCACTTACGCACGTGAATGCATATAAATATATACCTCATTCTTACACGAGACTGGGGCGTTGTGTGTTCATTTAATTTAATATCACTCTATTTATGTTTGTATTTATAAGATTAAAAATTCACGAAATTCGCAGATTGGTATGCAACTCTTCCATTTCAAAATACTTTCATAATATAAAGATAACAATCATACCTATATATATCAGAGGGTTAAATGGTAATAATCTCTCATACGAGTGAAAATTGAAATCATAAATAAATACAACTACACATGTTATGAATATGCAAAAAGATTATAATATCGAATTTTCAGACTCTTATATATTTACATATTTAGTTTCACAGCTATGTAGTCATTGAAGATTATAATATCGGATAATTTTGAAACAATTGTGTGTAGTGTTTTTTAACTGGTCTTAAGTATTCCCTTGAACCAGATTTAAGTGCAGTAGTTCATTAAGGTATTAGTGAGTTTCTTGAAGGAATCAGACTGTTTGTTGAAAATCATTGAAGACCATCATTACTTTGACCGGCCAGCATAATTCTTGGTCACACGTTAATGATGGTGATTTTGAATTTCTTGAGTTTTAATAATTTTTAAGAGATTTAAAAAAGAGAGCGGAATTTGTTGAGATAACAAATAATTGGAAGTAAAAAAGGACACAGACAGTTGACATTGTAGTTACCGTTTAATGCTGCAATTAAATCAAAAATTAATTTTTTTTTTACCAATAAAAACTTTAAATTAAAATTCAGCATTAGAGACTCGTGATTAAGTTGGAACATATAGCTACATATAAGGGAATGTTTCCTTGAAAAATTATGTTGTAATATTTATCTAATAAAAAGGGTGAACAAGACATAATGATTAACGATAATACTTAATGATAAGAAGAATTAAAACGTGAAAACGATGACCCATCAATCGGTCAAGAAAACACTCAATCAAATTAGTTCTTTTCAAAACTTTACTCATTACAGCGATGCTCCTATAAAAAAACTTGCTTAATGTGTCTTAATGTGTTCTTACCCAATTTCATGAATACAGTTTCCATTATTTATAACTTCTTTTAAACTTATTGCAAGTTGCTTTCAAAAAAAAGTTATAGACATTAAATAGCTTCATTATTATGTGTATGAATCGTAACATGTGATGGATATGATAGTTGGTTTCAAAATAGTACTTTGTTATCAATTACTAAAAATTGTATATAGGGTCTGATTGATAACTCATCAATAGTCGAATAGTTAAACAGTTATTTAGATTTCACCATTCATATAAAGTATGTAGAATGACGATAATATTCTGACGATTTTACCATTTAATTTGCCAATTTACTGACCAAATAAAGATAGCATGTGTCATTCTACATAATTCTGTATATTTTCACAAACACATGCTCCAGTGTCATCATTTAAAAAATACAAATATTTCCAACTTAGATATTTACATGTTATATTTAAATTGTAACAATATTAGTCAACCTACGGATTATGTTTCTAATACAACCATATATATGTAAATATTGATCGTGTGTCTACAGAATTCATGAGTTCTATCATGCACTAACCAAACATGATAACATAATATAAACATTATAACTTAATGTTTGTGGTAATGTGACTAATCTGCGACTTTAACATAACATATATATTTCGCATATCTGTTCAAATTTTCTTCGAGCTCTTGTAAACCAGGAATATAATTTTGAAGCTTAATAAGAAAATACGCATTATGTTATAATGACACATTTTCCCTCTATATATATGTGGTATATACAAAAATATAACATTATTATTTTTTGCTGAAACCAAGGTTTGAGTTTTTTTCTAGGATGTAAACCTTTCTTTGACTGGATTTTTATAGTATAACTTAATCAAGTGCCTACGACTTAGATCTTATACTCATTGCAGTAATAGGTTTATCTTATCGATAATTAAGATCGCAGATTGATGTACCAAATTCTACAAAGTCTGAGAGGATTGGTAGAAGTCGAGTAAATTAAGATGGTGATAATGCATGTTAGTACAAAGATCGATCTATATCATACCACTGTCGTCTACATATATATACGTGATTTTACCGAGTGACGTTAGACTTGGCGGATATATATATAAGTAATTGTTATTGGATCGAGTTAATGATTTGATATCCAGATATGTGGTTTTATGCTTTTATGAAGAAATATTAGATTATTGAACACTTTAAAGAAAAAAATTAAAACCATATATAGAAGAACATTTATAAGAGGCAGTATATAATACATGGAAAATTGTTAGAATAGTCTATTTTTTAAAAAAAATATCAGCATTACTCTTCTAACAATTGGACATGTCTAACTAAAAATTAGACAAGATTAATAAATTTCCCAACAAATGATAGTATTTAACATTAGTTTTCTCAAATGTATTATTTTAACAAACGCCCAAGTTAGATTCCTATATAAAAAAAAAAACAATAGTAAGAGTAAGATTGTAATTAGTGGTAGGTTGGTACCAGTACAAATAAAATTCAAGGAGCAATATCTGCCGCTTATTGTTACATAAATTAGTTTTATTTTTTAAATCCATCACTATATAGCGACAAGTATCCTCTTCACTATTTCGTAACATGATTTTTAACCGATGGCGAGAAAAATCCATACTACTATATTCATTCCTTCTACGCATATGGAGTACTAAATAGTTACTATATATATATATATATATATCTTTTTATTTGTTTTTAATTTACAAAGTGGGAGTTATGGCTAAACATGAATAGAAAGTGAAAGGACCCACACGCGTGGGATGCGTATGATATCCTGAACAAAAAGATTGGGGTGTCATGCTTTTAGGCTCCTTGCAATAATTGAAGTCATGCTTACTCATATTATTGTTACAATTATTACCATGTCGAAATATTTGTGTGGCATCTTAATCTTTCTCTGAATTATTTATCTCCTCTCTGCCCTACTAAATTAATTATTGCATTCTATTTTCCTTTTTCTTTAGTTTTTATCTTTGCACCATATTTTAAATTCCCTTTATGTTTTTTGGTTGTGTATATATAAAGAATTAGACACCCAATTAATGTTGTTACATACATATTTATGGTTTTCTTTTAGTTCCTATATATGTACATCTTATTAAATAGTTTTGAGTCAACTTAACCGCTTGTATACTTACGTAAAGAATTAGCCAGTTTAAGGATACGATAAACCGTCCCAATTTTATTTTTTTTGTTCCCATGCAAAGCATGACCTTAATTAATAGTAGTATATTAATATAAACCCCCTTCTTTATGCAATATAAGTTAACAAAACTCATTTTTTTTGTTACTGTTTATTCATTAATAAGTATTTTTTTCTTCTGTTGGTCGTTATGACTATGAAAATAAAAGTAAAAAAAGTTCCATGCTCTTTTTTCCTTTGTAATTGTTGTTGATAGTTAATTTTAAGTATCCATTTACCAAACGAACGAATATGCAAGAAGCACGTGAGCAGTGGAGTTGAAGAGGGAGAGAGTCACGTGACAACGCGCCTGAGGAAGTAATGATCGATGGTGTGTTGAGTGAGTGATGGGTCAACAGAGACGATTGTGTGATGAATTGATGAACCGGTGACGATGGGTCCATTTTTGTCTTGCTTTTGAAGAGGCAAATCTCCACACAAGCAATCATTTGTTCATTGGACCCTTTTTTTCTTCTTCTTTCTTAAAAATTAAGTTTCCGTTAAATGCTTTTCTATCTTTCATCTTCTTTGTTCTTCTCTCTCGTGACCAAATATTATATATTGTCATACGTACTCAAGTGTTAAAAAGTTATTAACCAGAAGTTGAAACTATTCTATTAGAAATTACTTACTATATTCGACTAACAAAAATACTATGATCGACATAATGCTAAACTGGAATCAATTCTTATTTTTTTTAGCTTGAGTGAAAAATATTAATCATTTTTAAAAACATTAACCTCAAGTCATGAACCCTGAGTCCAACTAAAACCAAATGAGTAACCTAACACTCACCCACAAACCGCACAATCAGAGAACTCATTCCAATTTGACCTATTTTTCCAAAGCTCTAGTTGTAGTAGTCAACTTGTTAACCTCAGACCAATAGACCTCTGGAGTCACAACTCCTTTTTTATCCAAGCTCCAAGTCAACACACACTAAGACATATCAATTTCGAATCATTGGGCTTCTTACTCAAAGCTTCCTTTTTCCGCACAAAATAAACATTTACCCAATATCTCATTTTCTTTGCTTCTATATATATCGTTTTCTGATTAATTCAGTATGAAAACAATTTTCTCATTCAATTTTGTCTTCTCTTAACTTTTTCGGTTTCTATAATTAGATAATCAAGGATTTTAAAGAAGTTGTAGGATGTTTGCATTATAGAAAAATTAACAGAAAATTAATTTGCTATTTTTTAATTTAGTATTATTATATTGCATTTGCATTTCTTAATATTTATAATTTTTATGTTATGCTAGAAAAATGATTTTATAATACACGAATAATCTCTGGTATTTTTCTTAATGGAAATTCTTATAAAACTTTATATTTACAGCCAAACTAATAAAGTTACTGCCAAAATATTTACAATATCATACTAATACTCAAGACGGAAAAGGAGAATTACATTCGTATATAGCAATTCGGCGTGGAACAGACCGCTTTATTAATTATTGACCGTAAAATCAGCCTTTTAATTATTTTATGTCTCTCATAAACTTCAAATGTAAATTTCATTTGTCGGTGAAATCATTCCACAAGGACCGTCATGATGGTTGATAATTCGATATTACATGTTGGACGGTTTCTGTTGTCCTTATTGATTGGTTATTCGTAAATAATTTGTCAATGATAGATTCTTTGTTGCAGCCCACAAGATAAAGTTGATCTTTTTTAACTAAAGATAAGACTTTTATATTTTTTGCATTTTCCGTAATTAATAATCAAATTAAATGTTTTAAAACGACCATTAAAATGTAAGCTATACAGTAGTAATTAAGTACTATGGATATTAACATAGTCGATATTGGAACTATATGGGATCAAAGAAGAAAAATAGCAACAGAGGTATTAATTAAAGGTGTTATTATATGTGAAGCTGGATAAATTTGCTATTTTTTTTACTAAACGACTTATGAACTAAAAGTCTAAAACAATCAGTCAACAGTTAAATAAACATCTGAAATTTGACATTGCAATTCGAAAACTAGAAATTTGATATCCAGATTCGTGATCTGCATATTTGAAACATGACATTCAATTATCATTACAATATTTTTTGAAGGATTTAAAGAAACCACATATTTTAAGTGACCAATTGTAAAATCAAATTTTTATTGAAATCTATTCTCATATTATGATGACAAAAAAGTTTATTTAATCAGAGCTTGATGTTATCTAACATAATGATTATCTTTGAAATTCATGATATATGTATGAGATTCGAATCTATTGTTAAAATAAATATTAAAATCACTAAACTATGTTGACAAAAAAAACCAAAATGTGCCGATAGTAAACAAATAAAAAAGAGCTTTAAGGAAATCAACTTCCATTAACTTTTTTACAGTCTAATCTAATCTCTCCACTACTCGTCAAGGGACTAATATTACCCATGTTGATCATGGACTGAGCAAAGGCCTGAAAAATCAGAGTCTGGTTTCTTGCAAAGGAAGTAACAATCGCGATTGTGGCTAAACCGGTGGTAGAGAACAGTTCTTGGTCTGACTGAAGAAGCCCATTGTTGCTCTGAAGGTTGGCGAAGTAATTGTTATCGAAAGCATCAGGTGTGCTCAGATCAAGATTGGTGATCCCTGATCCGCTGCTGTTTTGAGGACATATCTGTTGAAGACTGCTGAGAAGCGTCGTGTTTAGAGTTGGGTCAGGATGTCCCGACCCGCTGAAGTTGAATAGTCTGTTACTGAACATCCCGCATCGAGCACGTCTGAATATGTGTGCATTTACGTAGATAAAACCACAACATATGGCGTTAGGGTTTTGTTTAACTTTATCCGCAAGTTCGCTAAACATGTAGAAATGGTTTTACCAGATAAGGCTACTAGAACATTCGTATTTAGACCGACAGCTGAAAATTTAGATGTGATGTTGCTAAGGCTTTCTACGGGAGAAGGAATGGACGAATTTGCCCCGGCCTGGTTTGCTGTGAGACTATCTCTTCTGCCCAATAATACAGTCGATAAAGGTCCTCCAGCCAGAGTCCTGGAGTAAAACGTTGCGTTTAACTGCGCAGATGATGTTACAAACAATGAAGAAGAGATGACGAGAGTGGTGAGGATTATGATGGAGAAACCATCACAAGTAGTAGACTGATATGTTACAGCCATTAATTAGGTTTTGGAAGTAACTAGTTTTGATTAGTTTTCTTCGCTGATTGGTTGGAAGCTTATGAGTATTCCATATCATTTTAAAAAAATCATCATATATATAGGGAGGAAAAGTCGATTAAACGCGTATTTATTAACTGGTCATGATAGTGAAAAGATTTAATATTAAGCGAATTACTAGATTTGATCAGTGGGACAATAAAATTGTATTCCCACAAAAGAATATAAATAGTAGTATATAAGGAAACCATCCCAATTCTCGAAGAATTAATGAAGAACACAGATTATTATCATCGGCCAGTTAACTCGGTGAGCGAATTGATCTGGCTCCCTGTAAGAGAGTAATCAACGTCACTAAACGATGGAGGCATCGCAGGCCACACGAAAGCCGGTCTCTCTGTAGGCACATTGGGTGGGCTAGTCTCACCCGTCAAGACCTTCAAAACGGTTTTCATGGATGGTCTTTGGTTCGGATTCGGGTGGCAACAAGCTAGTCCTAAGAGCAAAACGCTTTTCATCTCTTCTTCATTAAACAAACTTCCCATTCCCGGATCCGCTGCATCCATGATGGTTCCATTTCTGTATAGCTCCCATAGCCAATTCACAATGCTATTGTTGTAATTGCTCTGGTTCTCCTTGACCACGACGTAACTCGGTTTCTTCCCTGAGACTACTTCGAGCAGTAGAACTCCGAACGCATACATGTCTGTTTCAACCGTGGCTCGCCCATTGAGAAAAGTCTCTGGAGCCATGTACCCCGGTGTCCCAGCGATCTCCTTTGTCGAATGATGTGTCATTTCGCTTTGTTGAATCATCCTTGCAAGCCCGAAATCGCCGAGCTTCGCATTGAAATCCGAGTCTAGCATAACGTTGCTCGCTTTGATGTCTCTGTGAAGTATCCTCTTGTCGCATCCGTTGTGAAGATACTCCAAAGCTTGAGATAGCCCTTTTATAATGTCCTTCCTTGTCTCCCATGTTAGGTTTGACCGTGACTTGTCTTGCAAGAAAAGATATCTGTCCAAGCTTCCGTTAGGCATATACTCGTAAACCAGAAGATACTCCTTTCTCTCGTAGCACCAGCCCAATAGCTTGACCAGGTTCCTATGATTTAGATTACCGATCGTTGTGATTTCGGATATGAACTCTTGCTTCCCTTGATGCGATGTCTCGGAAACTCGTTTCACTGCTATGTCTCTACCCTCCCACTTCCCCTTAAACACCGTCCCAAACCCGCCTTGTCCGAGTTTGTTCTCAGGGCTGAAGTTTCGTGTGGCTCTCTTCAGCTCTCTCAGCTTGAACTTCTTCGGGTTTGCAGCGCAATTATCTAGCTCGGCTTCTATATCCAGGTTTGTTTCCCCCGCCCTTGACCTAGATCTCAAGTACAATGCCCCTAAGAAAGCTCCTATTACAACAACACACACAATAGGGATAACGATCCAGAGCCATAACATATTTCGATCTCCATCGATCTGTAAACCTTCAAACCTCCATGATTTCACACAATTCAGCTCCGTGAAACTGCTTGTTGAAGCCGTAAATCCAACGTAAACCGTCCCCGGAAGAGATGCTGAGAGATCTATAGCCCTAGAAAACACTAAGTTCCGTTGATCATATGCCTCCAAGTTTCTTGAGACATAAACCGATAGATTCTTACCATCATACCTCACGTGTGCGGTAAAGTCAACACCAGAACCGATCGTGATCCCTCGACTACTCAAGGATTCTTGAACAACCGAATTAATGCTGTTCACATTTAGAGCCACATGGTTTCCATCAAGATCATCCGGATGGCTCTTCCTTGTGTCGAACTCAACCGCAACGATCTGTGACCCGAGAGTTTTGTTTGTCTTTTCGTTGACCAGACCGAGCCACATACCCGAGCTATTTTGAGGAGCGTTTATCTCGGGTGTGAGAACGAAGGCTAAGCCCTCGCCTCCCGGATTGGTTTGGTTCGAGATGTTAATAACGAAAGTGGTGTTGAAAGTAGCTTTCTTGTCTTTGCTCCATAGCCTGAAAGGCTTCTTGTAGAGCGCGCGGCCCGCTTGGTTCGTGAGAGAGCCTCGAATATCAGGAGTCACTTGGATCGCTCCAAGGACGATGTATGAGTTATCTCGGATCAAATCTGAATCATTGCTTTCGTCAAACTTAGGGAAATCGAACTCCAAGCAGTTCACTTCTGTCTGTATCTTACAAGATATAGACAGAATTAAGAACAGGAGCTTGCACGCTAAAGAGATTTTCATTTTTGTGTGCGTTTTTAGGTTGCCAGTTCAAGATATTAGCAAAACTAAACATTAAGTGCTTTTTTATGGGTTTGTAATATATATTAAAAGGGCCTCATCGTCAAGCACCATACTTTCCTCGCAATTCGAGTCATAATAATGAACTAAAATAAATTTGGTTTAACTTTTCAACAATATGATAAATTTGTTACCTTTTTATTTTTTGGTTTTAATATAAATTTGTTACCTTATATTTTCATCAATAAATAAAAGAAATGTCTTTGTGCAAAATGTTGATTGTCTTGGTCGCCTTTTTGGTAATATGAAGTGTGACAAGAATGATTTGACCTGTCCCTGTTTTTAACGGCTTATTATTAGTTTAGTAAATTACATGTTATTCAGTTACGTGTTATTGGATTAGTATTAAGTTGAAATCTAGTATTATTAGAAAAGTAACCTATAAGATTTTGACAAATTCTCAAGGATTTTCCAATCAAAATAGGATACGAAACAATCAAATCTCAGAGGTACCATTTAACATGTGGAAACTCGTGCTTAAATTTTGAGATAATTTAAAATTTACAATTTTATGTGTAAATAACTAATTTTTATCTGTCTATAAATTGGTAAAATAAGAGGAATCCATTGGATATGATATTATAACCAATCTAAATAGATTTTTTTGATCTTAAAATGGATTTCCAAGGAGAGCATTTTAGATTTTTGGTTCTTTTAGTAGATAAATTCAGTATTTGTTAAAAATGGTTGTAACCCAAAATCATTGATGGAATACATAGTAAAATAGTTTTCAGAAAATCATATATCTGATAACATATGATTTAGAATTGTGGTTGTGTTTGATCAAGATAAATATATAAAAATGAAATAAAGATGAATTAAAACATAACAGTGTCTGACTGTCTGTAACTTTAAATCTATTGTTATTCTCTCAGTTTTTTTTCTTTATCATAACATATTTTTGTTAAAGAAAACACTACAATATATAAAATATACTTTCTAAGGATCGGAGGTCGGTCCTACTTTTCTTTGCACAAGCTAACATGTGAAGTTTCAGTTAAAGCTACAACTTGGTTCTTATTATAATGAAATCTATCTGGTACTGGCTTGAGACGCTCTCAGCAACGAAATTGATTATAGTGGAGAAAGGAGATTAGCATAATAATCACCGAACTTTTTTTTTTTGAAAATATTAGACGTTATCCATTGTTTACTTGAACTCCTAATTTGAAACACAGATAACTAAATTAAAGCATGATAAATTTAGACACTAAGTTATTTTTTTGAAAAGAGAATTATGAGAAAAGAGTTTTGTATAAGAGTTGGATGAAAATCTTTTGTTTTTCTTTCATTTCTAGTATATAAAAAAAAAATCTCAAGAAATTCTGAGGTTTACATTTTTGCCAATAAACAATATATCTAAAATACGTTTTGCAAATACATATTATTTTATAAGGCCGTTTTGTAAATTAAAAAGTAAAATTAAATATTAACCAATTAATTTAGAAATGAACAAAATTGTAGATGACTGCTATTTTTGCAAGTTCTCAAAAAGATCTGTTTGAAACATTAATGATTTTGAATTAAGTATATAATAACATTGGGTAAAAGCATAATGAAGAAGTAAAAATAATCAAATATTATCTTGGACAGTCCAAAAGCATAATGAATTATTGGATTTAAAGGCACATGTGGGTTGGTGAAAGACATCATGAAGTGTAAACCAAAGAGAATGAGCTCAAAAGATCTAGAATAATTGGATCCGATCGGCTAAAACAGTGTAGATGTGATGACTAAAGATGGAAAAGGAATAATAATGGCGGAGTTTGAGATACTTTTCACAAATATTAGTAAATTGATGATTATTATAAAATTACTAAATAAAAATTAGCATCGATGACCCAAAAAAAAAAGAAACAATTGTAGGTGAAATGTGTGAATCAGCATATTATTCCGATTTTATTGGTTTATAACAACAATAACTTCACTAACTACGATAATAAAATGTCGATGTCAACATGTTCCGTTTTAACAACCGAGATCCCATGAATTCCATTAGTCACGAGCTATACCAAAGTTATAAGGTGAATAAACATCCAAAAACATCAGAAACATAAAAAAACAATGTGAGTCTTAAGATGCAGAAACCTAATGTGGATTCTGTAATATTGTGCTCATTTGATGGAAAGCAATCTTGATTATGATTGGTGTGAGGAACTGTTTTTTTTTAGTTTACCCAAAAAAAAGAAGAAAATCTGTTTTTTTTAAATTACTTTTTTGTGTGCATCAAAACCAAAACCAAAGTTAATTATTTTGATTTTAGCAATTTTTTCCTAAACAAAATAAATTAGTAGTGGATCCTTACAATGAACACAATATGTAACATTATAGATTTCATGGTCACTATTGTAGGGACATGTTGGAATGTTCTGAGTTAAGTGTTTAATATCTTTTACTCTCCAAATCTTATTAGAAACTGAGTTTTCATTTGATATCAAAATGGATAGTATAGTCCTCTTTACGACATTATGTGTTAGTTTTACAGAATTTGACCAATTTTTTTACTAGATTATAATCTTGAAAAACCTAGCTATTTCTAACCCAAAGTGGGATGAACCTTTATATAAGAAATATTTCGCTTGAAATTTTGAAAACAGACGACTCAATTAGAATCTTAGATAAATTGAGAGTCTCTTGTGTTTTAATATCTAGATTCCATGACCACTATTGTAGGGACAGGTTCAGCTGCCGATTTCTATATTCCGACTTAAGTGTTTAAGATCATTTACTCTCCAAAGCTCATTAGAGATTGAATTTTCATTCGAAATCAAAATGAATAGTCTAGTCCTCTTTAAGGCATTGGGTGTTATCTTTAGAGAATTTGACCATTTTTTGCACGAAGTTATAATCTTGAAAAACCTAGCTATTTCTAAACCAAAGTGTGGATGAATCTTCATATAAAAAACTTTTCGCTTGAAATCTTGTAGATAAATTACCCATCTTGAATTTTAGAAAAGTTGAGAGTCTCCAGTGCTTCAATCTATGGATTACATGACCACTATTGTAGTATGCCCATAAGTCTTTTGACATGTATGTCTTTGAGAGACATGAAGCTTTATAAAGTTCCTTCTTTTGACGTTCCTAGTAACTTCTGTCTTCCAAACTTTAGGAGTTTTACATTACATCTCACAGAGCTGAATGAAAATAATTTTTGTCCATTATTGGAAGGAGTTCCAAAGTTCAAGACTTTCGTGATAAAGTTTTTAGAGACCAAAATGTGAGCGACGATATATAATAGATATGCATATTTTACAGAATCTGGTAGTCACTAACAGGGCTCTTTGATGGAGTTATTTGAATACTAGATTCACAATTCATTGTACTCTAACACTAGATGAAGCCATCAGGAATCCATAATAATATTTTAGTTTATAACAATTTAAAAAAAAAGAGATAAAACCACAAACATGTATACATACTCCATAAGATTCTATATCACTGCCCTTACATTTGAAGATTCTATATCACTGCCCTTACATTTGACACTGCTACAATTTGGAGGAAAAAATGTATTTTATGTTTCACTAGAGAAATGGAAAATAGTTAGGTTTGAAAATGCTCGAATTTCATTATAAAAGTTTTGAGGAAAGGAAAGAAAAAGAAGTTACATAATATTTTTTTGTTTTTTCTGATTTATACTTCTTTTCAGATATCATCTTTGATTTTGATTTTATACATGCGAAATGTAACTGTTACAAATAGAAAGTTTCCAGAAAAATTTCTAATAATCGAGATATTCCAACATTAAAAAAAGGGGATATTCCAACTGTTTAGGGTCTCATTAGTTCAGTAAGATTGTAGGGACAACTTTGGTTTGGAATCGCAATTCTCTTCTATTTCGTTATTTAGCAAAGACTATCAGTCCACGAATTTTCAGTTTGACCCAACAACTTTTTATTTCTTCCACTTTTGTCGTTACATTATCCATTTTCCATGCACGGTTCCGAAGGTGAGCTTTAACTAAGAGAATGCAAATGAGAACATTATGATATTCCTATTATTCGCATACAAAGTTGAAAGGATTTACCTACAATTTTTGTAACTAAAATGAACCTGTTGGTACAAAATCGATACTATATAAAAGTTTAAATTCAGCAACATCCTTGTTCTTTCTTTTCTTTTTAGCATAATATATCTTTGGGAGTAATATATTAAAAAAAACACTTTCCTTTAAGAGAAGAAGATACTGAACTTGGAAGGTCCAACGGTTTGAGAGAAACCTTTAATGGACAGTTCAGGAACAGTAGCTTTCTCAACCATAAGAAGCTCATTGTCTATGAATGTCACAACAACCGTTATATCATCATGAAAGAATCTCCTAACTCCTCTCTCCACTTTCTTCAAATCATCGTACCTCATCTCTCTCTTCTTTGCTGCTATGTTTATCGCTCTTCTCACCAGCCTTCTCGCTATTCCCTGTATTTTTTTTTTGACATCAGTGTGATTCACAAACAGAAAGCAACAATTTAACATTATGAATCTCTTTGTTAAAGCACGTACAGGACGAGGATGTTTATTCACTATCTCTACAGCTTGTTGGTTGGTCATGTGTTCCCAGAGTCCATCTGATGCGAATATCACAAACTTATCGCTTGTTTGTAAGTCTCTTGTGTAGACGCAAGGCTCTGCTGTTAAAACCGGTCTTTGTAGCCGTTCAGGGAGGTGGAACCGTGGAAATGAAGGATCGAGAGAGAACTCTGGGCGCTTCAAGTACGCATCCCCTATTGTTCTAGATACCTGCACAGATGAATCATAAGATCATCGACTTATAGTTTGATAAGCTAGGACACAAAAGGTCTACCTAAGGATGTTGAGACGCTCAGAATTTTGAGCTATCCTAGGACTGAATGTAGCAGATTGTAGCTGTGATAAGGAAAGCATTGCAAACCTGAATGATGCCTTTGATGCGCCACACACCGTGTTTGAGGACAACAATGTGCGAATCATCCGGATGCAACGACTTAAGCTCTTGTCTAACTTCTTCCAAAGCAGCATTGTGATCACTTGTCAATTGCTCAGCTACAATCTTGTTTGACCTACTAGTATTACTTATGGAACCAAGCACAGCACGGGAGTCCCCAACATTAGCGATAAGCAAAGTCCCTTTCCAGATAACTCCGACCAGACAGCAAGATCCAACGGCTACAATCAACGGTTTTAACCCGCAAGTCCTTCGCACGAGCGTGAGAAACCCTTCCTCAGTTGCAGAAAACGCAGCCCTCAGAGTCTCCTCTGTAATGGCGCCCTGTTCTCTCGAAACTCCTAAAAGGGAAAGTTTAATCAAGAAGCAGCCAATGAAGCATTGTAATTCCAAAATTGTAAACAAAATGAACAAGACAAAGCTTTCAAACAAGTTGCAACAGACAAAGCTATATAATTCAAGAAACAAACAAATAGAGAGACAAAGTCAAGGATAATCTGCCAAAAGAAAAGTTTTGTAATCTTCACATAAAAGTAGGGCAGCGCAACAAGTGTCAAGTTGTTTAAAGTCAAGATTCAGTTCAGTGTTCATCAAAAAGCATAATGATTTTAATATAACTACCGAAATTTCCGATCACCGGAAGCAAATCGAACACAAAGATTCACTTTCAAGGAAAAGCGAATGAACTGATTTCAGAGAGGACTTGTTGTTTGACTTAAAAGCACAGTGATCCAGAGCAAATAGCAATGAAAGGAGAAAAAGTCAAACTCATCAAATGGGCAAAGAGATGGTCAGAGATGTATCTAGCAGCTTCGGGACCGCCATGGCCATCGTAAACTCCGACGAAGACAGCTCCATTCCCAGTCTCGACTTGGCTATGATCCTCAATGACCTCGTTAGCTTGCACGACGGCCATGGAGAAATCACCGAAAGAATGCCTCTCGAGTTCCCTAGACCAAAGGAGCGAGTCACCGTCGACGTCGTCATGACCATCGTTGTTATCTTCATCATCCCTGTTCATGCGGCAGTAACGCCGCATCGGTTGCAAACAAAAAAACGCCATTCTCGCCAACCAGGAGAACATCCCTCATTTGCCCCCCCCCTCCCGGAGAACCACCTCTTAAAGGTCACCGGAGACCCACCGGAGATCGCGGAAGAGGGATTCCGTGATTTGGTTTGAAGATAAAATTATGTGGTGGATCCAAGCTGAAACTGGTGAAGGGAAAACGAGCTACGAATCGGGAAGCTTTGGCAAATGGCAAAATCAGAGATTGCGAAAAAGCAAAGTTTATTTCCTTTTTTGTTTTAATTTGAATATTACAGAAAAAAAAAATTGAAAGATTTTTGAAAAAAAAAGGAAAGACTTTCTTTGGTCTAGAGAGAGAGAGAGAGAGAGAGAGAGAGAGTGGTTGAAGCAAAGTGTGAAAAATATGAGTTGTTTAAATTAAAGTTGAGTCTATCAATCAAATTAATTAACTTTTTCTTCTTTTTACTTTTAATTTTTTTTTTCATATTTCAGGCAATGAATGGGTAATCAAATTGATGACGTAATTTTTTTAATATTCCCAAGGATCTCACGTCATATCTATTTGTCCTTGGTCGATTTGTTTATAAGCAAAAGTCCAAAACACAAAAAGCTGTAAATTTTTACATTTTACAATACTAAAATAAGTGTCGGATTTATGGAGATTTAATGGGGTTCAGTAGTCTGAATCATTTACAAAAGTATATATTTAGATTAATTGGAATTAAAACTAGTCTAGATACTTAATTTTTTTTTTCTCAATTAGATCATAATTACTTTTGTATGTTTTCCGACTGATGTTTTGATCTTAATTACTTTTATATTTTTTTTACATTGGCAAAGTCATGTTCATGCGCTCAAGGCTCGGAACCCAAATTTAAAAGTAAGATTGATTTGATGTAGTAGATAATAATCTCACAAAACTTAATATAAATATAAACTTAAACAATTATTCAGAAAGCCACAACTGTTAAGCCACACGAAAGCAAAGTCCTAGAGTTACTTTGAAGAAACATAAAGGTAACACCCGAAAAAAAACAACATGATCAGAACACAAAAGAACGAAAACTTCGAATTAACAAGAACAAAGCAAATGAGAAAACGCCTTATCAAGTATATCCTCCACCGGTTCCGTACCCAGTGGTGCCACCACCGACGTGGGTGTTATGAGCAGTAGTCCGACCAGTTCCAGTGTTCGTTCCTATCGGTTTGGTCATGGCCGTACCCTCCACAACGTGGCCGGTTGGTTGTCCCGTTCCGTGACCAGGCAAAGCCGACATCTGGTTGGTCCCAGTTCCGTGTCTGACGTGTCCAGTGGTCGAGTGAGTGGCAGACCCCAGGCCCAAACCCGTTCCGGTTCCAGCTCCAGCGGCTTCTTTCGTGACAGCATTGTGCTCACGCGCTTCTCTCTTCTGCATCTCAGCTTGATTGATCTTTCCTTCTTTCTTCTGTGTGGCCATCTGTTTCTGAATAGGGTCTCGTGTTGACATCTTCTCCGCCTTTTTGAGAGAACAGAATCCAATAACACCGTCATTTTATCAAAGGAAATCTCAGAAATATCATTTTGCTTAAATGATAAACACATTTAGTGAACTACCTTTTCCTCCAAGGTGGCTTTGGTCTTGTCCATGCCGCACTTTGCAGAAGCTGCAATGTTCGACGCTGTTTCCTTCATCGACTGCATTTTTTCCAAATTCTCTTTTGAAATTTCTTTCTTGCTAAAATTCAAAGATGTTACAAAAAAGATAGCTTATGATTCTTCGTATTTTGTTGTCCAATGCATTGCTCGGCGAGCATGTCCCATAAAATAGGCATTGCGTTCACCACGTATTACTATATTCGGTAACTGTGGTTATTATTTAATTACGCTCTTGGCAACACGTCAGCAAGACGTGTCATGAAACAAGAGGTGGTAGGCTTGTGTTGCAGCTGTTGGTCTTACACGTGTACGGAGCCATAGAGTCAAAGAGCAGTTCGAATGTCGACGCGTGTTAGGCTTTAAGCCTTTAAGAGTTAGTTGACCGGTTACGACATAGACCGAGATTGATTAATATATATAAGATTAGTTCACGATTTTGTCTTATTGGATATATATATGTTCTTCATCTGCAAAGATCCGATTACCAAAACAGTTAAACGCTACCGAAAGATGTTGATGAGTTACAAACAACAAACAGCCAATGATATGCTAATCTGATAAACAACACTTAACTAACAACAAAACAAGCATATAATATTCGTAAATATGCAAGAGAAACCTAAAACTGCACTTAAAATCTCTAATTTTGCGGCTTACCATTTTAAGTTTAAAGCAATTATGGTAAACTAGGCCTGTCAAATGATCTTAAGTTTCACTATCATCAGTCTTTTAAACCCATTCGCATAAAACAAACCGATAAAATAAAAACAGCAACCTTTTGTGTATTTTTGTCGATGGAAAGAAGAAGTCATGTTGAACTTGTGATAACCTGGTAGATAACCGTTTCTTTAATCAATGCGTTCTTGTTATGTCTCTAACCTTGAGTAGCTTCTTGGCCTTATCAAGCTCGTGCGGGTCAGGAAGGTTAGGATCAAAAACTCTCTCGACCTAATGGGGAAAATCTGGCATAAGAAAAAAAAAAACTCTTTCGACTAAAGAAGAAGTTTAAAATTCATCCACAGAATGCAGAGATAGAGAGATACCAACCTCCTTCACAAGTGAGTCTGTGTTGAACAATTCGATCTCATCGAGAATCTTCCTCCCACCACCGTTTTGTGCTATTAGATGGTCTCTTCTTGTCTGAGCTATTGAAACTCTCCCTCTACCACCATTGCTTAAGGTTCTTCGACTCCCATGGATTATTCCACCGCCATGTCCTACATTTAAAGTTACCCCATTCTCCTCTCCATCCCATCTTACGTCTTCCGGTGGAATATTCATAGCATATAAACAACGTACCTTAAGATTCTGCAGAAATGGAATCATATTACACACTTAAGAAGCTGTTTAACAAGTGATATCAGTGATGGAAAAACAGATGCCTCTTTACCCACAAGACATTTTTTTTCTGCAGCATTTGAAGGGAGAAGTTAGTACCTATTAAAATTTCAAAGACTCGTAAAGATACCATGATGAAGATTACCTCTTTAAGATCAACCCATTCCCATGTTTCATTCCTTGTATTTATATCATATACCAACGCATGGCGACCCTGTGAGATATAACGAGTGCATAAATGTGTCATGTTTGATATTAAATACGTAGCAAAAATCAATAAACTGTTCCAAACTTATAGAGAATTCAATATCATAGTAGACTCCAAATTATTCTACCTAAACTTCAATCATCCTGTTAGCTCTCTAGCCAAACGACTCAACAATAGTTGCCGAGCTATCAACACAGTTACAATCTACTACGAACCACCTAGGGTAATTACAATGCTCCTGCACCACACTATCAAAAGGCTTATCACACTAATGCTAAATAATAGGAGTTTATTGCGTTTCAGCCAAAATAGCAACACATTACTTTACTCGGAGTTAACCTGGTTAATTTTGATCAAGCTTAGAGAGAGGCCTTAGTGTCATATTTTAAAACTACTTACGAGGCAATACACAATATAAGTTTCAAAAAAATTTGAGGATCTTGATGTTTGAAATACAGGAGACACCTCTAAACACAAACATATATGCTATTGAATAAATGACTAGATGTATTCTATTGATCAGTCTCGATGTAAAAGTCTCATCCATAGGAAGTTACCTCAACTGCATTGTATTGTGTAACTACTGCTTCATAAAAGCTGTTGTCTTCAGGCCATTTCGTTCACACTTTTCTTCCAATAAGAGCTTCTGCAGGTTCATTAGCTGATACGGCACCAGACACTATATGGTTATTGAATGACCTATCTCTAGTAGAACCAATCGATGGATACTGCATGCGCAACACATATGATTTGATCAGGAAAACCAAAACTATATGCCAATACAGATGTCATATTTAGAAAATAGAAACAGAACTCTTACGGATTGGAACGTCTTCTGTTTCTTTCGAGAAGCTGAAAAATCCGGACTAGGAAGAACATCGAGGGACTGATTATTTGCATGCCTAACAACTTGGTTTCCACCTCCCTGTCTCCAGTCCCTGTTGGTCCAGTTCCATTATTACAGCATAATATTACAAGGTACATCGGAATCACAAGTAAAAACATTAGCATTCATTGTCGCAAAAAGAGGCTTCTTGACCTTATCCTTTTGATAATGTCGTCATTATGGACATTGCTCAACAGTTCTCGGTGTTCATCATCAGACACCCTCAGTTCTTTACGTAGCTCTGTTATCATGCTTTCTTTCTCCTAATCATACAAGCAAATCCTTTGTTAAAGATATTAGATAGTACATTAAACCTTTCAAGGCAACGGAGAAAAGGGACTTGCCCAAGAAATTGCATCAGACTGTGCTTTAAAAGCCCGTAACACAGCACAATAAGCTTCCTGCTCAAGTAAATGGATTTGCACTTCCACACCACTGTCGTTTGATAGCACGCAAAAACTTAGCACAGACTTGCCATCCAAATGAAACTGTCCCTTTTTTCTCAAGCCTTTTTCTGTCATGTAGAAAACACTTAACTTCATCATTAACTTAACAGACTACTACTGGCAGATATTCACCAAATTATTTGCACTTATCAGATGCATTAAAACAAAATTGACAGTCGAGTCCTCATGAGGATGTAGTACCGTATTGACGACACATTTTTTTAAAAAAAAGAAGATTTCCCAAAACTGAGAACATAGACATCGCCAAACAATCTATAGACTGAAGCTGGTGGAAAACATATGATGGCTTAAACCCTAACAAAGAAAACCAATTCTTAAAACCCTCTTCACAAATACAGTGCTGAATAGAACTGTTACATCTCACAATGAACGAAAAAAAAAACTATTGAACACCTAGAAAGAAATAAAGCGTTCAAACTAAGTA
This sequence comes from Streptanthus diversifolius, assembly GCA_039880935.1. Taxonomy (NCBI): domain Eukaryota; kingdom Viridiplantae; phylum Streptophyta; class Magnoliopsida; order Brassicales; family Brassicaceae; genus Streptanthus; species Streptanthus diversifolius. The sequence continues at coordinate 23,485,653 of JAXGFM010000010.1, read as the reverse complement.
TGGAGGAATAAAAAGAGTGACATACGGCCGTATTCAGATTTCAGAATGCTGTGGGAACACCGCAATCTTCAGATACGAAAACCCTAAACAATCTTAGATAACAAATTGACTCCCATGGCAGAAGGCAGTAAAGGGGCCGATGGGATCCGACGTGCGAGTGATGACAGTGTAAATCAAATTGAAAGAATTTGACAAAAATAAAAAAGGAAACACTTTTTTTTTTGCTCAAGAAAAGATTTTGATCTTTAAAAGGCGGAAGTTCAGTGTGTGTTGGACTGAGCACAGCGTGCGAAAAAGAGAGAGAACATCGACGACGGGAAGTTCTTCAAGTTGAGTTATGGAGGAGAGAGAAACTAGTTTGGTCGGAAGCGCTAGTTCCTTTAAAGACACGTTAACTTTGTTTGATTGCTCTTTGGGCCTATCAGCATCATAACATAGGCCTGTTAGGCCCAATACTGCTACAGAAATTGTTCAGAATCAAGAAAATGTTTACCAAACGAGTTTTTAGACCGAAACCTATTATAGTCACCTAAGTTTAATTCTGTTTTTAAGTTACGTTTTTTTTTTTTTGTCTCACCCAAGTAGAGCTTCTTATATCTAATTAAATTTCATAACTTAGTTAAACATATGCTATAAATGTTTCTAGATTTGAATCCCGACAGCTAATAATATTTTTGCTATAACCTTCTTTTATCTTACATATACAGTATGTATATTTCATGAATTAGCGTGGCGGCTGCATCGGCTTTGCGATCAGGCGGCGGAGCGATTTGAGCTATCTATGGGGATGTCGGTGACTTTGTCTTTGATCTAGCCGCAAGTTTTCAATCAAACTGTTAGTGAATATCTTATGAAATATGATTGATCACCGAATATCCTATGTGATATAACAAAAATGTAAACATTCCTTATATAAAGGATATGATAGATACCATGTACTGATGATATATATATTGGCCAAACCTAATGAGAAAGGACACGGAGTTTTCCATTGTAACATAAACTACTAAAAGTAATAGTCATGGTCATAAATTACTTATTTTTATGGCCAAATGTCTCCACAATATAATTTGCAAAACAATATTTCAAGAAACAAGAGAGAACAAATCGGAGGATAGAAAAGTCAGATAATTGCAAAATCTTTTGGTCCCCTTTTGTGCATCAGAAGCAAACAACAATATCACAGTATAGTATTTAAAAAAAAACACAAACCACAAAGCCAAAGTAGCAAAAAAAACAAACCATTCTCATCCTCTGTTTTCCTTTTTGGATTGTCTATTCGAGTTATAATTTATAAGCCACCAGCATCATCATCATCATCATATATTGTCACACAACAAACACCACACAATCCTTCCCTATGCTCCCAGTCCATGTCCAGATAATTCGAATAACACGATGAAATTCAAAAAAAGAAAAAAAAAAAGAAGAATGAAAAAGTGAAATTACATAAAAAGAAATGAAAGATACAAAGGACCCATCATCATCATCAACTGCTTGTATTAAGAATTTCTTGGAATCTCCTATACGAATCAACCTTCTCCAACATGAACTTCTTATGACTATTTGCTATAAACATATCAGCCAATTTATCAATCTCATTCATAATCATCATCTCTTTCCCTTCTTCTTCGTCTTCTTCGTTGCCGTCTTTAACTTTATCATCCTCTAGATGTCTCAAATAGCTAGAGAGCTGAGATGGTTCTTGAATATCATCATCTAGACCATCCATCGATTCGGTCGAATACATTGACTCCCAAGTAGAGTCGTGTTGGAGATGGGCCAAGTAGAGTTCTTCAGGGAGACGTACTGGCGCAGAGACTGGGACTACGTCAGAAGAGCAAAAGTTGTAGTGAAGTCTGAATGAGCCGAAGAATATATTATTCTTTTGTTTCTTGGAGGCTCTTTTTGGATAGAATGAAGAAGACATTGACAAGAGATTGTATTGCTTCTTCCTCAAGACTCTAACAAGAATGGATGAAGCTCTGGACATTTCGCGGATCAGTCGACAAACTTGAGAGATAATGAGAGTTTGGATTAGGGACTTGAGTTTAACGAATCTTGATAGTGGTGAAGATGATGAACACTGAGAAGAAGACATAGAAGATGTTGATTTGAGTGGCACTGCCATTTTCTATCTCTTTCTCTTCTCTCGTTAGAAAAAATATTTGGTTAGGAAGGGCTTTAAATTAATACTCTTTAGTTGAATCAGTAGCAAAGGTTGCGAAGGGTATGGAACTACAGAAACACCCTTTATCTTTTGGACAATTTAAAGGGTTGCCACTTTGCTTTGAATATTTTAGTCGTGGTCGGGGTGGTGTGACCCCACTGATTCTGACATGTTTGCCGAATGCTAGGAAATATTCAGATTTGAAAGAGAGCAGAAGTGACTTTAGATTCAAGTAACTAATATTACTCTTCTGACACTGATCTTTGCTTTTGTACTGTCTATGTTTCAACTACAATGTTCACATCTTTGCTAATTTCTCACTATCCACAAGCTAAGATATACACTGAAAACTAATCAAGGAGAATCATCCGGTTACTGGTTATATTAATTAGGGTTGAGCATCTTTAACTATAAAGTTGTTTGGGTAGAAGTTCACATAAAGTCATAATGTCATATACATATTATTGGTTATATAAATCATAAAGTCAGATTTGTTTTCTTACGGCGCCATATTATTTCACAAACCAAAGTACTACAATCGCCATCGTATCTAAAGAAAAATGTTGATCGAGTAATTATCAAACACTCTACTTGATAAACTCAAGTGATGTATGAGTTTATGTTTTTGAGTTCATCACTGAAAATATCTAGGTGTAAACACAATTTGCACTGAATTAAATGGCAAAATTCAGCAGCATTTGGTTAAGTCATCCACAGTTTGGTGTAACACCACCAAGTATGTAAAATCGTAATAAGTTTGTTGTCCAAAAATCTCAAAAACCTAAATCAATTCTAAGCTGCACCGCACTTGCATGTGGTCCTATGTTTTTTTTTTTAAAAAAATACGGAATTTAGAGGTAAAAGTTATAAATTTTAATATAACATATTTATCTCTACTACCAAAAGAACCCTTGGTAAAAAAAAAACGAGATTACTTAAACCGTCCTTGCCAGAATCATGATCCTTACCCATAGATGCACGCAAGTACGTAACTTGTTAAAAGAGTGGCGTTATCTTGCAAGCAAGTACGTGACAAATTCACAAAACCAAACTCTTTTCTTTCATATTAACCTCATCATATGTAATTAATATCGATGCTTTAACATTAGAAAGATCTCTACAATATTGGATATTGAAAGAGAAGGAAACAAAGTAACTACATGAGCCTATTTTACGATATTAACCCTGTTACAAGACAGGTACCAAAATTAATAATCTGGATTATACATGCACATCATAAAGTATAAACTATCACCAACTTTTATATGTATTGGTGGTGCTTGTTTCTTCTCTTGAGTCTTGACCATGAATTTATGCATCAACTGATCAACAAAGTGAAGTAGCATCTCACTTGCTAGATAGTAAGGACTCGAACTGCGTTTTATTGAAAATGTATTTACGATATGCAAGTTTTATGGTAACACGACTTTTGATAGTCAGAGAAACAACAAGAATCCAGCTAGTCCTCGATCATGGAGACTTTTTGTCACGAGCCAACGGGAAGACAACTTTTGTAATATGGGCCTAGCTAATGTCTTTGAGCCCATCAAATTAAAGGATAACATAGCTAATTGTAATATATAATGGAATTTTAATATGTTTTTTTTAAAAAAAAAAAGTCTGTGAATCTGTCTATACGACATTTGTTTTAAGACGGAGAAGAGTACACAATAAAATTATGAACATGCTTTAAAAATGAAACTGAACTCGTCAATTTACAATTAATTCATGGATCAGTCTTAAACACTAATCCATGAATCAATCATGAATCCACAAAATTATTAGGATTCAAAGAATTCTATTTAATAATACTATTTTCTGGAGACACGGACAAATTGTTGAAAATGGCGTTAGCAGTTTCTTCCCATAACTGTTAAGAATACATAGCAGGAGGGAGACTCATTATTTTTAAAAACCTAAACGGAGATATATAATTTCTATTGTGAGATTTTACAATTTGTTTGTTCATAAGTGGAGGTTCAGAACGTATTCCAAATTTTTTTATAATATTATCTGGGTATTAGGTAATTTATTTATAAATTGTTATTTTTTATTAATTTATTCTATTGACTTTTTAATATCTTTAACCTAATTCAGATAAATTTCAGAGGTAGCAACTACATGATTTTCACAAATCGTTATTTTTATTATATATATTTAAAAGATTTTTTTAGAACTTCATTCTATTATTTTTTGTAACTTTTAAATGAAGGTCAAATTTCTTAAAATATTGCCTTCAACAAAGAATAATATTTACGCAGATAGATAAATAAATTTACCTCGATGTCGAACATTAAAAACAAACATTATTGAATTAAAAACTATCAGATATATGTTATGTCGACACGCGTCAGGGGGCCATCTGTTCGACTGGCGAAGACGAATATAAAGTCCAATTTATAAAACAAACTAAGAAATAAAATAAGTAAAAAAATTAAAGACCTGTCTGAAAAAATGTAATTAAATAAAAAAAGTGGGAAGTGCAACTTGTAAGAACAGTATTGGGCATTATTTTAACACGTAGGGAGAATCTTACAGTTGTTCCACTGTTGCTTTCCATTTTAAAATGAATAAGAGGTCCACCTTCTGTTATTTTCAAATACCAAACTTTTCATTTTTTTTTGGCAACGACTTCATCTTTTTTAGAAGACGTAGCCAATTATAAAAAGAGACATATTTATTATTAACTCCTAGTAAATTCATAAATTTGACAAGAAAGAGTTTAAACTTCAATGTATGTCACTATGTTTTGTTATAAGAGCAGAGTTATAACAATTTCTAATTTTATAACGAGTTTTGGTATTAGTATGCATGAAACAGGAAAATAAAAATATCATACGCAAGCTTGAACAACAAAAGAAAATAAATATATATCCTACTCAAAAGTTAATATATATGACTGTATATAGGTATATATATATGTTTGAACACAACAGCAAAAAAGTTTAGCTGATTACATTTTTTTTTCTTTTGACATGATCACATGTTTATTGATTTAATGACCCTATTGTGGAGTTATGGTAAGTGATAGGGAGCAAAATAATGTATAAAACTGTCCCAAAAAAAAAAAAGCATTTATAAGTTCAGAAGAATGGGAAAATTGAGCACAGCACATACAAATTCGTGATGTTATGTCCCATTCGTAAAATTTAATTATTTATGTAAAAAAAAAATTGTTCATGTCAAAAATTTAGTATAGCTTTGAATGTTTTCTGGTACAGATAAATTCATAGATATATCTTTGTCAACGACGACGCCTTCATCAGATTAATGCGTTCATGGGGAAACAACAATCAAATATTGATAATATAAGAAAATTATTGCGTAAATAAAAAGTGAATTAATGTATGTTGAAAGATGGTACAAATAATAGTAGGTACCTTAATTTAATAAAATAAAATAAAATAAAAAAAAGATTTGAATTAATCTAGAGTATGAAATGGAATTGGATACTGCTATATTTCTTTGTGGTCTTACCTATAGTTTTTTATTATTAATATATTTGTTGTTTGGGTGAGGAATGTGGTTTGCCTCTAAACAAACTTTTGGAAATGGAATTTGAATCTCTCAATGAATTTTGTTTAAAATAGAAAATCTAATTGGCGCATCTTACCAATTATAAATTATATATAATTTTTTTAAAAAAAAAAAAACTGAAAAGAAGATAACGAAATTGCATTGGGCCAAACAAAACTTTTTGAAGATGGAGAGCCATCCTATCCAGAATAATTCGATATGTCTTTTTAGACTGTCAAATTCATGCTCATAAAAAAAGAAGTGTGAAATTATGCGAGAATCGTCGTTATAATTACATTATTAAGAAAAGATGCCCATGTAAAATATATTCTCCCATATCTTGGGTAGAACAAAATAAAATTTATAAAATTTATAAATTTATATTCAGTGGTCCTAAGTGTATTCAAAACCCAATCAACCTTTAGTTTTGACAAATGCAGATTTATTTTTATTGGCTTTGAGTTATCAATAATTTATTTAGGTTTATATAATTATATCAATATTTGTAACTATCAATGGGGTTGTGTACTTAATACTAATTTTAAGTTTCAAACCTAAACTTCTCTCGAAACATTTGTCAATCATAATATATAAGAAACTTTATATTGATTCAACTAAAATTAAAATTTCTATGTATATTTAAAATTTTCTATCAATTGAAAATTCAACAAAAAGAAACTTGAATTGTGTTTTTGAAGGTGCATACTAGTTTTATAATTCGTTACTTATCATATCACGCACAACAACTACGCAAACGATAAAATGAAAACTGTACAGGCCAACCATAAAAAAAGTTTGATGATGGTTGGTGTCTTTTCGTCTTTCTTCTGTTATTTGGTTCCACTTGTTTCAAATGAGATATGAAATGTTTGAATCACTCGGAATCAGATACATGTTTATAATCGTCTTTCCGTTATTTTTTTATTTAAATCTGATTTTATTTTCTTTATAAACTTTTGTAATATTACAGATTAATCAGCATTTAAGACATTATGTCGAAATAAGATAGTTCAGATATAAATACACAAAATTTGTCATAATCATGTGACCATCTCTAAAATTCATAACATATGTCTAGAATTTTAACAATATATTGTAATATTAAAAAATATATTAAAGCTAGTAAACTAAATTAACAAAAAATACAAAAAAAATCTAAATTATCTTGTGAATCAATGGAACATACTTTTCTAATATTTTGATCTAAGTCTGAAGCATAGAAATGGCAATGTATATGTATGCATGGTTTAAGAGAATCAGATAGGGTTCAAAATGAATTACTATTTTTGTTTTCCGTGTGATCTTACTATTTATGTTTCCATGTTTCTAAGAAAATAAATCAATTCATATAAATACAGACATGAATTAATTGTTGACGATTTTATACATTTGTGTATATAACATTAAGCGAGTATCTTTATGCATGGTTTAAACAGGATCAGTTAGGGTTTTATAATGAATTAATGAAACTCAGATCGATTTCCGTGCGATCTTACTAGTTTTGTGAACAAACTCTTTTTAAATGTTTCTACAATTGAAGAAGAATAAAGACAAGGTCTCCGCAAGTGGGAGTTTAATTAAGATTAATTCTTATAACATTTGCTATTGAAATAATAATTTTGGACTTTTGCAATTATGGCCATTGGATAATTAAAAAATGCGCACTCCTATCCATTTTGAGAATAATAAAAAGAAAAGGCATTGCCTATGAATACTCATCCCTCTTGAACCTGAAGACTTTGGAGGAATGTAAAGAGATTCCAGAAAACCAAAAAACAAAAAACCTTAGATTTCATTTCAATCGTTATTCCTGCGATTTTTTTGTTTAATCGAATCTTCTTTTTTTTACAACTACGATTTTTTTTACACATATCATTGAACGTGAAACAAGTTCATATGTTTCTGATGCAGAAGTGGCAATCCGGGTCTCTCTTGTTTGTATTTTGATGGATAACTTTGAATCCTCAAACACTAGTTCACAAGGAAGCCGACTACAGTTGCAGTTGCAGCCGCAACCGCCCCAGCCGTTTCATTTACAAGACGTGAATATGATCCATTACAATCAATCATCCACTCCATGGAACGCAGAGGTGTTCTCGGGTTTTACTCCATACGATTGCACAGCCAATCAATCTATCTCCGTACAATGTTCATCTTCAAAACCCTATCCTTCCTCGTTTCATCCTTACCATCATCAATCTTCGGATCCTCTATCATTAGACCAATCCCAATCGATGGTTCCTATGCAACCTCTTCCGGATCAATATTTAAAGCCATTATATCAAAGATCATGCGCGAATGATGATTTCGACGTAACAAATGCTTCATCAGCCTCATACTCTCTTTCTTTTGAAGCAAGCCAAGATCCACAAGTATGCCAAAAAAATCCCTTTGAACTTTTTTTTTTCTTTCTTATAATCCTTTTTTTTACCTTTTTTTTTCTTATAACAATGATGTTTCTACTTGATGGTTTTCAGGAACTATGCAGGAGGACCTATAGTAATTCTAATGTAACACAACTGAATTTCTCATCATCGCATCATCAACCTAAGCAAACACATCCAAAATTTTCTTCTCCTTCTTCCTTCTCAACCCATGGAGGGTCCATGGCTCCTAACTATGGGACGGTTATCGGAAACAAGACACGGATTAGGTGGACTCAAGATCTTCACGAGAAGTTCGTGGAGTGCGTAAATCGCCTTGGTGGTGCTGACAGTAAGTTATAACTATTAACGAGGCTTTAACTTTAAACTAGAGGAATTATCAATTAGTTATATATCAATAACTTGATCTAGTCACTTCGCTTAAGCATAAAGTTATGTTAGATATGCATACGAATTATGGACGGTTATGTATTAACCATAGCATGTAGATGTTATAATGATGATTACATGAGATTTATGCGATATCATATAACACTATGTGTGGATTGAAATCCTTCTTTTGAAGCAAATATGCGCATTATTTGGAAAAAAAAACAAATTGATATTTGTTTTAAAGATAAAAGTGCCCTTGTTTCATTGGTGGGTCACTAAAAAGTATTACTGGTGGAAAACTATGCAGAGGCAACGCCCAAAGCGATACTGAAGCTGATGGATTCTGAAGGACTCACAATATTTCATGTTAAAAGCCACTTACAGGTTAAAGTTACTACTTCTCTCTTTACATTTTTTTTTAAAAGAAGTTTCTATTCAATAGTTCTTGTGTAAAATTTCCAGAAGTATAGGATTGCGAAATACATCCCTGACTCTCAAGAAGGTACACTAATTAAATACCATCCCTATATATTTTAATTCGTGATTAAATACAACGATAATTTTTCGAATAATGCAAATCAAGAGAGTTTTATTGTTGCAGGCAGGTTTGAGAAGAGATCTTGTTCCAAAGAGCTGTCTCAGCTTGACACAAAAACGTATTGTTTTATTTCCCTTTTTTTATGGGGTGTCAAAAATATTATTTTCTCTATTACTAAATAGCCCTCTGATTTTCCTCCATATAAATCCAAAAAGTTAATGACCCAATGGCTTACCGTAGCAATAACAACAAGATACGATTAACATTATTCAAAAATATTAAATAATGAGCTGTTAATGATTTTAATTTATATTTTGTTTTGTTTGATATCGTGGAAGCAGTGGAGTGCAAATTAAAGAGGCACTCCAGCTTCAACTAGACGTTCAGAGGCATCTTCATGAACAACTAGAGGTAAGTTACAAAATGTAAATATAAACCTAAGTTTATTAGAAAAACTTAAGATACTTTTTACCAAGTAAACGCAATCCGATGTTACAGTTTAAGTAGTAGTGTGTGGCATTGAGTGCTTATTCTAGTTCCCCATAATAATAGAAAAACTAATATTGTTCTATAAAATATTTTAAGCTAGACATCAAAACTTGTTTTTTTTAAGAAATAATGAAGGCTTTTTTTGTTTTGAGAGTGTATGTTTGAACATTTTGTGGCTCTTCTCATTTTTAATTTCATATAAATATATCACCATTGACCAATGAATTATTTCTCATGCTAATCTACATAAATACATTTTTGTTTTTGTTTTTACCATTCATATTTTTGATTCGTTTGTCTTTCTTTCATTAGATTCAACGTAACCTACAACTGAGAATCGAAGAGCAAGGAAAACAGTTGAAAATAATGATAGAACAACAACAAAAAACAAAAGAGTGCCTTCTGAAGTCACCAAACGCCGAAGCAACATTGTCTCTCTCCGCGTCCGATGACTCTACTCCGCCTTTCTCAATACAAGACGCCGAAGCCCTGATGCTAACAAGTTACGGAAACACTCAATTCCAATCAAAGATAAGCTGAACAATGAGAGATTGGCTAAATAGAAAAGGCATAAAGCATGTTTTTACTCTATTCAAACTGGTATAAAGTTATAAGAGTGGCGACAAGAGAATGTCCAAAGTGCTACACACACTAAGACTTGGAACAGAATCAGGTACTAAATTGTGCAAGTGGTGTGTAATGGGGTCTAAGTCATAGACTAATAGATGTGTGAGATTATTCTTAATTCTCTTACTATTTGTTTTAAAAAAACACACACAAAGAGATAGCTTCTTAAATTAGTAGTGCTACTTTTAACATTGTGCATGAGAAACCCCACGTTTTTTTTTTCTTTTCATTTTAAAAAAATATATATTCAATTTCTCTGCATACTATGTTGGAAAAACTGAAGATCATGAGCTCATAATAGCAATGGGGTTGATAATCTCAATCATAGAATCTTGCTGCATAAAATATATGCGTGCAAGTGCATGTTTGGTGAGTGTATAAGCCAACTCATGCCCAGTCCATATGATCGGGGCAAGGTTGTGACGGTCCATTGGTACCTCTGGCCATTTTTATGGTTTTTTTGTTCAAGTACAAAGCAAAGACCCATATTAAAAATTCTTCGTAAATTTAAATTAATTTGTTTTTATCTTGATCAGACCCTAAACCAACTGATGAATCGTCATGATCATACAAACTGAAATAAGAATGAAAATGCTCAATCCAAAAAATTATTTTTAGCGAGACACTGTGTATTTTTTTAAAAAAAATACATTAGATTAGTTAATTTAGAACTTGTATCTTTATTGGCATTATACATGCATGGTAATGTTAGAATCTTGTCTTTGTGAAAGTTTTGAATATCTCACATGTTTTATTTTCTTGGTGATATATTTTTATGAGGAGGTGACTGACACATGGCATAGAAGTGTCAGGATGTCGTTATGTAAATTTCACCATTGGTGTGTCACAATGTCGTCATTCGATTTAATCATTTTTAATCTTAAATGATCTTTCAATTATTATAACTCGTTAATAATTCGCGGCGAAGCTCTATATTTTAATTTCACTTCATTTTGAGAATTTTTTTTTAATAAAGATGTTAATATCGATAAGAGATGCACATCTCGGATCCAGCAGTGATATGATTTTGTATTATTCTAAAAGGGATACACCATAAAATAAAAACGTAGAGAGGTCGAATGAAGTTTGGAAGAAGACATGCGTTGGATAATGATTCTTCGCATGAGAGGTGCAGTAAACACATAACTCATTGCTGCAAATTCTACGATATCTCCGAAATATTTTCAACTGATGCAAAACGGACTAGTTCGCTTTCAAAGCAATCTTTAGACTGTGTGGAAACACAGATTTCAACGGTATACAATTGATGGTAGAGAAGGTACTAATGAACTTGTATATATAGAGAATGAGTTATAACAACTAAGGTTTATGCATGGTCTCAGCAGGAGCCATCAGCGAGGTCTTCAAGTTGCAAATCCGCCTCTGAGATTGCAAGCTCATCTTCCATTAAAACAAGGATCAAGTGGACAACAGATCTCCACGACAAGTTTGTCGAGTGTGTGAATCACCTTGGTGGCCCCATGAGTATGATCTTCATCATATTCATATTTATATATGTGTATGAATTTCGTTAATGTAAAAAAAAAATGCAAACATGGTTATTTACCCTTTATTTCCCAATTGGTCCTTAAACACGTAGAATCAACACCAAAGCGGATCTTGAAGCTTATGAGAACACATGAATTGACCATCTACCATGTCAAGAGCCATCTTCAGGTAAATATCACATCATTTCCCTTTTTAGATCATGTTCTACATATATATGCATATGATTCAGTATTCTTACCTAATCTCCCTTTGTATCCATCCATCAATATCAGAAATATCGAATGCTGAAACATGTTCAAGATTCCATACAAGGTAAATTCCTAGGTTTTACTGTTAACTGACTCATTAACTCATTGATCTAAAACTAACTAAGCATTAAATGTTCTTTGACTATTTTTTAAAAAACTCTTTGTTAGATGATTCTGCAGGAATAAGATTCAGAGAAGAGGTAACTCATCTGGAGGGTTCAAGAATCAAAGCGTTTATGAGATTACAAGAAGTGGGACAACATCTTCAAGAACAATTAAGGGTTTGTTCCTTTTATCGTCGGCATTTATGTGCAATACTACCAACAATAATATACTGCTAAATCTATTTTTTCTGAATCTAAAGTCAAAATCAAGAGTTAGAATCGAATCGCTATCTGCTATTAGTTTTTCTGGCCGGAGATGTTCTTGGACATGACTATAGTATACCAAATTATATTGCCTTCTTCAGCTCCACTAATATACGTTATTTCTTCTCATTAATACTGCTCCATGAATCACTTTGATACGATATTATGAATTAGTGTATTGTTTCGGATCATTTTTTCCCTAATTCCTAACCCTATATTTAGCAAAATAAACACCAAAGAAGGGAACTAAAACTTGAAAATGATAGGAAAATTTAAGAGAGGGATGGTCGTGAGTGGTTTAGCAAAAGAGAAGATGTTGAAATATATAGTCTCCTATTTTATTTTTATTGTGCTAATATGGGATTTGCATTATTTATTTTTTTTGTTTCCGCAGATGCAAAGAGAATTATACTTGTTGGTTGAAGAACAAAATAAAAAACTCCACGAGATGATAACATATCAAAGAGGAAAGAACTCGTAAATACATCTTAGTAAATTTTGCACTTAATAATGTAGTTAATGGTTTTAAGAAAGACATAACGTAGATAATGGTTTATGTTTCATAGATGTAATTTACGAATAATCTCTACAAGAGAGTTTATATACGGCATATACACAAACACAAATGTCAAGTTTCGTGAATTTGGGCGAATTGTGCAAGGCCTAATATTTTGTTATAGTTCAACTTTTGTGGTCTATCTAACGGGCCTTAGATAAAGTTGGGCCCACCCTACAAACCCGGTTATCCAATTGAAAAGCAAAACCAAATGGAGAACAAACCTGTCTTCTCCGGCACAGCTTCTGATGATCCTTGGAGATGGCAAAACAACTGCAGCGAGTTGAGCTCCAAGATCACGAGAGTTTATTCAGACCAAACTCGTAAAAGATTCAGAAAGGTAAAGCATTTGATTTTCTCAGCTGTATATGTGTCCAATAACATCGCGAACCAGGCAATGACACTTATGCGAAACCCTAGATTCGGGTCTCTTCTCAAATGGGTATCGCAACTTTCTGTAGAAAACCCCTCTCAACCTCTAATTTCTGCAACTCTAAATCCTAGATCTTTCTCCACACAGAGAACCGCCCAAGTCTCAAGCGAGAAATTGAGTGTGACGAGAACCCGAAATGGGATTCGAGTCACTCCCACTATTAGGAAAATGGCAGAGGAAGCGATTTTGGATTACTTCTATTCCACTAGGAGTTTGCAGTATATGGTTGCCGAGAGTATTAGCAAGAACAGTCCGATTTTTATTGATAATCTATTGACGAAAGTGAGTTGTGTTTCTGCTTCTGATATCAAACAATCCATCACCAAACATCTACGGTTTCACCCCGTCAATGAGTTTGAGCCTTTCCTTGAGAGTTCAGGTCTCAACCCCACTGAGTACACTCGTCTGATTCCCTCTGGTGAGCTCTTCTTAAACGAGTTATTGCTGGAGAACCACCATGTTCTGTGTTACTGTGGAGTTGACTCCAAGAAGATTGGGAAGATTTTCCAGGACGCTAGGGAAGTTTTCGGGTATAAAGCTGGGGTTTTGGCTTCGAAGATTAAGGCGTATGAAGATTTGGGGTTTAGCAGATTGTTTCTATCGAAGCTAATCGCTTGTTGCCCGAGAATCCTGATTGGGGTTACGAATATGGAACTGGTTAAAGTCATGGATATGCTGAAAACTATAGGGGTTGACTCCGATTGGGTAACGAAGTACCTGTCAGAGGAGGCATCTTATGATTGGAGCTCTGTGCATCGTGCTCTAAGCTTGCTTAGAGAAATCTGTAACGATGAGCATGAGCTATATGGGTTAATCAGCAAGCATCCAAGACTCATTTTTGAGAACTCAGGGAAATGGACATTGATTCTAGCCGGATTTGAAACGAAACTTGGCTCATCTAGAAGAGAACTCTATCCGTTGTTTCAGAAACTCCCGCAGATTCAAGTAGAGAAATGTGTTTCGAATGTAAGAAGGTGTTTCTTGTTCCTGAAAGAGATCGGGATGGAGGACGATGAAATCCGCAAGGTTTTACGTTGTCACTCATGGTGGATTGGTTCATGTAAGTTGAAGAAAACAAGTAGCTTGCTCGTCAATTTGAAGGCTTATAAAACCCGGGTTTGTCAGGTCGTTAAAGAAAACCCAGAGGAGATGAAGAAATGGACCATAGGGTCAAACGTCCAGCCGCTACCAGCTACGGAAGTATACTTAGATTCGAAAGCAATGAAGACTCAGTTTTTGTTGGACCTCGGATACGAGGAAAACTCGGAAGAAATGGAGAGAGCACTCAAGAGTTTCCGTGGCAGAGGATCTGAACTACGAGAGAGATTTAACGTCCTTGTGAGTCTGGGTCTGAATGAGAAAGATGTCAAAGATATGGTGAAAGCATCTCCTGATATCCTCACCCAGGCACGTGATGTGCTGGAGACAAAGGTTAACTACCTTGTCAACGAATTAGGTTATCCGCCTTCGACTTTGGTGGCTTTCCCTTCGTGTTTAAAGTTCACTCTTCAGCGGATGAAGCTGAGGTTTGCGATGTTTTCTTGGCTTCAAGCCCGAGGAAAAGCAGATCCCAAGCTTGCAATTAGTACTCTGCTCGCCTGCTCCGACAAAGATTTTGCTAAATATTTTGTAAGCCGCCATCCCGATGGGCCTAAGCATTTGGAGGATTTGAAAAAAGAAACAGCTTATTTGAGATGAAAGATGTTCTGTAGCAGCAGTGTACCTTGATCATCTTGTAATGATTTATTCTTTACGAACAAACAGATGAGTTTTACGTGACAAAATTACTTTTACCTTTTCCTTTTCTCAGTTTGAAATAAGAACTTGACTACCAGCTAAACTGAGATTAACGAAGCTGTATTATAGGAGTTACTTCAGCATTTTTAACATTGATCTCTCTTCATTTCTCGGAAAATTTTGAGATTTGCTAATTTTTAGGTATGATTTGTCGATCAAATAATACAGTAAATTATTTGAATTTAGAATAGGATTAATTTGGTAGACAGCAGAAATTTGTAAAGATTTATTTGAAAAAATGACGCAATATTTGGTCGTATGTGTTTACAACACTCACAAAATAAACTCCTATCTCTCTGTTCGTGAGAACCGCTGCAGAGTGAATTCAGACAAATGATGAAGAAGATTCAGAGGTAAATAATGTCTCTTATGCGAAACCCTAGATTTTTCAGTTGTCGATTCAATTGGGTATCTCATCAAGTTTCTGTAGAAACCCTCGTTAAACCCCAACTTTCGAGAAACCCTAGATCTTTCACCACCCGAAGAACAGTCGACGCTGAAGTCTCCGGCGAGAAAGTGAGCGTTAGACCCAGAAATGAGATTCGCAAAATGGCCCAGGTTGCGATGTTTGATTACTTGTATAACAACAGGGGGTTGCAGTTTCTGATTGCCGAGAGTATGAGCAAAAATGCGCCTGTTTTCAATGATAATCTTGTGAAGAAGCTAAACGATGATGGTGATTCTGCTGCTTCTGGTGATGATTTAGTCAGATCCATCACCAGATTCCTATTGTTTCACCCTGTGAATGAATTCGAGCCCTTCTTAGAGAGTTTAGGTCTGAAGCCGTCAGAGTCTAGTCATCTGATTCCCTGTGATAAGATGTTTTTGAATGAAGATGCTTTTTTGCTGGAGAATTACCATGTCTTCTGGAACTATGGAATCGACAGGGAGAAGATGGGGAAGATCTTTAAGGAAGCTAGGGAAGTGTTCGCGTACGAAACTGGTGTTTTAGCTTCCAAGATTCAGGGTTATGAGGGTTTGGGGTTTAGCAAATTGTTTCTATCCAAACTTATCGTTTGTAGCCCGAGTATCCTGATTGGGAATACGAATGTCGATTTGGCTAAGGCCATTGGGATGCTGAGATCTATGGGTTTTGGTTTCGATTGGGTAACAGAGAACTTATCAGAGGAAGCATCTTATGATTGGACCTCTATACATAGGTGTTTAAGCTTTCTTAGAGATCTATGTGTCGATGAGAGTGAGCTATATGAGTTAATCAGGGAGCGGCCAAGACTGATTTTCCAGGATTCTGGGGAATGGACACTGATTCTAGCTGGGTTTGAAACAAAACTAGGGTTGTCCAGAAGTGAGCTCTCTTCGTTGTTTCTGAAAGTCCCGCAGAGTCAGGAGGTAGGGAAATTTGTTTCGAATCTAAGGCATTGCTTCTTGTTCCTGAAAGGTATCAAGATGGAGGCTTATGAGATTGGTAAGGTTTTCCGTTGTCACTCTTGGTGGCTAGGCCTATCTCGTTTGAAGCAAACCAGTACCTTTCTCAACAATTTGAAAGGTGGGAAACAGCGGCTTTGTCAAGTCATTCAAGATAACCCAGAGGAGATGAAAAGATGGACTATGGGTTTAAGAGTCCAGCCGCTACCAGGTACCGGAGTAGACTTGGTTGATTCGAAAGCAATGAAGACTCAGTTTTTGTTGGACCTCGGATACGAGGAAAACTCAGAGGAAATGGAGAAAGCACTCAAGTATTTCCGTGGAAGAGGATCTGAACTCCGAGAGAGATTTAATTTCCTTCTGAGTTTGGGGTTGAATGAGAAAGATGCCAAAGATATGGTGAAAACATCTCCTGATGTCCTCACCCAGACAAGTGATGTACTAGAAACAAAAGTGAACTACCTTGTAAACGAATTAGGCTATCCACTTTCGACTTTGGTGGCTTTCCCTTCGTGTCTTAAGTACACTCTTGAGCGGATGAAGCTCAGATTTGCAATGTTCTATTGGCTTCAAGCCCATGGAAAGGCAGACGCGAAGTTTGCAATAAGTAGTATACTTGTGTACTCGGACAAGTCCTTTGTGACAAGATTTGTAAACCGTCACCCGGATGGCCCTAAGCATTTTGAGGATTTAAAGAAAACTGCTACTTTGTGAATATAGAACAAGAAATGCATCAAGATGTAGTGTTGGCCATAACAACGCAAATAGGCCTCAAACAAGCCAGCAAGCAATTCGATTATGTATTCGAGTTTGAGCACAATCAGTGTGGTGGGTTCTCTTTGATAAAGACTATTTTGTGGAGCAGTATTTTCAAATCTCTCTCCACTTTGTGTTTTTTCCATGAGCAGATTTGCTATGTATGTTTCCACAAGTTCAATAGCAATTTTGGATATAATTAAAATTGTTGAATTTTTAATTGAAGGACAACCTTTTTACCCAAAAAGAAAAAAGAATTAATTAATTACTATTGAAAATTGTCACGCATGAAGTTGAACAGTATTGCCACGTGGCAAAGCGACTAGTTGATTCAAACGTCCGTAACTGCTTTTGGTGACGTGGAATTTTCGCGCGTGTACGCTTTTATTTTTCATTCGCATTTCCATCTTCTCGTTCTGCTCTTCACTCTATAAGCCCTTCTTTGATCTTTCTCTCCTCCCGATTTTCTTTCTGTTTGGTTTCCATGAAAAGCGAGAGAAAGTGCGAGAAAATCCGAAAACTCTCTTTCTTACTCTCTATTTCACCTCTTTTTTCTCCTTTTCTTCGTTCGACGGAGCTTAAAACTATCAATTCTCTGCATTTAAGCGCCATCCGTACACACACTCTCTATCTCTCTTCTTTCTCCTTCCTAGGGATGAAAATCAAACAGAAATTACGATACCTGGCCGCAATTATGTTCACGGTTATGCTGTTTGTGCTGGGTGAGGCCGATACTGATCCGCTTGAAGGTATTTTCCAGATTATCATCTAATTCTCCAATCTGGGTATGAGGATTTTTCTCCGTCGTTCTTCTCTGTTTAATAAAAGGTTAATGGAATTGAGCATGGCTAAAATACTTCGCTTACATCAAAACGAGCTCATGTTTAATTTTCTTGGAACAATGATAGAAACTCTTTCTTGACTGGAAATTTTTTTGGGGTTTAATCGCGAGTTTAGATCTTTTTGCTGTTACTTGATCACTACTTTTAGTCTTCGACTACGAGTAATTGTTCTACATTCGTGTTGCTTCTTTAGTTTCGGCTCTTCATGATCTCTACAAATCCCTCAACAATCCACAGCAACTGAAAGGATGGAGATTGGAGGGAGGAGATCCATGCGGAGAAGTCTGGATGGGAGTTTCCTGTTCTGGATCGTCTATAGTAGACCTGTAATTTCCTTCTTAACCCTTTTCCTCAGTTTTCTCTAAAGCACTTAGTCCGGTTTGAACAAAATCTGAATCATGCTATCGCAGGCAACTACGAGAGTTAAAGCTTTTGGGAAGTCTTGGAAACCAGCTTCAACATCTCCACAATTTGAAGAAAATGTAAGCAAAATTTCTTGTTCTTGATTGTTAATTTCACTATGAGACTGAGTCATTGAATCCTATTTTTCCTTTGTGTTAGGGATGTTAGCTTCAATAATCTCGAAGGTGAAATTCCATTCGGCTTGCCTCCAAATGCTACCCACATGTAAGCGTTTAACCAAGTTCATTTATCATATATACCTGACAACGCACTACAATTCACAAATGCTTTCTTTGTTTGTCAATTACAGAAACATGGCTTATAACAATCTGACCCAGAGTCTCCCTTTTTCTTTACCTCTTATGACATCTCTTCTGTCCCTGTAAGTGGCTTATTCCAAATGGATATTCATTACTTCTGCTGATATTTTTTTTAAGTAATGGCATCCTCTGTCTTCTAGGAATTTGAGCCATAATTCATTATCTGGACCTCTTGGAAATGTGTTTTCTGGGTTACAGATTAAAGAAATGTGAGTCTTTTCGGTTCTGTTAGCCTTTCATCACCGATATATAGATGCAAGGTACCATTCATATTCAAATAATATTGACTTTCCCAGGGATCTGTCATTCAATAACCTGACGGGAGATCTACCAAGCTCTTTTGGATCTCTAATGAATCTGACTTCATTGTAAGTATCTCAGAATTTGATCTGCAATCTGCTTTGTGCACGTAGGTGAAATCTAATAATGGTTTTGCTGCTGTGATAACAAAACTACAGGTACCTCCACAACAACAAATTTACAGGATCAATCATCTATCTCTCGGATCTTCCTTTAACTGACCTGTAGTTAACTCTCTTTGTTCTTTGATTTTGCATTTTCATTAGGCTTCCTTTATTTATGAGCTCAAAACGCTTCTTGCTACACATGTCTTCAGGAATATCGAAGATAACCAGTTCAGTGGTATTATCCCAAGTCATTTTCAGTCCATTCCTCATCTGTGGTGAGTTATTACTCCCCTTTTCTCAAAATCTTGGCTCGGACACTTAAGACCAATGATAATCAATGGTGTTTTGCTGAGCAGGATTTGGGGAAACAATTTCAACGTAGAGCCCAACTATAAACCGTGGAAGTTCCCTCTGGACGTCATACCGATGATTCAAAATGCTACTGGTTATCCAACTACTCAGTCGAGTGCCATTATGAACTTTCCCAGACCTCAGAAGGTCAGAAAGAAGAAGAAAGGCATAGGAGCAGGAAGTACCGTTTTACTGGTTGGAGGATTGGCTTTGCTTGGAACTTTCTTTGCACTTTTCGCAGTTAGATTGAGTCATCGACGCGCACAAAACCTTGCCGCTAGTCACATAAGCAACAATAGCACAGCGTACTCTCTTCCAGTCAGTACAGGCCGAGGTGATCTATGCCTTTCTCGCCCCTCCTTGTCACCATTGCCATTCTGATTCCTCATTACTGATTTTCTTACTTTCATATGTAACAGAATTTTCTGTTGCACCTGCAGATAGCCCACAGATGAAAAGAGTCCGGCCACCGCCAGTTCCTCAGCTGAGACGTATACCTCCTCCACCTGTCAGAACCGATAAAATAGCTAAACGAAATAGCTTCTCTGCTACATGCCAATATCCAGCATATGCGAAGCTTTTCTCAGCTGCAGAGCTTCAAATGGCAACTAACGGTTTCAGTGAGGAAAACCTACTCGGAGAGGGTCCTCTTGGTTCTGTTTACAAAGCAAAGTTGCCTGATGGTGAAGTATATCTTTTCTTCTCTGTCTTTGAAAATTCAAAATAGGAAACTTTCGTTCTTCATTTCTCATTCCTTGATGAATTTTTTTAAAACAGTTTTCCGCTGTGAGAAACATCCCAATGTCTTCGCTCTCTTTACATGAAGAGGAAAAATTTACTGAAGTGCTTCAGACAGCCTCCAAACTAAGACACCCAAACATTGTGACACTTCTCGGTTTCTGCATCGATAATGGGCAGCATCTTCTTGTCTATGAGTATGTTGGGCATTTGTCGTTGTACAATGCTATGCATGATGAGGTATACAAGCCACTTTCATGGGGCTTGCGTCTCCGCATTGCTATTGGAGTTGCCCGAGCTCTGGAGTAAGTATCCTTATCTTCTCAAACATAAATAGTTGCTTATTCCCAATCCTTGCAGATTTATTTTGACAAAATTTTCAAAATTTTTTTAAACATAAACTATCTGGTGAATCAAAATTTTCAGCTATTTGCACTCGTCGTTTAGCCCTCCTATTGCCCATAGCGATTTGAAAGCAACAAACATTTTACTAGACGAAGAACTTACACCACGTATTGCAGACTGTGGGCTTGCTAGTTTAAGGCCACTTACAAGCAACAGTGTCAAGCTTCGGGTAAGTAAAGAACGGTATATGCTGTGTCGCTTACATCTTTGACTAATTTCTAATTAGTTGAGAATTGGAGCAGGCTTCAGAGATAGCTATACAAAACACTGGCTACATTGCACCCGAGCATGGACAACCAGGAAGCAGTGGCACAAAGAGCGACACTTATGCACTGGGTGTGCTACTCTTAGAACTATTAACAGGAAGAAAAGCATTTGACAGGTACACAAGCATTTCACATACTTGCTGGGTGCAGTAGAACAGCTAAGGCATTTGAACCCATTTTTTTTATGTCGATACTGTTGCAGCTCACGACCCCAAGGAGAGCAGCTACTGGTGAAATGGGCATCGACCAGACTTCATGACAGGCGAAGCTTAGAACAGATGATTGATCAAGGCATAGTCGGCACATTCTCCTCAAGAGTCGCCTCACACTACGCAGACATTATCTCCCTATGCACTCAGGTAATTGTCAATAGCTTCTTCACTCAGAATCATTACAAATATAATAACTTAAATCATTCATTCATAAGCAGGCAGAGAAGGAGTTTAGACCAGCGGTTTCAGAAGTAGTGGAAGCACTCACTGCACTGATACAGAAACAGAACAAGGAAGCAAGCAGTGTAGCAGACAAGACCGACGTCGACCCTTTTAGTAAATCTTTCTGTTCAACTCGCACACGTTTCCTCTCCTCACCTACCTTCAGCCACCTCTCCAATTGACCAGTTTCTGTATCTCTTCTTCATACACATATTCTTTACTGTCAAAACAACAGTTCTTAGCATATGATGAACTGATGATGATGATAAAAAAAGTAGTCTTGGTAAAAGGAAGTTTCTTAGATTTTTTTTTTTTATTTTATAAAAAAGAAAACAGAGTTTGAAACAATACAAACCCCTGTAGTAAGAAAAAGGGCCAGTCGGTGTTCTGAAACTAAGTTTTCTAGCCAATCCAAAAGATCAAACTAAGCAGAAACCCCAGCGTTCAACAAAGTATTGATCTCTCCTCTTATATTCACAGGTCTGCCCTCAAATATGGAAGAGAGACTTGTCTCACATAGATCCTTCAGTGCTCTCGTTTTCACAAGGGCAGCTTCCTGCAATCAATAAACAGAATTTGTTAGCTCAATATCTGATAAATCTGACACTTTTGACTTAAATCGTAATCCATATTTCCGCCAAAACAGAAGTACAACTTAAACCTATGCTTTTTGAGAACAGCTTACCTGTTTTGGCCATATAGAAGAGAGTGAATTTTGAAGCTCCATGCGTCTTCTACCCACATCTTTCAAGCTCTCTGTCAACTTCACTTCCCGGTGTTTCTTCTCCTCCAGCTCCGAAACAAGCCTATCTAGGAATCTGTACCACAATTATACATATATCAGACAGAAAATATGGAACACGCTCCGATCCACTGTCAGAAATTATTTAACTTGAAGCACCTTTTGGAGTTGAGAATCATGATCAGATCCCGAGATTTCTTGTTTGTTAACAATAAGATGGCCATGGAGATATCAACCACCATTGGCTCGATGATTTCAGTAGAATACTGCTGAAGAACCAAGGGGGCAACTGCTTGCACATGGTGTTGCATGGACAGAGTATCTTCGTTTCTCAGTTCTATCAAACGCTGGTTCAAAAATGCCTTGACCTGACACAAGAGAAACCATATCACGTGTCTAAATGCGGTCAAGAAGCATCCCCAGGGTTACTGTGAGCATTAAATAGTCAGGGATAAGAGTACCTCATACAAATCATCAAGAATCTTGTTTCTATATTCTGTCTCCAAGAGCTGGCTCCTTTCTTCTCCACTCCCTAAGACTTGAGTTGTGGAATCTCCCAACTGTGTCTGATTCCCCACGCCTGATTCTAGCAAAGCTGAATCAGCTATTTCTTCTACCTGAGGTTTTTCAACACTTACATCCCAAGAAATCTCAGAGACATCAACCTCAGGGGCTTGGCTTTCTTCCACTTTAAATGGAGAATTCTCGGGAATATCACTGGCATTGACAATTTCATATGAACCTAGATCATTTCCACTATCAACTTCTTCTACCATGCTAACATCCCAATCTATCTCAGCAGTATCAAGTGTAATATCCCAATCAATGTTATCTGCAGCCGCATCTGTACCATTTGCATTCTCAGATGAATGAATATTATCGGCATTAAGAGCTTCAGAATCCCCCAAAACACTTAATGATGGAGGATTTTCACGAATGTCTTTCAAATTTTCTAGGACAACCCTCGAAGGCTTCTGCAGACAGATCAGGAGCCGGTCAGTTCAATCTCCAGAACAGAATGATCAAAAAATTAGAGAGAGAATAAAGTTTAAAGCGGTCTTACATCTTTCTCAGTATGAGCATCTTTAACATAGGCAGAATAGTACTCCATTGCCCCTGAAACTGAGTCACTGTTGATAACTTCCAAAATCTTGGCAAAGGTACTAGGAAGCGAATTTGCAGTCTCCAAAAGTTCACGCCTCACATTGTTTCCCTGGAAGATAAGATACTTAAACTTTATTGATGCTTCGAAAACCTATGGATCAAGCCAAGCCAAGTTTACAACTAAACCTGCAATCCAAGCTCTCGGCAAGCATCCTCGTATTTGGTTGCTGAGAATGCGACGCTTCTTTTGAAATCAGCTTCTTTACGATCAAGTTCCGCCATTTGTTGCTGAACCTTTTGGACTTGCTTTTTCAGATATGGGCTGCATATTTTGCAAGAAAAAATAATCATTGGGAAATGCCAAAGTAGAGAGACATTAGGTAATATCCTTCTGCTGGATCAAATCCGAGCCATGCAGAAACCAACTTACATTTCGTAATTGACATTCTGAATTATTATCTGAGCTGCCTCCCCGAGATAAATGTGATCTTTTTCAAACGCACGAACAATTGCTTCCCAGACACCCTGGAAAGTGAAGAATAACAGATCTTAAAGTGTAGAGTGACACAAGACAGAGTGCAAGACAGAGTGCAAGACAGAGATTTTAACTTACAGAAGCACCCGAAAGCCGACCAAAGATGTTCCGGCTTTCCGGAGTTGTCTTCAGGAGAATCTCATATATCTTTTTGGCCTCCAGGTAACCAATCACTGGAAGCAAAATAACAGTAACTTGGATTAGAAAACGACCAGTAAGAACGCTAAGCCTTAAAGCCCTAATTAGCATCAGACACTGTCCAACTCCACATAAGCTTATGGTGTTCACAAAGATGCAAATCAAATCTCTTTGGCATTTTCAAAAACAAAGACTAACACTTTAAAATTTCAAGTGAGTGCTGCGAATCAAAAAGCTAAACCGATTGGGAATTTTGCAGTCTTTGCTACTCATTTGTGCTTCAAAAAGGACAGTATGGGGATTGAAAAGTCGCCGACTGATAAGACACTATTTGACAAAATTTCGGTTTCCAGACAAATGTTACCTTCAGGATCTAGAGTTTGAAAGTAGGGATCGATGTCTTTAGGCAGAGAAGAGAACTCTTTCAAGATTTTGACCCTGATCGCCGCCACCTTCTTCCTCCAATCCGCCGGAATTCTCTTCCGATCGACCAACCATTCTTCGAATAGAACAAAATTGAAACCAAATTAAGACTAGAACTCGAAAACAGATATGTATTCAAACGTAAAACACGCAACAAACAAAAAAAGGAGACATATTAAATTCCGTGTACTCGTAAGTGAGATTCTGCATTACCGCCGAGACGAGAGAAGGTGATGTCGATGGGAAGATTTCGAACATCCTCTTGGTTATGCATTTTTTCCCAGGAAACCTTTCACGTTTTCTGGGGAAAATAAGTCTTTCAGTTCAAAGGTTTTGGAGTCTGGATTGAATTTTGCTCTTCCGAAGAGAAACGCATCAATTCACAAGTATCATCAAATATGCCGAATCCGGTTTTCGAGCTAACCGTACCAATTTACTCCGGTCCGTAGCATATTAAAATTATTTTCTAGTTTTGATGGTTTGGTTGGTTTATTGATTAATCCACTGAATTTTCAATGTTTAGATTTTAGAAAGTTACCATTATTAAGAAAATTATTTTTCTGCCTGATAAAAAAAAAGACACTTGATTTTCAGCAACACTAATATGGTTAGTTAAAATCTATTAACATTTATATATTTAATGATCGAAAAGAAAATCAAGTTTATACAGGTTCAGTTTTAAAAACATACTTTGGTTAGATCTTCATTTTATCAAACCATTAAGCTTAAACCAAAACCAAACATAGACCATATATAGTTCCCATCCAAACAAATTTTAATGGAACAGTTGCAGAAACTTAATCAATTTCCATATTCTAGTGGTTTATCCATCGAATGCAAGACCGGCTTATTGATCAATTATTAGTTGAACTAATTTTCGTACAATATGATATCTGATGGAATTGAAAAATATATATTGTATTTTATAAGAAATAAAAATCTAGTATTTGAAGAATATAGTTAAACAATAGGAGAATAAAATAATAATTTAGAAAACAAACAAAAAATATTTATACAAGTTTGTTATCAGCAATTTTTCTAGAGAGAGAGAGAGAGAGATGGAAAAGGAGATGTTATTATCAGAATATTTTTCTTGGGTTTACACAAAAACAAAGTCGTCTTCAAATATTTTAAGGTAGAAGAAACTTTACAAAGTTATAATAAGAAAGAAATATCAGAAAAAATAGAAAAGAAAGGAGTTTGTCTTTTGCTTCTCCTCTCCAAACTCCATTTTCTCCAATATCCCTAAGTTTTGAACCCTCTCCACTTCTTAATATAACCGACCTCTCTCTCTATCTATTTCTTTATCTCTCTCTCTCCTTCTCTCTGAAAACACCAAAAGTAGCTTTAAATGCTCCGTTACATAATTTCTATCTCTTTCCAAGATTATAGAGAAAGAAAAATAATAGTTATATAGAAAGAAGAATTAAGAAGATATCACCTAGTGATCAAAGCCACCGTCATCATAATTAAAGCTTGCTGCCTCAGAAGAAGACCAACATAAGATATCGATCATTAATCTCTCTTCGATCATCATCTTTCTGCTGTTACTATCACACTCGCTCAAACATCATCCATAGACTTCAACCATCATCATCATCAAATGCAAGGTCATCACCAGAATCATCATCAACAGTTATCATCAGCCTCCGCCACGTCTTCCAATGGAAACTTCATGTAAATTTAAGAGTCTTTTAAACCGTAAGTCATCAACTTTTTGAATTGGTGATCCCCAAGTTAATTAAGAGAGCTTTTGTGTGTGTGTGTGTGTGTGTGTGTGTATGTTCAGGAACAAAGATGGGTACGATCTTGGAGAGATGGACCCATCACTCTTCCTCTATCTTGATGGACAAGGACATCATGATCCTCCATCAACTGCTCCTTTACCTCATCATCACACAACACGTATGCTCTCTTTCTCTCTCTCCTTTCTTTTTTTTTTGGGACTTGGGGTTTGGTTTTTGTTTTAGCAGATTAGGAAGATTCCCTTGTAGAGAGAGAGAGAGAGAGAGAGAATCACAACAAAAGCATGCCAAACAGATTTCAATCTTTCTTCTGCCATCAGTACTCTACTTTCAGCTTTGACCAGATCCTCTCTTTTCAGACATCAAACCATTCAATCCATATCCCTCTACTTCAAACTCTTTTTTAAACCCTTTTTCTTTCTCCTTTTGTCTTCATATTTGAATTAGTCCGCTCACATATTTATATACATAACCAGACCATTTCCACATACATCACATGACTCTTATCTATGAATATTATGACAGAGAATTTGGCGATGAGACCTCCAACATCGACGCTCAACATCTTCCCATCTCAGCCGATGCACATAGAGCCACATCCTTCTTCTACACCCAATGTAGTAATAATTACTATATATGCCAATTTTAGTTGGTTTCGATTTCTACTTTAATATAATGTCAGCGCAACTACTAGCTATTTCATATAATATCAAGTCAGACCAATTATTATACGTTTCTCATTTTTCTAATGACTATACTGATTATGATTCTTTTTTTTTTTGTTTATAATGTGTTTGGTAAGACCGATAATATAAGTTTGGTTCCGGCTGCTGCACCTAGTGGTTCATCTCGACCATCTTCTGAGCCGTCCATGGACTTGACCAGTCATTCTCAGTTTCAACTTCCTCAACCTTCTAAATCAATCAAGGTCTCTATCTTTTTATTATAGTTTTTTTTAAAATTATCTAGTTGCCTTGTTGATATAGAAATGGAATTTAATCCTTAGAGTTGTTCTAGTCGTTTTATAAGTTAATGAGTCATTTAATTTTGAAATGTTATGGCAGAAAGAAGGGAACCGCAAGGGTCCTGTCTCATCGGACCATGACATACCAAAATCATCAGACCCTAAGGTGAGTGTTATCATATGTAAACAATTTTTTTTTTTTTTTAAAAAAAATGATAGTTTATTCTCGTTATGTTTATTAATTTAAGTTTTCAACAGACATTGAGAAGACTAGCACAGAACAGAGAAGCAGCAAGGAAAAGCAGATTACGAAAAAAAGTCAGCATATATACACATCATGAGTATTTGTCAATTGCAAATAGTTTTTTTTTTATTCTAAAGAATGATATTTATAATTAATGACGTTATTTACTTTGGTAAATTACGACAGGCTTATGTTCAGCAACTTGAGTCATGTAGGATCAAGCTGACCCAACTAGAACAAGAGATTCAACGGGCCAGATCCCAAGTAAAAAAATTTACCTGACTATGTACATGTATAATTATTTATATACCAAATATCTAAAATTTACTATTTTGATTTCTGATGGTTATGTTAGGGCGTATTCTTTGGAGGGTCTCTTATAGGAGGAGATCAACAGCAAGGTGGACTGCCCATTGGTCCGGGCAATATCAGCTCTGGTACGCACCAGTTTCATGTATATGACTGAAAAAACAGTAGATTCCAAAAAAAACGAAAATACGAGAATAAATGAGTAAATGCAATGTGAAGCAGAAGCAGCAGTGTTCGATATGGAATACACGAGGTGGCTGGAGGAGCAGCAGAGGCTGTTAACCGAACTAAGGGTGGCGACACAAGAACACTTGGCCGAGAATGAGCTTAGGATGTTTGTGGACACTTGTCTAGCTCACTATGACCATTTGATTAACCTCAAGGCCATGGTCGCTAAGACCGATGTGTTCCACCTCATCTCTGGTGCTTGGAAAACTCCAGCCGAGCGTTGCTTCTTATGGATGGGAGGTTTTCGTCCATCTGAAATCATTAAGGTACATCTCGTCTTTTCTTATACCATATAATTATATTTTAATACATGTGATAATGTATTCTTATATATATATATGATTTTTTTGTACTTGTGCTATACCCTCACACAAATTAAGATAATAAAATTTGCTATTGTTTAGTAAGATGTGTCTAAATTAGTCATGGTGATATCGTAAACTAATCAATATAGATAATCATAAAAATTTGGATTTTTATTTAGAGACTAACTATATTAAATCTTATCTAATACACTAGCGCTAGTAATCTATAGATTAATCCACATTCCAGAATTCAGTCATTGAACATTATCAAATTCTGTGGATTACTTGCAGAAATATATTATGGTGACTAAAATAGTGACATTTATTATTGAAACGTACTTGTGCATAGAATATAGTACTTACAACTTTATACAATTAATAAAAATTGATTTTTCCCCGGTTTATTTTTAAATAAGTTTTGGTCTTTGATTCTCTTACAAAATGGTACGGAATAGTAATAATATATATATTTGACAGACAAAACAGAGTATAGTGATATTGTTGGACGAGGTATATATATATATATATATATGCATAACACTGCATTGATGGACTTTATATATATAATGCAAACCTATATACGGATATATGTCCTTAATTTTATTAAGAAAATATTAAAGGTACACCTAAATAATTAAAAAAAAGTTCTGGAAAAACTAAAATTATTTATTTTATTAGAATGCATGCAGTTGTGTGATGGTGAAGTATATTTCTAAAAAAGGCTAGGTTTTGGCATAATGTAAAAGAAAGTGCCTGTCTGCTTTTTCTATATATATATGGTCCATATAAAAGAGAGAGAGAGAGAGAGACGCATAAAACCACCATAAAATTTAACAGAGACGACCATAACATTTGAAACAAAATAAAAATAAATAAAAGCAACAAAGAAACATTTTGTTTTCGGACCCAATATGTGATACATATAATTTTTTTTTTTTTAGCATGATGAATAAGTGAATATATAGTTGGATGTTTATCATATTTTATTTATTTTTCTAAAATAATTCGGGAACGCCTTTTTAAATCCATCTTTTATTCTAAATAAGATGTGTAAACGATTATAGTATAATTTTAAAAATTAATTAAATTGCCAAAGGTGTGCGTAGCTGACAAGACCTTTGGCAATGTCTCAATCTTATGTCCTTTTTAGTGAAAACAAAAAGGAAAGAAGAGATCTTGGGTGTCGCTAGTAACTTGTGCATAGTACACTAAACATTTAATGCATTCAACGTCCTTTATGCATGCATCCATTATGACCGTATTTTCTTATAATAATCTCCTAAGCTTGTAATTATAAATGTGTATTAATTTGAAACGCTTGCAGGTGATTGTGAACCAGATAGAACCATTGACAGAGCAACAGATAGTTGGAATTTGTGGGCTGCAACAGTCCACACAAGAGGCCGAAGAGGCTCTCTCGCAAGGTCTCGAGGCATTGAATCAATCGCTATCCGATAGTATTGTATCCGACTCTCTCTCGCCTGCCTCTTCACAACTTCCTCCTCATCTATCAAATTTCATGTCACACATGTCCTTAGCTCTCAACAAACTCTCTGCTCTCGAGGGCTTCGTTCTCCAGGTACCCTCTAGCTAATCCTTTTCTTTTTATTTTAAATTAAAGCTTATACGAAACTTTATACCTAAATTGCTTATACCAATCTTTATATATCAAATATATATAGAGATGATATACAAGTGGACCCCGAGGGCTGTGGTCCTAATCAGACTAGGATTACATTTTTTTCGATTCTTTGAACCACTCCTTATTAAACACTACTATCATATATTCATATATGTTTGGTTGTTATAACACGCTATCTACATTTATATAGATGTTTGTGTACAACTCATATATATATATATATATATATATACGTACCGTCGGTCTTAATTGTTAGAGCTTTAGAGGACATTCGTAATTTATATAGTGGTTGATATTTTATTTTGGAATATTATAAGAGAATACTCAAACTAATTTGCAAACTTGTTAATCATATATATGTATATGTGAATATGGGAAAAGAAAATGATTTAGCATCTTGATTCCGACATTATGTAAGTAGGTATCTAACAAACACTTCTGTTTTGTCTTATATCAACTTGGTCGGGTTGCTTTACTTAGAAGACTAATTAAGTTTATCAATTTTCTTAATTTTTTTTACTAGTTTAGAACAGGCAGGTTTATGAAAACAAATTATAGATATGTTTGTGTATAAGCCATTAATGTAACAGCCTACATATATTCTATATGCAAACGGACCCTTAGGCTTATATTATATTAACATTCATGCATATACAAAAGGGCATCTTTCCTTTTAATAATTTCTTTATATTCTTTATGGATTCGTTCGTATTTAGCTAGAGGCTTACAACCTTTCATCTCAAAAGAACAACTAGGAAATAATATTTAAAAATAAAAAGAGATATGGCCAACTTCGAAAGAGGTGGTCAATATGGGGTTAGGACAATGCATATAAACTTCTAAAAACGCACGTGTAATTGCCACCAAGAATGTATGTATTTGTAAATTCACATATATATATATAGTCCAAAATATATATATGTATATATATATATCACATCAAATGGAAACATGGATTGCTTGGAGCCCATATGGTTCCATGATGTCATGGACGTAACTGCCCGATCGAGTATCCCATCCTACCATAACACTCGCTTGAGAAATATTTCTTTATACTTATATTCGATACCGGGTTTTTTCTTGTGTATCTTTAATTTTTAATATCATTGCTGATATATATGGATTTCTAATTTTTATCATACGTTGATTATCTAATTCGTAATCAAAAGTATTATGAAGCATGGCGTGGGACCGAGATACGGGAAATCACGGTTTCACCTTTTTGACAATTTAGTGTCGTGTTTTTATCAAATATAGTACACGCTTTGATTTTTGTCGATCAACATGTTGAACAATCGGGCATTAATTAGTCGTCAATCAACCATATAATTTCAGGTCATTGCAGATTAATCATGTGAGTCATAATTCAATTTCATCAAAAATACATAAGTTAATTGAACTATTAGTTGTTAAATTTTGCTTCGTCTAAATATATTTATTTTTCCAAGTTAACTAGTTAGTCTCTTTTTATACTCCGATTAATGAGATTATTAGTGACGGTCCATATTTAATTTATTGCCCTAAATCAACAAGAACACAATTTTGTCCATATTATTTTGTCTTGCTTTAAGTATTTCTCCAATTTCTCTTTATTTGTTGTATAGCTAGTTTTGAACTAATACATTAAAAACTTACAGGCGGATAATTTGAGGCACCAAACAATCCATAGGCTGAACCAATTGTTGACGACCCGTCAAGAAGCACGTTGTATTCTAGCCGTTGCGGAGTACTTCCACCGTCTTCAAGCTTTAAGTTCTCTCTGGCTAGCCCGTCCTCGCCAAGACGGATGATACCAAATATTATTATCCACGCACTGATGATGGAAGAACAAAAAACAAAACAAGAGAATAGGTTGATTAGTTAGCCAGCTTGACCTCTTTATAATATATTATTGCCTCTCGATCTACAGTACTTAATTGTTTGGCTTCTTTTGTTATATGATTCTTAATATATATATTTTAAATGCAGATAATGAGGATAGACAAGTACTGCTTCATACCTTCATTCTTGCTTGTGCATGTGAAAATTAAAACTTGATTTTCGATTCCGTACACAAGAACATACATACCGATTAGTTTTTTTTTAATTAAATATGAAATGAAATGGAACAGAAGAGAAGGCTGGGAACAATTTTGCAATTGCATGCAAGAATGAGAGGAGAGAGAGGGATGGTTAGGTCAAAATAAAGCATTGATCATTTAGGAAGGTGACAAATGGTGAGTTCTGTAGGAGAGCGTCAGGGACTTGGGATCAGTACCGTTTTGCTTTGGGTTCAACGCCTCTTTCTCATTCATCTTTTACTTTTCATTCCATCTGCTGTGACCAAGTTTTCACTTTTTCCTTTTTGAACTCTATACGATGGTCAAACCAAAAAACAAGATTTATTCTTTTACACCGCAAAAAAAAATGAGAATGATTCGATTTACACCAACAATCGGATAAATATAAACTTTAAGACATAAATTTAATTGTTGGACTAAAGCTATTTGAACAATGTTTAGCTTTGACAAAAAAAAAACTATGTAAAAATACTAGTGGGCCATTGAGACGGAAGGTCAGTGTTACGTCGTGTCCCTGAGTTATTAAAGCCACGTGTCTTTTTCATTTATTTATGGGATTTTTTTTTGTGGGTTAAAAAAGAAATTCGTACAAAAGTAAAAGGAGGGAGATTACATACAATCAACAAAGTATAAGTAGGCCCAACTAGTTTTTGGTTTTAGATTAAAGTTAAACCCAACAACACATTAGAGATTTCGAGGATAATATTACAACGAAGCATTTAAACGACCAAGTATATGTTGTTTCTATATATCTGAATACCTGAATTACTCTCCAAAACTAATTGATACGTAAGGAACACGATGTGCGAAATCCAGAATTTCATAGTAATTAAGGAGTAAATTATAAATCAGAGTAGACACACACACAAAAAAAAAAAAAAAAAATTACAAATTCCGAAACAGAGAAGACCTCGAGTCATTAAGAAGTTGTACTATTTAAAGCATAATATCTGCTTTTGAAGGCAGCTTCCTGAAGAAATTACTTGGAGCAGAAGGCATCTTGCTTCTGAACTTGGGATGCCTCATCCAGAATATCCCAGCCGCAAGAGCTACGATCTTGAAAGGGGTCACATACAAGATCATCGCCGCAACAAGACAAAGAATCACAAACAAGCAAGTCGCACGCGGATCTCTCCAACTCAACAGTGCTTGAAATCTCTCCCCTTGCGTTGCAATGTCTCCAACTACCATCTGGATTCGACCCGCAACGCTTCTTAACCTGTCATACCTCATCTTCACAACATCCTGTCCCTTTGATGTCGGGAAAGTGTCGAATTCCTCATCTAGCTCATCTGGGCTAGCCGCTTCAGCCCAAGAGATCTTTGTGTCCATGTGAGGAGGATGGCGCGGCCTGAACCGGAAATTCCAGAGCCCTATCAAGAACATGTAAAGGAATGTGGTTGGGAGTATCAGCTCTGGATAACAAATCAGTATGAAGAAGAGAACATGGAACAATATCGTCGTCAACGGATTCTTCCAGTAGCAGACGTCTCCGAGCCATTTGCTCATAGCAATCAAGCCTGAAAACACAGAGACTATCCTGAAGAAATTTGCTTTGCTCCTCCTCATGCTCCACATGTGCGAATCGACATCGAGCATGTACTCTACGATCTCTTTCCTCAAAGGAGGCTCTGCTCGGGATAACCGTGCTGCGACAATGCTCATCGCTTGGTATCTAAGACTGTCTAATTGGTTCACAGTGAATGGATGAAGATAATGCATCTTTGGAAGCAGAGGATGACCATAAAGATAAATCATGTGGGCCAATGATAGACACGTGAATCTCACTGCTAATTGGACCTCTCCCATTTTCTTTAACCCTTTTGTTTGCAGAACAAGCAGAGGGTACGAGTGAGTGTAAATTCTATCGGCCTCTAGAGTCGATAATCGGATCCTTACTTTTCCGATTCTCGCATCGACTTTGGCTCCATTGTTTGATTTCTCGCTCCCGCCAAGATGACAGTTATCGAAAACTCCCAGTGTAATGACAGTACAAGGATCATACACTTCCCATGTGTATTGCTCATTCCATTTAGGGTTAAAGCTCTCAATGATGGTTCTTGTTCTCACCCATTTTTGTCCGTACTTGGCCACACAATACGGATCTGTTGTCGCTTTACCATCTTTTGTTTTCATCGGCGAAAGCCCTTGAGCACTCAAGATTCCTACTTCAAGGATTCCAATAGGTTGCTTCCATAGTTGCCTTGCCGTAGGCTTCACGTCACTGATATACAGAGTCGATTCATCCATTACATGGTATCCGCCTTCAAGGCAAACTCGTAGGTGAATGCGGCTCGAGAACTTGAGCTCGTGTCTCTTGTCTCCTTCCAATGCCCCAAACCCAAATTTTTCGAGGTTGTACCATTTGGAGTGAACAGCTCTGTGATCTAGTCTTTTCTCGAACACATTCAAAGGTGAGATCAGCCTCCCCATGACTTCATCTTTAGCTGATGACACCTTGTTTTCAACCGTCAAGAAAAACTGTTCTTCAAATGGCTCTGCAGCTACAAAGACAAGATCTTCATTCCACATCGGATTCGTGGTCTTGTTAGGACATAACTTTGTTTTCAGAATCTGATTCCCAACCTGAACCTTAACGAAAGCTTGAGGCGGTTGGCTCCTATCGCTAGGCTCAACATCTTGCGCCTCGATCACATTAACCCTCAAATACCACAGTTTGGGAGATACATAGACTTTAGACCTCACGCTTTGGACACCTTCACCTTGAACAGAGGAAGCATCCGAATGCCAAGCATCTGGAAACGCTTCATCGGCTTGCGTCCCAAGCCAAACCGCTACCATAACCTCTCCTCTCTTCTTAGTTTCACCACGGCGAGCTTCTAATCTGTACCATTGAGGTGCAAGTGGACTATCAGGAGGAACTCTTGTAGGAATCTCATGCATATCAAACACAACCTTCCCTATATAATCATCTCTTGTAACCATCTCCTTATCGCGCACAAACACTTCCACTGTAGAGGATTGGATCTTGTCTTTTGAAAAGGCGAAAACTTGATTCCATTCAGGGTTTGTTCTTTTCTCGAAATGTTTAGTCTTTCCTTTGTAGTTTCCTATTTTTACTTCCACGTAAGGATCGCAATTGCTCGTGACAGGGTTTGGAGGAAGGTCCTTGGCTTTGACGACCCGGACATAGAGATAAAACATTTGCTCAACAAGGTCGTATGTGCTTGCAACTCGTTCGCTGCTTATCCACCCACTTCCTCCACGTTGTCCTCCATGTGGCCATTTTTCTCCAAGGTCTGGTTTCATGTCTTTAAGCTTATATTCTTCTTGGCTCTTAGCTCCATCTGTAGCCGCCATAATTTTAGGTTACTTGAACCAAAATATTCTATTTCTCCTTTAAAAATGCCTTAGTTCAATGCCTGCCATACAGAAAATAAGCAGTAAATTGCAGGAGTGAGGAGAATCTGATAATTGCAAAGTTGCAGAAAACATTATTAAGCAAAAGTTTCTTGAATCTACTGAAACTATTGTATCACCTTAGAACTGGTTAAGAAATCTTAATAATTACTATTGAGTAATTCTATTTAAATCTCAAACAATATAATTGAGAAGATTCTTACTATATTATGACGCAAACTTAATCTCTGTCTCTTTGTTCTGTTTTCCTGAACTCATTCAAGTGTTTACGAAGTAGCACCTTAACAAAGATGTTGAAGAAGGTGCCATAAGACTCTCTGTTTGGCTGTACCAAAAAAAAAGGAGAAAAATTAAGAGAGAACCAAGAATGATAAAGCAACGAGGAGAGGGAGAAAAGAGAGAACGAAAGTTAAACAATTCAATTACACAAGAAAAAGAGGAATCAAATGAAAAAGCAAATTCGATAAAATTTACTCTTATTCTCTCTGTTTTTGTGCTTCTTCTTTTAGAGGGAAGCTGATTCTTTCATTTGTTTTCGTTGATTAAATAGGGAAGCAGATTCTTTATTGAACTTTAATCTTTTATGTACATTCATAAATTTAGCCCTGGGAAAGATAACTTATTAGATTCTCTCACACTTCATATGCAGATATGCTTCAATCCAAAATTTATTGAATTAATCTTGCAGAAAACATAACATATATATAGAGCTGCAATAAATGTTTGTCTTCATTCATGAAAATGATGAAAGAAACAAATCAATCTTAGTTATGAGATCACGAAAGCGTCAGAGTCAATCTTGTAATTGTTGTATCATTGAGGTATATGCGAAGATCTTGCATATTCTCATTAGCACAATCAAACGTGTATACATACAAGTATAAGTATAACGAGTAGTGTTTACAAGTTTAACGTAAATTTTTAAGTTAGCCGATCTTCTAATGTTAATATATTTAGTGCATAAGCGGCTAAGGGATAATTATTACACCAACTTTCCTTTGAGCAAATATCATATCTTCGATATGTTTCTTTTTCTCTGATCAAAATAAGCATCTAAAAAATAGCTTTTTCGAGTATTGGAACTTTTGATAAAAAAAGAAAAAAAGGGCACTAAGGAGTGATTATTATTTGATTGAGTAACAACATCATTACCTTATTATCCCGCTTTTTTATAAAAAAATTATTGATTTAAATATATATATATATATATATATATTCCAATGATAAGGTAATATTAACCACTACTCTTAGGTAAATCCGCAGATAGCAAATAAGCTATCCACATGGCGAGTGTTTTCAATTTTCTTGAAATTCATGTGTTAGACATACTATAGATGAGTTCTACTTTTTCTTTTTTATCAACAAAGATAATTTTAAGTTGCCTAAAATTGCAAAACCTCCCAAAAGCAAGAGAGTGTGGAATAAGTTCTTATATTGGTTCTTTATCAAAAAAAATAAAAAAACTATCAGTTGGTTCTAACAATTACTTATAACTATATTAAGTTGGAATGGCTTTTCTTCCTTTTATCAAGGCTAGTTTAATCTTTTACGAACCAACTTATCAAGTTGTAAAGGATCCAACTTTAGTGGTACGCTTTAGCTGTCTCACTAATGAATGCTTAGTAATGATGGCTATATTATTGTGTGTTAATTTATGCTGACTTGTCTCTCGTCTCTACCGGTAGGTTCTTCACACAATATCCAATTTTCTTGTTTTATTTTGGTTCGCATAATACGATTTAATAATGTACAACAAAACCAAAACCGAATTGTATACGATACGACCAAGTTAGTGACTGAAATATGATTCTTATCAATCAAATCTAGTATGCGATTTGCATTTGTGTTTGTATGGGACTCATTTAAGTTTCATATTGATTAAGCCCACCTATGTCTTTCTTCATAGAAATTGCTTCTCTTTATAGAGTCGTTTACGGTGAATCTTCAAACAGTCGGATCGATATAAGCCGTTTGAGGATCACAGTTCACAATATTTTTCATTTTCAGATACTTTTTTAAAAAGTTTCAAAAAATCATTTTGACTTTTTTTTTATGGATATCATTTCAATAAAAACTGTTTGATAAATTTGTAATTATATATTTTTCTAACAAATTTAACCTATGCTAATTCTGATATGGATCGTAGTTTTACCATAAACTTGATAAAATTGTTAGCTATGATTTCTCTTACCAACTGGTTAATTTTTTTTTTTTATCATGAAATAATATATTTATTAACTTTTTTTGTTGTTCAATCATATATGATAGATTAATATGAGTTTGGAGATAATTTTTACACTAAAAATTTACATATCACATATATAATTAAACTCATGGATAATAGCACTATAGAATGTATAGAAGAAACCGATTCAGCATTTCATTAGAGATGTTTAAATTCCGACAACAAGTTTTAAATGGTAAGTTTTTAAGGAGAACTGATCATCACCTATTTGGTAAGATATATTTTATTTACTCGAAAGTTTCATAAATAAATTAAAAAAATGTATGAAATTTATTTGTGACAATCTTAATGATTTCGACTCAACACAAAAGATCACCGTACATCTAAATTAGTTGATAACATAACACCCAATTATTAGTAGGACTTAATAATATACAACGAAACCAAAACCGAATGGAATACGATACGATCAAGTTAGGTTTAGAAAAATATTAATTACCAAATTTAGTTTGTGATTTGTATTTGTATGGGACATAGTATTACTAGTGGCTTCCATGATATCCATAATAAACTAATTTACGTTCATTAAGAGGTTCTTTGACGATTTCTTTGTTTGTTTTATAGAAATCGTGTCACCTCTCCTTCCTTCACAAGATTCAAGAATCAATAGATATGTTTATGATAAATCTTCCAACAGTTGAATCAATATAGCTGCTTGAAGATACCGTCAAGATCTTTTCGATATCTCTCCTATAATATGAAGCTACACACAAAATTTTAAATTTCACTAAACTATTTTCTTTGTTCGATAAATCAAATGAATTGGTTTCAGAGAGATGCAACATAGCACATGTCAATAATAAAAAAAATCTTGGAGAAGTGTTAGCTATAACAGACTGTGTGTACGCATCCCCAAGGGAGGGGAGCTTCAGAGATTTGATTCTTACACTTACTTTCACAATAAGTGTTTGTGTGGCGCACCTCTTAGGAGTTGCAAGTGAAGATTCAAGCAACCAAGCGTTATCTATAAATTTACCGTAAGATTATATTAAGTCTAAAGACAAATGTATATTCATACGGAATGATTAATGAAAACATAAACCAAACTTGCATTTGACGAAAATTCATAGTACAATTTGAAAATGTGTTTGATCGATCGGCTAGCAACGCTTGAGCGGCACACCGCATAGACAGAGGTTGTTGGAGAACTCATAGACCTCGAAATTCTGGATCAGACTCCCTGTGGTATGGACCCACAGAGACGGTTGAAACTTATGTTAAAATGGTCAAGTCGGAGCTTGGTCAGCTCCACGAAAAAAACGGTTATGGCTAAGGTCCAATGACACCAAGCTCTTGGCGAATTTCACCTTTGATAGATCGAAGTGGAAGTTGTTCCTAGACAAGTCCAATCTTACGGTCGTTATGTTATGTCCAAAGAACATGGAAGCATCCCCACTGAATTTGTTTCCTCACAAACTCACGGTGTTGAAGTCGGTTTTGGATAACGACTTTGGTATTTTTTCCTGCAGTGCATTTAAATTAACATAATCCATTTATGTATATCATTCATTATTCTACCTAACAACATTAGGCAAATACTTGAGTGACAAGTTTTACCTGAGAGGTAATTATTACCCAAGTAGAGATCTGGGACCTTTCCAACAAAGGAACCGAAACATTCCGGTATAGAACCGGTTAATTTGTTACGATTGAGCTGTATGGCCTCAAGTTTCGGCATTTGGGAAATCGAACCGGGTATTCAACCGTTGAATCGGTTAAAGGAGAGGTCCAAGAAGGTGATGTTCTGAAGCTCGCTGATGTATTCCGGGATTGGACCAGAGAGTTCGGTTAACCTAAACCGAATGTAGTCTAGATTCTTGAGCTTGGTGATAGAGCGTGGAATGGTTCCTCTGAGTCGATAGAGACTGCTCCAGTCTAGGATAACGAGGTCAGTGAGGTCTCATATCTCCCCTGCTATCTGACCAACGATGTCTCCGGCAGCTATAGTGAGGCCGGTGATGCGGCGGTGGGTGCACGCGACGCCGATCCAGTCGGTGCAGCAGTCGGTTTGGGGGCCCCAAGAATTGAGGATTTGAGGGTTATTTAAGGATTTCTTAATCTTGAGGAGAGTAGTTTTGTCATTTGAGTTGCAGCTTTTAGAGCGTGGGAGGAAGATGAAGATGAAGAAGAAGAAGAAGAGAGTGAGGTTAAGAAGCTTCATTCTCATTGGTTGGTCACTAATTGGATCTCTACTCGCCTTTAAAGTTTCTCTTTTGTTTTTTTTGGAATTATTTCTGTTATATTGAGTGGACAGTCAAAGTGAGTGAATAATCCATACAAAATGATCCAATTTGACGATTCACATGCTTTGTATGTTACAACCAATTTTATTGGCAACTATTAAGTTTTAAAAAAGTGATGTAAAATGTTCTTTCTACACAAGTAGTTTAAGTTTTCCTGCTGTTAATTCATTTTCTTCTCCTGAAAACCATTAGCTAGAAGTTGACCTTTGGTTTAAATTAGAAACAGAGAACAACTAGTACAAGTAGAAACAGAGCATGAGAAAAACAGAGCACAATGTACATACATATACACGCCCAGCCCGACATGATATTTTGCCTAAAACAAAGAAAACACTGTTTTGGATAGACATGGAAATGTTTTTCAATCTCTGAAATTTTTATTTAATAGATTAATGTTTGAAATTATATGCAGTGACTTACGTCTGTTTTGGATTGTCAGCTAGTTCTTTTCTCTCCTTTTTTATTTTGGTCTTTGTTCTGTTTCTGTCTCTTATGTGAGAGTATAATCTCTGTTTTTTTTTTAAATTCTGTTTCCATGGTTTTTTGTGTCGTGTTGGCTATAAAAAAGTTAAACATATTAAGCATGTGTACTTGACCGTTGTTAAGCTTTCATTATTTGATGACAAAATAAAAATGTTTCCTTGTCTATTACTATTGGCATTTGTTTAGGGGATTTTTCAGGTGTACTTAGATTTGTAATTAACGTGGCTAATTACTGATTTGTAAAATTTAGAGCTCATGAAAAATTAGTAGAAAAAGCTATTTAGTTATAATCGTTTTGATTTTATAAGATCGGAACAGTTATTTTCATCAAAAGTCTGAAGCTTAAGAAAACAGAGCATGAGCAAAACAGAGCATGAGAAAAACAGAGCAATATATGTTTCTGAATTCTGAAAAATGTTTCTCTGCAGAAACTTATTGAGTTCCGTGTCCACATGGATCAAAACATAATTCAGGAGAAAAAAAAGTGAACTTCCTCCTGCTGTCCCTGAAGCCGAAAAGCCTGTTGGTAATTTGATCTTGAATTTTTCTTCGTCTCCCTTCATAGTCCAATCAAAACAGTGGACGAGTGATCCGATTTGTTGGTTATTAGCTTGTTGTGTAATACAACGGACGTCCTTTTTCAGGAGAAGTGAAACGAAGCAGGGCATATAAGAAATGGGCAAAGAAAATCACAGAATTGAAGCCGCCCACATCCAGGAAGAGGCAGAAGTATGTCTCTGCCCCTGTTTCAAATTAGTTCCACCACTCAACTTGACCTTGTTGTGACCACCTCGCTTCCCTTCAGTTTGCGTATACTTGCATAGGATTCCGAGACAGATCAGCCTTGTTGATCTCGCAGCAAAGAGAAGAGAGGAAAGGGAAGGTGGATTCGATGATTTCATCACTCACCTCTACTTCTCTAGGTATTGTGGTAATGCGGAAGCAGAGCCGACTGAAGAAGAATTTGAAGTAATAAAATCTTACAGACCCATTACTCATCCTCTCTCTTTAAACGCCTCAAGCGCTCTAAGCAGATCCAATTTCAAAGCAGTCGCCACTCCCCTCCGCATTTCCCCCGAGATCATCCTCTCTTCTTCTCCCAACACAACCCTCTTTGCTATCGCCGATTCTTCCTTGTTCTATACGTCATCTCTTCCTCCTCTGTTTCCGAAGCAGATACTTCAGTATCACACAATCCCTCTAAGGCTTCCGATGAACGACCTTCTCGAGAAGCCTCAAGGAACCTGTCTCCCAACGCTTCTCCAGCACAAGAGTGTCGAACTCTCCACCGTCGATAAAAAAATCAAGAACAGCAGAAGTGAATCATGTCCTGATTTCACATCCCCACATGTTTCTTGGAGATTCATTGGTTATTCACGGATTTCTTGGACCTTTGACTGCTCTTCAACCTCACATGGATCATATTCTCCACTCACCTTTATGTCAGTCTGATACAAACAAAACCAGTGGAGAAGAAGAAGTCCCGGTTAAGATAGATTGGATTCGGATCGTTCAGCTGCTAAGTTCAAATGGGTTGGTGCCATTCGCAATTTGGATTGCACTCTGTTCTCAACAGGATGGTTGCAGATCAACACAATAATTTGACCGGAGTAACGATTCTAGCCACACCAAATCTGGTCTCATTGTCATCTGCTTCTCTGTTACTCTATGAAGTTTTGAGACATCACATTGTTGTTCAACGGCTTACCAACAAAGATTTGGCTTCAATGCCTGATAAAGCTTTACTCAAAGACACTGGATCCTTACCAAGATCTCATAAAAACCAGAAGAGATGTTAATTCGTCTCATTATATGACGATCTCTGGAGTTGAGATTGTAGCTCCAGATATGTTATCTTCTCCCAACTTTGTAATCCATGGGTTATCATACACTCTAGAGGTCCCGTTCACTTGGCTTACCATTTTTTTCTTATTGCCTTTGTAGATATAGACACATCCATGTGTACCTAAATTTCTAACACATGTTTTTGCCACATTTCGAAGGAACTAATTGTTTAGATTTTGTTTTATGGTAATAAATAATTTTTTTTAGTATGTGATATATATATATATATATAGATATTAGTAATAATTATAGTTCTATTACTGTATAAACACTTGCCACTCAAGTTCACATATTTGTTTCTATCTATAGTATTTTACATAATTAATCTTTATTTGTTCTTATTTGTTTTTGTCTAAAGGGATATGAAAATATAAAGAGAAACATAGACTCTTTTTTTTTAATATAAAATATGAACATATAAAAACGGAAACGCGGTCTAATAAGTCTGGTAAAAAAAATGGCTGTTGGGAAGATGACGACGTAGCGTCTGTCTTTTGGTGTAACCGATCCTCTATTTGATTGATTAAACTAATCACCGACCGATCCAAAGAGAGAGAGAGAATTGGCTTCACCTTAATTCTCTTTTAAACCCACAATTAACTGTTATTCCCTGCAAAAAACAAATTCATCTCTCCCATTTTCTCTTCTCTTGATCCTGATTCTTCACATCACCAACTTGGATCTCGCGCTCAGGTTTGAGACAACTTCATATTTCATTTATTTACATCATCATTCTTTGCTTCATCCATCTCATTTCACCTTTGATTTCGACCATCGTCGAACCTTTTTCCGACGTTGTAATGTCGATCTTTCATTAACATAAAGAGAGAGAGAGAGAGAGAGAAAAAGACTTGTTTTTTTTTTCTTTAATCAACTATTACATAAGATCAAGACGTGCTCATACGTTAGTCGTTAGTTAATAATGCATCCTCGTGTCGTGTCTGCACTCTCCAGAAGATGATTATTAATTAATTTATACCTTTTTATTATATAATTAAGTAATTATGAAATTGTGTGAATGTATGAAATGTTTGTTTGTTTATGAGGAAACATGAGTTGCTGTCACGAGTTATGACGAGACTATAGTAATGTCCTTAAGGTGTTCGACATTTGAGCCGGTGGTCATGTTCTCTTCCCTTGTTTCCAAAGATTATAAAATCCTGAACCTTAATTATTTAATCTGTCGCTTTTTTTTATGTCTTCTATAGATGATGATTGAATAGCTAAGACTATAAATTTTCTTGCTTTGTGCTGCAGAATGTGGTTTACTGGGATATTGTTTTGAAAATCTTGAGAAGTTCCATCTTCATTTTATTAGTCACTGAAGAGATTTTTCCAGGTACTTATTGTGGATTTTGCGGATTTGAAGGAGATGAAAAGATTCGACAGGCCAAGAACTTCGACTTCCTCGCAGCCAAGAACCAGTGCCAGTTTGGCAAAGAAAGATCAGAAACAGCGCACTAGTAAAGGGAATGGCTTGAAACCGCTGAATGCTGCTCAGCTTGTTTCCAGAGTTTTGGATGCGACTGCGTCTGAGCATTCTTCACTCACTGTAAATGATTCAACAACTGGATCCGAGTCTTCTGAAGTCTATGACAATGTCAATGTGCATTACATGGATGATGCTAACGAGAAGTCAAGGAATGATGAGGCTCTGATGGATTGTGAAGAAGAAGGGAATTGGGACGAATCAAGGGCTGAAACAAACAATGATTCTGTCTCTTCTTCTCAAGGTGATGTGTTTTCCCCTGAAGATAATAAATCAGATAAGCCATCAGTGGTTTCCAAGAGTAGAAGCTCTCAGGATAGACCCTTAACATCAAAAGGACGAACCAATGTCGATTCGGTTAGATCTCGATCCAATACCTTTCACGGCACTGCAAGAAAGACAGTAAAATCCAGTAAAAGCCAGGAAAAAGCTTTGTCTGATTTCTCTTCTTACAGAAGCTCCGAAAATCAGACGACTTTCTCTTCTGAAGCAGTCGATTCCACGCCTTTTGCGGAGGCAAAAGAAGATGACAAGTTTGAAGATGCTTTAAATAGCGCTAATAACACTGAAAGTGATAATGAAATACTTGTGGACAAGGAAAACAAAAGAAATGAAGTGGAGAAAGACTTAACTCAAAAGATTGGGACCTTGGAATCGCGAATCAAGCAACTTGAAGAAGAGCTGAGAGAAGTGGCTATTCTTGAAATGTCACTATACTCTGTATTTCCAGAACATGGGAGCTCCGAACACGAGCTGCACAGACCTGCACGAGACCTTTCTAGACTCTACGCACTTGCTAGAAAAAATCAGAGTGAAAACAAGTTAATCTTAGTAACCAAAAACATTGTGTCTGGTCTGTTCTTGGTGTTGAAAT
Organism: Streptanthus diversifolius; assembly: GCA_039880935.1. Lineage (NCBI taxonomy): Eukaryota > Viridiplantae > Streptophyta > Magnoliopsida > Brassicales > Brassicaceae > Streptanthus > Streptanthus diversifolius. Next base: position 23,441,340 of record JAXGFM010000010.1, on the reverse strand, counting down.
CCTGTGGAAGTGATGTACCGAGGTAATCGAAATAAATGGTTATTCTTCTTGTATATATGTTTTTGTAGGATCTGATAAACCTTATTGTGTTGCTTGTCTATTCCTTGGCGCAGGTTAACTTTCTGGTTGTCCAATACTGTCATGTTGCGGGAGATCATTACACATGAATTTGATGGCACGAATCTAAGTGGATCAAAATCGCTTGAAGAAGACTGGACAGATGAAAGAACTCTGATAGCAGAACTAAGAAGAGTTGAATCATGTTTATTCAAAAAAGCTGTTGGATCCATATGGTCACAGGTAAAAATAAATAAAAAATCCAGATTTATCCTTTCGTGAAAGCAAGATGCAGATATTAAATGGCTATATATTACCACTCTTCTGTCAGGTAATGATGGTTCATATGAGACCTCAAGGAGTAGACTCGACAAAGGGTGAAATTATCGGGAATTTTTCAGAACCAGCAACATGTGACCGGTTACAAGAGAGCTTTTCTGTAAAATTATGGAAAAAAGCTTTTGGGGATGCTCTTCAACAGCTCTGTCCTGTTCAAGCAGCAAGGCGCAAATGTGGCTGTTTGGATGTGTTAACCAGAATGGTACATTCCCTTTTCCTCCTCTTCTTACAGTGGAATGGTGCTTTCTCTACTGGAATTAACTGACATGATCTGTCTAACTAGGTTATGGAGCAATGCATTGTAAGACTTGATGTGGCTATGTTCAATGCTATTCTTCGTGAGTCAGCTCATCAGATACCAACTGATTCGGACTCTGATCCCATTTGTGACTCAAGAGTTCTGCCAATTCCAGCAGGGGTTTTGAGCTTTGAATCTGGCGTAAAACTAAAAAACACGGTATTCACATAAATCATTTGAAGTTGTAGATGTCCCTTTTCCCAGCTTACTACTTAAGTTGCCGATGTTTTCATCTGAAGAAACTTGTTGAACTTTTTAGCTAGAATCTCAGTGACACAAGCCATGAGTCATGTATGTTAGCTAACATAAAATTTATACAGGTTGGCTACTGGTCTAGATTGCTTACAGACATCTTTGAGATCGATGTTGATCATTCTGCAGAAAAGGAGCAACATATGCGAAGAGGAGATGAGGAATTTAATCCTTTCCACTTGCTCAATGAACTGAGCGATCTCCTTATGCTTCCAAAAGAAATGCTTGTGGACATTTCTATAAGAGATGAGGTATGTATGGTTCATGATTTAGTACTGCATATTAACACTGAAGCTGAAATTGTCGCTTGGTTTATTATGTATGCTTCCGGTTTAATAATTTTTTTGTGTTTTGCAGGTCTGCCCATCAATTGACCTGAGTTTGATAAAAAGGATATTATGCAATTTTACCCCAGATGAATTCTGCCCATACCCTGTCCCAGGAACTGTTCTTGAGGAGCTCAACGCGCAGGTTGATCTAGCTTTTCCAGTCCTTGAGTGATTAGATACGAAGAAAAGTTTTCTTGCTAAAACTATGTTGTTTCTGTGTTTCCAGAGCATAATTGAGAGTAGAAGCTCATCGGGATATGCAACTAGAAACTTTCCCCGACAAGTCAATCCGGTTCACTATCGTCTTCCTTCGTGTGCACAGTTGACAGACATGGTTGCAGAGTTGAGTGACAACCTTAAGGTTTCTATGATACAAAATAATATAGTATACAGCAACAACGAAGAGGTAGAAACATCAAGATCTCCATACTACAAAATCATCGAAGGGGTTGAAGAAAAGGACAACCTTAGTTTCTCTCTGACTAACGAAAGATACAGACTCCTTGGAGAAACCTAAAACTGGCTTGATTGTCCAAAAGACTCCGAGCTCATCAGATGTACATTCATACATAACTCTCACACTCCAGAAATGAAACATACCACGTTGCACTTGGACCACTCAATAATATTTTGATTTTTTAGTAAAAACTAGAGCTAATAAATGGTCTTTCTTGGCATATTGTTTATGCGGAAACTGGAAGCTTCTCAGTTGAGGATGAGACAGAAGAGCTTATACCCTCAAGCGCTTTGATAACTTGAAGCATTGAAGGTCGTTTCTCTGCAACAACGGCGATGCAATTGAGAGCAATGTCTAAGGTCTTTAGCATGTCTGATTGGCAAGAACTGGACGAGATGTTTTGGTCAAGAACTTGGGCAGCTCCATTTGTCAGGTTTATCTTCCTCCTTACCTGCTTCACTATGTCCAGGGACTCTCCAGATGCGCCTTCTTCTGCTTTCTCTACTCTTTGACCCGTTACAAGTTCTAGTAGTACAACTCCAAAACTGTAAACATCCATTTCTTCTGTTGCTTTCTTGCTGTAATTGTTTTCTGGGTACAATCAAGGAAAAAACACAAGCGTTTCAGACTATGATACTCAAAAGTTCCCTCGTAGTAATCTACGGACACAATCCGTGTGATAACTAGATTATGTACCTGGTGCAGTATAGCAGGAGTGTGAGCTGGCGTCTATGACAGACTGAAAAGCAGTTTCTCCAACAATCTGGTCAAGAGCAAAATCACTGAGCTTCGGTTCAAAATCTTTGTCCAAGAGAATGTTTGTTGACTTCAGATTCCTATGGAGTAAGTGTGGCACATAATCTTTGCTAATGAATGCCAATGCTTGAGCAACACCTAGTGCTATCTTCAACCTAACGCTCCACTGCAGTTGATCGCCAGGCTTTGATAGTATATCATGTAGGCTACCATTTTGCGTGTACTCATATATCAAGAAGATCCACTCGTCTGTGAAACAAAATCCAAGAATTCGAATAATGTTCTTATGCCGTACCTTTGCTATGGTTCTCACTTCAGCTTTCAGAGCTTTCGAGGATACATTCCTAGAATTCACGAGCTTCTTCACAGCTATTAACTCCCCACTCGATAAACTGAGAACGTATACTTCACTCCCGGATGGACAACTTTCATTCATCACTTTCATCAATTCATGCTCGGTTAACCTGAGGGGATAATAAAACTCTGACCGCCATTTACTCTTAAATTGAACTTTCTTTCGGTAATATCGATATGACATGACGAGGGAAGTGGCAAGAGCAAGTGCTAAACATATCAAAAGTAACAACAAAGCTTCAACTCCAGTTTTATGGAAGCTAGACCGATGGGAGGAGCAAGAATTGGGTAGACCAGGTCCACAAAGCCCTGGATTTCCTTGCAGAAAGGAAGCTGGTAACCCGGAGACCAGAGAGTGAGGTACCTCACCTGATAATCGATTGAATGACACGTTGAGGAGAGCAAGCTTCAGGTTCTGTAAGTCTTGAGGGATCAAACCAGTAAGTTTATTATCAGATAGATCAAGATAAGTCAGAACATGTAGATCAGCAAGTGATGGCGGGACTTCTCCGGTAAATGCATTGCCTGCCAGAGACAAAGAGACAAGCTTCTTGCAATTCTTCAGTTCTGGGATCTTCCCTAAGAGCCTATTGTGAGAGATGTTTACAATACTAAGGACAGGTGAGTCGCAGAAATTTGGCGGTAATTCTCCATCTAACCTGTTCTCCGAAGCAGAGAACTTATACAAGTTCTTGATCAGCCCAAGACCATGTGGGATTTCACCAGAAAAGGAGTTGTTGTCTATCTCAACTTGCTCTAATGCAGAAGCCAAAGACACAGAATCAGGCACTTGACCTGTTAATCTATTATTATCCGCTCGAATAATCTTTATCTTGGGTGATGACCATAATCCAACTGGAAACTCACCAGAGAATCCATTGTTCTGCACTTGAAACCTCTCCAGACTAAGGCATGCACCAATGGAGTTAGGCAATGATCCTTCAAATAAATTCGAATGGAGAGAAAGGTTAATAAGCCTTTTACCACTGCAAATGCCACTAGGGAAAGTGCCAGATATCTTGTTCTGCGAGACATCAAGAGAAACTAAGTTCTTGAGAGAAGGCCCTATGGATCGTGTGATTTCACCGGTCAGGTTGTTCAGACAAAGGTCCAAGATTTTCAAACTTGTCAAACCCACAAACGAAGTGGGAATCTCTCCATGGAAACCTGACCTATGAAGCAGAAGCTGTTCAAGCTTGTCTAGTTTCCCAACAGAAGAAGGAATCAGGCTCACCAAATAGCTGTTTTCAGACAGGTCAAGAACAACAAGCTCACTTAGCTTCCCAATTGCAGGAGGGATGGGACCAGTGAGCAGATTACTTCCCAAGTTGAGAACTTGCAGATTAAACAGTAACCCTAGATCTTCTGGAATCTTACCCTCGACATGGTTACTGCTGAGATCGAGAACTGTCAACGCACTAAACTCCGAAATCTGATCAGGGATCGTGCCCCAGATGAGATTAGTGCTGAGATTGAGAGTCTCTAATGTAAGACAGCGAGACAAATGAAGTGGGATTGGCTGATTGAAGAAGTTATGGGAGAGGTCGAGGTGAGTGAGGTAAGGGAGATTACAAATGGAGTCAGAGATTTCGCCAGAAAGATTCAAACTTTGAAGGTTTATGGAAGAGACGTAAAGGGAAGGAGCTCTGGTACATGTGATGCCAGTCCAGTTACAGTGGTGAGAAGAAGAAGAAGAAGAAGAAGTGTTGGACCAACCTGAAAGAGAGCCCTTTGGATCATCAATGGAGGCCTTGAATCTGAGAAGAGAAACAAGTTCCTCGTTTTCTGTGAAAGAGAAGGTCGTGAAGAAGAAGCAGAAGAATGTGAGGGCCACCAATGAGATTGAAAACTGGTGCTTGAATCTGGTAGCCATTAAGGAGGAGGTAAGATATAAAGGATCTGCTGAGCGAGTGTGAGAGTTATTGGAGTGAGAGTGAGAGTGAGGGTGAGAGTGAGAGTGAGGGTGAGTAATAAGGTGAAATGTTGAGAAAAGAGACAGAGAGCAATCATTTCATTTGTCGAATAAGACAACAATGTAATAAATATTAGGTTTCTTTTGTCAACATATTCATTAATAAATATTAAATTACATTTGCCAAATAGAAAGAATGATTATAATACATGTTAATATGGTCTTTCAAAAAAGGATACATGTTAGTAATTACAATTATTATCAAATAACAAAAGGTTATTAGATCGAAGTTTGTAATAATGTATTCTCTAATCAAAGTTCAATTTCGCATGTGAGTTGTAGAAAAAATGAAAATACCTATCAAAGAAATATGGACACGAAATTTGAGATACATCAAATATATTTTCATATAGATATTTGAAGTCAGAAGTCATGACTCGATATTGGAACCAATTTTCGTAATTTCTTCTAAAATCTGGAGAACAAATTGCACCGCTGATACTGACTATACGACCTTTGAATTTGGATTGACTTTCATATTTGGTCGGATGAGCTCTGGTTAACATCTAACCGAACTCATAACCGACATTATATATCAAATAAAACGATCAAACCACCCATACTCTTCGCACGTGCCTCTCGCGTGTGCTCATAATAAACTTTTTGAGTATCGAAACTTCCAAGTGGCGCAGAGTGTCTCCAACAATTTTAGCTCCTTTTTCGAGTTCGAAACCTTCTACTTCAACCAGTACGATCTGCCACGCTGACTTTACCAACTTTGTACTACTACTAGAAGAAAGAACCTGAGAACAAGCCAGCTTTATTAAAAAAAAAAAAAATCGTATATAAACATCACTTTTTAGTCCTTTTAAAATGGACTTTAGATCGGACAGACTCTCAGATGGCTGTTGGATTTGTCTGATCGGCGGATCTGAATGGTCAAGGAGGGAGGTAATGACGTATAAACTACTTGGATTTTAAAACTGAAAAAAAAAATGCTGGTTCTTTTTTTGCAATTATAATAGAATAGGGTTCATTATGGTAAAACAGCAAAACATAAGGGGTGTAGTTTGAAATTTCCCGTTGAATTCATGGAGAGGTTCTTTGGGAACTGGTAAGAGTATTTTCTAGACAAAACGACGTCTCGGAGATTGAAATTTCGGATCGTGTCTCTCTGCATCTTGTTTCAAATCCGATTTCGAAACCCAACCTTTTTTACTCCTGCAGCTCAAAAGGAGTTCGTTTCCAAGGTGACCTTTCTTCCTCAAAGCAACTTTCTTTCTAGGGTTTTCTTTTTTCTTTTCTTTTTTTCTTTCTCCTTCTTTGGTTTTTTTTTGCTTCACAGTCATTTAGAAGCTACTCTCTAACTTTGTGTTTTGCCTTAGAAGCTAACCTAGTTGACTTTCAGCTGCTGTTTTTTTTTCTTTTTATTTAATTCGTGAATTTTTTAGCTACCAAAATCGGATATTTGGATTTAACGTTAGTTCTGTTTCAGAGATTAGATGAGATGTTTCGATGGTAGTTTCTTGGCTTGAATTCATAGCTGCATCTTCATTTCACTGGTGCTAGATTTTGAAGCGTTGGCTTTTTGTACTTTACTTGATGTGAATACTGAGTAGAAATTGAGTCAACTCAGATGTGAATGAACACTGAGTAGTTTTTGTTCTAATTGGAGTTGCAAACCGAAAGACTCAGCTGCTGAAGCTACTTCACTGTCATTAAAAAGTGAAATTGAGCTGGTTTTATTATGAACCAATAACTTGTCCAATGTGTGTGACTGTGCGTAGTTTACAAACGCAAGCATTTTCGACTCTTCTACCTTCTTCACTCTCACAGAACATTTGATCCGAGGATGAAATTAGTTTCTCATTTTTCGAGGTTTCTAGACTGTGTGCAAGCTACTTGCTGGATAGGAGAAATGATTGTAGGGTTTGATTTCATCTCTCTGCTCATCGAATTGTCTTAAAGGTACTCTTTTTAAGTAGTATGGTATCTCAGTAGTTTCAGGGGGGCTACACAGAAGGTCTTCATTTGTTTTTGCTGTAGCTAATAGTTTCTCTTCTTTCAAGGGACATCCACATTCAATTAGCCTCTGTACATGATTTTGCACATTTGGTACACATTCGATGGGTTATTTTTATCAGTCTATTAAGCAAAAACCCAATGGTTCCTATATTCTTGAGTTTGTAGCTTTTGGCAGTCAGCAGAAATTACCTTGGAGGATACTTGTGTGTTGAATAAGTAAAGGACTCCCTAGCATTCTTCTTTCTGGCTTGTTTAGCTGAAACAGAAGCTGCCACTATACTAGAGAATGTTTTTTCTTTGACCTTATAGTACATAACTTAAAATTATGTTGGCAAGTTAGAATATTTTTCTTTGACTTTATAGTCTTCTTTCCCAATGTTGGCAGTGTCTTCTCCATATACTTCTGTGCACACAAGAGAAATCTCAAGAATTCTGTACTGCAAGAGAGGCCACAAGTGGATACTGTCTTGGCCATCAAGTGTTTCTACAGAAAGGTGGTGAGAAAGTAATATGGCTGATACGAGTCCAATAACTGATGTCTTAACAGATGGAGACACAGATCATAGAGATCTTGGGGTTAGCTCACAACCTGGAGATATTCTATCACTTATATTCTTCAAACGAGTGTGATTTCAAAGGACCAGTAAATTTTTCTAATTTTAATTTCATGCAGTCTGAGGGAGCATTGGTGAACACTGCTGCTTCTGATTCTAGTGAACGATCGAAGGACAAGTTGGATCAAAAGGTGATATGTCCATTTCTATAGATAAAAGAACCATTGTCATTGAGCCTACGTATAATCTTTTACTGTTTCCTATTATTTTGATCCATAGACTCTTCGGAGGCTTGCTCAAAACCGCGAGGCAGCTAGGAAAAGCAGATTGAGGAAGAAGGTAATACCTCCACTGGTTCTTTGTATCTTGACATTATTTTCTTTTCAAAATTGGTGCATCTCCAGAAGCATCGCTATTTGCTACCACCTTAAGTCATTTTAATTTCTCCTTCCATAGGCGTATGTTCAGCAGCTGGAGAACAGCCGCTTGAAGCTTACTCAGCTTGAGCAGGAGCTGCAAAGAGCAAGACAGCAGGTTAAAATTCGTTTTCTTATTTCTTTTTATTTTGTATTCTCTGTGATTCTGTATACGTAAATGAATTTCCCGCTTTTAGGGTGTCTTCATTTCAAGCACAGGGGACCAAGCCCATTCTACTGGTGGAAATGGTTGGTTGCTTATCCTCCATTAATATTCATATTGGTTTTATTTTTGGCTTGTGATATGTGTATAATATAAGTTCATATATTTTTGGGGTAGATTGATCAATTAGTTACATCATATTTCATCTCATGGCTGTACGCGGGGTTATCAGAGTCAATGGCTGACGGAAGTGGTTCTGTTAGCAAAAAAACTGTTCATATAATTAGCACCAGTGTAGATTTAGATTTAGATTTACAAGATGACGAATCTCATGGGTTTGTTCTTGCTCATGTATAACTTCTTCTCTTTTAGGCGCTTTGGCATTTGATGCTGAACACTCACGGTGGCTGGAAGAAAAGAACAAGCAAATGAACGAGCTGAGGTCTGCTCTGAATGCGCATGCAGGTGATGCTGAGCTTCGAATAATAGTCGATGGTGTGATCGCTCACTATCAGGAGCTTTTCAGGATAAAGAGCATTGCAGCTAAGAATGATGTCTTTCACTTGCTATCCGGCATGTGGAAAACACCAGCTGAGAGATGTTTCTTATGGCTTGGTGGCTTTCGTTCATCCGAACTTCTCAAGGTCAGGTCAAATTCCATTTGTCTTCATCTGTTTCATCTGTTTGCATGGGGACTACAGAAGGAAAAAAGAATGGTCATAATAATAATAATAATGTGTGCAAGCAGCTTCTGGCGAATAAGTTGGAGCCATTGACAGAGAGACAGATGATGGGCATAAATAGCTTGCAACAGACATCACAGCAGGCCGAAGATGCGTTGTCTCAAGGGATGGAGAGCTTACAACAGTCACTAGCTGATACTTTATCTAGCGGGACTCTTGGTTCAAGTTCATCAGGGAATGTCGCGAGCTACATGGGTCAGATGGCAATGGCAATGGGAAAGTTAGGTACCCTGGAAGGGTTTATCCGCCAGGTACAAGAAAAAGCTACACTTTGTGTTGTTTGAGATGTAATGTCTTAAAAAGATAATGAAATTTAATCTATGATCTCTTTGGTGGTGGCAGGCTGATAATTTGAGACTACAGACATTGCAACAGATGATAAGAGTATTAACAACGCGACAGTCAGCGCGTGCTCTACTTGCGATTCATGATTACTTCTCGCGGCTACGAGCTCTTAGCTCCTTATGGCTTGCCCGCCCCAAGGAGTGAAATTGTATTTTGGTCACTCAGCTGTACAAAATCCTCATGGACATAAACCAGGAGAGACTATTAATATAACTTGTCAGATTCTTCTTTGCAATCCATCCAACGAATAAGCAATTTTTGGGCACACGAAGACTCTTCTTGTCTGTAGGTTTCTAAATAGTTGTTAATTGATGTTGTTTAGCTGTAGCAATCAGGTTACTTTTCTTTTTAGCATTTGCCAAGTTTTATTGTTTATATGTCTTTGTTTATTAGAAAGATTATTGTATTTTCTTTTTGTTGTTGTGATAAAGTTGTTTTAGTTATTTTTATATCGTAAATGACAACATAAGACAGATACTGAAGATAAATAGACAAAGGATTACTATTTAATACTTTTATTTTTACTCCAAAATGTTATATCCTCAATTAGTTAAAGAGTGATTAAATATGCATAGAGAAGAGGACAAGATTCAAGATAAGTATGAAAATTATTTTTGATGAGTTATGTTAATGGAGAAACCAAAAGTTAATTTGCCTAATAGCGAAAAAAACAAAATATATATATATATTAGATAAATAACTAGCTTTTCAATTGTTATCACTTATTAATTATACATGTTTCTACACAGAGCCGGTCCTTAGTTTATTACATAATTCATCTTTCATGCTTTTTTCTCTGAATATCATATTTTTTATTGTCTGAAATTTGTAGTACCTAATGGTCTTGAATAATTAACATATATATATAAGGGATAGTATATTTTTCACAAGAGAGTTGTCGTTGTCAAAACCAAGAATATTGTGTTCCTTTTTTTTTTTTTTTAAAGAGTGTTCTGCATTTCACTGGGGACTTTTAAGTTTTGACACTCGGCATCTAAAGGTCCACCATCACTTCAGTTCGTCTTCCCTATCATGGTTCTTTTTCAAGATCGTACAACTAAAAGACCTCAAAGCAGAAACAAAAGTAGAAACCTGGTTCTTGACATATCTGGTGGTGGGTTTTAGAAAAGACGACGTCTTTTGGAGATTAGAACTTTCGGATCGTATCCCATCTGTGTACTTGTTTTAGTCCCTTTCCGGAGCAACCCTTGCTTGGTGAGAACCCATTCTCCAAGTGAGTTTCACCTTCAATATTCTTAGGGTTTTGGTTCTTGAGCTTTCTTATTCTGCTTCTGCTTTCGTAATTGGTTCTGTCATGGAAGATTAGACTCAGTTTGACCTTAAAGGAATCTTTTTTGTGCTTTATCTAGTTTCTCTTACGTGACCAGGAACAAAAATCATCGGTTCCGACACTAAATAGGTGAAATTTCTTAGGTTTAGATGTTATCAGGCTCGAATGTTGTGGGTGTCTCCGGGAATATACGTTCTGTTTCCGAGGCGTGCTATTGCATCTAGTGCGTTAAGTTTTATTTCTTTTAGTTCTACTTCAGTCTAATGTTTAGAATACCTACGTTACTTATGAGTACTGAAAGTTGTTCAGGTCATAAGATTTCTTCATGCTACGTTTTAAGTGTAAGGTGAAGCTCAGTGGTTTGGATCTTTATTTACATGTGACTTTTTCTATCGATGACTAGATATAACGTATTTCTTGGTTCCACTTTCTTGATGCTACTCAATGAGTTGGCTTTTGGCATGGGATATTAGATACTCTTATTTATTAGGATTAGTGAATTATAAGCTGCACTCTGAGTTTGCGGGTTGTTACTTGCCGCAAATCATTTGTATGTTCTATCAAATAAGTTCTACATTTGATGAATTCCAAGAAGTTCCTTTTTTTTGTTTTCCTGTTCTGCAATCAAGAGGTTCTGGATTTTCCTTCTTGACCTCAATCTACCGACATTATAACCCTACATTGTCTTTTGGCAAGTTCTTTGACAATTTCACTGGGGCTCAACTGAGTCTTATGATGTTTACGAGTTTGTAATATACGAACAGCCGTTTGAGTTTGTAATATTTCTCTATAACTCTAGTTTTTGAGTTCTGATTTACTATCATACTTTGACAGCCTTTACTCCATCTGATGTGATTCTGTGTGCACGAGGAGAATCTTGAAGTTCCTACTTCAAAGGGTACCACTATTTAGTAACATAGATTTGGATGAAAAAAATAAAATGGGAGATACTAGTCCAAGAACATCAGTCTCAACAGATGGAGACACGGATCAGAATAACCTAATGGTTAGCTTGTAAAATTGCTAGGTGTTGCTTCCTTATGCTCTTTAAATGGCCAAAGTTATTAAATGAAACAGTATCTCTGCAGTACGATGGAGGGCATGTGGGTGATTCTAGCGACCGTTCAAAGGAAAAATTGGATCAAAAGGTGATACAGACATTTTTATGTAGGAACAGTTTGTCTTTCTAGTTGAGCCTTTTAGTTATGTTTTTCTCTTTTTAATTGTAATCAACAGACGCTTCGTAGGCTCGCCCAAAACCGTGAGGCTGCAAGGAAAAGCAGATTGAGGAAGAAAGTATGCTAATACTTTGTTTCAACTTTTTTAATTTTCTACAAGCATGGCTATTTGCAAACATTAAGATGTCCGTTGGGTACTGCACTTTCAGGCATATGTTCAGCAACTAGAGAACAGCCGATTGAAGCTAACACAACTTGAGCAGGAGCTTCAAAGAGCAAGGCAACAGGTTTCAATTGTGTTCGGCTCTGTTTGTGTGGATATTTGCTATTCTGCATACATAATAGCTTTTCCTTTAATTTTAGGGAGTCTTTATCTCAAGCTCTGGAGACCAAGCCCATTCTACTGCTGGAAATGGTGAGTTCGCTGAATCTCTATCCATAGAGTTATTTTTGTGCATGCTTTCTAAATTAGTGTCTATTAATATCACGAGTTCTGGTTGTAAAGTTAGAGTTATGTTTGTCATTAAGTACAGAGAACTAGTTTAGCTGATGGTGATGATCAGTCTCATGTAAGATAACTTATTTGTGCTTCTCTATTATAGGGGCACTGGCATTTGATGTAGAATACAGACGCTGGCAGGAAGATAAAAATAGAAAGATGAAGGAGCTGAGTTCTGCTTTGGATTGTCATGCGAGTGAAGCTGAGCTTCGGATAATTGTAGACGCAGTAGTAACTCACTATGAGGAGCTTTTCAGGATAAAAAGCAACGCAGCTAAGAACGATGTCTTCCATTTATTATCAGGGATGTGGAAAACACCAGCTGAGAGATGTTTCTTGTGGCTTGGGGGTTTCCGTTCATCAGACCTTCTCAAGGTAGTAGTTAAGGCTAAACGGGTTTTTTCATTCCATCTGATTATGATTGGTTTCACCAGAAAATTTTCAAACTTTTATTACAGCTTATAGCGAAACAGGTGGAGCCACTGACAGAACAACAATCGCAAGACATAAATAACCTGCAAAAGTCTTCTCAACAAGCAGAAGATGATTTGTCTCAAGGGATGGACAACTTACAGCAATCACTATCTGATACTTTATCTAGTGGGACTCTTGGTTCAAGCTCATCAGGGAATGTCGCTAGCTACATGGGTCAGATGGCCATGGCGATGGGGAAGTTAGGTACCCTTGAAGGATTTATCCGCCAGGTACGTTACAGATTGTCTTGTTACATCTAATGAAAAGGTACTTGCAGTCATTTTGATAAAGCCATCTATTTTGTTTGTGTCAGGCTGATAACTTGAGGCTACAAACATATCAACAAATGTTAAGAAAATTAACAACACGACAATCAGCTCGGGCTCTCCTTGCAATACATGAGTATTCATTGCGGTTACGTGCTCTTAGCTCTCTATGGCTTGCCAGACCAAGAGAGTGAACCAATCACACCACTATTTAGTCTTTGCCTTCAAAGAAGGCCCACAAAATTTGAGATTCCCAAGATTCTTAGCATATTATGATTTGACGGCTTTGAACATCTAGCTCTTATACTAGAATATGATTAGATTGTATTGTGTTGTAATATCTGACTGAGTGCAATATATCTTGAAATCACCATAGTTCAGTAACATTTGCACAGCATTAGGACAGTAGGGTTTTAACTCTAAAGAGAATCAATCAATCAGTTTTACCTTGTAATACCGTTGTGGTAAAGTGACATTGCCACACAATAAATCTACTGGTTTGTTTACACAATACAAAACCGTATAAAGATTTCAACAAAGCAGCAAGCTTATGCAATATTCAAATGAAAAACATGTAAAAACACAACAATTTTCTAAGTAGTCACGAAAGATAGAATTGTAAGTTGTAACAATGTAAAAGATGCAAGGGTCAAAATATAACAACCAAACAAGACAATGACATGGATGAGCTAAAAGATGTAGTTGGTCTCGTTCAAGATGACGAGGAGAGAGACGATGAGAGCATAGTCAACGCCTGCATTTATTCTAACTACAAAGTTTTGTTTCCCTTTGAAAAATCCTCCAAATGTCGACTTCTCCTTTACCTGATGACAAATATATACAACAACATTTTGACAAATTCTTATGCGTGGATGGAGGATGAAATATGCTTTGGATGTATATATATATATATGTACCTCGGCGATGAGAGTGTCGGAATAGTAGACCTTGGCGGAGTCGTCGGAGTATGTGCCTACGACGCTGAAGTTGAGGGGGAGATGATGAAAGAAGACATCGAGCTGGGCCCTCCATTGAAGAGAATGAGAACGTTGCACTGTGAACATCAGCTCCGTTGGATCTGAGCCTTCTCCGCGGTGAACCGTCCATCGGTGATTCAACGACGTTAACTATTGTAGTTTGGTTTAAGGAAAACATAAACAATCATCATGACAGTTTTGTAGTTTCATATTAATTTTGAGCTTTTCTTTGTGTGAGGCATGTATACTCAACAAGCGCGATATTATATCAGAGACAAATTTGTTAGTATATATTACCTTCTCGCGCATGGTGAGGAGAGGGTAACCCGCAGGGTCACGAAGAACGCGTTTCTTGTTGAAGCTGTCGTGAGGACCGTCGACACGGAGAACGACGTTAGACTTGAGGTCAAGGACCTCTAGCTTCGCACCACTTAATCCCTTACATGTCTTCTTGACGGTTAGCTCGATCGGGTAAGGACAGCAGAACACGTCACTCACCACCACAACGTTATTGTTCTGTGCAGCCAAGGGAACTCCGACCGTAAACCCATAGCTCATTTGCTGATACGGATCAGTGCCCGCCATTGCTTCCCCTTCTGAATTTCTACTCTCTGATTCACTCTTTTATTATTTATATCTGATGAGTTTTGATTAGTTACAAATTTTTTAACTCTGTCACTAAGTATGTGTACATATATAGACAACAGCTAAATGAACAGAGAATGTTAGCGTGTGTTGGCCATACAAGAAAACCGTATTTTAACTCATTTTTCAATATACGGTTTTTATATATTATTATCATCGAAAGAATGGTCTTTAGTGATTCAGGTTTAGGAATATATAATAGTAGAATTAGTGATAGGGTTTGAATAGTTCTTGGAGATTTTGAATCCATGTGTGTGCACAGTACTATATTCGATAGTAAGAAAACCAGTTGTCATTGAATAACTTTATAGTTGGTACTTGGTTCGACAGAGTTATTCGGAAACAGTTTACAATAATCAAACCAGAAAATAAAATAATTATAGTCAAAGGTCAAAAATCAAACACAAATAGGATTTCAACGGTCAATAATCATTTATATTATTTTTTCTGTTTTGGTTTTACATTTATAGGATTTCCAAACTTTATTGGATATAAATAAGTGAAAATAGTCGTTTGCTTAGTGTAAAACATTTCAACGGATTAAACATATAAAATTTGTAAAAAAAATGAATAAACATTTGTATTTTAGCAAAGATACGCAAGACAAGGAATGCGTTGAGTCGTGAGAATGACACCTAAACAAAACGTCGGGTAAAACTGTAATTTCAGTACAGCCTGTACTTCTGAGAATCAATCAATTATACAAATTATTTTTGTAACTGAACAAAGAGAAACTGAAAAAGGCAACTCGCACCAAGGAACGCAGCATATCGTTAGGCGTGGGATTTGGGGATTTTGTACTGTTTTTTCAGAAACTGAGACGCCTCTGAATCATTTCTGTGGCACAGTACTCGGACCAATGTTTGGGTGTCCGCTCCAAGTTTGCCTCTTCCTCCTTGCTGCATCTCTAGACTGCTTCTAGACCTCAAGTCATCGATAAGCTCTCGTGTCTGTTGCGTAGTTATAGGCAAGAGTCAAAATGAGGATTGGCATGATAACAGAACATAAATTCTTAATACCGAAAAACCAAATACCCACACTTTAGTAAAAAGGTCGATGAGGATAAGAGAGAGGCTGGAGCACATGTACTAACCTCGTATCCGTGCAACTTTACAACAAGACGAACACGGGCTATTTGGTTTTCAACAACTCCTCTCGGAAGTCCATCCCCGCCAGAAATAAAGAATTCCTAGAACCATCCATTAATTTTTATGAGCTTTATAAGCCACTGGCCTTTGCGGACATGAAGATAAGATGACCGTTAACAAAAGCGTTACCTTTAAGACCTCTACATCTTCTTCTAGCAGCTTTGACTCGCTTGGATGAAATACACGTGAGGAGCCTCCATCTAATAGTACTCGAAGCAATCCGTCCTGGTAAGATTATGAATAGTTTTATCTATCACAAAAGTCAAACACTTGAGAGCTTGTCTATAATGTAAACAAAACCAACTGAGATTAAACTACAGACAAGTGATGCTTGAAGCAGGCTTGTGACTATCCGATCCCTCAATGGCTCCATTATGACACTACATAGCTGTCCAAGTTCCTGGTCAAGAGTAATTGCAAATTTAATTTAGTCGACAAAAATGCTGTAGCCAATATTCACTGCTGCCAACGCGCCATATAAATCTTAAGATCGTTAAGATATGTTATGCTCGAGTGACTAGGCACCATACTTTTTAGAACCCCTAAATCACGTTACCAGCATCTTAACTGTGGCGGTTCAGAGCTCATGTAAAATTTAAATGCCTCCCTCAATTATAAAACAAGGAGTTAATTATGGTTATATTTCTTACCGTGTCAAGGGGTTCGATTAATGCTTCCAATCTTGATTGAGAAACGCTTGGCTTGTACAAATTCTCAATAAATGACTCTCTTAAATCGCAGAAGATAATCTTAGTTCCTGCAGTGTGAAAGAATCAAGATTAATTTAACCCTTTGATAATGAATACTTCAAAGATGTAAACACACGGGTTCTCACCAGTAAACTCGCAAATACAATCCAGAGCTGCATTGATATCTTTTCTACTCCCCTCAAAAGATTCCTTCTGGTTAAAACTCTTAGATTTCTCAACCAAAGATTTTCCTTCAAAGTTGGCCAAAATGGGAATGTAACATTTATATGGCTAAGATAGATTCTAGGAGCAATAAGAATTTCGTAAAGGAAAATTAACTTCAGAATTAAATGAGCACATAGATAGTCCATACTGATGACAATCTTTTCGCGAGGCCTTTTTGCTATCCATCGCTCCCATATGCTGTCTTCTAACTTGCTCAGTTGACTAACAGCATACTGTGAAAAGCATATAACAACATTATAGGTAACAGCAAAATTTTATAAATGGTGCTTGAACTGAGGAAGCGAGTCTTGAAGTTACATGTAAAGTATTGAGCTGAACGCAAAGGATAGCGGTTGCAGGAACATCAATGTTAATCGACCTTCTCTCATCAGGCAGTTTTGACTCGAATAGTTCCTTCTTAACAAAAACCTTGATTGCTGCTTCCTTCTTGTAACGAGTAAGAACAGGCACAGGTGGAACCAAATCATCCTTGCTAGCTGGAATAGTAAAAATCCGATACCAGAATATTCCAATAACCCAACATCAGTGTCCAGGTTAAGGGAACTTGATAACTGTGGCTCATAAGAATTTAAGTGAAAAGTATTTTAAAAAATTAAAAGCTCAGAAGCAGATTCAACCAGTATGGTGCATACCTAGCTTCTCCATGACATGGTTAGCATATACTTGAAATGCATTGTCAATACCACGAAATAAAGCGCTTAGTTCAATGGATCTCATTGGAACTTTCAGCTCAAAAAATTGATCAACAGTCTGCATCAAAGATTATCCAAAACATTAATTAGACAGCTTCATTCAAGCCGCTAATCGTTCTCGTGCAGAATATTTGGGAGCTAGAGTGAAATCTAAAAAAGTATTAATCACAACAAATTAAACACAAAATAAACATATGCCTCAAGCAACTGATGAGACTCGGTATAACTAGTAAATCATGTGCTCCAAACCACAAAACATACATATGCTACTATGAGAAGGATACAAAGAAAGAGGAAAATAGGACCCTTACCTCTTCTACGATCCTAAAAACTTCGACAATTGAGCTCCCATGCCGCTGTTGAGGTGAAATTGGGTCCCAATGCTATACACAAAAGTTCAGATGTGTTATGGTTCCGAAAAACTAGTATAAAAGGACCCACAAATGATAGAAATGCACACGAAGTAATCACAGAGAAAAGTCATTCTTCAACAGATCAGCAACGACCAAATCTCACCTCTTGTTTAAAAGCTCGCTCCACCCAACTCAAAATTCTTCCCAGCTGTGCATTAATCCATCTCAAAACCAATGTGCCAGAGAGAGATTCGAGCTAGCAGATATAAAATTGAGTTATATTAGAGCCAGCATGAGTTGTCGCTAAATTTGACCCGGTTTAGAAGGTGGCTTAAGTCATTCTTCTTAGACTTCAAACTAAAACATATGTGAGTCTAACCTCATATGGAATTAATTTTCTGAAGTAAGGTCCATTTGTATCCTCTCCGCAGACAGAAGTCATTAGCTCCAGTAGATATTGCTCAAGGCTATCAGCCGCAGGAAAAACAGAGACAACATCCTCAGTCAAGTGTTCAGTACCATCAAGAAAAGGTTTCTGAAATAAAATACAAAGTCAAGATGTCATATATGAATGAGATCTAGTAACCAACAAGTAATAAGACGGGAGGGACGCCAGTATCAAGCTTACCAACTTGTTCCCATAAAGCTTGTGAATAAGGGATGCAGAAAACGCAATTGCTTGTGGGTGCCTCTGAGATAATATTGGCATAAAGATGGTAGAGTCCTTTTTCATAAGTTTCTTTGTCTCCTCAGCAAGCAATGCCAAAGGGTGCTCATTAATTCTGTCTGATCTATCGATGGCAAGTGACATCTGTAAATTGCAAGAATAACCCTCATCATACCCTCCATAATATTATGCGTCAAATTGTTGGAAACGGAATTTGCTTAGAAGGGATATAAATGAGAACTGATATACCATCGTTGGTCGAGCATATAGAAGTTTAATATAACACTTACTCTTGTGAACGTATTCTTGATGGAAGATGAAATATAGGACTCAATTTGCTCTCGATCTGAAGAGTTAGAATGCATCGCCTGTAGACAATAATAACCATCATTCTCAGTTACAAGTACACAGGTGATGTTGGGGAAACTATGTCACCATTGCTCCACTAAGAATAGGTTACATACTCTATCAGATTCTTCCAACAAAAGCCTCCAAGTTATCATTGCAACTGCAACCGTATCCTCCATGACAAGTGAGCCCTGCATAATTTGTAGAGAAAAAAGAATAAAATGACTAACTTCAGTGGTATAGATAGAGAAAAAGAAACTGCCTTGAAATAGACATATATTTCGAAGTAAGATAGATATAAGAGGCTTGAGGTGGATATGCTCTTATTTATATTTATGTAAGATATATAAAATTAATGCAAATATATACATGTGTGTGTGTTTGGCATGCATATGGAAAAATTCTACAATGCTGCGTCAAGTTTCTGGACACTACTGAGAGTTATGTCTATATATGCAAAACGCAATGCCACATAAGCAAGCGCACAGTTCAGCAGACAGTAAGGAAGAAGGCTGATCTTATATACGAATTACTGTAATTGAAGTGAAAGTAACTTCTGTGTCTGAACGCAATGGTTTTTAGGTAAAACCTCGGCAAAATGCAGATGGTAGTCACCCAGCTGCTTATCGGCCCAACTCCGTATAGGTGACAAGAAGGACTCCAGGAAGGATATCTCTTCATTTTCAACCCTACACTGCAAGGTTTTCAAGTGTATGCGCTCTTGAGGCCCACGTTGTTCTTTTAGAGGGATTTTTTTCAGCTGCTGAATAGCATGTCGGAGAAGTCCTCGTTCACTAGTGATTACATACTGCAACCACACAAAATACTCACAAAGCTACTGTAACAAGTCCAATATGAAGCATCAATATCATTGTAATAAAGGAAATTTCTTCTACATCATTACCTGCCGAAACAATACCCAGGCATAGCATGTGTAATGAATGGTCTCTGTAATTCCAAGAACACGCCATGTTGACTTCAAAAGCTCAAGAATTTCTTCCACTTCCTGAAAGAAAATTACCAATATTATTTCATAAACATGTTTCAGAAAAAGCAACAATAAACTGAAAGGCAACTTGTCAATATCTTTTTGCAAGTAATGTATATGAGAATATCAATATCAGGAAACAAAAAAAAAAAAGAGGCATCTAAGCAGCTCAAAGAGTGATGGTGACACGAAGAACATAAGCCTTTCGAATCAATATGATTTTTAAATGACCAAGAATATTGTTGCTGGAACATGTATTCAACATTATTTTGACAGAAATCACCGACCTCTGTGAGCTTCCCTTCATTCAATATGTCAAAGACACAGAGAAGCAATTTTTCATATAATCTGACGTTCAAATGATATCCATCAGCCCAGTGGCACACTTCACCCGTCAAATCACCACGAGCCGGTCTCTCAGCAAGTGAAATAGCAACTTCTGTAAGAGATTTTAGACATTCTGCTCTTTGCACTTCTCCAGCTGAAGATGGAAGAGACTACAGATAAAAAAGAAAGCAAAAGTGAAGAAACATATTATGAAACTGCTAATATAAGCCAAATCAATTTTTTAGTGCAAGGACTAAAAGCCAAAGAACTTATAATAGGGAAGTGTGAAAGCAGTGACATAAAATGTGCATGTTCACCTTAACTTTCATAATAAAATGGGAAGATTCCCGAAGAGAGTCTTCAAGGGAAACCTTCCCGACATCTGATGTCTACACCATTTAATAAATCACATGAATATAAAGTAGAAAAAATACCTCTGATTCTTCAATCCTTTGCAGAAGACTCTTCAGGTCAGTTGCCTTACGACCAGATTCTCCAAATCCAACGACGGGATTGTTAATGAGCCCCTCTGCTAACATGTTTAACTGAGATACCATATAATTAATAGATGATAGAAACAAAATACTAAATGAACGAAGGGGTCAATATTACAACCAGATATGAAAGGATGGTCTTTACCTGCCTTTTCTGCCAACGTATGTACGCTTTCTTGTCAGAGAACTCCGTACGAGACACGCAACATAACAATTCTAAAGGTACCAGGAGACTGTCCATTCTTTTCCCAGCTTTTCCAGCTAGGGCATTAAGCAACCCCTGTCTTGTCCTGATGTCCATGGCGTCAGATATCTGTATGAGCCCAAAGGATTAATTGTCAGATACATAACAAACACAAAAGTGGGTCAACTGTGATTAATTATATGCCAATGAAGGCAACAGCACGAAAACATAATACAATGCATTAACATATGGAAAGAGGAAACGGAGGTACGAAGCGAATAGTGTCCAACCGCATATTGAAATCAATGAAGCAGGGGCATTTAGCTTACAAAAATTAGGATATCTTGACAAAATACATACATAAGAACAATTGATTGGGAAAGTACAAAGTAATAAATATGTAAAGTCCATGCTCAAACAACCATATAAGCGTTCAACAAATGAGATAAGAAAGAAACAGTGAGAGAGCGTTACCTCCATTTGGCCCCGCATCATTTCCAAAAGAGAAACCAATCCTGATGAACTTTGAGACTGTGAAACACTCTCACTTTTGCGACCAAGCTTTTTAATCAGCCTAGATCTGCTTTTCTCCTTCTTTTTCTCTTTTGATGGTACTATGAGACCCCTATACGATTACAAAATACATGTTGAAAACATACGAAAGTAAAAAACGATATCAATAAGACTCTGACTGAAATTATAAGCAGATCTTATAAGGAAAATTAAAAAGTAAACAAGTTGATATTCTGTATACCCTGAGGCTCCAGCGCAAGCCAACAAGATTTCAAATGCAGTTTCACGGAGATCATCATCGGTAATACCTGAAACATAAATACATTGCAACTTTCTTAATGCATCAGTGGGTGAATACAGTGGGCTATTGATTTTTAATGTGAGTACTACTTATGGTCCAGTCATAGGTAGCTCTGGCTGCTGTAAGGTATAAATTAATGATAACTTTACAATTACTGTATAGTTTATCGAACTAAAATACCAAATTCACGGATGCTTTAAATAGTTTTATGAGGTCTACCCACTAGAATTACAAAAACAATACAGTAGTATTTTTATCAGCTCCCCTTCTTAAAGATATGCACTTCCCAATCTTTTACCAGTAGCAAAGGAAGGCAGTTTTGGCACAAGATCAGCAGCATCATTTGCAGTCCGCCTTGAGATCCTGAAATTACCAACTTCCTCAGGGTCATCATCGTCCTCAAAGTCTTCAATGTCATCAACGGTCAGCTCTTGAGCATGTGGTGAATCAATAGATTCTGATCGCATTAATGGTGGCGCAGTCGGTGACTCACACCACTCCGGATACGTAGCGATGGCAGAGGATGAGGAAGTTAATATAGGAATAGGTGGCGGGGCCCTTTTTGGAGGTGAGCCAGAAGATTCAGAATTTGTAGCCAAAAAGAATTCATCAGCAGTACCCACGCTATTCTGAAATATGCATATGACCCAAACATTAAGACAGATACAAATCGAGTAAGAAGGAGAAGGTTGCTTTAGCATTAAAAAAAAAAAAGCAAGGCACGCTATATATGTCAATATATCGAATTTTTCCAGAAAATGCAATTGTTTAATTTGCATTATCCTACAAAGTGTTGCAAGGTGAAGAAATGAGAATCATACCATATAAGGCAATCCACTGTGATCATGATAGTCCCGGATGGCTTCAGCAAGTTCGAGCATTCCACCTGCATTAAACCAGTACACAAAGTACAATACGCATTACACTAAAAAGAAAAGGAACATGAATTAACTGAAGAATAAATGTATTACCTTTCTTAGCACAGTTAATGACATAATCAACACTAACTTGATCTAAATCAACATCGTCAAGCGTGACTGCCCCAGGAGGCATAATAACTTTCTTGATTAAGCTACCGGCCAGCATAAAATCCAAGAGTTTCCGCCTATCCCGGCGATATCTCTGAAGAATCTCAACAGCATTTTCTCTACACACAAGTAAATATAGCAGTGCATAGATCAAAAACTAGAACAAATGAAATGAAGATTTTGTAATATCTACACCAAAAGAAGAAACAAAGACGCATACTCTTCCATCTCGATTCAGCTGCAAACAATAGTCCACAGATTTCAGTTTAACCTGCGAAATCCAAAGCCACAAATCATCAAATCAAAAGAAATTCAATAAACCAATACATAAAGACTACTTAGTATCTAAGCACACTGCATTAAAAGCAAAAATCTACTCGTCATTTTTGGGAGATCGAGCCTCGGGAGATGGCAGACAAGCCAAATTAAGAGGAAATCAAACGCGATCCAACAGATGACTTGAAACTACAAAGTATTTGGAGACGGAATGAATCTGCTCTCCAAGTGTTTAGTGTTTAGAGAACTTCGACTAGAAATTCCGACGAACAAGTGAGAGGAAATCTAGAGAACGCGAAAGATCTATCTCTACACCTTCGCGTCTTCCCAGTTTGAGAAATAAAATTAAAAACCCAAAAATAGAAATAAAATATATCTTGCTGATTTGTCTAATCTCTCTTTTTTTTGTTTGGGTTCTTCTGTTGTTTTATTGTCAAATTCACTGATATCAAATATCAAGTTGATATTTAATTTTTTAAGATCGAATCAGCAACTTTTTGTAGATAGATTTATTTTTCTTTTGTAAAATAGATGATGATGATGATAAGGAACTGTTATTTCTATTTTTAAAATAAAAAAAAAAAAAGCCTGGTAAAACTTGAAAGAAGTTCCTAAAGCTTGGACACTCCTAAAAATCATGACTTTTATAGCTATTTAAGGTAAAAAAAAAAAAAAAGATGAGGGAAAATAAAAGAGTATATAGTCGTCTTGAATAATTGTAGCACATAATCTAGTCTTCTTGAATACTTTCAGGCTTGTTAACAACATGATCAATTTTCATAGGACCAAACGAACGCTTCATTGTAAAATGTGATTATATCAACATGGTCTTAGATCATATAAGTTAACTAGACTTATAGAGATACCTGCACGATGATTCATGAATACTGTAAGTGCAAAAGCCATTCGGTAGAAGCAACATAGAATGATCTGGTAAATATGTCGATGAAGAAAAGAAAAATCAGTTTATAGTGTCACACTCTCCCTCATTTGCTGCGGCAGTTGTAGACTTTCTACCATCCCATTGATTCTGGACATTAACAAACTTATTAACCTAATTAAGAAAAAACCAAAGCCATCACATTATCATAAATATAAAATATTACAAATTAGGTCTTGCGGTTAACTTGTTAATGCCGCTACCAACATTCGTGGTGCCTATCGCTAACTGGGAATAGTAGTTTATAGTGACTTAGCTTTTTCTCACTCCCTCTCTCTTTAGCTTAATTGATACTTCAAAACTAGCTAAAATGTGACCTTGAACTACTCTCTCTCATTCTAACTTTCCAAGCTATATGACCCATAAACTTCATAGCCTTGTATTAGTTTCGTGCATTTTAATGGCCGTGCTGGTGATTATTGACTTGTCAGATATACATGCAATGAGATCAATATCAAAGACCGGAAAGAAAAGAAAAAAGTAAAATAAGCATCGCTTAAGTCTCTCAAAGACGCTTCTGTAACATCCTTTCCACTCATTTTCACTCTGGCCTCAATGGATGGGGTCACAGGAAATTGAACTTCTTCCATAGTCTCCAATATAATGTTGCTGGAGGCATATTATAAAACTCGTAAAACAAATAATCAGCTGATATAACAAAAGTGATAGCTACGTTTTGAAAGTTATTGAAGTTAACGGTGTTTTTGTAAAGATATCCACAGAACATTGTATTTGATAAAATTTCTCTATCCATTTTTCTCATAAATTATAGAATTAACACCAAACTTACAAACAAGCGATATAGTTTTTTAAGTGGAAGTTAATCATAGTTTTAAGCCTATTTTTAAAACTAAAAATATGAACATGGCTATTTCTCTTTATATATGTAATATAGTTTCTAAGATGGAAGCATTTTTTTTCATCAATTAGAATTTAACATTATACTGGATAAAACAGAATTCAGGCTTGTATTTATATGTCTAAAAATAAATGTAAACAAAATTCTTTGTGAAATATAAACTATAAAGGGCTTAATCCCGTTTAATGTAAGTTTTTTAACTTTAAGTTTTTTACCTCTTTTTTTTCTTATCAACAGTTTTTAACTTAATTATTTGATTACTTATTTTACATGTTAGTCTGTTTATGATGTAATTTCCAAAATAAAAACTATCCCACTATTTTTTTTTAAAAAAAGTTTATATTAATTTTATTCCCTTTTACATATAGTAAAAAAGTTAAAATAAGTTAATTATTAATAACTTGTATTAATTTTTCTATTACAATCGCACAGCGCTATATTGAGTTAACTCGGCTGGTTGCGTGATATTACAAAAATCCAATCGGCTAAATTTATAAAGTTTATTTTTGGAAAGTACTAAAACATTGATGAGGAGACAAAAGAAGAACATTATCCATTTATGCCCTTCATCCCATAAACCATCGGGCCCACTCCACCGCTTGACAGTCTGTGATGTGTCTTCACCTCCTATACTACAGGCCACGTGTACAGACCAATTCGAGTGAAATGACACGTGTCAGAGAAACTGTGAGCTAGCCACTGCATAAATCTGGAGGGTAATTCTGTAAAACATAAAACTAAAGGAACTACAAAATGTGCAAGTTGGCCAGTAGACAGTAAGATTTAATTTTTTTTTTGAAATGCCGACCTCACAGAGAAAAAGATATGGCCAACACGTGGACCAATGAAAGAGTTGCTTTAGATGGAGGAGAAATTTAAACCACAAATCTCGTCTGTGAATCCGGAGCCACGAAAATAAGTTAAAACCCACGCGCTCTCCACTTCCTTCAACTTGCTTGCGCTCTGTCTTCTCTCCTTCACTCACAAATCTTCAAGATAGACACAAACTCATAATCTATTCACTTTCTTCGACGAAGAAGGATATATCTGATTCAGATCTGAACAAAGGTGAGTTCTTGATATTTTTTCGAGTCTTAAAAAGATTCAGATGTTTTTTTCTTTTCTCCTGGTGGTTTTTAAATATCGTCAACATCACCTCGAATGAGCAGGTGAAAACTAATCATGGATCGTTATTCGAGAAACTCCGAGGATCTAGTTGTGCCTAACTATCAGGAGACATCAGATTCATACCCATCTCCTGATATGTGGGGTGGATGGAGCATGAACTCCCAGAAAGCTGCAGAGAAATGCTTTGATTTCGATGTGATTAACAATGGCTTCAGCGGAGGATTATATAGTCAGATGGAGATGGATATGGGAACGAGTGGAGAAGTAGAAGAAGAAGAAGAAGAATCAAAGTGGTCAAAGGCTGCTGGTTGTTTCTATAACTCTGCTTCGTCGCTTCATGATTTCGATGGAATACAACAGATGGATGACATATTCTTGTATTACCCTCACACTTTCTGCGAAATTGTTTTTATATGTAAACACATAAAAGACTCAATAGATTCCGGTATAACTGTTATTCGTCTTTTGTCTCTCCTTTTTTTGTTTCCGGTTCTTACTGAAGAAGTTCCATTTTGGAGGATGTTCCAGGGAATGGGAATCTTCATTCTTTCAAGGAGTCGGATAATAATATCAGACCCAGTTCTTGCTCTGCTGCATATCTCGACACTCTCGATGGCAGAGAAGTCCCGATGTTCCGTTATAACTGGGAAACTTGTCATGACATGCCTCTTATGGTAAAGACATGATTATTTTTATATACATAGCAATGTTAAAAATAGCAGACTGATGGTAGTCTAGTGGTCTCGTTTTGTTGGTCCAGACATCTTGTGGAGTTCACATTAGCAGCCCCCAGACTTTGGGGATTAATCTGGGGTAGACTCTGTGGACTAGTCTGTGTTGGATTTCGATTTTAGATCAACTAGTTACAAAGCCATGTGTGATTGTGACCGTCTCCTAGGACTACTGATATTCCAAGGGAAATTTTCTTGGTACAATAGTAGAGATGTTAAATCTTGGGACATTGTTTTTTGGTTCAAGGAGGAGGAGGTACCAATGAAGATCTCGGATCTGTGTGAGGATAACATGGAGGAGCCATCTAGAGAAGAAGTAGTGTTGCAGGATCTACAGAGGGCTACAGAAAATGTGAGTGTGGTGATCTTGATCTTGCCTACAATCTTGGTTTGAGATTTTGTGATATTTGATCAGTCTTGTAACAACAAACTTGAAATCTTTTTTTTGTTATATAGTTGACTGATAATACCCGCAAATGCTTCCGCGATACCTTTTACCGCCTTGCGAAGAACTCAGAACAGAAGTCGGGCTCAGGCAACACCAACTTGGAGGAGTTCCTTGAAGATAGATCCAGGTAGAGAGATTATTCTTCATTTATGAGACTTCTGCTTAGAAATGGACTTGTCTACATGAGTAAAGACTCATCATCATCATCATCCTTGATTTTCAGTGGGAACAGAAATCAGAAGACTGAGTCGCAAACAAACTCAATCGACAGAGCCGTCGCCAATCTCACATTCAACAAGATGGAATCCAACATGAGAAATTTGCCTCCACCAAAGAGAGCACCTTCTAACCAAGGATAAGAGAAAAGTTTCAAAACAAACCTCATCATCATCTTTGGAAAACACCTCGTGTATATATATATAATATGTGCGTCTGTATGTGCTTTGGCTTGACTTTCCAAGCTTCAGTTTTGATCTGTTCAATACAGTCTGATCAGCTTCGTTGACTTTGTTCCTGGATTTTCATTTTCTTGATGCAATGTATTATTTACTGAGTGAATCTGGGAAAGTACATTATGCTAGTGGACTCACTCTGTGCCTGATCGACAGCATCCAAACCACATATCGATCGATGTACATCTAGAATTTACCCCATGTAGAATCTGTTGTTAAAATTGGTCAAATAAGATTCTTCTATATAAGCTTCTATAAAATATATTGTAAGGAGACATAGAAACATATGTAAGTGGGAAACAACCTTCGAAACAGCAGCGCGGAGAATTAGTCGTACAACCAAACATAGACATCAAGTGGTTTTACCAAAACAACACTAGATTAATCGATATCCCCCGACCATAAACAAGAACCGGCGTAACTGAAATATAATTGTATATCTAAGAAAGTCGCAGACTCACGTTTGCAAATTAAACAAAGATATAAAGATTAACTCAACGTGCGTTCCATTAGTTTCTACAGATTGTATAAAAGTTTGGTCTTTACACTTAACATACAAAACACTTCAATTTGAGAAAACTTTCGTTGTTGTTATTTTACTGTATCTCCTTTCAAAATGGCAACACCACCGTTAACGCCGAGGATGCTGACTCCGACGACATTGTCGCCTCTTGGGAGTCCACGGTCGAAGAAATCGACGGCGACGGTAAGACCGGAGATTACGCTGGAGCAGCCGTCCGGTAGGAACAAAGCAGCCGGCTCCAAATCGACGAAGCTATTCCGCCGTGTTCGGTCTGTGTTCCGATCGCTTCCGATTATGTCTCCGATGTGTAAATTTCCCGTGGGAGGGACACGGCTCCATGAGAACCACGTC
Source organism: Streptanthus diversifolius (assembly GCA_039880935.1). NCBI lineage: Eukaryota > Viridiplantae > Streptophyta > Magnoliopsida > Brassicales > Brassicaceae > Streptanthus > Streptanthus diversifolius. Next base: position 23,413,324 of record JAXGFM010000010.1, on the reverse strand, counting down.
CACGGAGGGACACGTGTCACTGGAACGCTGTTTGGGTACCGTAAAACGCGGGTGAATCTAGCGGTTCAGGAGAATCCGCGTTCTCTCCCGATTCTCTTGCTGGAATTAGCGATCCCGACGGGGAAACTCCTCCAGGATCTCGGGGTCGGTTTGGTGCGAATCGCGCTCGAGTGCGAGAAGAAACCGAGCGAGAAAACCAAAATCATAGACGAACCCATCTGGGCATTGTATTGTAACGGGAAGAAATCGGGTTACGGGGTTAAGAGACAGCCGACGGAGGAGGATCTGTTGGTGATGCAGATGCTTCACGCGGTGTCGATGGGAGCAGGTGTGTTACCGGTGAGCAGCGGCGGAGGAGGAGCGGTGGAGCAAGGCGGAGGAGGAGGGCAACAGCAGCAACAAGAAGGAGATTTGACTTATATGAGGGCACATTTTGAGAGAGTGATTGGGTCGAGAGACTCGGAGACGTATTACATGATGAACCCAGACGGCAACAGTGGACCTGAGCTCAGTATCTTTTTCGTTCGGGTTTAAACGTCATCGTTTTAGGGGAAACTAACAACAACAAAAGTAAACAACACACGTGCATACGTGCGTCTCATTAATCATTTTTTTATATGCTATTTCTTTCATTTTTATTTTTTATTTTACTTTCGTAATCAGTCGATATGATTTAATTGGTGATCTAAAGACATGAATATATACTGCATCTTCTGTGTCTGTGAGCGAAATGTTGGAGAACGCAAATCTGAGTAGAGATGAATCAGATGATCATGTAATTTTGGGTACCATTATAGTGAGTTGTGTCCAATCTAGTTTCCCATTTGGTTTTGGTATAAAATTGATAGTTTTTTTCATTCTTTTGATTTATGAAATATGAAATATATAAACTAGATAGATGATTGGTTGGGTTGTAAGAATTATCTACAGTTTTCTTTTTTATATAAACTAAATATATAAACTAAATATATTGACTTTTAAAACTACAACCAAATAAGAAAAATAATAAAACTGCAAAAAATATTATTTTTATTTACTTTATATAGCTACAGCATATATATTATATCAAATATGTTAACAGTTCAAATTTCACAGCAGATAATTTAAAAAGAAAAATCAATAATTAAAAATGCATGATTAAAATTTACATCCATTGCCAATAAAATGAAATTATTGGTGTTTCTTAGCTTAGTGTCATCCCTGCGTACATGACGAAATAGTACATCAAAAGTTTATGTATAGAATACATACACAGATGAAGGTTTTATACATATTTATCGATACATTCAGTCACACCCAAACTACAATACTTAAATAGAAATAAACATAATTAATGGCAAGCACAATGATATTTATTGAAACAAAAATCGACAAACTTCATTGTTTCTTCTTCTATCTGTAACAACAAAACAAATGCCTTTAACTTTTATTGTTTTTAATGCTGACTTCGAATCAAAGGGCCACCTAAACACACAAAATTTAGAAATGTGAATACGTGGCCTTATTTAGCAGTACCTGAAAGTGAGACCAGTTCCACCTAACTTGTCATCCACTAAAGCTGACAATCTTTCAGCTTGTGGAGGCGACAGATAGTTAATCCAATCACTCACTTCTCCTTTCCTAAACAGGTGCCTATTCTCAAAGTTCTTGATCGATTTGTTTGCCTTGTTCACCTCCAACTTCTTTAGAGTCTCAAAGCTACACAGATCCGCGATTGCCTTCACAACTCCCTTTCGTTCCTCTTCTTCCGTGAAAGGAAGGCCCAAGAAACTTGCAAGCTTCTTCAAGTTTGACTCGATGTCTTCTTTCAGATCTTCGTAACGTAAAAACAAGACTTTCTCTGGTCTCTTCAAGCTCTCTTTCCAGTATCCCAACATGTGTTCCCAGAACGGACCAAAACCGATCACTCCTCGGCAGTACAAATCAAACCCTTCTTCCAACGAGACTGGACTCACTGACTCCGACTTTATGCTGTTAGTGTAATGCCACGAGGAGATGAATGTGTCGAACGGGTTCCGGCATAAGTACACGACCTTTACGCCGGGTTTCTCGATCGAATCCTTCAGAGAACCGAAAGGAACGTGGGTTGCGAATGTTCTGGGACTGGCTAGACCGGAGAGATCAGGAACATCTCCGTTCGCGTAAAGCTTGTACTCGAAGAAAGGTACGAGGTCATGAGGGTTGGATGTGAGGAGAGGATGGTCGGTGGTTGAGGAAACCGGATCAAACCGGTGTCGGTTGAGGAGTGTAAAAGTTAAAGCTTTTAACCATGTTGTACCGGATTTTGGTATGGTGGCAATGAAGACGTCGTTTTGAAGCGACTTGAAATGTGTCTGGAAGGACATGATAGCTTGAATCTCCTTGGATTGGCACCAGAATCCTTGGAATAGGTAAAGGTAACGAGTTCTCCAACCTCTCTCCTTTGGAAGAGAATCCAACATCTCTTGGAACTCGTAGCATAGCCCTTCTTCTTCTCTTCCTCCTTCTTGGCGTTTCGGGTCTTGGGTTTTGCCTTCTTCTTTGAGGAGCTCGAGCTTGTGGCAAATGTTGAAATTTGGAATCGCCATTAGTGGAATGGTCTTGATGCTTGAGGTCGCCATTGTCTTTGTCATCTATATATGTATAGAAAAAAAATGTATTTTATTTGGTTTGAATCTTGTTTGGGTTATGTTTGATATATTTTTCGTGAGTTAGTTGGCTGTTTATATAATGACGCAAATGCATGAAGATGCGTTGTGAAGAGAAGAGTGCAGTAGCAGCAGCCAGAATTGTAATCGCGCACGTGGGAAATAAACGGCGTGTGCGAATATTAGTTAGGCCCACTCCATTTTTACACTTTATATAAGAGAGTGCTGTGTCATTATCTGTATTTCCTTGGAGTTAGTGTAAGGTTTGCTTTGCTGCTTTCTCATTTATTATTCTCGTTTGTTTTTGGTCCCAAAATTGTCGGCAGACACAATCTTTGGCTTTTTATTTACTGCAAAAAAACGGCCAAACAATGAAACAATTATCAAGGTATAAAGTTTTTATTCATTTCCTATAATTAAATATCTATTTTATACTTTTTAAGGTTTTACTTTTTGTTTTACAAATAGTATCATAACAATTTTTTAAATATAGAATTATGGACAAAAACTCAAATCTTACGTTGTTATTTTAATTTAGTAGTTAGATAGAAATTTTTATTTAGTGTAATAAAGAATAAAATTTAAATTTAAATATTTTTCTAAATATATGACAATTTTTCCTAAAATGACAATCCTTTATAAAACAATGGGAATATCAAGAACTTGTATTTTTAATTGTAATGATATTGAATAATATATCTTATTACATACCAACTATACTATTTTTTTTACAACATAACTATTTTAAACTAGGATAAGAACGAAATTTTTCTTAGAAAAAAGTTACGCATGCACATGCACAAGAAAAAAGACAAAAATTGATGTGAAGAAGTTTATTTGGATACGAACACTGATCTGTCTTTGCTTTCTCCTTTTTCTTAATCTTTATCTTTGCAAGTTCTTTTGTTTTGTTTTGTTAAATCTATCTTTGGAACTTAAAAATCGTATCTTTGGAGTTCTGTTGAAGCACACACCCAGCCCCATATTAATGAAATAGCCACTCCGATCATATCCCACGTGGTACCACGTTCACTTCCACACATCATGTGTTTTATTGACCAACTTTCTTAGTTGAGGTATCTCGCTCTAAGGCAAAAGAACAAAAACATATACGCCTATATACATTTATAACTATCCTTTTATTGTCAGACATATACACATATATACATATCCAATTATTAATATTTACTAGCTATATTACCCAACCCATCTATGTGTATTGGGAGGACAATACTTATGTACAGTCGTGTTTCTAAATATACAAAAATCATTTTGATAATGTCTAAGACATAGTATTGGTATAAATATCGTTTATAAAGGTATATATATATATATCAAACATAAAATATTGTTTATAAAGGTATATCAAAATAAAAATGGCTTTCCATAAGTTTTTGTTTCCGATATATACAGTAGTTAAAATTTAAGACCAAATAAAGACTAATTGACTTGTTATCGTACACTGGCCAAATTCATGCTTATATGTGTTCCTATTTTATATTATTTTGGTCTTAGAGCTAAGTTATTATTTATTGGCTACTAAGTTATTCAGATTATATACGTTAGTCCTAACAAAAAAAAAGTTAATCAGTTTCATATTTTATCATTTAATTTTTGAACAAATGAATTTATTTTACTGGCAAATCGTTTAAAAAGAAAAGGTTTTCTCGTATCGTTATTTTGGATGACCAAAAATTATGAGACATATAACCTATATAGGCCGGGGACCACATACATCAGATTAGATTAGTCCTCCCAGACAATCCCCACATGGCACATCCAAACTCACGAATAAATTTTTCATTCTTCCTTTTTAGTAAACTATAAATAGTTTTCATTAATCGAAATTTTAATACTTAAAACAAAAAAAAAAACAGATGTAATGGATTCTTAGACAATAGTTACGTATTAACAATTTTATTTTCAATATATTTGTGATTCTACAGTGTTTTTGTATATCATGTTTCAATAGTATATAAGGGATTTCAATTATTTCCTTATTAAAGAAAAAAAAAAGTAAAATTAGAGTTAATAAAAAAACAAAAGAAGTAAAAAGGTAATCAACAAAATAGAAAAGCTGAATAATATATCGACATGCCGTTAGACGCACAAACTCGGTATAGGATGGAGCTTTCTTTATCGTATTCTTTTTATAATCTCTTAAGTCGACGAATATAGACAAGCAATTGAGTGACTTGCGGCCTACTTTAATGGAAAAAGATACACATCTTTTGATTACGACTCTAAACCAAATCCGTGACAGTACTCTTCCTCTATGTCTTGTCTACACAGATGCGTCACTTTTTTTTCACTCGTGTTTTTATCGACTAAGGATATAGATGGATGGGTCAAAAACCAAACTAATACATATTGTTTTTAATGCTTTTTTTTTGTTTGGGAGTGGGGTTGTTAGTTGAATTCTTCTTTTTGTGTTTTTTTTTTTAATCAAGGTCTTGTAGCCCAAAATCCATAGAAGCAGACCTAAGACTCTAAGGGCGAAATCTTTAATTTTGAACACAAAAGTAGACGACTCTGAGATACCTAGAAGGCTCAAAACCTTAAAGATTTCGAATTTTTATTCACCGGGGGTGAATTTCTAGTTTCTCTACTCCTCAAGCTGAAGGTGCACAGGTCAGTAAATCGTAATGAAGCTATAACTTTTCTTGTTCCGAGACCTCAAGAATTAGAATCAAGCTCCTGCAGTACAAAAGGGAGCTATATCCAGTCAAAACAAAGTCTCCATATGCTATGGAAAAAGAAGATCTTGCTCCTTATGGGAGCATTTTGGCTTTAGGAAATATCTAATTCGTGTGTCCTTATTTACCAGACTGAGATATGATAGACTTTGTTCATATATCCATACGTAAATGCAGGCATAGTTGCTTGTCAAATTTGTTAAAAAGATAAATTAAAGAAGAAACGACACTTATTGCATACTCTATCTGATACGGACCAATTCTCCAGGCACGTTCATCAAAGCAAAGCCGGAACCATAGCAAAAAAAAGAGAGGATATTTTTTGGTTAAATAACCAACTCATATAGGAGGCAGGAGAGTACATATAAATATTTATATCCGAGTATTAACAAAATGCATAATATTATAGGTATATAAGCTTCACTTCATCTTTACACAAACATATATCCGAATCCTAGGCTAATCCCTTAAGAGGTGCTACTTGTTGTCGGAACAGAAGACGCCTCCTCCGGCTGAGCCTCACTGGCCATGGTTTCCGGCAGTGAGGTTTCTTGCTGAACCATCGGTGGAGCTTCCGTGAGGGATGGGGCAGAAGCTTGAACAATATCTGAAGGCTTGAACTTGTTGATATAGTAGCTAAGAGACGGTCCACTGTAATCCACTGCTTTTGGTCGAGCCGGGGCATCTTTCCCGACTTGGAGGAGTATAGAGGAAGCCGCAGCGACTGCGATAAGGGCAATACCTGCTACGATTGCTGCTGTGTTCTCAGCTCCATCAGACGAAGATCCTGCAGTACCTGAGCTTATCGCGCTCTCTGCAACATACACTGCAGGCTGCAAAAGTAACAAGAAAAGCTATTCGTCAGCAAAACAAAAAAAAAGCAATATAATTGAATCAATAAAGAGTAAGAAAAAGCTTGTAGAATTAGACCAAGAACACCATCTCAAGGAGATGCGGGATTTGCATGACATATTTTGTGGAGTGGATGTGGAGGTTATAGCAAATGAGACCAAATATAGCACTAGACTAATAGGATCAAGAAGCGTAAGATTCTATATTATCTTGGAGATTTGTTGAAGAGATCAACTAACTCTCAGCCAAAAGGCTCCCAGACAAGAAACTGGTCAAAGACCCCTAGTCTCTTCTTCCTCCAGCCTATATATACTTATTATCATGCTTCTACTATAGTCTAATGTATCACAAAAACTAAAATCCGTTCACTTGGCAAAGCCCATAAAGAAAGCTTGAAGCTTTCTCCCGCAACTGAAAACTGATATCTCTCCAAAGCTTTCTCTCAGTTTTGGTCCTTTCTTACAACAAGGACTGCCTCCACACACATACTAAAACTGATCAAGGAAAAAAAGAACTAATAATAAAAGGATGGTATGAGTGGATACAAACCTCAATAGAGTAAACATTAGTCTGACCGGCAGTATCTTTCTCAACATAGCCAGTCCAACCACGCTTCCGAGGGGGATATGTTCCCACCACTTTCGTCTTCTCTCCAGCCAACCATTCCATACTCACAGTCCCAACCTGTGTTTCAGCCACCAAACCAAACCTAAGGTACAAGATCATTTCAACTGTATGATTCCTATTTTAAGTTTGTGATCACTTACAACTCGTAAACACCAATTCTAATGGCATTGAGGTTTCATTTCACTGAGTAGCCAAATTTCGAAAATATTATTATAAGAATGTAACTTTATAGTCATGGAGATTTGAGATTTATCTTATTTAAAAATCGATACAAGTAGAGCACAAAAACGTAAATTCTGCGTAAATCCAAATTTCACCAGAATAATCACTTTCCGTAAGGTTGGACAAAGAAAAACATTGAGCGAAGAAGGAAACAAATTTAAGATCTTCATTACTGAAACAAATCAAATCAATAAGAATCAGTACCTCCTTATCAGGAGCACATTCCTCGGCATTACAATCAGGATCATCAGAAGAAGCTCTAACGACGGAGACGAAGAGATTCCGTCCGCCGGACTTGGCGCTGAGGAATCTAGCAAGAGGCTTGCGAGATGCCAAAACGCAGCCGTATGGGGAGAGCAAGACATTGGAAGTGCAAGACATGGTTAGATCGGAATCGAGGAGATTCTGATGGGGTTTGGTTTATCTCTGTGAGAGAAGAAGAAATGGTAAAAGATAATATGTGAGGAGGAAAAGAGTGAAGAGACGATGATGTGGGTTATGTGGTGGGCTTTTCAATCAGGCTACGCGTGTAATTGCCCACCCCAAAAACCCACAAATTGCTAAACCCTCCCACTAAATTTATACCAAACATTTTATATTAATTTTCAATTTATAAAACGTAATTGCAATTTACAGCATATCCATAAAATGATTATATTTTTGAATGCAGCTACCAATTTCTCTTTTTTTTTTTGTCGTTACCAATAGGCAATAACAGACCAAAAAAAAGTTTACTTTTATTTTTTGTGTTAATAACTTTTACTTAACGAGGTTAACATATCTAAAAAAATTAATAACTAATATAATTAAAATATAATATATTGAATTGATGAGACATTTGGAATTTCGAACAAAAATTTACTAGGGTAACAAATGAGTTTGCCAATTATTTCACTAAATCCAACCAAATATTTACTAAAAACCATATTAGTCCTTTTAAAATCTGCAACAGTTTATAACATTACCTGGTATTTTTCTTTTCACCTTTTGTTTCTGGAAATTTTCTGCATCTCTTTCTTTTTTTGTCTTCTTCTACTTTTTATCTTCATTTCATTGTCCTTTACAAGACTATACGAATAATTTCAGTTTGCCTTAGTGGAATCATCACGCCGACCTAAGACCTCGTGGGTTAGTGACTTAGCCACTATGCTTTGTGCCTTAGGCATGTGGGATTCACATCACACTTTCCCATTCTGGAATAAAGAAATCTATACCCAAAAAAAAACGTACATCATAATGGTGTACTGAATGAGTCAAGAGTTGAGCTTTGGTTAGGTGGTAATTACATGATCGATACAACTTATCAAGTTTCTAACCAAGTTTATGTGTGTTAGTTATATTGTATGGTAACAATTTTTCTTAATCTTCTTCCACGTTTGAAGGTTCTCGGTGATTAAGAGAGCTAGCTTCAAGATTTTAGCAAGTTCTAGTGGATTGTTGGAAAATTCTGGCTGAAATTAAAATTCTTTACGATGGAGAATATGAACTTTAATTTTTTTTAAAAATGTACATTTTTTGTTTCTTTCTTCTCTTTCGCATGATCATTTACGAAATTTGATATCTAACGCAGTTGGTCTATTTATTGAGACACATTTAAATTTACAATGCCACAAAAACACTAACCTTTGAAGTTTGAAGTGGAATCCTTTTGAAAACAATTGCATGAACATCCACTAGCTATGTCCGAGGGGCTCATTCATGAACATCGATTATTAATAAACGACAATAAAATTTTCAAATAACTTCAGAACAAAGAAAACATTAAATATATAAATAAGTCGGAAAATGTGATTTTATGGATTTATTATATGTGATTTAGCATCTATCACGATTCTACAAAAATTTAATAATAAAAATAAATCTCTATACCAGGTGAATTCAAAAGTATTTACTTAAAGTTCCATATAAGTTTATGTTAGGTATGATTATAAAAAAAACTTTAAAAAAACAATGGAGGTAATGTCTACTTAAGTTAAGTCGAATTCTTAAACAATACGCTAATCGGCTAATGTTAATCTTAAACTCAGTTGCATGTGTGTTTTAGTTTAACTGGTCTAATGCTATGATTATAAAATTATTGTAGTCGCTCGCATCCCGAAAAGACCAAACATAATAGTTTACTTAAGTAGGTAAAATTTTATTCTATTACTTTTTGACCCGAATCTCAAGAGAATTTAACAAAAGTTAAAACCACATAAAAAATGACTTGATAGGACAAATGCTATAGACCACCGCCCTGTAATAAACAGATGAAGAGTGGCGAAGCAAACAGAAGTACAGAACGAGAAGGAAAAAAAATGAAAAACACAAAAACACACAAACAAACAAGTCTCTGCTCAAATACTAGTACGTTCTTAAATTAATTATTGTCTCATTCAACTTTTAAGAGCATCGTTCACGTGCCAACCCAAGCCGTCCGTTGGGAACGTCGATCAGGACACGGTGGTTTTGCTGCTGCATGCTTGCGATCACATTTACCACAGAGTTTATGTTTTCTGGCGATGGGGCAATGGCGAGGCACGACGTGCTCCCGGCTGTGCTGTGTAACATCAGGTTATCCGCCGGCATCGTCATGTTCACTCCCTTGAACATGAATGTTATTGTCGGCACCGTGATTTGCCCTGAGTAGCACGTGTCGAAACCACCGAGTGACGTCACCACGGCGTTACGTGGCTGCACGCGCTTCCTGAACTCGTTCCTCACCGCCTCGTAAACCGGCTTAGACAGCCGCGTGTAGACAGTCCCTGCAGATAAGATAGTCGGTTAATAAGATCGTAATTATGTAGGAGTTAATTATTAATGTGATATCATAATATAACCAAATTAACTAAATCAAACCGAAATGATTAAACTAAAATGGAATAAATTCATTGGTTCTTGTAAGTCTAAACCAATGCAAAATCCAAACCTGAATTGTCTTTAGATTCAAACAGAAAACCAAAAAAATTAAAAAGCCTAACCGAAATCAAACCGGGTTGCAAATGTAATTTCGTACCGGAGTCAAAGATGGTTCCAGCGCCGGTGGTGGGATTAAAAGCAATAGCTGCAGGCGGTATATCGATGACTTTCTTAGCGACGCGGATGGCAACGAGATCGACGTAGTAGAGAGAAGACCTCCTAGGATTTCTCAGGAGAGGCGTGTACTTCACGCTTAGGGGCTGGGAGGTGGGGCCGAGTCTCAGCGATCCAGAGAAGGCGAGGGACCTGAAACTCGGCAAACAGTACGAGAAGGTAGATTTGTAAAGGGACTGAGCCTGTGACATGAGTGATAATGGGCCTCTTCCCAGGCCCAACAAGCCTTGTGGCGGTGGTATTGTTCCTCCGCCGGCGACCTTGTTGACGCATCCGAAGGTGAAGTCTTTGATCGGATCAGCGGCGAGGCTGATGGTGTCCTGAGAGAGGTTAGCGGCGATGGAGGAGCTTCCATAGGTGAGGTTGAAAGAGCACGCGCGTAATCCGCACGTGGGGTTGGGTACCTGCAACAAGTGTTCACGTGAGTTAATGCAGTGTGTCGGTCTGAGTTGTATAGTGTTCTGTAATCCCGTGAACGATTTCTTTTTTTTTTTTGGATGTGGGTGGAATAATCAATTATAACCAAATGGGACCCCATTCTCTGTGAAAAACTTTTCACAAAAACAAAATAAAGATAGTGTTTCTATTTTATTTTCCTTTTTTTTTTTTTTAATTTCAATCAAATAAGTTCTAGATCTCATACTCCCTTGAAGACACTAGTTTTGAATGTATAATTTTTTTTTCTTTTGGGCAACTATATTTATGCTTAGATCTTTAAGATGAAAACAAATCGCAGGTTGCTAATATTAAAATACGATGACACTATAGTATGTGACATATGAGCCAAAAATGTTCAAGTCGATTATGGTTCATTAATGAAGTTATGAAAGTGTTATAAAAATGTTCGAGGAATAAAATTATAATAAAAAACATTCCATGGAACATATTTATTATATCTGTAGGTGTGTCACTAGGAAATTATTATACCTGATTACACTGAGGAGCGTTGCAACTGACGTTCTTGAAAGAGGTGGACGTTGCAGGAGAAAAGGCAGTGGTTGAAGGACAGCCAACGCAGCCAGAGCAAGGTAACCAAGCCACGTCACTGCTAGTGTCCATGGCTAGGAGTAGAGACTGAGCCGGAGTACCGATCTGAGCCTTGACAATGTAGGTTGTGCTCTGCAACATTTGACGCCCTGAGGCGATGGGAACCACAGATCTCCCGGCCACGAGGCTTGTCAAGTACTGGAGACGGGCCTGGTCTTGGGCCAGAGTCTTCAGTACACGCGCTTCCCATGAGAGTGGAGATGATGATTTGAAGGGTGAGCAAGGGCTGTCTATGTGGAAGATTCTTAGGGTAGAGCCCTGGTCTTGAGTCTTGGTGAGGTCACAGTTTGGGTGGTTTAACCCAAATGCTAATGGGATGATGAAAAGAAGCTGGGGGAATAATATCCGAGTGGTCATTGTATTATAATGTTTTGTGTTGGATGGGATATTAAATGGTGTTGGCATGAGAGGGTATATATAGTGGTCTGAGCTACAAAAATGACCAAGCACATACAAAATCAAACTATATATTAAACTAATAAACTATATGATACAAATCAACGATATAATTCCGCTAATTTGGTTTTGAGTTCCAACTAAGGCGGTAGATTATGGATTTACTTAAAACAGTCATCGTGTCTAGTAGGGAGAGATGGATTTTAACATCAACTCTTTTTGTGTAATTTTTTTTTTTTTTTCTTTTTAATAAGACTGTCTTGTTGTTTTGTAGATGTTTTCGTAAATCTGCATGTGAGGCAATGTGGAGAATATACTCATTTAGTATTCACCACCATCATCCAGCATGTTACTTTATAGGACTGTTAGATGAAGATAAAGAATGGCACATGATACAATCGATGAAACATCACAGTGGGCAACACCATATCTTCTCAGGGACCTGTTTGTCCTCATTCTGATTTACTGTGAAGTATCATAACCAGTGAAGTTATGAAATCATTGTTGGGAATCAATGGGGGAAGATCAACTCCGCAAGCAACATCGACTGCTAAACTTTCCCCAACTTGAGCTTGATAAAAAAAGCAGCTGGAGGAGTATACTTTGGTTGAAGTAGAGGACCATTTACGTCAGCATGATAAATCATTAACTAAACTATTCGTACCAAAGAGAAGAGTTGGGTTTTTGACATTGCAAAAGAGAAAGCTATACATGAAAGTTTAGTGCAGAGGTTTGAACGAGAGGCATTAAAGAATTTATGATAGAGTCATCGACTCAGTCGTCAAAAAAGAAGGGAAATTGTTCTTCGTATATGGGGCCGATGGTACTGGTAAAACTTATTTATACAAAACAATAATATCAGAGTTAAGATCAACGGAGAAACTGGTAATGCCGATTGCTTCATCCGCAACAGAGATATGCCGACAAATCAAAAATAATACATACAAGAACGTGCAACTCATACAGTTTTGCTAAAATTTTTTGTTGTGATTCTAGAATGATTGTAAATGTCTTTTTTAAGATAGTGACAGTGAGAGGCTCCGAGTTCTTTTCCGTAATTGTCTCTTCATAATTTTGTTAATTATCTCTTTTAAACATATTTTCGAAAGGAATATTCTCCCAATGAAACCCAAGAAATCATCTCCATATTAAATGAGTATTTTCTTAAAATACAACATTTGGGTTATGCTTTGAAATATAGGATATCAGTCAAAGTGTGATAGTCTTCAACAAAAATCGGATAGGATCTCAGTCACCATACCAATGCTTCACCGGTTAGAACATAGAGGTGCTGCTCTTGATTTAATTGTGTTCTAGATAGACCTCTAGAGAGGGAGTTAGCTTGCGGCAGTTCCAATGATGCGAACCGGTGAAAATATCGACTGCTGGTTAGGTTATAATTAAGCATGCCATTATTTCTCTTTTCTTTTCCTTTTGTTAAAATTGATGTCGGCCAATAATGTATATTTATTCATCTGGTTCTTTACTCTTCCGGTAGTGCAAAAGTTATTTTCTTAGAGATTTCCACTACTTTTGTGGGGTATTTGTTATTGATGGGCATATTAGTATAATAAGGAAAATATACTTGTCTCGCATTCAAAAATCTCATTATTTTTAACAATATAGAAAAGATGTTTCATTATTCCACAAATGGGTTTTTATAAAGATTGGGCTGTTCACTTGCAGCCCAACGTTAATTTATTCATTGGAAAAAAAAAAACTGAATGGAAATTTGATAGTTGATACGGTTCTTCGTTTTCAACAAAGTTCACTTTGAATCATTTTCTTCAATGGAGAATTCTAAAGAACAGGCACTGAGTGTTTAGGTAGATAATACATAATAAATTATGTTTTAATTTTTAAAAAGTTTGATCTAGGTGTAAAAACTTAACATATTTTAATATGATGCAGGAGCAGATGAAATTGTTGTACATAGATTAAATAGTCAAATGAGAGTGAGTCTAATCTCTCAACACTGAACACCAAGAGTCTAATCATTTCTTCATTCAAAAGCATTCAGTGATTTTCGTGAACTTTTTATATAGACTCGCTCAATATTCAAGAACGGAAAATTTGAGACTTTGCATAACTTCAAGGACTTTTTTTTTTGTTGGTTTCATAGATAAAATATAAAACCTCTTATAGAATCACTAAAGATCTTAAAGTCAACGATTAATAATATAAGAAGATGAAAGATTCTAGGTGGAGAATTACATAGCTTCATAACACCATTTAAAATATTAATGTAAGAACAATGTTCTGTAGCAACATTTAATTGTTTGCCCGCGGACTACGCCAAACTTGTCTCCCTCTTCTACAGACTCTTCTTTTTCTTCTTCTTCTTCTTCCACATTTTAGTTTCTTTATGTCTGTCACTCTCTCTCCACATACAATGGCTCCAACAAATCTTCCGGCCACTGGGGTTGGGCTCGGTTACGGCATTGCCATCGCCGTGAGCATCCTCGTTCTCATCTCTACTATAATGCTCGCTTCATACATCTGCATAAGGTCAAAATCTGCTGGAAGAGACGGAGTCACGAGCGACGGAGTTCTTAACTCGCCGGCGGTTGAGGTGAAGCTCGGGCTGGACCTACCAGTTATAGAGTCATATCCAAGGATAGTGCTTGGAGATAGCCTGAGATTACCGAGGCCCAACAACGGCCCATGTTCGATATGCCTATGTGATTACGAAGCTAGGGATCCTGTTCGGTGTATACCGGAATGTAATCACTGCTCTCACGCTGATTGTGTTGATGAGTGGCTCCGGACAAGTGCCACGTGTCCTATTTGTAGAAACTCACCGGCTCCGTCTAGGCTAGCCACACCCTTGTCCGATTTGGTCCCACTCGCCAGGTGAAGGTTAATGACTTTTTTTTGTTTTTACTAGTTTCTTTGTCCCTTTAGCTTCATTGATATGGCCGAAACTCCTTACACACACGAGTCACGATCACGTGGCTTGGGTTCGATCTTTTGTAAGAGAGATTCGGTATTCCGGATATGGGAACTTATATCATTACTTATTTACTTTCAAAGTACAATAATAACACATCGCTAATGGATTAGTATAAGCCATGCATGGACTGAGAAATTTATTTACAAATCGCAGTAAATTTTGTTAAGTTTGGATGATACTCTAGTGGAAACCCTAATGTTCTAAATTTTTGCTACCCTCCCTTCTCTTGTAAACAAGTAAGTTAATAAGTTTATGACGTATAGAGAGAAAACGATAAATGGCAATATATATATATATATATAGTTAAGTTAAGGCATTAAGGTGGCATGAAAGTTTAATCTTCGAACTTGGACCGTTTGATATTATTAAATCATTCAAAAGCTAAGTTACCCCTTCACAAAAGTAAATAACTCTTTCTAATCAAACGGCTAGAATCAAATCTCCAATAAACAAATGAGATACGATGTGTCAATTTTTAGTGAGTCAGGAGGAGAGTAGAATCGGTTTCTTGGAGTGAAGAATGATGAGTAATAATAGTCTCGGAACTTGTACTTTTGGGAGTGCGTTTCTGATAATAGTCTATTAGAAACTTTCACTCCCACAAGTTTAAGAGATTTAATATAAGTGGATAAACAATAACTATAGTATAGGTATATCATTCACAGTCAACGAATTTTGAGAGAGATTTGTAAACTTTGTTATGATATCATAGCTCAATCAATTAGATATGGATATTGCAACCCATTTATGAAAACCGGTTCAAAAAACATTATCTTAACGGTAGGAATTATTCAACATTAATGAATATAAAGGAAATAATTGTAGCTCCGGTCACTTGTTGGTATGATTCTTGTAGTATGTCTTTGCCAAAGAGTGGTTGAATCTTTTCTTCTCTGTGTTATTATGTTTTTCTTAGGACCACTTTACGCCAAATCAACTAGCTTTCTGTAACTCTTCAAAACTTTTAAACAAAGCTTATTTTATAGGAATCTAAAAAAAGCCTCTTAAATTAGTGCACAGATAAGACACGTTCACACCCGCATAGGACTTAGATAAAACACTTGATAGATAAAATCCTGAGTTTCTTAAGCACTTGCAAAAAGCAGGTGTTCAGTAGAAAAACTCTCTCGTTTGACCTAAAGATATGAAAAGTAATAAAGTTTCCAGCTTTTGGAAGACTTTAAGAGGGCCTACAATATTTTATACATACAGTAAAATGCAGGAAAAGAAGAGCAAGAGTCAAATGATACATTTTCTACATAAACAGATTGTTAAAAATGTTAATGCTGCTACTCTCTATTTAATCCTACATCATGTTTCCTACTAGCCCGACATCAATAATGAGCCTCTGGTCTTGGCATCAACCTTCCTCCTCGTCGTAATCTTCGTCGTCTTCGTCTAACCTCTTACCCATAATAGCAAGCTGCATTGGATCGATATTGCCTATATCCGAGATGGACCAACCCGGATATTCCTCTGGTTTCGTTTCTCTTACGGCTGTGACTACTGGCGGCTTTACCTCATTGTCGAGCGTTTGTGTGTTCAGATCAAAATCCCGACCCAACCCTGACTTTATATCGTTACCTACTGTTGGAACTTGCAGCTCTTGCTTTGGGTGGTTAGACCTATCATCTCCATCCGTCTTCTCAATGTCTTGTGGTGGCAGTTGTTGTGGTGGTAGTGCAGGCATTGTGGTACAGTCTTGAGTACGTGGTGGTGCTAACAATATGGTTGACTCTATTTCCATCTCGCGAGGAAGAAGCTCTCTTTCCGCTGTTCTTGCACTTCGTCCACGTCCCCTTCCACGCCCTCTGCCTCTACCCCTTCCACTGGGTCCCGCTTGCCCCATCTCCTGCTGCAGTAACCACACAATACGAAAGCATCACATCAAGACACATTCATAAACCTCACAGTGTCTTGAAAGAGAGACAATAGCGAGCAATAGAAGGCTCACCACTTTGGTTTTCTTTAGTTCCTCATCGCTGTCATTAGCTTCATCGCCCGTAGGCTTCCTGGCCAATCAAAACGGCAAATCAGCTTGACACGGAGTCCATAAAAATAAACCTACAATACGGAGCTAAGCTAAGAAATATTAACATAGAATCCAACCTTCTCTTGGAGATACTGCGATCGTCCATGGTTACATCAGCCTGGCCATGACCGTGACCATGCCCATTGCCATAGTCAGGCACCTTGCTGACAACTTCCCTTAGAAAATCAAACACGTTGTATCTTTCGACACAATTTTTTCTGTAGAAAATAGTTAAATCAATGAATTTGGATGCAGCATTATAACATAAGGAAGGCTGGGGAAATCAATGTTAAAGTATGAATCTTTGTGACATCAGCAATGGTAAAAAGCCAAAGAAGATGAGTAACATCCTATAGTAACAAAGCAAATAGAAATAGTACCGAATAGGCTGGAACTTGTTTACGCTTAGTAATAATGGGTTATTAGTTGATAACACAGAATAAATATTGATAGCTACAAAGATGTTTGAGCAATCGACTTACAGGTGCAGAGAGCTCACGGTCTTGGCTCCTCTCTGAAGGGTAGTTTCGTACGTATGATCACAAAGGTCTTGTAAGAATAATTCCAAAGCTTTTGCTGTAATTATGTACATGTGGAAACTTAGCGAAAAGATGAACTGAAACAGCTTCAATTGCAAAATATGTATGAGATATGTGACTCACAAACTAGGACAGGCACAGCCAAAGCAATCTTGCCAACATCCTCGTCAGCTTGCATTATTTTTTTTATGCGCGCCTGAAATTTTTGGATGACACATTACAATCATTAACATAGACATACAACACCCAAATTTGAAAGTTTCAAGCATGAGGTAATAATAAAGATCATCCTTAAAAAAATAAAAACACCATAACTATCCATCAAAAGAAACACTGCGCAAATGGAAATCTCAACACAGAGACCAACAAGGTAGCTTCAGCCCATAAGTATACAATACGCCATCAAAGTGCGAGTTTTTATCCAACGGAACTTTGATTTCAATATACTAGAGATTAAATTACAAAACTTTGGAGCAACCAACCAATCAACCAAGCCTGCAGAGATGAAAATGGAAACGAAAAGAAAAAACTTACAGCAGGGAAACGAGTGTCGAGCTTCTTTCTCATGATTTTGGATCGCGATCAGACAAAACCCAGAAACCGTTGGAACGAAGATAAATAAAAAGCGATTGAAATTCACGTGAAAACGAAACGCGATTCCTCGAGATCGAAATTGATGGTGAATCATCTGTAAAGAAGGAATTTTTTTTTTGGGGAAATAGTTCGTGGATGCCCACAAAACCAGATCCAACGGCCATTTCCTTCTCTACTCCGTAATGTTCGATCATATCCTCACGATTTCTGAAGTAAAAAAATAAAAATATAATATACTCTTTTGTGTTAATTGATTATTGCAGAACAGAACAGACCATTTGTTGCCTTTTTTTTTTCTGACTTTAGAAATTGAAAAGACGAATATACCCCTAAAACATGAGAGAAAAGCGTATGTAACCAGACAGAGAACCTGGTGTTCCTTTTTTTGAAGGGTGCTTCTATTTTGTATGATTTAGAGACTAAAAGATCTGCTGAGAGCTACGTGTTGAGAACCGGTCGGATTAAAAATGTTCAAACCAATCCTTGATTTTTCTTCTTTGATCTACTTTTTGAATTTATAAGTCAGTTAAATGACAAAGTTGTTATGTCATTACAATTGCCATCAAAAGTAATATGAGTATTGACAATTGAAACAGAGTTTAAAAAAAACAAAACACCTTGGAAAGTATTATCTTAATCACATCACATTCGTCGCAACTGCTATGTATCAACCAAACCTTAATAAATTCACAATGGTGCTAACGAAACAAAACAAAAGGTAAAAAAGGTTTCTAGTTTGTTACAACAATCAACTATCTACAATGGATGCAAGCAATGTAAAATTAAAAAAAGGCTCCTAATTCGTCACAGCTACGTTCGCTAGAGGGATTGTTCTTGACGCTTCTGTTTCAGCTGAAGCCTTTAGAGAGTTTCTCTTTCTTCTTGTTCCTACTATAATTGCAGTTGAACTCGCTATGATGGTTCGTCCTATAAACCACGCAACACCGTCTCGTCTTTCTCCTTCTCGCCTTGCCAAACCCAGACAATATCTGCCAAAGCAGGCCTAAGATCCTCTTCCACTAGCTTCTGATACTCCATAGTATCCCCATTACATTTCTTCACTTCAACCAGGTGAAACGTCTCCGTCACTTGAAGTATTTCTGCATCTATCAACAAAATCCCTTTTCTTCCCTCTTTTGGTCCTTCCAGTTTGAACAAGCCTGCCTCTTGCTTTCTTATTTTCAGGTTCAGGCCTTTCGCGACCTCCTCCAGCTTAGAAATGATCTCTGAAGCAAGTTTTCGAGATGTGAATTTAGATTCTTGCTTGTTGTATACTTCTCCGAAAAGTCCTCCCAGATCAAACCCCGAAGACAAAGCGATAATATCAAAAGCGTTCAAGCTTGCAAGCTGGGGCGGTTCACCTGAACCTCCAGCTTCCATTGGATTAACCTCTCTGGCTTGCCGCTCCGTCTTTTTGTGCTTCAAGTATAAATATTTCCTGAACCAAGAACTCTCCTTGATACTTGAGATGGTGAATCTTGTCTCATGGTTAGGATCCAGCATCTTATGCAATAGCCTCTTTGCTTCAAAGGGAAACCCGCGCGGGCACTTAAACTGTCCTTTGCCAATCTTCATGTACATGTCCATTAGATTGGAGTCATCAAATGGGAGATAACCAGCCAAAAAGACAAACAAGACAACCCCACAAGCCCAAATGTCCGCTTTCGTGCCATCATATGCTATACGGTTGACAATTTCCGGGCAAACATAGGCATGTGTACCAAGCGGTGTGAAGGAGACCATCTTGGCGCTTGGAGTCCGCAAGTGCGCTTAACCCGAAATCAGAAACCTTGAGATTATCGTTGTCGTCAAGCAAGAGATTCTCTAGCTTAATGTCCCGGTGATACACTCCCCGGCTGTGGCAAAAATCAACCGCATTGATGAGCTGATAAAAGTACTTCCAAGCAACCTTCTCATTCAGTTTGCCTTTTGCAATCTTTTTGAAGAGCTCTCCGCCTTTACAGTACTCTAGAACAAGGTAAATCTTCGATTTTGTTGCCATAACCTCGTATAGCTCCACGACATTTGGGTGTTTAGCAATACTCATAACAGAGGTCTCTCTCTTGATGTGCTCACTATGCCCAACTTTCATGATTCTGTCCTTGTCAATCATCTTGATAGCTACACTCTCGTTAGTATGAACACTTCTTCCATAATAAACCTTGGCAAAGTTACCTTGACCCAATAATCTCCCAACCTCGTATTTATCAGTTAGTATACTTGGTTTGTTCTCCATCCTAATCGACAAAAAAGTTCAGAATTTGCTTCAGGATTCTAAAAGCCTTTAGACCAACAACAACAACAACAACCTGAATTTGATCTTTTTTCCAGAGTTAACAAGAAAATGAGAAGCAACACACAGAAAATCCAATTCGTAGATATACTAATAGAGAGGAAGTAGAATCAAATTACCTCTGCTATATGATAAAGATGAGTCTACCGATGAATCCGAAACACAAAAGAAGACGTGCAGATCTCTGCTTTGACCTCTGCTCATCTCTGTCTTTGTTAATTTATAATTGTGCTTTTGTGTTACCTACTTGAGTAGAAAAAATGAAGAAAGAAAAATTCAAATTCAAAAAAATCTACATATTCCCCTGTGGACTCGTCCACCTAATGCGCTCGCTATTATGCCACCTTCGATCGTTGGTTTTCACTTTTTTATCGATCAATGGTGGAATTTTGCAGAAGACAAAGCTTAAGTTTTGTCAACTAATAACAAAGAAGTGCACATGTTTATTCACATGTTCGAAAAAGAAAAGAAAAAATGGAGAAAAGAAGTAAAACGCACATTGCTTATAAAGATAAAGCCTTGCCATTTTATTAACTTTACAAGGATTTGCTTACACACACGCACATTCTCTGCCTCCAGCTATTGTACCGAAAAAAACTTCTGAAATGTATATAGGGTGCTCAAGTAACACAAGATATAAGGGCTCGTAGTTAGTTACAACAATGAACTATCAACAATTTTTGCAGGCTATGTAAAGAATCAAGTTATGCAATTGTGCCGTCATTTTACCTCTGATTTTGTTTGTCACACCTTAGAGGGATTGTTCTTGATGGTCATGTTTCAGTTCAAGTCGCTAGAGAGTGTTTCTTCTCTTCTTCATGTCCCGGCTACAACGGTTCACAATGTTGTTCTACTTCTTGTTCATCCTGCAAATCACGCTTTAGCTGCTCGTCGTTCTCCTTTTCGCATTGCCAAACCCAGACAATATCCCCCAGAGCAGGCCTAAGATCCTCCTCCACTAACTTCTGATATTCCATGGTATCGCCATTACATTTCTTCACTTCAACCAGGTGAAACGTCTGCGTCACTTGAAATATTTCTGCATCCATCGACAAAACTCCTTTTCTTCCTTCCTTTGATCCTTCAAGTTTGAACAAACCTGCATCTTGCTTTCTTATCTTCAGCTTCAGGCCTTTGGCCATCTCCTCTAGCTTAGAAATGATCTCCGAAGCAGGTTTTTGAGATGCGAATCTAGATTCTCGCTTGTCATTGGCATCCCCAAAAAGTCCTGCCAGATCAAACCCCGGAGACAAGCCGATAATATCAAAAGCGTTCAAGTTTGCAAGCTGGGGTGGCTCGTGGTTTTCTCCGTTTTCACTTGGACCTGAACCTGAACCTCCAGCTTCCATGGGATTAGCCTCCCTGACTTGTTTCTCCATCTTTTTCTGCTTCAAGTGTAAACCTTTTCTGAACCAAGCACTCTCCTTGATTCTTGAAATGCTGATTCTAGTCTCATGGTTAGGGTCCAACATCTTACACAACAGTCTCTTTGCTTCAGGAGCAAACGAGCTCGGGCACTTAAAATCAGCTTTTCCTATCTTCCTGTACATCTCCATTAGATTGGAATCATGAAAGGGAAGATAACCAGCCAAAAGCACAAACAAGACAACCCCACATGACCAAATGTCTGCTTTCGTCCCATCATATCCTTTTCGATTGATAACTTCAGGGGCAACATAAGCAGGTGTACCACAAGTAGTGTGCAAGAGACCGTCTTGGCGCTTGCAGTCCGCAAGAGCGCTTAACCCGAAATCAGATATCTTGAGATTCTCATTGTCATCAAGCAACAGATTCTCTGGCTTAATGTCGCGGTGATACACTCCCCGACTATGGCAAAAATCAACCGCATTAATAAGCTGATAAAAGTACTTCCAAGCAACATCTTCTCTCAGTTTGCCTTTTGCAACCTTATTGAAAAGCTCTCCACCTTTACAATACTCTATAACAAAGTAAATCCTCGATTTTGTTGCCATAACCTCGTACAGCTCCACAACATTAGGGTGCTTTGCAATCCTCATAACAGAGATCTCTCTCTTGATCTGCTCACTAAGCCCAACCCTCATAACCTTGTCTTTGTCAATCATCTTGATAGCTACACTCTCGTTAGTATGAACACTCCTTCCATAATACACTTTAGCAAAAGTACCTTGACCTAGTAACCTCCCAACCTCGTATCTATCAGTTAATACACTTGGTTTGTTCTCCATTTATTCCTAATCTACAAAAACTTCAATTGAATAAAGTAAGAAAGCTAGAAAACAATTGGATTCAGAACCCAGTAAAACTGATTTCGATCTCTCCTTTCTAGCACCGAAGGCAAGTTAACAAGAGATTGAGAAGCAAAACCCAGAATATCCGATTCGATTTATACCAATGGAGAGGAAGAAGAAGGAAATTACCTCTCTAATGAAGCGGATTCGATCAATAAAGTATGGATCTTTTGCTTTGACTAGCGCATCAGCTCTCTGTATTGATTTTTTTTATTTATATTTTTGTTTTTTGAGTTTTATTAATTTAATTAAAAAATAAATAATACTCCCCAAAAGCAATGTCTTGAAAACCGGACCGGATTGGACGGTCCGACCAATCTAACCGCGACGCAGTAAATTTGCCGGTTCAAGTTTAGTTTAAAACTGGGTTTGTCTTGAATCGCGATATTGCTTGGGCAGTTGGGCTGTTGTCTTCGGTGTCTTTTCATGTATAACAACTGATTTAGTTTGGTCTAATATGATCATAATGACTTTTCCAAATATTGATTTTTCTTGTTTATTTCAATAATAAAACAATTAAAAAAAATCGTTATCGTTATTGCTTACTTTTATTATAAGATTTCAGACAATTTCAGTTCCCAGACCATTGGAAATTTGGTATAGACTGGAAATTTCAATGATCAGGCCAGCGGTTAATTTTAGATTTGTAAATGGGCCTGTACGGTTAGTTTTAGATTTGTAAACGAGCCTATACTAACTTAATAAGTCCAATAGTTAAATGAGTGAATAAATCTAGGGTTTTAGTTGTTTTTTTTTCTTTTGATATATAATCGCAGAGGGAGCCGAGAACTGCCGCTGCAGAGGAAATCAGAAGTCGTCGTCAGCTCCGAAACAACTGCAAACATGGTTCGTCCAAATTTCTTGCGGAGCTCTTAGCTTGTGTTTACCCTGTGCCACCGATTCTGTAACTCTTGTGCGTTCAGTGATTGCTCAGCTCCACATAGACATCGATATTCAAATTATGAGCGTTTTGTTAGTGTCCTAGGATTAATGGCAACTTTGTACTCGTATGTTCTATTTTGTGCGGTTTCGATTACACAAATGTGGCCGCTGTAATGTTTCAGGATAGAAATCTGACTTCAATGTTTTGTTGTCTTTGAAAATTGAGCTTTTGGGGAATCTGCTTATGACATTGCTCTACCAAATGTGATTATTTTGTATTAGTTGACTCGTCTGGTTCTTTGGCTTTTGTTTGTTTTGTCCTTTTATGTTCTATTGTAAATTTGCAGGCAAGGGGACTGAAGAAGCATCTAAAGAGGCTCAATGCCCCCAAGCATTGGATGCTTGACAAACTTGGTGGCGCCTTCGTACGTCTTCTTGTCTCAAACTTGTGTTAGAGACCATCCATTATCTATGCCTGTAACTTGTGTCTTAAATTGTTCATGATGCTGTTTCTTGCAGGCCCCCAAGCCGTCCTCTGGACCTCACAAGTCGAGGGAGTGCCTTCCGCTTGTCCTAATCATCAGGAACAGGTTGAAGTATGCTTTGACATACCGTGAAGTCATCTCCATCCTGATGCAAAGGCATATCCAAGTTGATGGAAAAGTGAGGACTGACAAGACATACCCTGCTGGCTTCATGGGTACGTTTCTTTTCAGGTTTATACCCTTTTGTTTCATGTATTTTGATCACTGTCCTAAGCAGCATTTCGATTTGAATAGATGTTGTCTCGATCCCCAAGACGAATGAGAACTTCCGTCTTCTGTACGACACCAAGGGACGTTTCCGTCTCCACTCCGTCAGGGACGAGGAAGCAAAGGTTTGTTGCATTTTCTTCTTAAATCTTGACTATATGATTAGTAATTGAATCAGGGAATAATGTGTGAATTGATTTGTTTCATCGTGCAGTTCAAGCTTTGCAAGGTTAGGACTATCCAGTTCGGGCAGAAGGGAATTCCTTACCTCAACACTTATGACGGTCGCACCATCCGATACCCTGACCCGCTCATCAAACCAAACGACACCATCAAGCTGGACCTTGAGGAGAACAAGATTGTGGAGTTCATCAAGTTTGACGTGGGTAACGTTGTGATGGTGACTGGGGGTAGAAACAGAGGGCGTGTGGGTGTGATTAAGAACCGTGAGAAGCATAAGGGAAGCTTTGAGACGATTCACATCCAAGACTCAACAGGACATGAGTTTGCTACAAGGTTGGGCAATGTGTTCACCATCGGCAAAGGAACAAAGCCATGGGTGTCTCTTCCAAAGGGCAAAGGTATTAAGCTGACAATCATCGAGGAAGCCAGGAAGA
The DNA here is from genome assembly GCA_039880935.1 of Streptanthus diversifolius. Lineage (NCBI taxonomy): Eukaryota > Viridiplantae > Streptophyta > Magnoliopsida > Brassicales > Brassicaceae > Streptanthus > Streptanthus diversifolius. The sequence continues at coordinate 23,388,853 of JAXGFM010000010.1, read as the reverse complement.
GGCTTTCTGCCCAACAAGCTGCTTAAAGTCGAATCATCCAAGGCCGTTTCGTTTTACTCTTGTGTCATAGACTCTCGCTTCTTGCCTCAGTTTGAGTTTTTTCTATTACATGTTTCTTGCTTGCAAAACCCCATAAAAAACAGCTGAAATTTTTAGAGCGTTTTGTAATGTTTGTATGGAAATTTTTTAGTAATTTACTCTTCAAAATTATTTGACTTTTTGATGTATAAAATGCTAAACGATTCTTCAAAGTCAACGAATTAATAGGGTAATCTGACGGCCTAGTTTGCGCTTGGAGGAGTTTAAGTGATACAGACAATAAAATCGTGAGTTTAAACTAGTTTGTACATTCAAAAGTGAGATTTTGTTTTGTACTAGTTTGCTTAGGCTATTAAGTAGGACGGCTCTACTGGCTTCTCTCATGGACTCAGCAAAGTGAAGCTCCAAACATAAAAAGACGAATCTTTTCAAATCACCTCTAACCTAAGTACGAACCACTCCTTTGCTTTGCATTCTTGTGTTTGTCGCTTTACAGAACAAATATGTAAGCCGCCTTATAAAAGTCAAATAATTGCAAACAATTGGGTGTTTTAACTAAACTCGCTTCACACTAAGTCACATATATCATCGTTTATAATTGCTTGATTTTTGCTCTCTCACTTAGTCAAAATCATTCCCTTACTTCCCGGGAAACTTCCGCCTCTGCAATAAAGGAAGAAGAAGAGTATTCCATACGTAAACATCGTGGCAAATGATGTAATAAACACACAAAGTCATATACATATATATGCAAAGAGAGCAATAATTGCCTTTTTTTTTTAAGAAAGAAAAAAGTGAAAGCACATGCTATTAGCTGACACTTTGAAGTAAAGGTCAGCGAACGTGATGCCAATCAGTTTTTTAGATCTCTCTCTCTCTCTCTCTCTCTCTCTCTCTCTCTTCTCTATGCATTTTCGTCACTCTGACTTTGTCTGCAAAGTAGATCTGCTTCAATGGCTTCTCCTCTTCTTCCGACTTCAACTTCTCCTGATCACCTCCCAGGTGGCGATCCACCGTTGCTGAGCTCTCTACGCGTCCTCGTGTCTCGCGTTCTAGCCTCAGTCCGTCACGCTTCAGCTGACGCTCGTCCCTGGACGGAGCTCATTGACCGGTCAGCGTTTTCCCGGCCACCATCGCTCTCGGAGGCAGCGTCGCGAGTAAGGAAAAATTTTTCCTACTTCAAAGCCAATTACATAACGTTAGTGGCAATCTTGCTCGCCGCGTCTCTCCTCTCGCACCTTTTCGCTCTCTTCCTCCTTGTATCACTGGCTGCTTCTTGGCTTTTCCTATACGTTTTCCGTCCGTCGGATCAGCCGTTGGTCATCGGAGGACGCACGTTCTCCGACCTGGAGACGCTAGGGATGCTCTGTCTTTCTACTGTGGTGGTGATGTTCATGACAAGCGTTGGATCGCTCTTGATGTCGACTCTGGCCCTTGGGATGATGGCGGTGGCCATCCACGGCGCGTGTCGTGCACCCGAAGATTTGTTTCTTGAGGAACAAGAAGCCATTGGATCTGGCCTTTTCACCTTCTTCAACCAAACTGCCTCAAACGCAGCTGCCGCTGCCATTGCCACATCTGCCATGTCACGCGTTCGAGCCTAAGATTGTTTTGCATTTACATATACTTTTCGTTTCATTGTTCTTATCTCTATCGAAGTCCCCTCTGACTTAGGTTATTTTTTAAAAGTTATTTTTATTTATTCTTATAAAACGAGATTAATTCCTTGGCTCGATATGATATCCATATATCCCCTTTTTAATTTCGTTTAACAAGTAAACCGGTGGCAAAATATACCCACCACTAATCTAATTAATCACTACATCACTGAGGTTCCGAATTTTGATCTTCCCACAATGTCTCTTGGCAACACATGAACCTGGTCGAATTATCAACACAAGAACACGATTAGCTTAAATTTCAAACTCTATTATAAAGTTGTAAGAATAATAATAAAAAAATAATCTTTTGTTTGTTTTTGCCTGCGGAATTTCGATCGAACATGGAAGTAATAGCAGTGTGATTAGCAATGATCAAGCGAGACTTCTGTATACATACATAGTCTCTGTTTACGTCGCTTCAAGGAATTTTTACGCAGTATTCCATATGCTTCTGAAAACCTGACTCTTAGATTTTCTTTCTTTTATTCATAAATAATATTTTTTTTTAGGTTTTCATTTTCATTAATTGATGTTAATAAATCAGAAACGGTAAGAAATACTACCAAAAAAATATTCAAATTTGTTGAGTTACCATTAATTATATTTATGGATAAGTGTGTGAGAAAATATTACATTCATAACTAAATAATAACTGTTTCTTAATTTTGTATAGTAACTCTAAGAAATCATTCTTTTATAAAACAATTTGAGTTATGTGGAATCATGATATATTTTGCTTAGGGCAATGTTGTGGCAGAGCCAATTTTTACAAATTCTTAGTCCTCCATACTCATCCTCTTGGCAACTCGGTAATATGAATGGTGTTATCCTTTTTCTTAGCTTTACCTTTGGTTGTGTAACCATCCTTTGCGAGCTTAATTGTCCCATTGAAATTACGAAATTAAGGGACCATACTTTTCTCCATTCAGCTCAATGTTATTGACAATATCCAGGGGATCATATTTGGCACCTCACACCTCCAGCCATTGAAACTCCATTGCCGCCATTGGTAAGTACCTAACAAGCATTAACAGGTTAACTCATCTCCTCTGCAACCTTTGCCCACACATTGGCCATCTTCTCTGCATATCCAACCTGCACATCCAAATCCAACAACTCTGTTTTCATATATTTTCTCTCTTTATTTCACAAATCCCACTCAGATTTCTGCGTTCACCAGCATACAAGAAAGCAGATACCGCCAATTTTCAAGCATTCACTCAATAACTCTAATCAATCATCCCTTTGAGGGCATCCATTTCATGAAAGAATTTCCTCAAAACATACCAATATATATATCATCCCTTCTAATCAAGACCTCACTCATCTAATAACAATGTACCTGGTTAACAACAAACCCCTTCATCATATTCAAGAAGTCTGCACGCCTTTCTCTGTCTAGCCTTTCAACCTCGCACCTGTTATTTTCCTGAGGTGATTATATATATACATTTGCATAAGATTTAAATCAGCATAAGTTTGTTTCGTATAGTGGCATGATGGGAACCACCTTGATACGCTCGTACTCCCTGATGGCTACATTTTTGGCGTCCTCAGTGCCCTTGATGGTTTCTTTTAACTCTTCTATCTTCTTAATATTTGATTTGTCACCGCCAAATACCTTTGACGATGCAGCTTCTAACTTCTCTGCTCTTCCTTTCAGTGAAGAAAGCTCAGATAGAAGCGTCTGTACTGTCAGTAAAGCACTAGATCTATCTGCAAATGCGCCCTGGACCGCCATCATTAGGCCAAGGTAATCGTGGAGTGTGTCCTGACATCAAAGAGTAGCTCCTTATTGAAACTCAGGCTGAGCTCGGGTAAGAGTGGAATAAATTCTTCGTATTTCTACTGGTATCTAAGTTACCAGATGCTTGACCGTCTGAGAATTCAGCTCTCTGTAACATCTGCTAGCTTTTACAGCTGCAGTGGCTACATTCTTCATATCGTTGGCACGAGCTCTTTGAGAACTGAAGACAGCTTCTTCGTTCTCGAATTTCGTAAGTTTAATGAATGTTAATCCCAATGCCCCCATAGTCTCCCCCATGTCTTGCTGTGCCTTCACGAGTGTTTCAGCCTACGGAAAAAGAACCATGAAAATTACTGAGCTAAGTGATGTATAAATGAAGTTAACAAATATGAAAATCTACCTGCTGCGAAGCATTAATGATCTGTTGCTCAAGATCATGCATCTTCTCCTTCTTCTCCAAGAAGTCTTTATCTTCTTCCACAACGGCTGGTTTTGATCCACCCCAGTCATTTGAGACTGATTGTCTAAGCTCTTTGAACAATCTAAGCAGATCCTTACCGCCTCTAGCCGGCTGAGCCACCTCAACCGCAGAGGCTCCTCCACCGCCTTCACCAAACAACTGTTTTGGCAGCTTCACGGCGCCATCCAACATCCTAGAGGCCAAATCTGTGCTCGTCTGCAGCGGTAACTTCCCTTCCACCTGAAGAAACACCTTCACCTCATCGCTGTTCCTGATGACAGGATGCGCAGCGAGCCTGCGCAAGTATTTCTCCAATGCAACTCTTCTCTGCTCCAAAAACTCTTGCTTTTGCATCACTTGACTCTCCACCACGCTCTTGTCTGGCCTCGGTGGGATGCAGAACCCTCTATACGACTCAGCTAATCTATCTGCCAATGTAACAACATCTCTGAATCTTCTTCACACACTAAACTCCGATCCGCCGTATTCAGCGAGATTCGTTCTGGTTGTAATCTGGTAAGTGATGTAAGTGCTTCCTCCGGAAATCATAGAACTTGCCGTATCTTGCACTTTCTGAGGGCTGGAAACAGTGATCTTGATGTAATCGGAGCTCGAAGAAGACGGAGATCTAGATAGTGAATCTGAGGACTGACTATGAAGGCTGCCATCATCAGAGCCATTGATCTCGGAATTTTCATCGAAAGGGCTAAAGATAACATCGGCGTAAGACGGAGGCTCGATATAAGAGCCGTTGTCGCTACCGTTTGGTTTAGAGTGAGGGATCCGATGATCACGGTTACGAAGGCGGCGCAAAAAGTGGATCGGAATCCGCCGGAGTCACGATAATCGGGGGTGGAAAGAGCGGGTGTCGCGCGTCGGAGAGAGTTGACATGGCGCTGCGATAGCCGGAGTTGGATTTATCGCCGTTGACATCGCTTCTCGTAAAAGGATCGCCATCATCGCGGAGGAAGAGATTCTCCATCTCTTCCCTGGACGCGTGAAGATGGGCCTCGTCGTCATTCTCTGAACCCATCATTTCCGATGAAGTGCTAAGCTAATTTATCATTTCCATCATATCTCTGAACCCATCATTCTCGACTAATCTATGAAGTGCTAAGCTAATTTTAGTAAGAAATTCAACGGAGATTCCGAGGATGTGGAGGTGAAGATGACACAGTGGTCTTGAACCGCAATCAAAAGCCGGATTGGCTAAGTCGCGGCGGTGGGGCTCACTGAGGAGACTGGATCGATAAGTGGCGTGAAGTGTCGTGAATGACCAATTGGAAAAGATGAGATGACAAAGAGTATCTTTCGGGTCACGTTAAGGACTTAGGCTGGATTTTTGACCCGACCCGGCATTAATTGGCCCAATTTGCAACTTAAGTCTTATTCTTAAACGTGCTAGACATATCTCCACATCCAAACGGACTGACTAGGTTTCACTTGCTTCTTACAAGTCAACGAGTTAAGAGTTTTAATGGTTTTCCGATGAACTCAGGGCGGATCCACTCAGGGCTCCGAAATTGGGGTTGTCGGGTCCGACCCATGTGGGATGCCGACGATTGTTGGTCACTGTGCTTCTTCTCAAAGTACCCATCTTCACCTTTCGCTCTTGTTCTTTTTTTTTTTATTCGGAAATGAGAACGTAGTGTAATGGAACTTCCTATGGCGAGACCCTCAAAGCTCAGATTTTTAGGACAAGGGGGAAAACGGATGAGGCTGATGAAGAAATTTCAATCGTTTGTCTCATTGAAGAATTTTATTTTATACTGTACAATAAGTGTCTAAATGGCTAGTGAATCACATGAACAATCCTGAAGATGAAGATGTGGAGAGCTTTTGCCGTCTCTTGATAGAAAATTTACTGATTCTTCAAGTTTTAGAGAATTTTGTGGCGTCCAGTTATGAAGCAGAGATTGGAAGTCGCATCATGAAAGCACTGAAATCATGAAATTTTCTAGGGGAGTTTCTCCAGAACTGGAGAAGCAGATGTCCCATGTTTTGAGAAAATCAAATTCAACTGATGGTGATGATGAGCGCAGCAATGGATTTGGTTTTGAGTTGATAAATTTTCCAGCCACTTTAGGCATATTTTAGAATTTAGTACATGCTATTTAATTTGAAAATATTAAAGATTCTGAGAATCCAAAAGCTTAAACAGATTTGGTGTCCGAGGATGAGAAAAAGAAACAAAGAAAGTGGGCCGGTAGAGGTTCACCTACATCTTGTGGAACAAGAATCAAATTCTAAAAGCAGAAACTGTTTGTTGTTTAGTGGTTACACCAAATCAGTGTGTGCGGGTTAGACTATCCGGCCTTCAACTTCAACTCAGCTTTAAAAGGTATCTCTACTTTCTCTTTCTCTTACAAGTCAGAATCGAATATGGAGCAAGTCTGGTTCTTCTTTGTGTTGTTGGTTTTTGTAGCTTCACTTGTTAATGCAGAAGTTCACTTCCATGAGTTCATTGTGTGTTTACTACTTCCCTTCATTGTTACTCACATTGATGCTCAACTTACTTTGTTCTTTTGTGTGTTTGGTTTAGATCCAAGAGACGCCGGTTAAGAGGCTGTGCAGAGTTCATAACTACATCACTGTGAATGGACAGTTTCCAGGGCCAACCTTGGAGGTGAGAAACGGTGATTCCCTTGTCATCACAGCCATAAACAAAGCTCAGTACAACATCAGCCTCCACTGGTAGCTCACTCACTCTCCCTTGTATCAAACCAATGCTTGATAATCAAAATACTAGCTATAAATAAAAGTCTGCTACAGGCATGGGATACGGCAGATGCGGAATCCATGGGCGGATGGACCAGAATACATAACCCAGTGCCCAATCAAACCAGGAGGTAGTTACACCTACAGGTTCAACATCGAAGAACAAGAGGGTACCTTGTGGTGGCATGCCCACAGCAGATGGCTGCGAGCCACAGTGTATGGAGCTCTCATCATCCGCCCTCCGCTCTCTTCTCCTCATTACCCTTTTCCAGTTCTTCCGAAGAGAGAGATTACCCTCCTCTTAGGGGAGTGGTGGGACAGAAATCCCATGGATGTCCTGAACTTGGCCCAGTTCACGGGAGCGGCACCAAACGTGTCAGACGCCTTCACCATCAACGGTCAGCCTGGTGATTTCTACAGATGCTCCAGCCAAGGTACATTTAGTTTATGCTTACCATGACTAAAAAAATGTGTTAGTTTTGCTTAATATTATGTTTTGTCACAATGCAGAAACTTTGAGATTTCTGGTGGGCTCAGGAGAGACCATCCTCCTCAGGGTCATCAATTCTGGCTTGAACCAAGAACTCTTCTTTGCTGTCGCGAATCACAAACTGACAGTGGTTGCAGCGGATGCCTCCTACACCAAACCTTTCTCGACCAATGTCATAATGTTAGGTCCAGGTCAGACAACCGATGTACTTCTAACCGCAGACCAACCGCCAGCACACTATTACATGGCCGCTCACGCCTACAACAGCGCCAATGCTCCCTTTGACAACACCACCACCACCGCAATCCTCAAGTACAAAGGCGCCCCCTGTGTTACTCTTCAAGGTAAATCAATGTCACGGGCGATACCTGCGCAGCTGCCAGGATTCAACGACACAGCAACAGCAGCAGCGTTCACAGCGCAGATGAAGAGTCCTTCGAAAGTGGAAGTGCCCATTGAGGTTGACGAGGACTTGTTTTTCACAGTGGGATTGGGACTATTTAACTGCCCAACCCCCAACACGCAAAGGTGTCAAGGCCCTAACGGAACACGCTTCACCGCGAGCATCAACAACGTCTCGTTCGTCTTCCCCAGAGGAAACTCCATCATGCAAGCCTATTACCAAGGCACTCCCGCAGGTGTTTTCACCACAGACTTCCCTCCTGTTCCTCCAATCACATTTGACTATACAGGAAACGTGAGCAGAGGGCTATGGCAGCCTTCCCGTGGAACAAAGGCCTACAAACTAAAGTACAAATCGAAGGTACAAATTATATTGCAAGACACGAGCATCGTGACCACTGAGAATCACCCAATGCATCTCCACGGCTACGAGTTCTATGTTGTTGGGACAGGAATTGGTAACTTCAACCCAAGCAAAGACACAGCCTCCTTCAACCTCCTCGACCCACCACGGAGAAACACAATTGGAACCCCTCCAGGTGGATGGGTAGCCATCAGATTCGTGGCCGATAATCCCGGAGTGTGGCTGATGCACTGCCACATCGACTCGCATATATTCTGGGGTCTGGCAATGGTCTTCTTAGTGGACAACGGCGAGGGGCATTTACAGTCTGTACAGGCTCCACCATTGGATTTACCCCAATGTTAAAACTCTATTATATCTTTTTTCTTCTCCTTAGTTTGTTTAGTATGATGGAATTTTTCACAAAGCATGCCACTCATAGACTCACTCTATATTACAAAGATCATCAAATCACATATAGCTTCTTCCCCGATGAAAACAAACGAAGTGCCTAAAGTATCTCAATTTTGCAAACAAAAAATTAATAATAATAATTTTTAAAAAGTGCACCAGCCGGGAATCGAACCCGGGTCTGTACCGTGGCAGGGTACTATTCTACCACTAGACCACTGGTGCTTTTATGCTTGACTACCACGAAATAATGAAATCCTAACACATATGACTAGACCAGAAACAATAAATATTAGTAGTACTCTCGCACTCGGCATTAACTTTCAAGTTGACAGACCCAAACTTCGTTACCTTCGCCGTCATGGCCTCCGCACTCGAGTGCTGGACCAATCGCGGTGCCGGCGACGGCACTGACGACGAGTTAGTTGACCAAGTCCTCATGTGCTCCGACGACAGGTCTGAATCCCTCACAACGGCTCCACGTTTCGATCAGACCTCCTCCGCTATGCAGAAGCGGTTTCAGCGTCTAGGCCGCAACGTCTCCGACGCGATCGCATCGATCAAGAACTCTCTCAGCCTCGACTCGGGGCGGGAAAACCAGAATGCAGCCGGCGGAGGCAGAAAGCTCGTGTGGGCCTCTGTTGTGAGAAACCTTGCTAAAATGTATCCGGGAAGCCAGTTGCCGGAGAAGCTCGTCTCTAATCTCAGGAAGCATTACGATTCTTTGCCTTTCAGGTAAAACAGTATCTCCCAGACAATTCACTTTTTTCCTCATTCAGCGATTAAATTAACGCTTAAGGTATTGCGTCATTTTTACTCATTAGTTAGCTGATTAAGGAATGTTTATTCGTCTGGGTTTCTTAAATTCAGTATTAATCCACCCAGAATGAATAGCATTTTTAGTATTTTCGGGAAGATACAGAAAATCAATAGATCTAGATATGTTGTTATATTTGGTGGATCATGGGGTAATGTGGATAATAATTATGCTTTTGTTTTAACAGTTACAGTCAGTCTGGTTTCGATATGAACGAGGTATTTGTACACATAAAGCTGATTGAGCAAACTTCTGGAGATAACAATCCTGTGTTTGTGATTCAAGAGGTGTGCGATGAGGAAGCTCAAGGTTCAGTGTTCAAGCTCACATTCGCTTGCACTTGTTCGCTTTCATGGTCAACCGTTTCAGCATCTCTTGATAGTGCTTCGGTTTGTTGTAAGAAGGTACAGATCTTTGAGAAGAAGGGTTTGACTCTAGGAGTTGTTCTTCTTTTGGTTGAGTTCGGACAAGAACAATTGTTCAAGACCATGGTAGATAATGCCCTTAAAGCTGCTGTAAGGAAACCTAAGTCAACCTCTGTGAAGCTCCCTTTTGGCCTCTGCGGCTGTCAAGAACAGAATGCAGGTGTAGGAGAACTCGGGGATGTTGATGAAGAGTCCATTGATCAATGCTACAGACAAGACTTAGAATGTACGAAAACTAGGATCCAGCTTGAAATGCCACCCCCAAGCTCTTCTTTTTCTATATCAGTAGATGAATGGCAGACCATCCAATCGGGCGGCGATGATATCGAGAAATGGCTACTGAATTCGGATAATCTCGAGTTTAGTGATCGGCTAGGACCAAATTCTTTCAAAGGAGTTTACAGAGGAAAAAGGGTAGCCATTGAGAAACTGAAAGGCTGCGATAAGGGGAATTCATATGAGGTTGAAATCCGAAAAGATTTCTTGGAGCTGATGACTTGTGGACACAAGAGCATTCTGCAGTTTCATGGTGTCTGCATCGATGAAAATCATGGATTATGCGTGGTAACAAAACTGATGCAAGGTGGATCACTCCGTGAACTGGTGTTGAAGAAAAAAAAGCTTCAGACCAAGGAGATATTTCGAATTGCTGTTGACGTAGCAGAAGGGATGAAGTTCATGAACGATCATGGTGTTGCATTTAGAGACCTTAACACACAGAGAATACTATTAGATAAGCAGGGGAACGCCTGTTTGGGTGATATGGGAATAGTCACCGCATGCAAGAGTGTCAGCGAAGCCATGGAGTACGAAACAGATGGCTATCGATGGCTTGCACCCGAGGTCTGTATTCCTGTGAAGCTTTTCTTGCATAATCCTAGTTCAGTGATTTTGCTTCAGGATTATGCATTGCCATTACCTCATCACATTGCCTGGTGACTAGATGAGTAAATTAGACTTGTAGGCACCTGAAAGTTACTCACATGCTTCATCATTACATTAACTGATCATGTTAAATGTTTTTCTCTATCTCTAATTCTTCTTGTCCAATTATGAAATGATTTAGATAATCGCGGGAGACCCAGAGAAGACGAGGGAGAGTTGGATGAGCAATGCGTATAGCTTTGGGATATTGCTGTGGGAGATGGTGACAGGGGAGGAGGCTTATGGATCTTGCTCGCCAGTGCAGGCAGCGGTTGGGATTGCAGCGTGCGGGCTAAGACCGGAAATCCCAAAGGATTGCCCTCAAGTCCTCAGATATCTTATGACCAAATGCTGGAACACTTGCCCCTCCACACGCCCTAACTTCTCTCATATCCACTGCATCTTGCTCCGTGCCATCTCACGGTAATTACAACAACTCTCTCTCTCATCTCCACTGTTTCCACGAATTGGACTGTGGCTTTTTTTTAAGAGATCTGTAGCACATAATTAGTTTCTGACTTTCTGTGTGTGAGAGCACAGTTTCACACATCAAATATTATTTCGAGATAGCAATGAATAAGAAAGCTGCGCCGAAAAGAAGGCTTTACGTAAATTTTGGTTAGATGGTAGCGTTTTGGTTAACCTTGACGACTGAGGACCCATTTGGGTGGATAGTGTAGACCAGAACGATGAAGTTAACAGATTCATTATAAGCCTTTTTGCAAGCCCACTTCCGTTTTACATTGTCAATGGGCTTAATTTCTTCTCAAAAATTGTACGTTGACCGAAATGAGTGGTTTTAGAAAGAAAAAAAAAGTACGACTTCAAATTAGAACTGTTCTAAATGACATAAGAGTAACGATTGTTTATGGACTGGCTCCTTCAAAAGTATAACGATGTTCATTTCATTATATTTTTGCTAAAGAAATAAAAAAATAAAGCCAAGTCAAAGTTTACCGGGTCAATTTCTAGAGGGAAAGACAGTATCGTGCATTGCAAATGGTGTCAATATTTAAATTAAAATTTTGCATTTTCATTTTCGAACTTTATATGGTTAACAATTGTAGAAATACGAAAAGGAGAAACATCCTAAAGCTAAAACATTTTTCTAAAGTTTATTTTGAGCAACTTGTAATTGTTGCTCAAAAATCAAAATTAACTAGTCAAAAAGACAAAAGAAAATGAGGAAGGTGGGATATAAAATGGAGCAGACATTGATTTGTCTTCGTCTCTGGACGACGACTTGAACTACTCCAACAAAACAAAGGATGAGTTCCGATCAACGGCAGAGATTGCTCCGAGCAGCAATCTCCATCATCCTCCTCTTCTTTCTTTCTCACAATCTCACGTTTGGTTTCAGCACCGAAGGTACTTTTGTCTCATCTTTCTGAGTCTATTCAAGTGTTGATGGATGGAATATCGGATGGTATTTTGCAGCATTGGCCCTGATGAAATTCAAAGAGAGGATAGAGAGAGACCCATTTGGAGCTCTGATGAATTGGGGAGAGCTTCCTCATTGTTCTTGGTCTGGTGTCGTTTGTTCACATGGAAGAGTCGTTGTCTTGTAAGTCAGAGATGAGAAGAGTCCCAATTTAGTTCTTCTTTCTCATCTTTATAAATTGATGTCTTATTATGTATACGTAGAAATCTACAAGATCTCTCCCTCCACGGAACACTTGCACCTGAACTCGGAAACCTAACTCACTTGAAATCCCTGTAAGTAAACGTTTTTCCAACACTCCCTCAAACTATGCGATAGACACCCATATAATTACAGCTTCCATGTTCTTGTGCAGTATTCTGAGAAACAATTCATTTTCCGGCAAAGTACCTAAAGAGGTAGCAGAATTGCAGGAGCTTGAGATCTTGGATTTGTGTGACAACAACTTTGGCCAACCATTCCCCTTCACCTCCAACGGTCGTAAGCTGCTTCAGATAACCCCCCCTGGCCAGGATCCAGGCTTGCGTGAAGCTCCTCCTCCTCCTCCTTTACCTCCTCCTCTATCCTCCGTAAAACTATTTTCCCCTCCTTCTCCTAGAGGTGAAAGCCCTCCCAATGGTACCCACGCCCAGATCACAAACCCGCCTCTAGCTCTTCCTCCACCAGTTCCAGCTCCACCAGCTGAGCCTCCACCATTTCCCATTCCAGCTCGACGTTCTGCTATCAAGAAAGAGAAATCTCACAAGATTTTCATAATAGTTGGAGTGCTTGTAGGTGTATTAGGCGTCATGGCCGCATTGGTGGCCTTTTTTCTTCTCAGGAACAAGAAGGTAATAACGATTAAGCCATGGGCAACTAGGAGCATTGGCCAGCTTCAAGATGTTGTTATTACAGGTATCACGTTTTCTTCACTCACTGTGTATTCTTTACTCTATTCAATAAGATGGCAGATTGGTGAGTGACTCTAGTGTAAATATGACTCATGAAGGTGTTCCTAAGCTGAAGCTATCAGAACTAGAAAGTGCCTGCGAAGATTTCAGTAACATCATAGGCTCCATATCCTCAGACGCCACCATCTACAAAGGAACTCTCTCCACGGGCTCTGAAATTGCCGTTCTATCAGTCGCACCTGGATCCCTCCAGGACTGGTCAGTGGATCTCGAAACACAGTTCCAAGAAAAGGTAATAGCATCAGAACCTCCATCGCCACTCTAGTTTCTCCTCTTCTTAACACTACATGCAATCCTGCAATGCAGATACAGAGGTTATCTCAAGTGGACCACAAGAACTTTCTGAACATAATCGGATATTGCCATGAAGAGGAGCCATTCAACCGGATGCTAGTTTTCGAGTACGCTCCTTACGGATCTCTCTCCGAGCATCTGCACGGTCAGTAATGCCACTTCTTCCACAGACTCAGCCACATCCGTTAATTTCTTAACTAACTGTATTATTATTTGCAGAGCCAGACGCAGAGCACTTGGACTGGCCAAAGAGACTGAGAATTGCAATGGGAATAGCTTACTGTGTGGAACACATGCAAAATCTAAACCCTAAACCCATCTCCCACACAAACTTCAACTCCTCTTCCGTGTACTTAACAACAGATTACGCAGCAAAAGTCGCTGACTTTACTTTCTTCAGCTCCACACCAATTGATCCCCAGACCAACTACGTCTTCAGCTTTGGCGCCATTCTGCACGAGATCGTCACCGGAAAGATCCCGGATCCGGATTCTCCGCTCCAGGGAACCAAGCCCACGAGAGAGCTTGTGGATCCGACCCTGAAAAGCTTCGACGAAAATGTCCTGGAGAGGTTGTGGGAAGTGGTTATCGAGTGTTTGAATCAGAGGCCGGAAATGAGGGAAGTGGTGGCTAAGCTGAGAGAGATCACCGGAATAACGGCGGAAGCAGCGTTGCCAAGGCTATCGCCGGCGTGGTGGGCGGAGCTGGAGATTATATCCACAGAAGGAACCTAAAGTGTGTAGATTTTAATATATATATACACATCAATTGCAATCTGCAATGTAAAAATAATGTTTCGTCTGTATCAACATTTTGTTTTTTCATGTTTCGAGATTGGGTATCACCTTGTTGTATACTAAAAAGATGATTTTTTTTCTTTATTTGGGTTAATTTTGGGATATAATCGGTAAAGTGAGAGGATTGATGATACCTTTAAACAACATGAAGTTGAGCAATGATTTATAAAAACGACAAGTATATGAATACACCCTTGACTCACATCGTGCTGGGCCCGGGCCCATGTTAGGCCTGCTGTATAACAATTCTAATTCTTGGTCTGCAAAATGTTTCTTAGGTTAAGTCTCCACGTTGATCATGTATAATCACAATCAAAAAAGTCCAAAAACTCAAACAATTTAGGGGGTGATTGATGAATCATTTATTATATAGTAGAAAATTTTAGTCTACTTTTTACGAAATTTCTCTAATTCCCACCAGAAACATTTTGCTGCCTATAATTTTTACAGATTGATTGGCAAATTAAAAGAGAATTTTAAAGTTTTTTTTTCTAATCATTTGCGGTTATTGTCTTTCAGTCACACCCTTCATTTGAATCTAAGACGCTTCTAGTGATCTTCGTGTGACATTTGTATGTGTCCTTAATTAAAATCTTGTGTAGTGAAAAACATAGAAGTAAAAATAGGACAAAAACAAAGGTGAGTTATTGTGTATGCATGCCAATCATTATACATCTAGCCGCAGAGATGGACCTATTTGATGGAAGGGGGTCACATGTCACCCTTAAATTTCCAAAAAACCCTTTATAATTATTACATAAACAAACATTTGCAACCCAGTAATTTTAGTTAAGATCCAACCCATTTTTGAAATAAAATTAAATATATCTCAACCCAGTAAATTATTTTACACTATTTACATTTTGATGAATTATTAAGTTTACTTTCATTATTGTTTTTTTATCCGTTGAAGCATTCAAACTTCAGTCATATTTTATATTTAGCTGTTCAAAATTCCTAATCCTATTTAAAGTTTCTGTAAAATATATATATATATATATATGGTCAGTTTCTACTATTGTGTACGTTTGTCACGTGTTTTATGTATAGAAAAAAATTGGTGTATATATTTTCATTGTTTCTAAATTTCAGTGTAATTTTTGTTCAAATTTAATTCACACATGCACATTTCCGAATGCTTGAGTTAATAAAAAATAAAAAATATTAATAATATTAATCTGAGCTTTGCTAAAAGTATATATGTATAATTTTCTGTGAAGTAATTATAGTTTTAACCCCGATAAAATTATTTTCTGGGTCTGTCATTGACTAGCCGTTTTATTTTTAATTCTCTATACAGGCGTTTTTAATGCCATTCAGAATTGGCATTTTCTTATACCATTAACAGAAAATTCCACTTTTGACGTTGGGAAACAAAATACTTTAATAAACTTCAATAATAAATCCTACTCTGTTATAGATTTTCATTAAGCAGTGTATGTATTGATGTGATTATTAATTCCACATAATGCAACCGAACCAAACAAATTGAAGTAAACAAAATTAGCACTGAGTTTAGTTTTTATAAGTTGTTCAAAATTAAGAAAATACAATCCAAACTGAAACCGAAACCGAAACCATACAAATTAATGCATTCCGACATGATAGAAACATTCTGTAAAACGAAACACACGAAATTTGGGTGGATCTAGAGATAAGAAGGTGCATGGTGGTAGTCAAATCATATGAGCCATTTTCTTCTTTAGCCTCTCTATCTCCGCTCTAGACGCCTCAATCTCACCTGTTAATTAGCATTTTAATCATTATCATATCAATTCTATATATATATATATATATCAAGTTAACTGTTATATACCTTGACTGGAGATAATACGTTGAGTCCAAGCAGATATACACTCCTTAAGCTCCCTTTGCTCAATCTCTAGACATCGCGTCTGCTCACTCACAATCCCTATTTGGGAACGTAACACGCTTACCTGCCTCTGTATATATATATAATAACTTATGAAATTATGTTTATATATGAAATTAATTAGAAGAATGAAGTAAAGAGTATTTTATATACATGGAGCTCCTTGGATCTCTCCACTAGATCATCAACATATTGAAGCTTCTTCCACCTTGACTTCTGAGCCGCAACACGGTTCGAAACTATGCTACATATTTGCATATATGGAGACCAATTAATTAACTTAAGGGTTCATGTATATGTATTGGTATCCAGGGGCCTGTAGATATCAAATCGCAAGATAATAAACAAAAATGGATCAAAATTATGTAACCGAACCGTTTGAGCTTCTTAGGGTCCATGGCAGGGTCAATATTCTGACGCAGACGAATGGTGAAGCCAGGCTCTACTTCATAGTTGACGTAACCTGCTTTCTTCTCTTCCTCCTCTTGGCAAACACTATTTGACACTTGAAACGACGTCGGCACGGGGAAGCTCGTCTCGGACATATTGTTTGTTGCCATTAAATTAATTTAGACATAAAAGTGTTCAACCTTCTATAATGTGACTGTGAGTACTGTCGAGTCTTATTTTTATAGCGAGTAAAATACATATTAAATACCCTATTTGCCCTTCTAAAATAGTGCTTTATATAACTTAAAACAATAATTACCATAACATCTTTTTTTGGCGGAAAATGATAACATATTTGACCAATGCTTTGTCATCAGATGTTAATACCTAACTTATCAAAAATTTCAATTTTAAAACTTCCAACATTACCAATATATACACAACTGATATTATTTCAATATGTACTAAATGTGAATAGTATAATAACTGGTTACCATAAAATTATCGCAATTAGTAAAAGTATACATTTGAAAGTTTTAAATGTAAAATTTCATAATTTTAAAAATTAACTGATGTTTAAGAATGTAAGAAAGTAGCAGCATATTTTCTAATATTCTTAAGTCCAGAAAAAAAATAAGAGGTCACTTTCCACATAATACGAAAGTTTTTTTTAAAGGATTCTTAAACGTTTTAAGTAAGGATTTTAATGAGATATTTTAAAATCTTAAAATAGTATTGATATATTTTCTCAAAAATGAAAATGCTTATGTGGATAGTAATTCAAGTGCAAAGTATGAAATAAGAGAAAAAACCAAAATCAGTTGAAAGTTCTTTAATGATCACTCCATGCATGTAAGTATTGTTAAAGCTAATTTCATAAACGTTTTTTTTTTTGTCATCTGGTGTTGTTTTATTAAAAATTCTAACCATATATTAAAGTCTAAACGAGGAAGTCTAAAACTTAAACAAGCAAGTCCAAAGTCCAAAAGAGGAAGTCTAAGTAGACAGTTTAAGTAAAATAACTCCGGTACTGTTTGTTTTTACCCCGAAAGATAAAAACAAAGTAAAAAAACATAAACAATAGAAACAAAATAATTAAACACAACATTCGCTGTTAATACTGAAACCCAAAATGGATATAGAGTTTGGTAGACAATATCAGCATTAATAAACCCAAGGATTGGAAATCTTCAAGAGTCTCAACATCCGCAATTTCATAAACGTTAGTGTGGATGAATAATAATAATAATAATAAGTCTACACAAAAAAAAAAATATTATAAGGAATAGAAAATGTGATGTCCCTTAGGAGACATCCGATAAAAAAAATGTGTGTTTAAGTGTATAGAAAGAACGTTAAGTAGTTTCAGCGACTATTCGATGATTGTACCCGAAAGTGAAAACCGGACGATGTTTCTTAGATGGATGAATTATCCAATTTCAGAGAACCTTCTCTCTTTTTTTTTCTTTAAACGACAATTTTCAAAGAACCTTTTGGATGACTTATTAAAAAGTCTATGATGATGACGAATCGATGATAATGCATGACATGGACGTGATGATCTCCATGTGACACTATAATGCGCAAGAAAGCCTTTATGTTTATTTTATTTGTTTAAGTTGCCAAGTAACTTCACTACACAAACATTATTCATCAACTTTTGTACCATTGCATTGAAGTTTCACATTTAAAGAATATAAATAATCCAATGACCCAAGATTCATTTGTACTTTAGGTCTTCCAAGAATATATATATAATTAATCCATAAAGAAGCCCATGTCTCTAAAAAAATCTTTTATGATTGTAATATACAAAGCTTTCTATCTACACCTCATTGCTACAAAGCTTCTCATTGCACAATAAAAAGAGCTTTTCTGACACACTTGTGCCTCTTTATACAGCGCGCCAAACCTTCAACCACCAAATTCATCTTCCGTAATTTCTCTCATCATTTTTCATTTTTCATTTTTCTTGGCCGCAAAGATGTTGCACATAGCGTTTGCATTGATCGGAGAAGCCACCTCGAATTCGCTTCTCATGTTCTGTTTCTGCAACCTCATTATTGTCATGATTCTCACCGGATCATCAAAATCCGGTTCCATGGATTCACAAGTTCCCGCATTTGCTACCTCTCTGAGCTTTAATACGTGCACCACTTCTTCTGATGATTGTGGTGATGATGATGATGAAGAAGAGATGACCGTTTCTGCTGTTCCATCTCCACAAGATGAGTCTGTGATCAATGCAGAAGAACAGATGACCGTTTCTGCTTTTCCATCTCCACAAGATGAGTCTTTGATCAATGCCTCCAGCTGCCATTGTTGTGATGACGATGGTGATGATGCTGAGGATGACAATGATGAGAGCAAAGAGACTGATGTTGAAGAGGAGGAAGAAGACGATGATTTGAGAATAAGGGCAGAAGAATTTATAGCAAAAGTTAACAATGAATGGAAGCACGAGAAGCTTAAGGCTTTGAATTTAGTTTATTGATTCGATCAAACAAAGTAATGAATTTTAAATCTAATCCTTTTGTTTAGATTTCGACATACTTTTTTTTTTACCTACGTGTAACTTTGTAACATAATTTTCAAGGTAAATCTAATATCTTTGTTAGAAATTTTGTGGAGAAACAAACAGTAGTTATGTTAGTTTACCTCTGTAATTAGTCAACGGTCTTGTAGCTTAAACACCGTTGTTTTGTAACTACGCCATCTAAATTTGCCCCGTTGCTTTTTTTTTTACTACAAAAATTTCCAGAGACGGAGAGAAAACCCAATAATGATGATCATCATCGCGGATTGGTTTTGTTCTGATTGATGCAAATCTCCAGATATTCTTCCTGCGAAGACAATGATGGATCAGAAAATAGCAGATGTACTTGCAGAAGATCCCTCTGTTGAGGAATTCGACACCGGTTTCGAATTCGACGCCTCTCGATTCTATGATTTCTCCAAACCGGAACTCGATTCAGAAACAGAGCTCTGGTTTGAATCAGCTGGAAACTGTCTTCCTTCACGTAACATCTGCATCTTTTTTTTTTATTTGCATAATTTGGTGATTTTGTTTGCTGATAATAGTTATGCTGCCTTTTTCTCTCAGCATTTAGCCTGAATCTGATCTGGAGATTCGACGATAAACATCTCAAGATCCCTAAACCCATCTCAGATCAATAAAACGGTATTATATGCAGTTTCTGTATTTGCTCTGTTTTCTTGCAACTCAAGGCTTTTGTTATATGTTATCAGGGTTCATATATTATAACAAAGTTGTTAAAGAAAGTCTAAAATCAAACCCTTTTTACGAAAAAATTCGACTTTGACGAGTTCCACAGCTTCTTTGTTGACAAGACAGAACAAACCTCTTGACATTTACTCTGTTCAACTTCTCACAAGGTATAACATATTTCCTCTTGACCACTCTTTTTTTTTTCCTTAGCTTCAACTAATTTATAATGTTTTGTAGATGTCAAAGATCATTAGGAAATTTCGACTGCAAGAGCTCTTCTCTTTTATACTCTATGCCTCAAACCCAAGATACCAAAAGGCAAAAACTTGAATTCGGCTTCGTGCGCAAGGTCTTTATTTACTCACTGTTCTCTCATCTTTATTTACTTTGTTTTGAGGCCTAATCTTGTTTAGCTTTGTTAAGTAGATATCGCGGCTGGAGCATATTCCTTTCGTACATAAGGTTCCAAAGAAGGTAACGCACTTAAGGTTAAACATTCACTGTATCATCTTCTTGTATGTAATATGTTTATATTTGTTGTGTTTACAGGGATCCAAAGTTACTGTTCCAAAGGAACCTAATCTCAAGACTGCCCAAAGAGCTGTGAGACCGGGGTAAGGACTCTCTGACATGTTTTGGTTCCTTTAATGGTATGTTTACTACTTTTTCTGCTATGAATCTCTTTCAGGTTTAAGGCTAATTCAGCACCCGAGCTGATCGCGAGATTTAGCTCTGCGATGAATAAATCAGGGCGTGTACTTTTTTTTTTTCACTCTCATCAACTCGGAAGCAGTAGCATATACAAATCTTTGTTGTGTCTGAACGCGTTTGCAGGTTCGAGAAAGTTCTTCGACATTGTTGCATAAAAAGATTACGCCTCGCTCTCAAGATTTTCAGGTCTAGATCATCTAAAGGACATTTTGAAACTCTTTATCATACCACAACTTTACCAACGTTCTATCGTTTTTTCATTTTTTTTTGTAGGGATTTCATCTAAGGACATCTATAAATGCGAAGGAACGCTCTTCGAGTGTAAGTTTGAAACTCGCAGCACAAACTGTTGTGCTGTTTGTTGATCTCTCATCTCTCCAACTACAATGATATTTTCACATTGTAGGCTAAACATGCACCCACGGATGATCCTACACAATCCCTAACGTTAGTTCATGAATCTTTTATAAATCCCACTCATTTGATCATTCTTCTCTCGCATTGACTCAAGCTAGAATCAAGACTTCTCAGAATGTTCTTTCACATCTCGTACAGGTCAAAGTCAGTTGGTTCGAGAAAGGGTAGGAATATCGCAGCTCAAAGACCACTAGTCAAGTTTATGAATCAAAGATTAGGCATCTAGACTCAAAGGTGATGCAAGTTTCCTCCCCCAACGAGAACTAGAATCCATGAAAGATCTTTAACTAACAAAAATATTGAATAAATCTCACGAAACTCTCCTTTCTTGATTGGCATCAAGCAAATCTAGTGAAGCAATCGAAATGAAACATGAAAACAATTTTCCGAGGGTAAGTCACTCATACTGCAGGTTGGTTTTTGAAATTGTTACAATGTCTCCATGGATCATGTGATATTTTTAGTTCATCAAAGGAATTTGAAGCTCAGGACACAAACTCCCAAGATGGACCTTTTATTGAATCTCTCAGCAAAGTAAGCGAGCATTTCATCATCTTCAAATTGTTTTGAATTTTTGTTTTGTTATGAATATTAACAATAATAACTTTTTTTTACAGCTATGTCTCAATTCTGATACTGATTCAGTCGCGGTACTTTTAGATTAGATGCTCCTGTTACTCCCTTGTATCTCATCTACATAGATATTTTGCAAGATTTCATCGTGTATGTGCAAATTATACTTGGCTATGAAGAAATCTGAAGGCTTCAGCGGGAAAAACCTCCATGTTAACAGGTATTTGAAACCTACTGCTTTCAAACATTTGGACAAAACAACACATATCCATCAATCGCATTCTAACGAAAGCGTGGATTTGCGTGGCAGGACATTACCCAGGAAGTACCCTATCGCTCCTTAATATTCACATTTGTCTTAAAGCACATGCACATTCTCTAAATTAGATGATAGAAAATTCATATATGTGCAGTTCTTGTGTTTAGTCGTCAACCAATAATGTACATAGTATATACATAGTGTGAAAGAAGTACTCATTAATAGATGTGTGCATTAAAGAGGAGACTCAAAGACTTTTAACGAACTCGTGAAGATGTCCTTTGGAAACTCACAATTGACTTCACCTACTACTCTTTCACCTATACCATGTTCTTGTCTTTAATGTTCTCTTCTTTTCCCAAAACCCCCCTCATACTAACACTAAATCACATAAAAACCTGCCCTCACATCTTCCTTGTTACACGATAAACCAAAAAAAAGAAAAAGAGCATCTTATAAGCTACTTTTGGAGATGACTTCACGGAACTGAACAAACCACTGTGGGGATGTTGTATCTGACGAGTGGCTCTCACGCCGTTCTTCCACTCCCTGCAGTTTCGCAGGAGAAGGCAGCTTCTTTGGAGGTGGAGACGGGAGAAGAGAGAGCAGGACCCTAGCAACCTCCTGCATTGTGGGTCTCTCCATAGGGTTTCGCTTAGTGCAAAGGAGAGCCAGCTGAAACGTCTTCTTGATGTGCCATGAGTCCACGCAAGTCACTGACACTTCTGCGTCAACCGCTTCCATCACTGTGTTATCATCCGCCTTAGACAGTATCTGCAACAGAAACCAAACGATATCTCATTGTTTCCAAGCACAAGCTTGTGTAACACAATCTTCCATAAAACTCTGTTCCATAAGATTTCATACCATTTGATGCAAGTTAGCCTCATTATCCACAGCCTTCTTCCCGGTCAGAAGCTCAAGGAGGACGATACCGAAGCTGTAGATATCAGACTTCTCGTTCAGACGAGAAGTTCGGGCATACTCTGGGTCAATATAGCCTATGGTTCCAAGAACATAGGTTGAGGCATAAGTTTTGGTGGCTGGTATGCTTTTGGCAATCCCAAAATCTGACAAACGCGCATCGAAATTCCCATCAAGGAGTATGTTTGATGACTTGATATCCCGATGGATTATCCTAGGAGTGCAATCATGGTGAAGATATGCAAGTCCTTGCGCAGCTCCAACCGCTATCTTCAGCCTTGTTTCCCAGTCAAGCTTCACTTTCTTCCCAGGCCCTGCTTATTACAGTCACTACTTTTAAGTCCTCCAAAACCAGAAAACAAAATATTTGAGAAGTATGTAATTGACCCAGAGAAGAAGAATGGCAAACCATGGAGAAGGTCCCAAAGAGAGCCATTTTCCATGTAGTCGTAGAAGAGGAGGTTGCCAAATGGAGACAAGGCATATCCGTGCAAGCTCACTATGTTTCTGTGTCTTATGCTGCCAATGGTCTCGAGCTCCGTCTCAAACTCGCGCACGTTATGGGGATGCTGATTGTAAATTCGCTTAATGGCAATAGGTCGGGAACTTTTGGAGGTGCACTTGTAAACCGTGCTAGAAGCGCCGTATCCAATAATGTACTTCTCGCTGAGGTTCTCTGTCACTCTCATGATATCATCAAACGTGTGAATAGCCATGTCCATGTGAAGAATCACCAGCTTCGTTGACCCTGAAGGTTTCACAGAAGTCTTATCATGTTGCTGCTGTGAACTATAATGAAGAGGAGAAGAGAGTAACTGTGAGACCAATACCTTCAGACTGTTTTGGAGAACCTTTCAAAACTTGTTTCAGCTGCTTTGACTTGTAAACCGCAATGACTATCATGCATATGAGAGTAATGAAACCGAGAATCATACAAATCACGGAAGTTCTGGTGAATACTGTCAAGGGAAAGAAAAGTCCAACAAAAAGTTAAGAAAACTGTCGTTTAAAGACAATGCAATAGGATAAATGCAAGTTCAGATACCTTGCGACTTGGGCAAAGAAGGGCCACATATCGATCCAACCCAGTTCCCGCAGAGATATGGATTACCAAAGAAGCTATAAACAAAATGATAGATTCGGTATACTGATAATAAGACAAATTGAAAATTGGAAATGTTGCAAAACATATACCTGGCCGGGGCAAAATGTGAGAAGTTCTTCATAGGTGGGATTATTCCAGATAGATTGTTGAAGGAGATGTTCCTAAGATGTGTATAGAGAGCAGGAGTGAAGATTTGAATAAAGGGGCAATCATCTGAGAGAACATTGGTACGATTAAAGAACACTCACAGATTGACAAGACTGAAGCAGTTCGTTAGCTGATCTGGAATCTTTCCATGAATCTTGTTGTTGTTCAGTATTCTGTACAAAACAAAATATATAATAATAATTGATTTCTCGGTTTAGACGGTAATACGTGGAGGAGAAGTGATGGTTTACTTACAGAGAGTTAATGGTCTGCAAAAGGCCAAGTTCAGTTGGAATAACACCAGCGAGAAAATTGAATGATACATCGCTGAGAAGGCAGGAGAAAATTTAGATAAGAGGACATTTATCATAGAAGAACATACTTTGAGCATTACAAACAAAACATTACATGATCTGAATGCTTCGGAGGTTCCCAAACTCTGCAGGCAACAACCCATTGAGATGATTTCTGCTCAAGTTTCTGAAATTTACATAGCAAATCTCAAGTCAACAACACGAAAAATATTGTGAAAGCAACGCAGCTTCAGGGGTTGATGAAGACCTACAAGATGAGAAGATGCTCAAGATCACCAAGTGTTAATGGTATGGACCCTGAGAAATTGTTGCCAGATAGATCTCTGAAATCAAAGCTTGTATGAGTTGAGTTGGTCCACATATAAAGAGGTATAAAGGGTAGAGGATGTAATGCACCAGAAAACAACATACAAGGTATCAAGATTGATGATATGGCCAAGCTCAGCAGGTATTTTCCCCTTGAAACTGTTAGAGGAAAGATTTCTGCAATTTACAGCTTATAATCAAGACCAACACAGGCTAATATCAAGAGAAGCATGGTATTTATGCAATATTTGAAGCTTACAGATAAGTCAAGCTTCCAAGATTCCGGAATCCAAGAGGTATCGAGCCACTCAAGAAGTTCCCATGCACATTGCTGAAAACGAGAAGTCAGAATAAGCTTTATATAAAGAGAATAAGCAAAAAAAAGGAAGCATAGTCAGCGATAAGGTTCATCATATCTTACAATTGATTCAAGGCAGCACAAGAGCTAATATTAGATGGGATCGGCCCAACAAGATGGTTGTTTGCGAGATTCCTACACGGTGGAACGATCATCTATCAGCTTAACGAATAGGATATAAATAATATGTGAAGTGAAACACTGGAGGATGAGAACTCACAGTTCGAACAATTGTTCCAGCTTCCCAAGCTCAGGTGGGATGGTTCCCACTAATTCATTATCATTTAGTTGCCTGTGTAATGGTAAACTCTCGAGAGATAAGCTTAAGTTTTGAGTTGAACCATATTAAAGTTGCAAAATTTTAATCTTACAAATAGCTGAGTCGTGACATATTGCCAAGCTCCGGTGGGATTGGTCCTGTGAGCTTGTTGCCATGGAGATACCTATTTTAAAGAATAACTTTTATTCGTCTATGTGAATATCAGACCATATGGCTGACACAGTAAGTAGAAAGCAAGGGACTCACAGTTTTCCGGTGAAAGAGAGATTGCCAAGTATTGGTGGGATAGGCCCAGTTAGTTCATTTTCACTTAAATCCCTGGGCATTGAGTGAGTTATTTTTCACTGAGTCAGAAGATTAAAAAATGAAACCCAAAAAAAAAGTGTTTCAGTATAAACAGAACTTACAAAACAGCAAGGGCCTGCATCAGACCGATCACATCCGGAATTTTACCAGTTAACCTGTTTCCTTGTAGTGACCTGAAAGAGAATCCATCACCACTTTACCATATTAACTGCCTTGACAACGAAACAAGTGGTTTAGAGAGTCTTAACAATTCTTACAGAGTAGCTACTTGAAGGAAACCGATATTGTAGGGTATTACTCCAGTAATCTGATTATATGATACATCCCTGAAAATGCAAAAGACATAATAAATCCACCAGTTCTGTGCTGGAAACTCAGAATGCTTCCTTAAGGTGAAGACACATACAAGATCTCAAAGCTTGTGCAATTTCCAATGCTATCTGGGATAGTTCCACTTAGGTTGTTGTCTCTCACATCACTAACAAAACCAAACCAGAGACAATTACAACTTGCTCGAAATCACGAAGATAAAAAGAGCAATGTGAAATATGAAAGAGGGCTGAGCCAGATTCACTTACAAGTACCACAAACCCGTGAGCTGACACATATCAGGAGACAGTGTCCCAGTCAACATATTCCCACGTAAACCACTGCAAATAAAATACATCACAATATGAGGATAAATCTTCACTTGCTTTACGAACTTAAGATAAGTAGATGGACTTACAGATACTGTAAAACCTCATTCCAATAAAGTAGCCTCGGTATCTCGCCGGTTAGCTGGTTTCTTGCAAGGTCACTGCAGAATTATGCAAAGAAACTATAATCAGTGAAATGACCACTTTGTTTTTCAATAACTTGACTGATTTATAGATGGCATCATAATGAAACTCACAGGGTCTTAAGGTTTGGAATCTGGGTTAATGTTGCTGGTATTGGGCCTGTGAGCTGATTATTTTTCAAGTTCCTGCGTTACCCAAAGGGTGAAACATTTTACAACGAAAAACGCCAAAACAGGCAATGGGAACACACGATTGCGAAAGAAGAGAACACTTACAGAAACTCCAGCTGTTTGAGTTTAGAGATTGAGAACGGTATGTCTCCAAACAAGCAATTAGTGGAAAAATCACTGAACAAGAAAGATTTGATTATATAATAATGGTTAGCACATAATTTCATTGACTTGAGTATACAAACATACGACAAAACTTACACATAAGCAAGAGAAGCACAGTTTCCGATCTCATCTGGAATTTGACCACCCAGTTTATTTCCTTGCAAGTCTCTATTATTTGAAAAGACAACAGCGTCATAAGGATCCAACACCATGTTTATTCAGAAACATCTATAAATTTAAAGAGAGGAGGAGAGAACACAAACATTGATTGCAAATTCCTCAGATCTCCAAGTGCTGGTGAAATCTCTCCTCCAAGATTCAGATTGGACAGATTACTTTCACCAGAAAAAAAAAAATGTCAAATCAGACTAAATCGAACCAACTGAGTCATACACAAAAATAAACGAATGAGATGAAAAGATCCTTACAGAGAGACAACGGAGAGACTAACGTTGTCGCATAAGACACCTCGCCAAGAACAAAAGTCGTTGTTGTGAAAATCGTCCCAATCCAGAAGCATATTCGCCACGTTGCTGAATGAGGCTTTCATAGCCATCAACGCTTTTCCTGTGCAAATCCGAGGCTTCTCATATTAATAAACAAATCAAAAAGGATTATTTAATCATTTGAAACTGATGATAGTCAAATGGTTAAAATATGAAGCCACATGCTAAAACCCCACTAGAATAGTATAAACTTCTCTGTGAAGCGATCTAGGAGACAACTTGATTCATTTATCTCGGAACCATACGGAGCCTCGAATTTGAAGTATTTCGGGGAAAATTAAAGTGAAGTTTTTTATGCACAAAGCCACAAACCATACCATTATTTGGTAGGAAAAAAAGTTTCAGTTTTTATCTTCTCGGGAACAGTCGGTGTTTATAGATATGATTTCTTCAAAATCAAAAGAAAAGATTGAGCAAAAAAACAGACAGATTTACAAATCAGAAAGCACCCTTAAACCCTAATTGCTGGACAAACCCAGTCAAAATTAGTGAAAGCTCTCTTGTGGCTTCTTCGTCAGAGACAAAAAAAAACGATACTTTAAGAACTTTCTCACCACCCAAAATCGAAACTTTTTGACGAAAATCACGGGAATAGACAAACAAGAGACGTTTCGAAGGAGTAAGAACCTTCGTTGTTTATTGGAGAAACAACACCGATAAGCATGAAAACCACCATCCCCGAAAAAATAACCAAGCTTTTCATTTTCTCTGCCTCCTCTTCTTCTACTTCCTCACGAGTAACAACAAGACACCCAGAAAATAAGAAACAGGCCAGATTGTTTAGGACATGAACCCCTCTTTTTCTTTTTTGAGTCTGCGAGATCTTTTGAAGTTTCTAGCAAGAAGCGAAATTCAAACAAGCAAAAAGGGTATTGAATCGTTCAGCCATTGTTGGGAGAGAGAGGGGACCGACACAGGCGATTAGCGTGAACTGGAAGGAATGCAGAGCAGAGATGTTTAAAGAAGAGAGAGAGTACAGTCTACATAACTAGAGGGTGAGCTCCGACGCCATGAGAGAGAAACTTTAGTATTTTAGACAACGACAAATAATGTCAGAGCATGTACATACACCATTATGCATCTGCTATGTATTACTTCTTGTACTTAACTCTGCTAAAACATCCCCGATCATCTTTAATGACACACTGATCAAAATGATTTAGTTTGCTTTTTACTACACAAATCACACAGAGAGTGTAAGAGATGATACTTACATGGTAACGGAGAAATAACGACGTTACAAATAGTAAATATCGGAGATGTGTCCGTATGATTTGACGGCGACGGATGTTAAAACAAAAACGCCGTTTTCCAATGCAAAGAACGTCTTTTTAAGGGTCCGGTGAAAAGACATTCCTTTGTGGGAAAATCCGGTTTACGCGCGCGTGCATCAGATATAATTGATCCAACGGTGGATAGATCGCCTACATGAAACGTATCATGGACCGCGTGGTAGAAAATCAAACCATGCTCTTCCTTGTGACTATCAGTTATTGCTTTTTGATGGTGATTGGTTATGAAAAGCCAGAAACACGGTTGGACCGGTTTGGTTTAGTTGTATCCTTTTAATCGACCTCTCGTTGCAATATTTGGAGATTTTTTTTTCTCAGCTTTCCATATTTTTACAGTTTTTTCATGGTTGTTTTTGGAAAAACGATAGGGTTTGTCTCCTTTTGGTCACATCTTTGTATTGTAATTACTTTGATTAATTTTGGCATGGACGTACATTCTACTACTAGGTCGAATATGTTTGGTAGAACTGTATATTGCAATAAATAAAAGTATTGTAAAATTAAATGAGAAGTGGTTACACTGTAGAATCAATGTTAGAAGAAAAGAGCAGAGTTCTTGTCTAAAGCTACCATAGGATAGTCTCGTATAAAGCTGTTACTCTCTCTATATCGAAACCAACGCTCATGATAACGGTCAGCTGATTATATGAATACTATACCGATCCATCGTAAATGAATGAATCTTTTTTTTTCTAAAGCTAACATGTAAAATTATGATCATTGTTTCACATTAAAAAAGTTACTGAAGTGACTGATCAGGTTCAAGTCAGACCGTAGGGTCCAAAAGATATCCGAGAGAGATTGGTTAAACCCCAACCGTCCGATTAAACCGATATTTTGACCTCTTTGGTTCTTCTCGGTTGCCCTAATGTTTTTGGCAGCTTCCTTGTGTGCCAATTCTCTCATCTCTCTCCTCCTTCCAAAGTTCCGACATCAAAAGCAAAAAGAAAACTGAAATTACAATTTTGAATATTATAATTATATGGTAACGTATACAATGGAAAGGTACATCGAATTACGTTTGGTCTTCTTAGCTTAATATGGACCAACCGTATCTTCTTTCTCGCTGGTTCTGATCTTTGGTTCCTCTATGTTGTACGTACGACCTACTACTGGTTTTAGTTATCAGTGTATATTCTAAAGGGCAAAACCAAACGATGAGTAAATATTAGTAGATTGTACCATAACATAGTACTTCGCTTTATTAAGGACTAATCACATTTCATTTACCCCTAAATATATATATATATGTCTAACCATAGCTCGTCTCGTTATAAGAAACTACAGTCGAAATTAAGTTATCAACCACGAAGAATTATGCCGTTTTAAAACTTGTGTTAAAAGATTACACTGGTTAATTAGACTATTCAAACTAATCTTTGTAACTCGATTTGGAAATATAGTAGCTTATAAGGGTATTGAAATTTACTAGAAAACGATGTAAATAAACGAACATATTAGTGTATATTCGTAAATTAGTTTCGTAGCTTTCAGTTTCCATTGTTCTTACTTGGTATTTTTCTTACACACTAACTCGCTAAGACAATGAGTCCACTCTGAGATTTCTTCCTCATTGGTGTAAAACACGTATATACAAGTGTGTAGTAGTCGTCATTTTATTGGTCGAGAACATTAATGAAATTCTATAAACATTTTTATTAAAATGCTGAATTTAAATGATAATTGGCAATTGTATACTCCCAAAAAAAGGTACAGATCTAAAAGATTCAGTAAAAGAAAATGCACTATATTTTGTTTTACTTAATTTTCCATTATATATATATTCATGTCCACAAGGCCGACGACCAGTTTTCAACCGCAACGGTAAAATCAGTAGACTTGGTGACTATTTCAACGGCGAAAGAAGAAAAAAAAAATGTAAATTCACATAAACGTATGAGTAAAGATGGGGCTTGTATATCCACATGTATCTAAGCCGTGTGGAGGTTCAGCTATATAAGCAACTCTATGCTTTTAGAATTGAAGAGTGCATGGTTCTAATATGTAACAAGACCACTTTCCACGCGTTCTAGACCAGCCTATAAACTAGACCAACTCAGTTATTATTATTATTCACTCTTGCATGTCTGTATCGTAGCAATAAATAAGGTATGGTATTAGTTGCGGTACTACCAGGTTATTGTTGTTAATATCGAACAACTAGCAAGCTCTGTTAAATTATGATTTGTTAGCTAGTATTATCAAAATTTTGAATGAAAATTTGACATTGTTAAGGAAATTAGTCAATATGAATTTTGCAAAACTGTTGGGACTCCATTATGTGTCACAAATGCATATAATAAACTACATTTAGTATATGTAGTTGTACCATCATACAAAGCCTTAATACCTAAGTTCAGACATCGGCTAATTTTAATTTACATGCACATTTTTCGAGTTGCTGAATTTGTTTTTTCACAAAAAGCATATATTTAATTCTGCATTATCTCAAAGGTTTTTATTCTACATAATGACACATGTGTGTTCACCAGGTGCAAGGATTCATCTTACTATTATTCATTTTTTTTTCTCCAATCGTATGTCGTGGTTTTGTAGAGTTTAAGCATTATCTTTTACAAATTTTTATTCTATACTATAAACGAATAAATGTAATGAATAACAAAAACATGCCAAAATACAAAGATAATAATAAGAAAACAAATTATCAAACAACTGATTATTGTCACACCCACATGTTTTTTGCAACCAATTCACTAATTGAGATGAGCATTTATTTTTATTTTAAGTAAATGGAGTCCAAAAGAAAAATGCAAGCCTAGCTCAAGCCTAGAGCGAAGAGCCAATCAGAGAAGAGAAGCGTGGATTTTACCGGGTCCACGTGGCACAATCCGTGTGGATAAGTCTCTCTCTCTGAACTTGATTAACTCTTTTAGAAAATTCGAATCTGAAGTCTTAACACTAACTCGATGGAATGTGATTGCACACGTGACGAATACGTGATTAATTAATAAGCTTGAGCTGAAATGCTCGACTTCACTTAAGAGTTTTCAACCTTGAACCTTAAGACCATTTGCATCATACTTGTAGAGTATTAACTATAAAGAAAAAAATAATTTTTATTATCTTTTTGTATGAACGTTTTTCTACATACATACTTTAGAGACGCTTCATAAAAATCTCATAAAATTATGATACTTTTTTTTGTATCAGGGATACTGATGCCGCCCTAAGATCTATTAACTATTCGAGACCATCTATTACGGTTAGAAATTAATTTGAAATGATTACCATATCTTCGAATTTTGTATCTATACCGTGATCAACTTCTATTTTTTTTTTTATCTTTGGGAACTTCCCTACCATACTAAATATATCCAAAGTACTTTTAAATTTTGTTGTGTAGAAATGTTGTGAATTGTATGCAGCCACAATCATCAAGTAAATAATACTGCCAATAACATTAAAGGAAAATAAATAAAGAGGGTTATATCTCTCTTTTTTTTTTTAAGCATCCCCAACTTTATCTTTCACATCTCCATATTATTAGGCTATTAGCTCTTTTACCATGAAAGCATAGCTTTAAATGTATAACTAGTTTCGAGAGAATGCAGTTCTAAATAATAATTTCAGATGCAATAATGGTTGTCTCATAACGTCATGTCTCTTAACTGCTAATATACTAGTTGCCACCGGTACTGTGAAAGGGCTGACGCTTTGTATACACTAACAGAGCCCACACCTGACCCAAATTTCGGCCCAATAGTCACCAACGCAGGAAAAAAGTAAAAAAAAAATATATATATATATAGACAGCCGTAAAGCAGAGGTATGGTTTGACAATTTTTTTGTCCGAGGAGGAAAAAACTATTTTTGCACCAAAATATTTTAGTGATTAATTTTCACATGTATAGTATTAGTATATTTGTTCAGCAATGGCGACGTGTGTATAAAATCAAGATATTTTTGCATCTCAATTAATTGATTCCCTGTGCCAAGTGTCCATGAGAAAACTAGTCGCAGCTGATGACAACGAACATAGAACATGCAATTTATACAAGTCCTTCTCAAGAGCCTCTTTCTCCATTTCTCTCTTCTCTTGATCACTACAGAGACACAATCTCTTGCTTGAAATGACGCTCCATTCCCTGATCTCTTCCTGCTTTCTCTTCTTCGCCATTATCTTCGTCACGCATGCCTTTGACCTCAGCCTCATCCAGGTTTTCATTTTTATCTATTTAATTTTAAAAACAAGAATCCGTTTTCTCGTTTCTTGATTTTCTTTTTCGAGAAAATCTCGTGTAGATGGAGGCCGGAACATGTCCGTATACAGTAGTTGTCATGACGAGCTGCCTCTCTCCGGAGTCGACAAGGGATCAGATCAGTATCGCTTTTGGCGACGCCGACGGCAACCAGGTTAATTAGAGACAAACTCCGGTTTAAGCTCCAGTTTAAAGCTGTAAAAAGTTAATTAACATGAAATTAATCAGTTAAATAGAGGCAAATAAGTTATAGGGAAATGAAATACCGAGAACAAAATTTATCCCACTAATTATTAAGTTTCATTAAATAAGTGATATGTTTATTTCATCAGATATAGGATAAACTGTAGTAAATGTGGATGAATGTTTCATTCCACCATAGTATATCCTTCTAATTAATTAACCTTACAATCGTTTTATTTGCACGTAAGGGCTCTATAGACAAGTCATTTTGCGGTTTTAGGTGCATGCAACGAGACTAGGCGGATCGGTAAGAGGAACAGGGAGTTTGGGGAAGTGTTCAACGGACACATTCCAAGTCAAAGGTCAATGTTTGACTAACCCTATATGCTCTCTCTATATCAACCGGAACGGACCCGACGGTTGGGTCCCGGAGTCCATCGAGATCTACTCAGAAGGTTCCAAGTCTGTTAAATTCGATTTCGCCAAGAGCGTCCCTAAAAACACTTGGTACGGCCAAAACAACTGCAATACCACAGGCCGGCCATCGTCTCCCGAGCTGCCTCCACCGGAGACACCTGCGATCCCACCGCCATCTCCTCCACGGCCGTCTGCTGCTTCCAGGCGTAGTGGAGATGGTGAGAGGGCTTTTCTAGCGTTTATAATTGCCATATCTATCGCGTTCGC
The DNA here is from genome assembly GCA_039880935.1 of Streptanthus diversifolius. Classification (NCBI taxonomy): domain Eukaryota; kingdom Viridiplantae; phylum Streptophyta; class Magnoliopsida; order Brassicales; family Brassicaceae; genus Streptanthus; species Streptanthus diversifolius. The sequence goes on along the minus strand of JAXGFM010000010.1, from coordinate 23,355,740 downwards.
CGCAATGGTGCGTTAGGTTTGCTTAATGAGCATTGTTGCGTACGTAGCCTCATGAGACATCTTTTTTCGTCGAGTGTTTTGTTTGTTTTGGTTTTGTTTCAGCCTCAATGTTGTTGTAGAAAACATAATTAATTATGAATTACTTATTTTCGTTTTAAAAGATGTTCTAAAAATTAATTTTGGCTTTCTATAATTTTTTTTTAAAAAAAAATCTGTTCACAACTAAGTGTTTTAATATTTTTTTTGTTGAGTTTAAATTTTAGATATTATTATTATGTTATAAATAATTAGTTTATATTTATGAAAAGTATGTAAAGGTTAAAATGTAGTGATAGACATCAATACTTGCATATATATTCACCCAAAACATCATTAATCTTTGCAGATTCAAACATCTTATAAAAATGAAAAAGATGGAACTATGGATGTGAACGCATGAGCATCTATCTAGCTTTGATTAGTGTGGACAACAAACCTCAAGGCTAGTGGTAGTGTAAGGGGTCCTTCTGCCCCGAGTTCAAACCTCATACGGTCTTTGGTTTCTATTCAAACAGAGAGTCCAAAAACAACCCTCAAGGCATATTTGGTTTCTATTCACGGAAAACATTTATTGACCTAACTTTTGATATTATTTGGTACAAGGTATTGAAATCTTATTTTTTGTTTTTCATTTTTATTTCAACTAAGTATTGAAATGTTATTGAGAAGTGAAATGTATCATGCATGTAATTTGTCTGGTAGTAGCAGGTGGAGCTCATGGGAGAAGTGGCGCCACGTAACCGATTCATGTTGCTCTTTCTGCTTTCACTTGTTTACCCTTCCCTTGAGACAAATTTCTTCTCTTTTGGACTCTCTGTTTCGTGTCCTTACACTAACATCGGTACCAACTATGAACTGTTTATTTTTTTTGGATTTTTCTTTGGTAATGTTGAACAAGTTGTTGTATTTTAAGATGTATTGGCTCTACGTTCTTTTAGTTTAAACTTAGGACGGCCATCAGAATTTTCGATAAAACTAGTTCTTGTAGTTCCATCGAATGAATTAATTGTTTGCACTCGGTTGAGATTTAAACTACACTCTGCTTGTAATTTGATTTTATTTTATTTACTAATTTTGAGTTTAGTGAGCTTTTACATCTCTGAGATGTTAAATCAGAAATATCAAATTTACAGTCAAACTTCAGAAGAAACGTGCTAATTATTGCACCAGCCACCAGGCCACAAACCAATTCGAACAAGAAAGACCATTTTGTTAGTATGTTAATATCTTAAAATTAATCCAAGTTGCAATTATGCATGGGTGCATATGCAAAATTTGTATGCACTATAAGAAAATTGACTACTAACGATCTCTTGATCGTATTTTAGTTCGTAGAAGCCGTACATAGAGATTAAAAAATGTTCTTACAGTTAAATGTCATGCATAAAATTCAATAACAATTACAAAAGGCAAAACAAAAAAAAAAAACACACACACACACACAAAACATAAATGTTTTTGTGACGTGTGCCTAATTTCACTGTTTGACACGTAGATGCAATTCTGTGCTATTTCTGTTCCTTGGTCACCGCAGCAATGTGAAAGAAGTCCCAACAATGGCGTCATTGCAACTTCTTACTCTCCTCTGTTTCGTATTCACTGTTGTCTTGGAGCCTCATGCCGCGGAATCCTTCGATATCAGTCTCATTCAGGTTCTGTTTTCTTTTTATTCATTTTTTATTAATCGACCCGTCTGATTGTTTGTTAGTTCCACCGAGGATGCAGAATCTCGGAACTTGTAGTTACACGGTGATCATTACGACGAGCTGTTCGTCACCGAGATACACTCGAGACCAGATCAGCCTCGCTTTCGGGGATAGCTACGGAAATCAGGTTAAGATTATCCTTTTTTTTATTAGGTTTTTTAATCATTTAACTATTAAGACAAAAAAAAAAGAAGAAGGGAATCATCGACCAATTTCTCCATAATAATAGCTTTATGATTTAGACTCCCATTTTACAACTTATTGAACTATGGTATACATGTTTATAGAAGAGTTTGTATATATGCATCTGCTCTTGTTTATTTGAACCAGATATACGCACCGAGGCTTGACGACCCAGGGACGAGAGCATTTGAGAAATGTTCATCAGATACATATGAGATAAACGGACCATGTGCACACCAGATCTGCTATGTCTATCTCTACAGGTCTGGTCCAGATGGTTGGGTTCCAGAGAGTGTTAAGATATTCAGTCATAACTCCAAGGCAGTCACTTTCTCGTACAACACACATGTCCCTGAAAGCATATGGTATGGTTTTAATCACTGCAACGGCATCTCACAATCTAACTTAACTCTCTAGCTTTCAGTCTCAGAAAGCTCCTACCACTTGTAGTTGTTGGGCTCGCTACATTGCTTTGGTAAGTTGTTCTTTGGATAGAATAAATGTCTAATATTGTTTTGTTTTGTTTTTGCTTCTTCTCTCGTATGTGTTGCTGGTGAGTGAAACTTGTATGTGTAGATATGGACTTTATTTTTATTTTTCTATAAATATTTATTATATAAAATAAAAACATAGTATTATCGCTCATTCGTTGCTACTTTGCAACGAATTAACGGCGATTTATTATCAACGATTTAACATCGCACCATTTACCAACAAATTACCAGCGAATCTGTAAAACATTTAGTAACAATTTTGCAATTCTTGAAATTTCCGTAACTTTGCAATATTTATCAACTCTATAGTAATTAAGCAGAATTCATCGTAATTTGTTGTTAATGTTACAACGAATCATTATCAATGAATTTACAATGATTTTAAATTTCTCACAAGTTTTATGACAAATTATAGACTAATATTCAATTACGTCATCGATTACTAACGATTTGGGTTTCGTTACTAAATGGTTAAAACTACTTCTTACCAATGGTTAACAGTGTTCTTGTAGTGTATGTATGCAACTACTTTACTTGATTCAGTTTGCGACGATAATGATAAGTTGTTATTCTTCCATCTTGTTGGGTCGGTACCGAACTATGAGATCAAGCTACAAACTCACTTAAAACGCTAAAGTTAGAGATCTTTCGTTGAGTTCCAATCATAGACTTAATCCTGTGACATCCCTCTCGAGCCTATCCACCAGTTGAACAATATAGGCCCATAAGTAAAAATATTAAATGACCCATGGAGTTTGATTTTCCTAACTTTTTTATAGCTAAACCCAGTTTAGAAGGCTTATAGGCCTAATTTAAATCCACTTATATAAAGACCCATATTTCAAGGCTACGTATAAGCATATAATTTTAAAGATAAAATATTTAACATTTGATATCACAGCAATCCAAATCGCACGTATCTATAAAATCCAGTGGATCGAGATTCAAGAAATCATTTTTATAATAAATATGTGAGTACCCTTTCCTCAACGTAAACTCTGGCCATTACAATTTAGTTTTTCGTTGAAGACAAAGGCGATGGAAAAGACAAAACGACCCAAGGTATAAACAATATCACATGTCATCTCTTACGTAAGCATAAAGTTAAATTAAGGAAAAATACAATCTCAAAACTATCATTTCAGAAAAACACAAATTTTTAAAGATTGGGTCTTGCGATAAACATATATAAATATTATTTTATATATAGAGAAGTACATTTAGAGGCAACGATAATTCTGCTGGGAAATTAACCAGATATCTAAACTTTAGCTATATTAATTTTGAGATTTTTCACTGTCATATAAATTTGTAACATATACAGTAATATGTATCCCAATACATATATATATGTCTATTTTCGTGACAAAAAAATGTCTATTTTTATGACCCAACTCCAAACTCACTAGATTAAAAACAATTGATTGTGACTATACTGTGTGACCCCATTTTTATCGCATTTGGAACGATTTTGTTGTTGATCCTATAAGACAAGCTTAATACTCAGTTAATTAAGTCACAGTTTGACCACAAGATACGTATATTTAGTTCAATATTATTGATTAGATGTAACAAATTGTCATTTCATTTATGAAATAAATACAACGCAATGTTTATTATCAAGGAATCCTTTAGGGATTTTCGACGTTGTCCACACCGCTACATTTTGTTGATGGAGAGAGATTGAGAGTTTAAATTCTAGTCAAATAGAGAGTTTTACATGAACTGATCAGAATTTACTAGTAATTGGATGTGCATCAACGTACGACCATGTATGCTTGGTATATACAAATATTTATACGGGAAAATGTGTTTTGGAATTTAGCTTTGTAAGTTTCCGGTTTTTGTACCATCTTCTTCGGAAACATACAAAATACATTTTTTTTGAAATATTTTCAAATGATATGATGTAATACATTCTGACATGTATCATTAAATTAAATGTAATATCACAGAGATATTTGTTTTTAAAAAAAAAAAAAAACAATAATTTTGTATCTGTATCCTTCAATTTTTTTTTGTTTAAAAGGGTCTCGTTACACCGTTATTACGTATTTATGTTTATCTCTCTTTTATTATTTCTTTTCAATATCATTAAAGTCTCACTCCTGTTTTTTACTCATGAGTTTTATTTTTGGTTACAAATAACTTAATTTTATTATGAATAAACTACACTAAACCACCCGCATGGCAGATATCTAGCTATACGTCCGAATAATTAAAAAAAAAAAATTAATTGAAACATTTCATCACACAGATCAGTGAAATGAGATGATTTTATAAAATTTTATTAAATATATTATTATTATATTATTATTATATTATTATGATATTTAGTAGGGTAGTGTAAGTACCGAGAGAGCTGATTGAAACGATACCTAAGTATGAGATACCGAAAATCTAACGTTGTGATATTGAGAGAGCAGCAAGTTATTTATTGGTGCATGTTACTTCGCTTGCTGGACCATTTATTTGATTTGCAACCTTACGATTTATTTGTATTATTGTATCATAAATTATATAATCCAAACCCAAAAGAAGAAAACAGAGAGAAATGGGAAAATACTAAATAAGAAAGTCTCAATATGGCGTCGTATAGCTGGGACTGGATAGATATCACTGTCGTGAAGTGTGTAATTGAGACGGCAGAAAAGAGACAAAAGAGATGCACGTGAAGCACGTGAAGAGGGCCTGATTTACCTTATGATGAGTAGGGGATGGCCCATTGGGCCTTTTACATATAGTCTATTTATTTATTTATTTATAAGTACAATACAAATGTAAAACAAAATTTACCGGAAATCAGGTATCATGTTGGTGTTATAAAATTTATCATACATATTTAAAATTTAAATATCTTATTTAGTAATATTAAATAATATATTAAATTAATAAAAATATTCAAAATTTGTCCTTTCTGAATTAATAGTTTTTCTTTTTAGGAATTGGTTCTATGTCTTTTTATTTTTTAATATTTTTTAAACAACTTTGTTCTTAATTTTGGGTATTTTTCGTAAACACTATATTCTTATAGCTTTAATTTAATCCAGAGATAAAACACATAAAAATATATGAAATTTACAAGTAATTTTATTAAATTTAGGATCGCACCTTTCTTGTAAAAAATGGTCAATAGCCCTAGACAAATGTTTGGGATTCCTAATTTTAAAACTAATATATATATATATATATGTTAAGATTTTTATCACAATATAAATTAATTTTAAAATATAATATCAAAAATTATATTAATTCAACTTATTATTCCTTACATTCTCCTAATACGATATATAACAAATATAACAAAAATAATTTATATGTGTTGTGCTTGTATTCGTAGAAATAATAAAGATTTAGTATAGGAAAAAGTTTACAAAAATAATTAGCAACAATAATTATAAAATCAATATTTTTGGGATTACTATATATATATATATGAATTTTCGTAAGCAGATAAATATATAATTACTACTTCATTGGAGTTATGCCACATAAATTATTAAAGGACAATTGTAGACCTATCTCATCTTCGTATAGATATATATATATATATATATATATATATATATATATAGTTCTTATCATATTACATTCTATTTCAATAAACATAAAAGAAGACGACAAAGCAAGTACATTGTCTTCTTCCATGGCACAAGTAATCTTCAGATAGATTTAGAGATACACACAGTGGGACCGATATTTTTTTTCCCGTGGTCGAATTGAATTTTGGGTTTCTCTGTTATATCAATTCTGTCACTGTAATGGAATCTAAAATCCGTGTCTTGAGCAAAAATATGGATAGTGGAATCCGCAATACTATTCTTTTTATATATATTATATATATATATAACAGCAGCAAATACTATTCATAATATTTTTTTTTCATTTAATTTAAAAAGTGAGAACAGGTTTCGGATCTATTATTTTTCGTTTTTTAGCCTTGATTCAATGTTCGGTCTTGAAGAGTAAAAGTCGATCACAGCCTCGGAACGACGCACAGTTTTTTGCTGTTTTTTCTTCTTATAGGTTTCTTATATATTGATGTTTTATCTGATAGTTTTAATACTAGATGTTCGATCCTGTCGTTATGCAGATTAAAAGCTATATCACATTCCAATTCATTGTTTTTTAGATTATTATTTTTCATTTTAACACTTATTTGTGTGTGTACTTTTTGCTGGTTTAATCGTTTTTCTCACTAAAATTTTCTTTTTGTCAATAACTATAAATCAATTGAACAGTTAGTAATCCAGATAAAATCTAGCACTGTTATCTCAGTAAAATTAGTAAATGAATATGATTCTTATAATTTTAGATTTGTATTGATTATTTTTTGTGATGAAATATATAATTTTTAGTTTCTATTAATAAAAATATTTTTATTTTTTAAAAAGATATGTCTTGCTATCTTTGTCTTAGTTTTACAAATTCTTGATTTTTTTAGAACAAATTATAAAACTTTATATTTATAAATGTTATTTAATTAATAATAATTTAAAATAACAATTAATATAAATAAACATGTATCTAACTTTCTTTAAAAATAGTTTAATGTTAATTTTTTGTTTGTTTGACTGACATGGACACTTTAAAAATGAATTTTTTTATTATATAATATAATTATGATGTACATGTCTGGCTCGATTGATACTTAATACACAAGTTTCTTTTGATATTATGTATTATGATTTGTTAATTAATTTCCAAGAATAATCTCCTTTCATCTGAATGACAAAAAAAATAGTTTATTAAAATTCATGACAACTTATAATTTAAAACGAAACGAAGAAGGAGACTGTTTTGAAAACTTTTAAAAGACAGAGCTAATGTGTGAAATACCGAATAAGTTTTTTAGTGTCTGCGAACGTTCACAAACCTAAAGAGGACAGCTAATAATTGAGTTCGAGAATGAGAGTATTAATTTCATGTGGAACAAATTAAATATGCTTTTTATATTTGTATTTGGGGACATTTTTTAATATGTTCAGTGGTCCATTTGTTTCCTGATATCCACTTGGTCTTGTTGACAACCTTAATATTAACATTGTCGATTTATTTTTTAAAATCATTTTACGTGTGTTTTATTACTTGGCTAGAACCCTTTGATGTCTTCAAGTTGCATAAAAAATGGATGTTATTGTAAATGTTTATGTGTTGGTAACTGGGGTTAAGTTTTTCTGTTAAATAAAACAGATACAATCAACGACTCGAGCATTCAACCTAATGATTTGTTCTAATACTGTCGTTTTGCATATTAGTAATGTATGTATGTGAGTTAGACGATGAAAGAATAAATATTTAAGATCTCTACTAATATAGCCATTTCCATATATCATTGTCGACATCGTTATTATTAATTTTTGACACTTATTAATAATAGAGAACTGGCCAACATCTTAGTAGTCTAATCGGCTTGATCTTCAAGAGTCCCCTCGATTCAGCTTGGTGTGGCATTCTTGTAACCATTTTTAAAAATAAGGATGAAATAAATATATAAAGTAATGCTGTATTTTACGAGTACTATTTCCATTTAATAAAGTAATAATGAAAAAAACATTATTAACGAACCAAAAAAAAGAGCAATTCGGTCCAATGAAGAGTACATATATTTATTTATTTGCTAATTTTATCTTACACCAAACGAAAGATGATTATAAAAAAAAAAAAAAACAAACAAACAAACGACACAAGGCTCCTTATTTCTCCTCTCTTAAGAAAATCTACAAGTCAACTTCTGGGCCACATCATTGTCTCCATATTTAGAAACTTCTTCTCTTCTTAAGCCAAATTGAGAACTCTTCAAGAGTGTTCACGTCAGTTCTATAATGCTTCTGTGTGAACTCAAGAAACATAGACCATGTAAAATCAGGATACTTTCTTTCACCTGACATCACTTCTACTAATTCTTCTGGTGGCTTCACCATTTTGTCTCCTTTCGGAGATAGGAAGAATGTAAATGTCTTCCTTTCCCTCTCGCTGTTCACCACAGCCCGATGCAAACAACTCTTGTATATTCCATTTGTAAGAGCCTAGATACAATAAAAAAAACAAATGTTAAAAGTTTCTTGTCATTTAATCTACTAATGCATGCATTGATCATACCATGAAGGTGTCGCCTATGTTCACCACGACGGATTGAGGGTTAGGAGGAATGGATTGCCATTTGTTGTCCACGAAAACTTCAAGACCACCGACTTGGTCTTGATGAAGTATTGTTAGAGATATTGGGTCGCAGTGAGGTCCTGTCCCTAATGCAAGCTCCGGTTGCTTGCACTGCGGGTAGTAATTCAACCTTAATATCGACTCGTTGTCTTCGAAAAACTTTCTAAAATGTCTTCTCTCGATCCCAAGACTCAATGCAAGAAGCTCCATGATATTTAGTGAGAGAATATTCATGGCCTCCCCGTATTCTTGATAAACCTTTCTGCATGGATTAAATCAATCAATTATCAGTCTTTTTAGTTTTTTTTTTTTTTTTGGTTTAAATTTTAAATTAATTTATCAGTCTTTTGTTTGTGTAACTGGATAGACACGGAGACCACACATAGATTAATTCTCGAGGCTTATAGAAAGCCTGATATTCTATTCTTGGATAAACCAATATGTTGGTCGTAGATGATGTGTCTTTTTGGATATTCAAAAGAAAGATTCAAAAATATTTGATAATTTAATTACCCGAAATCTTCGTATCCAACTCCCATTTTCTCAGAAACAAAGTCTTTGATGGTTTGAGAATGGCACTTCTCCTGGGGAGAGAACATAAACGACAGCGTTTCCTTCCACGGGAGCTTAGAGGAGAATCTCCCGACGAAGCTACTAGCGTAACCGGCGCTCTCGCCCAACGTCCTCTTAGCCTTCTGTTTCTCACAAGAGGGAGCCTTAAAGAAAGAGTCCGTTAACTGATAGGCACGAGACAAGAGCGTCTCATCGACGCCATGGTTAGTGACTAGGAAGAAGCCATGTTTCTTTGAAGCCTCAGAGACAAGTCTAGTAGCCTCCGAGACTAAGAACGAGTCACCGGAGAGGAAACCGGCAAGGTCTATGAGAGGGACTTGGAGAGGTTGAACATCCGCGGAAGGTTTCTCGTGGTCAGGCCATACGAACTGTTGAGGTATGTGGTTTGATTGCTGATTCAGAAGATTTGCATCGAAGATTGAAGGATCCTCTTTGGTTTTGTTTTCATTGAATCTTTGAGGGAGAGTTGCGATGCATTCCATTGCCATATATCTATATGTATAGATATAGTAGTGAAAGATCCTTTACAGGTTTTTTAGATATATAAATTTATAAACGTTAAGAGACTTATTTATTTAGTGGTAGTCTAAGTAGAGAAGAAAAGAGTGATATTTATAGGCGTAGGAATAGTGATGTCATTGTTTGTGTTTATTTCATTTTATTAAAATACTTTTGTCTTTATTGGTGGCTCAATCAAAACTTTGGTTTATGCATTTCCGAGGTTTAGATAGTATCTTAATAGAAAATTTTAACATTAAAATAAATGAAAAAATAGAAACTTAAGAAACTCTTTAAAAAACAGTTTTTAAATAAGAATCTTAAAAACCAGTTTTTAACAAGTTTTTTTATATTTTATTAATAAAATATAATTAAGAAACTTTCCATAAGTTTCTTAAAATTGTGTAATGGAAATATCTCAAGGGAGGTTCTTAAAATTGTGTATATCACTATATAATATTATTTTAATAGATGGGTTTCTTAAAATCTAAAGAAACCCACTCTAAAGTTTTATTTAAGAACTTTTAGAGGGTTTTTCTACATTTTAAAACACTCATCTATTAAAATAATATTATACACATTTCCTAAATATTATAAGGTATCTTATAACAGTTTCTTACTAATATTTTAAATAAAAAAAAATAAAAGAAGAGAGAAAGAGAGAAACCATATCTTAAATAAGAGTTTTAAGAGTTTGGTTTATAAACTCTAAACCATATGTGTCCATTTCGTATTGGTTCAACTTTTTTATTTAAATAAATAATTTAATTATATAAAAAATAATAACTAATTTGTAAGATACAATTTCGTTCTTTTTCCATATAAGTTCTCTCTTTCTCTTCATTTTCTAATTGTCTAACTTTAGTTACTTGAAATCAAATTGTCTTAGATCTGAAGGTTTTACTTAAGTTTCTTAACTATTAAATATATTAAAATATATATATTTTTAAAATCTTAAGAAATTATCTCAAAATTTTTCAAAACTCAAAATAAGAATTTTAAGATGAGTTTCTTAATATTTTAAAGAAATTCACTAATTAAATATTAATATATTTTAATATATTTAATAGTTAATAAACTTGAGTAAAACCTCCCATTGGAAGTGCTTTATGGTATAGTAAACAAGTTAAAAAAATCAAAAATAAAAGCTCTAAACCAGTAACCGGTAACACACAGTATTAGACTTGAGCTGATTCAAATATTAAATTGAATGAATCTCATAGTGAGATTTATGTGGTAAATTTTCTAAATGTTTTGCGGTAAATTTACTGTAAAGATCCGATTTATTATTGAATCAACGGAGTCAAAACTACTGATGAACAATACAAGAATCGTCCATTACAAAGTTCATCAAAGAATCGACCGTTTCATCATTTTTTGTTTTTGTTTTTGTTACATCCCCGCCGTTTCATCATTTTAATGAAACGGTCACCATTTATCAAGGAAAGCTGTTGGGCTTTATGAGGCCCATCACCAATTTATAACAATGCCAAATGCTACTAGCTGATTGGTGAAAACCAGATGAGCAATTTTAAAGTTAAGTTGGCCTTTTCTTAGTTATTAAAGCTGTTGTATAAAACAACAGATTCTTTCTTTCTTTTAGAACTAAAACAACAGATTCTTGGTGTTAAATAAACCGAACGTTTCATCATTTTAAGGCTGAGCAATGTAAGAAACTGTTTATTTGCTAATGCATACAGAAAATGAAAGAATGTTAACAGAAAAAACTTTAAAGAACAAATCCAAACACGTTAACGTAGCACTTATTTAGGTCGAAAAAACTCTATAAATATATAAATTTAGCTGTAATTGAAATTCGAATATTTTTGTCATAATTAACATTGTAAAAAAATAAAATCTTATTAGAAAAAGAAAAATTATGGCAAAGCCAAACGACATTTATTTGGTGCATAGTAAAAAATGTTAATTAATGAATCTATGTAACTTTTCATAAAAGTATGTATAAAGTTTAGTTCTTGACGTACATTATTTAGGTTGATATGTTGAGTAGAAAAGGTTTTTGTCAAAAGTTTTTTTTCTGGTGTCTTATAAAGATTATTGAATGTGTTGTGTATAATCATCAGTGCTAACAGAAACCGGTCTGTATATTAAGTTTACATTTTAAAATTGGTCGGATTATTCACAAATAATGCTAAATATTTGATGAACAAACAACTGTAATAATATACATAAAGTGTCATATCTTATTGTTCATTTTAACAAAACAAAAAAAGTAAACAATCTTATTGGTGATATAGTTTACAAAATTTTGTAGATATATATTGATAAAAGAAAAACGTTGGACCACTATGATTGGATTAGCGAGATATTAAGACAAAAAATGAATAAGTATAAATTAAAGAGAGAGTTGAGTTGTTTGGCTCAACTCACAAAGTTGAAGCGGTTAAAGTTGTTTTTATAGTGAAGAGTGTGGCAGTAAAACATTTTCAATGATGTCTGTGAGTGACACACAGCTTCAAGGCGCATAGAGGTGCATATGTCTTCTCGTGTTTATTGGTTTTGGTAGTTTTTGGAGAAGGAGCTATGTATTCATCTAAATTGTCTTCTACATAATATTAAATTTTTGGATGTATAGAAACGGACATAACCATCTTAAAGTAACCGTTTTCTTTAGTCTACACGATTCCATCCTCGAGCATATCGATTTGGTCTTTTGTGAAAGGTCGTGTTCTTTGTGTGCCAATTGCCAAAGACCTGAAACATGCAATTTCTGTTTACCGTGTAACTGTCAATGTAATTAAATTGTCTTTTCAAGTAAGCCCTTAAATTTTCGAAAAAGATGGTATATTATATAGTGTATGGTCTTTTCAACAAACGGTTTTTCTATAGGAGTTTAACATTTAATTCTAACTCATATAAAAATCATATAATGTGATAGAGATAACATGCACTCCTTGCCACATTCTAGAAAATCATTTGATCCCACACACATGTGTACAGAGAAGGCTAACTCCTTGGGATGCCAAATTTCACAGCTACAAGCCACTGGCTTACGAGGCTTTGGCGATCAAATGTTTAATTTGCAAGAAATTAGAACAAAAGTTTAATTTAATATATTAATAGGGATAAAATTAAAAAGTCACATATATTTTTTTGAATGAATCTTTGGATGCATGTTGAGACACTGAAAAGATGAAACCATATCCAATCTTCTTACTGCAGCACTTACATTTTGCCTAACAAAATTATAATAAAAAATATTTTTATTAATAACTTTTGGAGGAAATATAATTGGATAATGTGTGTGGAAGTCACTTTGGGTATCTAAAAATGATGGAATGTCTTGACTTGTTTCAATTAGCACTACAACTAGTAAGTCATGTACTTTACTACAATAACATGTTCTTTGTTGATCCTTACCAATGAACTATACAAAGAAAAGCCGATTTAGCATTTTCATATAGTATATGAGATATTCTTATGCTACATAGCCCATTGATTTAGGACTTCGTTTAATTATCTATGGGTCTATTACAATAGTTTAGACCCAAACTATACGGGCCCAAAAATCGAAGATGATTGAATTGTATCATAAAACAAAAGCTATGCTACAGCCAAAAGGTTGAGGTTACATATATATATAAAAAGAGTAAACAAATCAATCTTTTAAAAAGTTGAGATATTGTGTTACACTATACTGTATTTGTATTCGTAATTGGTTATTTGATTTATGTATTTCATTCTAAAATCGGTTATTTGATTTATGTATTTGATTCTTTTAATCTGGATACCCGAATCTCGTGTTAACTATTAGTTTTTTTATATATGTTTCCATTTATACAGATTTTTTTTTTACTAATACATTTTATGAATCATTTTTACAAAGCGCAAAAATAATATATCGGTTGAATTTGTATACACATATTTATATATAAAGCTAAATATTATTTATATTTGAATCTAATAAATAATGTTTATATATCTATGATTGAATTTGTCCAAACCCGAAAGTCAACTTTTCTTTTATCCGAATGGCGGTACCATCCGTTACGGTTAATAGGACCCAAACATAAGACTTTGATATCTTTAAATGCATGACAGTAAATGAGAGAAACAGCATATTGGGGAGTGTTTATTTAGTGAAGGATACACAAATGTATCTGATCCACTAATTGATTTCCATTCATAAAAATTTACAAAATAACTAGAATGGTACGCAAACAGTTTTTTTTTTTTTTGTGAAAAATAGATGAATCACTTACAATCCTATACAAATGATAAAATGAATGTTTCATCCACCTTTTAATTTTTTTAAAAAAGTTTTTTTTTTAATTTTTTTTTCTTTTACCAAAAAGTTTGTTATCTTTTTCTGTGACATATGTCGACACTATGTTATATATTATCTTATAAATCTCATATCATTTAAACATAATATTTAATTTTTATGGTCTTACACCATAATCGTTATGTATATAATTATACTTTAAAAGTATTTTTCATGTAATATAAAATTTACACATACTGGATATTGTATATATATGGATTATTAATTCAATGCATCATGTATATATGTATATTGTACTATTTTTGTGTGATTATTACTATAATCTTTTTTAATGGAGAATTAATTTAATGTAATACATATGTTATATCTATTAATATGTTATTATTGAAAATCTAGAACACTTATAATTTTGTTATATATATATTTAATGAGTTGATACATTACATGTTCAAAAAGATGATTAATTAATATACCAACTTTAATTTTTTTAATAAATTTTATTTTAAAAATTTATAATATTTTACAGTACTTTAGACTGGTTTTTAATCATTTTTACTATATAAATATATATTTTGGACCGTTAAATTTGCTTGATCCACATTTATACCGTTACATCTTTTTTTATTCTACTTAATCCACACTGTTTGATCTGTTTTTTTCTATTTAAAATCTACTTTTTTTACGATAATCTATCCGCTTATAGTTATATATATGATTATTAAAATATTCTAGCTAATTACACAAAATAACAACTTAATCATAGCCCAAATATACATGTTTTCAATTAATGAGTGTCACATATTATTTTACATGATATACTTAGTTTTTCAAAGAATATTATTTTTAGCTAATGATATAGTAAAAAAAGATATGATGGTGGAAGCCATTATAATTATACAAAGGGGACACCCACTATTTATGTCATAAAATCTTAATTATCTTTTTCTTATATTTTGCAATGTTAAAAAATCTCATTTTCCTATTCTACCATCCCGAGGTTTTGTGAAATGAAAATTATATACAAAAATAAAATTAAAATATGAAATAATTACGTATGAGGCCTTATTTGATCTTTGAGAGGATTGTCTTGGTTTATATATTTATAAGTTTTATTTTCATGAAAACATAAAGTGCATAATTGTCCTGAAAACTATGGATCGAAACCACTATCTCATAGATTAATATATATATTTATATATATATATATATCAAAAAGTCGGTTTATTGTAAATAAATAACAAAAAATATTTAGAATGGTTTAAAAAACAAAACCAATCCTATACTGTTTTAGGGTCATTAATTTTCACTTCAATCTTTCTCGGTCGCAAATGTCAACAACACTCACATTAACTCCCAAAAAAATGTTCGGACACTCCACATAGTTAAAGCTGATTTTTCTTTTGATGGCAGTTAATTAACGCTGATTGTTATTAACCATATTAATTAATTACTTATTATAAATACTTTAATTTCCATCTAACTATTAAACCATGTCAACTACATACTTTAATTTTCCCATAAATAAAAAAACCATTAATTTTTACATGCATCTTTCTCCTAATTACACACCACTTTTGTTTCCCTTTAATTAACTACAAAAAGACAGTACTGGAACCTAAATAAATTCTAAAAACATTAAATTGCCAATTAACAGCAAATCTAGTGGCTTGCATGCAGCTTACCTTTTCCACTTTCTGTTGCATACGTGTTAATGTAATATTAGATTCTCATCACTTATTGTAATTGTTTCCTTAACGGACACTTTATTCACGTACGTTCACACTAAACTGACAACATTTTGACTTTGGATTAAAGGTAAAAAGAAACAGACAATACTAACAAAAATTAAGAATTATTATTAATATAATACTTTATCCAAATGTTGAGTTTTAATAGATGGCAGTAACTATTTTATACATGTAAGCAAAAATATAAATAAAAAATTGTTAAAAAACTATTTATACGATTCTTTGAAACAAAAAGGTTAATGAATTAAGAAAAATGGCTAACAGTTTTATATTTTCATTATTTGATGATGATATCTCTCAATTTCTAATCATTTTTATTTTATAGTAATTTTAATAATTTATTTAATATGTCAGTCACTTTTTAATTTAATTTACAGAAAATTGCTAAAATATAACTGATAATTTACTTAATATTGTATAGCTTTTATTTAATATTTTATTTTATAATAACGACAATAATATCATTAAAATCGTTTATTATATTATGAACTAAAACTCTATATACTATATTAAAATATAATTTTAAATATTTGAATCGTGACAAAAAATATCTTTAATATAACTGTATTATTTTTAACGATCATGATATATCGTGACAAAATATATCTTTAATATAATTTTATTGTTTTTAACGATTACGACATTTTAGGAATGATGTAATATTAATAGTATATTTAATAATTTGAACCCGCGTAATTTTCAAGTTATATAATAAATTATAAGATTTAATATATATTTATACTATATTATGCTTGATATCACATATATATGTCACCACTAAAACGTTTTTGTGAACTTAATAATAGAAAAAATATATTTGTATGCTAAATATTTTTGTAAAATAAGTAAGTACAGAAAAAAAGTTCATATCGATATTATTTTCTAGTAAGTTAGATAATTTTATATATGTAATGTTTTCGTTGTGCCACAATTCAATAAAAAAATTAAGTGATGTAGTATCCTACATTAAACAGTAGTAACATCAGTGTGAAATCGTTAAAACCCTGATCAAAAAAATTAAATTGAGAGAGGTCTTTGTATTTTCAATTTTCTTATTCTAGTGGTTCCCTTAAGGACAATTACAAACAGTTTTTCTTTTCCATGAGATTCAAAGAATAAACAAGTGCATGTGTTACTTTAAGTAATTTTGTTGCTAGGAGAACAATATCTATCATCTGATCTGCATAGCAGTTTTTTTTCAATAAAGAAACTCGAAGAATAGAGTTGTATATACAAATCTTAATCTTAGCTACATTAAGTAAATGTGAAGAATATTCATCTCGTGATACAACTGTGTTATATAAATCAGAACTGTGTTATATAAATCAGAACTGTGATTCTTTTAGTTTCACAAAGCATGATGACAATCACGCAATGTATTTGTCTATATGAAAATTGTTGGTACTGTATGAGTCAACATGCAGCATTTTACAGTCATGGTTTCAAAATTCCCCATTTGCATTTAGAAACCCCAAATTTTCAAGTTTCATCCAACAAAAAAACCTCTTATCGTTTTTCATAATTTAAATATTGTAGTTTGGACAGAAAACTTTAATTACATTACACCAAATATTTTTTTTTTATATAGATTAACGTTAATTGCATAATAACACTTTTATTTTTTTTGCATTTTACATACAATATTCTAGTATTTTCCCTCTATAGCACAAATCCAAACAAAGATGTAAAAAATCTATTAGAAAATCAATCCTAAATGAGAAACAAAAAAAACACGAGAAAAAAACCAATTACATATATTTTATAGAACTAAAAAAGATATATATTGGTAAATAGCATTAATTTTTCTTACTTTAGTCTAGATTTTTTACATAAATTAGCACACGGTATTTCCGAGCAATGGTATTTTTTTTGTTGTATCTTCTTTTTTCTAAATTATCTCAACTTTTCTTACTTTTCAATATAAACATTATTAATAGTAAAAAAAAAAAGTTTGCATTTATCTTATATTATTATTATTTCTTTCTACATAAACTTACATATGAACCACTACAACACTGCCAAATGTCATATTTGCTTGTCTACTTTATGCCTTTAAATTGAGCTTTGTGCAACCTAGATAGTTCATACAGACTTGAAAACACACAAAAATTTTGTATACAAAGACTGGCAGAATGGCTTTTGATCAATCTCTCTACAACCAAAGCTCTGCCGTAAAAATCAGTGTTATGGTTGTGGACGATGATCCTGTTTTCCTTGAAATTATGTCACGCATGCTTGAAAAATCCAAATACAGAGGTACCATTTTTATTATCAAACACTCAATATGTTATTGATTTCTTCCTAACTCCATTGAGATTTCAAAACCAATTAGCTGATTAAAAAAATTGTACTTTTTGTAGCCCTTTCAAATATAATATTTTGTTGAAATTCAACAGTATTTTTTTCTAAATTATTAGGATTTGAATTCAATTACATGCACACATCTATAATTTCAATATATATATATATACATATATTCTTATTTTGATGATTTTCAAACTAGTAATTTGGTTTTCAAAAAAATTTCAGCCAATATACTAGGTAAGGTTTTCAAAAGTATATAGAACAATAGTTGACCTAGAAAATAGTAACTTATTGTTGATTGAAAAAAAGAAAAATAAAATAAAATATATATATATATATATATATGATATGTACATCGTGTTTGCGTACGATATGATTTTTTTTTTTTTGAAGTTTAAAATTAATCGATGTTCTTCAAATCGATTTTTTTTATAAAGTAATCAACCAGTTATCCTTTCAATAAAACAATGTTAGCCGTTTCAACGAAAATGATTGGCTGATGCTATGAACATTCTCAAAATTTGTGAACTATTTACTAACTAAAGTGGATTCTATATACCTTTTTGTAAAAAAAGTGGGATATATATATATAGATATATAATTAGAGCTCCATTTTACCCATTTTTCTCCTTTTGAAAAGGTTAAACAATTAAAAGTAAAAATATTTACTACTTGCATATTTTCACATTATATTTGAATTTTATTTTGGTTAAATTTGATTTCTTTTTACATATTTTTTTCTTTTCTTTTCTTTTAGATCCATCGATTATGGAGATCACAGTAATAGCTGTAAGAGACTCGAGAGAAGCATTGTCTACTCTTAAAATCCAAAGAAACAATATCGATCTCATAGTCACAGATTATTACATGCCTGGCATGAACGGTGTACAACTAAAAAAACAAATCACTCGTGAATTTGGCAATTTACCGGTCATAGGTAAGTATTTTTTCTTTTACAACTTTCAAAAAATTGTAATATTTTTTTGCTATAATTCTAATTAAGCTATAACTATTTTTTTCTTTACATTTTCTAAAATATGAAAGTTATGTCATCGGACACCAACAAAGAAGAGGAGAGTTTAACTTGTGGAGCGTTGTGTTTCATTCCAAAACCCATCAAAGCAACTGACTTAACCAAGATTTACCAACTTGCTTTAACTTATAAGAGGAATAATAATTCCATATTATGGACCGAGCATAACCACAACGAAACAAATGTTGGCATCCCTCAGCAAATCCAGTTGCTTCCTGAACAAGCTAATCTCTCGAAGACCAAGAAGAAGAGGAAGTTCTCATCTAGATCAGATTCAAGTTCCGTGAACAGTTCAAATGGCAATTGTGTTAGTACAGATGGTTCACGACAAAATCGAAAAAGAAAATCAAACGGTGGTTCTGGTGATGATGTTGAGTCTCTGTCGCAGCCTTCCAAGAAGAGAAAGATTCGGTGGTCGGACTATCTTCATGACCTTTTCTTACAAGCTATCCGACATATCGGTCTTGACAGTACGTGTTCTGATTTTTTTGTGTGGATATAATACATAATATACAGTTTATTTTCTTACATTTTCATTTTTATATATACACACACTGACTAATGTTCTATGTTTGTTTACTAAACTTGAATCTTCCAAAGAGGCTGTGCCAAAGAAAATCTTAGAATTCATGAACGTATCATACTTGACAAGAGAGAACGTAGCCAGCCATTTACAGGTTTGATCATCGATCTCTCTTTTCAAAAATATTTTTTGGATTTTATGTTTTAAACGGGATTATTATTTTTTATTTTTAACAATAATTTATGTTAGTCATCATTAAACTAACGAAGGTTTTTGCTAAGAGTCTATTTATCGTTTTTGTTAAATTAACTTAAAATTGGGAGAGTTTTATGTTTCATTAAGATAGTTAGAACTTTTTCTTCTGATTCGCTTATGTTGTGATTAGTTTTTTTTTTTTAACTGTTTTTTTTTTTATGTTCAAAAAATATAGACCAAACCATAAATTATGTATCATTCCATTATTTAACTAACTAAAAAAGTGTTTGCTACGCAGAAATATCGACAATTCTTGAGGAAAGTCGCAGAACAGGGTTCTTTATGTTCAAGCATATTGCCTTGTAGAGGCATAGACTCGAGATTTCCATATGGTCACATCAGAGAGCCGTACTACACACCCTCTTCTTCTTGGTACGACACAAGTCTTAACAATAGATCATTCTGTTCCAAACTCGGACACGGTCTTGGACAGTCTAGACTCTTATCCAACACAGGTGAACCCGTCCGCTTCAACCAGATGCCTTACAACTATATGAACCGGTTATCCACCTATGAGCCGCACCGTATTGGATCAAACATGACCCCCATCAAAACCAACCTTAGTTTCTCAAGCCAGCCATCTCAAAACGAAGAAAGTAATAACTTTTTTGAACCAACCGTGATGGCGAACAAAACCGGCCAAACATCTGAAGTTCTCGGGTTTGGAAAACATGGACTGTCGGCTATCAATGGTAATAATTTCAGCAACAACACGATGAGCAGCTATAGAAGTTCAACTTGTAATCAACCAGGAATAAGCAGCTATGCAAGTTCAACTTCTAATCAACCAGGAATGCTAAGTCATGGAATTTTGACTCCTAATCAACCAGGAATGAGCAGCCATGGAAGTTTTTCTCATAATCAACCAGGAATGAGCAGCCATGAAGGTTTGTCTCCTAATCAATCAGGAATGAGCAGCCATGGAAGTTTTTCTCCTAATCAACCAGGAATGATCAGCCATGGAAATTTGACTCCTAATCAACCAGGAATGAGTAGCCATGGAAGTTTTTCTCCTAATCAACAAGGAATGAGCAGCTTTGGAAGTTTAAATACTAATCAACAAGGAATGAGCAGCCATGGAAATTTGAATCCTAATCAACAAGGAATGAGTAGCCATGGAACTTTTTCTCCTACTCAACCAGCAATGAGCAGCTTTGGAAGTTTAACTACTAATCAACAAGGAATGAGTAGCCATGGAATTTTATCTCCTAATCAACAAGGAATAAGCAGCTTTGGAATAACTTCTAATCAACCAGGAATGAGCAGCTTTGGAAGTTTAACTACTAATCAACAAGAAATGAGCAGCTATGGAAGTCTAACTCCTAATCAACCAGGACCTAGCAGTTTCTCGTATGATATGAAATTGTTCTTAAACAATGAGAACACTGCATACAAGCCTCAGCCACATGCCAATGCAACTATACATCAAAATCATGAAATTCCTCAGCTGGAGAATCTCAGCTTGTATGATGGCCTCGGCAATATTAGTGAGCTTCCTTGCGATATAAGTAACTTCCAATTCGATCAAAACAAGGTATATGTCTTCACTACCCAAATGTTTCAATTATGTATATATACATGAAGTATATGTTGTGAGATTTTTTTGTCTGATATGTGATGCGAGCAGCAACAAGAAGAAGCGGTTTCTACCACCAAATCTGGGCTCTCTGCAAATTTTCAGACTGAACTGAATCAGATTTTCTCTCTTGAAGAAGAAGGTGACTGGACCTTTGTGAATATGAATCAGGTACATACATATTATTAGGATATTTTATAAATTACAAGATTGAATTTGAATCAACGTCCCACCAAAGATTGTATATTATCATATTGTGGGAAATTTTCTAACTAGATATGTTAGTATTAGAAATTTAGTAGAATTGTGCTACTCTTATAAACAGATATATGCATACACATGTTCAATATATCTATAAATCTGGATGGAGTACTTTCGAAGATTAAGTCTTACTGAATTATATATTTGACTTTGTTTTGAAGGGACATTCTAATGAAGAAACATCAAACACTATTGCTGCTCCGGAGACGAATGATCCAATTATCAACATTAACCCTAATCATGATCAGGTACCTCTAATGTGTATTATTCTAAGATATTTCCATGTAACTACCAAATGATTTTTTAAACTCTGAAACCTGGAATCTATTTGGTAGGAACAAGATGTTCTAGATTTTGTCGATTGGTCGTTATTGGGTCCGGATCCGGAGGTAAAAGTTTAAATTGAAGTTAATGAGTCATGAAATATTTTTTTGGTTAAATTTTTTCTTATATATATAGGACTTGGCTAATGACTACGACTTCATGGACTCTCTGTTCACCAATGATATGAATTGAAAAGGGTTCGATCCAAGATGTTCTCAAAGCGAGGTGAAGAAATAAACCGGCAATGCATAGTAGTTTTTTAAGCAAATATATATATATATATATATATATAGAAAGAATAAGAGGTTTATAGAAGTATGGTTATGGTTGTGTAATATATTTGTAAGTGTTGGATATTATGTCTTTTTTTCTTTTTTTCTTTTTTTCTTTAGCAAGTGTTGGATCTTATGTTATGTATGAGAACTTTTCAATATATATCTATATAGTAATTTATATGGTTAGAGAGGATCATGTGATTGTGTTATAAGATAATATATATACTTACGATCATGTGCTCTAAGTTGAATAGTACAATATTTCCAAAGAGATATATATATATGTACAGTGTGCTACATATCCATAGATATATAACGCTTTATAATTAAAATGTGATATGTTCATGGTCAACAAAATTAGATTCTGAATGAATTTGATTTCCATTGTCGTATTCAGTTATTAAAACAAACATTGTGTCTCAGTTAAGTTTATAAAATTTAGTTTTCCTAAAAAGACAAAACATGTTTTTACATATAAAATTTCAATTGAAAGCTGAGACTTTTTATAGATTTAATCAATCTTACCAATATATAGTATTAAAAGTTATTATTTTTTTCCCATTATCAGTATTTTCTCAAAAATAAAATTGATGAAATTTTGTTGTTGTTGACTAAATAGTCTTTAAAGTATGCAAGATTTGCAATATATCTTATCTCCATAGTAGTGAAAAAAAAATTATTAGTTTTTTAAAAGTATCATATGAAAAGACATAATTAATATTTGAGCCTAACTTTTAAAAATTTTATACTAAAGAAATAACTTTAAGTTTTTTTGTCAACTTAATCTAATAGTTTTAATATTTCTTTTAATATGGTGAGATACTGAATTCAAATCTTAGATATGCATGTTAAATTTAACAAATGACCACCATTATATTACATCAGTTTATAAATATACTAAAGTTTAATTAAAATTTAAATTATATTTTTTTGTTAAATATAAAATAAACAAGATGGTACGTAGGACTAGGAGTCTTATAATTTTTTTTTATCATTTCCTTGTAGGCATGTCTGAGGTCTACATGTGTGTATTCCATTAAAAAAAAATACTGTCATATTTTAAATCATTTTCCAATAATTCATTTAGTTTATATATGCTTAGCTTGTTCTTAGACCAACGAAATTACAATTTTTCTATGTTCCTTTTTCAATTTTGAGATGTCATAGTTTATCTGCTTTCTGTTCCTAAATCCAATATTCTTCTCTAAAAAATTATAAATCGTAAATATAATTAAGATATAATCATATTGCAACTCGTGCAATTTGATCGTTTGTGATTATAAACTTTTGATAGTTTAAGTAGGAATCCTCAAAATAAACTTGGTTTTATGTCAAATCATCAGAGTCCAAAGTCTATAAGCTAAAATATCTACAAAATTTCGAGTGTACGTATACATATGGACGAAAGAGCAATTGGTTATTATGATTAAGGTGTTTAATTCTATTGATTTTTTTATTTGGAAATTATACATATAAACTAAGATTTTGAATCAATATAATCAACATAGTGTTTTAAAAAATATGCAAATATGACACGAATACTATCTTTCTAATTAATAAAAATCTCATTCAACTATTATTTAATCCCCTCTACTAACTCCATCTAATTTCCTTCATTTTTATGCTCTACTTGTTAAGACTAACATTACCTTAAGCCCTAAGTTGCAAAATTTGAATGAAAACAATATGTAATCCTTGTTTTTCACTGTAAATCTTTTCAAAGAGCCACCACTTGTAGAATGAAAAAAAAATAAAAGTAATATTTTTCATTTTCATCGCTCACCCAAAAATAGGTGTCAAGGAAACATTTATAGCCATAACCAAATCTTTGTGATAGAACGCAAGAAAGTTTTTCTCATTGGATACCAATCATGTCACAATAAATTATTTGATGTATCCTATACTTAAATCCATTAATTCTTATTGGTTACCATAAAGGCTTAATCATATCAAAAGATCTTAAAATTTTGTAAATTTTTTTTTGTTAAATTGGCTTTTTAAAATAAAAGTAATATATGATTAACTAAAATTTTAAATCATTTCCTTAATGAACTTTAGTGTACTTTGCCTTTTCTCATGTCAATAGACTATTGGATTAGGTATTTGGTTATCATAAAGATTCCTCTTCCTCTCTCTCTCTCTCTCCCTCGATCGACTTTGTAGCCTCAACAGGAAGCAATGAATATAATTTTGGTCACCAGAAGTTACCAATTCCACAAGAAACATATTCAATGTTATGATTAGCATGTGTTACCAACATGCCTTCTTTGTTTTCTTGTTTCTTTTTTGTTTTTCTCCTACACCTCATTGCTTTGATTTTAATGGGTTTGACAAAAATATATTTGATGCATAAGAAGAGGAACCAACAAACGGCAGAATTACGTTTTACAAAAGATCAAAACTATAATATAAAATAAAATGATATTAACTAATTAAAATATATAAATTGACAAAAATCCATGACAAATTTCAGAAGAGATTTACGTAAAGGAATTATTGTTTGTGGACTTGTTTATCATAATCACAATATAAATGATAACACGCACCATATATGTTGCAATGCATTCACCACTGAACACATGAACATTCGAAAACTATGTCGAACGTTTGCAACATTTTACGTAAGAGGTCGATGTTCATATTATTGTGCATCAGTTTGACCATTTTAAAATACAAATAGCGAAGAAAAACCCGGCAACTACAGTATGAATTTGTAAACCCACAAGAAACATTCAAATAACAATCTTTTATTACAACGTTTTGTAACGGTAATTGTAATAGTAAAGAAAATCCAAATCTTTAGGTATTACGATGATGGAATGATGATGAAAGTCTATTTGTTGAAACTCCCCTGTTATTTGTAAATTGACTTGAAGGGGAAGACCAACAAAAGATATTCTAAACAAACCCAAAAAAAATAAAAATTGCCAAGATCAATCACAAATCATGCATCCCCATCGAGATGAAAAACAATACAAATCACATATTGAAGAAAAAAAGAAAACATATTTTTATCGTGTATGTATAGTGTTTAGCTTCTTAATCGAAGAACTCCCATTTGAATCTTGGAGGGACCGGTTTAACCGTTTCAACCGCCTTTGCCGCCGATGGGGAATCAAACATCGTCTCCCAGTTATTCCTTACAGTCGCCGGAGTTCCTGATGAAGAGGCGCCGGAATGCCTTGACTCCTCCTCCTCTTCCTCAACAAACGATAACAAATCCCGTTGGTGATGTTGCGTTTGCGTTTGCGTTTGCGGTTTGTGGCGCACCGATTTGTTAATTTCGACTTTTTTGGTAGAGTTTTTAACTTTCAAGACGTCGAGTGTTTCAACGTACGTTTGAACTCTTTGCACCTTCCAAAATCCAATAGAATCAAATCATATATACATACAAACTAATAATCAAAATAAGAGATTTCGAATTGAATTTAAGAAAAGTTTGTACCTGCATCTTCCTCTTCAGTTTCACATCTCCATCAGCAGTTATGGCGTCGAGTCTCAACAATTGATTCATCAACATCTCAATCAGATTCACCAGACTCTTCTCTTCAACTTTTCCTCCTTTATTAATCACTGTCTCGAACGCCGACACCTATAATCGGCATCTCAGATTCGTTGAACTAGAAAACGGCGGAATTTTTATAACAGATTCGTCGCCGGGAAAGCTCTATTTTTTTTTTACCTGTCCGGCGAGCCTGTCGACTTCGAGACTAATGTCGGAGATTGATTTAGAAGCTTTTTCAATGGCGGCGTTTTTCCTTTTTTCAAGAAGACGTTTCTCCTGAGAAATTGGATCTTCTTTAAGAACAAGCTTTGACCGATCTTTAACTCCACAAAGATCTAGAAACATCTTCGAATCTCTCTCTTTGTCTTTGTACAAAATCTTCATGTCTTCGTGGTGAAGTCCGGTCTGACCAGACAATGCCTTCTTCAACTCTCCTGCAACAACAATAACCAATCCAATTAAAAAAAAAAAAAAACTGAGCCTTTTGTTTATAAATGCCCAATTCGAAATGCAAAAAAAAAATTGAATTTGATTTTGGTTTTGGTTACCGAAGGTAGATTGGGAATTGATGTTGATCTCGTGGTAAACCGATACGTATTTGACCCGGACGCGAATGACACGTGGCACATCGGAGCTCTGATCCGTCCGCCTTTGTACAACCATTCCTCCAGGTCGGGACTCCCACTCATTGCCGCTAACTCCGCCGCCGCCGCCAGTGACGGACGGCGTCGTTCCTGTGTTCATTTTCATCATTTCTTGAATATTCTTTGCTTCTACTCGTCTCTGATCGAAGAGAGAGAGCTCACATCTTACATAAAGAATCCAATTTAGAGACAGAGAGAGAGAAAAAGAGCGAGGAAAAAAGAATTGCAATGAATATGATTTCTGAACACGATCGATCAAGAAGAAGAAGGTTGAAGAAGAATAAAGAAACGTCTGAACAAAGGGAAGTAAATACATTTTCTTTTTGCAAGTCTTTATTAAATAAAAAAAATCATATAAAAATTACAAAATAAATGAGTGACAGCTAATGGTATTGTTGTTATGTCTCATCATCAGTAATCACATATATATATATATATATATATGATTCCTGCAAAAAAATTGGAATTATTAATTTATGTTTGTGTTTTTATTTTATTTTGTCATCTATGTTATGTATCAGTTTTGTCGTAAATATTCTAAATACAGACCATCTATCTGCGTCAAAGTCAATGGTAAAAATCGACGACATTGTAAATGAAAATAAATACTGTTTTTTAAAAAATAAAAAAAAATCGGAGGGCCTATAAACCAATAATGTTAGTACTAGTGGTATCATTTATTTTCGTGAAAATAAAAACAAAATCTGCAGCGACAAATGGCAAGTTCCAGTATCCAAACCACCAGTAATGGTAACCAAGCACTGGAAGAAGAGTCACTTTCTGGTGACCACACATGAGTTTCATTGTCAGATTCAGAACAACAGCTTACGGACAGAGACACTCACCCAACAACCGTTTCAAAACAGGCCCGGCCCATTAATGTTGCTTTTCATGGGATATCTAGTCCAAATTATTATTATTATTTTTGGGGATATTTAACTAAGATATAAAACTACATTCCTTTTCACATCAAAGATCTTACTTTTTGTTTCAAAAAAAATATCGTTATGTATTTTTAATGCAGATTTTAAATTAATTCTAGAAATTATTAACCAGAAAAATCAATCTGTAATGCATTAATGATTAGTCGTATGATGATAACTAAAACACTTTTTTTTTATTTATGTGAAAATTCTTTAAACCACTTACAATAAAACAAAGGTCATGTATATAATTTAACTTTGCTTTTAGAAAAAAGAAATAATATTTTGATCATGGGTTTCAAAGACAACAATGGTTTGAAAACCAAAGCTAAATACTTGTTCATTCCAGTGACGATGGCTTCGCTGCCTTGTAAAGTGCGATGACTACCTGATAGTGACGAGACTAATACTAATCCATATCAAATATCATTACGATAATATGTAGTATGCACTAATGCACCTTTCTTTTCTTTGATTTAGCATTATAATTTACAATCTTGTTTTATTAAATCTGAATAACGTCTAAATTTTTCAATAAAATTGAGTTGAAAAAATGACTATAGAAAAGAAATATATATATATATATAGAGAATAAATTAAGGTCAGTTTTATTGATTCTTCTGTTGATCGGAGCTAATTTGAGACAACCACTTCCCTTTGGCAAACGCAGCAATACTGCACGAGTGAGAGAGAATAAAAGGGATATTGCATCAGATCTTGATGTACAAGTAATACAGTAGAAGACAAGGACACAAAAGTCGATACTAACCTTACTGGTTTTGAGCCAGTGACTAATGCAATCTTGGTGGTACTTGTGAGTACAGGGTAAAATTGTCATTTTCTCTCCATTAGCATAATCTGACTGGCATATCATACACCTGTTCCAACTCACATTCTAATTAATTCCTTACAACATTTGTGTAATTAAATTGTTTAGGTTTTTTTTTCTATCTCGTACGTGCATGTTTTCTTATTCTCCTTTTGCAGAACTTGCATGTGATTTTTTTTTTTTTTTTTTTAAATGGAAAATCTAAAATTCTTGATTTATAGCGAGTGAATATATAATTGAAGATAAGAATAGTATCCTTGTCAGTTTTTATTAAGAAAAAAAATATGTATGTAATTAAGGAAAAAATAAAAAAGAACAGGAGAAAGTAAGAGTACTTTTTATCTTCTATAGAAGGTTTAAACTTGATGGTGGGTAATTGAGAAATTTGTCTCTCTGTTAATCCTACTCTTCCACGCGCTCGACTCCGTTGGATTATTTCCTGTGATTTTTAATAACCAACATTTACTCTTTTAGACAAAAAAAAAAAAATATTAGAGAAAATGAGATTGAAACATTAATATAATTTATTATATATTCTTACTTCAATTGAATCTTGGCTAGGTCGATCCTCAAAGTGTTCTGCAAACGTATATTAGAAGCTAATTAACCTGTGATTGACTGAACCAGGTTTTGGTGTACTCGATTGGCTAACTAATCAAATAGCATCTAGTTGCTATATAGATTATGATTTTATACGATGCTTGCAATAACTTATAAATAACTGCATAAGATGATAGACCTGAGTTTGAAGGAGGAAGTCTGTCAAAGGACAAAGGCCTGGATCGTATTGATCTCGACCTATTTGTTGGTACAAAGAAACGCCTCGGCCACGATATTAGTGACGACATCCAACATCTCCAGCAGAGTGATCTTCGGATGTTAGGTTGATTTTGAAACTGATGATCATAAATCATTTGAGAACTTTCTTGTAAATAATGATGTTCCGCTGGAATGATATTATAACGTGTAGACATAGGTTGGCTTTGAGGCTGATAATAATTCATCGTAAGAGTAATGTTTTCGGACAACTGCTCCGGTGATACGAGCGGTGGAGAATCATCGTTTATACCATGTTGTCTGCGAGATTCCACATTTCTCCTGGTGATTTCATCAGCTTCACCGAAAAAGTAATTGCATCCACCATAATTTTGGGAATCACCCATCTTTTTATATGTATTCAAAAGTTATATATATTATATTGAGAATTAGAGTTGTGTTGATTTTGTTGTGTGGCATTACTTTTTATATGTATCGTACTATTTCATTGAATTGCTTGCTGTCGTGATTGAGTCTTGAATTAAAGCATGCAAGAATCTTTAAGACGAATGTGAGAAAGAACATGGTTGATTAAACATAATGAGATTTATTGTTGGAGATCAAGCAAAATACATATATAGATTTGGATTAGAGATTTATATATTCATTTTTGTACGCTATATTTGATTAATCTATCAAACGTAAAAATATATAAGATTAATACTGATATTGATCTCAACTCCTTATATATTCTCGACAATAACCACAATTTTTTGGTTCATGAGTTTCTAAAGTTTAGTAATATTTGTTTGGTTGAAAATTTAGTAAGAGTTTTCTCAGTGTCTTTTCTGATTTGTTTCACAATGATAAATGATGTTAAACAAAACTGATTCACAATGTTTAAATATTATTTATAAATCATAATTTTAATTTTATATCTTAATTAATCTTAAAAGAAAAACTCGCACCGTCACACACATTTTTTACTTTCCCCTAACTTTTAGTTTTTGTCATGCAAAACTTATGAAGTAACTACACCAAGATCATATAAAGCATCACTTCACTTCATGATCTAATTATTCTCAAAGCTCAAAAATATCCTATAAATATACATTGAATCCACTGATCCATAAGTTAAAATCATAAGAAAAAATAGTTTCTGTATAAACAGAATGGAATCTCTCAAATCCTTTGCAGCTATTTTTGTTGTAATGTTTATGGCCATGAGCGTTCTAGAGACTGGACATATGGTTCGAGCTCAAGAATGTAGAGACAGTCTGAGTAATATGCAGGTGTGTGCACCACTGGTTCTGCCCGGTGCGATCAACCCCGCCCCGAATTCAAATTGTTGCACTGCCCTCCAATCGACTAACAAAGATTGTCTATGTAACGCCCTTAAAGCAGCAACCACACTTACCTCTCTTTGTAACCTCCCCTCTTTTGATTGTGGTAAGATATATGATCCATTCGATTAAGTACTTGTTGGTAGTAAAACATGTTTGGATTAATCTATTTAAACATAATTTGAATGAAATGATAGATTAGTGTTTTTTTTGTCGTCACATTTTTGTGGACTGTGTTTTGTGAACTGTGCAGGTATAACCATATGAAGTGCCTAGTTTCAGCAACGGTCAGTTCCGAGGATTTGGGGAGTTTGGTCTGCAAAAGACAACGCGAATAAAATAAAATAATAAAAAATAATGAAGAAATCTTCTATTTGGGGTTTTTTTTTTTCGTTTGAATTTGATCTATCGTTCTGTTTGTTCAATACTTATGACACATCTATTGAATATCGTTTTCGCCATTATTTCTACTATTTATTATGAGAATATTTTCTATAATTGGCATCATTATGGACTTGCTTTTGTAATAGGCGTGGTATTGTTACATATGCAACATCCGGCAAAACTCAATTCAAATTTTAGTTTCAAATTTCAAAAGTAGAAAACTACCAATGATTCATAAATTAATCACATTGACAAAAACAAAACAAATAAAAACCAGAAAAATGATTAAATATCCAAACCAGAAATTTGGTTATTAGACCGGAGCCATAGACCGATTGACACTTAGTAAAACTAAAAATGTCTTTTTATGGGGCGTGTAACCAACGCGCACAACTTAGGCGCGTGTCAGATTACTCTTTATATCGCATTTCAGACTCGCTGTAGCTTCTCCATTCCCATTTGTCTCTGCTTCTTTTTTTTAATATTTGTCCAAAAATCAAAACAAAAAAAAAAACGACAAAATTTAAGCTAAAGACGGTGATTTCCCGGCGATGAAGTAACGATGGGTTTCTTCGGCCGACTATTCGGGAATAAGAAGCAGGAGAAATCAGCTCCGACGAAGAACAGACGAAAATGGAGCTTCACCACCACCAGATCCTCAAATCCGGCGACGGCTTCATCGGCTTCGTCTTCTCATCCAAGCAAGAGACGTGCCGATGAAGAAATCTTGGACGCAGAAAAGCATGCGATAGCCGTCGCGGCTGCCACCGCCGCGGTGGCTAAGGCGGCACTAGCAGCTGCACATGCGGCAGCGGAGGTCGTGAGACTCACCGGAAGAGGCGGCGGTAGAGCCTTGTCGGTTACTCAAAACAGTCGGAATAATCGCCGGTGGGGTCAAGAGTATGTAGCGGCGATGAAGATTCAATCAGCATTCCGTGGCTACTTGGTTAGTTACTTGCCAAAATTAATAATACTCTCTTTAAACTATAATTCGAAATTATGTTTCAAAATATAAAGAAAAAAACCCAAATGCCTATGCTAAGTGTTGAATAGCTGTCTGATGTTGATTTTTTCTACTTAATCCCAAAATTTGAATATTTACTGAAAATAAGAAAAGATGAGCATCATTTGTATTTTTGTATTGGTCCCCCAAAATACTATGAAATGAGACAAATGAATATGAAACCAAGAAAATTGTTAGAAACCGAGACGATTCTCTACCGAGACTATTTAATGCTCTCGGGTACTACTGTATAGATTAATAAAAATTCCCATTTTGGTCCCAAAAAATATGCGTATATTATCTCAAACAAGTTCTTTCCTAACTGGATTTAGCTTTAGGGGTTATCCTTTAATCTACAATTAAGAAAATTCTGAATTTTATAAACCTTTTAAATTCCTTTTCGTTTATTATAAAAGGTGGAACTACATAAATAAGCTTTGTGAGCTTGAAAGTTGTATCGCTTTTCTTTCTCTCCTTCTACTATCAAAGTTGCAACTTATCTTTTTATATTCCTATGATAGTTTTATAGGTTATGTGCTTCAAATACACGTAATTTATAAATTCTCTAATCTTATTGCTTGGAAAACGAATTAGGTGTGCAACCATTAAGAATAAATCAAAATGGTTGGGAAGCTTTTAAGAGATTTAATATTCCTTTGTAATTTTTCTTGCATCTTCTTTTGGCTTAATTTAGCTGTGTATTAGTATACTAAAATTGTTTTTAATTTAGGCGAGGAGGGCGCTTAAAGCATTGAAGGCGTTAGTGAAGCTTCAAGCATTAGTGAAGGGTCACATAGTGAGGAAACAAACGGCTGATATGCTGCGTCGGATGCAAACGCTGGTTCGGCTCCAAGCTCGAGCTCGGGCGTCACGTTCTCAAGTTTCTGACTCATTCCACTCCACTACGTTAATGGTTCCTTCCTCCCCACAATCTTTCCACGCACGATGCGTTTCGGAGGCTGAATACAGCAAAGTCATTGCCATGGACCACCAGCATAACCACCGTTCCCAGTTGGGTTCGAGCCGATTATTAGACCAATGGAGGACAGAGGGAACTCTGTGGAACGCACCGCATTACAATGAAGACAATGACAAGATTCTTGACGTCGACACTTGGAAGCCTCACTTCCATTCCTACCAAAAGGAGTCACCAAGGAAAAAAGGATCTCTTATGGTCCCGACAAGTGTGGATAACAGTCCACAAGTAAGGTCTAGACCAGGAAGCAGCAGTGGCGGTTCAAGGAGAAGAACGCCGTTCACGCCTACGAGAAGCGAGTACGAGTACTACTCTGGGTATCACCCTAACTACATGGCTAACACTGAGTCTTACAGAGCAAAAGTCCGGTCACAAAGTGCCCCAAGACAGAGGCTTCAAGAGTTATCTTCAGAGAGTGGCTACAAGAGGTCAGTGCAGGGACAGTATTACTAATATACAGCGGCTGCAGAGCGATCATTTGATCAGCGTTCGGATAATGGGATCCCGGGTTACAGTAGAGTTTCTGATCAGTTAAGTCGAAACCAAAGTGAGAAATTGAAGATGTATTCTTCATTTCGTAATTCTAATCCTATTTTTGTTTGATTGCTGAAAGGATTAAAAAAAGTGAATGGAATGTGTAAATTAGATTTCGACTAACAAGTACAGACAGTGATCAATCTCTGTTCTGTATTTTCTTTTGGCCGGGTCCTACGGTACAGATCTCGTACCAACAGGCTACGTCTAATGGATAGGGGTCCACAATTTTGTCTGATAAAAAAAGTTTCAATAATTTGTAGTGATGTTAAGTCACGACGTGGGAATCACAACTTAAAGAAGTGAGTTAATTTATATAACCTTTCCTACTAAACAAAATATCTTTCTTTCTCTCTTTTTTTTACCGGTAAAAAGACAGGC
Source organism: Streptanthus diversifolius (assembly GCA_039880935.1). Classification (NCBI taxonomy): domain Eukaryota; kingdom Viridiplantae; phylum Streptophyta; class Magnoliopsida; order Brassicales; family Brassicaceae; genus Streptanthus; species Streptanthus diversifolius. The sequence continues at coordinate 23,322,262 of JAXGFM010000010.1, read as the reverse complement.
GCACACACACAAGCCATCACACAATCTCCTAAAACACTATCAAAGGAAATGATAGACGTACCTATATATGCATTTACAAAGTAAAACATGTTGCTTACTTATCACTTATCAGACGCCTTCACAACTCCATCTTGAGGTGGGAATACAGCGCAGGAAGCGGCACCAGTGGCAGTGATCATTCCCGTTTTCTCCTCGAAATAGCATCACCAGTGCCACCACGAACCTGCAAAAACCCCACAAACATTCGCATAATTTCTTACGTTGGGGTATTTAACATTAAAATGACTAGAATGGTTGGTTCTTGGGCAATGCAAACTTTACCCGGCGATCAATAGAGCCAGAGATAAGAGCCACAATAGGTACTGGTAAGGCTTGTACTTGGATGTCAGGCGTCTGCCTTGTGGCATATGCTCTCTTGCTAACCACTTGAACTGGGGACGAGCCAGCAGAACAAAACCGAGGAGAAAACCCGTTAGAAATCCACCCACGTGAGCAAAATTATCAACGTGAGGTAGAATCCCAATGGCCAGGTTTATCACAATGACAAACAAAAGCGTCAAGAGTGCCGCAATCTGTACTTGTGCGCCCAACAAAAAAAATGATTAAAGATGGTTAACCTTCCATATTCAGATCTGAAATTGTAGCAAGAGGCACATGAATTATTTGCATTTTGAAAAAGGTTTCTTAGTATTGAGAGATAAACCTTGTTAGAGTAGATACTCCAGTTGGTGAGAAGTTCGGAAAGCATTGAGCCAAGAAGGCCAAAAAGGGCACCAGAAGCTCCAACAGAGATACCATTTCTAATAAACAGCGAGGACAGTATGCTTCCTCCCATTCCTGATATTAGGTATATAACTCCAATCCTAACTGCAAAACTCGAAACCCAGTTTCAAGATTTGTATGATACCAGCAATGGAATTACAAGACTTGATGACTACATTTCAAGACATGACAATCTTTTTAAAGTAAATCAAGGAAAAGGAATGCATACCGAAACCAAATTGCTGCTCAAGGCGAATACCGATGAATACAAGGCTTAGCATATTAGCTGCAAGATGAATAACACCGGCGTGTAACCATATACATGTCAGGAGACGCCAAGCTTCGTGCTTCTCCACAACTCTGTACCACTCAAGTGATCCTAACTTCTCCAATCTTCAAGTATGAAACCAAATATAAATGGTGTCAAAGATGTTGTATCTAGAAAACACAATTCAGTCATATTACATTTCAAAATTCTATAAAATTTCGAATCCGATCTATATAACACCTAACTCAAATGAGAAATCATAGTATCCGACAACAGAACCCAAAATCGACATCGATTACCAATTCGAAAAAAAAGAAGCACAAAATTAGGATGAAACGTACGTGCGAGAAGACGGACCGAAGAGAGGATTACTCCGGAGAGGCTCGAAAGAGAATCTCCTGAGGAACCTCGCGACACAGTGCCGGTTGGGACCATGAGAATGCGTAGGGCAGTTGTTGACGAACATCGTAATGATGAAGACTATCACGTTAGCCACAACGAACATCGGAACCAGCCACGACGTCCACTGCGACGAGAACGCGTCATCGACAAATTCAGAATACACCAACGGTGACGGCCTAGGCGGCGGTGGTCCGATTCCACTCCGCTCACCGCCTCTGCTTCCGGTCCCTCGATCTTTCGCCGATATTCGGTTCTCCAGATCATCTCCTACGGCCATTAGCCCTCTCTCCCTCGCTCCTCCTGTAATTGTTTATTGTATTTTTTTTTTGTTTTTTTGGGTTTTGCGATTGAAGGCGGTAAGAAAGGGTTAAAAACTTAAAAACCTTAATTGAGAGTGGGTGAGAAAGTGGGTTTTTATGAACCAGTGAGAAAATTACACGTGTAATACGTTGTACTCGTTTTTGTGAGACACGTATTCTTCGCTAATAGTAACGGAGTTGCTAACGTGCGCCTTGAATTTGCCTTTCACGCTAGTTTTTTTGTTATTGATAAAAAACCTGCCAAAATAATTTAATCTTTTTAATTCTTTTAGATATTATTAATACATTAATCTTTGTGTAATAGATCTAACATTCTTGATAAATTTGTAATTAAGTTAATTTCATTCAATAAATATAGTTCTAAACTCTGTCTCAAATTTAACCTGTAATATGTCAAAATATGCAACGTAGCTAGTCGCAAACTAACTAAAGACTCAAATCTATAGATTTATCGTTTCGGAAGTAAACACCTTCTGTGAAATCTTCAAGGAACTAAGAATAGTTTATAATTTATGATTAAATTATTTTTATTCAGATATATAGAACATGCATATCCGAATCTTATCTTTTATCTTCCTTGTAAAATGTTCAATATATGCAATAGTTCATACTACTGATAAACTAAATAACATTTGAAACCTACGTATTCATCGTTTTTGGAGTGAGTAACTTCTGTGAATCATTAAAGGTAAAACATAGTTTCTAAGATCATCAACTAGTGTTTTATGTTTTTTGTTTGTTTAGGTTTATATGTTAAAAATATATAGAATTTATCCTAGTTGATAAAGTTTAGCCGATATCATTTTTTGCTAAATTCATTCTCTATTTTACGTAAATGTAACTGATCAGAATTCTAAAAACAGTTTAAAATTTGTATTTCAGTTACTTTTATCCAGGCATGCATAAAAATTATTTAAATCTTATCTTTTATCTCATCTGTAAAGTTTTCTACATATGCAATGCTCATATTACTCATAAACTAGAAAATGTTAAAATCCATAAATTCATCGTTTAGAGCTTAAATATCTTCAAGGTAGAATATAGTTTTTCAAATCTTCAACTAATATTTTAAGTTTTTTTTTTCGTTTGTCTAGGTTTTACAATATAAGTTAGCTAATATAATTATTTTTCTTAATTAGTATTCTATGCTATGTATTATTTTTCTTAATTAGTTTTCTTCCCACCGTTTATTGCAGCAATGTCTATGGAATCACAGCACCAGGAGTTTCAAATGGTACATAAACGTTGACGTTTTTTTCTTTTAAGATGATAGTGTTGTACTTTGATATTATAGATTCTAATTACGAGGAGATTTATATGGATTTAATGCCACTAATCTTGTAATTACTCGGTCACCATATCCAAAGTAAGGAAATTTCTGGTCTTTTGTTTTTCCTTCTATTTATCAATTTTGATTTGGTTTAGACTAACCGGGTTGTAAGTTCTAACTCTTGTGCTTGTGCAGTGTTCGATCCGATCTGTCATACCAACTTGCTTAACCTATCAACACTTATGGTTTATTTATTCTGTACCGGAGTATACGGGGTTACCAGACAAAAGTGGAAGCTGCTCCATACGGAGAGATCTCCGGTCAGTTACATCAGAATGTTCACCCGAGAGAGCCGGGACATGAGTGGGGGTCCCTTGCGTTTTGGTCAGCGCTACTGGTTTCGCAGAAATGCAAGCTAAACCAGAAACAATCTTTGGTTTAATTCACCGTGCGAAAAAGAAAGACATATGGAAGTATTTACAGTCCGTTGAAGATATGAAACAAGTGATTTGTATGAACAGAAGCCTTAATCCAGGGAATGAAGTCTCTGTTTTCAGCAGCAAGGTATATGATTTCATCTGGGTTAGTAGTTGTACCGGTTATAGAGCATTTATAAAACAGAGATAAAATTAAATCGTAGTGCACTGATACTAAAGAGCGGTGTCTGATTCAAGAAACATACTACGAGGCATCAGCAGCAATGATAATCCACTGTTGCGTAGGACCGTCATCCCATGAGGCTGTAATCAACATTTGCTAAAATTTGATAATCAACATCAGATTGTTATAGATAATATTACTCAAAGATAAAGTTATGTATCAACTATCTAAGTTAACAATCTTTCTCAGGAAAAAAAAAAATATAAGAATTTTAACCAGGGAAAATCATTTATATAAAAGGAGAACAAGCAAACTTATGTTATAATATAAAAAAAAGGAGGAAGCAAATTCGAAGATGTCCAAACAAAAGGAGAAGCAAACTCGACAATGTATTAAAAGACGCCACGTGGGGTGAGTGGGACAAGTGAAAGTGAAAGTCGATGAAGCAAAAGGGAGAAGATTTAGGGGCACAATAGGAAAGTCAAGTTATGTTCCGACTGCATCTTCCTTGTCTTTCTTTTTGTCTCATACGGAGAGAGAGAGAGAGAGAGAGAGAGAGAGAGAGAGAGAGTTCGCGTGCTGTTTCAGTATCATATCTAATCCCGGATTCTTTTTTTTTCTCTGTAACTTTCCGCGACGGTTGACCTAATTGTTCGTCACATCCAATTGAATTTGAGAGATAGAGAAAGAGAGAGGATTCTCATCTGAAGAAGAAAGAGGGAGAGAAAATGGGAAATTCGTTTGGTTGTTCGGCGTCCGGCGAGCGATTGGTTTCAGCGGCCAGAGATGGTGATTACGTGGAGGCGAAGATGCTCCTCGATTGCAATCCTTGTCTCGCCAAGTACTCTACCTTCGGTGGTCTCAATTCTCCGTTGCATTTCGCCGCCGCTAAAGGCCATAACGAGGTTTCCTTTCCTTTCCATTCTCATTCGCTGTTTCCTACTTTCCCATTTTTTAATTTGTTATATATATTTTTTTTCTCTTTGTCCATCGTTAGATCGTCGGGTTGTTGCTCGAGAACGGAGCTGATGTGAATTCGAGAAATTATTGCGGCCAGGTATTCGAGATTCAGTTTTCTCAAGTGGACTTTTGCAATTTTGAGAATGTCAAGCCTTTGGCTGATGCAAGGTTTCAAGTTCGATACTTTCGACTATACGTATCTAAACTCGATTTGGGGGTTTTGTATTAGTATTAACTTGTGAAATCTTTGGCTAAGTTTGAGCTAATAGAGTAACTATTTGACTTCGTTTTATGATCCATGCGTGACGAGAGATTGCGAATATATGGTTAAAATAATTTATCAGATTCAGATTCAGATTCAGATTCAGATTCAGTCTCCTAATGTCAATGCAAATATTCATTTCAAATCCAGTTAAAGCCAGGAATAGGCTAAATTGGGTAAATTAATCTTGTTTCAGACGGCATTGATGCAAGCCTGTAGATACGGACATTGGGAAGTTGTGCAAACTCTTCTGCTCTTTCGATGCAATGTGAGTTGTTCTCATCAATAGTTCAAACAAAACTATCTTCTTCAATTCAGATTTTTTTTTTAAACATCGTCATCTTTCTTAAGGTTACAAGAGCTGATTATTTAGCTGGAAGAACAGCGCTTCATTTTGCTGCTGTGAATGGTCACGCCAGGTGTATTAGACTGGTCTTGGCAGACTTTGTACCTAGTGAGAAACTAAACTCTCTTCCTGAGACTGGTGTGGTCACACCGAGAAACAAATCCGAGCAAAGGTTTTTTTTTTGGGAAACCATCTTCTATGTGTTGTAAACTTGTAAGGGTTTGATTGATCATATAGTTCCGACAAAAAAATTTCTTCTGGTGCAGCGCATTATCTAAATTTGTGAACAAGGCGGCTGACGGTGGAATCACAGCACTTCACATGGCTGCCTTGAATGGATTATTTGATTGTGTGCAGCTTTTGCTTGATCTTGAAGCTAATGTTTCCGCTGTGACATTTCATTATGGAACATCAATGGATATGATTGGTCTGAGCTCTCTATCCGCTCCCAAGATGACTAAAACATTCATTTTAATTCTGCTCTCTAGATGATGATCTTGGTCTTAATTATCCTTTCAGGAGCAGGAAGCACACCTTTGCACTATGCCGCTTGTGGTGGGAATCTGAAATGTTGTCAGGTAACAAGACTACTAAGTTTATTCTTTTGTTTCTCTATTTTGGAGACCAAGATTTGTGAGAATCTCCATTTTCTGTGTTTCTCCTTATGTAGATTCTCCTTGCAAGAGGTGCAAGAAAGATGACATTGAACTGCGATGGGTAAATTATTCCTCCACAGTCTTCTACTGTTTGTTTAATGTTCAAAACCAGTTTCGGTGATATATTTGACGTTGTTAGAATGGAAACGGTCCTTTTCAAAAAATTGTTTATAGGTGGCTACCAATTGACATAGCACGGATGTGGAGTCGTCATTGGTTAGAACCGTTGCTTTCGCCAAATTCTGATGTCGTCATTCCAGGGTTCCCTCATTCCAACTACTTATCATTGCCCCTTTTGAGTATACTTAACATCGCAAGGTAAAGACGGAACCTTCATCTGAGTTTTTAGGACCAAACTCTGGCTATCCAAACTTATGGCCTTAATATGACTCGGGTTACTTTCTTCTTGTCAACTATTTGGTTGCAGAGAGTTCGGGTTGCAGTCCGCAACCATCACAGATGATGTCGATATCTGTGCGGTTTGCCTGGAAAGAACATGCACTGTTGCTGCTGAAGGTCGGTCTAAATTCTTGTCATACCCTTTTAAGGATCCTTAACTTAAAAAGCGAAAGTCGTGGGTTGTGTTTCAGGTTGTGAGCATCAGCTATGTGTGAGATGCGCGTTATATCTTTGCTCGTCGAGCAATGTTCCCTCGGTGACAGTTGGGCCGCCCGGGTCAATTCCTTGTCCTCTTTGCAGACACGGAATAGTCTCTTTTAAACGACTCCCAAGCTCCCTGACCAGAGAAACGAAGTTACCTATGTCACTTGGGTTCTGTGCGCCGTGTATGCTTCACACGGGTGACGCAACAGATCAATCGTCACCCACAACAGAACAGCAACAGCGTAGCAAGACTCGGGCAGCCTCGGTTTCATCTGATATGTTCTGTCCGGTAACATGTAGCCCATTCCCTTCAGTCAACATTCCCATGTGCACCTGCAACGATGGAACATGTCCAAACTTTGAGACACATGGAACAGAGAGACATAGCGAAGAACACGACGAATCTTCTCCTCCTCGGGCAATGACTGAGCAGGAGAAGATAGAAGAAGGGCAAAGACTTGGGAAAACAACAACTTGCTCAAGCATGTTCTGGGGAAGAAGAAGCTGTAGCAGAGAGAACCAATGCAACTCCGAGATCAATGCCTGATCACAGATATTTCTATGTACAGTGAGAGAGAGAGAGAGAATCGATGTCTTCCTCATTTCTTTCGTTTTAATCGAGATGAGCCACTCAGAGTCTTCTTAGATTTGTTTTGACTTTTGAGAGGCTTTAAATATAAATTATTGGTGCAAGATTTGTAATTATCATCATAATGATGGGGTCATTTTGCAAAATCTTTGTCCTTTACTTATTGTAAATGGATATTTGTTTGTAGCATATGTTGAAACATTGAGACTTTCTTATAATTTTCAACCCAAGAGAAGTCAAACAAATCTAAAGTAATAATTATTTTCAGACATTAATGTTTTCTCTATAGCTCTTCCGTTCTATGAGAACAAATCTGACGACACAAGTCCATGTCATTTTCTTCCTCAGCTTTGCTGTTAATACTATTTAGTATAATTTAATTATTTATTGGATCAAAAAGAAAAAGAAGAAAGAAATAAAATGAAAACTATCACTCAATTAAATGGACTCAAAGTGGTTTGGTTCTGTGATTGCGCCAATTCCAAAAACATTTCCATTTTTGGCTTCCAAATATCTTAATTTGCCCAAGTAATCTGCTTTGAGTTCAAAATATCAATTACATTTTTGTTTAGTTTTTTCTTTTTAATTATCATGATGTCATGAAAAATCTATTCGTACAAAATATCTATCTCATATTTATGTACTCGTAATTGTAAAAATTGAGTACTGTTTTGAGGTTGAGTTTAATCCTCAAAAAGATAATTCTATGTTTTTGTTCCAAAAATACTTTATAAAACCAAAACTTATAAAAAATAACATAAATTTTAGGTTTAGCAAAGGTTCCTAACAGTTTACTATATGGTTAAAATCAATTACTATTTAAAGATTTAAAAGATAATATACATGTGTTATATTACAATGTAGAAATGGATGTGATATGTGTGTAGAAAATGGAAACAGATCCCTAAAGGGTAAAGCTTCTAACATTCCCAAAAAGGAAAGAAGACATGTGGGGGAACTCTGTTCTCTCTTCTGCCTTTTATATTTTGCTTGAAACATGCAAAACTAAGTGGTATTTTTGTTGTTGACTGTATGTAATGAAAATAAACAAAACTACATTTTCAAAATCAAACCAATGTAAACAAGGAGTTAAATGTAAACAAATCAACGCAACAATTAAAAAAAAAAAATCAGTAATAATAATTGTCTTTATAAATATCTATCACCAAAAAGCGGGTTTAAAGCCTTATCAGATACATTAATTGAAATAACATTAAATCACCAGAAAAAAAAATTATAAAAATTTGAGATTTACAATAGAAATATTTGAATATTTGTAGACCAAACCCGTCAGCTTTATCATGGTACAGTGGTTACGATTTCTGAAGATTCTAGCCGTACTCTTTTTTTATTTTGTCTTTCAGAAATATTTTTCTTATATTCACGCAAACAAACACAGAAGAACTATCAAGAAATTAATAATTAAAAAGATTAAATTTAACGTTACGAACTTTTAAATTAATGGTCTACATCACGTGAGTTGCATGCATTACTAGTTTCTTCTCTCTCTCTTCTTCTTTCATCTCCCTCGCGCCTAAAAGCTCCTCTCTCTTTGATGGCGTTTGATTAATCTTCCTCACTTTTCTTTTCACTCTTCTAAAAAATGGGTCTTTCTCTCCAAAGAAGCTCTTTTTAAGTCTATCGGGATTTTATTTTTCCATTCCTTCTCTGGCCATGGCGTTTCTTAGGTCTTTCTCGTTCCTGTTTCTCTTCTTCTCTGTTTCGTCTGCCATTGAAGATGACTCAAGCTCAGAAACGGGTTCTCTTATGTCCTTCAAAACTTCGCTTGAAAACCCAACAGTCCTTTCTTCATGGAACCTTTCGTCTTCCACGTGCAAATGGGTCGGCGTAACTTGCCGTTTTGGGAGAGTGGAGTCGCTATCTCTACCTTCCATGTCTCTCAAAGGGAAGCTCTCTCCTTCACTCTTCTCCCTTCGGTTTCTCTCCGACCTTGACCTCTCGGAAAACTCTCTCACCGGCGAGATTCCGAATGGAATTGCAAGGCTGAGGAACCTGAAATCGCTTCGACTTGGCCTCAACTCTCTCTCCGGCGAAATCCCTCCGCAGCTCGGGAGACTGAAACAGCTTCAGACCCTGGACCTCTCTGGAAATTCTCTGACGGGACTCCTTCCGAGTCGACTCGGCGAGTTGCCTCGGCTTCTGTACCTTGACCTAAGTGACAACCACCTCTCAGGCTCTCTTCCTCCATCATTCTTCCTCAGCTTACCGGCGCTGTCTTCGCTTGATATCTCCAACAACTCGCTCTCCGGCAAAATCCCTCTAGAAATTGGGAAATTGAGTAACCTCTCTGATCTCTACATGGGAATGAACAAATTTTCCGGTCAAATCCCGCCGGATATTGGCAACATCTTGCTGCTCAAGAACTTTGTTGCGCCGTCTTGCTTCTTCAAAGGACCGTTACCAGACGAGATATCAAAGCTGGAAAACTTAGCAAAGCTCGACCTTTCTTACAACCCACTCAGGTGTTCAATCCCCAAATCATTTGGAAAGTTAAAGAACCTGAGCATACTGAATCTTGTCTCCGCCGAGCTTAACGGGTTGATCCCTTCAGAGATTGGTCAGTGTAAGAATCTCAAGACGCTAATGCTTTCCTTCAATGGTCTCTCTGGATCTCTACCATTGGAGCTATCAGAGGTTCCTTTGCTGGCGTTTTCCGCTGACAAGAATCAGCTTTCTGGTCCATTGCCTTCTTGGATCGGCAAATGGAAGGAATTGGACTCGCTTTTGCTTGCTAATAACCGGTTTTCAGGAGAAATCCCTCGTGAGATTGAGGATTGTCCAATGTTGAAGCATCTTAATCTCGCTAGCAACTTGTTAACTGGTTCGATTCCTCGGGAGCTTTGTGGTTCACATGCATTGGAGGATATTGATCTGTCAGTGAATTTCCTTACTGGAAACATCGAGGATGTCTTCTTTGGATGTACCAATCTTCAACAGTTGACTCTTATGAACAATCAGATCAATGGTTCTATACCTGAGTATCTTTCCAAGCTTCCGTTGATGGCGCTCAACTTGGATTCCAACAACTTCACTGGAGAGATCCCTGTGAGTCTCTGGAACTCAACGGACTTGATGGAGTTTTCGGCTTCTTACAACCGTCTAGGAGGTTATTTGCCTGCAGAGATTGGCAATGCAGCTTCACTGAAACGGCTTGTTCTCAGTGATAATCAACTCAGAGGTGAAATCCCAAGAGAGTTTGGGAAGCTGACTTCTTTATCTTTCCTGAATCTGAATTCAAACAAGCTTCAAGGGAAGATACCAAGCGAGCTCGGAGACTGTACTTCTTTGACTACATTGGACCTAGGCAACAACAATCTCCAAGGACAGATTCCAGACAGGATCACTGCTCTTGCGCAGCTTCAATGCCTGGTTCTCTCTTACAACAATCTCTCGGGTTCGATTCCATTAAAACACTCGGCTTATTTCCATCAGACAGACATGCCTGATTTGAGCTTTCTTCAGCACCGTGGGATATTTGATCTCTCCTACAATAGATTGACCGGTCCCATACCTGAAGAACTCGGCGACTGTGTGGTAGTGGTTGAGATTTTGCTGAGCAACAATCATCTCTCTGGAAAGATCCCAGCTTCACTTTCTCGTCTAACCAATCTAACAAAACTGGATCTGTCTGGAAATGACCTTACTGGCTCCATTCCAGAGGAGATGGGACACTCTCCTAAGTTGCAGGGATTAAACTTCGCGAATAATCAGCTGAATGGACATATACCGGAAAGCTTTGGCCTTTTGCGTAGCTTGGTGAAGCTAAACTTGACCAAGAATAAGCTGGATGGATCTGTCCCTGCTTCTCTTGGGAACTTGAAAGAGCTGACACACATGGACTTGAGTTTTAACAAGCTAAGTGGCGAGCTTCCATCAGAACTGTCTCAAATGCTCAACCTAGTAGGCCTCTATATTCAGCAGAACAGGTTCTCAGGTCCTATAGAAAATCTCTTCAGCAGCTCACTGGCGTGGAAAGTTGAAACAGTGAACTTCAGCGATAACTTCTTCATGGGTAGGTTGCCAAGATCATTGGGGAATTTGTCATACTTGACTAACTTGGATTTTCACAGGAATCAGTTCACCGGAGTAATCCCTTCAGATCTTGGTAATCTCATGCAGCTGGAGTATCTTGACGTTTCTGAAAACAGCTTATCCGGAGATATACCAACGAAGATCTGTGGATTGGCCAATCTGCAGTTCTTGAATCTAGCCAAGAACAGTCTGCAAGGAGATGTACCAAGCGACGGTGTTTGCCAGGATTCTTCCAAGGCATTGTTTTCTGGGAACAAAGCGTTGTGTGGAAGAGTGATTGGGTCAGATTGCAAGATTGATGAAAAGAGTCTGCTGAGTGCTTGGGGACTTGCAGGGATCGTGATTGGGAGTATAATTATTGTCTTTGCCTCTGTTTTCTCTCTGCGCAAATGGATTATGAGAAAGAGAGTGAAGCACAGAGATGATCCAGAGGGAATGGAGGAAAGCAGATTAAAAGGGTTCATTGATCAGAATCTCTATTTCTTAAGTGGAAGCAGATCGAGGGAGCCATTAAGCATCAATGTGGCTATGTTCGAGCAGCCACTTCTCAAGGTGAGCTTAGCAGACATTGTGGAGGGAACCGATCATTTCTGTAAGAATAACATCATAGGAGATGGTGGGTTTGGGACGGTTTACAAAGCTTGTTTACCCGGTGGGAAAATAGTAGCGGTTAAGAAGCTAAGTGAAGCCAAAACGCAGGGAAACCGAGAATTCATGGCTGAAATGGAGACTCTAGGGAAAGTGAAGCATCCAAACCTGGTGTCTTTGCTTGGATATTGCTCTTTCAGTGAAGAAAAGCTTCTTGTGTATGAGTACATGGTAAATGGAAGTTTAGACCATTGGTTAAGGAACCAAACAGGGATTCTAGAGGTACTAGACTGGTCCAAACGCCTCAAGATCGCGGTTGGAGCTGCAAGAGGACTAGCTTTCCTACATCACGGTTTCATCCCTCACATCATACACAGAGACATCAAAGCAAGCAACATTCTTTTAGACAGTGAGTTTGAGCCAAAGGTTGCGGATTTTGGGTTAGCGAGACTGATCAGTGCCTGTGAGACTCATGTGAGTACAATTATCGCTGGTACATTCGGGTATATTCCACCAGAGTATGGTCAGAGCGCACGAGCAACAACCAAAGGAGATGTGTACAGCTTTGGAGTGATCTTGCTGGAGCTGGTGACGGGGAAAGAGCCTACTGGTCCAAACTTCAAAGAGAGCGAAGGAGGAAACTTGGTAGGTTGGGTGATCCAGAAGATCAACAAAGGGAAAGCTGCAGATGTTCTTGATCCTCTCGTTTTATCAGTGGCTTTCAAACAGTCTATGCTCCGTCTGCTTCAGATTGCTGTGCAATGCATTACTGAAACGCCGGCTAATCGACCGACCATGCTCGATGTCTTGAAGACTCTCAAGGAGATATAGACGGTGTTGTTCTATATGATTCTTGTTGTATAAGTAACTAAATTCCATTTGTTATGCTAATGTTGCTATAACTTTGTTTTTTAGTTTTGAAATCCAGTTTCCAAATAATTGCATTTTTGTATTCAATGAATGTTAGACCAAAATGAACTTAAACCAAAATTTATACATACAGAAAAATAATCTATGAAGAAATTAAAATTTTCATGTTGAGAGAAAAAAACAAAAGATTAGGAGAAAAAAGGAAGCATAAAAACCGAATCTAAACTGTAATTTAATGACAAATTTGATCGGTACGTGTTTTCTAATACCGATTTCAATTCGATTTAAAAATTTTACGTGCTATATGGGCCAGACCCATCACGGGTCTTTGAATCCAGCCCATGGCTAACCGAAATCATAATAAACAAAGTGTATTTATTAAAGAACACTTAAAGATTCAGTTGTTTCTATTAAGAAATCAATAATTAATGCACTATTTATTGATTAATATATCTTAAATCACTCTTAGTCTTTTTTTGCTCTAAATAGTATTGTTTGGTTATTTGTGAAATGAGCTTGTCATCTCTCCACACGTGTTCTTCCAACTTCCAAGGATATGTATGCAATTGCATGGTAAAAATCAAAAGAAAAACACTTTTAGAATTTGTTTCTTTATCTATTATTAAGTTCGTCATATTGTATATATGCGTATGGATTTTTAGTCGAGTTGTGTCTCACATGACCCACGTTGCATGCACGCTTGAACTTCCCTATACGTACCATAAGGCGTGCAAGGCAAATTTTGTTTCTAGGCTTATTTGTGTAGAAAACTACAAAAGCATTAAATAATTTTGGGTAAATTTGGCATGTGATCAGTGGAAGTATATTGTACATATTGCTACTTATGATTGCAAGAGACTCAAGTACATAAGAATAGACACGATCGAGTTTGAGTATTTTTTTTTTTTTTTAAAAAGATAAAATATAATGTTCATATATATACACGAATAAAATAGGTATATTTTTTCATCAATTAGAACGTTAATGACAATTAACAGTCAATCTGAAATTTGAAACAAAAACGAAGATAATTTATAACATGTAAACTTAAAGGTACAAACAAACAAATATTGATTATGTTTAGCATAAATATTCGTATGAAAAGAATACAAAACAACAAACATTAATATCATTCGTAGCTAAGGTAAATCTTACATTTGACAGACTAAGTACCATTAAAATTGTTTGTTTAGTGTTGGTTTGATAGTTTGATGGTACAACTGGAACCGGTTTGGAATTTGGTTCAGGAACGGTCAGGTTAGGTTAGACTTGATGGTAGTTGAATTACCTACCATTGTTTTGTCTTCCAGTCTCAAGAGTTGAAGGTAAAAAGAGATGCGATTGAATCAATCCAACGGCTTGCAAGAGGAAGGTGCAGAGAAGATTAAAGGGTAGAGGATCGGAGCATTTGCTATTTTTTTTTGTTTTGGCGTCAACCATTAAAAGTTAGACACGTGGAGAGATTGAGAAGAGCGTCTTAAGAATAAATGCTTTTCTTGTTAAAGAAAATATAAATAGAAATTCCTTGTCTAATCCTTCACGCCGCGTCTAGCCATTTCATTAAAAAAAAAAACTTCGCTTTCTCTGTAGCTCTTATTTCAGCTAAGCAACTTAAGCTTGGCTCATCGTATTATAATAGCTCGGCTCGGTTTCTTATTCAATTATTAAAGGAAAGTTTTAGACTAATTAAATTGAGAAAAATAAATATCCCGCTAAACTATGTTTTTTTTTTTGTCAACATAGATTAATAATTTTTTAATATTTTCAATAACATGTGGGGTACTGGGTTTGAATATCAAAACTGATGTAATAAATACAGGTGGCTACCATTATACCACATGATTCATACTATCTTACTTAATGTTTATTTAAGAACTGGTTATTGTATTTATAGCAAACTAAATTTCTGATGTAGATTTTATACCCTTTTGATTACTCCTTTAATTTCAATTTATCTTATGTTTCAATATATTTAATATTATGAGATTTTTTATGTAAAAAAGTAGTTTTCATTAAATATTGATAATTAAATTTTTAACTTTAATTAATAATATTCTATTTTATAATTAGCTTTAGTTAACTGTTTAAAGCTAATTTTTGTAATTACTTATTTTTAAAAAAAAAAATAAATAATATTTATCTTAATGTATGTGTTTTGAACCAAAATATCAAACAAATTGAAAAAAGGGAGTATTATTTATTTGTTCTTTTCGAATTTGATGAAATAACATTTGAAGTCTAGCTAGGTGTACTTTATTTTCTTATACGTTTAATAACTAGATTTGCTGATTCGGTGTATCATACGTGGAAAAAAAAGAAGAATGAGAAAGAACGTGAAGACTGTAACAAGCAAAAAAAAAAAAAAAAAAAAATATTTTTATTTTATAGAAAACAAACAAAACGTTATCTTCCATGATTATCCTCTTTTTATTTGCTGTTAATGCGTTTTTATCGCTTCCTTTTCTTTACTCACGCAAAAGTTTTATCCACAAAACATTTGGCGTGAAGTCCCATTTTTTTATTGTTTTAGCTTATTTAATAACGTTGGATAAATTGATACGAGAAAACTAGTCAATTTTTTTTTTTTTTATTTTTTTTTTGTACAAACAGGAAAAAAGAAATTTCGAATAGCAAAGATATTAGCCAGATCCAACGACTGCCGTCGCGAGTCCGTAAATATATATCCTTAAATTTATAAAAGTTATAAAGAAAAAAAAAAAAAAAAATGCATAAGGGCTCTAATCCATAATCTAACGGTTCAGATATAAGCTCACACCGTAAGGCTAGATCCATGGCAGAAACAGCGTAGCAAAATCCTCTCTCATTGTTTTCTCTCTTCTGCTTCTTTTGTCTTCTTCCATTCATTTTTTTTTAGTTTCCTAATCCAACTAACCGAACCAAACTCTCTCTCTCTCTCTTCTTGGAGAGAGTGCCGGAGTCAAGCCTCAGGGGATCGGATTCTCGCCGGAATTATACAATTACGGTTGCTTCCGCCGTCTTCCCTGCAAGTTACTGCTGGTTGAAATTCACGACGCGTCGTTTGGTGTGAGAGGAAGGAGAATTTGAACACCTATTCACTTTTTTTTTAAAAAAAATTTTCTCTGCTAGTTATAATTGGATAGAAAGAAACAAAAAGGAAAGGAAGATCAAAAGAGAAGAAGAAGAATCTTCCTGCTCTCTTTTTTTTTTCTGTCTACATCTCTCTCTCTCTCTCTGGTCCTTTGTTTTCTTCGGGAACGTGAAGCCTGGACAAGTTGGTTTACGAGATCCATTCAGTAATTTTAGCTGTGGAAATTCTGTTCGATTTGCTTGGGAGGAATTCGAGAGAAGAAGCAGAATTGTGTAATTTGGTAAGTTTTTTTTTCTGAATTTTGTGTTGGTTATTGGTTAGGGTCTTTGTTATTGATTGTTTTTGTGAATTTGGTAGGAGTTGGTTCTCTGCTTGAATATTATTACCATCTACACAAAAAGATCCGAAATTAGGCGAATTGTGTCATCTATTCAAACTCTTTCTTAGCACCTAGATTGCTTTTATTTGCTAAATTTTGGATTTTGGGGTTAAAGATGGTACTAGAAATCTCCTGTTTTATCCAATGAATTGTATACTTGATCTCTTTAGGTAGATAAAGGTTGAGGCCCTTCATGTTTTCCATTCATGTAGGTGGCAAAATTAGAAAGTTAAAAAAAGTCTGATCTCTCTCTCATTCTTTGGATTTTGTTGTCAGCTGTACAATGCCGTCTGATATATTGGAACCCAGAGGTGTACCGACACCTTCCCATTTTCATGAAGACATTCACATCACTCCAGAGGTAACTCTTGGATTCTCTGCTTTTCAATATACACTTTTGACAATTTTTGTATACAATTTGCATTGTAAGGACAGCTCCCGGTTGCCACCTCTGATGCATATGACGTTATGCACAACGGTTTCTCATGACATTTGATTGGTTTTCTTTCGCAGAAACAATTTGGGTTCATGAAAACCAACCAAATTCTTGAAGCTGGCGGGGATAGACGTTCAAACCTACCGACTAGTTCTTGGACATCTGACAGTTACCAGCTGTTGCAGCAATCAAGCTTATCTGGGACTCTTCCCTCTGTTATTCCTAATGGAAGAACAACTAGTGATACTCACTCAGAGAGCAGTCTATTTTCCAGCTCTCTGTCGGAATTATTTAGTAGAAAACGTAAGCTTCTGATTTCGTTTCACATAGAATTTTAGTTGTTATGTTAGTAACTATTTATAGTCCGTCATGGCTAGACAAACCTCTTATGTTTAATTAAGTAAAGCAGGAGAATAACAGTCTGCACCGTCTTGGTCATGAAAGTATAGCTTACATATGCTCTGACTGGCTGCCCTTGATTTGTACTTATTTTTGTGATCTCTGTTTCTAATTTGCTGGTTTTGCAGTACGGCTACCAACAAGCGATAATTTAGCCTTTATGTCTGCTAACCGCGAGGAAGAACCTTCTCAGTCTTTAGAAGAGATGGAGGCACAAACTATTGGAAATCTTCTTCCAGATGAGGATGATTTTTTTGCAGGTGTGGTTGGTGAGGTTGGCCATAAGTCTCGTGCCAAGGTAGGCGATGATTTGGATGACTTTGACCTATTCAGCAGTGTTGGTGGCATGGAATTAGATGGGGATGTTTTCTCGACCGTGAGTCAAAGAGACGGCAAGAGAGGCAGCAATGTTTCTGTTGTTGGCGAGCTTTCTAGAGGAGAAATTTTATCCAGAATAATTTTTGTTAGGAATATGGATAGCATCATTGAAGACTGCGAGCTTAGGGTCCTTTTTGAGGTACGTAGTTTCACCCGTGTTTCTGGTTACAGATTTCTTATTTATGGCAAGAAATGTTATTTTAGAAATTTTGGAGGTCTTCGTTTCTCATTGAGTATATATTTACTTGTTTAGCAATATGGAGATATCCGGGCACTCCATACAGCTGGCAAGAATCGTGGCTTTATTATGGTATCATACTATGATGTAAGGG
This sequence comes from Streptanthus diversifolius, assembly GCA_039880935.1. NCBI lineage: Eukaryota > Viridiplantae > Streptophyta > Magnoliopsida > Brassicales > Brassicaceae > Streptanthus > Streptanthus diversifolius. The sequence goes on along the minus strand of JAXGFM010000010.1, from coordinate 23,304,719 downwards.
CTGCTCAGAATGCCATGAGAGCACTCCACGGTAGGCTCTTAAGGGGAAGGAAGCTTGATATTCATTATTCTATCCCAAAGGTGTTGTTCATCGTTCCCATCCCCCGTGTTTGTGTGATTGTGGTTTCTTTCCGTGCTATGTGCGTTATAACTGTCATTTGTGGGACTAATATCTTGCATATAACTCCTTTATTTTTATATCAGGAAAATCCTAAAAAAGAGAACACCAGCGAAGGAGCTCTGTTGGTTAATAATCTTGATTCTTCTATATCCAATGAAGAGTTTCACAGAATAGTCAGTTCATACGGAGAAATTAGAGAGGTTTCTCACTGGCTATCTCCTTCTACTTGCTTTTTTTATGTTGAATGATATGTGACTTTGTGATTTTGGTATTTATTGCTGTTGGTTGCAGGTTCGTCGAGCGACGTTTGAGAACTCAATATACATAGAGTTCTTTGATGTTCGAGCCGCAGAAGCTGCTCTCCGAGGACTAAATGGGCTTGAGATTGCTGGGAAGCAGCTTAAACTTGCGCCATACTGTCCAGAGGGTACAAGGTGGTTATCAATATTTCTTCCTGCTTTAAGTTTTCTCTATGGCTGTGAACTAATGCAGTAAAAACCTGATTTGAACCACTGATTTGCTGTTAAATATCAATAAGAACGCCAATTGTGTTGATATGTAGGATTCATCATACCTCTTTTTTTTCAGTTTCAAGCCACAATTTGCTGCAGATGATGTTGAGGGGGGTCTACCTACAATGGCTTCTACTAATCAATCATCAGCACACATAGGTATAATCGTGAACACGGTTTATGGTTATTTATTTCTGAATGATTGGGCATCATGTCACAACTCATACCTATCCTTTTAACTGTCTGTTTCAGGAAGACATTTCCCAGGAATATTAGCTTCAACGGCCATTGATGGTGGATCTATGCGAGTGATGCATAATTCTGTTGGGTTGCCTGTGAACTCCTTCACTGAACGTCATCAGAGTCAGGATATTCCTATTGGTTTGCCACCATCGACAAGAACCATCTCAGTTAGCAAGCCTGTTGGTCTTCAGGAGTCTGGAAACCCCTTTGATAGTTCAAAAATGGGGATCCAAAGCATGCCAAATCTTCATCCTCATTCTTTCCCTGAGTACCTTGACAACTTTGCAAGTGGTAGTCCATATAAATCCTCTACGACATTCTCTGAAATGGTCAGTGATAGCCAAAAAGCAAATCAAGGCTTTATGATGAGCAGTGTTCGTGGAGTGGGCGTAGATGGGTTTAATGGAGGTGGTAAGTACATGTACTTAATTTCTTTTCTGCCTTGATACACTAAGGTTTGTGATGGTGTGTAGCCAACGACTGTAAATTTTAGAAGGATAATTAAGCTCCTCATTTCAGCTAGCTTAATAGATTAGTTGGTCTTATACTGGAGTGTGAAGAGGGAACAAGGCCAATACGTACACTGCATGTTAAAAAATATTTGACTAATTGCTGAGAAGTTTGATACGGATGATTGTGATGAAGTTTTTCTACTTACCTTCTTGTGCAAGTTATTTAAGTTTTCTCATTTGTCCTTTTTTCTTTTCATGTAGTCATAGGATCTCCCATAAATCAAGGATCCCATCGTGCTAACCTCAACTTATGGAGCAACACTAACACCCAGCAACATAATCCGTCAAGTGGCATAATGTGGCCTAACTCACCATCTCGCGTCAACAGCATTCCTCCTCAGCGCATCCCACCTGTTACTGCATTCTCTAGAGCATCTCCTCTAATGATGAACATGGCATCGTCGCCTGTGCACCACCACATTGGATCTGCCCCTGTATTAAACTCGCCTTTTTGGGATAGAAGACAGGCCTATGTAGCTGAATCTCCAGAATCTTCTGGATTTCATATGGGTTCTCATGGTAGCATGGGATTTCCTGGCTCTTCTCCCTCACACCCAATGGAAATGGGTTCTCATAAGGTTTTTTCTCATGTTGGTGGGAATCGCATGGATGCCAATTCAAAAAATGCTGTATTGAGATCTTCGCGACAGATGCCTCACCTCTTTTCTGGAAGGAGCCAAATGCTTTCAGTGCCAGGCTCATTTGACTTGCCTAATGAACGATACAGGAATCTCTCTCACAGAAGAAGCGATTCTAGCTCTAGTAATGCTGAAAAGAAACTGTACGAGCTTGATGTTGATCGCATATTACGCGGGGAGGACAGCAGAACAACATTGATGATTAAAAACATTCCTAATAAGTAAGTGAATTCGCATGTTTTTTTTTTCTTTGTTTTTAAACCCTATTGCAATTATTGATCGTTCTGGTCTGAGTTAAATTTGCAGGTTGGTTGTTTTATCCTGCTTCATATTTGATTTTTTTTTTTTGTCTTTTTGTTGTAATGGTTTAGGTATACTTCGAAGATGCTTCTAGGTGCCATTGATGAGTACTGTAAAGGAACATATGATTTCCTTTATTTGCCAATTGACTTCAAGGTATGCAGGCCTTTTACCTTCTTATCTAATAAAGCATACTGCAGGCCTTGTGGCCTGTTATGGTATTTTCAATATCGATGGCGATGACTCTTCCCTCTCTTTGCAGAACAAATGCAATGTGGGATATGCTTTCATCAACCTTACCGAACCTGAAAATATAGTCCCGTTTTACAAGGTACATGATTGATTTGTGTTTACTACGTACCACATTTGTTTGGAAAAAAGCATTCGTTACAAGTTTAAAACCTTGACAGGCATTCAACGGTAAGAAATGGGAAAAATTTAACAGCGAGAAGGTGGCATCTCTTGCATATGGTCGGATCCAGGGAAAATCGGCTCTTATTGCTCATTTCCAGAATTCAAGTTTGATGAACGAAGACAAACGTTGCCGGCCTATTCTCTTCCACACCGCCGGTCCAAATGCTGGTGATCAGGTAACAAAGATATAAGGCCTCACTGAATATCGTTGTCCAAATGCTTTTTGTTCTTTCGGTTGCATGTAATCATCTCTCTTGTTACTTATGTTTTCACTATAGTATAGCACATAATATATGCGTCGTCCGTGTTTCCTTTTGGATTAGAAGGAGTCATATAGATTTGTAAGAGTCATTGAGGAATTGCTTCATTTGTATCAATGTAATGTGCAGGAACCATTTCCAATGGGTTCGAACATGCGGTCAAGACCAGGCAAGCATCGAACAAGTAGCATCGACAACTACACCAACTTTAGCAGCAGCTCTGAAAACCGAGAAGAGCCTCTAAATGGGACAGACTCGTTCTAACCGATGAGCCAGACAGTTTTCATGTCATAAGCCAGACTAACCTTTTAGGCGTCTTCTGCTATCAGAGGTAAAAAGAAAAGACACAAAAGATTAACACAAAGGTAAAAATATATATATATATATATATATATATATATATATATATATATATATATCTTTGTCACCCCACAGCTCTGTAAATCCTCGGGGTGGTAAGTTTACCTGGAGAAAACTCATGTTGAAGTGGAGAAAGTTTTTGGACTTGGGTTCTCTAAACTTGTTCAGGTTTGCTTCACAAGTTTTGTTGTATCATCAAACCCCCAGAGAAATCTTGCTGGCTTTGTTTTGCTTTTCTAATTTTTTTTTTAATAACTTTTTTGCTTTTTCAACGAAAAAAAAATTGTTGGGTTGTGTCTACAAGGATCTTTCTTTGTACTTGCTTACAAAATGTAACAACCTAGTACAATCGATGTGTTCAGTTTCTTTGCCAGCGTTTTGGGACCATATATCATTTAAATGTAAACACTTGAGGGCCAAGTTTTTGGCAATGCTTTCTTATTCTTTGGTTGGCGACTTATATGAACCCTCTGAGACAGTCAGTTTTTGTAGGCTTCCTATTCGAACTGTATAACACAATTATTGGTATCTAAATATCCGATCCAAACCGAACGAGTAAATCGAGTTGATGATATATACTTTTCTTTAGATACATCCGATACATAAACAGTTGACGACTTCATAATGTTATCTGATTACGGTATTAGCTAACTTGGTAAACCTAAACTTAGACCCTCCTCTTTAGAAAACACAGAAACTATTGGGTTTTGTTTTGAATCCAATCAAATTTGAGGTACTTTTTTTTTCTGCTAATATTTTTAAAAGTTACCTATATTCTGTGATTATGCTTATGAAAAAGTTTTGTTTGGCGAAATCTCTTTTAATTGGTCATTACGTAAAATTCACGTCTCCCCTCTAAAGTTGCGTTTTTTATGTTCCTTGTTAAATTTCCAGTCACACCGCATTACCGAATAATACTTATAATAATAAAAATTCTTATTTTCGATGAGTCAAATTTGGACCAAATGAATTACTAGCCCACTCCCACTGTAGTTAATTTCCTCACGTGACGGACACGGACGCGTTTATTAAATATCTTTTTAAGTCAATTTAATTCGTCTAGTTTTCCAGTAATTTTCACATAAATCTTTAACCTTTTTGCACTATTTTAATTTCTGTAATTACCAAAAAGAGAGTTAATTTCGGTAATTATACTAATGCCCTTAATTTCGCAATAATGATTATTTATGATTAAAAAAATAGAAATAAAAAAAAGGAATGTAAAAAGTGAATGGAGTCAAGACTCGAGACAGATCGTCGTCGACTTGGAAAAACACAGTGGGTCCCATTCTCTTTCGTCTTCCTCCTCAAAATCTCCTCCTTTCTTCTGGTAACTCGCCGTCAAATGATTGTCTCTGCTGTTCGATCCAGCTTTTGAATTATGGGAAGCTGCTGGTCCGATGGCTCTTACGCTGGTGGTAGAATGGTCGGTGTTGGTGGGACTACTTCCTCCGCCGCCGCCGGCTACGCCTGTCCTAACGACGCCGTTGACTACTACCTTAAGTCTCGCGGCTACAGCTGCCTCTTCTCTCAGATCCAAGTCCGTTTTCCTTTGATTCTTTTCTTTTGACCAAGATTTGAATTTTGGGGTCTTCACTTCATGTTTTCTCTTGCTCGCAGTTATCGTTTTCTGCTTCCAATTTGCGAGACCGTGACGTGATGTCAGAGGTTCGTTATAGTTTCACAAATGCAATTTCCTTCTTCTCATGGAGGGATTTAGGTTGATGTCTTAGCTGCTAAAAGGGTGTTTATAGGTAGTGATTGATTGATTCCTGGAAATTTGATTCTCTTTTGTCAGATTAAATGATTGTCAAGTGCTTTTAAACACAATGTCGTTAAAGGATTTTTCTTGAAGCTCAGTGTACTATATATACTTGCTTGTGTGGTATGCAGAGTGATCCAATGGTAGTTGTTTATATAAAAGGAAGAGATGGGACATTTGCAGAATTGTTCCGCAGTGAAGTTGTTTCCAACTCTTTGAACCCTAAATGGATTCAGAAATTTACAATCGGTTATCAGTTCGAGGTTGTGCAAACATTGATGTAAGTTGTTTTAAGGGTTCGGCTTAGTATGCGACTTGAGGATATGAAATAAAGTTTCTCACTTTATCACCTTTCTTCTTCTGCACAGGTTTCGCGTTTATGATATTGAAACTCAGTTCCAAAATTCAAGGGAGGAGGTATATGCAGAATCTCATTGTGCTCTCATGTTCCCTTTTTCCCACTGGAAGTGTTACACTATATGATTGGGGGTTTTCATTTTCAGATGCTTAAGCTCGACGAACAGCAATTTCTCGGCGAAGCAACATGTACATTGTCTGAGGTATCCAGTGCGTACTATTCTTTTATTTGTTTTAGTTTAGGATCTCTCTACTGGTTCTATGAAATATAAAGAAGCAGCCTCATTTTAGAGCTTAGCTTGCTATAGATTAATACTGATTTAATTGTTATATTTACTGATCAACTTTGCAGATTATCACCAAATCAAATAAGACTATTGCCTTAGCACTCATGCGTAAAGAAGGTGTTGCTGCACAGACTCAGCCACAAAACCATGGAAAGCTTATTGTCCACGCTGAGGAGTCTCTAGCTTCTAAGACCACGACAGAGATAGTATTTAGGTGCTTGAATTTGGAATCAATGGATCATTTCTCGAAAAGTGTAAGTTGTTGTAATATACTCTTTCACCATTTTACCAGAATTTACTTCAAATACAAATATAACATGAATTTTCTTTGCTCAGGACCCGTTTTTGGTGATATCTAAGATTGTAGAGCACGGGGCTCCAATCCCGGTCTCTAAAACCGAAATCCTAAAGAATGATACCAATCCACTTTGGAAACCAGTCTTTTTAAGTGTACAACAAGTTGGGAGTAAGGTAACCAGAGAGGTTTCTTCTATCTTAGTTTGTCTGAACAGGAAGGTGTATCAGTTCTCTTCTGTCAAAATTGCAGGACAGCCCACTGGTAATAGAGTGCTTAGACTTTAATGGCAATGGCAACCACAATCTTATCGGGTAACCACAATCTCTCGATTCCTTCCATTTTAGTTTGGGATATGACAATGAGTTGCTTAAGCTGAGATGATTCTTGTTTGTTGTTGGATTTTGCCAGAAAAATTCAGAAGTCACTTGCAGACTTAGAAAAGCTTAATTTAAGTGGCCAAGGAATCAATTTATTCTTACCTACAGGTGTTGGACATAAACATGAAGACAGGGTATGGATCTTCAAAGATAAGAGGATGAATACAATTCTTAATGCGAGAAACCTGATACCATTTGCCATTATTTCAGGCTTTAAAGAGCCAGCTTTTCGTGGACAAGTTTACTGAAACTGTTCAGCATACGTTCCTAGAATACTTGGCATCTGGATTTGAACTGAACTTCATGGTCGCAATTGATTTCACAGGTAAGAATTTACGCCGTGGTAAAAAGATCGTAGAAGAGCAGAGTTTCTTAAGACTCTGTACCTAATGCATTCCCTTTAAACTAATCCAATTGTCCCTCATCTTTCATTAGCTTCAAATGGAAATCCTCGCCTCCCAGATTCCTTGCATTACATTGATCCTACAGGACGATTAAATGCCTACCAGAGAGTACGGACAATTTATCCAAAGTTTGGTTACTTGACTTTTCTAATTCCTTGCAGAAGCGGTGACTGTTTGTGACCTTCTTTCTTCTATTCAGGCAATAGTTGAAGTTGGAGAAGTGTTGCAGTTCTATGACTCTGACAAACGGTTTCCCGCATGGGGTTTTGGAGCTCGTCCTATCGACATTCCGGTTTCCCATTGCTTTAACCTCAACGGAAGCAGCACATACTGCGAGGTCTGGTGTTTATCTCTAACAAATCTGACTCAAATCAACAACATGAACTAACTTTGCAACAAATTCAAATGTTTGTCAGGTAGATGGGATTCAAGGTATCATGAACGCCTACAATGGTGCTCTCTTCAACGTCTCTTTTGCAGGGCCTACTCTATTTGGCCCCGTGATCAACGCTGCTGCAACAATCGCAAGCGAGTCACTCGCTCAAAATGCACAGAGATATTACGTCTTGTTGATAATCACTGTGAGTTTTATATCTTTTTCTCCGATTCTTGTGTTTTTTTGTATGTGACAATGGACACTAAACTTGTCCCTTTAATATAGGATGGAGTAATAACAGATCTGCAAGAGACGAAAGACGCATTGGTCAGTGCATCAGATCTCCCATTGTCAATCCTCATCGTTGGAGTAGGAGGAGCTGACTATAAAGAAATGGAGGTTCCTAATGAGAATTTAAAACATTACAAAGTTTGTGGTTTGCATTTGCAAAATCGAATAAATTCTTATAGAGTTATGTGTTGTTGTTGTGTAGGTACTAGATGGAGACAAAGGAGAGAGATTAGAAAGCTCGAGCGGTCGCGTAGCGTCACGTGATATCGTCCAGTTCGTTGCATTACGAGACATACAATGTGAGTCTTGTTTTCTTCATATGTTCGGCTTTAAAACATACGCAGCGTTTTTGGTTGACTAATGAGTGTTGTTGCAGATGGAGAGGTCTCAGTGGTAGAAGCGCTTCTAGCGGAATTGCCTTCACAATTTTTGACGTACATGAGAAACCGTAATATCACTCCCACCACAAGTACCAGCTCTGTTTCTTGATTATTCACTCTCAACCCTCTCTGTACATACACATCACAGCTTTAAAACGCTGTCGTTTTTCTTTGCCCTTTTTTATATATTTTATATCGTCTGGGATTTTTCCATTTCCAGTATGCCACGTCAAATTTTATATACTTCACTTTGATTTTTTTTTTCCTTTATAAACAAAGATCATTTTTATTTAATATTATTTGCCAAACTACCACCAGTTTTGGTTTGGCGGATTATTCAAATCATGTACTGTTCAATGGCCAACGTATTTAGCTATTGACTTTCTTGTTTATTTTGGTAGGATTTAGTTGCTGACTTTTCTAAACCGAATTTTAAACGTGATCGTTGATTTTATATTTTCTTCTTTACCGTACTTCTCGCTTAAACAAATAAACTTCGAAAAAATAATTGAAACTAGGGTAATATATTAAACACACCATCTTTTAGAAAATAGCTATAAATAAATATTTAATGGTTGACAAAAAGTTATATAATTATAAATGATCAAATGTAGATCATTATATTTTTTATCAAATAATTCAATTTTTAACCTAACTTGCAATTTTTATCAATTCTTTCTGAAAAAAAGCAAATGCTATAAAATCTGAATCAGGTCGTAGATATACATTTTTTTAAAAAAATGGTTAAGGTTAATGACAAAAATTTGGAGATAAATTATAATTATATGTATTTTGATATTTCAATCATTTTTTAACTGATACGAAACAAGTAATTTTTAATAAAAATATGTTATTTTCTTATTTGGACATTTAATTTATCAAATATAATATTAACAAAACTTAACATCAATCCTAATATTCTTTTTTAAGTTAGATCTTCACATAAAATATAACATGTCATAAAAAAGCACCAAACAAATAACAGTTCAATGAGATATAAATTGTCCAAATTCGTGTTAACAAAATTAAAAATTATACATATTTTGCTTGCATTCCTATTTCATAATCCTTGTACAAAAACAAATATTTACCATTGAATACGTAAGAAAAATAATCATAGTTAAAGTATGTGACCTTGTTATACTCATTTTCTCTCTTAGCCAATTCGAAAAAGAAAATTGTTTCTTGGTTCATCCTTCTAGTCAACATAATAAAAATGTACCTACCCATGTGTATTTCCTGTTTTAAAGTGTTTCTCCATCAGATTCAAATTCAAATTCATTGACATTTTAAGCATACTCTTCTTCTTCTTCTTATTATTATTATTATTTTTTTCATTTGACTGTCTTTCTTATATGCAAAATGCTTTCTTCTGTCGTAAGATCTTATACAATGTCTTCGTTTGTGTGTAGACCAACAAAAGTTAACTAATTTACTAATAACAAGTATATCAAAACATTGTTATTCAATGTGTTCAGTGTCCACGTTACAGATCCTTGAATCTGTTTAATGATTCGGATTCTTGATCATTTTCTTTTTCACGATGTCATACTACGTTTGTTTCGTGGACTACTATAATAAATATTATACTCATTAACGAAAATGATATATATATATATAGTCACACTTTCACAAAATTTTTGTATTGCCCATGTATTTTTTATTATATAAAATAACATAGATTTAGCTGAATTCTAGTAAAGTATCTTTTTAATTATTACATCTATATAACACATTATTTTACATAAAATCGTATTGTTTAACACGCGCATTTATACTTATCTATTGTGTAGTTTAATAAATAATAATACTTGTAGAAAATTACCATCCCGTTATGTTTGCAAATTTCTCTGGAAGTTGTGTTACCGAGCAAACAAGTTCTTGTTTTTTTTTTTTTTTTTGTTGTCTCTTGACGACGTACGTTAATATATATAAATATATCTACAGAATCGAATAGGTGTGGAGCATCATTGCATCAGCTAACCAATACAGTATATACATATATTTACATAAAAAAAGGAAGGAAATCACCTCTACATTTATGTCCCACCAATTACAAAAAGTTTGGAAAAGAAACCTTCAAAGTCTCCTATCATGAGGAGAGCGCTCCATGTTTTACATAATCGTGATCATGCAAATTACAACTAAACAACATGTGAGCACGCATCGCACGTGCAACGAAACATTACTAGAATGCATAAGGACAACAGTTTGTCGTTTATAACTCTCTTGGTTCCTCTCCTACGACTTCCGTAATAAATTACTTAATAAAAAAACCTCTTTCTCGACCTAAAAAGGTGATTTCTTATAATATTGAAAGGGAGTTTTGGAGAAAATCTAATATCTGGGATCAGGAAAAAATAGTTAGTTGTGAATTGAGACTTGTTAAGGGTGGCCATAGAAAATGCTTTTGTGAACATATCCTAAATAATATTTCTGATAAAACAGTTCTTTTAAATATTATTTTTAGAGTAATGCCGTAAAAAATTGATGATTGTGAATATTGTAAACTTTCTCGATCAAGAACGACTGTATGTTTTATTAACCGTTGATTAAAAAAACATTAACAGTTCTAAAACTACATTACTAATGATTTAATTATCTTTCACGAAAGACGCGGATATTTTTTATCAATTTATGGCACTACAATTAGATCTATAGTCTAACCCGTACGTCATATATACATATAATTTCACATGACTTTAACTCACGAATTGTAATAATCTGCTTTTACTTTCTCAAAATTGAATCTTGGACTTGGTGTATGCATTTAAAACCATTTAGTTGATCATTGGATCAAACTTCCACATAAGTATACATGCAGTTATATTATTTCCAGCTATAGATAAAACTAGGAAACATCTTCGTATATCTATTTGTAAAAATAGACTCCAAAACAACATGTTCAATTCACACGTTTTCTCTTTAAGTTAGTGATTCGTGTGTACACATCTCTATATATAACTAGTTTTATTTTCTTAATCTCTATCCAAATCTTTTGTAGGAAACAAAAAAAAAAATGATTCCATTTCAGAAAATAAAACAAAAAAAAAAGAATCCCACTCACACGTACGTATACTCCTCTCTTTTATTTTATTTTCTCTCTTTTACTTTTATTATCAATGAGTAAAATTTTTTTTTATATTAAATTCTTATTCCTTAACTTTTTTCCAGAGAGTGTCGGTTTGATTTACACACAAAGAATATATATGTAACTTCAAAAAAATAGAACTTTTTTGTTCTTTTTTTGTTCTTCTTCGATTCCATGCATGTGTTTCCTAAAAGAAACTAGTAAAGAATATGTACATGCATGCATTTTCCTTCCTTTTTTTTTCTTTCTCTTTTTTCCATTTTGGATCCTTTTTATAGCGTTCATATGTATTTTAAATTCTTCTGTAGAGCTTTTTAGTAATCTTTATTGATATCTAATTCTTAACTTGTTCAGATTCACACGTACGCATTCTCTGCTATAAGCAAATCAAAGGCCTTTTTCACGCGTCTCAACAGTTTTAACTAGTACACTCATATAAGTGCATGATTTATATGTGTCTCGAAAACTAAATAAATTTTAAAAGCATATGCAAAACTTCTGTTTGACGTTATTGTTATTTGTCTTATGTTCACACAGACAAAAATCGTTCTATAAAAGTCTTCAACAATTGCTTACTCCAAAACCCTAAATATCTCCCTTCCACTTTCCTTCGTCTTCTTTGTTTATCATGTCCAATGCATCCTCTATTTGAATCAGTACAAAATCTGAAACCCTAAAATCTAAACCAAATCTAGACCTCCTAAAAAGAGAGGGGGATTTAAAAGATATCTGAAAATATATATGGCGAATCAGAGGAGTTATGGGAAGAGGCCCTTTCGAGCTGGTGAACCGGAGGAAAAGAAAGAAGCCGAAGATGAGGAGAACATATTTCCTTTCTTCTCGGCCCGATCCCAATACGACATGCGTGCCATGGTCTCAGCCTTGACTCAAGTCATTGGAAACCAAAGCAGCACTCATGACAATAATCAACATCACCCTAATGAGTATAATCAACAAGATCCTATCCAACCTGTTCCTCCTACACAAGACCAAGGTATATATAATAAACGATTATATATATATATATATGCACATATAGCTGGATTTGCTAGCATATATATTACAAGTAACAGCTAGTTTATGATGGATTTATATGAGTACTGTAAAATCAGCATACCGATGGATTTATTTTCTCCGGATGAAGAAAATATCCGTTCTTATATCGCAATGATCTTGTAGTGTATATATACACACATATATATATATATATATATATATATATATATATATATATATATAACCGAGGTTAATGATTTGTGTCACTTGTTGATCGTATGAAGGAAACTTGAAGAAGAGACATTATAGAGGGGTAAGGCAACGACCATGGGGAAAATGGGCTGCTGAAATCCGGGATCCACAAAAGGCAGCACGCGTGTGGCTCGGGACATTTGAGACAGCTGAAGCTGCGGCCTTAGCTTATGATGAAGCAGCTCTTAAGTTCAAAGGAAGCAAAGCCAAACTTAATTTCCCTGAGAGAGCTCAACTAGCAAGTAACAATAGTAGTACTATTACCGGTCTACCAAACTATTACTCTTCTAATAATCAAATTTACTACTCAAATCCACAGAGTAATCCACAAACCACACCATATTATAACCAATACTACTATAACCAATATCTTGAGCAAGGGGGAAATAGTAGTATGGCCGGTGGGGAAACCGGAGGCTCAATGTATAATAATCAGACAGTATCTACTACAACTACTTCATCTTCTGGTGGATCATCAAGGCAACAAGAAGATTACGCCAGATTTTTGCATTTTGGAGATTTTTCTCCTAATTCGGGTTTTTGAGATCCTCATATAAATAAGGGATTTCGGGTTACTTGTTATGAGGAGATCATATGTTCCTTGAGTGTTTTGTATTTTCATTATGCGTGTGTTGTTTGTGATCATTTTGTTTGTTTCTTCTTTCAAGAGTTTTCGTGGGGTTATTTGTTTACAACCCTTGGAATTGGATTTACTTTCATAAAAGAATAAATTATATACAAAAAATGTTATCCTTAAATGTTATGAGTAGTAGTCTCAAACAAGCACACTTACTTACAAATTATTCACTGGTTTAGTCTCAGTAAATGAATTTAATGGATATATCATATGGCGTGTATAACGAAGGTGGTCAAAACAATGTACAATCAACAATAAAATCTTAAGTTTACACGATATCACATCACATGATAAATGTTGAAATTTTGGTTTTTGATAATATTTCACATAAATCTCTAATAGTCGCGTGTATTAATCTCTGCTTTATTTCATCTCAGCACTTGAATTGTATTTGCAAATGATGTCCTTCCAAAGAAAGAAGATGAATAAAATAAAATTAAAAGAAAAAAACAAAAGAAGGAGGTTAATAATTTTTGTCCAATTTTCTTGGGACTAAGAACTAAGATGATGCCATGATTCGTTTATTAAAATTTAGACTTGTACCGTATCGTACGATCTTCTGTGACAGTAAACATTTAAAGATATTTGTTATGTTTACAGTAGTATGTAATTTGGGTTTTGACAGTAAACAAAAATGAAATTTTCTTTTCAGTTTTTTATGAAACTTGGTAACTTGTATGCACCCATGTAATGTTTTTGGCAAAATATAAATAAACTCATACACATTTTGAGTTTCTTTTAAGAATTTCCGTATAGGAAATACAATGATACATAAAATACTATACAAGTGATATGATTTCATGCTAATTGATTTTAAGTTAGAAATTAAATTAATTAATTTTAACATTTCATTTACCGATATTGAAGATGACTCGTAGATAGTGTACAAAAAGACAATCTTTCTTCTTCCCTTTTCTACCTAATTTTAAAAATTTTACTTCTGAGAGACTAATGAACTATTAGAAAAACAGAGCACAAAGCTAAAGTTTAAGAGATAAATAAAAGTATTCTTACACAAACACAATTTACACAATCCGTTTGACATATAATGGACTGTTTTAACTGTAGGAGCTATAAAACCGGATAAGAAAATACGATTTGATAATTTGTAAGATAAGGAGAAATCAATTTGTAAAAACACGATTTATAAAACGATTTTTATGAAATCCAGAAAGGAGGCGAGATGTCTCTTTCCTTAACTCAATAAAGCGCCCGTAGTGTGACGGTTTTAATACGCCTTTTGAATCCCAGGATACAACCTTTTATAGACCGATTCGCAACACTCGAATTCGGAATCTGCGAACACAGTATCTACGATATACTCAAGAGCAAGAATCGTTTCTGAAAGATAGAAACGAATATGAGAGAGAGATGAACCTTTTCTGTGAATTTAGAGAAAGCAAAGAGTTTTTAGGGTTCTAGAGATTTCAAGAATTCTCAGGATATTCAGGATACTCGGGATGCCCAGAATGATTGCTTTAGCTCTCTATTTATAGGGAAGAAGTGATTAGGGGGGTTTCGAGATAAAATCTCGACTTTCAACGAAATCCCGAAAATTCCGCAAGCGGTTATAACCGTTTTGACTGGAATATTCGCGGATTACGATGAGATTTTGAACCCGATCGATCGATCCAAAAATCAGATCGATCGATCCTGTAAGCGATCGGTCGATCCGGAATGTACCGGTCGATCCTGGAATCTCACGTAAAACGAGATCGATCGATCTGGTTTAGATCGGTCGATCCCAGAAACTCACGCAAGAAACCATCCGTAGCACGCGATCGATCGATCCAGAAGAGGAACGATCGATCCTGGAAATGTTCGTGAGGATGGATCGATCGGTCCAGTAAGGATCGGTCGATCTCATTTTCAGTCGCCAAAAAATAGGACTCCTCGACGACGAGACATTCCCAAAGCCCAAAGCCCAAAGCCCAAAGCCCAAAGCCCAAAGCCCAAAGCCCAAAGCCCAAAGCACAGAGCACGAGCACGAGCACGAGCACGAGCACGAGCACGAGCGCGAGCGAGCGGCGGTGGTGGTGGTGGTGCGCGCGTGTGGATCCTTTGGTTCTCCCCATAAACCACTTTGACACTTAGTGACTTTGTTCCATATATATGTAAGTGGAAAAAGTTCCTTCTAAGCAATGTGGGACTTTCTTAAGTTCCACTTATTCCCTAATGGGTCTAATTTTTAAGCCCATTTCATATTCACATTATCAACATGTTTCAAGCCCAATGTGCTTAATAACATTTTGGTCCAACAATCCCCCACATGAATAGAAATGACTCTAAACTGAGGGTGACTTTGAAAGACTCTTTAGGATCGAGAAAGCTAAAAAGAAAGACTTTCTTGAGTATAAACGAAAGATAACCGTATCTGATTTGGTTGCATTTTTCAGCATTGAACCAATCATAGTTGATACCTGTCGGGTTTACAAGGCCAGGGGGTGAACATGATGTCTTGAACCACCCGGATTTCTAGTGTAAACCGAGACAACAGATATAACGCGGTTATATTTCTCGTAGAACTTTTTGTTCTCTTGTTGTGTTCGTTTTGGCCATGAACAGCCTGGTTTTTCATGAGTGAACTTGGAGAATACAGCCTTTCATTTATTCTCCTAGAAACGGCCCCATTTCACACTCACAAGGTGATCTTTCATATTTGTATTCTTTTTTCCCGAAGTGATCTGCTTCACTTCATTGGGTTAGAATATATGAATTCATTAAAAGCCAATGCTTAACCTATTAATTGCAGATCACACTGTTGTCATCTTTAGGAACTGGGTAGAAACAAATGTTTCACAGTGTTTATTTAGACTTAATTTGACTTAGTTGTCCCTTTGAACCTATCAAAACATGTAGGTGGGGTTACCATCAAATCTCATCTTTAGTTCATAGGCTTTAAACCCATTCCTCTTGATGATTTTAAAACTTGATCTCGTGTCAGACCTTTTGTGAAAGGATCTGCAATATTATCAGCTGATTTTATGTAATCGAGTGAGATTACACCACTTGAGATCAGTTGTCTAATGGTCTTATGTCGTCTACGTATATGACGTGACTTGCCATTGTATAACTTATTGTTTGCACGAGCTATAGCCGATTGGTTATCACAGTGTATGCGTATTGATGACACTGGTTTTTCCCACATCGGTATATCTTCCAAGAAATTGCGAAGATGCTCGGCTTCTTCTGCGGCTTTGTCTAATGCAATGAATTCTGATTCCATTGTTGATCTAGCCAGAAGCGTTTGTTTGCAAGATTTCCAGGATACCGCAGCACCTCCAAGTGTAAATATATAACCACTTGTTGATTTTGAGTTTTTGGAGTCGGATATCCAGTTGGCATCACTGTATCCTTCCAAAACTGCAGGTTCGGAACCATAGTGCAACCCATAATTTTTGGTAAACCTTATGTAATTTAATACTCTGGTTATAGCTTTCCAATGGGTGTGTCCTGGATTGCTCGTGTACCTACTTAGTACATTCACTGAGTGTGCTAGATCTGGTCTTGTACAATTTGTCAAGTACATTAGACTTCCGATCACTCGAGCATATTCATTCTGTGATACAGGTTCACCTGAATTTTTCGTCAGATGAAGAGTAGTATCTACAGGAGTTTGCGCGGTTCCACTTGAATAGTCTTTAAATCTATCAAGTACCTTTTCAGCATAATGTTCTTGGGATAATATGTATCCGCCAGGATGTCTAGTGATTTTAATCCCTAGAATCACATCAGCCAACCCCAAATCTTTCATATCAAACTGTCCATGCAACATGGTTTTAGTCTGATTGATGATATCGTTGTTGCTGCCTAGGATAAGCATATCATCTACATATAAACATAGCATGACATAAGCATTTTTCGTAGTCTTCGAATAAATGCACTTATCGCTTTCATTTATGCTGAATCCATTGGACATCATTACGCTGTCAAATTTTTCATGCCATTGTTTTGGAGCTTGTTTCAGTCCATACAGCGATTTGACCAGTCGACATACTTTATGTTCTTGTCCTGGTACAACATACCCTTCGGGTTGTTTCATATATATCTCTTCTTCTAAATCTCCGTTTAGAAATGCAGTTTTTACATCCATCTGGTGAATTTCCAGATTTCGTAATGCTGCAATGCTTACGAGATTTCTAATAGAAGTTATTCTCGACACTGGAGAATATGTATCAAAGAAGTCTAGACCTTCTTTTTGGCGGAAACCTTGAACTACAAGTCTAGCCTTGTATTTATCAATTGCGCCATCGGTTTTTAATTTGGTTTTAAAAATCCATTTACAACCGAGAGCTTTGAACCCTTCCGGTAAATCGGTTATGTAAAACGTATGGTTTTGCATAATGGAATCGAACTCACTTTTGACGGCTTCCTTCCAATAAGGTGCGTCTGGCGTAGACATTGCTTCAGCGAAGGTCTTTGGTTCGTTTTCAGTGAGTAAGATCATTAGAAAATCCTCACCAAAGGTTTTTTCCTTCCGAGCCCGTTTACTACGCCTGGGTTCAATTTCAGCAACTTCTCCATCAGGAGTGCTTGCTTCGCTTGCGTTTCTTTCTTCCCTATTCCGCTTAGGGGTTAATTTATCCTTACAAGGAAAAATCTTTTCAAAGAAGTACGCATTTCGCGATTCCATTATTGTATTTACATGGATATCCGGTATATCTGATTTGTGAACCAGAAACCGATAAGCACTACTGTTGTGTGCATATCCAATGAATATACAATCAACCGTTTTTGGTCCAACTGTGACCTTTTTAGGAAGCGGTACTGCAACTTTTGCTAAGCACCCCCACACTTTCAGGTATTTGTATGAGGGAACCGTTCCTTTCCATAATTCATATGGTGTTTTTCCCGTCACTTTGTTAGGAATCTTATTAAGAATATAATTAGAAGTCATAAGAGCTTCCCCCCACATGTTCTGGGTTACGCCTGATTCTTGCATCATGGCATTCATCATTTCCTTTAGAGTTCGGTTTTTTCTTTCCGCAACTCCATTGGATTCAGGTGAGTAAGGAGCTGTTGTTTGATGAATGATTCCATTTTCTCTGCAAAATGCATCAAACTGTCCTTCATATTCTCCACCTCTATCACTCCGAACTATTTTAATAGTTCTTTCGAGTTGATTTTCAACCTCTAGCTTATATTCCTTGAATTTATCAAGAGCCTCATTTTTGCTCTGTAACAAGTAAATATAGCAATATTTTGTGCAGTCATCAATGAATGTCACAAAATACTTCTTACCACCTCTTGTAGGTAAGTATTTTAAATCGCACAAGTCTGTGTGGATTAATCCTAGAGGTTCAGTATTTCTCTGGACTTGTGGTGATGGTCGTTTTGTAAGTTTCGCTTGTACGCAAACTTCACATTTGTCTTTACTTTGTTTGCATTTTGGTATTAGGTTTGAATTCATTAATCGGTTTAACGATTTATAATTCACATGTCCTAACCGTTCATGCCAAATATCAAAAGACTCGACCAAATAAGCAACTGGAGCATTGTTATTAATAGAATTGTTTGTTACAACTTTTGGAACGACTGTCAATACATTCATTTTGATCAGTCCATTCTTAACAAAGCCCTTTCCCAAATACACCCCATTTTTCTTAAGTACCAACTTATCAGAATGAAAGTTGGCGCAGAATCCAGCCTTGCTGAGGAGAGTGCCAGAGATCAAATTCTTCCTCATGTCTGGAACATGCTTCACGTTGGTGAGAGTAATTTGATGTCCTGAAGTCAGCTTCAGGATTACTTTACCACGTCCTGCAACCTTGGATGTTTGGGTGTTGCCCATCAGCACTTGTTCATCATTGTTGCATATTTGATAAGTGTTAAACATGTCCTTATCAAAGCATATGTGGGTCGTAGCACCTGTGTCATACCACCAATCTAGAGGATTTCCCTCAATGGTGTTGACTTGGTCAATGATAACACAGCAGAGATCTTCCTCTGTCAGGTTTGCATGATGATGTCGCTTTTGTTTAGGCTTACTGCGACAAACATCTGCCTTGTGACCCATCTTGCCACAATGATGACACTTTCCACGATACTTCTTTTCATAAGAAGTTTGCTTCTTGAAGCTTGTGGAGCCAGAGGACTTGAAGTTCTTGAACTTTCTAGTCTTTTCCTCTGATTTGCCTTTGCCTTTTGCCTTAAATTGTTCGGCTAGGTATGCTTGATACCCTTTTTCCTCATTCTTAGAGAGGCGAATCACAGCTTCATTGTGAAGCCTAGAGATCAGCGATTCCAGAGACATCTGCTTTCGCTTGTGTTTAAGGTAGTTTTTGAAATCTACCCAGCTTGGTGGAAGCTTTTCAATGGTGCAGTCAACTACGAATGCTTCAGGAAGGATCATACCTTCTGATGCAATCTCGATGTTGATCAACTGCAACTGTTCAACTTGATCCATGATGGGTTTTGAATCCACCATTTGAAAGTCAAGAAGCTTTGCCACAGCATATCTCTGAAAACCAGCATTTTCAGACTTGTACTTTCTTTCCAAAGCAATCCATAGATGCTTGGCTGTGGGATATTCCTTGTCATTGTTGTAGACAGAGTATAAGTTGTCTACTAGACGACTAAGGATCCATCCTCTGCACAGAAAGTCTGAATGCTTCCATGCATCAATACTGGATAGCGTACGCACATCCAGGTCTCCATCAGGAGTGATTGGCTTATCCTCCGTGAGGAATTTGTTCAAATTCAGAGATGTCAAATAAAAGACCATCTTCTGTTGCCAATTCTTAAATCCATTCCCATCAAACTTTTCAGGAAGGAGTCCACTGGTATCCAGTGCCATTTTCGGAGTGACTTGAGTCGTCTCCATCATTGCAATCTCACTTTTGTTGAGAGTGTTCGCGTTAGTTGCCATCTGTTTCACAAAAGAAACGATAGTCAGAAACTTGATTTAAACGTTTTGTTTAAACCAGTCAAACGAATCGCAATCTCGCTGTGTAGCGTTCGCGGAGACGTCACAAGATCGATTGATCCTTTAAATCACGATCGATCGATCTAATCTAAAATCGTTCGATATCGTTTTGCAAACTCGCCTTTTGAGCGTCTGCAGAAACGATTCAAAATCGTATAATATTCGTTTTGCAATCTCGCTTTTCAGCGTTCGCAGAAACGATTACAAATTGATTTAATAAAAATGAAAATCGTTTTTCTTAAATCCGATTGTAGCTATTTGCTAGAGATGTCAAATAAAAGACGTTTAGAAATGACTCTAAACTGAGGGTGACTTTGAAAGACTCTTTAGGATCGAGAAAGCTAAAAGAAAGACTTTCTTGAGTATAAACGAAAGATAACCGTATCTGATTTGGTTGCATTTTTCAGCATTGAACCAATCATAGTTGATACCTGTCGGGTTTACAAGGCCAGGGGGTGAACATGATGTCTTGAACCACCCGGATTTCTAGTGTAAACCGAGACAACAGATATAACGCGGTTATATTTCTCGTAGAACTTTTTGTTCTCTTGTTGTGTTCGTTTTGGCCATGAACAGCCTGGTTTTTCATGAGTGAACTTGGAGAATACAGCCTTACATTTATTCTCCTAGAAACGGCCCCATTTCACACTCACAAGGTGATCTTTCATATTTGTATTCTTTTTCCCGAAGTGATCTGCTTCACTTCATTGGGTTAGAATATATGAATTCATTAAAAGCCAATGCTTAACCTATTAATTGCAGATAACACTGTTGTCATCTTTAGGAACTGGGTAGAAACAAATGTTTCACAGTGTTTATTTTAGACTTAATTTGACTTAGTTGTCCCTTTGAACCTATCAAAACATGTAGGTGGGGTTACCATCAAATCTCATCTTTAGTTCATAGGCTTTAAACCCATTCCTCTTGATGATTTTAAAACTTGATCTCGTGTCAGACCTTTTGTGAAAGGATCTGCAATATTATCAGCTGATTTTATGTAATCGAGTGAGATTACACCACTTGAGATCAGTTGTCTAATGGTCTTATGTCGTCTACGTATATGACGTGACTTGCCATTGTATAAGTTATTGTTTGCACGAGCTATAGCCGATTGGTTATCACAGTGTATGCGTATTGATGACACTGGTTTTTCCCACATCGGTATATCTTCCAAGAAATTGCGAAGATGCTCGGCTTCTTCTGCGGCTTTGTCTAATGCAATGAATTCTGATTCCATTGTTGATCTAGCCAGAAGCGTTTGTTTGCAAGATTTCCAGGATACCGCAGCACCTCCAAGTGTAAATATATAACCACTTGTTGATTTTGAGTTTTTGGAGTCGGATATCCAGTTGGCATCACTGTATCCTTCCAAAACTGCAGGTTCGGAACCATAGTGCAACCCATAATTTTTGGTAAACCTTATGTAATTTAATACTCTGGTTATAGCTTTCCAATGGGTGTGTCCTGGATTGCTCGTGTACCTACTTAGTACATTCACTGAGTGTGCTAGATCTGGTCTTGTACAATTTGTCAAGTACATTAGACTTCCGATCACTCGAGCATATTCATTCTGTGATACAGGTTCACCTGAATTTTTCGTCAGATGAAGAGTAGTATCTACAGGAGTTTGCGCGGTTCCACTTGAATAGTCTTTACATCTATCAAGTACCTTTTCAGCATAATGTTCTTGGGATAATATGTATCCGCCAGAATGTCTAGTGATTTTAATCCCTAGAATCACATCAGCCAACCCCAAATCTTTCATATCAAACTGTCCATGCAACATGGTTTTAGTCTGATTGATGATATCGTTGTTGCTGCCTAGGATAAGCATATCATCTACATATAAACATAGCATGACATAAGCATTTTTCGTAGTCTTCGAATAAATGCACTTATCGCTTTCATTTATGCTGAATCCATTGGACATCATTACGCTGTCAAATTTTTCATGCCATTGTTTTGGAGCTTGTTTCAGTCCATACAGCGATTTCACCAGTCGACATACTTTATGTTCTTGTCCTGGTACAACATACCCTTCGGGTTGTTTCATATATATCTCTTCTTCTAAATCTCCGTTTAGAAATGCAGTTTTTACATCCATCTGGTGAATTTCCAGATTTCGTAATGCTGCAATGCTTACGAGATTTCTAATAGAAGTTATTCTCGACACTGGAGAATATGTATCAAAGAAGTCTAGACCTTCTTTTTGGCGGAAACCTTGAACTACAAGTCTAGCCTTGTATTTATCAATTGCGCCATCGGTTTTTAATTTGGTTTTAAAAATCCATTTACAACCGAGAGCTTTGAACCCTTCCGGTAAATCGGTTATGTAAAACGTATGGTTTTGCATAATGGAATCGAACTCACTTTTGACGGCTTCCTTCCAATAAGGTGCGTCTGGCGTAGACATTGCTTCAGCGAAGGTCTTTGGTTCGTTTTCAGTGAGTAAGATCATTAGAAAATCCTCACCAAAGGTTTTTTCCTTCCGAGCCCGTTTACTACGCCTGGGTTCAATTTCAGCAACTTCTCCATCAGGAGTGCTTGCTTCGCTTGCGTTTCTTTCTTCCCTATTCCGCTTAGGGGTTAATTTATCCTTACAAGGAAAAATCTTTTCAAAGAAGTACGCATTTCGCGATTCCATTATTGTATTTACATGGATATCCGGTATATCTGATTTGTGAACCAGAAACCGATAAGCACTACTGTTGTGTGCATATCCAATAAATATACAATCAACCGTTTTTGGTCCAACTGTGACCTTTTTAGGAAGCGGTACTGCAACTTTTGCTAAGCACCCCCACACTTTCAAGTATTTGTATGAGGGAACCGTTCCTTTCCATAATTCATATGGTGTTTTTCCCGTCACTTTGTTAGGAATCTTATTAAGAATATAATTAGAAGTCATAAGAGCTTCCCCCCACATGTTCTGGGTTACGCCTGATTCTTGCATCATGGCATTCATCATTTCCTTTAGAGTTCGGTTTTTTCTTTCCGCAACTCCATTGGATTCAGGTGAGTAAGGAGCAGTTGTTTGATGAATGATTCCATTTTCTCTGCAGAATGCATCAAACTGTCCTTCATATTCTCCACCTCTATCACTCCGAACTATTTTAATAGTTCTTTCGAGTTGATTTTCAACCTCTAGCTTATATTCCTTGAATTTATCTAGAGCTTCATTTTTGCTCTGTAACAAGTAAATATAGCAATATTTTGTGCAGTCATCAATGAATGTCACAAAATACTTCTTACCACCTCTTGTGGGTAAGTACTTTAAATCGCACAAATCTGTGTGGATTAATCCTAGAGGTTCTGTATTTCTCTGGACTTGTGGTGATGGTCGTTTTGTAAGTTTCGCTTGTACGCAAACTTCACATTTGTCTTTACTTTGTTTGCATTTTGGTATTAGGTTTGAATTCATTAATCGGTTTAACGATTTATAATTCACATGTCCTAACCGTTCATGCCAAATATCAAAAGACTCGACCAAATAAGCAACTGGAGCATTGTTATTAATAGAATTGTTTGTTACAACTTTTGGAACGACTGTCAATACATTCATTTTGATCAGTCCATTCTTAACAAAGCCCTTTCCCAAATACACCCCATTTTTCTTAAGTACCAACTTATCAGAATGAAAGTTGGCGCAGAATCCAGCCTTGCTGAGGAGAGTGCCAGAGATCAAATTCTTCCTCATGTCTGGAACATGCTTCACGTTGGTGAGAGTAATCTGATGTCCTGAAGTCAGCTTCAGAATTACTTTACCACGTCCTGCAACCTTGGATGTTTGGGTGTTGCCCATCAGCACTTGTTCATCATTGTTGCATATTTGATAAGTGTTGAACATGTCCTTATCAAAGCATATGTGGGTCGTAGCACCTGTGTCGTACCACCAATCTAGAGGATTTCCCTCAATGGTGTTGACTTGGTCAATGATAACACAGCAGAGATCTTCCTCTGTCAGGTTTGCATGATGATGTCGCTTTTGTTTAGGCTTACTGCGACAAACATCTGCCTTGTGACCCATCTTGCCACAATGATGACACTTTCCACGATACTTCTTCTCATAAGAAGTTTGCTTCTTGAAGCTTGTGGAGCCAGAGGACTTGAAGTTCTTGAACTTGCTAGTCTTTTCCTCTGATTTGCCTTTGCCTTTTGCCTTAAATTGTTCGGCTAGGTATGCTTGATACCCTTTTTCCTCATTCTTAGAGAGGCGAATCACAGCTTCATTGTGAAGCCTAGAGATCAGCGATTCCAGAGACATCTGCTTTCGCTTGTGCTTAAGGTAGTTTTTGAAATCTACCCAGCTTGGTGGAAGCTTTTCAATGGTGCAGTCAACTACGAATGCTTCAGGAAGGATCATACCTTCTGATGCAATCTCGATGTTGATCAACTGCAACTGTTCAACTTGATCCATGATGGGTTTTGAATCCACCATTTGAAAGTCAAGAAGCTTTGCCACAGCATATCTCTGAAAACCAGCATTTTCAGACTTGTACTTTCTTTCCAAAGCAATCCATAGATGCTTGGCTGTGGGATATTCCTTGTCATTGTTGTAGACAGAGTATAAGTTGTCTACCAGACGACTAAGGATCCATCCTCTGCACAGAAAGTCTGAATGCTTCCATGCATCAATACTGGATAGCGTACGCACATCCAGGTCTCCATCAGGAGTGATTGGCTTATCCTCCGTGAGGAATTTGTTCAAATTCAGAGATGTCAAATAAAAGACCATCTTCTGTTGCCAATTCTTAAATCCATTCCCATCAAACTTTTCAGGAAGGAGTCCACTGGTATCCAGTGCCATTTTCGGAGTGACTTGAGTCGTCTCCATCATTGCAATCTCACTTTTGTTGAGAGTGTTCGCGTTAGTTGCCATCTGTTTCACAAAAGAAACGATAGTCAGAAACTTGATTTAAACGTTTTGTTTAAACCAGTCAAACGAATCGCAATCTCGCTGTGTAGCGTTCGCGGAGACGTCACAAGATCGATTGATCCTTTAAATCACGATCGATCGATCTAATCTAAAATCGTTCGATATCGTTTTGCAAACTCGCCTTTTGAGCGTCTGCAGAAACGATTCAAAATCGTATAATATTCGTTTTGCAATCTCGCTTTTCAGCGTTCGCAGAAACGATTACAAATTGATTTAATAAAAATAAAAATAACGGGCTCTGTTAACACACTTTGAGTTCACAAAACTACTAGGCGTTTAAGGTTTGTATTAATCGGTTCAGATTATAAAAGAACGTTTACTATTCAATAACACCGTCACTGTAGTTAGAATGTTTTACCGGAATTACGTTTACTTTGATATAAAATTTGCCAGAAGTAGTTGATTTTTCTGTCATAACCAACATAATGAGACTTTGACAAGCCTTGTTTATTTGGGTAGATACTGGGATTGGAAGTAACAAGTATGAAAACTTGACCATAACAGATTCCCTAAGTGTTTGTTCAACTCCTTGACTTTGTCAATCCAAATAGGTTGACTCTTTTTGACCCATGTTTTCTTGTCCCTCTACTTCTCTCATCTTTTATTTCATTAAAAAAATTACAAACATGAAATATGCGTAATGCAGATTTTACACATATGATTAAAATTTTACAGGACATTACCATTTCGAGTTAGATTCAATGTACATATTTTCAGAAATGAAAAAAAAATGATTTCGTTTTGAAATTCAGAGAGTAGTTTTTCATATCATCATATCAGTTGAAATGATGGTTACGATGATAATGAAGTTCGTTATTATTAAACTCTTTTCGACCAACGCGTTATATCCTCTTTCTTTTGTTTTTGTTTTTTTTTTTTGAACCTTTCTGTTGATCTATTCGTGTTTCTTCATTTTTTTTACATATTTACCATAAATGGTTAGTGCTATATGAATCTCGGCCGCCGACAAAAATAAGTACTTTCAAGACATTCGTGGAACTTCAAAGGCATTATTCTTTTATGTATAAAAATATCGACACGCGCAGATGTTGCGCGTGAGATACACCTTTATCTACTCTAAACTCATACTATACATAAAACCGTTTTTTCTACAGATTTGATCATAAAACCGTTATCTTAGATACCCTTGAAAACGAAAAAAAAAAAAACTAAAATTTCTATAGAAAATCTATTGATCACTCTATAATAGATGACTATTCGCCTAATAAAATATTATGTTAAGGTAGCAACGTAATAAGCTACGCATAGGAACCCTAAGTTTCCTATTTCGCGAGATGATTGGGTCCTTTTGATAAATACAATTTTGTTTGAAAAAAGTGACTAATTAATCGATCTAGCTAACAATTTTCTGTTAACAGCCGTAAATAACAAAAAAAAAACTCCAAAATGTAACAAAAACAAGTAAGACAGAGTAAACTATTATTAGTTTTTTTAGATAAACTTGAGATAGCCTGATTATTCTCAGTGTTTTTTCTTGTTTCATTGCTAAAATTTTGTCAGCATTTTTGTAACCATCTTTAAAATATATTTTTTTCCTTTTGGCACATATAATACAAAGGCATGGCAAGTGATCGACATTCGAACATGTTATAATATTGCCAATAGTTTACTCAAATTCTTGGATGTGAAGTTCAGATATAGACCATTGCTTAGAAAACAATTAAAATGATTAAACATAAATACAATTATTATCGATTATCCCGACAGAAAGAATATAAGAGACGATCAATAATTAAAAATTGAATCGTTGACGTTAACGGAAATGGTGGATGGCCGCACCCGCACGCACAGCCCTTTCAACGTTTGCGGCCTTCTAAGCTCTCACAAATCTCAACCACTTCCTTTTCCTCATTTTCAAACTTATCGGCCCAAAGACGTATGTATGCATACTTACTTATCATACACAAATAAAATAAAATAAAATAAAAAGATGTATCTATCAATGTCGTATGTACATGTTTTTATGTTCAAATTGCACCGACTAACACTCATTGTATACAATGCAGCCCACTTCAGTTTCCCAAATAGTCCGGCCCATCGTAGATTGTCCCAAATTGTTTTCAAAAAAGCACCTGATTCTTATGAGCTGTAGTAATATGTTAATGAAAGCACCTTTTTTTTCCATAAAAGAAAAATCGCAATCGTAAAGGAGTGGCAAAATATAAGTGAAAAGCGTTTAAACTAAAAATGAAAAAGATCCGACCTGCCGGAATCGAACCAGCGACCTAGAGATTTCCTGTCACAGACTACAGTCTCCCGCTCTACCAACTGAGCTAAGGTCGGATACTAACAACACAACAAAACAACTTATGGAATACTAGTAATAACGCTGCTAGTCTTGTTTCTCAATTTGCAAACCGGAGAACAGAACCAGCGAGAATATGGCTGCCAATTTATGAACCACCTAAAATTGTCTAACAAACAGTTTTCCTTTAGTGAAATATTATCTATTTATCTTCCTCTCTCTACTTTCTAGATTCGTCTCTTGCGTTACAAATCAAATTAACGGTCTCACTTTTTTTTTTTATTACTTTTGATAAAAACACAATACACGTACAATTGACCTATCGGTTTGATTCAAACCGGATACGCACGGTTTGAATTTGACTGATTCGCACGTGCAGTGGGGAATTACACGTGGAAAACCTGCTGCAAAATAGAGGATGCAGAGGCGAGGGAAGATAGAGAGGAGATTGGGGTGTGTTACCGTCACTTGCGGTTGACAGATGACGCCGGAATTTCCTACACCGGCCGTCGTTTAAAGAAGAGCCCAGAGCACGAAACTTACACGCCGACTCCGTTCGAAGCTGAAGTGAATATCTATCTTATTGGGTTTTCTGATTTGATTTTGGGGATTGTGTTTCGTCTTGGACGGGAAGACTCTTTCGGTGCTGTTAAGGTCTTCTTCCACAAAACCCAAAACCAGAAGTTCACTCTTTTGAAGTCTATCTGTATAAATACGCCAGAAGATGAACGATCCGTAGAATCATTCAAAGCCAGAAGGTGAAACATTCTTATTTTTTTGTTGTTGTTTATTTATCTGGGCAATCTCGATTAATCGCGAATCAGCAATGGAGCCGTCGAAGTCGAAGCCCAAATACCGCAACCCGATGAAGAAACCAGTATCCGTGACGATGGAGCACGTTCTGTTGGCCTTACGAGAGACCAATGAGGAGAGGGAGATCAGGATTCGCAGTTTGTTCGATTTCTTTGACAATTCAAACCTAGGGTTCTTAGACTACGCCCAGATCGAGAAGGGTCTGGCCTCGCTTCAGATTCCTCCCGAGTACAAGTACGCTAGGGATTTGTTTAGAGTCTGCGATGCGAATAGAGATGGGCGCGTTGATTACCAGGAGTTTCGTCGCTACATTGACGCTAAGGAGCTTGAGCTTTACAGGATTTTCCAGGCCATTGATGTCGCCCACAATGGCTGCATTTTGCCAGAGGAGCTATGGGAGGCTCTTGTTAAGGCCGGTATGTGATTCCATTTCTACTGTTCCTTTTGCAAATCATCATTCCCACACACAGAAAATGAAAATTTTTGAGCGATCCTTTAGTTTTAATTCATCATCTGATTATCTAAATGTCATGTAAATTTCGAACCTTTATTGAATTTGTGGATTTTGATAGTTTACTACTCGCTAGTCGCTACTGGTAGTTTGTTCAGTTTATCACACTGAATATGCTAATGGCATTTTGTTGATGTTACATCGTGTGTTCCTGGTTAGTCGGTCTCTTATAGTCTTTAGAAGCTTTAATGCTTTCCCTTTTGATTGTTGAGTATCTCCAACCTACATAAGCCCCACAGTTTTATTCTTGTAGGCATTGAAATCGATGACGAGGAACTCGCTCGTTTTGTGGAGCATGTTGATAAGGACAATAATGGAACTATAACATTCGAAGAGTGGAGAGATTTTCTTTTGTTATACCCTCATGAAGCCACCATTGAAAACATATATCATCACTGGGAAAGGGTGTGCTTGATAGACATTGGAGAGCAAGCTGTTATACCGGATGGTATAAGCAAACATGTTAAAAGAAGCAGATTGCTTCTCGCCGGAGGACTAGCCGGAGCTGTATCGAGAACTGCAACCGCACCTTTGGATCGCCTGAAAGTTGTTTTGCAAGTTCAAAGAGCACACGCAGGGGTCCTCCCGACCATCAAGAAGATATGGAGAGAAGATAAGTTGATGGGTTTCTTCAGAGGTAATGGGTTAAATGTCATGAAGGTTGCTCCTGAAAGCGCCATTAAGTTTTGTGCTTACGAAATGCTAAAACCCATAATTGGGGGAGAGGAAGGTGATATTGGTACGAGTGCGAGGCTTTTGTCTGGTGGAATGGCTGGTGCGGTGGCTCAAACCGCTATTTACCCTATGGATCTCGTGAAGACTCGGTTACAGACTTGTGTCAGTGAAGGCGGAAAGGCACCAAAGTTGTGGAAGCTTACAAAGGATATATGGGTGAAAGAGGGACCTCGGGCGTTCTACAAGGGTCTCTTTCCGTCTCTTCTTGGGATTATCCCTTATGCAGGAATCGACCTAGCTGCATATGAAACGCTAAAAGACTTGTCTAGGACATATATTCTTCATGACACTGGTTAGAGCATCAAAGCCCTTAAATCCTTATTGTTCTTTGCAGATGATTGTTCTATGATATACCGAAATAACTTCAAATTCTGCAGAGCCGGGTCCACTGATACAACTCAGCTGTGGAATGACATCAGGAGCTCTTGGAGCATCATGCGTTTACCCGTTACAGGTCGTAAGAACAAGGTAAAAAACATTAAAAAAAAAAAAACTAAAAAAGTAACAAAAATTTTAATGTTTTTTCCTCGCTTGCCTGTGATTGTAAAGATAAGTTCGATTCTTCTCCTGTCAGAATGCAAGCGGATAGTTCAGAGACGACAATGAAGCAAGAGTTTGTGAAAACGATGAGAGGCGAAGGTCTGAGAGGATTCTACAGAGGACTCTTACCCAATCTTCTGAAAGTAGTTCCAGCGGCAAGCATTACATACATTGTTTATGAAGCTATGAAGAAAAATATGGCTCTTGATTAGCCAATACAAATTTTCTCGGGGTTAGTCATTCTTTTTTTTGTTCGCAAGGGATCGTTTATTGACTCTTGAGCTCTAGATTATGCGAAATAACAGAAACAAGCCGATACTGTAATATGTCTGGTCGTTGATGTGTTCATGATCCAAGACTCAAGTCTGTAAAGTTACATCTTCAAAACGGATCTTGGATGGATTAATTTACGGTTCGCTTTCTCTCATTGTTATATTGGTTTTTTTTATGAAAGTTGATTCTAAATTGATTTGGTTCATTTCTCAAATTAATGTTGATTGGTTCAGTTTCTTCTATTACGGTTATCTTTTTTGAGTTCTGCCTCATAAGTCGTAAATATTCGTCGCGAGTTCATGACAAAACGTATAGTCTTGACAAGGTTGTTATATAGAAATAATTAGTTTAAAATTATTACATAAACAGAAAATAGAAACGATTTTGAAAGAAAAAGATGAGGGTATATTTTATTACTTTTTTTTTTTTCTTTTTTTGAGATGATAATATCATTGTTTCAACGATGCAAATGCTCATCGAGCTTCCTCCCAATAGGGTCACCTTCGCTTCTTTATAAAACGTGACAAAGAAACGAGATTTAAGACGCTGAAGACGTCGTAAGTCTATCCTCCATTTATGCGACTGATATCATAAAGCCATATGTGGTTCGACCATTTATATTTATTTTGATTGCACGTTTCGATATCTATCATTTTTACGTGTTTTCGTATTGGTTTCAAATAAGCATGCATTTTTATATTTTGTTTTACTTATTAGTAGGTTTATAGTTTCTTAAATACTAACATGACATCTAATGTATATTTGTATTGTAATGTGTGTGATTGGTTAATGGTCATTCAATTTAGGCAGCAGAATTTTTGGATTGTAGTTTTTAAAAGTAACTTTTTGTTAATACATGAATTTGAAAGTTAAACTCACTTTTATAGAAAATTTTTAATAGTATTTTTAATATGAAATTAGCAAAATACGATTATTTCATATTTAGATAAATGAACAATTAATTAATCATGAGTATTAAAGTTAAGCAAAAATCATGGATTTACAAATAAAGTATTTTCATTAAGAATTGTAAAGGAATTTTTTTTTTAAATCAGTGTTGATTTATATTAGTTGATGGTTGTTTCTTTTTAACTAGTTGATCTTTTCTTTTCAATTGACTTATCTATGTTTGGTTGATTTTTTAATTTTGAGAACCATGTTCGGTTGATTTACATTGCTTTTTAGTTGATTATTGGAACAATAGACTTTTTTAATGATCATTTACACTTCGATATGCTCCATGACATTGACAACGATTGTATACCTATAAACCTTGATTTTGATTTTTTTTATTTATTATTGTTATTTTCAACTCTAACATATTTAAAATTCATTGATCCAGACTTTTTGTTGTTTCTTTAATTCTATTCTTTAGGGAAGAAGTAACATTAAAATAAAATGTAAGTAAATTTTCGAAACTATAAACTATTTACTGTATATTAAAATTTCATAAGGTACATACATCTTTTTATGCTTACGAACTAATGCTCTTCAATGAAACTACAATAAAAATGAGCAATTTGAACAATAACAAGAATATCAACAAGTTTTAAGAATTTTCTGAAATAATAAACCGATTGTTATGGCAACCGCAACATAGCCGACACAAACAAAAGCACAGTAACAACAAGTTCTTGGTTAAGTATAGACATTGTAGATGCTTTCATGGCTTGTAAGTTTGTGATTAAATAAAATTGAGCAATTGGTGAGAGATGGTTGGTTGTGAAATTAACAGTCTTCAAAGAAAAATATTTAAATTATATTTTATAAATTATATTTCACATACGTCCAGGTTCGATAGCTAACTTGGAAACATTGTTAAATCGATGTAGAATCAATAGTATCAATCAATATAAGCAATAAAAAAAAACTTGTGAATGGCAACTTGGATCTTAACTATATAATATAAAGATTGTTATTATAAAAGAAACGACAAGATTGTAAAGCTATTAAAAGCAAACGGAACACTTCTCGTCAGAGAATCAACACATCACCGGAGAGTTCACCGGAGAAGCACCGGAAGAAGAAAGGACAGTAAACAAACAAAAAAAAATTATAGAGAAAGTACGAAAAGAAGAAAGGCGTAGCCTTCCCTTTGCCTCTGATGACTTGCCGTTTGTATCATTTCCCCGTTAAACCAAAACAGAGAAAGATGACGGAACCGAGTTAACTTCAGTTAACCGTAGCTCGAAAGCTTCTTAACGGCGTCTTCATTTTCCGTTTCTTCCTCCATATCTTTTTTTCTCTTCCTTAGGTTAGTGACAAGGAAAGATAAAAATGTTAGTGCTCCTTTTAGTCTTCTTCTACGTCTATCTTCAACCCATTTATAATGATGCTTCGTTTGATCCCATATCCAAATCATAAATTACTTTATTATTATTGTTATTTAAAGAAAAAAGGTATATGTTTTGCTCAATTTTATTTCAACCCCAAGGAATCTTTATGAAAGTTATACCTAACTTCAGTAAAAAATTTAATAAACACTTCAATAATGTGCGTGTTTTCCTTTTAAACGAAATACAGTTTGCATTATTGCATGGTATAGAATATTAAAGCGTGACAGTCATATTTTATATTATTAACAAATAAAAAATTAGTTCAAATGGTTTTATTATATTTTAGAATTCAACGCTTTGATTCTAAATCTAATTAATTCTGATAACAATTACATAAGTTAGTCAAGTGGCCGTTTTTATCTTTAAAGGTACATCATCAAAAAGTTTTAATTAAAATGTATAATTATATCAAATGTTTGTCCAAACGATTTTAGAGGAACACTCATTTTAAAGAATATGTAAACAGTATAAATTTGGTTCGGTATTATCGCAGACTCGCATAATCGTAATATTTGTTTTTTTTTTTAAGTTGCAGGATAGAATTAAGGAACCATTAGATAAAAGAATATTAAATTCAATGATGAAAGTTTCTTTGTTATTATTTATCTTAAAGAAGCTAATAATATGCTGAAATAAAAACCACGATCCAAAATTTGTTTATGATAAAATACCAACAAAGTTGTAAAAATTCATCAACTATACCGCAAATCGACGATTTAACCCATAGTGCCGAAGCTGGTGTTATAATATACATTCAAGAAAACTCATACAGTATATATGATAGTGAAAATTCATACAGTATCGAGGTGGTTTGTGCAGATGGAAGGAATTATTATATAGTTTTATTTTCCACTTGCCGGAATTATATACTTCTTGCTTTAAACTATCGCTGTTTTTATGTTAATACATTTTTCTTGCTTTAACACTATTATACTTTTATTATTAAACTACACAAAATGATATATATATATATCTTATAGACAGTATTTGTGAAAAGGAAATGACATTTTTAGGTATAAGTTTTGAAAAATATTACAGTAGGTTTATAGAATAAAAAGAATAAGAATGTATATATCAGAATTCTTATCCTTGCCTTGGAAAAGATTATCTATAAATGATTATAGTTGGCAAACCGAAATATTAATACAAATAAATTAAAAGAAAAATAGACCACATACGCGTCATTGTGCGATTGCTTTGCATTCCCTTTTTCATTCCCAAATAATAATTTAGATGCTAGCTAGCTCTCAATTTTATATTTATGGAATGCGAATAAATAAATGTCGGAAATATGCGCAAAATTTCTTTAGAAACGAAAAATAAAATCTTCGTCCCAAATTATTATCTTCCTCAATTTTTTTCTATAACTTTCAATGGCAATTAAAAACATTATATATATATATATATATTTCGTCATTTCCCACTAGAAAATAAATAATCTTTATTTGTTTGTTTACAATAAACCAACCATACTTTCGAAAATTTATAATAACTCATTTTTTATGGAGGTGATCCAGTTTAGTGGTCATACGAGGACCACTTAGCTCATCCGTTCATCCAACTGACATTGAGTTTTGTACCAATTTGTCAACAAAAATCAAATAAATGGAAATGTATTTGTAGAATTACTTAATTACTGCATTAGTACTTTTATTTTATTTTATAAATTTAACATTTTTAAAAATATATATAATTACCTACATATATTGTATGTGTGTGCGCTAGACGAAGTCTTTCGTATATTTTTTTCAATCTAGAAACTCTAACCTGAAAAATTAGATAACATAACATTTTTACTCGATAAACCTTATTTTCTTTCGGATAACCAGGATCCCAAACTAAAATTCAGCATAATAGTAAAATAGTTATGGATTCTAAGCAAGTAAAATGGCATAATATTTTATAGTGACTACTGACGAATGATAAATTGAATTGTTAAAAAATAAGTTCAAGGACCTCATTTAAGTTAGAAAAAGAAAATAAACAAATTTAGCCTAATCGCAAAAAGCTTTGAAATAGCCGGTATATATTTCCACCATTCAAAATGTATATAATGATCATCAACTAAAATTGAAATCGTAGTAGAAATACTACTCCATACTCCATGAATATATCAACTGTTAAATTATCATTAGTTGGTTTCGATAAACATGACTAATGTTTTTTCAACAAAAAAAAAGAAGATAAACATGACTTATGCATACAAAATGAGGTCTGACATTTATTATACTACATAGATATCAATATATAAAGAAGTAAAGGGTTTCGACAAAAAAAAAAAAAAAAACACAGAAGTAAAGGGTGATTAGTTTGTGCATGCTTCTTTAAGCTATTTTGTTTGAGTGTGATATTCTAGTTAACCAAATTTAAATAAAAAAATGAAACAGTATCGGGAAACAATTTTGTGAATCCTAGTAAAAGTAACATCGCTATTATAATTTTATGTTAGTAAGTAACAAAATCACGATACAAGGAAAAAAGAAAGGAGGACGTAAAGTACAGTATAGGAATGAATGTGAATATGATTATATATTGTATACATTTAATTAATGTGTAGTGTAGGCCTTTCTTTATATAGAATTCGTAAAGCTCTTTACAACTTTTTTTTATTTTATAACAAAAATAGCAATGGGCAATAATCACGTCGAATAAGCACTAGTCCCATTAAAGTGGGAGCTAGTAAGCACACAGCAACTCGTATCAATTTATCATATTTAAATCAATATATAAATATAGTTTTAATTTCTTATTGAGAAAGCTTTGTACCACTTTAGGTACGCCTTATCACAAATGCAGGATATTTTTTTTTTTTTTTAATTTTATAAATTATTGATTACAACTGAATGTACTACTCAAATATAAAACACTAGAAAGGTAGTGAAAATTTTATATTAAAGATATTTACTGTTTAACTGTTTATGTGAATATATACATTTAACTAATTAGTAACGGCCTAATAGTAAAAGTTTAAGATCATTAAAAAATCTATTTGAACTTTCATTTTTATTTGATCAGTCAAAATGATATTATGTTTTTCGGATCCATTGAAAAATTTAATACATAAACTACTGACTACATATACTTTATTCAAATGATAAACATTTTTAATTATATAAAAAATACATATACATAAAAAATTATATCTTATAGAAAAATCTAAGAATGAAATATTTGGTCGACTTAGTACTCATACTAATCACCATTCTTATTTTGAATTTTCGACTATAAGGACTTTGATACGATTAGAAACACTAATAGTTGAATTAACCAAAACGCATAAAATGAAAATTATCAGCCCTATAAACACCAATATGTTGCAAGTCACCATTTAAAATTTTCAAGATTCGAAGAAAAAAAATCCAGTTGAACAAAAATCTACCTCAAAAATGATTTTTTTTTTCTTTTCTTCAAAACGGAAGGACATATTATACTATTAACAGAAATACAGAATCGTCTAAAGCTACTAAGCCTAACCCAAAACTCGGTTTAATCAACACATCAATGTGACTGTCACTTGTCATAACATTATTCATACGAATATAAATCTGATCTTATCCGTATAACAATTAAGCCATTCATTATTAATCCTTTGATTAATAATTTTATTAACTATCGAGCACTTTGTAATTGGACAGAAGCACTGTAAAGGAGACAATTATGTAATATAAGAGCATTTCCAACCTCTCAAAAATTGTTTATTAATATTTTATGAATATTTTTTTAAAGAAATTTCTTTAAAATTATTTTTTAATATTCTTATTTAAAAAACAGTTTCTTCAAAAAGAATTTAAAATTCTAATTTTATTTATTTATTAATGTTAGAAATTATAGTAAAAAAATTTCTAAAAAACTCTCACGGACATGCTCTAATATCCAAATGATAAAGAATCTAATGTAACTTGGATCTTCAGGACACTTCCACGAATTAGACTGCATGTTCTTATATGCTTACACGTGTACTCATAACCTTCTACATCTCTCTTCTCCATTCCAGATGTCTCCATTTTGCTTTATATCGCACAATTAAACGTTCCAATTATCTATTATCCAAAACAAAAAAGTACAAAACTAGAGCTAGCATAGAAACGTATCTTGGTCTTTACTTCAACTAAACTTCGCTCGTTTCTCCACAAATCCCTCTGGAAGAACCAGTTATGGCCGTCCAATCAACAGTAAGTACCTAATCGCCATCGTTCTTTGGTTACAAATATTTATTGTTAAGAAAAATATGAATATCACAGGCCTGAAAATCATGTATATCTATTCCAAGTGTAGCATTTAGAATTCAAATTCAGATCTAGTGAACAGCATAACAAGATTTCTTCACCGCATTTGTGAATAAGATCGTCGTTTCATTGGGATTCATTTGGCCTCATGGTTTGACTCTTTGAGGTATGGTCATTTAATATTGAAGGGCACTCGCTTGAGAAGCATGGTACAAAGGTTAAGGACTTACACTACTGCGACCGCACCGGGATGCAGAGCGTACTCTTCCACGGCGGAGTACGGTGGCCAGAGACCAGCCACCACCAAGACGGCGACAAAAGGTGATTTCATGCCCGTGTACGTCTCCATAGGGA
Source organism: Streptanthus diversifolius (assembly GCA_039880935.1). Classification (NCBI taxonomy): domain Eukaryota; kingdom Viridiplantae; phylum Streptophyta; class Magnoliopsida; order Brassicales; family Brassicaceae; genus Streptanthus; species Streptanthus diversifolius. The sequence continues at coordinate 23,267,937 of JAXGFM010000010.1, read as the reverse complement.
TGATTTCATTGTCGGTATCGTTCGGTCTTTATACAGCGTATCTTCATCTCCACGAAAACCCAAGCGTGCGTGTGAACAAGAAGACAAGAGAGACTGTTCCCGAGATCGAGGATCCGGATAGAGTTCTAAACGAAGCGGACCGGTTCGCGAACAGGTCGTGGTTCAGGAAAGTGGCGCACGTCCAAGAGTTCGACAAGCACGATGTTATTTCCGACCCAATCAGGAAGGACCAGTTTGCTCACAAACCTCGTGCCGTGACGCTCAAGGATGTTGGGGTTGATCCGAAGATGTCGGCGGCTTCGGCTCACTGAGTTTATTACCCGTTATGTATTCCATGTTTGATTACGTCTGAAATAAAACAACCTTTTACCGAGGGTTTTTGAATGGATCGGTTGGGGTTTTTATCCTGATTCGTCTGAATGTATTACAGTAACCAAACAACTTGAATATATGTTATGTCTTATTGAACAGGTTGTAAATATTTAATTAAATTTGCGTTTGACTTCACTTCCTCTCTCTTTTTTTTTTTTTTTTTTTTTTTAATTTTAACTAATCCTTGTCGGAATCCATTTCTTATAGATAACCCTGGAAACCCAGAGACATTCCAAACCCTGAATACTTTGGGCTTGACAGGCCGAATGTCGAACCCATTGCTGCCATCGGTATCGAAATATGGACAATGCAAGACGGTATATTATTTGACAACGTCTTGATAGTTAAAGACGAGAGTGAGGCAGATGGTCTCAAAAGCTACCAGGTAAATTGATTTTCGCCACGAAACACTCTGTTTTATCAAATATAAAAAGCGAGTATACCCCTGTACATGTGTTTGTATGTGCATTGGTGCAGAAGAAGGTGTTCGACCTCTTGTACAAGGTTGCAGACATTTCATTCTTAAGTGCGTACAAGTCAAAGATCATGGTAAGCTCTCATTTCCAGACTTTAGAACATTATTATATTGTACTAAGAAGAAGCTTCACTGAAAATCTGCTACTTCCCTTTTTCTGTAGGAACTCGTTGAGAAAGCTGAAACACAGCCAAACTTAAGCATCAGTGTCCTCATTTCCGTTGTGGTCGTCGTCCTCTCTGCCTTCTTTAAGGTCATCTTTGGTAGTGCAAAGGTAAAAACATGTGTGTCAATCGTCATTTGGATGGTGGTGGTTTGGTTGTAACGGAAAAAATTGTTTTCTGTAGGTTAATGTCGCAAAGAATAAACCGGAAAGCACAACGGAGACGTCGAAGAGCGAGGCAAAGACAGAGAAGGAAGAAGCGGCGGCTGCACCACGAAAGAGGCAGAACCCAAACCGGTTGATCGTATAGACAGTAGTGGAATTGATATAAACCCAAGATTGTAACATAGTCTTTTCTCTTTGTAAGCTTTTAGTTTCAATTCAATCTGGTTGTGGATCAAACGATATATAGATTTTTGGATCCCTTTTTAAAAAGCTTTAAAAGAGAATTAAAAATAGAAACACATTGTCAAAAAGACTACTTAACATATGTAAATCGCCTTGGACCAAAATTAAACACTTTCACTTGCGCCGAGAGCTTTTGCTTACGGTGATTTCACTCTTTTTTTTTTGAATAAATTATAGATAATCCTCTTTAAATCTGCGTTAATTAACCAAAATTAAACATTTCCATTTTGAATGTTTTAGCCTGCTCTTGGAGCTGTAGCGACTCTGCAATGTAAGGACTAACCTTACCCTGATTCTGCTGACCTGGCTCCCTAACCTGTCCATAGTACAAGCATTTCTCCCCCATGTCAGAATGCTTATTGTGTATAATTTAGTCAAAGATTTTGACTTTGGCACCTTTCCTACGCAAAGTTTCCTCAGAAACTCCTTGCTTTCCCATGCAAAAGGCTCATCTTTACCAGGCTAAAACATTCAGAGATAATAATAATTCTTCTATGCTGATTTCAAAATGGTGCATTGGTGACTACTATACGATCGAAGTTCTATTTGGCCCGATCAGATCACCGAAATCACGAGAGAAGAAGAAAAAGCAAAACATCTTTTAAAAAAAAAAAAAATTAATACCACAAGATCTTTGTACATTCTTGCAAATTTATGTGATCCATAAAAATCAATCATTAATTGACAAACGTTTGGTATACGACATTACACGTATACCAAACGATTGGTTAGCCAAAACACTGGTCACTTGGAAGTGGACCAGGAACCGACCCGTTATCCAAAAACTGAAGACCAAATACAACAAGAATAGCTAGAAACGACAGGTAAGACAAGCCCTCGACCGCACCCAACAAACCAAACGGTCCATTTGGCAGACCCGACCCGGTTTTTGTCTTGGTGTACAGAGACCAGCCCACGATGCCCAACACCACCAAGTAGCTCACGCCTTCCAACGCACCTATTGAACCGGCCGGGCCTGGAGGTAAACCACAACCAGTGGTCTTCAGAGTGTAGAGTGACCATCCAATAACCGGCGTCGACACTAAACCACCGGCTATAGCCGCCTTCTCAAGAAACCCACCAGTGTCGGTATTGTCCTTAGCCTTTGCTACGACCCTACATAACGTCTTAATTGGTTGCAAGATCAGTATTCTCCGGCGAAACGACGGTGGTAGAGAGGCGTTGATCGGAGATAGTAGAAGCATTTTATGAGAGAGAAGTAAGAGAAAGGTTGGATTTTGAACTCTCACTTGTAGCCACAAAATTTTGGTATGATGTGGAAATATCAAAACTCCTGCATAAGCTTTTAACAAGCCTTGACGACCATTTGATGTAAATGCATCATCACACGTTCCACAATCCTGAGCAAACCGTCCTAACCAATTATGATACGACATGTGTTAGTGTAATGGATATGAAATAATAGACAGATATTACTTAAAAGATTTATCCACATAAGCATCTTACAAGACCCTTACATGGGAATCTGTAAACCCAGAGGCATTCCAAACCCTGAATACTTTGAGCTTGAGAGGCCGAATATCGATCCCATTGTTGCCGTCGGTATCGAGATATGGACAATGCAAGACGGTATATTATTTGACAACGTCTTGATAGCTAAAGACGAGAAGGTACATGGAAGCCCAAGTTTGATGTTAAGAAGGAGAAACAAAAAGGCAGAGGATGAAGCTGCTGGTGAGGCAGATGGTCTCAAAAGCTACCAGGTAAATCGATTTTCGCCACAAAACACTGTTTATCAAATATAGAAGCGGTAGTATACCTCTTACATATGTTTGTATGTGCATTGGTGCAGAAGAAGGTGTTCGACCTTTTGTACAAGGTTGCAGACATTATTTTCTTAAGTTCTTAAAAGTCAAATATCATGGTAAGCTTTTTTGTTCAAATGTATAGCTATTACGGACACTGGGTTTTAGCCCCTTCACGGTTAAGGAAAAGGTAGAAAATTTGGACTATAAAAAAAAAAAAAACTGTTAAAGCATAGTTCAAACTTCCCCTTATTTCAAGTCCTACATAGAAAATTTTCTTTAAATGTCAATAAAGTATAAATTAAAAAAGAAAGGGAATAATCTAAAACGTTACAAAAAGTCCGATGACATGGCTTAAAACCCTTTCGAGAAACCGACCTGACACTTGTCTCCTTCCTATCTCATGGTCCCATTTGAACCATATCACAACATATATCGATTTCGGATGATTTACCGGCGACCACTGGCAGGCTTTCTGGCCGGAGCAGTGTCCTCATCATCTGATTGGATGTCACCATACTGCCAGATCCCAGTTCTAGACTTGCGAGCTTCCTCTTGGAAGCTCTCTAAAGCATCAAGAGAAGCTTGTTTGTCCTTGTGCTCCCATCTCTTACGTTTCTCCATTCTCGCTATTCCTTCCTGTGTGCAGCATCATCCATCATCATAAATACCGATTCGTTGGAAATGTTTTATAGAGACAAGGTGAGAGAAAACCGACCTGAAGCATTGCAGCGTTTACAGAGATCTCTTCATCGACAGCGATGAGAGTGACAGCAAACTCAGTTCCAGTACCTTGGCCTTTGACTTTACCTCCAGATGTGTCTCTTTCTTCTATCACTGCTTTGAACTCTTTACCACTTCCCAGCGTTACGGTATGCAAAAACTCTCCAGCTTCAGGACCAAAGTCTTCTTCCAAGCTTGGAACCTTTATGTAGGCAAGTCTGCAGAGCTGAGCAAGCCCTGGTGCTGAGGATACCGAAGGATCGATTGGTCGGATTGCGCTGTACGGGACAAACTCTTGGTTTCCATAATCGATGTAGAACACTTCAAGTTTCTCATCTTGGGACTGAATAGCTGCTCGGGGTGCACTTACAATCTGAAGAAATAGGTATCGATTAAATGAATAGCAAGAAGCAAAACGAAAGCCAGAAACTAAGATAAGTGGATTGGAATTACCATTGCACGGTTCCATGAGTTATCAAGGCTAAACTGTGCAAGGACGATGTCACCTCTCTTAGGGTTGAAGGATCCGATAATTGGAGCATCTTTAATACTCAGGGATGCGAGCTGGTTCTGAATCAAAGCTATTCTCTGATCTCCAACTGATTGAATATAGAACCGACCACCTCCAAGTACTTCTGTAACAGCAACCTATAATCGTAGGCAATGAAAAGAAACTTTTAAGGATTACTTTTTATTGTATATATAAAAAAAGATCTGAGTTGTGTGATAGGATACATTCACCTTTAAGGTCTCCTTTTGCCTGGTTTCTACGGTTGTACTTCCGTTGGAGACTTCTTGTCCTTCAACATAATTTTCCCAAATCTGCAAAAAGATTAAAACGGTTTAGCAAGTTAAGCTTTGAAACAGAGGATTTTCTTTTAACAAAGATATTTATTGCTTGTCACCTTCAATTTCTGATTTTTAGCAGATCTCTCTGCCTGTTCAAGAATATGTGCTTCAACGATCCTGTCTGCACCAAAGCTAGTCTGCATTTTTGCTAAGCCAGCTTCAAGCAGAACTGTCGCCACATTTGTCCTCGACTCCCACATTGATCCTAAGAAAGTACCGGTTCTATCCACGGTTTCAACTTCAATCTATGTAGTTTACGACAGAGTATTAGCAAACCATATAGAAGAATAGAGAAAACTGCGATGTAAGTTAAGCCGTGTTTACCTCGACATCTCTCTGCATGATCCTACGTCTCATTACAGAGATAGCTTCATCCGAAAAGGGTTCTCCACGGCCAGGGCATCTGACACCGGAGAATGCAAAGGCAACGCTACATGTTAACTTTGGAATATAAAGCTTAAACCGATGTCCACTTAGTACATATTCCACAACAGCCGGTATTCTCCTGATTCTTTGAAGGGATGGCAGGAAATCTTTAGCTTTCTTAGCTGCAGCCTGAGACAAATATAGCCTTACCAATTAGCGAGGAGAATGAGTTTTGTTTATGAGAATACCTATACATGTATATATTTACTAACCACAGTTAGGTCTGTGATGTGCATGGCTGGAGATTCTTTTGCAGAATGGATTCCTTTCTTTCCAGACAGAGCACGAGATTCAGCAGCCAGAAGAGCATCATAATGGTTTGATCTCTCTTCAAAATCTCTATGTCTAACCACATTTCCAAAACCACGGGACAGAAGAAGCTCAGCAATATTCAATCCAGCCGGCTGACCTCCAGCACTTGCTGCAGTAGACGATACAGCCACTTCCTCGGAATCGCCTTTGCCAGGAGATGGAAGGAACACTGAGCCAAAATCCATTATCCTATCAGCAGCTCCAGTTGTGGTAGCACCATCTGCTGGTGTGACTTTCCTTGAGTATTCCATTTGAACAATAACCTGCACCAAGGAAAAAATCAAAGAAATCAAAGGCAACGATGAGAGTGGAAGACACAATGCACATGATACCATATAGTCTAATACAGTACCTGTTTGCCAATAAGCCGTTGTCTCAGAAATTCTCTTGCTTCCCTAGCATAAGGAGCTGGTTTCTCTTCTCTTCGCGGGTTGCCCATTTTTGGACATCTGATACTCGAAAGATTGACCCGTCTCTCTGCCGCTGGGCTCCCGTATGGGATAGCATCATCGGCAACTACAACACAGTCCCCACTCACCACTTCCACTACCTAAAGAGAGATACAACCAATGACTCAGTAAGAATTGGAGAAAGAGTATTTTACCAAGAGTTTGGTCAGGAGATGCTACCTTTCCCGTAAAGTTCTGGTCATGAATTGCCTTAGAGTTTGTAACTGGGGGAACATAGTTTGCCCACATTTTCACACGATCTTTTTTGCATTGAAGTTCTGCAGCTTTCAACTTTCTCTTGGCTTCATCCTCCATCATGTTAGCACTCCATTCAACAAATTTAGCAAGACCCTACGGAAAAAATAAGTTTGTTAACAACATAGGATATCATATGTTCCAGTAATTTTGTACAAGAGAAATCCAAAATACTTATAAGTCCATTAGCTTAATATGCAAATCAAGTCGAACGAAACACAACTGGTTAATATAAGCACATACATTTTCAACGAGTTCCAAACCCAAGTCTTTAACTGCTTCCCCATCAGAATAATGAACTGAACCAATCAGATTGTTGAATTTGTCAACGCCTTCAAGAACAATGCGAACCTGCAAAATTCAGCTTAAAATTGAGATCGCTCAAATGCCAAAATAGAGATAAACATGAGCAAATTCGTTGACGAAACTTACATCTCTACTAAGAACACGATGCTCAGTAAAGTACTTGGCTTCAGTGGCAAATGGATCAGAAGAAACCTCGACAGATGATGCAGCAGCGGCAGCAAGTCTCTGCGCTGACGTTAGAGGACCTCGTGATTCACCAGAAACTTCTCCATTCGACTCATCTGGAACCGTCTCAACAACGTTTCCGTTTGTGGTTCTTCTTCCCATTGATGGAGACTACATTGAAAGAGAGAGAAAAATTTGCTGACTTTGTTCCATTTTGAATGTTAGAAATGTCAACTTTGTAGGCAGCAAGAACAGAGAAGCAAGTTGAATCACCTGGATTCCAGCAACAAAAACTTGCACAAACTGGAACTCTGGAAGAAGATAAACCCGAATAGTACTTCCATCACGGACTTGCTCCACAATACCTTCCATAGGCTTGCCCTTGTTGGCAGCTAAAAGCCCCATCGCATCAAAGCCTCCAGAATCTCCAATGGCAGAAGGAGGAAGATTTCTGACAGATGCCTCAGCAGCACCAGGAACCTGGAGTCAGGTAAGATCCATCATCAAATTACTAAGAAACTACAGTACAGGGTTTCGAGAATAAAGTAAAGAAGAGAAGACCAGCCTTGCTCCAACAACCAAATCCTTCGTGCTTAGCCTGCTCTTGGAGCTGTAGCAACTCTGCCATGTAGGGACTAACCTTACCCTGATTCTGCTGACCTAACTCCCTAACCTGTCCATAGTACAAGCATTTGTCCCCCATGTCAGAATGCTGAAGTATCATTCACAACCATATTATCTGGAGAGAAATAGAATGCTTATCACCTTTGCCCAACCATTTTGAACAACAAGCTTTGCAAGATTCTGGTTTCCGAGGAAAACAGAGCCAAATTCTCTTCCAGCAATAGCCTCCACTTTGTAATCCACTTTGAAAGCAACTTCCTGTTCAAAGAGCAAAAAAGAAGAAACATATACTTAAGATAAGAAAATATTGTCAATCACAATACCTATTATGTATAATTTTAGTCAATGATTTTGACTTTGGCACCTTTCCTATGCAAAGTTTCCTGAGAAACTCCTTGCTTTCCCATGCAAAAGGCTCATCTTTACCTCCCCTGCGAGCCTAAATAGGGGAAGATCCAAAAACATGACGGTTAATTCCAACAACAACAAAATTAAGAAGAAGGTAATATCCCGTCTATGATTGGTTTTGAGGAAAGCTCACCATCTTAGGTGCCATCAGGGAAGATAGAGTAATGGTCTTTTCCGGTGGAGGTCCTGGTCTGTTGTGGTTCAGAGCCGTGATCACTAAACAGTCTCCGGAGGTTACAGCCTTCACTCTTCCTTTGAGCCATTGGTTCTCTGTCGCTGATGCCATGTTCACTGGCTAAGAAGACCTGAACCGAAGACAGTAAAGACCCAAATCAGGCTAAAACATTCAGAGACGCACAATAACTCTTCGATGCTGCTTTCAAAATGGTGCATTGTTAACTACTATATGATCAAGGTTCATTTTTGCCCGATCAGATCATCGAAATCACGAGAGAAGAAGAAAAAGCAAAACAATCATCGAAAACGAGCTACATGCATCGATTAAAAAGACTATAAAATTTGTCCTCGATGAAACACGAAAATGTACATTTGTCTCGATCTGCACCATAGAGTTCGATCGAGCTCATTTAAACAAAAAAACAAAACACGTTTCTAACGAACTAGACGATAAACTTGTACGCTCGATAAGAATACGTCAAGATCATATCGGAAATAATAGAAAACGACCAATTGAGTCAACAAACGGGTAGATCTACGGGAATTCTTCGATAATTCCGACACACATACCTTGATTAACCAAATGACAGAAACACAACCTAGATCTGGAGAAGAATCTCTATTTTTCCTTGTCTGCTTCAAACTGTGATTGAGCACAAATGAGAAGAAGAAAAAGACGAAGAGGGAAGAAGCTCTGAGTTTAGGACAAAAAATTAACGGCGGATCTCGAGATAGAGGTAGAGCTCAGGGGAATTGTGCAGAGGAGGTAAAAGAAATATAAACAGAGCAGAGGGAGGTAATAATCATTTGTCTATTCTACCCTCGTCATTTCGAATAAGTTACGTGTAAATGCCATTTTAAAAGCTTTTTTTTTTAATTAGATTTTGTTTTTGCAGAAAAGAGTTGGTTTTAAGGTCGTACCGAGGAAAGTGAAAACCACATTATCTGAATCACTTTCGAGTTAACAACTAGAGATCAGCCCTAAAAGCCTACTTACCCAATTTTGCATAACTGGTCCTTCGGTTTATTTTCATTTAAAATTTAGATTATTATATACTCTTTATTCAATATACCACCACATTCAGATTGACAAAATAGTTTATTGAATACAATTGTTTGTCGCTTATCAAAGTAGAGATGAAAATAAAAGAGAAAAGTATTTTTGGAATTGACTGAAACTATAGCAAAAGTAGATAACTATGAAAAAGTCATGTCTATCCTATGCTTTAACATATTCACCTACTCTAACAGCTACAGATTGGTTGAAAATGAAATAAAGTTCATAGTAAAATATTTAGATAATGTTTGCCCAAAACTCTCTTACTTTTAGATAATGATGTTTCTTTTGTGCCCAAAACTCTCTTACTTTCAAATATTAAACCTTTGATTTTTTAAAAAGTTTAATATTTATCAACGGCGATTGGGTAAAGTACTTAAGACAGATCGATTATTCGGTGCTTAATGTTTACTCCAATTTCGAATCTGTCCATTATGATTTGGAGTTCTATCATCAGCTGTGACAAGGTTACGTCTAGGGCAACTAATTTGTTAGATAGAGGAACTAAATTGCATTTGACTATAAATAATGAGAAACATTTGTAACAACTCCAATATAAATATTAAGTTGTTTGAATTATGTCACATAATCGTGTTCACCTCTAAAATTTATGATACATGTATAGAGTTCAAACCCAGTATCTCACAATGTTAAATAGGATATTAAAATCATTAGACTATGTTGACAAAAAAAATATCAGATCAACCATTGTTGAGAACTTGATGACCGAAAATTTATATAAAAATACAATTTGATAAAAACTGATACGATTGTAAAAATCAAATATATGAAATCAATTTGTAAAATAAGGTTTGAAAAAATGATTTAGAAAATGATATGATCTCTTTTTTAATTTAATAAAGTGCCACTACGACGGTAACTACGATATACTCAGAAAATAATATTTGTTTATGAAAGAGAGAAAACGAAAGCGAGAGAGAATTTTACTTTTTGCTGTGAATGTATAAGAACGATAAACATATCAATCGGATTATTGGATGATTAAAATTGTTTGTCTTGACTTGATTATATAAGGAGCTATGGGAATATATGATTGACTTAAACATCACGTTTCTGGTCATAAAATCTACACGCGATCAGATAGAATATGAGATATCTAGATTTTATTTGATATAATTTTAAAATAAAAGATTGTACGTAATTTAATAATATTTGAGATTTTATTTGAGTCAATCTCTGATTTAAAAAAATAATTAAAATTTTCAATATATATTAATTTTGTGTCAATATTTTATTCAACTTGTTATAAACTCAATATTAAAAATATTTTTGATCCAATATTTGTTTATTATATAGTCTGACAAAATATCCTTTTAATGGAATCTCGTACAAGATAAGAAATTTAACAACAAGTGACTGTAAATCACATGAAAACTAGTATTAAGGTAAAATTTATTAAGAAAGAAATTTATTGTTTTTCGCATATTTATTTATTTTTGGACTATAGTTATACACTTGCGCACACCACGAATTTTCCAATTTTTATACTACTGTGAGATCGAACCTAGGACTAATAAGTCAAAGGTGGTGCAATAAATTTCCACCCAAAAACTCGCCCCACACACAATTAATTAAATACCTACCAAATTCTGTTTCCTCTTCTAGTAATTCAAATAATGCGAAATTTCAAACACATACACCGATACACGACAGTGACAAAAACAAACAAATAAATAAATAACACGTGTATATGTATATTATATAACCACCCAAATTTCCACAGATAAATCATGACACGAAAAATCCTAATAAAGATTATTTATATAATTAAATATACGATCCGGTTTTGTCCACTACGAAGCATGATCGCAATATTTCACTCACATTCCCTTCAAAATGTTTTTCTTAATGTTTACTACATTACCAAACAAAAGGACGTATACACACCACATTGACTTGATAAAACTCCTTGGGACAGAAACAATATGTCAACACAACTTTGTAACATATTTTTAACTTTCTAATAACAAAACACACAACATTGAGTTGACTACCTCCTAATGTAACACACACACACACAAAAGATTGGAACAAAACTCATATGTGTAACCTTCACGGAGGGATTAAAGCCCGAGGCGGACTTGGTATCGAGTCATCCGGTCCAAGAACATCGATAGGCGGTCGTCTTCTATGGGCATCGGTAACTGATTGGTACGCCATACCCAATGCCAAAGCCTACCACACCAAAAGTTATATATAAAAAGAAACTTAGAATCTAATTATCGCAATTCTCTTAAATGCGATATCTTCTTCATCTTTAGGGAATTGTACTCCGGATATTGAAGGATACTGGAATCTTTTGTCTTGTGCTCGTGGAACTTCTCTGTTCCAAGACGGATTAAACAGCAGCGGGGATGGATTTTCCAACCGGCCGTTCTTGGTAGCGACTAGTTTCCGGTTGGTTCGATATATAGGAACGTTCATTTCAGTGGCCCCATGTGCAATCTCCTGAATCTATATATACCCCCAAAACAATAAAACTCGATTGTGATAATTGATAAGTGAAAAACATATATTTTTTACTCAAAATTATGATTTACCTCAAAATACTGTTTCTACTCTTCAAGAAACAGATCGGACTCTAAATGAACAAAGTGTGGAAATTGAATCATTGCTGCCTAAACCGAGATATGAACAAACATTTTCGGTTTCCATTAAAGATTTCCAAATTTATAATCAGATTGAGAACATAAAACTAACATTTTGTAAATTCTTTTATCGTCAGGAAGAGTAAGTATCAAGCACTACCATTGAAGAATCCAGAATCAATCAGCTAAAAAATGCTCTGCAAACACTTAGCTTCCATAGTCTTATATGGTAATTCAGTTTGAGTGATGCTACTGTTCTGATCATAAACATTATAAAGTGACATCAGCCAAGTTGTAATCCTACGGCAATGAACACCCACTTGCCGGTCCAAAATATTCCACATTTTCTTACAATTTCTCACCATTGAAATAGAGGGCTGACATGTAAGACGAGAAGCGACAAAATCGGAGCAGAGAAGCTTCGACACAGAAGTATTTACGTCCGTACTAAAGACCGTTAAACCAAGGAGGAGGAGGAGGTGGAGAAGCGGCGCACATTTACGAGTACGAGGAAGAGGGCCACGCGTCGCTGAGCAAGGCACGTGGCGATCAATGGTGCTTCCATGGTATCGGCTGGAAATTCGTGCTTGATAATGGTGACGGTGACGGAGAATCGTTCCTTTTTGTAATTTGGCTGAGGAGATAAACAGAATGAGACGGCCGTTGACTCTGACTATGTGCCGGATCAAGTGACGAACTCACTCGATCCGGGAAGGTAACTTCCGCTGTTCTCTCAGGGTTCGTATAGATTTTCGTAAAGTTTGTTTCTTTGTTGTCCAATCGAGTTATTGTAGGTAGACTCTTCTTTGTGTTCGGTAAATTTCAGTTTGCAGTCTAGAGAGTGTTTGACACATATGTAAGTTGTTTGTTGCAACTTGCAATCATAAACGCTTCAAAATCTTTACATAATTATTATTTTAAAAAAGTTACGAACAATTTGTTCTAAATGACGAGACCTGTAAAAGAGAAGATGCATTTATTCCCAATAGGTTCGTGCTCATTTTCTTAATCGAGTAAGATATCATTTTCTTAATCTAGACCGTGTTAGAGAAAGGTCAATACTAAAGAAAACGAGTCGAGATTCGTTCGTTTAAAGCGTCTAACGTAACCTTTTTTAACTAATTTGTGAAGTACACTTTAATTTTCATGTTGTTCTTTTTTTATCATTTTAAGGCAAACTTTACGTAACTCACACCGTATATTGTCTGTCTAACAATTCATTGCAATTTTCAAATATAAGCTCTTTTTTTGTTGTATATACTCCAAAGCATACCCTTCATTATAGCTTATAGATGTAATATATTAACATATGTTCAATTTAATCAGTAACATGCCGTAATAAACTCCAACCGTGTTGAGTTTTCGTCCTCTGCATAAAAATAAATATAAAAGGGAATAAAAGTAAAAGAGGCAATAGTAATGGAATTGATTAATTAGTATAATATATGTAGATCGCTTCGGTGCCTCAAAAGAACAACGACAGTCTCTCTCATCTTTCTATTGTGAGAATCGTAAACCTTCTAATCGTCTTCCTCATCCTTACTCCGTCAATATTTGTTTTTTTCTAACTTTTTCTGGGTAAATCTTTACTTGGTTTAACCAGAAACGTTCTTATTGTTTACTTCAGTCTAAATCTGTTCGCGTTGCGTTTATATAATGGGATCCTACTTTTTGTAAAAAGTTCTTAGCCTTTTCTGCGTTTTTAGTAATAAAATTCCACGGATGCAACTTTTCAATTGATTTCTGGATTCGGGGAGTTTTTCCTGTTTAGGGTTGTTTCCCCCTTTTTTTTTTTGTTTCTCTTGTTCTTCAAGCGATGAAGTAGATAAATTTTGTTGATGCATTTTCTCGTAATTGTGATGGGCATCTTTTTTCTTCTTTTCTCTTTTGTAAACGCTTAAAAAATTGAAGAACCCTTATCTTATTTCTCGATGAGAGAATTGTATTGATTCAGAAATTGCCTCTCGTTTGTGTATGGTTTGTTCGTCTAATCCAGTTTCAACACTTTTATTAGCTATGATTGTTGCTAATTTGGAAAGAATGTGTGAAACAGTGGTTGATTTGCAAAGCACTAGTTTTTCTTAAGTTCCTGAGTTGTTCTTGTTATTGGTTTTGGATCAGTTGATATCTTCTATGATAGTTTTATTTCCAGATTAGTATTTCTCTGTGTGTTGCATTATCAGGATCTTTCCTATTGGGGTTCATATCTATAGCTTCATCTTCTTAAAGATGGGCATTGTTAAGTTTTGGCTTATTCCCTGTGATGAGCTCATTCTCATCTCTTTAACATCTTCATATTTCTCTGGTTTTCTGGCTTCTCTTTCTGTTTTTGTGTTCTTGGGATTGCGAGTGGTTTCTGATTATCCAATTTCTTATTCTTCAGGTTCATCATACTCTGCTAAGATGTATCTCAAGGCCCCTGAACATCAGGTTGCAGGACACATTGCTAAAGACGGGAAGCCCGGTCCCCTTGTCGACGATAAGGGTCGTTTTTTCAAGCCACTACAGGGCGATTCTCGTGGTGAAATCGAGGTGAAGTTCTACGAATCTTTCTCGTCAAACATAGAGGTTCCAGATCACATCCGTAGATATTTCCCAGTGTATCACGGCACTCAAGCAGTTGAAGGTTCTGATGGAGCAGCCATGATTGTGCTGGAAAATATTCTTTCCAAGTACTCTAAGCCATCAGTAATGGATGTTAAGATGGGTTCAAGAACATGGTACCCTGAAGCATCCGAAGAATACATACAAAAATGCTTAAAGAAAGACACGGGGACCACCACAGTGTCATCAGGTTTCAGGATCTCTGGTTTCGAGGTGTATGATCACAAAGAAATGAGTTTCTGGAAGCCCAACAGGAAGCTTCTCAACGGGATTAATGTCGATGGCGTGAGATTGGCTCTACTGAAGTTTGTATCATCCAACACACTTTCTGTCACCAGTTCAAAACCCGACTCTGCTTTTGCGTCCAGGGTTTACGGCGGTTCCAACGGCATCTTAGCACAATTGTTGGAACTCAAGACCTGGTTTGAGAACCAAACGTTCTACCATTTCAACTCTTGTTCGATTCTAATGGTCTATGAGAATGATTCCATCCATGATGATGCTCGAGCACAAGTCAAACTGGTGGATTTCGCTCACGTTCATGATGGTAATGATGTCATTGACCATAACTTCTTGGGTGGACTCTGTTCTTTCATAAACTTCATTCGTGATACTCTTCAGAGCTCAGATGAGTCTACAGAAAACTGACACTATTGGCGTTGAAAGACATTAGATTTTAATTTTTTTTATTTATTATTTATGTTTTTTTGGGTTTGCTGATTCGATTTTGGATTTATACCATGTCTCCCTCGAATGTACTTGGTTTTATCTAAAGAGCATACAGACATTCGTACTACTCTTTTCTCTTCAGTTTTTTCTTGGCATACACTCTAAGTTTCCCAACTTTGGACTTTACTTTCATTGAAATTTTGTGAAAAAGACCACAACTAAAAAGTTTAGAGCCAAAAGCGAAATAATTCAGACTTTTGGTAAATATTGGTTATTTTGAAGAGTTTGTTTCTAGTGAAATCCCAAATATTTCTAGAAGTATAGGGACTGAAATGAAATCGTCGTCTTCCATTTAAATCACTCTGCTTCTGCTTCCCTTTTTCAAATTCCAGTCTCGCGCGAATCGTTGGTGGAAGACGAAGAAGACAAAGATTGACTGAGAATGGTGCTAGTATGTTTCGTCTTGGATCTGCGGAATATCTCTACTTCTCTGATCGGAGATCTAAAGCAGGTCTCTCTCGCTAAGATTATTTTCGTTGTCAGTAGATCGCTCAATCTATCTTCTGTTGATTGAATTTGATTCTCGTCTTCGTTTATGAAGCTCGAAATTGATTGTTGCTTCAAATTCCGGACTCGATTCTGAACCTCGAATTTGATCTCTGCTTCGAATTATGTAGTCGTTTCTGAATCTCGCCAATCTACACGCCATTTCTTCTCCGGTAGATTCTGTCGCTGATAGGATCGGTTTGTCTTATATATTGAAGGACCGTATTTCTGGAAACGATCAGGTTTACTCTCGTCATCATTGATTGTTGTTTCCTTCTAATTTGGGTGATTGTGTGTGATTGTTTACGTTTCGATGGATCTAGCAGTTAAAATTTGCGTACACTCCCAGTGGAAACTTTTGTCTTCGCGACTTCCATCAAGCTGTTAACAGCTTGCCTTTGGATGCGTTTGTACCGGAGATCCATGAATCGGGAGATATATCTTGCAGATGTCTCTTCTCTTCCTTTCTTTACTTATCTCTTTCTGTATAGTTTCCTGATTAATTTCGCGCTAGTTAATCATAGTCATGAATTGTGCGTAGATCTTGAGCTATCAAATATTCTGTGTGATCGGGCTATTTACTCATGGGGAGGTAGATACATCATGAGGAAAGTTATCGTTCTGAGTTCATGCTTCCCTGAAGATATGGATTCTGAAGCGAAAAGCACTCTTATGGTCAGCCAAATACTATATTTGGTAATGCTTTAGCCTGTTTTTCTCAGTTCTAAGTCTTTTTCCTTCAGGCTGCAGCAGATAAATGTGTGTCGGTGGAGTTTATTTTGCTTGAGGAGAGAGCAAGCCATCTGAGCTATACGCAGGAGAAGATTAATAGATTCCTCAGATGTATGTCGGATCTTGACAATTGTTCATTTCAAACCTGCATCCCTGGTAGGTTCCAAATAACTGGCTTCTTCTCAATTTTTTCTCACAAACTGTGACTTAATATATCCCATTTTGGTGTCTTATTCTTTGGATTAGTTTTCCTTTGCCTCCATAAGATTTCCTGGCTAGTTAAGCGTTTAAATCTATTTATATGTAAAGACGTTTTGAAGAATAGTTCCTATGCATTTCAGGAGATAGTATACTGAACCATTCTATGCATTCAGATTTAAATTCACTTCATGGCCTTGAAAAGAGATGGATTCAGGATCTGAAAGATGACACTGGAGAATCACTGCAGGCCCAATTTATCTTCAAACGTAACCTTGTTGGCTCAGTGAACAAGATCTTCTGCAATTTCACTACAGCCGCAAATCAGATTGTCGACGGATTTAGCACTTGTCGAGTACGGATCCATAACCCTAAACTTGAGTCTTTTATCTCCCAATAAGCTTGCACTTAAGCATCCTTAGGCGGATATTGGATATGTTCATATTGTACGTTTCATACGTCACTTCAGCTTAATGCTTTGTCCACTACAGTTTTTTCATCCTCTTTGTTGCTGTTTACAGACATGCAGGTGCCACGGCATCCCAGTACGAGAATCAGTGGAAATCACGACAGAGAAGTTGGAATGCTCTGTAACCAATCATAATCTTGGACAGTATGATGTGATTGAAAGTTCTGTAAAAGTTGGTGAGAGAACTGTTCTGTTTTTGCCTTCAATCCATAGCCTCCATAAAATTCATCCAATTTCTTCCCAGATTTATTTCACTGTCATTGAGAGGACTAATCTAACTTCTATCAATGAAGGTAACGCTTTTATCTACTCAAAGTGATATAATTTCCACTGTGCTCTCATATTTTGACTTCGTTTCTTTCCTCCAAAATAGAGAACTTGATTCAAGTATACTTTGACGTAGGCATAATACTTGGGAGGCCTTACATTGTAAGCCCTTCAACTTGTCACGAAACGGAAGCTTCTTCAGAAGAAATGGATCAACCAGACTTGAACACTCAGAGTAAGCAGACTGTTTCCCTAAAGAAACCCACATCGCAGTATTGTCTCATAGCTTTCTTAAGCAGCTAAAAATCCAGTTTTTCAGGGACTACGTGGTGCCCTATATTCTATGGACCAAGGCTTGGTTTGTTCTTCAAACTGTAATATAGACACCATGAAAGTCGTGGAATTTCATTGTTATTACATTCTTCAACCGTCAGAAAACGGTCCACTGCTTCTGAGGGTAAAACTTCATTACTTTGACTCTCTTCCTTGAGAGAATAACCGTAGCATTCTCCTTATGATATAAAATTTCTGTGTTATGCCTTGAATTTGTGAAAGTTTCTTAGTTTAACATACAAAAATGTTTGCAGAGATTGGCAGGGTCAGAGGAAATCCTGCCTATTTCCTCCAGTGTTAGTCAGTATGCTGACTCCTCTATTCCTAGAGAAATCGAGATTTCTGTCAAAGGCGCTTTGTTAGAGGTCGATTTCATTTCAGTCAGTTGATAGTCATATATAGTATTTAGACTACTGACATGCCTTTTCTTCTGAAATTTAAGCAGATTGAATCAACAGACTACAATCCTCTGACTCACACCAGAGGCTTCCATGAAAAATTGAACCTCATTGTGAAAGAAAGTCTTCAATTTGGGTGATTTATCTCCTTCTTCATTGTCTTCTTCATTACCAAGATCCCTGCAAACCTGTTACAAGTGTCTTTAAGTTTTTCTTGTTTGTGGCAGTTCGCTACATTCAAACTTAATCGACGCAACATGCGAAGTGAGCTCAGTAGTTTCAGATTCTGTAATTTCAATGGCACAGAAATTTCCAGACATGATAAATCCATACACGGAAGAAGAAACACGTCAGGCGATCCAGATAACTGATGAAGAAGACAAAGCAACAGCTTCCATTACTAAAGAATGGGAACAACTAGTAACTACTGACGTTCTCATGAAGTCTTCTTCTCCAGTTTTAACTGCACCCAAACCAAATGTAAACCACCCATTTCTGTCGCCTAACAACAAGCAGGCTGATATAAAAACCTCGATGATATTGGAAAGACTTGAAGCTCCGAGAAAGAAAAGAGGGAAAGTTGGATCACCAAGCGTAATAGTCATAGGAAGTTCGACCTCACTGGATGTCTCAGTCTTATCTCAGAAGAAGCCTCTGATTCCTTTTCAGACAAGTCATGTTTCTAACCACCAGACTGTTTCATCAAGCCAGCTAATGAAACCTAACTTTCAGAGACTGAAAAGAAAACATAAGTGAGCTTTCCTGGTAAGAGTCTGCTCTTCCTCAGCTCTTCTTAAGAATCCATTACAGATGATTGTGAAAGTTTTAAAAGAGTGTTAACACATTTTGTTTTTGTGCTGAGACAGCGTATAGGAGAGGAGGAACAAATCAAATATCCCATCTCGTAAAAGACTTGAAGTTCGGAGATAAGGGAATAATGTTCTGCAGTTGCGTTGAACGATACAAACATGATCTGATGCTTGAATTTGGTAGTTTTTCTTCTTTTTTTTTGGTACAAGAACCAAAACTGTATTAAATCACATTATATGCACAATTTCTATACAAAGTTCTTCAACCATGAAGCCAATAACTCATTAAAAGCTCTTGGAGCCTTGTAGTAAATATATACCTCCAAACGTGATTTTTAGAAATTTTCTTTATGGAAACAGAACTTAGTTGAAGTTTTATGAGAGAAATCCAGTGCTAAGTGTCGTAGCTCTTTCACTAATCCTGCTGCTCCGCAATAAAACACTCCTGCCAAAATATATCAAACTCATTCATATTTTGCATTCAATTTATATGCATAAAGAGATGAGAGTGGTCGTCTTTTAGTAAGGAACTCACCGACTCTAGTCTTGGGATGCTTCACAGCGATCTTTTTATAAACGCTTCTCCAATTTGGCCTAGCAAAATGGGACATGACCCGTGTCCCTGACACAACGTCCACTCCGTGCTTGGCGTGGTTCAGCGACTGGAGCATCGTGATCAGTGCGGACCTCGCGTCTCCTTCCTCGTAGACGCTGGTGCAGTAATTATGCAGCTCAATCACCTTGTTGCGGTCTGTTATGGTCACTTCGTCCATCACGTTCTTGAACCAGTCAAAAGATCCTTGCTCTCTTGTGACCCAGTAGAAATAAGCTCTCTTGGTTCTAAACATCTCACTTTTTCTTGCTGGGGATAGAGGAGGTGTGACCATGTGGTGGTTCGGTGACTGTCTTCGGTTACTGTTTCTTCCTTTTTCTTCATCTCCGTCGCCTTTTAGGTTATTGATAATGTCCTTGACAATGCTGATCATCGGAGTAGCTCCGATTCCTAGACCCACTAGTAGAACAACTTCGAAATTCTTGTAGTCTTGTGCTGGTGCTCCATATGGACCGTCGATTAGGATTCTTGGAAAGCTAAGGGATCACAGTTCAAAGTTAAAGCAGTATTTAATCTCGTTTCTCTTATGTTTTCAATACCTTTTAAATGCTTCAGTGAAGAACTGATGGATAGCTATTGATAAGACTTACTTAGGGATGTTATTCAGGAGCCTCGGGTCTGCTCTGTTCGGTCTGTTTCCATCAGGAAGGCGTGGGTTACACACCTGAGGATCATATACATACGAAAGAAATTACATACTTGGACCCAATTAATCTCGTGTGTTTATGTATAGTGGAAAAAATTAAGTACAATACCCCAGAGAACACTTGTCTTAATTGCTTAGTCCAGTCTCCAAGAACCCTGATGTGGACACTGAGGTAATCATCTCCTGGAGCCGAGGTAATTGAGAATGGATGCCTGTCAATATGCAATCCACTTTTCAGTTTGCTGCCATATAAATCTCTCTCAGATAATATGATAGTTTTATTATTACCATTCTAATGAAGAAACTTCAGAACAGTTGAGGTACATGTACTGTCCGCTTCTGTATCTGAAGTTGCTTGGTCTTGACATTTGAAGCGACAAGACATTTCCTGGTAACACAGCAACCTGTTGAAGAATTAAGGTAAATATTATAGATAAATATGTATATTCCTCATCCTTGTTCTTGGATATTTCAGTAGATATATGTTTATAGATTCCACCTTTAGTATCGAAACAGCCTCGATGCCTGACCTGAACGCACGAATCAGCCTTTCAGACAAGTAAAGAACCACTGGTACCATCAAATACATCCATGTCTAATAAAACACATGAAAACCAAAATCAGAGTCCATATTGCGTCTGTTACAACTTTGTACTGAGTCTAGTGATTATTAAGTTACTGACCGTTTTCTTGTACCATGTCTTGATGAGGTAGACATAGTATCCGTGAACAACGAGCAGCGAGTAGACGATAACAAACAAGTGGTGAGAGTACCAGAAAGCGTTGAAGCCGGTTATTTTCTTCAGTGGTCCAGGAAGGTTGAGCTTATTACGTCTGAACCATGGTGTAGCCAATGTGAAGGCTATAGTCATTAGTGTAACCATTGTAATCCCGGTAACTCCTTCCACCGACTGCAAAAAGTCCATATATCTCTTTGTCTGTACCCCGAAATACTTCACCATTGGTTTATAAGTCTCTTCATTTGCAGCAATCAGCCGAGGGAAATCGCAGGCTAAGTGAGATGTGGCATGGATTACAACTCCAACTGAAATTGCTATTGCTATAACCTGTGTAAGCTTCAGTCAAAAGCATTAATAAATGGGTATCTAAAACAGTTTTAATTTATTCTCCTAGAAGCTAGCACTACCTTGTGAAAATTGAGGCTGTCATCGAAAGGAACAACAGCACTTAATATGGTTTTGGTCCGGAGCCAAGTGATGGTGTTCCTACAAACTGGTAACAAAATTATAGCCATGTTTAGTTTAATGGTCTCTGCAGCTCCTTTAGCTGTACAAACACAAAATCCCATAACTTGGTAAGCGGATCTCTTCTTATACTGCAAGAACTTCCACGTGAAGAGCCCGGCCATAACACCTATCCATAGAGCCATCACCCACACTCTCTTCCAATTATCCAACACAAAATACTTCATCCCTCTGTAAACACGCTCCCCGAGATTCCTACTCTCTGATACTTTGAGCTTCTGACTTAGCTTCTTGCTAAGGTACTTAGTCTCCCCATCCCTTATATCTTCCATTGGCGCTTGCAACAGCAGTACCTCGAGATTCTCTATCTGTTTGGCATTGTAGAAAGTGCCTCCAAACACATCAAAAAATACTTACAAACCAAACTTTTTAAATAAAATAAGACAATTTAAACGAACCTCATTCACAACACATCACATACCATGATGTACCCATAATGATAAGGATCTAGTGTTTCCATTATCAAAGCAGCATATTCATCGGCTTGTTTCCTAATGTTATCCAGCTCATTTGCAGAAGCACTTAGGGTTATAATCTGTACAGGAAGAGGAAAAGCTACTTATGACAGAGATCACAAAAGAGCTTCAAGATTTGTAATACTAAGATTCAAATTATACCTCTCTTACTTCGTCTTCATTCAACCTCCCATCCGCATCTCTATCCACCCTGCATTAATTCATAACACAATTCAAGACTGAAAGTTCGTGTCGGATCATATAAAGGAAATAAAAAAAAAACATGGTTTCAAGAAAACATTACATGGCGAAGAAAGTTCGTAGCCTCGAATCAAAATCCTGATCAGTGATCTGCTTCCAAAACTCTTGAAGCTGCTTCCTGCTTATTGAATCTCCACTTATATTTTCTTTCCTTGCTAAAGCGTCGAACAATGCCAATGCAAACTCCTTCGAATTCATTCCTGTAACGAAAATTTCACCAAATCCACATGAATATTCATGTAATCATTGAAAGTTGAACTCGATGATTGAACGTTTGAAACTTGACTTTGCTCACCTATACATTCACCGAATCTGAAACGGTGCAATAAGCCATTGCTAGTCTTGGTAATGTCATCGAACCGTTTCTCAACACCAGGCCAACCAGCGACGCCATCAGTCTTGGTGATGAATTTGAGACCCTTGAGCGCTAGCTCCGCCCTAGATTTCGAACGGCGGTACCGAGCCAGCGGCGGGCGCGGCGGTTTTCTCGCCGACGACGACGAAACGGAAGAAGCAACTCGTTTCAGTTCGGTGGAAACCGATGACGCTATACGCTTCAATACCGAGTTACTCTTCCCCGAACGACCTGGTCTCAGAAGCGACTTCCCGGGATCCTCGTATTTCAAGCCGGCGCCTTTATGGTCCGGTGACTCCAAGCCGTACACGGAGACGGAATCCTCATGGATTTCGAGCGTGATATCCACATAAGGTTGATCTTCCTTGTAATAACTGGTCGTCGACGACGCGTTGTCGATAATCGTCGACGACTTTCCTCTGTACGGTGACTGGTCGCTGTACGGTGTCTCTGTCCCGCTTGGGTAGTAGTATCTCGCGTTTTCGAACCCTAGCTTTTGCATTTCACTTCGATTCCTCAAATCTTTGTTTCAACCTCTGGCTTTGTGCATTTGAAGATGAAATGAACAACTTAGAGCGAAGAAATTGTTGAAAACCAAAGAGACGAACTTTCTAATGATTATATTAAATTAATTCGGAATACCAAAAGCATACACTAAATAACTATGAAATTAGTTTATTATTAAAAAAAATTCATTATGTCGGATAATTTTTTAAAAATTGGAAATATTCACGAAACGGGATTATTCAATGCAGAAAAAAATTAATTGAGAAAATTTCAAACTAGCATGAAAGGAGACTTCTATTTTTTTTTTCTTTTTTAATTGTTGTTGTATTGAAGTTCGGTAGAAATTTTATACGAGTTCGTTAGTAATTTCTTCATGGTCAAATCTCCCGCGCATTACCGAACCACTTCCAATATGTTTGAATTTTGTTATTATTTATTATATATATATATATATTTTTTTTCTGAGAACGATAACAAAAGCAATATTAAATCACAGCATCAGTTTTTAGAGCACCAAACGCAATTTTTAGGAAATTTCTTTATGGAAACAGAACTTGGTGGAGGTGTTACGAGAGAAATCCATAGCCAAGTCTTGTAGCTCTTTCACTGCTGTAGCCTTTCCGCAATAAAACACTCCTGCCAAATATACCAAACTTTCACATTCTTTTGCATTCAAGTTATATGCATAAGAAGCATTATTATAAGCTCGACGAGAGTAATTGTTTGTTAGTAAGATGCTTCACAGCGATCCTTTTGTAAACGCTCCTCCAATTTGGCCTAGCGAAATTGGCTATAACACGTGTCCCCGAGACAACGTCCCTTCCGTTCTTGGCGTGGTTCAGTGACTGGAGCATCGTGATCAGTGTGGACCTCGCGTCTGCTGCCTCGTACATGCCCGTGCAGTAATTATGCAGCTCGATTACGTTGTTACAATGTGTTTCCGCCACTTCATCCATCACGCTCTTGAACCAGTCTAAAGTTCCTTGCTCTTTTGTGCTCCAGTAGAAGTAAGCTCTCTTGGTTCTGAATATCTCTCTTCTTCTTGCAGGAGAAATACTTGGTGTGACCATGTGGTGGTTCCGGTTACTGCCTCTTCCTTCTTCTTCTTCATCTCCATTGCCTTTTTAAGTTATTGAATATGTCCTTGAGAATGCTGATCATCGGAGTAGCTCCGATTCCTAGACCCACCAGTAGAACAACTTCAAAATTCTTATAGTCTTGTGATGGTGATCCTCTCTAAATGCTTCAGTGAAGAACTGATGGATAGCAATTGATAAGACTTACTCAGGGATGTTATTCAGGAGCCTCGGGTGGGCTCTGTTCAGTCTGTTTTCACACACCTGAGGAGCATATACATACGAAGGAAATTACATACTTGGACCCAATTGTGTTTTATGTATAGTGGAAAAAATGGAGTGAAGTACCTCAGAGAATTTTGATAGTAACTCCTTAGTCCAGTCTCCTATAGCCCTGATGTGGACACTAAGGTGATCATCTCCTGGAGCCGAGGTAATTGAGAATGGATGCCTGTTTAAATGCAAAACCACTTTTCAGTTTGTTTCCATACAAATAGTCTGAGAGTTTGTCTTATTACCATTCTAATGGAGACACTGCAGAACATTTGAGATACATGTATTGTCCACTTTTGTATCTGAAGTTCTTTGGTCTTGACATTTGAAGGGATAAGAGATTCCCTGGTAATGCAGCAACCTGTTGAAAAATTAAGGTAAATATGTAGTGGAGATGAATATACAAAAACACAGTCTTCCTTTTTTTTTGGATATTTCAACAGACAAATGTTTATTAATTCCACCTTTAGCATCGAAACATCCTCGATACTTGACCTGAGCACACGAATCAGCCTTTCAGTACCATCAAGTACATCCAAGTCTTTTAAATCAAATGAAAACCAAAATCAGAGTACATATTGCATCTGCTACAACTTTGTACATTGGGTCTAGTGGTTAATAAGTTACTAACCGTCTTCCTGTACCATGTCTTGATGAGGTAGACATAGTATCCGTGAACGACTAGCAGCGAGTAGACGATAATAAACAAGTGGTGAGTGTACCAGAAGGAGTTGAAGCCGGTTATTTTCTTCAATGGTTGAGGGAGAGACTCGATCTTATTTTCTCTGAACCATGGTGTAGCCAATGTGAAGGCTATGGTCATTAAGATAACCATTCCAGTCCCGTCTTCATTCAACCGCCCAACCGCATCTTTATCCACCCTTCATTAATCCATAACACAACTCAAATATGAGACTGAAAGTTCTTGTCGGATCATATAAAGGAAATTAAAAAAAAAAAACATGGTTTCAAGAAAACATTACATGGCGAAGAAAATTCGTAGCCTCGAAAAGAAATTATCATCAGTGATCTGCGTCCAAAACTCTTCAAGCTCGCCCTTGGTTATTGTATCTCCAGTTATGTTCCCCTTCCTTGCTAAGGCGTCGAACAATGCTTCCGCAAAATCCGTAGAGTCGATCCCTGCATCAAAACTTACCAAAACTCAGTTGAAAAGTTATGCAAATAATAGAAAATGGACTGATTGACACTCAGCTTCTGCTAACCTACACAAACACCGAATTTGGAACAGTGCAAGAATCCGTTGCTAGTCTTGGTAATATCTTGGAACCGTTTGTCAACCTCAAGCCAACCAGCGACGCCATCAGTTTTGGTGATGAATTTAAAACCCTTGAGCGCTTGCTCTGCAGTATATTTCGGATGGCGGAACCGAGCCAGCGGCGGACGCGGTGATTTACTGGCCGACGACGAGGACGAAGCGAAAGAAACAACTCGTTTCAGGTCACTAGAAACTGATGACGCTATGCGTTTCAAAACCGAGTTACTCTTCCTTCCCGAACGGCCTTGTCCCAGAAGTGATCTCCCTGGATCCTCGTATTTGGATGGCTTAAAGCTATGCACGCAGGCGGAATCGTCGTTCATATCGATCGTGATCTCCGCATACTTTTGATCTTCCTGGTAATGACTTCCCGCCGACGACGACTCTCTTCTGTACAGTGACTGGTCGCTGTATGGCGTCTCTGTGCCTCTGCCGCTTGGGGAGTAGTATCTCGTCGCGTTTTCAATCTCTAACTTTTGCATTTCTCTTGGATTTATCTTCACCCTATGCCTCCAGAGATGTTTTTGAGCATCTGATATAAATAAGCAACGTTAAGCCAATAATTTTTAGATGTTGAAAACCATAGAGACAAGCTACTGAATATTATATAACCTAACATTATGAGATTAGGTTATTGATTTAACAAGGAGACTTCCAAGTCTTTTTTTGTTGTAATCATTTCCCGGTCACGTCCAATATGAGAGTCAGAGTCTTATTATAGGTTATGGTAGCGTATTCAGAATTTTAATTTGTTCTATCGCCATATACTATATTAGCTCACGTTAATCACATATACCCAATCATTCAAATTTAAGTCGTTAATAACTAATTAATCGGAACGCAAACCACCGATTTAATAAACCTAGCATATAAATTTAGTTTTAAAAGAATATGTTGTTGAACATTGACTTCGACCTTCTTTAAAAATTATGAATAAAAGTTACACAGAGAATTTTTATTTATTATTTTTAAAGAAGGTCATATGAATCCGATACTGTCGGAATGGGTGAAGGGTCACCCATATAGATTTATATAATTTACCCAAATTGTTGTAAAAAAAATGTTACACAGAGAATTATAACGTAATTACATCTTTTAATAATATCAATAATTAGTATTCGAAACCCATAGATACAATAATTGACCTTAAAATTATATAAATTTACCATCTACAGTAGGAGAATTTTAAAAACAGGCAGCTGAGTTAAAGGGGGAGAAAAAAAAAAAGCAGGAAAGTTATACTATTCAGGCGAAGGACAACTTTATCCTGCCATCCAAACAGAAAGCGAAAATCATTTAGGGGGGAAAGGATTTTGCTTGCTCTCCTTTCCACTTATGTGATATGAAACGAAAACATAGCGATAAAGTTTTGATACGTATCCACAATATTGGCACACCATTGATTTCTGGGTCTTTTGGTTTGCCCGTAGAGTCATTTCACATTGAATCAGACCGGCCACAGACGATAGGTCAAAGTATTGATAATGGGTTGTGCGATTTTGTCATTGATCATTGCGGTATCAGTAGAAAGCACTGTGAGATTCTATCTGATAGCTAAAGTAGTAAACTTTACAATGTTGATGGCGTGATTCTCTTGCCTTGAGGAGGTTTAAGTTTTCAATGAGTTTAGGAAAAGATTCGTTATCGTTGATGCGGTGGAGAAGGAAACTGAGGATTTCGGAAGTTTGAGATTTTAGGGTGTCTTTGAATGGTGTGTATGTTAATGGAGTTAGACTTAGGAAAGCCAAAATTCAGGAGATTTCTATATGCGATGAGGTATTGTTTGTGCGAAGAAAGGGTTGTGCTATAAATATGGTCGAGTTGGTATTTTATTAATCATTGTATGTTTAGAATAGTCTATAGTTGAATAGTAAAATATATTCCAAGAAAAAATCAGACAAAAGAAATTACAAAGAGAAATTATAGCGGAATATAGAAACGGATAACCACAAACACTAATAGCAAACGAAAATGAATTTCAAAATACTCCGATCTTTGTAACACTATATATACCCCATGGCCACCTTCTAATCAAATCATCCAGAAAAAAAAAAAAAGAAAAAAAAAAGATTTTTTTTATTAGTTTTTAATAAAACAAAAATAAAAATAAAAAATGGGATACACAAATGTGTCTATATTATTAGCCATGATTATGGTGTTTGTTACACCGATGGTGTTCGCAGATGATGCAACACCAATTCCAGAGGCCAAACCTCAAGTGGAGAAGTGGTTCAAGACCAACGTAGCTCCTTTGGCTTCGCGTAAAGGCACTTTAGATCCTGCTCTCGTAGCAGCTGAGGCTGCGCCACGTGTCATCAAAGTAAGAAACAAATGAACCTAACTTTGTCCCCCCCCCCCCAAAAAAAGAAAAAGCCTTGTATAACTATACAGATTTTTTATTACAAAATTTGAATGTAATCGCAGGTGAATCCAAAGGGAGGAGAATTCAAAACACTAACCGACGCACTAAAGAGCGTTCCTGCAGGGAACACAAAGCGTGTGATCATCAAGATGGCTCCTGGTAACTACAAAGAGAAAGTAACTATCGACAGAAACAAACCCTTCATTACATTGATGGGACAGCCCAAAGCCATGCCGGTTATTACTTTCGACGGTACTGCCGCCAAGTATGGAACCGTAGATAGCGCCACTCTCATCATCTTATCCGACTATTTCATGGCCGTCAACATCGTCGTTAAGGTACAGATTACAACTTATGCAAATGGTAGTAGTCCAAGTGATCATCAAAATGTGGACTTTGGATTTCGAATACACAAATGCTTACATTGATCTCATACGTAGAATACTGCGCCGATGCCGGATGGTAAAATGAAGGGAGCACAAGCCTTATCTATGAGGATCTCCGGAAACAAGGCGGCTTTCTACAACTGCAGATTCTACGGTTTCCAAGACACAATCTGTGACGATATCGGAAACCATTTCTTCAAGGATTGTTACGTTGAAGGGACATTCGATTTCATATTCGGAAGTGGGACCTCTATGTACTTGGTACGTATACCTTATCCCATCTAATACATTCTTAATACATAAATTATGAAACCTCTTGATATATATATATATATGAGCAAAATGTGTTGATTTCAAAAGGGAACACAATTGCACGTGGTGGGAGAAGGAATTAGAGTGATTACAGCGCACGCGGGAAAGAGCGCAGAAGAGAAGAGCGGATACACATTCGTGCACTGCAAGGTGACTGGAACCGGTGGTGGAATCTATTTGGGTAGGGCATGGATGAGCCACCCTAAGGTTGTCTACGCCTACACCGAGATGACCAGCGTCGTCAATCCAACCGGATGGCAACAAAACAAGATGCCTGCACATGACAAGTAAGTCCGATTCTCACATTACATAGAACTGTTGTGATGATCCAATCAGTCTGGTCTTAAATGTTTTTTTTTTCTTTTTTGGACAGGACCGTGTTCTACGGAGAGTACAAGTGCTCAGGACCAGGATCACACAAAGCCAAGAGAGTTCCATTCACACAAGACATCGACGCCACTGAAGCTAACCGTTTCCTTTCCCTCGGCTACATCCAAGGATCCAAGTGGCTTCTCCCACCTCCCGCTTTCTCCGTTTAATTTAAAATGAAAACTATGCGTGTGTACGTACACTGTTTTTGGCCTAAGGTTTTAATATAAACTTGGTTTAGTAATTTTATTATTCTCCAAAAATAATCAATAACTTTTATATAAATTTTGATAAATTTTTAAAGTTTACCAAAATTATATAATGTTATTTGTACGTACACTTATTTGCCGAGAATATGTGGATCGGTGTATTTTGTTTTTCGCTATTTTCTTTGAATTTCTTTTTCCAAGCGTCCTCTCTTCTTAGATGAGACTTGTGTAATTTTGGTTTCATTACAATAAATGCGGTCTTGATTCATAACTCTTGTGTATTTGGTTTAAGTATCCCAACTCCATTTAGATTTTTATTTGTCTCGAGAATTTAATATTTTATGTTTGATATATATTCTCGTATATATAGTTTATAATGTTTATAAGATTTTATTAATCTGTTTAATAAATTTTGTCAAAGTTGTATAATTCTATAAAGCTTTATAAAGAAGCTAAATATTATATAGATTTTACAGGTCTGTTTATAAATATTTATAAATTCTTATAAAATTTTGAATTAAAGCTTTTTCTCTATTATATTGTCTTCTCCAAAATCACATTAGAATAAAACAAAACATGCAATGACTTAATCAAAATCAAGACAACCACATAAATTTGTGCAGAACATACTTAAAACAAAAAACAAAAAAGTAATTCAAAGCTAGCGAAACTAAAGTTAATAGAAATTAAGTTTGAATTTTACCAAATTTGTACAAATCTAACCTAAAAACAAATACGTGAAGCTATTAAATGTAGCAGAAAAGAGGCTGGCCGGGGTTGCCAAGTACGCTGTGGATAATATATCTAAATTCATTAGATTTTAAACTGAACTCACTAAATTTCAAATCAAATTTTGAACCAAATTCACTATTATTTAAATTTATAAATTTTTATAAAAAAATTATAATTGAACGTTTTCTAACTTGTTGGTGGATATGTTTCAATGAAAGACGTATTAATCTTCTGTTCGTTAAAATAGTTGTATTCTTGAAAATATTTTTTTAGTTTTTTTTTATAAGCACAGCTTTACAATTCTCCATTAATTATTACTGGGTGGTATAGACGTTAAATATATATATATATATATGTGTGTGTTTTTTTGGTTAAATATATATCGACGTTAATTATGTGAAGAGAATACGAGTAAATGGATATTGATTAATCAGCGACCAAGTGCGTGAGACTGTAATTAAAATCAGATATTAAAAAAATGCTTCAGGGAATATAAACCACAAACGAGAATACTAAAGAAAAAAAGAAAGAAAAAAAAAAAGAGATATTCCCGGTGAGTCATCGACGATCCCGAAAAACAAAGTATATAAACCCTTCGAAGGCTTCTTCATCTCTTCTGTTTTCAATAAAGGGACCAGTAATAGCACTTTTCGCATTCTTTTGTCTTTGAAATAAAAATAAATATTATAAAAAAATGGGTCACATTTCTCTGTCCATGATTGCATTTATTGTAGTTTTTGCCTCACCGGTGGTTCTAGCCGACGATATAACTCCGATTCCCGCAGACAAAGCCCAAGTCGAAACATGGTTCAAGGCCAACGTGCAACCCTTTTCCGCGAGACGAGGCACACTCGACCCCGTTCTCGAAGCCGCTGAAGCATCGCCGCAGATTATCACCGTAAGTAAATCAACACTTTACTCATTTATAAGCTTTTATTTATCTATTAAATACGGTTTTTGGTTTTTGCAATTCTTTTGTTTTTGAAATATAGAAACCTGACCAACATAGCTTATTATTTGGTTCGGTTTGACACGTTCTCTTGTGATCGGTTCTTGTGTCTTTCCATTTGGTACGGTTTTGGCTCATATCAATCTAACCGAATTGGACACAAATCTTTGCATATTATTAATTCGAAAGAATATACAAAATTTCAATGCAGGTGAATCAAGAAGGAGGCGGCGATTTTAAGACAATAACTGCAGCGATCAAGAGCATTCCGACTGGGAACACAAAGCGTGCGATCATCAAGGTGGCTCCTGGTGTGTATAATGAGAAAGTCACAGTCGACATAGCTCGACCATTCGTTACATTGATGGGTAAACCTGGTGCAGAAACGAACTTGACCTACCACGGGACGGCCACTAAATACGGAACCGTAGAGAGTGCGACGCTTATCGTCTGGGCCCAATATTTTGTGGCAGCCAACCTAAATATTAAAGTACGCATATATATATATAGGCTCTTAATTAAACCCCAAATGATATATTATGTTAAATATCAATTGGTACTAACTAATGTAATGCGTTTGTATATATGATTTTTGTATTTTATTTTCCTATAGAATACCTCTCCGATGCCGAAACCAGGTACACAAGGACAAGCGCTAGCTATGAGGATTAACGGCAATAAAGCTACTTTCTACAACTGCAAATTTTATGGTTTTCAAGACACTCTTTGCGACGATAGAGGCTACCATTTCTTTAAGGGCTGTCACATCGAAGGCACATATGATTTTATTTTCGGAAGAGGAGCTTCCTTGTACTTGGTACGTGCACACTTTTAAAATTTGATCTTGACATTATATATATATATATATGGTTGATGTTTACATTGACGTGTCTAATATATAGAACACGCGATTGCATGCTGTTGGAGAGGGATTAAGAGTGATCACGGCACACAATCGACAGAGTGAGAACGAGCAGAATGGGTATTCATTCGTGCATTGCAAGGTTACCGGAGTTGGGTCAGGGATCTACTTGGGTCGATCTTGGATGAGCCACCCTAAGGTCGTCTATGCATACACTGAGATGTCCAGTGTCGTCAACCCATCCGGATGGCAAGAGAACAGGCAGCGCGAGCATGACAAGTAAGTCCATATTATGTTATGTACACGATTATATATGTACACATGCATTGTTAGGAATTTCAAATGGAAAGCTTTAAAAAAGGACCAAAGTAGTGTATAAAAGCCATGAGTAAATCCATTCGTTACCAGTTTATTTTGAGTCGCAATTGTATGATTTCTCACATGGAGATGTTGCGATAGACAATCTAGACTTGCCTGCTTTAGTAAGCTGATCCTAAAGATACCGGTTTAAATAAAAGGTTCATGTGTGATTTAGTGACCGTGTAAGCTAGTCTGCGGAGTTAGCCGTCAAATTGTAAAAGAGTAATATGACAAAATAACATTTTTTGTTATTATGAATAATAGGACGGTGTTCTATGGAGAATACATGTGCACAGGACCAGGATCACACAAGGAGAAGAGAGTGGCTCACACACAAGAGATTGACCAAAACGAAGCCAACCATTTCCTTACCCTCGGATACATCAAAGGCTCCACATGGCTCCTTCCTCCTCCCGCTTTCTAAACCACAAATCTATAAATTTTTCACTGAATATATATGTATAGATACTATAAATGTACGTTTTGCAGTTTTCTTGTTAAATTTATTTCGTAGAATCCTCTCTTTCTGTATATGAAGGAAGAGTATAGACTTGTGTAATTTTGGTTTCATAAATTATAAAGTACGTCAGGGATCATAAATGAGAGGCGGATATGAGTGAATACATATCGGGTTATTGAACAACCAAATCATCAATTCTTTTCTATCGGGTTCGTTAGACCAGAACATATGTGTACGATGGGTCTGAATAGTACTGTGATTCAAATGCAAGAAAGATGTGACTGTGTTACAAAAGAAATTTAACAGTGGTGTGTCTGGTAAATACTATTAAAAAGATAGTAGATTTGTGATCGATACAATTACACAATATTGAATGGTAAAATTAGTTGGAGAGGTGATTTGTAAATAATATTATTAAATATACCTTAGTTGTATTATTTTGTTGTTTGTTTATTTTATCTACTTTTAATTAATTAATTTTGATTACCAAAGCAAAAATGTGCTCCTGCAATCATATATTTTCAGATAAATGTGATTTCACTTATTCTTTCCGTTAAAAACACGAAATTTCAATTTTCCGGAGAACACCATTTTAAAATATTGTTTTTGACAGAAAAC
Organism: Streptanthus diversifolius; assembly: GCA_039880935.1. NCBI lineage: Eukaryota > Viridiplantae > Streptophyta > Magnoliopsida > Brassicales > Brassicaceae > Streptanthus > Streptanthus diversifolius. The sequence goes on along the minus strand of JAXGFM010000010.1, from coordinate 23,235,022 downwards.
TAGAAATCATGTTATGGTGAGCAGTTATCATATTCTTTTTGTGAAATTATATTATCGGTTAGAAAAAAAATGAAATCGTAACTTTGGTGAAAACTGTGTGAATATACGTTTTATAGAAAGTTACTTGGTTATATATGTGATCTTTTATCACTTCACATTACCGGCATGGCATATACACAGTGCAAATGAATGACAAGAAAAAGTTAAGAAAATAAAAGTTAAAAATGCGAAAATCATTAGCAATAAGCCAAAAACTTAAGAAGTGCCATTTGACGTGAACAAACCCATAAAATTAGTTACCGTCTAGCAAATTTACATTCAAACATAAAATGTGGTGTAGGTAAATTTATAAATAGAAATATATAATAATAGAGTTCATTCTGGAGGGATCAATCAATATGTTGACTTTGCTACCTGTAACTTTTCCTTTATTGGAAATGTAGATGGCGATAGATGAATTTACTAATTTTAATCAAATATTCAGAAATACTTCAAGAAATATAAACCACAAACGAGAATAGTAAAAAGTATATCTGTACAAGCAAGATACAAGTATATAAACCCCTTCGATGCTTGTGCATTTCTTCAATAGTAAATAAAAACGTATAGTTTTTTTTGTTCTGTTTCCTTTTTCGTTATTTTCTTTTATTTTATAAAATAAATAAAAGAAAATAATTAAAAAGAGAAAAACATTATAGTAATAAAAGATGGGTTACATTTCGCTGTCTATAGTTGCATTCCTCGTCGCTTTTGCCTTTCCCGTGGTTCTAGCCTCCGATACAGCGCCGATTCCAGAAGCCAGATCCCAAATCCCACAATGGTTCAAGACCAACGTTGCACCCTATTCCCAGAGACGGGGAACCCTAGACCCTGCCCTCGACGCTGCTGAATCAGCGCGACAAATTATCACCGTAAGCTGCTTAAATCTTGTATATTTATATATATGGTTATATATGTGTTAATTCGAATAAAAAATGAAAATTTCATTGCAGGTTAACCAAAAAGGAGGGGCCAACTTTAAGACAATAAACGAAGCGATCAAGAGCATTCCGGCAGGAAACAAGAACCGTGTGATCATCAAGTTGGCTCCAGGTGTATACAATGAGAAGGTCACGATCGACATTTCTCGACCATTCATTACATTGCTTGGTCAACCTGGTGCAGAAACGGTCTTGACTTACCACGGGACGGCCGCTCAATACGGAACCGTAGAGAGTGCAACTCTTATTGTGTGGTCTGATTATTTCATGGCAGCTAACCTCATCATTAAAGTATGTAGAAAAAATATATATAAATATATATTCGTTCTACGTATGCTATTACATCACATTAAAGATTACTTGCTATACTAATCTAATATACGTGTATATTTGATTTTGTTATTCTATAGAATACTGCTCCGATGCCGAAACCAGGCTCACAAGGACAAGCTCTAGCTATGAGAATCAACGGCGATAAGGCAGCTTTTTTTAGCTGTAAATTCCACGGTTTTCAAGATACTCTATGCGACGACAAAGGCTACCATTTCTTCAAGGACTGTTACATCGAAGGAACCTATGATTTTATCTTCGGAAGAGGAGCTTCCTTGTACTTGGTAAGCTTAAACTATTACATATATATATATATATATATCTTAACATATATTAAATATATAAATCTAAAATGTTTAACGAATACATATTTGTATATAAATCAATTAGAACACGAAATTGCACGCTGTTGGAGATGGATTAAGAGTGATCACAGCACACGCCAGAGAAAGTGATAAAGAACAAAACGGATACACGTTCGTGCACTGTAAAGTCACAGGAACCGGAAACGGAATTTATTTGGGCCGGTCTTGGATGAGTCACCCAAAAGTCATCTATGCTTACACAGAGATGACCAGCGTGGTCAACCCATCTGGCTGGAAAGAAAACACGCAACACGGATATGACAAGTAACATTTCATATCATCTCATCTTACAATGAAATGTAATAAATTCGATTAATAACCGAATCGAATATTATGTGTTGTGCAGGACGGTCTTCTATGGAGAGTACAAGTGTTTCGGACCAGGATCACACTTAGAGAAGAGAGTGCCTTTCACACAAGATGTTGACCAAAACGAAGTTACGCCTTTCCTCACTCTTGGTTACATTAAGGGCTCCTCGTGGCTACTTCCTCCTCCTAAATACTGAGAATTTTCTTAGGATAAAATATTGATTGTATCAGTCTTTTATCCTTAAAGCGGCGAAATGTTCCCATCTTTTATTTTTTGTATTCCTTAAATATATAAAACTATTCAATTCATTGGTTTCAGTTTTGTTGTCCGGATCGGAAGTTTGTGGTATTCTTCGCTATTTATCTACAAAATCCTATAAATCTATGATACACACGTAATTGACTACAGTTTTGGTAAAATATAATTTTGATTATAATAATTTATCAAAACTAAGTGAAATGATGTTCACATAGACACACACCATTGAGTTCATGATATGTTTTGACGTACAAACAAAAAGAAAGAGCCGGTTCATTGGTCGATGATATGTTTTAATAAGAATTTTTGGTTGTAATATTTTAATAAAAATAAAAATTGGGATAGGGACGACAAAGCAGTCGAGTAGCCGCCTCACAGCCAGGTGAGCAAAGAGTCGCCATCCAATTAAAAAAAAAAAAGAGCAAAGGATAGCAACTTCTGCAACGTGCGTGTGCTTGGCTCTGACTCATTATTCCGAATCTGGTTCCTCCGATTTAAGACCATCCGATTTTCAACGGCTCAGATTGTTCAGAAGCATTAGTACGACATTATCATGTCCGCAGGTAATTGTGTCCTTAATGACGACTCGCTCCTTGTTTTCCGCATCTTCCCATGATAGATATTGACGGTCAATTTTAATATGTTTGACGTTTGTTGAAACAAATTTATACCTTTTATTAATTTTTAAAGACATATTTTTATCCTAAAGTATATTCGAATTAAATCATTTATAATTTCACCAATTGTCGTAAAAAACCAAATTTGGCGATATGTTCCTAAAATGCCCTTTGAATAATAATTTTGTCATAGTACTGTTTGATATGCTTCCTCCTATAATTAGTTTGATATTCATATGAAGGAATAATGTTCCACCAGAAAAAAAATATATATATTTTTTTTGTCAAATGACTTTAATATATCTCATAATATGTGTCATTAATTTTAGAAGTGACTACCACTATACAACATGATATGATTCCGACATATACATTTTATTGTTAATAATTAGTAAAGTAAATTAAAGTATATATTTTCCTATAAGTATAGATATGATATCAATGAGTATTATACTTTGACACGTTGGAAAATTTTACTTAAAAAAAAAAGACGAAAAGCTAAAAGAGAGAGAGAAAGCAAAAATAGATAAATATGGACAAAAGAGTCATTTTGTGAGATAAGAGAGTTTCTCTTTCGTCTAAAAAAAATATCAAATCCTCCATTCAAATGACGCTGTCTGTGCTTCCCCTACAAATACTCCATTCTTCTTCGTCCCATGAGCCCATCATCTCATCTCCACATAATAAAACCAATTTATCGTCTTTTTTTTTGTCTTTCGATTTCTTTTGGGTGGATATCTCCGATCACCAGATAACCATTGTTTTTCAAATATTGGATCTTTTTCCGATCACTTTGATTTGGCAGCTACTTTTTCTTTTCCATTTAAGTGAGCCATGAATGCTTTAGCCGCAACAAACAGGAACTTTCGTCATGCATCGAGAATCCTGGGTTTGGATTCGAAGATCGAGAGGAGTCTTATGATCCCGTTCAGAGAAATCAAGGTTTCAACAAGATTTCTGACTATGTTTTTGGGTTTTCTACGCTTTCCGTCTCAATTTCTGGATTCTTGACTTTTATTCAGGTGGAGTGCACGATACCCAAGGACGATGGAACTCTGGTTTCCTACATCGGATTTAGGGTTCAACACGACAATGCTCGTGGACCCATGAAAGGGGGGATCAGATATCATCCTGAGGTTCGATCGATGAACTGTTGTTGATTAAAAAAAATTGGATTGATTCTCGAGATTCGGAATTTCTGAAAGTTTTTTTTTTTTAATGTTGGTTTGAAGGTTGATCCCGATGAAGTGAACGCACTGGCTCAGCTCATGACTTGGAAGACTGCTGTAGCAGACATTCCATACGGCGGAGCAAAAGGTGGAATCGGATGCAATCCTCGGGACTTGAGCATGAGCGAGCTCGAGCGACTCACTCGTGTCTTCACCCAGAAGATCCATGATCTCATCGGTATTCACACCGATGTCCCTGCTCCTGACATGGGCACCAACGCTCAAACCATGGCTTGGATTCTTGATGAGTACTCTAAGTTTCATGGCCATTCCCCTGCTGTTGTCACCGGAAAGCCTATTGTGAGCCTCTTGTGAATTTGATTATATCATTCTTCATTCGAAATAAGTTTGTCGGATATGATTGTCCTTCATTTGAAGTGGTTGATTATTCCATGTTTCTGTGTGATTGCCAAAGTTTTGAGCTTTTTTTGGTATTGACTGTTTCATCACTTTGGTTTAGGATCTTGGTGGTTCACTTGGTAGGGAAGCTGCCACAGGACGCGGTGTGGTCTATGCCACCGAAGCACTTCTTGCTGAATACGGGAAATCGATTAAGGGATTGACATTTGTTATTCAGGTGAATCTCACATCTGAAGTTTTAATGTTGTATTATCAGGGAGGGGGAACGAAAAGTTGAGAGATTTGCTTGGTGGGACAGGGTTTTGGGAATGTTGGAACATGGGCAGCCAAGCTGATCCACGAGAAAGGTGGAAAAGTGGTTGCGGTAAGCGACATTACAGGTGCAGTTAGAAACCCTGAAGGTATCGACATCAACGCTCTTCTGAGACACAAAGACGCAACTGAAAGTCTCAATGATTTCAGTGGTGGAGACGCTATGGACTCAAATGAACTGCTAACTCATGAGTGTGATGTTCTGATTCCTTGTGCTCTTGGTGGTGTCTTGAACAAGTAGGAACAAAAACTTTCTCTCATCAAATGAACACAAACCATAGAGGTTCAACATTCTGATTCTTTATTTTTTCCATCTTATGGTTAGGGAAAATGCTGGAGATGTGAAGGCAAAGTTCATAATAGAGGCTGCAAACCATCCAACCGATCCAGATGCTGATGAGGTAATGCAGCCGCAGTAACACTATAAACCTCTTAATATCTAATCTTAACATTTGTTTGATTATTGGCAGATTCTGTCGAAGAAAGGAGTGATTATACTTCCAGATATATACGCAAACGCAGGAGGAGTGACAGTGAGTTACTTTGAGTGGGTGCAGAACATTCAAGGGTTCATGTGGGAAGAGGAAAAAGTGAACCTGGAGCTACAAAAGTACATGACTCGAGCCTTTCACAACATAAAGTCAATGTGCCATACTCATTCCTGCAACCTCCGTATGGGAGCTTTCACTCTCGGAGTTAACAGAGTCGCTCGAGCCACCCAATTGCGTGGTTGGGAAGCTTAATTCATTTGAATTTCCCTCCATATACTCTGTTTCTTTCTCTGTTTTTCCTTGTTTTTTGTTTCATTGTTGCTCATTGAGGTTCCGAAATGGAAAGAAAAACAAATGAATTGAATAACTAACAGAAAGAAATAAAATATATTATTGACCTTTTTTTTCCCCTTGAGTCATATACACGTAAAGTATATATAATATTAACTAAATTATAAAATTGAAAAAATACAATCAATTTGTGTATAATGTATACTTCTTATAAATACTACCAATTTTTCTTGATCTTGAAACTTACATTCGAAAATACAAACTAAAAATTCTGGATGTGAAGAAATTCACTAGATGTAGGTGTTTCGTGTTCGTATATTGTTTCAAAAAGTTAATAAGGAACAACAAAAATCAGTTACAGCTAAATTTTTTCCATGAAAATTTGTAAAACAAACAAAAGAGTCTTAAAGTAGGGATTCAATTTGATTTTTTTTTTTTTGGAAAGTTGAAAAATTTCCCTCAAAAAGGTTAAAATGCATATATCACAATACGATATAATGTATCAAACAGCTGTTGTGAGTTGCTTATTCTGATGAATAGATAGTGAATCCTCGTCATACAAACTCGTCAGAAGATTCTTGCGAAGCAGAAACGAAGGTTCTAAAAGCGGAGAGTGCATCGTCCTCATAACCATCTCTCTTTGTAGTAAAGAACAATAGTTGTTGTAAGTAGAGAATGCCACATTTAATTGGAATCCAATTCCAAATAAGAAATCTAGCTCTAACAAGTTCATCTCCTCTGTGGTTATTCCTCCAATTTTTGCATAATATGCATTATTGTAGCACCTACGTTTTATCAAATTCAGATATTGTTAAATAAAAAAGTGATTACCATAGACCATACATAGATATTATATCAAGTTATGTTTCCTAAAAAATTCACTTTTGTGTAGAAACTTGAATCCATATAAAGATTAACTTACATAGGTTACAACTTTCATTCTAGAAAAGAATCATTTATAAAGAGAGGAAGGAAACGAGAAAGATGAGAGAACTTACAAGTCATCCATGAATTTGGCAGAGACCAAGACGCTCGTAATAATGAGCCTATGGACATTAAAGGAATCAATAGGCAAAAATGGCTGCTTCTGAATGAACCTATCCAAGTATATGTACGCGACTATGTAACACGAGTCGCTACAATTTGCGTACTTGAAGATCCTCTCCATATAGCTTCTGATCGATATAGAAGGTTTCGTCATTGCATTGAAAGCTGAGATCCTCTGGTGTTCCCAGAACGGACGGCTCAGATCGTCGTTCGTCTCCGACACCCTTTGTAGGAGGATTGACATCGCGCTTATGACATTTGGCATGATCTCAGCCACCGGTTCTTGATCTTGAATCATGTTGTGAGTTTGATCATCCATTGGAGAGAGATGTGTACACTTTATTTATTACATGGATTGTTTTTTTCTTGGGTATCCTCTTTTGCCTGTCGGTTTGGGTGTTTATATAGAATAAATTAGACGGCGTAAGATAATATAGAATTATAAATTACAATGTATATGTCGACACTAAAGATATGTGTATCTATGTATAAGTGTTTTTACATCAGTTATGCTAAATGATAATTGGGTTCTCACTCATTACAAATCAACCGAGATCATTTCTTTTGACCAGTGATTTTATTGTTAACTAGATGATTTCCCGCAATATGCGTGGAGACAAAAAAAAAATTAAAAATAAATATTGTTTTATATAGACTTAAAATTCGGTTTACAAATTAATTTATATTAAAATTTTCAAATTTTATAAAAACCAAAAGCATCAAAAATTCAAATATAATTTGCTTCAACAAATTTGTTTATTTATTTTATATTAGGTTTAGATTCATTCCGTTTTATTTTAAAATAATTTAATTTAGATCAAATAACAGTGATGCATTTATATTTAATGACATATAACTAAAATTAGAAATTTTAAAATTTTTAAGTAGATTATTTTTTATTTAAGTGTAAATATACTTAACCTATTCTAACTATAATTTTTATTTATAATATTTTATTAAATAACTTTTAAAAATTTTGAGTTTAATTTTTTCCTTTTTTTTACTTCTTCCCAAATTATTTTATTGGTGAAATTTCTTTTTTTATTTGTTTTTTTTTGCTTTTTCTTAATTTTTTTCATGAAAATTTTGCTTAAAAAAATAATATATTGAAAAAATGATTTGCATAATCAATTTATTTATTTAAATTAAAAAAATGAAATTATTTAATTTATTAATCAATTATACTAAATTATATATGATTTTAAAATTTATTATGTTGTATTAATCATCCAATATGATTTTCGTAAGTTTGAAAGAAAAAATTTAGATGATTTTATTAGTCCAATTAGATGATATAAATATATTCATATTGTTTAATTGTATATCAATTTTATTTTTGTATTTTAAAAAATAAATTATTATTTGTTTGAAGTAATACATATTAAAAATATTAAAATATTGAAGGAAATTTTTTTTTTTAGTATTTAGTTTAAATTGTATAAAAATATGTAAATTCTTTTTTTGGGTGAATTATATGTATATGTATATGTTTCTGTTGAGAATCAAAATGTAAAAAAAAATTCAAAAATGTATATGATTGTTGATTTTCATTAATCAGCTTTAGTTAGTTAAATTTTATATGTAGTCAGATTTTGTAAGAATTTAATTAAATAATAAATTGAAAATTATTAAATTAATATGCTATGTCAATTTTACATGTTATTTTTAAGCCATGTCACATTTCTTTTATAAGAATGATTGTGAAGATGACACATAAGCAATTTTCAAAAAATAACTTGTCAAATAATGTTAAAGAGATATCGCAATTTAATCTTAGTGCCAACCACTAAATTTGGACCATTTGGCTGGCATGTTGGAGACACAATATTTGATTTAGATTAATAAAGTTATTAGTTAAGTAATATTTAATTTAATTAGATTTTGTTAACTTTCACTTTTCTTGTAGAATCTACCAGTGTGTATATTTAAACTAAAAATCACTAGTCGGAAAAAAAATATTAATGTCAATATAAACTTAATAAGGTTGATATATTTACCCCCCCCCCAAAAAAAAAAATAATAAACTAAGGCTGATTGAGACCAAGATACATCTTAACCAAATATTAGTAGGGATAGTACTCGAAATTTTTGGTTTTTGGTTGCCAAAAGTCACAAACACATCGATCCAATATTGTACATTCAAGAACTTACCTAATATTAAGGTATTAAAATACCAAATATCCATGAAATGCTGTTAAATTTTGGCCAATAAAACAACGCGATGTGGCAGCTGAATGTCGAGCGTAGACCAAGGTGCTAAACACGTTAAACAGATAATGAGCAACATGTTGTGAATATACAATGATTTGAGTATATTTAAGATCACTGTATCTAATGTTTTTTTATCAATTCTTGTTTTTCTTAGAAATTAATTGGGAGTATCTTACAATTTGGATCCGGTGCTGATGCTGATGCACAAGAACGGTGTCTTGTTTTATTTATTTCTAATTAACATTCTAGTTATATGATTATATATCACGTTTAGGATTCCGAGTGTGAAACAAATCGTTATATCGAAACGGTCATAATTTTTCAGCAATATAAATGGCAAATATGTGAAAATTGGAATGGTGGTTTGATTTTTCCCCCATCAATTGTATTCCTATTAATGTATCAAAGTATTTTTTTTCAAGATTAGGTAAATCCGTGTTACCCATAAGTTGTTATCAACTTTTCGTATACAACTTCGATAAGAAAAAAGGCAATAATCTTCATGATGAAGACAAAATCTTACAGTTGTCATAAAAAAAAAGAAGAGAATCTTAAATTGATTTTTCGTGTAATTTGTTTGACAATTTATATATAAATGGGAATTTCATAAAGTTAAAAGACAAGAAAAAGAGGATAAAACTTTAACAAACTAAAATTAAGGACAATAATATATTCATTAAATATACAAAATAGAAAATAAAGACATGATGAGTTTGACCCAAAAAAGTAAAGAAAAAGAGTTTTATATACGAAGTTTGGTTTCTCTGGAGTTTGAAAATCATTGTTCATGTGAACAGTGCAGGATAAAAGTTTTGAAGTATACTGAACATAAAACAACTATGAAATTCAGACTATAGATCTAACTGGATGAAAACCAAGGTCCAAGAACATATGGACGGGCCTATCATAGGCCGTCTATGATAGCTGGTCCTAAATGATATAAAAAAATACATCGGCCCAGATGTATCTATTAGCAAGAGATGGTCTTGTTTTCCCAAAATATAAGAAGTATACGTAATCCAAATCATTTAGTTGAAGTTGAGCAATCAAGAACATCTTTATTATGAACTAGTAGTAAGTGTCGATCCCACATCTTGATAATGAACTGAGAATTACAAATAAAGACACAAACACACAAACAGATACAGGTTCTCTGAGAATCCTCTGTTTTGGGAGGGGGGGGGGGGGGGAAGAGGAACAAAGGCTTTTACTTAGCCGGAGCAGCGGATAGGGTCCTTGCAGCTCTTTGCAGGGGATTGCGCGTTACCATACTTCCCACCTTTGGCGAGGTAATGCTGATGGTATTCTTCAGCTTTGTAGAATTTCTTTGCCGGTAAAATCTCAGTCACAATCTTCTTCTCCAGTTTCTTCTGCTGGTTCTCTAGAGATTCGCGTGCTAGTTTCTCTTGCTCGGGTGTGTAGAAGTATATTCCTGATCGGTATTGAGCTCCCACAAGTTCTCCCTGCAACATTTTAAGAACCGCTAATGAATGGAACATTGTCATAGAAAGAAGATTGCAACATCATAGAAGAATGATGGCTAATGATTACATTCACTTTGAAAGATAAAAACGAGAGGACAAGCACCATCAATCAAGCTGAAGCTTATAAGATCAGGACAAGGACACAAATTTGCATTACCGTACATGTCTCCACACCAGCCAAAACATTCAGAATAGCAAATCCATAAGTAAATGATGTGTCAAGAGAGAGCTGAATATGCAAATAATATTTGACAAGAAGAAGATTCCATCAAAAGAGTCAAACAAAAGTCAAAGATTCTTGCAAGTTTTCTGTAGGTCTTGGTAAAGTATAGTTCACATCCTTATACTCCATGGACTACAGAAGTTTCCAATAAAACTAAGTCGAGTGCAGATTCTTGAATATGAAATATGAATTAGCCAAATTTAGACCGAGAAGATGCCATTGAATCAAAGCAGACAAAGTCTTAACCAACACGACTTTGACCAGAAATTCGGTTTAGCTTCACAAAATCAGAAATTAAAAATCGATACCTGACGGTTCAAGGTGGTGGGATTATGTCTAGACCAGAACAAATCAAGCAGCGTCTCATAGCTGCACTCATTGGGATCATACTGAACCCTTACAACCTCTGCATGGTTCGTTGTGTTGGTACAGACATCCTTGTAAGAAGGATTGTGTGAGATCCCATGAGTGTACCCAACCTCAGTCTCAGTCACGCCAGGGATCCTCTGGAAAGCAAGCTCCACTCCCCAGAAACATCCAGCGGCGAACTCAGCAAACTGGTTTCCCGGCGCCGGTAAATCGTTATCAGGCTCTTGAGCTATCGGAGAAGAATCCATTTTGCCCAGATCGATATGAGTAGGATCAGTTTGGTGATGTTTCTCAAGTCTTAAGCTGATGGTGAAGCATCGAATATCGTTTATATAGAAAGAATCAGTCAGAGATTAATACTTACCTAAACGCTAAATAGCTTTAACTAATATTGACCCACAAGAAAAATGCATTTAATATTTAATTATTTGGTGAATTGTACTTTTATATTTCTCATGAAAAGCTAATGCTCAAATGGCAATAAGAAACCAAAATGTCCTACCACTAGCGCACCTATCCATCAGATTTTTTCCTTTATCATTAAGATTCTCTTTAACGTTCAATAATTCAAGAACATCAACAAATAATTGTATAAAGGGTAATCATGAGTCACAATCCTTGTTCGGAATCTCGCTACCGCTATATGAACCTAACAAATTAACATATAACCGAAACGAGAATTTTTTTTTTATAACTAAATATTTTAAATACATTTATATATAAATTAATATAAAATTTAATAAAACAAACAGAAAAAAGATATTAATTAATATTTCTTTTAATTTATATCTAAAAATAAAAAATAAAAAAAGATTTTAGTGAAAAGAATATTTTTTTTTTGTTAATGGGTTAATTTTTTCTGGACTTTTAGTTAATGGGCCAAATGATAAAAAAAAAAAAAAATTACGCAGCCAATTAATTGTCTAGATAGTATAACTTGATCATATCACCATTATTCGCCACAGTGCTTTACCGCCTAACGAAAACTCATACTATTAATCGATTAGACGGACGAGTTTTAGAACACGGGGTCACAATAAAAGTTAAAAGAGTTGAAAACGAAAGTAATTTGTTACACTTATTAGGGATAGCGATGATTGGTTTATGTTCATTGTGTAACTTATTAAGTATTACAGAATTGCAAAATAAAATTTCAAAGAAGTTAGTTACACAGCGTGTAACCAAACCTCATTAGTTTAACTCACACGTCCCTAACATCCTCTGTTTTGGGAGAGAAGCAGAGGAACTCAGCTTTTAGCCGTAGCAGCGGATTGGGTCGTTGCAGCCTTTGGCAGTGGACTGCCCGAGGCCAGACCGCCCACCCTTTGCCAGATACTGCTGATGATACTCCTCAGCTCTGTAGAATTTCTTAGCAGGCAAGATCTCAGTCATGATCTTCCTCTCCATTTGTTGCTGGTGACGTTCCAGTGACTCGCGGGCTAGTTTCTCCTGCTCGGGTGTGTAGAAGTATATCCCTGATCGGTATTGGGTTCCCACATCATTTCCCTGAGCACAGTCAAGTCATAAGCCAAAGAATCGATTGTTGCGTAAAACCAAGCTATCTAGACAGCAGAATGCTTATACCAGAAGGTTATGTGATAGTAACACTTATCAAGGAAATTCTCAGGATATAAATTGTCAGGAGATTGGTTCATTACATAGATATATTAACTTCACTTCACATTCGATCTGGTACTGCACAAGGCAGAATTAGAGATACTTACAGTAAGCTAGTGAAATGCATATATCAAAAAACTTACAGTAATTTGCAAATGAGTAGTATCGCTTTCTGTCCAGAGACGAGACTGGTAAGGTAAACTCACATCTAACAATAAAAGACAGTGGTGAATATGGGCAGGACAAGAAGAAACTACCTTAAGCATTACCATATGCTAATCTGCACATCTACCCTAATCGAAAGGGGATGCGAGTTTCTAATGAAACCAGAAAGCCATCAAATTTGGGGAAAATTAAGCAATTCTTAATGCAAACCAACCAGGAAGCTATCAAATTTGGGGAAAATCAAGCAATTCTTAATGCAAACCAAGTCTCAGGCACACAATTAGGACAACAAAATCTCAATTTCAAAGAATCTAGAAACGAAAAGTCTAAAGTTTACAACTTCAGCAATCTCCAACAGAAAAGTTTAAATCTTGGGGCCGAGTTAAGAGAAATCCACCAAAATCGTATACATACCTGGCGATTCAAGGTGGTGGGATCATGCCTAGACCAGAACAAATCAAGCAGAGACTCATAGCTGCAGTCTTTGGGATCATACTGAACCCTAACAACCTCGGAGTGTCTCGTGGTGCCAGAACAGACATCCTCGTATGAAGGATTGTGTTTGATCCCTTGGGTGTATCCAACCTCGGTCTGAGAAACCCCCGGGACTCTCTGAAACGCCAGCTCGACTCCCCAGAAGCATCCAGCGCCGAATTGGGCAAACTGATTTCCCGGCGCCGGAACGTCATCGTCGTTTCCCTGAGCGATCGGAGAAGGATCCATACTCGTTTGCCCACCTGATCCCAGACCGAACCTGTTGAGTATGTTCATGGAGAAATTTCTATAGAGAGAGGGAGGACGAGAGAACACGAGACAGAATATCGAGAGAGATATAGCGAAACGGAAGACGGGTCTTCCAGAAACTTGCGTTTGCGTTTTAGTGGCAATCGCCATTAGAAACGGCGAGTTAAATCGCAATGGTAACTGGACTTGGAAATAAAAATAGTCCAAGTGTATGCTTTATTTGCTAAACCGGACCAAATAAAGTTGAATTAGATATTGAACCAAATTGTTAAGTCAGACTCCAACCAATATATGTTTATTACTTGATTGATACTATTGTAGTCATCCAAATGAAAAATGAAAAAGTGAAAAAAAAATATATGAAACAAAAAATACTGTGCAACTGAATCGATCATACACCGAGTTTAATGTAAAATTAAAATTACATCTAAGTATATTTTAAGTTTCAAAATTACATCTAAGTATATTTTAAGTTTCAAAATTACATCTAAGTATTTTTAAAAAATCAAAATTACAGTAAGTAATGTAAAATTCAAAAACTTTTTAAGTATTTTTTGTATCCAAAAACACCAAACCAAACCAAAGTCTTCACATTTAAATCAGAGAAAATATGTATACATATACTGTATATGAAAAGTTGAAAACTCTCATTTTAGTTGTCACACGATATAAGACCATATCAATGGAAAAGTAAAAACCATCAAATATACAAAAATCCCCATACTACCCCGGCCGCGGCCACCAACGTGGGCAGCCGAGCTAGCAACACCGGTCGCCGGGTTATTCTTCTTAGAAGACGGCTGCAGAACTCCTGCGGGGGCGGCTCGTGGAGCACCCACAGGGGCCGGAGATGGGCCATTGCCTTCGACATTGACTTGTAGCCTCATACCAGCGAAGCAATGGAGCCGGTTACCGCAGACAAAGAACCGGTCTCCCGGTTTGGACAGAGCAACGGTCGTGTTCCCATTTGTGAACGTACGGATCGGGTCCGTAGTGTTGCAGCTTTGGAAGTTGTCTTTCGGTACTTCGTAGACACTATGCGTCGATGAGTATTGGAACACTTGCAATTGTAGATAGATTCAAGCAATTATAATTAGACTTAATGCATTTACATTCGTTTAAATCGATTACATAGCAATCATGAAACTATTAAGAAAAAAGGTATACATTGACGGAATCATTAGCTAGATGAATATAAACTTAAACTGATTAGGGGATTTGCGGAACGAAATAACTATTACTACTATGACTGGAATTTTTAATTTTGTGGAATGGTTGAATATAAATTAATACTTTTTGTAATTTTTTGTAATTGTTGAAAAATCAGCCAAATCAAGAAATCATTGTGTTAATATTTATCATGCTGATTACCAACCAAAGTTTCATCGGATAAGTTCATCATGAAACTGTAAAATCATTTTTTTGTAGGTAAGGTGAAGTATTGGCTAAAGTCCATATATTTTTAGACGGTCGATGGGTGCACATATTAAAATGTGTATGTGTATATGATACTTACTTAGAACATCACCAACAGAGAATCGCTTGCCTAATGTCCAAGAATCAAGATCGGAGCTTATGTCCCAACCCGAGGTGTCTCCCACAAAGTATGTGGTTGCGTTGCATCTTCTTATTACTGAAATCCCAAAAATGATGCAAAGATTGAAAAGAAATAGCATCGTCTTCTCCATAATTCACGCAACTGTATATTTTTCGATAAGTTGAGTTTTAGTTTTCTTGTATTGTTATTGTTGTATAGATGCATATAATTGTGAAATATATATATATATATATATATGTGTGTGTGTGTGTATAGGGCATAGGTTAAGGTTGCTCATAGGTGGATAACCTAATATCACAACCACCATAACATTTATGATCTGCTTTTTGTTACCTGGATTTGTTTCTATTTTCTTAACGATTTTTTCGTTTTTCATAATTCATAGGATTCTTGTGCTGCTTGGTAAAGTCCACAACCCTAAATGGCTAAATCTTCATGATGACATTGTATATATTTTTGTGTGTATTCTGGATTGAAGAATATATTAACTTTTGAAAGAAAAAAAAAAGAATATCACATTTTCGGGATCAACTTTTTTATAGTAAGATTGTAGTGACCGGTAAATAATGCATTCATTAATATATATAATCTCGTGGTTTGGTCTGAAGACGAAATTAAAAAGTTCTTGAATCTTTAGGTATGGGGTTTGAATCGCACCATATATATTTTTTTCTTTTTATTTTATATTTCAAAAAAAAAAAGCATATACGAATATGTGGCAAGTGATGTTTTCCAAGTTTGGGAAATTTCTATATCTTAAAATTCATTATAAAGGCACGTATCAGTTGGACTTATTCGTCTAGCTCAATTCACAAGTAGTTTTATTACTATGAATTTTTTTTTGTATCATTTTTAATTTTAAATAGATGGGTCTCAAACAATTTGTAGATACTGTTCAAACTTTGTATGAAATGTATATATGATATGGAAAAATATTTCTTACAAAATTATAGAATCTCATTTGTGTAAACAATATATACTTTTATCAAAAAAATTATTCGAATGTTCCACTTACACATGTTAAAAAGGATTGTAAAAATTCATAAATATAATACAATATATAACTAAAATAAAGTCAAATAATGGTCTTAATAAACAAGATGCAACTATTAGATTATTGTGAAGGTTGATTTTAATATAGCGCTTGGGCTTGGTATTGGCATCAAAGGGGTCTTCAACTTCTCGACTAACCAGGAGTGTTTCTCTTCACCAAACCCACCTAATATGCCCAGAGAATCGCCTTTTTATTTTTTCTTTTGGAAGATGCATAATGTAAAAACAATTGGTTTAATTTTTAGTATAAAAAGATAGAATTCAGTCGAGATTTTTAAAAAATTTACAAGAAGACAATTGTTTAATTTTAAAAATACATTAATTTTTAAATAGATGTGCATATTGTTACAAGCCCATTTTTTCAGAAATACATATTTCTTATTTCGGTTTGTTTTACATTTTTTTTTTTTGGTCCACCATTGTGTAGCATCTGTGTGTGTTTATGTGAATATATATATATATATATATATATATTTACGTATTTTAGGGAAAAAATGGGAAAGTTTTGCGAAGAAGTGAGGAGTCTATCTTTCGAGATAACGGGAGCAATAACGGAGAGCCTAGGACTAGGGAGACACTACTTGTCGTCTCAAAATGGACGAAAACGGCATGCAAATCATGGCCGTTAACTGTTATCCACCGTGTCCGGACCCTAAGACGGTGTTAGGCCTGCTGCCGCATTCGGACTACAGTTGCATCCCCATCCTTCTACAGAACTTGACCGGTCTCGAGATCTTTGATCTGACCGCTCACGGTGGCTCTGGCCGCTGGGTCGTTGTCCCAGAAGTCAAATTAAAGGCGTCCTCAAGGTATGTTCCATCTGTTCCGGCTTAGATCTAAACCGGGGAAATCACATTAGTTATTTATCAACGACCAGAAGCGGGGATCATGATTTCAATTATTTCGGTTTAATTAGACGTAAACCCAAAAGGAGGGGAATTATCACTACACATTAACCAGACTAATATTTATTTATTTTATTGCTTTTATTAATAACCCGACTCTGCTTATGTCCCTTCATTTTAATAGGTCCATATTGGTGACCATGTGGAGGCACTAAGCAATGGACTATACAAGAGCGTCATTCATAAAGTTATTCTGAACAAGGAGAAGTCCCTCGCGAGCTTGCATAGCTTGGGTATGGACGATAAGATGAGTGTACCGTACCCATTAGTTAACGATTAAAATCCGGTTCGGTATAGAGAGAGCAGCTTTAACGATTTTCTTGATTTTCTTGTCAAGAATGACATCTCTCAAGGGGATATGTTCATTGACACTCCTAGAATCAAGGACTGATCGAGTAATAACACGTTGCTCAATGGTTAAGGGTGTAAGAGTAAGATAACCGGTTTGGTTTGGTACGCGCTATATATATGTCTCAGTCTATGTCCTTGTACATTTCACCCGTGTGATAACGTGAACATGTACCGAGATCCGAGGCATACGTGTTACATTGTAATGCCAGAAATATTATTTTTAATATAAGCAAATCATTTCCCAATTTCAAAATTCACTGATGTCGTCGGAATGGCATCTTAATTAAATCAGTAATAAATATGTATATACGGGCGTCTAGTTGTATATCTCTGTCGACGTCTTCGTGTATGTATGTAGCCAATTTGTAAGAAATGCAGACAATGTTATTTGTCATATTTTTTCCATTAGTGTCAATTACGTATATATATAACGTTTTTTCTTTATTATGTTCAAATCAATCTCGCAATTACAATCTCAAGATCTCACAATAATTAGAGTATATTTACCTATGTGGTTGTAAGAAACAAAAAAAAATACGTATATTTGACAGAGTCATAGCTTTGATCCGAAATCACCGAAGCCATTGGCTCTAAATTCGCCACCAAATAAAAAATACTAACTTAAAGAAGATTTTTAGTTACGAATTACTAAAAAGTTCTCTTTAATTAAACATCAACGCCCGCACAAACGTACTTTCTTTGAGCCGTAATTAGGTTTTCTTTGGTAAAACTGATTCAATCCTTAGTACACAACTGGAGCAAACGTAAAATATGTACCGATCTGCAAGCTGGAACCGTGTGACTGAGGATTACTCAGTACCTTGGTCTGCGCCAAAGGGATTGTGGAAGGGCCTAGACGAAGACGAGCCGGCTACATACGATCCTACCGGCCAGGAGGTGACAAAGAAAGAGAAGTCACGTACCAAGTTCGCCGAAAACGCTGTTCACATAATCCCTTTTGTCCTTCTCGCTTGTGCTCTCGTCCTTTGGTTTTTCTCTAATCCAGGTATGTACGTATACATTATATATTCATGATCTTTATTAGACTCTATCATCTATTGGTTCGATTCTATATATGTGAAAACATTCTATTTTAGGTGTTATATGTTCTAGTCGTTGATCCAGTGATTCATTTGTAATGTCTATGCATGGATT
Organism: Streptanthus diversifolius; assembly: GCA_039880935.1. NCBI lineage: Eukaryota > Viridiplantae > Streptophyta > Magnoliopsida > Brassicales > Brassicaceae > Streptanthus > Streptanthus diversifolius. The sequence goes on along the minus strand of JAXGFM010000010.1, from coordinate 23,216,597 downwards.
TTTTGTTTTCATCTAATAATAAGCTTTTCAACATAACAAAGAACGTCATGGATCATTTTTTTCTAAACGCAATGTCTTTTTTTCCTCGTAATGGAATTTACATGCATGTGATCAGTATGGATTTTTTTAATGAAAATTTTAATTTGGATTTAGGTATAGAATTTCTCTTGTTAAAGAAAAATAGAAATTGGATATATATTTAAATGATTGCACATGTACAAAGCATAATTTCTTAGTTGAATCAATAAATATAATTTGTTAAATTGACCTGTAATAACAACAACCAAATTTTTTGTTAAAACTGATGCATGCTGATTAGATACAGATGTGAATGTTGGGGAAAAAAGTGAATCGATTGCGTCTAGGATCGAAGGATTAACAATCGAAGGAGACATTGACAATGACAGCGATGGAACTCAGACCGGATTCTTAGGCGCCGCCACAGAAGTCGGAGGTTCAGACAAGACGAATCTAAAACACGACGTTAATCTGAGGATACAAACTTCAAGGAAAGTGGTGAAAGGGTTTTATTAGGTTTTCTCAATTAATATTCACCAGAACTAAATGAAAAAGCTAACTTTTTCTCTCTTTTAACGAACTTTTTGCTTACGAAATTGAAAATCATAGGTTTTAAAGGATTCATGGTCACAAATAATTAAATATTAAAATACATAGTTAACATATATATATATATATGTGTATTCATGAATACCAAATTATATTTGTATACAACAATATGCAGCTAATTAGATGGAAGTTACTTAATGTATAAACCAATTTCATGGTCTTTTAAAGTCAAAAGATCATGCTTCAAATTTTGATTTTATAATTTTTATCATGGTTGACTCTAATAGTAGATAATAGAGTAAACAGTTTGACTTTAAGATTTTTATTCAAAAAAAAGATGTTAATAAAGTCAGTTTAACTGCACTATCAGCTTATATTATGTCATATTTTCGGTTAAATGTGATTGTTAAAAAGTTAACAAGGGTAACAACCTAGTTTTGTTAGAGTACAAATAGAAATAACAAATGAAGCTATGTTGAAATAAAGAAGATAGTGGTTTAATTATGTTTTAGAGCAATTAAAGATTTTAATACAGTTTTGAAATTTGGATCAGCTAGATCCAATAAAATTATACTCTCCCTCTTATAGTTAAAGAAGTATCACGACAACTAAATCTCTAGTTAGAAAATGACTAATCAAAAGAATTAAAACATGTTCAAGCATTTCGGAATAAAATGATCATCGTCCAAGATCATCAATCAGCAAATTCAACAATTATCCTTCTAATTTTATTGTCAAGGATTTCATAAACACTCAGACATATATTTAGAATGTGGCATTTCTTGAACCAATTATTATTCGTGAGTTACATGATAGAGCAACATTACTAGACATAGGTAATCATGACAATTTTTTTGGTCCAAAGGTTACCTCAGTTAAGGTTTCAGCTTGGAAGATCAAATGTTCTCTAAAAATTAAACATTTTATTTGACAGTTGATATCAGGTTGTGCACCAATTATGAGGAATTTAAAGTCACGAAGAATAAACTGAGATGAACAATGTGGTAGATACGAGGCAGAAGAAGAAACAACAAATTATGTCTTTTTTAGTGTCCACTGGTCATATAAATTTAGGCATTATCAAAGATTCTCTCAGTCCGGAAATCTTTCCAACAATATTAATTTTCGTGAATATATATTATTTGGTCTCCCAAATCCTTAAAAAGCAGTGAGTTTTTTTTTGGGATTATTTGGTATCTATAGAAAAGTTGAAATAAAAAAGTTTTCAAAAACGTGGATGGAGACCCTTAGGGATTCTCTTACTAGCATAAATAGAAAATAAAGTTTGGGAATATGGGATTTTATGTTTTGGAACTGACTGACTGTTCGGATGTACTGAAAATAATTTTTTAACCGAAAAATAGCCAGTTTTCATAGCACATTTGAAAGAATGCTAGTGTCAGAAAGCTTTCTTTAACACTTTCAGGATTTCATATATCATAAAATTATATGATAATTGTGGTTTATCTGAATTTAGTTCCATCAATTTTTTTTTTTAAATATAATGTTGTTGTAAAAAAGACTAATAATAGACAGTTTAAATGGTAAAGATACTCAATTTTCATATTTTTTTTATTAAGATTTCAGTTTGAGATCTCTAGGTCGTTATACAAAAAAAAACAAAGAGAAAAAGTTTGATATTTAAAATATCAATGGAAAAACACATTCATACATCTTTCAAAACAAATAGCTGACATAGTGTTAGTCCTTTAGAACAAAACCGTCGGTTTATATAGACCTATTAAACAAACACAAAACGCAATCTTATGGTCTAAAACAACTAAAGTGTCTTTATTGGAGTAGTCTACTTTTTACTGGAGTAAGCTATTCCGTTGGCATCATTTCCTACTTAAATATGACTTCTTACAAACTACTATTAAATACTTCTTTTATTTATAAACGATTACAAATACATTATTTTTTATGGTTAACAATTGAATAAATTCAATTATTTTTAAAAAAGTTGACCATTTATCATTATTAACTATAAAATATATTAGATTTTTTAAAATTAATCAGAAATTTTTAAAAGTATTTAATTTTTTAAACTAAGGGGGTATAATTATGGAAAGATTCTACAATATATTTCTCAACCTACCAAGTTTGCATAAACAGAAACGGCTGTCGAGGATATGAAGGATGCCTCTCAACACGTGTGCCAGATGGAGCTCCTCTCCTCTTTATTATTTATAATTTCCTCTGATTATCCTTTACACGTGTGCCTTCACATGCAATTTTTACCACTCGTGTGCCTTCTAATGTTTTTCACTCTTCACCATCTGAACGCCGTCGTTTTTTGATTAACGTCTGTTAACTTCTCTCTCAAGGATCAACACCAAAGAACACAATTGCCAAATATTTAAATATTCAATATCATCTTAAAGTTTATCACAATTATTCTAAATTACCGTAATATACATATTTTATATTTTATTGATGCATTTTCAAAAAATTCTTTTACTCCCTCTTCCATTGCCGTTAATATATTTATCCACCGTATATGTTCATGTTACAAAAAATAAAATATATGGTTTTGGCATTTTTCGTATCAAAACTTTGCAAAGGGTAAAACTATTTTATATTCGATTTTTCTTTTCGTTTTTCCTTCTATAAATTCCCCTTTCAGTTTCCGAAATTTTAAATGATTTTCGTAAGATGAAATCTCTATAGTTTTTTTTTCCTTTTCGAAATTAATATGCATTAACCCCAAAAAATCTTCCATCATTGTAAGGAGAAAAGGTTGAAAAGTGTAAATCCAATGACATTATATGAAATCGGGGAGCAGCAATATCCTAGTTTAGGGTACATCGTAAGCAAACCTGGGAATGCAGGACTTTACGAGATCGACCCTCCGATCCCGACCGTCGACGACGCAATCTATGGTTCAGATGAGTTCCGCATGTACGCTTACAAGATCAAACGGTGCCCTCGGACTCGCAGCCACGACTGGACGGAGTGTCCATACGCTCACCATGGCGAGAAAGCCACTCGCCGTGACCCTCGCCGTTACAGTTACTGCGCCGTTGCATGCCCGGCTTTCCGAAACGGTGCATGCCACCGTGGTGACACCTGCGATTTTGCACACGGTGTGTTCGAATATTGGCTCCACCCAGCGCGTTACCGGACACGCGCCTGCAACGCCGGAAAGTTGTGCCAGAGGAAAGTGTGTTTTTTCGCCCACGCACCAGAGCAGCTCCGACAGTCCGAGGGAAAGCACAGGTGCTGGTACGCTTATAGACCGGTGAGGAGGACAGCCGCGAGAGACGGATATGGCGATGGTGTGGGGAGAAGATTAGATGGTGAGGATTTTGACACGTTGACGTCTCCGGTGAAAAGCGGGAAAAGTGATTTAGATATAAACGAGGAGAGAGTGTTGAAGTGTTGGAGTGAGATGAGCATTGTGGAGGATCATTATGATCCGTACGATTTGGATATGTCACATATTGATTGGATCTCAGAGTTGGTCGATTAAATTGACAGAAAAAAAAAAAGATACGATAAATAAAGTGGATTTTGTAATCCAAGTCGAGTCGATGATACAAGACAAAGATTCAGATGAGAGATCCTGACATGTATATGGTAAATCTAATTGTGCAAAGAGTTAATCTCGAAGCATGTAAGCTGATTCTTATCTTGGATAAGTCTCGTTAGGGCTCAGCAAATTATCCGTTAATTAATAAGACTGCTTTAAAGGGATGTTAATAAAAATATTCTCTCGATAAAAGATAACGATTTGGGAACTATCACACGATAAAACTAACACACGATACTAATTTGCCATCTCAAAAGAATACACGAAACCGTCAGCAAATTTATCCATATATACCATATATATTTACAACCAACCATCTCTTACTGTCAAACAACAATTCGAAACCGACTTGTTAATTGATAAAAATTTGACCCAAATTATATATTACAAGTTTACGTTGTAGAAAGTCACCAATAAAGTCTCACTTTTCTCTTCTTCTCTACAGCCTCAAGAGAACTCTATTACAAATCGTTAAATCTTTTCAAGACGAAATGAAATTAAGTATTACCAGCATTTACATTATTTTTTTCCAATAAACTTTGTATGAGGCTTTTTCTTCTGCTGCATGCATTTTGGAACAGTTCGAACAATGTACCTCTTCAATTAACCCGAAACATGCACAACAAATTAGAGTTTCTATCTTGTATTTTCGGACTTGAAGTTTCTTTCAACCTAAAAATTCTATATACTTAGCCAATATCAATAGGTGACAGAGTCAATGAAGTTCCTTCCGCAGTTTTATCACACACACAGGTTTTGAAGCAAAAGGCAACTAATCTTAACTTTTGAAAAAGAGGTATTAATAACAATAAGGTGTAAGTAGCTAAAAACAAAAATTGAGGCAGCATGTAAAAAAAAAAAAAAAACGGTAGACAAAAAAGAGAAAGAGAATTAAAACAAGTTAGCTAAAAATTTCGAAATGTTTAAGAAAGGGATATGGCGGGAGCTGATTGGACTCAAAATTGAGAAATCACAAGCTACAATGGCTTTTAAATCTGTGGTTTCTAATTAAATATTTATTTAATCTGACATCCAAAGCCTTGGCTAAAAGGCTAATTATGTACATGCATGTGAATAATATATGGGAAAAAATCTCGTGTGATTTCAAAAGAGTTTGTTTAATTAATTACTTAATGAGCCCCATGATGAGACAAATGGCGGTCAGCCCGAGGGTGGCACCGCCCTTGAGGCCAGTGGCTAAGAGAGTAGTGGCGATAGTCGCGGGTATGAAAATCAGACTGAATGTGATGAAAAGCGGTGTGGATACAACTAATGCCACAGCCGAACGGGCGAGTATTAGACCAGCAAAGGCTAAGAGGACTACGGAGGACACGAAAGCTTAATAACGTTCAACAATGGGATGAGAAAAGATAAAATTTTGAGAAATGTTGAATTTGGATGACTGAGAATAAGATTCGATTATATAATTTGCGGGCAAACTTCCTCAACCACTTTGAGGAGCAAACATGTGAGTTTACTTAGACACTAAACTTCAAAATATTTAAATTAACCTTATTTCACGCCATTTTAATTAGTTTAATATTAATACATGTTAAAAACGTAAATATTTCGTAGATCTAATTATGTGTTAATTGTTTTATCTTATCAAAGCCACGCCAATTCTATGGCAATTTGTTCTAAGTATAACCAACTAGCATTAATAGAGAAGATGCATATATAAGAATACTATCAGCGATTAAGAGCCTCATATATTGTATTCCAGGTATTATTCCCTCTAATAAAACTACAGAAGCAAACTCGATAATACATCCGATCCTTTAAGAAGAATAGAACTAAGTGTTACCACGTTATACTAAAATTTTATTTTCAATAGACATTATTGTATCATAACAGTCTTTTCTTCTTTTATCATAATAAGCATTTTAGATATTACATATAAACATAAATCTTTTTTAAAAGTCTTTTTTTTTTTATGGTTGTCATAATAGTTTTCATTTTAAATTAATACACAATATATGTTAAATATAGGAACAGCTCAACCAATGTCTTTTATTCCTCCCTGAATATATATTTACCCATGTATTTACCTCCATTTCTGGGTGAACTTCCTCCGCTAGGTGAACTTCCACCTCCAGGTGAACTTCCTCCGCTAGGTGAACTTCCACCGCATGGTGAACAATTACTTATAGGTGAACTTCCACCACCAGATGAACCCTTACTTATAGGTGAACTTCCACCACCAAATGAACTCTTGCTTATAGGTGAACTTCCACCAACGGATGAACCCTTACTTATAGGTGAACTTCCACCACAGGGTGAACCCGGTGAACTTCCACCACTGGGTGAACTCTTACTTATAGGTGAATTTCCACCACTTGATGAACCTATAGGTGACTTTCCACCAGATGAATTTTCACCCATTGATGAACCACCTCCACCCCCTAATTTATCTTTACCCTTGGATTTACATCCTCCACCCGTGGATTTACTACCCATTGATTTACTTCTTCCCTCGGATTTACCTTGTTTACCTTTTTCACCCATGGATTTACCTTCACTCATAGATGAACCTCCACCCATAGATGAACTTCCACCCGTGGATTTACCTCCACCCCCATGTTTACCTCCACCCATGAATGAACCTCCACCCATAGATGAACTTCCACCCGTGAATTTACCTCCACCCATGCATGAACTTTCACCCGTGGATTTACCTCCACTCTCATATTTACCTCCACCTATGGATGAACTTCCACCGGTGGATTTACCTCCACCCTCAGATTTACCTCCACCCATGGATGAACCTCCACCCATAGATGAACTTCCACCCATGGATTTACCTCCACTCCCATGTTTACCTCCACCTATGGAGGAACCTCCACCAATGGATGAACTTCCACCGGTGGATTTACCTCCACCCCCATGTTTACCTCCACCCATGGATGAACCTCCACCCATGGATGAACCTCCACCCCCATGTTTACCTCCACCCATGGATGAACCTCCACCCCCATGTTTACCTCCACCTATGGATGAACCTCCACCTATAGATGAACTTCCACCCGTATATTTACCTCCACCCCCATGTATACCTCCACCTATCGATGAACCTCCACCCATGGATGAACTTCCACCGGTGGATTTACCTCCACCCCCAGGTTTACCTCCATCCATGGATGAACCTCCACCCATAGATGAACTTCCACCCGTATATTTACCTCCACCCCCATGTATACCTCCACCCCCATGAATACCTCCACCTATCGATGAACTTCCACCCATGGATGAACCTCCACCCATAGATTTACCTCCACCCCCATGTATACCTCCACCCCCATGTTTACCTCCACCCATGAATGAACCTCCACCCATAGATGAACTTCCACCCGTAGATTTACCTCCACCCCCATGTATACCTCCACCTATCGATGAACCTCCACCCATTGATGAACTTCCACCGGTAGATTTACCTCCACCCCCATGTATACCTCCATCCCCATGTATACCTCCACCTATCGATGAACCTCCACCCATTGATGAACTTCCACCGGTGTATTTACCTCCACCCCCATGTTTACCTCCATCCATAGATGAACCTCCACCCATAGATGAACTTCCACCCGTAGATTTACCTCCACCCCCATGTATACCTCCACCTATCGATGAACCTCCACCCATGGATGAATTTCCACCGGTGGATTTACCTCCACCCCCAGGTTTACCTCCACCCATGGATGAACCTCCACCCATAGATGAACTTCCACCCGTAGATTTACCTCTACCCCCATGTATACCTCCACCCCCATGAATACCTCCACCTATCGATGAACTTCCACCCATGGATGAACTTCCACCGGTGGATTTACCTCCACCCCCATGTTTACCTCCACCCATGAATGAACCTCCACCCATAGATGAACTTCCACCCGTAGATTTACCTCCACCCCCATGTATACCTCCACCTATCGATGAACCTCCACCCATTGAAGAACTTCCACCGGTGGATTTACCTCCACCCCCATGTATACCTCCACCCCCATGTATACCTCCATCTATCGATGAACCTCCACCCATTGATGAACTTCCACCGGTGTATTTACCTCCACCCCCATGTTTACCTCCACCCATAGATGAACCTCCACCCATAGATGAACTTCCACCCGTAGATTGACCTCCACCCCCATGTATACCTCCACCTATCGATGAACCTCCACCCATTGATGAACTTCCACCGGTGAATTTACCTCCACCCCCTTGTATGCCTCCACCCTCATGTATACCTCCACCTATCGATGAACCTCCTGAACTTTCACCGGTGGATTTACCTTCACCCCCTTGTTTACCTCCACCCATAGATGAACTTCCACCCGTAGATTTACCTCCACCCCCATGTATACCTCCACCTATTGATGAACCTCCACCCATTGATGAATTTCCACCGGTGGATTTACCTCCACCCCCATGTTTACCTCTACCCATGGATGAACCTCCACTCATAGATGAACTTCCACCCGTAGATTTACCTCTACCCCTATGTATACCTCCACTCCCATGTATACCTCCACCTATCGATGAACTTCCACCCATGGATGAACTTCCACCGGTGGATTTACCTCCACCCCCATGTTTACCTCCACCCATGGATGAACCTCCATCCATAGATGAATTTCCACCCCCATGTATACCTCCACCTATAGATGAAACTCCACCTATGGATGAACTTCCACCGGTGGATTTACCTCCACCCCCAAATTTACCTCCACCCTCAAATTTACCTCCATCCGTAGATGAATTTCCACCCATGGAGTTACCTTCACCCATACATGAACTGGCATCCGTGGATTTACCTCCACCTCTATGTTTACTTCTACCCATGGAAAAACCTCCACCTATGGATGAACCTCCACTTTCATATTTATCTCCATCTATGGATGAATTTTCACTACCATATTTATCTCCACTTATAGATGAACTTTCACTCATAGATGATCCTCCCCCCTTTGATTTATCTTTATCTATAGATGAATCTCCACCCTTTGATGAACCTTTATCTCCAGATTTACTTCCACCTTTAGATTCCTCTCCACATTCAGATTTCTGTTTGAATAGTGGGATCTTATTCTTAATACTTTCTGGTATTACGAGCAGAGATAGGAGGGATGGGGGAGCTGCCGGAGCCGACGAAGATGCAGTCGGTGGAGCTCCTTGTGGAGGTGGATTATCCTTGGGCTTTACTCCCATCCTATGCCTACATCACACAAACAAGTGTATATATATGTATACGTCAGAAATTAATCAAGAAAACAACTTTGTACCTATATTCTTATTAATTAGGTTGACAAATTTTTTTTTAAGAAAAAACGGAAATAAGGTTGTGACGAAAGATATCTAATAATTTAACTTTCTTTAAAAAGTAATAAGAACAATGAGATTGAGGTGTAACTAATTTTTGTAACTCTTTAAGAAGAAAAAAAATGACTAGATAGCATGTAAACAGAACGTTTGAAGAAAAAAAGAGAATTAAACAAGTTGTGTTTCAGAAAAAACTATATTTTCTTTTATAAAATGGGAGATTTAAGGGGATTTCGGACCCAAGCACGTATGTGAATAATATATAAGAATAATTATCGAGTGAATATTTCAATATAGTTTGTTTAATTTTACTTAATGAGCCATATGATGAGAGCCAGGGCCGTCGCTCCGAAAGTGGAACTTGTGCCGAGCCCAGTGGCTAGGAGAGTAGTAGCTACAGTGGCAGGTACGAGAATCGGACTGAATATGATGAAAAGCGGTGTGGATACGGCTAATACCACGGCTGAACCGGTGAGTGTTATCCCGGCGAAGCCTAAAAAGACCACGGAGGCAACGGAAGCAATAACCACCTTAATGACCTCCAACAGTGGGATGAGAAACGATAACCTATTGAGAAAAGAAGTCATTCTTCCCTCTCTGTGAGACTGAGTCTGAACTGATTCGTTTTGAAGTTATTCGCTCACGTTTTCTGATCGGATGGTTGTGGGGTTTGGTGATGGGAAGGGAGAGGGCTTTTATGAAGGAGTTGTGGTCTACTACGTGCACGGTACACATGCATGCTCCATGCAAAACGATTGGAATATATGGACATCTACGTTACGTCACGTCACATTTGCGTCTTTTTTATTTCATGTTTTTGGGACCTTCTTTTATTTCTTGTAGAATCTTAACTTTTCTTTGATTCCATTGCTTTATGAAATACCAAAGCGCGAAGAAAGGTTATTTTTTTGTTTGTTATATGTCATATGCAATTACTGAGTTAAAAGATTAAACTGATTACTTGATTGAAAGATTGGTGGAATGGAGCAGATGAAATGTCTAAGCTGGGAAAAATCTTTGTTGGGAAGATTTTTTTAGAGGCTTCGATCAAAAAAGAATGTGAAGTCGAGTCACGTGCAGGGCATGAGTCTCGATTACTTAGAGGCTAGGATCATAATTAATCAGGGTTTTTAACTACATGGGAGATTATGGTATTGAGATCTTTAGTTCGAAGGTTGTCAAGAATAAGTCAGATGCAAGATCAAAATGAAATTTTCACGTTTATATTGTGCATTTTAGGCCTAGTACAGGGGACGACTTTTTTTTAAAAAAAATTTAGGATATACGAAGTTTGTTTAAGCACAAACTGAAACATTAATATGACACAATTACCACAGGCTAGCAAAATCTCAGAAAGTGAGGGAGAATATGTCAAAATCCGCTTGAAATCTCTCATATATATACTTTTGGATAATGATTCGTAAGAAGGTCCAAATAACCCCTTGTCGATAGACTTGTCACCAAGTCGTTACAATCCATTTGAACATCACTCTCTTAAGATCCAAACGCAAGAATGAAATTGCGGCCTATACAAACGCTTCAGCTTTTGGGGCAAGAGCCGAAGGTTCCCGTGGCGTCACTGTGGCACAAGAGCACAATGTTAATGTCTCATTTTAGAAAGAATTGCGTTCCAGGAAAATAGCGAAGTAAAATGCAAGAATGTTGGTTATTGGAAGTCGTACATAGTATCAGGTTCATTTAGCCAAAAAGGTCTTTAGCAAGGTTGGAGTTTTAAGAAGGGTAATGGTAGAAACAACAAATTCAAAGTCGCAAGATTCAATAATTTACATAGTGACATAGGTATATATCTATATATATACCATTACCCTTCTTAAAACTCCGTGTTTTGGTTAACTTGGACCAAATCTCATTCATCTCTATGCTAATGTCGATGATACTATGAAACATTCGTGACTGTTTTATCGTTTCTTTGTATCATGTTATCCATTAATAAATATGATATTTTAAACTCGTAGATTTTTCTGCGCGTAATTTATAGGAAAAATGATGGATAAAAGTAGGTATGATATATGGAACCAATAATCTAGTGTCAAGTTGCCCCAGTCAGCCCTATATACAAGGACACTTATGCCGGTGGTTTATTTCTCCGGCTGGTTTACATGTTGGTGTTCCAGCCGGTTTGTCTGTTGGTGCTCCGGCGGATTTAAACGTTGGTCCTCCGACTAGTTTATCTGCTGGCTTCGCTGCGGGTTTATCAGCTGGCCCTCCAGCCGGTTTATTTGTTGGCGTCTCTGCCGGTTTATCTGTCGATTTATCTGCCGGTTTAGCTGCTCCAGTCGGTGGAGCTCCTGCCGGAGGTGGATTATCCTTCGGTTTTACTCCCATTCTATGCCTACATCACACACACACACACAAGTGTATATATATGTCAAAGTATTTTCAAACATTTTTGCACCACATTTTAATTAATTACATTTACGATTTTCAAATGATATTTGATAAAAATAAAACTAAATAAAATCGACTGAAATTTTTAATTAAACTAAAAATGTAGGAATTGAGTTTCGGTTCTCCGTATTTGAGTGTTATGTAGTACAACTAAAATGTAAAATTTTATTATTAGAAACAAATAGTTTAAAAAAAAGCTAATAAACGGAAATCGAAACAATCAAAAACCTTTATTGATGTATGAGTGCAAAAAGATATGTTGACGTATGCAAACCTATAACTATGCATATAAGTGAAATGTTTCTTATGTGAATACAAATGCCTAATAACAGGTTTGAATGTAAATAGATGTATATACCATGTACATTTGCACATACATGAATAATATGTAAGCGTAAATTAGTTTCGACAGAGTTTTTTTAATAAGAGGTAAGGGTTTGTTTAAGCACATATATAAAGAAGGGTTTGTTGTTTAAATTTTACTTAAGGAGCCAAAGCATGAGGGCAATCGCCGTCACTCCGAAGATGGCACTGCCCGAGAGATTGGTGGCTAGTAGAGTAGTAGCTATAGTTGCTGGTACGAGAACCGGACTGAATATAACGTAAAGCGGTGTTGCTACGATTAATGCCACGACTGAGCCTGCGAGGGTTAGACCCGCGAAAGCGAATAACTGAACAAGACTGCAGATGCAACGGCAGCAATAACAACCTGAAAAACCTGAAAAATTGGGATGAGACAAGAAAGCATTTTGGGATGAATATTGATATTTCAACGGCTTAGATTTGGTTTGAAGGGGTGCAATTTTTTTAAACTTTTGGAGTACTTGGCTCCAACTTTGTGATCAGATGGTTGTGTTGTAAAGTGGCCGAGAGAGAGACAGTTTCTATGAAGGAGTTGTGAGACGTACGTGCAGGGTAAGGTACTCATTCATCCTTCCATGAAAAACTATGTGAGTAAATAGAGATCTACGTTACGCCACGTCCCACCGCATTTGCTTCTTCTTATTTTGTGTGGGTTGTCATGTATCTTGGGCGTTTTTTCTCTTTCTTGTAAGAGCTTAAGATGTTTAAAAAAGCCTAAGTCATAAAGCAAGATTCACAGTTGTCATCATTCGCGAGATTATGCGAGAAATACTTATTATGTCGCACTCGAAAGTTGCCTCCTCTACAAATTCGATCACTTTCAACCATTTTGGCTCAAGGACTTTGAAACAACTCATATCTTCACAAAATTTTACACTCTTCTGAAAACTCCTCTTTTGGTTCTTACATAAACTCCCCTTTAGTTCTTGCATGAATTTTTTCCAAATGTTTCTGTAATTAGATTATAAGGTCAAAAATACTCATTTGTAAAGTTTGAATTTGCAATTAGAATTAACCCTTTACAAAAAAAAAGGAAACTCAAATGAAGCCGACCCATGAAATCAATATGTAGGTGTCCCAACATCTACTATGCTTGTCGTGATGAAACCAGTATATAAGATGTAAAAGGCATCTCATTTCCGAACATTAGTTTTTCTTTTTGTCAACGGCGAACATTGGTTTTGAAAATATATATATATATATATATATATATATATATATATATATATATATCAAAGTTCTTTTACATCTTAAAGATAAATCATATTTATATTATGTACGTTACCGTTATCATCAGATTATATAGCATGCAAATGTTTCAGAAATTGGTCGTTGCAAAGAAACTTTCAGGTTTATATTTTAAAGATAATGGTAGAAACAACATTAGTTTCAGATTCGAATGATTCAATAATAGAACTTGCAAATAATCATCTATAGTAATCTCAATGATATCACTATATTCTTTAAAGTATACAACACAACTGAATACATTTATTATAATTTCTTAACACGATATACAACAGTAGAATGATATCTAAAACATTAGTCCGCGTAATCAGTATTTTATTAAGGAGAAGATGGATAAATTTTGGTTTTATTGAAGGAACCCCAATAATTAACTATCACCAAGCTCCTCCAGAACTCGCTGGCTTAGACGCTGGAACCGCCGGGGTCAATCCCGGAATTTTTGGCGGTTCTTTCCCCGTATAAAGCCTGCAGACAATTATATATTAAAAATTAGAAATAAATATTTTGTGTTCAGAAACTAACATAGCGAAAGCAGCCTCCTGAACACTCGATTGGCGTCTACTATGTTTTAGAATACTTAATCTTGGAGTGTTTCATCATCAAAGAGTGTTAATTACTTGAAAAGCCACATGTAGATGGTGATGAATATTATATTTGTAGGTAAGCTACAAAACTATGTACGTGAATCTCGTTGATGTTTATTGTATCTATAGCCAGGCATATAAATAAGTTTCCATGTTGATGCATATGCTAACGCCACATTGAGTATAAAGAGACCACATTTGGAGTGGCTTTAAAAAAAAGGGTTTTGTTTAATTTACTTGTAGAGCCACATGATGATGCTGAGTGCCGTGGCACCCAAGGAGCCGGAGGCCGTGAAACCCGTAGCTAACAAAGTGGTAGCTATAGTTGCTGGCACGAGAATCGGACTGAAGATGACAAAAAGCGGTGTGCTTACGGCTAACCCCACGGCTGAGCCGCCAAGGGTTATACCAGCGAATACCAAGAGAGCTAATGCCCCCCCTGCGGTGAAAACCGCCTGAATAATCTCAAACATTTTTTTGGATAAATGTTAAAATCTCAACGGCTGAGATTTGTTATTGAATTAATTGTTGTGGTTTGTTTGGTGGGAAGAGAGGGGGATTTTATGAAGAAGTTTGTGGAAGTTTACGTACACGGTACGGTACATATTCATGCTTATTTCGCCTCTTCCTCGTTTTCTTTTATTGCTCATAGAATAAATAATATACCAATTTATAGTGGTTTACTGTTTATTTATGGTTGGAAGACTAGAATTGGAGTATTTTTAGTTGACCATAAACATCATAAGCTAATTGGGCATAAACATCATAAGCACCTTAAATTTGTAAAAAAAATCTAGATCCCAAAAAAAATTTGGTCCAAAATCACCAATTAATTAAAAGTTTAAAACAATATTTCATTTCTGAAATCGAATTCCTAGCATAACATCTACAAAACATGAAGGAACCAGTTAACAAGAGTGGGGGGGGGGAATTTATGCCAGTAAAATAATATCAAAATTAATTTACATCTTATGGAAAAAAAACAAATTTATTTTATGTTACCATTATTATCAGATTATATAGCTTAATCATATTTCTATCAACACTACTTTTTCAAACTATATGATCCACAAATTCATATTCTTGTAATTTTTATCAGATTATGTATGTTACCATTATTATCAGATTTATTTTCTTTATCTTGTCCATGTATTTGGGGAGTTGATCATAATCATTTTCACGAGAACCTCTGAGTAATATACGAACATGTTCCAAAGCTTCCCAAAATTGGTGATAAGTTAGCCTTAATTCAAAATTTTTAAGTAATGATTTCTCTAAATCTCTAGGTTGTAATCTTTGACTAATACCACCAAAAAGATTGAAGATGAGTTGTCCTACAATTTTTGAAGTGATGTGCCTTTGTTCAAAACTTCTATCTTCAGCAAAACATGTATGCACATTAACGTATTTTCTAATCCATAAATACTCAGATGTTTCATCCTTTATTGTTGCTTGAACCTTCCACGAGCATCCATCGTTTTTACACAATAAGCTTTTTTGTATCTGATTTTAATATTTTCAATCCAAACTTATATTTCACTGAAAGCATCCATATTTTCCATTGCAACTGATCTTTTCTCTCATATAATTCACCCACTTTAATTTTTTCATCCGTATAAGATATAATGTTGTTCTCATCACCATCATCATCTTTATTATCATCGTTGTGTGAGCTATGTGATCTCTGCTATTACCACTTATATAAAATAACTTATCAACGATTGAAGCTTTACTATTCTTTGGCTTTTCTCTTTTATCAAAATACAAAGTCGGATGAAATTAGATTTGCAAATTTGAATAAAATTTTTCAATTGTCGATCACTTGTCAGAAACACAAAATATGTTTCATTTTTGCATATTTTCCAGCACTATCTCAGTCAATAGATACTCAGCTTAATATCTAAATAATCAACCTTGTATTATTCTTTAAACATCTGCAGTAATCTTGAATACGACAAAACATTTATTACAATAAGTAATTTGCTCTATTTAGCTTGATCAACTAAAAAGTGTCATATATTCTTTAACACTCAATCACCAAAAACAGTATGTATGCGACATATTTTTGTATGTAAAACTTTATTTAGAAATCATGTTGAATAACTTTTTTCCAAAAAACTCTAATCGAAAAATCTGCTAAATTACATTTTAAAAAAACTATACACAAAACTCTACTAAACAAACATATTATGTAGTAACTGACAAAATTAAATTTTCAAAATAACTTTATAAATTATCTATATACTAAGGAATAACTATTTAGAATAACTTTGAAGAATAATTATACGGAAAAACTTTTCAAAACAACTATACAAAGACATAAATTTTTGAAATGGTAAATAACTATGAGAATAACTACGCAGGAGAAGCTAACAAAACAATTATACAATATAATAACTAAGAAAATCATTTTGGAAATCATTTGATATAATGGTAGTTACCTCTAAAATTTATCACATGTCGAGAATTCGAACCCAGTATCCTACGGTATTAAAAAGGATATTAAAACTATTAGGATAAGTTGACAAATACATAAAAAATTGTTCTCAAAAAATTTACAAAACAACTATACTTCTATAAAATAATTGTTGGTGAGAAATTTTTTCAAAATAACTCTGCGAGATAACCTATCGAAACAATTATATAGTGTAATAACTCTACTAGACTAGACCTACTCAATAATTTTAGGGAACAACTTTTTGCGGAAACTTTTCTGCATAGTTAAGTATAACTATGTTTAATTAAATTTAAAGTATAACTTTACCTAAAGCTTTATATAAAAAATTTTCAGAAATATCAATCAAATAACATGAATATCTTTTTCTATGTAGAAATTCTTGATCGTAAGATAAAATTTGATATTTGTTTTTTTTTTATTTATCCAATATACTAAACAAAAACTTGATATTTATTATATTTTTATCATCTGATGTACAAAAAATATTTGTAATTATCTTAAAATTATAAAGATATATTTTCTATGTTATTTATTTTTTGTTAATTAGGGTTGATTATGTTAAAATAAGTGTTTATTCTTAATTTTAAAAGATATGGCATATTTTTAGATTTTTTCTATAATTCTTCCTTTTTAGAATGCTATACAATAAAATGCTTACATTTGTTTTTAGTTTGTACCATGCACGACATCCATTAGTAGAACAATATTTGAAAATCTAAGATCCCTACCCACGTACTAATTATTATTTAAAAAAGAAAAAATAGATTGACTAGATTTAATTTGTAGAATTCTAAGAACTATATATCAAATTTTTCATATCATCCTTTGCCCCAGGGCTTTTATTCATTTACTCGGTGCGGCTTCTGGTTTAGTTGCTGGCTTAGCTGCCGGTTTGGCTGGTGGCTTAGCTGCCGGTTTATCTTCGGGCTTCGGTTCCGCTGGTTTGTCCGCCGGCTTATCTGCTGGGGCACTTGCAGCGGGTGTCAACCCCGGGATTTTTGGCGGATCCATTCCCGTTAATTGCCTACACAGAATTGAATACGTCTGGTTAAAAAAAAAACCATGGTATCAATTCTAAATGGTTACGGCTGAAAAACTGTTCAGTACCAACCAACTTAATAATTGGTTCATATGAATAATGCATACAAACGTATTCAACCATGCATCTTAACAAACAAATATAGATTCTTATTTTTTCCCAATGGTAAAATGCGCCAAAGTAACGAATGGATAAAATGGAAATTGCTTCTTACATTACTTTTTTTTTAAAAATGGTGGGATTCAAGGGGAATATAGATGAATGCTTTATTTAATCTTTATTCCACTTAGAACACAACCACACCCGTAATTTACCCTTCATCTATTAATTTTTTTCAAAACGTTATATAAAATTTAAGTTAACAATATTCAAACCCATCACCTTTTACTCCCTCATCTATGTTGTTACCAGAAAAGCTAATAATTTTCAGTTAAATGTTGGCTATTAAATTTATTAAACCTTATCAAGCCCCAACTCCATGTTTCATTGGCTTCTATCCAGGATCGGCTCTGATATAACTATATGTGTCTACGTCCCCCTCTAATATATTAAACAAATATGATGCAGTCAAAATATCAACTTATGCGTTGATTAATCCCTCATTCTCCCACCTAATATATATTTTAACTTTGTATAAATATTGTAAAATTTTCCTTTAGCGTAACGAATTTTCTAAAATAGTTTGTAATATATATGATAATTAATATATTGTATTAGTGTTAAATACTTGTAGAGCCACATGATGATGGTGAGAGCCGTCACACCGGAGCCCCCAGAGGCGGCTAAACCCGTAGCCAGCAAACCAGTGGTAATACTCGCTGGTACGAGTACCGGACTGAATACGACGAATAGCGGCATGGTGGCGATAAATGCGACGGCTGTGCCAGCGAGGGATAGACCGGCGAGCAACAAGAGGAAAATAGCGGCTTGGGTAGCCAAAAGTGCCGTTAAAACATCCTTAAACGTTGGCTTTGGTTGTTGTTTCTTTTTCTTCTTGAATAATAACATTTTCACTATTTTCAATGGCCAGAGAGAGGGAACATGCTTCTTTGGTCCGATGGTTTTGGGAATTTAAGAAGCAGAGGGGTTCCCTGTGCATAGAATTAAATGGTATGGTCTACGTGCACGGTACGTGCTTATCCCCATGCGAAATGATGCGAGTGAACGTTGGGCTCTACGCTACGGCAAAGCCTTTTCTTTTCTTTTGTTCTTTTTGTTGGGTTGTCACAACTTTTTTGCCTCTCAAATTTTTTTTCTCTTTCTTGTAAAATAGGAGTGGACATTTTGGGTTTATTTACGGAATCGGTTTAGCCATTCATTTTTATTTGGTTTTAGTAAAGTATACCTGAATTATAGCCGAACATATAGTTCTGTTTGGTATGATTAGAAATAGGTTTGGTTCGGTTATATTTTGGTTTGGTTTTGACCTTTGATAGAGTTTAATTTGGTTGTGTCATGTGTTATGGTTATTTACAAACTAAAGGTTTTGATTGGTTTGATTCTTGTCATGCGCTGAATCTGGTATGATATAACAATTGATGTTATGGCTAGTAAGCTAGATATTAAGACTGAATAGTAAATATCTTTGATCGATTACCGAGTTGCATAGTTTTAATTAGCGCAAATTAAATCGACTTCTGTGTTCACGAATTCAATGTCTTTTTTAAATTCAATGGTCTACGAAGAAAAATAAAAACATGAACTGAGGATTCAGTTTAAATTTTGATAAATGCATAACCATACAAAAAAAAAAAAAAAAAAATTTGCTTCATATTTGTTTGAAATCATGATTAGAGTTATACATACGTATCTTCAATGCATTTTTTTGGGGGACTCCTTTATGTTTAAATCCAACGTTTAGTGATAGTCCTTTTTATTTTGTCTGCTGTTAAAAGTTTTTAGTTGTTCGGAGATATTCTTGTGTCGTACAGATGTTTATACGTTATTTTTATTTTATTTTTTTTGTCACAAGTTGCTCGTCCGAACTGTAGACATCTTTTTTTTTTACATAATCTTCGATTATTATACGAAGAAAACGAAAGTTTTCTAAAGAGGAGATTGGATTTGTATTAATTCTACAACCATTACAAATTCAATTCTTGATATAATAATGAAACTAAATGTCTTTGAAAGGTAAAAAACATCGACCCACCCTCCCCCCCAAGTTACAAAATTAGCTTACATCAGATAAAACTTCTTTTGTTTACCTTGGAAAATTTGTTCTCTTTGATTCATAAAAGTTAATCGCTTAACATAGAAAAATGTGGAAAAGTGTTCTTCGTGTCATTGATGATATAACTCATAGGTTTAGTACGTAGATTATTACTCATATGTGCTAGTATCAAATAGGTACCTACAATTATATTCATACTTTTCTCGGAATATATATATATTGAAAGATCTTCCTTTATTTCAAATTCTTCGATTTTGTATTTTTATAGGACACAGATTATGGATGGATCATAATGTTCCTGAATGCAAAATAAAAGTGAATAATGAATTTGCAGGTAAACTTTTTAAATTGTTCCTTTTCTTTTCTTTTAACTACTTAGTGGAAGCATAGAAATGATGTAGCTTGTAAAATTGTAATATATTAGTTTGCATTTTAATGGGAAACAAAAAACTATTAATTAATTAGTTTCTATTTTTTTATTGTCATATATATAGTGTTATACATGATAAATAACTTACTCATTGTGGTATAGTGATTCACTATGTTAGTTGAGAGAGAAGGCTCTGAGTCCTTCCATTATATATGTTTTAAGGGGCATGCTAAATTGGTTTCCATTTATAATTCTTTCGGTTTACGAAATTGGTTTCCATTTATAATTCTTTCCGTTTACGAAAAAAGTATATTTATCTTTGTTTTTTTCGAAAACCACCAAAAAAAAGGTAATACGAACGCATTATTAACCTAGACTCAATAACCAAATTCAATTATGAAGATACAAGTGTTTAACATGACAATGACAACCAAACAAAGACATATCAAAACAACAAACAATGGCTGATGGCGCCATTTTATATATAAAATGTGCAAATAGAGCATCCAGATTAATCATATTATAAGTTCATATTATTTATTAAAATAAAAAGAGGGTGGATTAGGTTAAATCTTTTGGAGTCCTCGAAATTAATTAATTAAAACAACTTGATTGAGCTGTATTTCTCTTTTATCGATCCATTTTGAAGCTTTTATAATATATAATCTACTGTTTTGTTTTCTTCTAGATGTCAGATTCATTTTCATACTTGTAGCAATGAGATCTCAAATACTTCGTGATTGTTGAAATCTTTATATCTTTTGGAATTTCATATTTCCAGAGAAACATCTCAAATACTTAGTTGCAATCAAATATAGATTTTTGATTGGATTTTTCCTTTGATATCTCTCCATTTACAAAGAACTTTGAGAATATAGATTGCTTTATTTATCTATTCTTGTCATTATTTACAAAAAAAAAAAAAATGGCATGATGACTCTAAAAAAACATTATATGACATTGTAGGATATTTCGTCATTATGCATGATACCAATAATTCTTTTTCTAATAGAAACGAATAAAATAATGTGATATGTTAGCAAAGAAGAAACCAAAAATAAATAAATAATGTAGTGCCGTTGAGAATCAAATGTTTTTTAGTAGTCACCATCAGAGAGGTAAAATGAGAAAATTCATCAGAATGTAAGGAAGTATAGGTTGATTACAGTTTTTCATGTGAAGTTTCACGTCACGCAACAACTTGATGAAGGTCCTTACAAAAAGTTCGATGTTGTCTTCATAAATTGATAGGAATTATGACCCATCTATAAAACCACTAAGAGAACGACAAAACCATAAGAGTTTGTGTCCCTATCCCATTCATGGCTGCTAAAACTTTGTGATTACCTTCTTGTCTCCTCTTCTTTCCCTTTATTATATAAGAAGCAAAAGTTCAAAACTTTTGTTCAAACATCACTTGCAGTCTCTTTCTCTCTCATCTGTGTCTTGTCTATGGCTACTATTGAGGAAAGCTCTGATTTGGATGCTATACAGAAGCATCTCTTTGAAGACTTTATGGTTTGTGATAGTTTCATGGGAGATTTTGACTTTGATGCTTCTATTGTCTCAGGACTCTGGTGTATAGAACCTGTGATGAATCAAGCACCTAAACAGGAACCTGATTCGCCGGTTCTTGATCCGGATTCGTTCGTCAAAGAGTTTTTACATGTGGAAGCTGAATCATCTACATCAACGAAAATTTCAGAGCTCAATTCATCATCACATGAGACTGATCAGAGTTTCTCGACAAGGAGAAAGGCAAAGAGGTTCGATAAAGAAGAAGAAGAACAGAGGCATTACCGAGGAGTGAGACGAAGGCCGTGGGGGAAATTTGCAGCAGAGATTCGGGATCCGGCTAAGAAAGGATCTCGGATCTGGCTAGGAACCTTTGAGAGTGATGTTGATGCTGCAAGAGCCTATGACTGTGCAGCTTTCAAGCTCCGGGGAAGAAAAGCCGTGCTCAACTTTCCTCTCGACGCTGGCAAATATGAAGTTCCGGCGAATTCAGGACGGAAAAGGAAGAGAAGTGATGTGCAGGAGGAGCTCCAAAGAAGTCAGAGCAATTCGCCATCATCTTCAAGGGATGTGAATGATATGCATTTATTATTTAAGAGTTTCATCGTATAAGTTAATTTGTACAGAGAAGGTGAAGTGTAGGTTAGTATGCTAACAACTCTTGCAACAAATTTTGTATGGATGTTCTGTTTTTCATGTCCAAAAGACCCTAAGATTTAGAAACAAGTTCTTGCTTCTAAGAGAGTATCTCGAGAGATTTGAGTTTCCGATCTCTAAACAACCCAACTAGTTATTAGATATAGTAATTTTATGATGAGTCAATGGTTTAGAACCAAGACAAACAAATCAATAACATACTAAGTAGCTGAAACCAAAGTAAATGATCCCAATTATTAGCAATTTTAGAAAAAGAAATCATTATTCATTGTAAACGTACACGTCAAACATAAACAGAAGGCTCTCCAACCGTTTGCGTTATGAAGACATTTACATTTTAAAGATTCGGTTTATTTGTTATTTTTTTTTTATATTTTTGCTTTGAAATTGTGTACCACATGTAAATGCATACGTAAACGTAAAACACAATCAAGGTCTCACTGATTTAGCTTCAACAAGTGAGTGTACCTAATGTTTATACAAGAGGATAAGGGGGAGTGAATCAAGATGAACAAGTGGCATGAGTGACCAGTTTAAAGAATGTAGCAGCAAATGTTTTGTCTGAAAGGTTAGGTAAAAGTCAACACACGCGATGATAAAGTATATGGACCACAATCTACAGGGGCCAGACTCTTGAAAGAGAGATGCACAACTTGCATATGGATATTTATCTAAATATCTAATCCTTCTTGTTGACAATGTCGTTTTAAATATTAACAGTGAGAAACCAGGATACCATTTTCAATCTCTTTGTCTGGTTTCCTAGTCTCGTTGATATTTTCTTATGAGTGTTATGATCATATGTTTTCCTGTTTGAACCCTTGACAGGTGGAGAAGAATCCTAATGCCAAAATGGGGTTTTATATACAAAAATGAGATATGTTATATACCTACAATGACACATTACATCCTAGTGGTGGTGATGAGCTAACTTGTTTTTCGATCGATGAAAATTTCATTTTGTCACTCATTTCTTGAAGGGGTGGCTGAATTGTCAATGCGAGGAGCCTGGCCCACCATATCGTATCAGACGCCACTGCAAGAGTAAACTTGTCATACAGTTACAAATCATGGCATAAACCATTTTACATTGGTTCATAAGAGCATAACACTTTTATCTATCAATCTTTCTTAGTTCCAAATACTTGAAGAAAGAATCAAATTAATCTCACCATCAACAATGTTTGAAAGATCAACAAAATATAAAATTTGTATTACCAGATTGTGTTGAAGAATTCAATCTAGCATGACCGTAGACCAAAAGCAAGCAAGAGCATATTTCCTGAAATGACAACTTTCTTTTGTTGGATCAAGGACTTAACAGTATTTTTGTTATCAAGAAAGCTTTTTTATACATTGAAAATAGTTGACAATTACTAGTAATAGCCGGGGAAAAAGAACACCCCTAGAATTGAATGACAATTGACACACAAGGCTGCAACTTTTACAAAGAAATACATAAAAAGGGATCCTCAGTCATCAGAGCTATAGTCGCTGGACTCAGGCAGAGGCGGGACCGTGGCACAGCAGAACGCGTCTTTGTCTTTGAGAAGGAGACAGCTTCCATCAATGTTCCATTTCAGGTCAGTTATGGAGAATCCAGGGAGGGGATTGCAAACACAGAATGCACCCGAGGGAGTCCACATGTAGAGGTGAGAGCTTCCGGTGCATAGGATAAGGCGAGTGCAGGTTGGGTCCCACACAGCGGCTCGGATAGGTTCCTTTTGGACCAGGATGGCTGCAACCTCGAGGCGTTGCATGTCCCATATCCATAGGGCAGTGGGCATACTGTCGTTTCGTGTGCATATGTACTGGCTGTCTTTGCTCCAAGCCAGAAGGCCTGAGAACATGTTGAAAGAGATTAGAAATTTTCCACATCTGATTGCGTTTGGTTGCACAAGAAAGAGCTTACCAACTCCTTGTTTTGGGTTAGGCTTGTCCGCGGGAGGTTTCTGGAAAGGGAAAGCTACCGGTAATTCCATGACATCATACCTGACACTTATATAGCCTTCTGAAGCATCTGACCATTGAACCACAAAAACAACAAGAAATGATTGAAGACTGTATTTTCTGTAACGACTACACACAAAAAGAGTGTTACGGAAGATGTCCCAATCAGAAAAGAACAGGTTTGGAACCGTAGTTACCATAGTTGCTTGGCATAAAGTTGTCATCCAGCGATAACTCAGACATATCGAGCTGCAATGGTTCATCGATTTCCTAGAAAAAATGTGACCAATAGGTCATATACACGCCTGAGTTGACAGTCAACATTTGTCCGGCTGTTTTTATCAAAGAATGGGAAAGGGGTTTACCTTGAAAATAGCAGCACAACAGGGCGCACGAACCGTTGATAGGTGTAAGAATTCAGCGAATGTTTTCCAAGTAAGGTGATTCAGGACTCGCAACATCTGGTCATAACTACCGATGGCAAGAAACTGACCACATGGAGACCAGGAAACAGTTTTCACACCAAGTCCACATTCATATGCCTGGTACTTAAATAGACATCTACCATCTGGAGAATAGATTAGAACCTGCCCAAGGGTTACAAACTTTAGAGATACAAAAACAATAAATACCTTATATTCCAGAGGCTATTCATATCTCAAAATTCAAAGATAGCACAAAGACCAAAACGATTAATACCTTATATTCAAGAGGTGAATCGCACACTACAATAGAACTATCATCAGGTGACCACTCAAGATCAGCCAAGTATAAGGTGTCAACAGCGAAGCTACCCATTATCTCCCATGATTGACAAGACAAAAGGTTTACATAGTCCTTGCAGTCACGTCGTGTACAGATTGCAGCAAACTTTCCATCTTGATTGAACGAAACTCCCTTCGAGCCATGCTTTGGCCATTGAACATGAACACATGCTGTGTTCAGAAGGGACCAAACTGTTAACCGCAGCTGAAACTCCGAGGTTGTGAGTATATGACGGCTGTCTGGGCTCCACCTAGCGTATGAAACACCAGCAGGACCTTCATCAATCTTGCAGGTCCATTCTGGTTGTGTCAATGACCAGGCTTGAATCATTGGTTTTTTATAGAGACCACAGAGAATGTACTCAGAATCAAGGGCCCATTCTATGTAGCTTATTTTATCTAAGCAAGAAAACAACTGGACAACCTGCATTTACAGAAACGCTTCACATTCATTAACAGAATCATAAGATCCCAAATAAACTTCAACGATAATGTCAAACATCTCTCAGGTTCCAATTTCCAAAAATAAGCAGAATCAAGTAGCTTATACCCAATCTGAAGTACAAGATCTCCTTGCATTTGAACATTAAAAGAAAAGTTTTTTTGGTAAGATCCGAAATCTCATAGCAATAATTGCCATTCTACCTCCGATTCCTCGGTTAAATCAAGGGTTTTAGATGA
Source organism: Streptanthus diversifolius (assembly GCA_039880935.1). Classification (NCBI taxonomy): domain Eukaryota; kingdom Viridiplantae; phylum Streptophyta; class Magnoliopsida; order Brassicales; family Brassicaceae; genus Streptanthus; species Streptanthus diversifolius. Next base: position 23,190,974 of record JAXGFM010000010.1, on the reverse strand, counting down.
AATACTACCAAATCCACCTAGTTCTTACCTGAAACGAATAAGTATCGCGGATCACGAGACGATAATCATTTGCGACGGCGACGTAACGAGAGTTTGGGGAGAAACAGCATGGACCTGTCTGCTTGTAAGCCTCTGTAAATTCCATATTTTGAGTATAATCACAGAGATTCTGCGATAGATTCTCGGAAGAGAAGAATCAACGCCAACGATCTTCGACAAAGTAAACTCTTCGATTCACAGACTGCGAGGAGCCATGGATACTGACGCCGAGATAAATTTTTCAAAATTGAAACGAGAAGAGAGATTACGAGAGAGGCGTTTCGGGTCGGGTTCATATTGGGTAGAGTAGATTGTGGGTATGGCTTTCAGATTTAGAAAAGCCCACAGGCCCATTTTCTTGAAATTATTTGTTCGTGAAATAACAATAATACCGTTCTTCTAAAAACACCTTTATCTTATAACGAAATATATCTCTTGTTAACAGTTTTAGTTTGACTTTCGAATCCAAACCCAAGAAAACAAAACAAAACATGAACACAAACTTTGATTAGTCAAAAGTCAATGGAATCCAAAGAGTACTTGATAAGCAAAACATAACAAAAAGCTTCCACCACAATCTTCTTGGAAAAAAAAAACAGAACACATCACATCGTGAACTCTCTTTATATTCCAACATTAGAATCTCTCCTCTTCACTCCTATAAACCCTAAACCTAATTTCTCCGTAAATCACTTTTAGCGATGTCTACTTGTTCAAGAACGAGAACAAAAGCTCAAAGATCGGCGAGAGGCCGTAGAAATGGCGGTTTCTCTATTTCATCGGCTGAGATTGTGGCAGATCTCGACGATATCTTGATTCAGATCCTCTTATTTCTTCCAATCAAAACTCTCATAAGATCCAAACGCGTATCCAAACGTTGGCTTTCGCTCATTACAAATCCTGATTTCTCCAACCGTATCGTCAGTTCCAACCATCCCCTCCCCATCTCTGGTTTTTTCTTACAAGGAACAAGATACATTGAATATAGATTTGTTTCTCTTGATGATGACAATGATGATGATGATGCAGTCAACAAACGGCTTTCGTTATCATCACTGTTTCGGTTTGCAGATCATCCAACTCCAATGATCGTAATGCAATCAACCAACGGTCTTCTCCTCTGCAAATGCTCTTGTCCTTCTAACCAATTCAACACAAATTACTACGTTTACAATCCGACAACGAAACAGAAGACTCTTCTCCCTCGAATCATCGATCACGTCGCGCTCTCTATAGCCTTTGATCCTTCTAAATCTCCTCACTATAAAGTCTTTTGCCTTAGAAGAAGAAGAAGCGACTCCTATTTTTTCTCTGACTCTGATCTTTACCACATAGAGGTTTACTCCTCCAATGAAGGACCTTGGAGAAGAATTGTTTCGGTACCATCTTTCACTCTTCCTCCAAACGTTATCGAGCTCGGTAACACCGTCTTCTGCAATAGCGCAGTTCACTGGTTTAGTCCCAACTCAAGAGATTGCCTCTCTTTTGATATCAATCGAGAGGAAATCAAGATTCTTCCGCTCCCTAATCTTGACCACCAAGAAGAAGAGGGCCACCCGATATCGGAACCTTGAGGTTTATGGACGAATCGAGGGGAAATATATACTTTATCGAGGTTAATGATCTGAGTTCTTCAGTCTTACCGGTTTACGAAATGGAAAGAAACGGCTCAAGCTGGTCCTTGAAGCATAATGTTGACCTAGAACCTGTTGCAGCGGGTTTTCCCGAGATGATCAGAACCGAATATTACACCTACAGGAGGATCTACGCGTTCTCTGTCATCGGTTTTGTAAAGGAAGAGACAGATGCGGAATCATACATCTTGCTTCACATTTCAAACAAGGCTGTAAAGTACAACTTCATCGACAAGACTTTCAAGAAACTTTGCAGTTTTGAGCCATCCCACGAGGATGGTGATGACTATGACTTTTATGGATTCCGAAGATCTTTCAAGTTCATCGAATCTCTTGCTAACGCCTAGGACTAGCTTATTTTAGCCCCGGGAAGCAAAACAGTCGGATAATTTCTTTTGTCAGTATCGTCCCTACGTACGAGCTTTTATTCTTGCATCAAATTCAGAACTTTTAGACACCCCAAATGTGGCCAATTATTCTCAAGTTCTTTTATATATCCGGATCTCTTCGAGTTTCCTCAAGACCTGCTTGATGTTTGGTCTAAGAGAAGGTGAAGGAGAGCAACAAGACATTGCAAGCTGAAAATACATGAGGACACATTCTTCGCTCAGATTACCATTACTCCTGAGAATCTCAGGTCGGTATAAATCAGACAACTTATGATCAAGAACAGCATTCCTCATGAAATCAGGAAGATAGAACTCATCATCGCCTGTTGGATTCTCGTTTATCGGTTCTTTACCGGACACTAGCTCAAGCATGATCACACCAAGACTATACACATCACTCTCTTTGCTCACTTCCTTCATCTTTATCAACTCGGGAGCTTTGTATCCCTCAGCTGCAGAAACATCAAGAATCTCTTGTCCTGCCGTTAGGTTTAAGAGCAAATGCAAACCGAAATCAGAGATTCGAGGTTCGAAACTCGAGTTCAGAAGAACATTCTTTGATTTCAGATTGCCGTGGACGAGAGGTTTCTGCATTTCTGTGTGAAGATAATCAAGAGCTTTGGATATTCCAATTGTGATGCTTAAAATGTTGATCCATTTTATTGATTCATCATCTCCACCTGCCAAGAAAATAATATGAATTTGTATTAGTTTAGAAATTTGACAAAGGGTTTTGTTGAGATTGATGTCCTTGAGATTTCAACTCCTTTTTCCAAGTTTCGTCTCAATGTTCTCACTGGAAGTAAAAAATGAAAGTAGAAACACAAAAATGGTAGTACCGACAAAAGACGAAGGATTATACATATATGTTATAATTCTGAAAAACTTGAGAAATAAATAATACCCAAGACAAAATAATTAAACGCTGAATTAAATGATCCAGCTAATTTGCTTAATTAAAAATAAATAAAAAACAACTCGGAAAAGTTAAAAAAATATTTACTTTCTGTCGGGAAAAAGAAAAATATTGATTCTTTACCAAAAAAAAAACGACTTTGCTGTAATATTGCTGGAGAAAAAAAAAAACAGAGTGCTTACTTCTGATGAAGTCGGAAAGATTCCCGGAAGCGAAGTAAGGATGAACCAAAAGCTTCTCTCCTCTGGTTCCAGCATAGAAACCTAACAAAGGAACCAAATTCTCATGGCGAACAAATCCAAGCGTTTCGATGACGCCATTAAACTCCTTAGAATACGATCTCACTGTACAAACCGGTCGAAGAAATCTAAGAACTCTAATTATACCGCTCCGTTGCAACGACGCCTTGTAAAGAGTGCCGTAGCTTGATTTACCGATGACTTCTCCGGGAGCATCGAGGATATCGCAGATCGTGAGATCTTCGCCGCCGCGAAACGTCACGAGCTCCTCTGTTTCTGAGGAGAATCTATGTTTGTTATGGTCGAGTGATTCGGTGTCGTATAGGTCTGTTTCGGTAGATGATTGTTTACTTCTTCTGCAGAAGATGAAGAAGACGATAAAGAAGATTACGATCGAGAATGCTGATACAGAGACTCCGAGTAACAATGTTAAAAAATGGTCTTTTCTCATCTCTGGAAAATAAAAAATGGGGAATCTTGGATACAGTATTGTGTTAGATAGGTGAGAGATTTTAGGAAAATGGGTATTGTGTTAAAATGTATGATTAGACTTTATAATATTTTTGAGGAAACGGAAACTGTGGAATTTATTGTGCACAGTGAGAAAGAGAGATTGATGGTGATGGTGATGGGAGATGAAGTTGATATAGAGAATAATTTATTTATTTTTTATTTCCTTGTAGTATCAATCTTGACTTTATGATTTCTTTGCCTTGTGTAAGGGTAATGTATATATTGTGTATATGCAATTACACTAGCTGCTTATTTTCCCAATTTCTCAACCAATTATGACCTAATAATTCCCAATTCCTAATAATTCCCAATTGTGTAAGGGTAATGTATATATTGTGTATATGCAATTACACGTCATCTTATACTTGTTCGGGTTGATTTTAGTTAACCATACGTTTTATTTTTTTCATCTGAATGATTTTCATTTGGTTATTTTTCTCCTTTTTTGCTTTTATTAACTAACTGGCCTAAAATCATAATTAAAAAGGAAGAAGAAAAAATGACAGTTTCGAGATGAGAAAAAAAATATATATACTAATATATAAATTACTTTTTAAAAAATGATGTCTCTAGTAAGCACGTTAGAAAATTAAAAAACGTTGAAAGTGGTGATGATAAATGTTGGGTTTGACTAGTCGACATTACTACTAATCTTTTGTTAGCTGTAAGCTTGTCTCTAAAATTCCTTTAATTAGACGGTTGATACAGTTCAAGCTCTGTCACCTATGTTTATGTCCCTCTGTCCCACGTCAACATCACCATGGTTATACAAGAAGCCCACGTCATCATTTAAACTGGTTACCAATGTATTTACCATTGTTATCGAAGCATAATCCTCCATAAACAATATTTCATTACTATTTAATTTGATCAATTACTTTTTTTAAAAAAATCAAGTTTTACCTACCTTAAATTAACCTTCGAGGATGAGACATATGAACTGTGTGTTTAGCATTACATTTTGATTAAGACTTATTCAGTGGGAATCAATACTACAAATAATAATAATAATATTTTTATTGAAACTGATACGTGGGTCGTTGGCAGTTTCATTTTTTATGGTCCCAATGTGAGCTATACATAAGTGGATCATACTCTCTAATAAAAGAATAAAAATGAACTTGTCACTGCAATATTATAGATCCGTGGATGAATGACCTTCACCTTTTGTTATGACTACACACAACATTGTAACATTTTTAACAATTTTTAAAAGTTGTAAAAGAAAACTTACGACTCATCATAGTATGTCTTTTTTTTTATGTTTTGTATTATAAATATAAGATCCACACCCCGTACGGGATGGCGCTATCAGTTTATAATATTGGGGTGAAACTAAAGCATTTATAAATAGGTGGGGGAAGACTGTAATTATCTTATCCAATTTGAAATCTTGAGGTAAATTATATCGACTGATAAAGTTAATAGGAACAAAACGAAACTTTCTAAAAGTATGGTGATTACTTGTGATATTTATGAAACTATTATTTCCATATCCTAATTCATATGAGCACGGAAACAGATTGTTTCCTTATTGATCTTGTCGCCAATTAGAGAGGGGATTTAGGGTCATCAATCAAATCTCGGATTTCTGGAATTCATCGTGAGTATATTGCAATGGTGCTTTCGCAAAAGATTCATGGAGCATTCAAAGGTGCAGTGGAGAGGATGACTGGTCCTCGAACGGTGTCTGCTTTCAAGGAGAAGGGAGTTCTCAGCGTCAGCGAGTTCATTCTCGCCGGTGATAATCTCGTCTCCAAGTGCCCTACCTGGTCCTGGTAAGTTCGAATTTGAATACCCACTTTTTGATTTCACAATTTTCGATATGTGTCAGCTGTGAACTTGATCAATTTATAGGATTTTAGGTGTCTGGGGTTTTGTTGGCTTTTGTACGATTGTGTGAGATTATCATTTTGGATGATTTTTACTCATGTTTTGGTATGATTTATGGATCAAAATCGTTAAACAGTACAAACGGATTTTCCTTTTTCTAATCAGGGAATCTGGTGATCCAAGCAAAAGAAAGCCATACTTGCCCTCAGACAAACAGTTTTTGATCACTAGGAATGGTAAATTAGAGCTCTTTTATGTTCATTTTCAATGTTTTTGATTGCACATTGTGGTAAATCTTGTGGCTTTTCTATGGGTTTACAGTACCTTGTCTACGAAGAGCTGCATCTGTAGCAGAGGATTATGAAGCTGCTGGAGGTGAAGTTTTGGTTGATGATGAAGATAATGATGGTTGGCTGGCAACTCATGGAAGACCTAAAGGTAGAACTTTTATGTCGGGAAATTATCGCATCTGCAAATTTTATTTTCTCCCGTATGATTTCTTACCTGTTCAATGTGTCCATAGATAAAGGCAATGAAGATGAAAACTTGCCATCCATGGATGCCTTAGAAATAAACGAGAGAGATTCTATTCAACCGATTCCTAGGTATGCTGGAGGCGAGGAGGAGGAAGATATTCCAGACATGGCAGAGTTTGATGAGATTGACAATGATCCTGTGAGTTGGTTATATGCAAATGAACTTGGTAGATTTCAGTTCTATCTGTATCTGCTAAGTATAGATTTTAATTTTTTATTGTTTATAAATAAAAAGATGCTATAAATAGACTGAATTTGACGCGAGAGTGGCTTCACAACATTATTTCTAGCCAGCAGTGATAAACTTCTTTCTCTTATCATCTCTGAGTCAGGCAACTCTTCAGACAAATTTTCTCGTGGCTCACGAACCAGCTGATGATAATATCCTTCGGACCAGAACATATGATGTTAGCATCACGTACGCATCTTTTGCCTTTCCTAATTTCATTCTTGTCATGTTCACATTTACATTCACGTGTAAATTTGTTTGAGTTCTTGTAAGATATCTCTTATACGCTTGGCTCAATAGATGGAACTTAATATTTTTTCGCTTCAATTTATTTCAGGTATGACAAGTATTACCAAACTCCCCGTGTTTGGTTGACCGGCTATGATGAGGTCTCTGACTGCGTTCAATTCAGTTTTGACAGTTTTTGCATGGTTGTCCATGTTTTTTATGCTCCCTTAAAAAAACCGTGGTACGTCTTGCAGTCAAGGATGTTACTTCAACCTGAACATGTTATGGAGGATGTTAGTCAAGACCATGCACGTAAAACGGTAATGACATAACTCTACTGCATCAATAGACTCCGTAGTGAATTTTGTGATCTTATTCTGTTTTAGAATCAGTAATGATACGGATTTTAGTTGTCTTTCACTTTCCTGACTTCCTGCAACAACTTCAATCACAAAAACTTTACAGGTAACAATAGAAGATCATCCGCACTTACCTGGGAAACATGCTTCAGTTCATCCATGTCGTCATGGAGCTGTTATGAAAAAGATCATTGATGTCTTAATGTCACGTGGAGTAGAACCTGAAGTTGACAAGTAAATTCCCTCACAAATTGATTTTTATTTTCGTATGTACAGTGATAGTTACCCTTTGCAATTCATTTCTTTATTTTCTCCATAGGTATATCTTCTTGTTCTTGAAGTTTATGGCATCAGTTATTCCAACAATCGAGTATGATTACACAATGGACTTTGATCTCGGTAGCTCAATCACTTAATTGCAGGTGAATCTCCATGAATAATATATCTTCATATACATAATATATTGGTTAGTTGTTAATAACAAACTTTAACCTTAACTTGGACTCGCTTTTTGCTGTTTTTTTCTTTTGGGTTTCCTTGCTCTAGATGGAACACACATTTGCTCTTGAATCCGAGAAACACGAAAATTACTGGAATGGCTCTTCACTGTCTATAATATTGAGTCCTCGTTTTTTGTCTTTCTAAGTTATTTTCCAATTTTCTTTTGGGACCTTCATATATTTTCTAACTACATGCACAGATATAATGGTTAATCGAACTCATATTTTCAAAATTGAATTTTATATTCAGATGTTTTTAGGGTTTAGTTTTGGTTAATAGTGAAATTGTATCCATTACTACTATGGTTGAGGGGAGTATCTGTTGATAGTCTCAAATGGTCAGGATGGCCGAGTGGTCTAAGTCGCCAGACTCAAGTTCTGGTCTTCGAGAGAGGGCCTTACGATTTCGACTTCTGTCTACGTAAAAGCTGGGCACTCAAGCTATAATATCCGGTTTGAGTTACACACAAGTTAACCCTCCTTTTTCACTTTAGCCAACCAAGTTAGATACTAAACCTGAAAAATGTTAGTTCTGTGTCCCTTGGCAGATGATGTTTTTGTCTACATAATCAATCGAATTCGTAAACCGGCTCATACTGGATAATGATTATTGAGTTTAATTACTTTATCATACACCCGTCATTTTTCCCCAAACCGAAAAAAATTAATTATATTTTTTTGTCAATTTTTTTTTTTTTTTTAATATTATTGAGTTTAAACTCTGATGATTTCAACAATTATGATTTTTTTATTATTTAATGACCCTTTCCATTTTTTTATTTTCCAGCTACTGGCTGCTTATTTCACTCATTGCTTCGTGTAGTCCACGTGGAATCCTGATTCGCAGTTCGTTGGGTTTTAAACCGGAAACCGATATTAGAGCACCTCCATCGGAGGAGCAGGGTTTTTTAAAAAAGTTTTAATAGTAAAAAATTAAAAGTATGAAAGAGAGTGCTAAAAATTTAGAAACGGTTTCTTATATAAGATATTTAAGAATCTGTTAAGAAACTCACTTTTTACACATGTCAGCTTATTAATGGGTTATATTTTTAATAAATATTTTAATTTAATTAAATTGTCAAATGTTATTAAAATATTAGTTTTATTTAAGATAAGAACTCTTCAACAGTCTCCAACCGATGGAGATGCTCTTAAGATATTTAGCTTCAACCGAACTGAATCGAAACGGAAATTTCGGTTTAAATATGAAATCATTTTCGCCAAACCGACACAAATAAATTTTGGTATGGAGGCGTCGTCGTCTTCACCGACCGCCGGTCATTTATCAGCTAAATTGCGGATTTGGGTATTTGTTAATTAAGTTTGCATACATTCTCAGATCAAACTTTACTTGGATTAGTGCAATTGGAGCATGAAGTAGTTTCAAATCGCAAACCCAGAGTCACCTCGACGAAAGGATTGGAGTTTAGCATCTCCAAAATATGGCCAGTAATAGAGATAGCGTTAATCTCTCGCGCACGTTCAAGTATTTACTAGGTTCTTCTTCATTTTGTGTTTGTTTCCTTTTTTCGAGAATCTCGCTCGCTGCATTTTGCTGCTAACTAGTTTTTTCCTTTCTTCCTCGATTGAATTTTGGAATTAGCTACCCAGTTTCTTTCTAGAGGCATCCCGTTCATATTTAATTCCTGGATCGTTAGGCATCTCACCGAAGAAGACTATGCGGTAAATAGATCGTTCTTTACCAGTTTCTTTGCTCGTACGTCCGTTGATTGAGATCCCAGTTTTGCCAATGTATGTGCTTTAACTATTTGGGTTGCCTTTAAGCTTGATGTAAAGTATTATTGGGATTGTAGGATGGGTTTTGTACAATTGGGTTAGAGGAATCTTAGATTTTTTTTATAATTGTAAAGTATAGTCTTTTAGGTGTGGAAGATCACCTTTTATTTTACCTCTGCTTGATTCTACTGGACTTTCATTCGTGTAGCTACTCGGATGATGTTTCCTTCTACCAGAAACTCTATGGGGTTTGATTATAAGCTCAATCTATGTTTTCTCATTGCAATGCAGCTCTACGCTGTCCAGTTCCATCTTTTTGTTACCTGTGTCTTGTTTCTCAGCCGGGAGGGATTCCGGCGCGCGTGCTTGCGTGCTGACATTAACAGGTACACATAAAGCAGTTTGCGCTAATCCAGTTCACATACTCAGGACAGGACTAAGTTTTCGGTCAGTGATATTCCTTAATTTCGTAATGCAGTGATGGTCTTGTATCAGAGAACGATGTGACTAAGTTATTGAAAGTGGCATGGGTGACATTTCCACTCGGAATAGCCATTACTATTGCAGCATGCATCTTTGTGCTATGGTGGCAGAACCTTAGTTATTCCGACACATATGCACAGGCTATCTTGATTAACGGTACATTGTTTTCGTTTTCTATGCCTTTATCTCATACTTCTTTTGCTTACAGCCTTGGAATCTGAAAGTTTCTGTTTTGTAGTCGTTTACTTGTGTTTGTAATAATAGTACCACATCCATTTTTTTGTCGTCCATGGCTACGACTTTCTTGTTTCTTACAGAAGTTCTCCGGTGATTCATCTAGTCTTTTTCTAAAAAGATTTCTTTCTAATAGTCCAAATTTAGATTCTGTGAATAATAGCAGTAGGATTAATCTCTTTTTTTTAAATCAAATTAAGGACTAACCCACTTAATTGGCAGGATTTGCGTGTGTACTGGAGCTTATGGCTGAGCCTTTGTATATCGTCTCTCAGACATTGATGCTTCTAAAACTGCGACTGGTTGTTGAGACTGTTGCTACATTTTCACGCTGTGTAACTTTGTGCTTTCTCATAGTCAAGCAAACAAATATGGTACGTTTTGTAAATAAGTTATTAGTTCTTATACCATTCCATTTTGTTTCTGCAGAAGCATGCTTGAAGAAACTTATATGATAAAACTAAAATCTAAGTATCTTCAACATATGTAGGAAAAAGGGATAATATTTGCACTTTCACAAGTTGCATATGGAGGTTCCTTATTTCTTGGGTACTGGGCTTATTTTCTCATGCGTGGTGTTTTCAAAAGCTTGAATCTCTTTCCTTTCAGGTATGAGTTCTCTAATATTTGATCTCTGTGCCAGCATTCTTAATTGTTGATATGTTCCAATCAAATCATTCGTTTCCAGTAACGTTTAACAATTTTGTGATGTTCACAGACCTGGGAACTTCATGGATTTCGATAAGCAGCTCTCAAACATGTGTATGCTATTTACTTTTCAGTCCTTACGAAAGTTGATCCTTCAAGAAGGCGAAAAGTTGGTCCTTGTATGGTTAGATACACCTTATAATCAGGCTGTATATGGGATCGTCGACAAACTAGGCAAGTCTCCTTGGTGACAAGATGCAAATTTTCTACGGATACAAAGTATATTATATATCTTCAAGAGAGGTTGCTTATAAATATCTCTTACACAATGACTAACCTCCAGGAAGTTTAGTAGTACGCATGATCTTTCTCCCTTTTGAAGAAAGTTCATACACTACATTTGCCAGGTTCGCATCAGGTTTATTTCTCTCCTGAGTTTAGTGTGGTACAGTATGTAATAAATCTTACTTGTAATGTTTCATGATGTTGGTTCGGATATTTATATTCTTTCAGCTCATTGAAATAGATGGTTTTTATTTCCCTCTTTCTTGACAGGTGATGATTACCAGCAAAAGAGGAAGAAACTCGGAATTTGCTTGACCGAGGCCTTGAAGCTTGTAATGTTAATAGGTATATTTCTATGTATTGCAGTTAAGAAATCCTATTGCAATGTCTTGTACCAGTCCATAAAACCGGGCATCATGGTTATCAACTTCATTTCCAGATCCCCAATTGTTTTTGTTTTTCAGTGTGTGTAAGACGTTTAACTCTAATCTTCGGTAACTTCCTTGGAATTTCTAGGTCTTATATTTATGGCATTTGGCCCGGGTTATTCATACTCTCTCATCAGATTGTTGTATGGTGAAAAATGGAGCGATGGAGAAGCTTCCTTGGCGTTACAGTTTTACTGTCTCTACATCATTGTCCTGGCAATGAATGGTTAGTAATCACTTCTACATTTTCCGAATGCTTATTGACTTGTTGTTTGCTCGGTTACTAGTTGCATTTTTTAGTCTTGGTTACTTTGTCAAATATTTTGTCAGGAACCTCCGAAGCATTTTTACATGCAATTGGAACAGAGGATCAACTGAAGCGCTCAAACGACATGTTGCTTGTATTTTCACTGATTTACATCACATTAAATATTCTGCTGATAAGATCTGCAGGAGCAATAGGTTTAATCTTGGCGAATTCCTTGAGTATCCTTCACCCATACATATGTATATATATTAATATATATGTAGATTCTGCAACTACAGTAACCCTTTTTTTTAGATCTTTTTGGTCTTCTTGACTTTTCCGGAAAAAATAGATATGATTTTTAGGATCATCTATTCAGGAGAATTCATCCAAAGCTACTTCCAGGTATGCTTTGATTTAATTAAACCATCTATTGTGTTGTGATAATTACGGTTCTTTTGTTGTTGTTTAACTCCACAATTGTCTACAGGGCGACCCTTCTTCTTCATTCTCGTTCCGAAAGTGTTTTCCTTCAGGTTGGCAAATTCTTATACTCTCGGGCATAATCACTGTCATCTCAGAGAAAACCATTCTCGACCATAAGAATTTTTGGGCAACATTTCCTGTCCATTTCGCCATCGGTTTCCTTTGCTTCTGTGTTTCAGCCATTGTCATGTAAGTCCTCCCTCTCCTATGCCAACAACAAAAATCCATATCTGAAAACAGACTTTTACTGTCTCTTTGTTTTGGTTCTACTACACGCGAAAATTTGTTTCTTTCAACCATTGATTATATGGTTTCTGCATAACTTACTTTTTGAAATCTTGTGTATTTCCTCTTGTAGATATCGGCGTGAGAGGCTGTTCATCAATAGAATCATACGTTTCAGGGATCACGATCACGGCGACTGAATAAACCATTAAACCGTTGCATGTCTTGGTTTAAATGTGGTTAAGGACCCGGTTTATGTTGAGGAAGAGAAGGTGAAACATTTGTATTACTGGAAAAGTTCTTCATTTTAATTTTAACATGAATATTGTAACCGGCAACGAAACTCTATTCGGCCTTCGTTTTTTTGTTGCAAATTTAACATATGGATGAAACCCCTAAAAGAAAAGAAAAAAAAAATAGAATATACTACCCTACCATCTAAAGATCAAGCATCACATTTCCACCATAAAAACTGGAAGTCCATGTTCACTTCTATGGAACAATTTGAAGAAATATATAAACAGTTGCTGCTATTGAAAAGAAACTAGATTGGTCATGGGTATATGATGTGGATAGGCAGTTCAAGGAACAGACTAAGAAGCTTATGAACATCAGATAACGAGTGCCTACTTGTCAAGATAGAATTGATTGGAATCTAGTAAGTAATGTATTCTTTCTATTACCTCAAATTTGGATTCCTATGCACAATCCGAAATTTGCAGGGGTGCACCACTTGTCTAAGTTTCTCTTGGATACTCTACCACTGAAGTTTATTAGTTGTATTAGTGAACAAAAATGTTGAAGCTTGAGTTTAATTCTACAATAAAACATCCTCATATGGCCACACGGATTATTTTGAATACTGTAGTCTTCATTTATGTGAGGTTGAGCTGCTAAAATGTTTATTACACCATGAAACTTGAATTGTATACACCATCGTAGCATCAGTGCATACCTTAACATACCGCTTTAGTTCTTTATCCTGATACTGATTGGAGCTGACCATTTATCTCATAGTTTAGCTTTGAAATTACCTTTGGTCTTAATACGTTTTTGCATCTGTGTGTAATTGATATAATTTTTAAAGCAGGCTGCAAGAGAGAAGATTGCTCTAGAAGAAGAATGCCGTCATAAGTGCAATAACATCCAGAAGATTAAGGATTGTGTTATGAGGCTTGAACGGCAGATTAAAGATATTGATGAAATGACTATAAGAAGCACACAGGTCCTCGTTACTTGTCATTGACATTTTTATTCTTCAACAGGTTAAGATGCCTCAAGATGCAACAAGTAGCTGTTCGAGACACTAGAGGGATTTCAGGTCTGCCTCTCTACTCTATTTGAATATGAATTAGGACATCAAAGTCCCACATTTGAAACTTAGTACAAGGGTGTTTTAAACATGGTCCGACACATGAGATTAAGTGTTTAAAAGCCGTTGAAGATGAAACTTAACAAAGAGTGTAAAACTTTGTTGACCTTTGTTTGGTATTACATTCTATGTTTTCTTCTACATTTGACTTTCTTATTGCTAAGTTTCTGAAAGCTAATTTCCTCCGTTGAGAGTCTAGCCAGCTTGAGAGTTTGATCAATCCCACCTCGTGTCATAATATTCCAGGTGGAGAACGGTCTTTCTCGACTTTATGCTTTGCATTAGCTCTTCACGATATGACTGAGGCCCCATTTCGAGCAATGGACGAGTTTGATGTGTTTATGGTAATCTTCACATCACTCATTTACATGCGTTTGTGATGCTTTTAGCCTGTTTAAACGCCTAAAGAGAAAAATGTATCGGCTTCTGGCAATTTCAGGACGCTGTAAGCAGGAAAATCAGCTTGGACACATTGGTTCACAACTCCTCATGATATCAGGTAATAACTTCTTCAACTTAGTGAAGAAACACCACACACAGTTTTCTTAAGCAAAATAGAATCTCAAAATTCAAATGTAATGTTGTAATCTCTCTTTTGCAATGGCAGCATGGTGAAATCACACGAGAAGATCAAGAAACAACAAATGGCTGCTCCTCGTTCTTGACCTCCAAAGAAATCTCTCTTTTTGTATAAATTCCATCTAAAAAAAAAGGTTCACCATTTTAATCTTATGGTAATGGGAGTGAATGAGTTGGTCTGCTTATAGTTTTAATTTTTGTTTCTATCCTATCTATTGGAAGCTTCCATTTTGTCAGTATGTGTATAGATTTTTAATGAATAAAATCTAGTGGCCTCAGATTTTGGATCAAAAAGAGTGAGAGTGACAGGTTTCACTGTGCATTTGAGACCGTTTGTAAGTGATTCCGATATATCTAAACAGTTTTGAAAAGAAAGCTAACAAAAAGAGACCGAATCTTTCGTGTATATAGAGAGAGAGAGAGAATAAAGATTTGTTAAATAATCCAAAAATCACATTAAAAAATTTTCTCTTGAAAAACAAAAACAAAAAAGTGATAGCAAGTTTCGCAAAGTTTCAAACTTCCCATTTTAATTGCAGAAACCTGTTAACGTTTCAGAAACAAGAAAAAAGAACGAAGTTTTCTCGGGAAAATTCAACCATTTCCTCCGAGAAACGTTGGTTTCAGGGATAGGGATCACTTGACGAACGGCCGGTTAAACTGTGGCGGAGAATGTGAGGCGAAAGTATGTCGTTTATGGGGAAGAAGAAGGAGAGTAGTCCAGTTTCGCCATTGAAGAAACGACGAGCTAGCTGGTCAGAACTTTGGGTTAACCATCAACATTTACTGTCTTCTTCGCCGCTCGATTTCGCTTCCATGTTCAAGTCTCTGACCCCTCCAATCGCCAAATCCAAAACCCTACTCCCCGATTCATGCAAGACCGATCTCACCCTTCTCTTATCTGACCTCACTCTCCTCACAATCATCGACAAAGTCTCTGTATCTCACCGGAAGAATCTATCTCTGGTTTGCAAGAGATGGTTGAGACTCCATGGTCGCCTCGTACGGTCGATTAGGGTATCGGATTGGGGGTTTCTCGAGTCTGGTCGGCTGGTTTCGAGGTTTCCCAATCTGGATAACGTTGATTTGGTCAGTGGGTGTTTGGTTTCGCCGCCAAATTCAGGTATTTTAGTTAGACACAGGATAGTTTCGTTTACTGTTGGTGTAGGGTCTTACCAGAGTTGGAGCTTCTTTGAAGAAAATTTGTTGTCTGTTGAGATGGTTGATAGAGGGCTAAGAACCCTTGCATGTGGCTGCACCAATCTCCGGAAACTCGTAGTGACAAACACTAGTGAATTAGGGTTGTTGAATGTAGCTGAAGCGTGTTCCAGGTTGCAAGAACTCGAATTGCACAAGTGCTCTGACAGTGTTTTGCTTGGAATTGGTGCGTTTGAGAATCTGCAGATCTTGAGATTGGTCGGGAATGTCGACGGTTTGTATAACTCTTTGGTTTCGGATATCGGTCTGATGATCTTGGCTCAAGGGTGCAAGAGACTGGTGAAGCTTGAGCTCGTCGGATGCGAAGGAGGATTTGACGGGATTAAGGAAATAGGCGAATGTTGTCAAATGCTCGAGGAGCTTACTGTTTGTGATCATAAGATGGAGTCAGGTTGGCTTGGAGGTCTTGGATATTGTGAAAATCTCAAGACCCTGAAACTCGTTTCTTGTAGAAAGATCGATCATGATCCTGGTCTAGGTGAGTGGTTGAGTTGTTGCTGTCCTGCGCTGGAGCGGTTACACTTGGAGAAGTGTCAATTAAGAGACAAGAATACCGTAAAGGCTTTGTTTAAGATGTGTGAAGCAGCGAGAGAGGTTGTTTTCCAAGACTGTTGGGGATTGGATAATGATATCTTCAGTTTGACAATGGCTTTTGGGTACTAACAAAACCTTATTTTCCTCTTAAATGCTTTTGAGATTTGGTAGTGGTGAGAATATGAACTGGTAAATAGATCATCACATATCTAGGCACGATGTGAACGTTGAAGTTACAGCCTTTAAGCCAATTTAGTTCCTGCTAGTTAGTGACGCAAACCCGTTAGATATAAAATGTTTGAATCTTTATGTCAATATTGTTTGCTCGCTTTGCAGGAGAGTGAAGCTTCTGTATCTGGAAGGATGCTCATTGCTAACAACATCGGGTCTAGAATCCGTGATTCTACTTTGGCACGAGCTCGAACATCTGAAAGTGGTTTCGTGCAAGAACGTAAAAGATTCAGAAATCTCTCCGTTGCTCTCAGCTTTGTTCTCAGACTTGGTAGAATTGCAATGGAGACCAGACACCAGATCCCATCTCTGTTTGAGCCTTACAGAGACCGGAATTGGGAATAAAGGCGGAAAATTTTTCAAGAAAACATGAAAGTTTATTTTAACTCAGAAACTGTTTCTCTTCAATGTTTTTTAAATCTTTCTTCAAGTTCTTTCTTCTTGTTGAACAAAGTAGCAATCGCTGTAAATTTTCTTCTTTTTATTCGTTTTCTCATGACTCCGGATCGTTATTTGACCCTTGAAAAGAGTAGTTATACTGGGTGCGATTATTCAAAACTATAAAGAAGAGTGTTATTTTCTAAAACCTGATTACCCCATATATTTTAATAAATAATTATTAAAAAAATTTAACACTTTCTATAAAATATAAAATAAGTGTTCATAAGTAATCCTGAAATCATTACAGATATATTTTGTACCTCTTCTAAAGTTCTGCAGAACCAAATTTCTTTTTTTTTTTTAAATCTATATCTGTATTCCCTGAATGACAAATGTGAGGTTCAGTTATATGCATTATAGCATAATTAGGCCAGTAAACAATATAAAAGTGTTACAACTTGAATTAGGTTCTCTTAAGTGGTTTAGGTTAATCGATATATATATACATATATCATTCGTTTTTCATACCAAGAATATCACATGGGCCGGCTTTGTTAAAAGCTAGACGATTTTCATTTTTAGTACATAAAGTAATAATATGGAGTTTTTTTTAATAATATATAATATGGAGTTCCCAAATAATCTCTTTTATAACTATATTGCAATGAGTGCATATGATATACCAGACAACATCGTTCTTTTTATTTCTTTATCATGTTGTATTTGATTAATTAAACATGTTGTAATAATAGGTTACAACTTTGAAGTTCCCTTTTTAAGAAAAGTTAACGAACTTTTTTCTTCTTCTTCTCTGATCTTTATTTTGATGAAAAAACATCCATCCGCAATAATTCAGAGATCTGTATATATGGCAAGGGCAATCTCTATTTCTCTAACAGAAGTTAGTTTTGTTTTAATTAAAATTTTCGAATCTACAAAAAAAAAAAATTATTTAAGAATTCTTTTTGACACACTCACAGAGATATATATAGTAACAAAACCTGCATAAATATAGACAAAAATATTTTATTCAAGCATATATATGTAGCACTGGATTTGATATCGAAATGATGAAACAATATATTTTTCTTCTAGCCAATAGAATTAATTTCGCATCATAACTTTTAATCGAACCAGCTATGAGTTTTTTCCTTCAAAACACATGGAAAAACTTGTGAATGGTTAGAGCTGTATATAACCGTGGTTGTAGACTTAATAGTGTTTATTTTTCCATCTCTTTTACATCTAACTTATATTGTACGGCCATATGTATGTCTTCTTCTTCTTTTTTTTTTTTTCTGTGTTCGATCGTTCCAGGAATGGCTACGCTCTTAATTGACTCTCGTAGCCACTAAAGAACAGCCACGTAACTCCCGAGTAGTACTTCCTAACAAGGTCAACTATCGATAATTACTTGATTAGCTCTCATTTACGCTACGTGTCAATATATAATTGGCTAATAGCTGGCACCTAAAATTGTTTATGTGTGATTAAAATCGGCATGACGTTGCAGATTGTGAACAAGTTGACTATCCTAATGACCGGAAGTCTTTGGGATTACTCGAGAAACAGCCAGACACGTGGTCTTGTCTTATTAGATCTATTTCCTTAAATAGAAATATTAGTTGCTTTCGTACCAACCTAATTTGCAACATTTTCTATAAGTAGAATTTTAATTTAATAGACGACCAAATCTTATTGGATCTGTTCTTTCCTCACCCCACGATTTGTTTTTTATTTTATTTCAGTTCTTTAGAATATTATCGTCTGATCCACTATTTTGACAAACAAGTTTGTCATTACTGCTGGCTTTAAATTAGAAGAAGATTAATCAAAGATTTTCTTATAAAATTATAGGGAATATCACTTTTTTAGAAAAGAGGAAGTCTATTACGATAGGTATTTACTTTAACGGGGTAAAGTATTTTATAGTAAAATAACTTTGAAGGTTCATCCTAAACGTATATTTTTACCTTATTTACTATGGGATATACGTTTTTTTTTTTCCGCCGAAACTGCATTATCATCTGTCACCCCAATATTTGTTTAATTAGGTGAAGAAATTATTTCATTTTATTTTGAGGGAATATACTAGATAGGTCACTAAGTAAAGGCTACACCTTTGAAATTTCTAATTCTTATCTGCGTATAAAGGAAGCACGCGTCTCAACTTGATACACTTATGCTGCTAATGCGTATGTCATTTGCTTTAATATGTACATTATACAAAATATACATATCAATATGTCTTTACGTCCAATTTCAAACCCATTTATTTAATTAACAACATAATAAATTGACTTAACAAGATTAATTACAAATTAGGGCTAAAAATAAAATAAAAATCTAATTAATCGATGGTATAAATAGTGTAATAAACAGCCAAGTTTTGACTGACAATACCACCAGGAATATATTTAAAAATGGTTTTTTTATATATTTAATATTGATAAAAAATTATAAACCATCGGGATTCAGTAAACTGTCCAACATCAACATCCATCGAGAATTATTCTACAACATTATTATCATACATCATCAAAAAAACATTTAAAAGGATTTCCAACTATATTTATCTTGTGGAATTTCGTCAATAATATTCTGACAGATTTTAAATATTATGATAAAAAAATTATTATCGAAACCAAAAAGGAGGAAATTATATTGAAGACAAGGAACATAAATATATAAGTCCATGACAAAGTCCCATGTTTTTAATTTAATTATTATTTTAACCTAATATGTACTCTATTTTCAATTTTGACTTTTTACCTCGTTAGGCACCGTTAGTCAACAGTAAAATAACATATATTTGACAGATAAGGAAACAAAATTAAAGAACCAATAAGAGTAACAGCAGAAACACCATTTGTCAATCATAGTCATGCCTTTCTGGTGAGTTATATTTTAAAATGATTAATATTAAAATATTAGTAATTTTTTTAATAAATAAATTGGTGTCGAGTCATCAAAATTTCGACAATTAATTACTTGTAATGACATGCATGGACCTCTTTATCAAAGTTAACAAAAAAAATCAATGAATTGATGAATACCGAAAACGGTTATAATCATAACTCTCTTGAATCACATAAATATAACTTTATAATTTAATTTTACTCACTGACAGTCTGCCATTATTCATTGCATAACTTAACTAGGAAAAAAAAAAAACTTGCTTTGGTTGTTCTCTGAATTTTCATTATAACGTTAATAATTATTCTCACCGCGTTAGATTCAAAGAACCAAAAAGGAAAAAACTAAGTCTATGATTATAGATCCGAATATAGTTTTATTAATTTCATTTTAATTACAATTATTTTTCAAAAGAATAAAAAAAACCCAAAAAAACAGAAAAAGGTTTCTTTCTTTTTTAAAAGGGAAAGTGCTAAACAACCTAGCCAAGTTGCGTTACACACTACGTATCTTCCTCCTCTCACAAAATATGGACAAATATTAATTTTTATTTTATACATAAAATAAAATTTTGTAGATTGAAAAACGATCATTTTCGTCAAAAAAATTCTACCTTTCGAGTTCCATTTAGTTCTTCTCCGTCTCCTTAACCTCTCTTCTCTTTTCACATTTACTCTCTCTCTCTCTCTCTACATATATCTATATATATA
Organism: Streptanthus diversifolius; assembly: GCA_039880935.1. Classification (NCBI taxonomy): domain Eukaryota; kingdom Viridiplantae; phylum Streptophyta; class Magnoliopsida; order Brassicales; family Brassicaceae; genus Streptanthus; species Streptanthus diversifolius. Next base: position 23,170,845 of record JAXGFM010000010.1, on the reverse strand, counting down.
TTCTCTGAACCCATCTCTTGAAAACATTCAAAATCATATCTTTCTCGATCAAATAAAAAAACCATTTGAGAAACACATGTTAATCTATCAAATAAGGTTTTGATTTTGTTCCGGGATCAGATATTTGCTTTTCTTTTAGGGTTTAAGACTTCTTGGGGGATAAAAAAAAGATGGAAACTTTTGGTGGGTTTCACAAGGAAGATGACGAGCAGATGGATTTACCTCCTGGGTTTAGGTTTCATCCAACAGACGAAGAACTCATAACCCACTATCTTCACAAGAAGGTTCTCGACATTGATTTCTCAGCTAAAGCTATTGGTGAGGTGGATTTGAACAAAGCTGAGCCATGGGAGTTGCCATGTAGGTTCAAACAAACCAAGTCTTTATAAAATCTCTGTTCTAAAATTCAGATACGGTTCTTTTCTATCATTGTTCTTGAAATTCTAATGTGTTTGGACTTGTTTTTGGTTAACAGACAAAGCAAAAATGGGTGAGAAAGAATGGTACTTTTTCTGTGTGAGAGATAGAAAGTATCCGACCGGTCTGAGGACTAACCGGGCAACTCAAGCCGGTTATTGGAAGGCGACGGGGAAGGATAAGGAAATTTTCCGAGGCAAATCACTAGTTGGTATGAAGAAAACACTTGTTTTCTACAGAGGAAGAGCTCCAAAAGGGCAGAAAACAAATTGGGTGATGCATGAGTATAGGCTTGATGGGAAACTTTCTGCCCACAACTTGCCCAAAACCGCCAAGGTAAACCTAAAAATCCAAGCTTTGCTCTGTTCTTGCTTTGTTTTTTTTTTCTTCTTTTGTTTGATAGATTTTGGGGTTTAATTCCATTTGGCAGAATGAATGGGTGATATGCAGAGTGTTTCATAAAACTGCTGGTGGCAAGAAGATCCCGATTTCGACTTTAATCCGAATTGGTTCTTACGGAGGTTCTAGTTTACCACCTTTAACCGATTGTTCACCATACAATGACAAAACCAAGACCGAACCGACTTACGTGCCCTGCTTCTCCTACCAAACTGAAACCAGAGGAACATTACTCAATCACTTCAGCAACCATGCCCTTAGCTCGATCCAACCCGATTTTCTCCAGAGGATTCCACTCTACCAACCTCAATCTCTCCACGTTTCCCAGAATCCACATAGTTCTGATCCTGTTCTTACTCAAGAACAATCGGTTTCTCAAGCCATGTTTGAGAATAACAGAAGGCAGAGCTTCAAAACGTTGAGCATCTCGCAAGAAACCGGAGTTTCTAATTATACCGATATTTCATCGGATTTTGAATTTGGGAGGAAAGGATTCGATCACCAAGAAGTTCCGTCTTCCTCCACCGGTCCGGTTGATCTTGAACCTTTCTGGAGTTACTGAAGATTCAGAACCTCACAAGTCCATTATTTTAGGTCTTAAGTACGAAGAACTTTGCAAAGTTTTATCCTTTTAGCGTGGTGTGCTAAGTTTGTATAAATTATTATATCACTGTTTCCCACTATTTTAGTGTTTTTATTATTATACTCAACTGAAACTTGATATTAGAGAGACTGATAGAGAATAAAAAGCGAAGCAACTAATTTCCTTAAATTTTTGGTTTCTTCAAAAGTTTTCATGCATCATGGTGAAGAATTTATATCATCGAAATTAAGGACTATACCCATATACATTAGTACAATGGGGCTATTGGGATAATATAAAAACAAAATGTATACTCGCGCATATATTTCACATGCACCGATGACATAACATATGTATGAATTATGATACAAGGACTAGATATGGCTAGCATTATATATAGAATCACATATATCAAAATAATTTATATATTTTAAACGGAAAAACATGAAAACAACCTAATAATCGGAATCCATGTTTTCTATTTCCCACTTATAATATCTAATTATACATATAACTACTCTCTTTTGCTGCCGTCGCCGCCAAGATTATCATATTTCAAGTCGCTCATAACATAGCAGACGTCTGTAACGCTGTGAAACCTAGCTTAGTATTTATGTTCTTATATCTGAACTTATTGTCGACGTAAACTTTTATTTTTATACAACTCGCTCTAACGCTTTTATCAGTCTAGTATTGAACCGAAATCACAGTCGCATAAGGAACTTATTGTCGACGTAAACTTTCCAAACAAAAGCAGATGCCATAGACCAATGGTGGGACGCCAGAAGTAGATATCCGACAATTTCATGTCATTATGTATATTCATACATATATTAAAGATAGTGGGGATATATCATATAATTATCTTTCTTTTAGTTAATAAATGTTTTTAAAACAGAATTTCCATGAAAATGAAGCAAAAAATTCACGCAAATATTAATTTTATAAAGACGATTGAATGGTTTCCATGTATGTAATTACTATTTTAAAGAACTAACTCAATATTCTTAAAACACTCTAACACATGAACAACACTTTTTATTCCATCTGCTTTTGAAGTAAAGGGATTATCTAAGTAGTTTCGTTGCTTGTCGATTCTCTTTCATTTTCCCCATGAAGAATCTATTCCGTTATAAAGTTGTTACGCATGATGTATGAAATGTACATATACACGTAAAATAATATCATACTTTGAGCAACTTTTCACTAATATTATCTTAAAGTCTATATACTTTGACTAAGAATATATCATTTACATTTATAAAATAACCCATTCTTTATAAAATTGATAGACCACAGAATAAGATATCAGATACTTATTAAAAAAAATGATGGAGAATATGACTGAAAAACTTAAAACTAATTAATTTTGGGTTTTCTAAAAACAATTTACAGTAGTAAGCACTAACCAGAATGAATTAGGCACGTGTTTAATATGATCTACTATAAAAAGATCAATTTGAGTTCCACACAACCTCATCTTTAATAATTTTTTTCCTTTTTTTTGTCAACAACAAATTTTTTCCTTTAATTTTTCCTTTTCTTTATTATATATTTTGCACCACCACCTCTCTATATTTTTTTCATTTAGATTTCAGAAAAGAAAAAAAAAATCGTGTTCTGTGTTCTACCAAGATATCAGACACTAATGGGAAGAGAATTCGCTTTGTAGAAGATTGCAAATTAATTAATTTGGTATTATAAAATCGTCAAAATGCTTCGTTCTAAGACTTGTTGAAAAAACTTGACAATATCATTGTTTTGTTTTTGTTTTTTTTGCGAAAAACATCGTTGTTTTGTTGGATGTTAAACTTTTTTCTTATAGCATGCTTTCGTCGGTAGCCTCTTACTAACATCTTTCATAATCACTAATGTAATATATAAAAATGCCCATTTTGAAGTTTGGATATTAACAAAACAGAAGTTGATTACTTTAGTTACCTTTCACAACTAGATTCCCAAAACCCTAAAACACTCGAAATAAGTTTTGTATTTTGCTAATTTTGGATTTGTATATACTTCAGATGAATTTGAAATCTCACCCCTCAGTTAATTGCGGACTAGAAAGGAATACGTATACCCACGTGTCGAATTTGAAGTAATTAGTCGCCACTTTAGTTCAACTTTGTTTTTTGTTTTTATTTACTGGTTTGTTTATTTTCTACTCGTTTTTTTTTGTTTGAAAAGTTTATTTTCTAGGTAAAACAGAATTACTAAAACTCTCGTCATTCGTCAACAACTCTCATGTTTCTCACTTTTTCCTTATTCTCTGGATAGGTGTTGGTGTTTGGGTATCCGTTCAGTTTCGTTTTGGGTAATTCGGTTTTTCGCGTTTAGAGAATAGAAACTATTTGGGTATTTTTTATTTTCGATTCGAGTTTGGTTCGGTTCTATCTAAATTCGGATTGGGTCTGGATATCCATAATATATTTTAAAAAATAAAAATAATTAAATTTAAATAAAAATTGTTTAAATTTTGACAAATATAACTTAATTTTTTTAGATATTTCAATTTTTTTGAATATTTTAATTATTTTAATCTTAAATTAACTAATAAATTTAAATTTATTATTATAATTTGGATATTTAAATATAATTATATTTTAGATATTTTGGATACCCATTCGATTTTCTGTTTTTCGGATATAAGAGTTTAGGAACAGTTCAATTATTTATTAATTCTAAATTCGATTCAATACTACTTTTTTGGGCCAGGTTTGATTCGATTTTTCGGATCTGATTATTTTGCCCAACCCTTCCTCTTACTGCTTGTAACGACTCCTATAAACTTCCCAGTGGGCTTCTCGATGTGGGCCAATACTTTTGCTGAGATTTGGGCCTTCCTTCCCAAGATCCCAATATGCTTTTTCATCTCTCAAGCCAATTCCGGTTGACCTACTTAACCAGAAGACTGCAATCAATTCCGAAATTGAGCCAATCTTGATATTGAAGTGGAGGGATTTTCATAATCATCCTGCACATACTATAGCCCGTTAATGAATATAAATATATACTTTATGTACAAGATGTCCATGGTTGAAAAAAGAAAAACTATATTTGTCCATGTCAGTGATTAACTGGATTCACGTGGTTAAATGGAATCTGGCTTAGTCTCATAAACTACATGGACATAATTTGGTGCAATGGTCCAAATGGGTCAAGCTATTTGTTTGATGTAGTAATTTATGATAACTAAGTTGTTGAAAATTTTGTCTCACACATGATATATATATGGTGAGCAGAATTGGTTTTCAGTGTAGTAAATCTACTTGTTAGTATATATATAGTTTTAAATAAAACACGAGGAAGTGAAAAGTAAAAACAGAATGCAAAAAAAACTTAATAACGTTTGTAATTTAAGATGAAAGTATTTAGTAACAACTAAGTCACCAATCATATCAGAATTCATACAACCTGATCGGTAATTTAATACTTTTTATATTTGAGGAAAAAATAGTTCAAAATATTATAAGAAATTAGTTAATTTTTGATAATGATTATAAAGATATCCACACTTACCATTAAATAAACGTTTAGTTTTGATACATAATATTTTCGTTGTCCGTACTAGTAGTCAGTCGGTCGTAGCGAAATATTTGCCCAAAAGAACAGACAACGAGATAAAAAAAAAAAAAAAAAAACATCTCAAAAAACGCCTGATCAATCAGGGTCTCGATCCCGTGACCCACAAGCCACTTGCCTCTAACCCTAATCCGGCCACGCCCAAGGCTTCTGATTTCCAAGATGACTCAAAACCGAGTAACCTTGATGAGCAATCACAATCCGGTTCGATGTCTCCATCCTCTATTCCTCTTTCTTCAAGCTCCAATAATCTACCGGAGATAAGCAACTGTGTTGAGACACCGATAAACTATGCTTCCTTGAACTCCAATAAATGTTGTTTTAAAGACATCGAGTTCTACATAAAAACCTTTAAACAACGTTGCAACTAAGGCCGCGTCCATTGGCAATATCTTATCAGCGTCCATGGAAAGAACCTTGATCCGCTCTACAACACTGTCTCCATGTCTCAATGATGGGTTTTCCGAAATTATTCAATTTCAGATGGAAGAATCTGATCCATTCTCTCACGCATCTGAACACATAATTGATCATATGAAGGAAGATATCGGCATGAACTTTGATCTCAATAATTCCGAATACGATTTGTCGCTGCAGTTTCTCGAGCAATTTAGTAACAATGAAGGCAAAGAAGCCGAGAATTTTGGAGCATATAATCAAGATCTCCTTTCTTCTGATATCTCATCAACAAGCGTTGATGAAGACAATATGATGCGAAACATAACCGGTTGGTCTAGTTATCTTGTTGACCATGACCAAGATTACGACATGAGGAACTTCATTTGATTCGTTGGTTGCTTACCGGACTGAAGTTGACCGGTTAATTTCATGGTTTAGCCATGAAGCCCAAAGATAGGGTTTAACAATGTTGATTTCTCAGGTTATAAATTAAGGTTCACCATAGTCTATAGGGTAACTATGTAACGAATAAAGGACTCTCTTAGTCGATGAAGTTTTTTTAAAAGATGTGTTTTTTTTATTTGGTTGAAGAGGTAACTGGTTAGCCATAAATTAAAGAAGATAAGAAAAAATATATTAATTGAATACTAAAGTAGTGGAGTAGAATAAAAAGGACTATAATTTATTGTCTCATAAACGAATTTGCAGAGAGATGATACTTTAACATTACATTGTTACAGCAAAATATCTTAAGAAAAAGTCGAGGAAATTGAGTAGAACGTTAAAATTACCATTAACGATATAAGAAGATGATAACATTTTAATGACCAGTCTACACTAACTTTTATTCATTTAAATAATCTGCCGACCATGTACAACTTCTCAGAAGACCAAAAGCTATCTTGATAAACAAACAAAAAAAATTTGGTAAATATTCACAAAGTGTATAGTGATCTTTCGTAATCGGTCGTCCGCATTATCTTTTTTCTTTCATCATAATTTAGAAAATAGCAAAATTTTATATTGGTACGTATACCAATAAAATAAAAAACAAATTAGATAAAATTGGCGGTTCCCAATCTGTGTATATGAATGGTCCACAAATGGAGTACTTAATTAGACTCAAAAGCTAATGAGCAGTAAGTGAGCAATCATAATTGGATTGATGACTCGACAACTTGTATGCAAACAAAGACAATTTAATAAACATTAAGTGATATCTTTATAGTTCTTACTAGTATGTGTGATACAATAGCGTTGGTTTTTATGTGGCTGCTAACGTATAAACGTTAACAGAGACAAACAAAAAAAGAGATGATTAAGAAGAGTGTCGTTGCGTCTACTTTCACTATTAACGCCGTAAAAATTAACGACTCACATGCTAACCTTTTTTTGTTTTCTACAGTTGTCATTGATAAACAAATTTGTCGTCATGTTTCTGTAAATAACGTGTCATTGTTGTTGTTCAAATGAACAGAGGCTATACTACTGAGCTTTATAATGATGATGAAATTATAGAGACATTGTAAATCAGTTTTTTTTTCTTACCTAAATTATTCAAACTACTTTTGGATTATTATCAATAAAGAGAAAACAAAACGTGGATTGTGGAGTACCTAGTGGGACATCTGAATTAGAGAGAAAAATGTTAAAAATATTTTTAGATTAGATAACATCTGCATGTACATACAAAGGAAAAAAGTATATTGTGAGAGAACCCAAAAACGTGTACTACAAAATTCGGCCTACCTAACCTCCTTCCAGGGGACTTTTAAACACATTACTTATCGTTAATTTATTTTATTCTATATTAGAATTCATTTTATTCTATATTAGGAATAGTCATACGTGCATTTTATATAATCTAATGTGTAACAGTTTATTTATCAACATATTGTGAATTTAATTTTTGGATATTTTATTTTTAACTTACATAACTCTTTAGTATTTTTTACTTTTTATAAATGCTCATATATATTTTTAATATTAATAAAACAATTTTATATTTTTACTATTATTAAAAATAGTTTAGTAAGAATAGGATAATATCTGGTAATCTTAACTTTAATATTTCAAAAACGTTTAAAAATATGTTTCATGAATTTATTTATTTTCTTTCAAATGTCGAGAAATATTTTTTTTTGTTTCACAATACTAAAATTAAAAAAGAAATAAGTCAACAATATTTTTTATAAAATTAAAAATATTTTTAATCCATTTAAACTTGTTTAAACTATCAGATCAATTCTCTTCTACAATGGAAGTAAGATATGTTGTAGTAACTAAATTGTAATAACTAAATATATTAATGATAGAATTCATGATTAAAAATATAATTTTCTAAAATGTGATATTTATCATGAAAAAGTGTTACATAATCAATCCAATAGAATTGTTTAAGAGATCAGAACATGTAAAAATAATTAAAACATTTCAAAAGATTCATGAGATAGAGCAAATCAAAATGTAATTTCTAAAAAGTATATTTATTGATTTAATTTGGTTCATTTGCACATGTACAATTCGACGTATCTATCTATTTATATGTATATCCCGGTAATCCGGATTGCAAATTACGAATCAAAACCAATTGAAATTAATTGTATAAACGATTAAAATAGAAATGGATAAAGAAAACACTGTATAAAAATGATACTTTGAAAACGATTTCCAAAAGACGAAACACGGACTTTTATATTTTAATGGTTTTCAGTTTGATATTTTGTCGTCACTTTAGTGATCTAGAGCTAACAACAGTATATGAGACACTTAAAATGTAAACATATAACCACAGTACGATCTTATATGCATAGTTTCACGGTTAATTTCGAATTGATATTCAGATGCATAATAATTCCATTCAAAAATATTTATCTCTCTATCCTTGATTTACTATTTCTTTTCTTTCTGCACATTTATCTAAATGCAACGGATAGAATGTCGAAAAGACCATGTTGTGTCGGAGAAGGATTAAAGAAAGGAGCATGGACTTCAGCAGAAGACAAAAAACTCATCTCTTATATCCGTGAACATGGCGAAGGAGGTTGGCGAGACATTCCTGAAAAAGCTGGTACATATCTATGTACGCATTTTTATTTCTATATCTACATATATATTCTAATTGATCTTTATATGCTCTTTTATTTTTGAGTTTAGGGCTCAAACGGTGTGGAAAGAGTTGCAGACTGCGATGGACTAACTATTTGAACCCCGATATCAAGAGAGGAGGTTTTAGTTATGAGGAAGAGCAGATTATCATCCTACTTCATGCTTCTCGTGGCAACAAGTACAACGTTTAATTTTGTTTCTGTGCATGCATGTAATAGAATCATCAACGCATACATAAGTTTACGACAAGATGACCAATAATTTTGTTATGTAAATTTTGTTTAGGTGGTCGGTCATAGCAAGACATTTGCCAAAAAGAACGGATAACGAGATAAAAAACTATTGGAACACATGTCTCAAGAAACGTCTGATCGATAAGGGCATTGATCCCGTGACACACAAGCCTCTAGCTTCGTCTAACCCTAGTCCGACCGAACCTGAAAAGCTCGATTCCCAACAAAATTTCATTCCGGATGAGCAGTCGTTTGGTTCCACGTCTCCAATATCTAATTCTCTTTCTTCGAGTTTCAACAATATTATACCGGAAATCACTAGCGATGAGACGCCTACAGAAGGTGAACTTTTGAGTTGCAAGAAACGTTTAGAGAGATCAAGTTCCACATCAAGGCTTTTAAATAAAGCTGCAGCTAGAGCTTCTTCCATCCAGAGTATCTTATCAACCTCCATAGAAGGAACCTTGAGATCTCCTACATCGTCGTCACATCTCCCAAACTCATCATTGTCTCAATCTTCTGAACAAAGGATCGATAACAAAGACCAAGATCTCGGTACGAGCATTGATCTCAGCATCCCCGACCACGATTTCTCAAAGTTTTTCGAGCAATTCATCAACAACGAAGACGAGACCGAGAACATTGGTTACAATCAAGATCTACTTGTGTCTGATTTTCCATCAACTAATGTTGATGAAAACCATATGAATTTTGGAGACATAACCGATTTGTCAAGTTATCTTCTTGACAAGAACTGCTTATGATGGCTCGTCAATTGCTCATTGAACCAGAGCTACCTAGTTAATCTCATGGTTGGTATGCCCAAGATTAGGTGTACTCTCTAAGATAATTTTCAAGTTTTTAAATCTGTGTTACGAGATATCATTCAGTAACGTTTTCTATGGACTGTAAAACCATGGAATCCCGTGGATCGAGTAGTATTTGATTTGCGGTAGGGTTTACAAAAATATTTTGTAAAATAAATCTTGAATAAATTAAGATTTATATGCACATTTTTTTAACAGCGAATATATAAGAATCTAAGCTTTATGTATATTGACTTTAAGGTCCACAGACACTACAACTCAAAAGGTAAAGAGCAATAAGCGAGCAACAATTTAAAATTGGACTGGTGCCCCGGCAAAGTTTGTCTGCAAAACAAAACCGAATCTTGATAAATGTTTCACCGAAATGATCATTTGATATGACTTGTGGGAGCTTTTGTTTTTATGTGTGCGCCTTCACATTAATGACTTAATTTTTTTTTATCTTTTATTTATGTGTGAATTTTGAATGTTGTATGAAACGGACAAATAAGTAGGCGTTCACAAATACAAAAGAATAAATACCTCCTCTTCTTCAAGAAAACAAAAAATATCTGAGAAATCCTTAATTTTTATTTTTCTTCTAAAATCTATTTTAAAATAAACTTTTCCAAAAACCCATCTCTAACTCCACCTCTAACATAGAAATTACTACTTTTTAAGTAACTCTATTTCTTTTAAAGTAGAGTTGAACTAATTTATTTGCAAAATAGTTTTTTAATTTTTAACTTTATTTATTATAATTAAAATAAAATATATATACTTTTAATAAGTAATAATATATCAAAATCATGTGGCAAAATAGTGGTCTTTCTGAAATTCATAACACATGTCTGAGTTCAAACCCAACACCACATAATGTTAAACGAGATATTAAAGCCTAGGCTAAGTTGATAAAAAATAAAAAAATAATAGAAAACAGTTCATATATTATAAAATAGAAATTGCTATTTTTTTATATTTAATACATAATTAAAATAGATCAAACATTTTTATTTAAAAAAATTTGTTTGTAAATTTAAATTTTTATAATTATAATCTACAGAAATAAAAATATTATTTTTTCTTCTATTTTAAAGTCAAACTTTTGATTTTAAAAATACAAAATTAAGTAAATTGGATTAATTGTAATTTTTATAAAGAAAATGTATTAATACTAAAATAAAAATAAAATTTATTAAAAATATTCATTTTTATAGAAAAGTAGAGAATAAATTGGAAGGAATCATACTTGTTTTATTTTTTTTTATTTTAGAGAAATACATTATAGATGATCTTATACCAACCAAATCCGGTCCGACGATACCATGATTGCTAATTGGTACTGAAAAACGTCGTACCGAGCCATAAGAACCGGGAATGAGTTAATTACGAAAGTAACCCTAAAGCTAAACAATCAGAAGTCTCAAAAATGAATCCAGCTCTATAGCCCCTTGGGAGTGATTGGGAGGCACAAGTCGGCAATGGAGAGCCAAGCATTGGAGATAAGCTGCTTACATCTCCCACGAGCCCATTGTTACACGTGGCGGCTCCTTGGATCTTCAGAGCTCCTCTTTCGAAATCTTTCCGGAAAAAGTCCAGATTTTTTATCTTCCTTGATAGTCAGACCAAGGAAGAAGAAGAAGATCGGATATATCGAAGGTTTGGGTTTCTCTCACCACCCACCAAATCTATAAGGGAGTTAAGTGCGATATTAGCTATTCGATTGGACATGTCGAGCTTCGCTGCTTCGTTGGTCAATGGAGTTGGCCTGAGACCGCAAAGTGCGCTTCTTTACCAGCCCATATCGTTTCCTTCCTCGAGGTAATATTTCTAGATTATTTTGACGGGTTGCTGAAAATTTGGAATCTTGATCTGATTGTTGGAATTCAAAACCCAGAGAGAGAGGGAGAAAGTTGTCCCTTGATACTGAGTGATATACTGTATTGGTAGTGTAGTTTTCTCATAGATTATGTGATTGTATTTATGTGTCTCATGTGTTTGGGGAAATGCTTGAGAACCAACATGTATAAGAGATGTTTGTTATTCCAAACCATAATCAGTTTCTTTGTTTTGTTATGTGAACTTTGTTAGAATGAAAACTCACGGTGTTGTTAAGGCCTCAGCTCGGGTTGATAAGTTCTCCAAAAGCGATATCATTGTTTCTCCATCAATTTTATCTGCCAATTTCGCCAAATTGGGCGAGCAGGTTTGGATTCTCTCCTTGTAAAATTACTTCCAGTGCTTCTGTTTTTCTTTTGGGCTCTGCTTAACAGTTTGTTGCTTAATTTCACTGTTTATCTGTTTCTGTCAGGTAAAAGCAGTAGAGTTAGCAGGTTGTGATTGGATTCATGTTGATGTGATGGACGGTCGTTTTGTTCCCAATATTACAATTGGACCGCTCGTGGTTGAAGCTCTGCGCCCTGTGACAGATCTTCCATTGGATGTTCATCTTGTAAGCTTATGCTTCCCTTTGCTTTACTGATAATTTTTTGTTTTAGTTCACCTGTTAATTTTAGATGCCTCTAATTTCAGATGATAGTGGAACCTGAACAGAGAGTGCCAGATTTCATCAAAGCAGGTGCAGATATAATTAGTGTACATTGTGAGCAATCCTCGACCATCCATTTGCATCGGACAGTCAATCAAGTAAGAATCTTTTACCTCTTTGAAGCTTCTTGTAGACACTTTTTTTTTGTATTAATCGGCAACGTGCTGTCGATTGCATGTAGATTAAAAGCTTGGGAGCTAAAGCTGGAGTTGTCCTTAATCCTGGCACCTCATTGAGTGCAATTGAATATGTATTAGACTGTGAGGCTTCTGCATATGAATGCTTCCATCCTGAACATTATGCACTTTAGTTATCAATAAAATTGTTCTGATTGTATTTTCTTTTGCTTCTGAAATCAGCGGTTGATCTGATCTTGATAATGTCTGTGAACCCTGGGTTTGGTGGGCAGAGCTTTATCGAAAGCCAAGTAAAGAAAATCTCGGACTTGAGAAGAATGTGTGCGGAGAAGGTATATATCTATATACCTAGCTTCATTTCAAGTTATTTTGCAACTCCGAAGAAGGTAGATCCGTAAACCAAACCAGAAGCTTTCTTCTCGCCTGAAACCATTGGCTTGGGTGTTTACTGCAGGGAGTAAACCCATGGATTGAAGTCGACGGTGGAGTTACTCCGAAAAATGCTTACAAGGTGAAGAATTTTGAAACAGTAAATTCGTTTGTGCCTTTTAAAATACCGAATCATGAGTCTTTTGTTTATGGTGTTTAAAAGGTCATTGAGGCTGGAGCAAATGCTTTAGTGGCTGGATCAGCTGTATTTGGAGCCAAAGACTACGCCGAAGGTTATATATTGGTTCTGCCTGTAAAGTGAATTACACATGATTTTGTGAGTGGCGGTATTCTGACATTTGTCTGCTCGTTTCTAATATGTGCAGCTATAAAAGGAATCAAATCTAGCAAGAGACCAGAAACAGTGGCTGTGTGATCTTAAAAGGTTGAGTAAACTTAGCTCTCGTCATGTTTGTTCTTTGATCAATCTCAAATCAAAACCTTTATTCGTGTGTTTCCTGTCTCTGGTCTTTTGAAGATTCTTGTGTATACTTGCAGAAAAGCTTGAAACAACCTCGGAACAAGGACACAAGATCAAAAGGTTACTTGCAGCTTACAAACACATGTAAAAGAGGCAAGGAATGTCTACAAAACACTCTTTGTAAAACAATTGGAATCTATAGAGTCCAATGAACAAAAAAAAGATCTATTTTTTGGAAAGCCCACCCCAAAAGATAAACCCTAAAGTAATTGATTTTCACTTTGCCTAACGAATATTAAAGTTTTCTCAACACCCTACAGAAGGAAAGAGACGTGAGGGTTTACATGTCTTAGCCCTCCAGAGTGCGTAATCCTCCATGAACAAACAGAGTTCATATTTTTGACTTCATGGAAAACAATGCAGGCAGAAATCATCAGTTTCTGAAATCAGCTGAAGCTTTCATCTTGGTATTTGTTCAAAAAAAAAAAAAATTACAGTTCTTGTTGATGTCCAAAAGTTTCCAGAGGAGATGAATCTGAATCTTCTTCTTCCTCATCGTCGTCATCATAATCAGCAGAATCAGGCTGCTCGTTCGAATCAACATTTACACCATTCACTTTCCTAATAAGCTGACCTTTTACGCGCGGTCTCCTCTCAACAAAGCGTTTCTTATTCACATACCTAATCTTATTAAAAAAATATTTGTTACTTTTAAATATTTTATTAACAAAATAACAAGCATATTGCTCTTTTAAAATCCTCAACCAATCAAGACTTAGTCTTAATTTAATACATTTAGTTAGATAATATGAAAATTTATGGTCCAATTAAATAATTTGTATCCGAATCCAAATCAATTAATAGCTGAACCTTCATGGTCCGCATCAATCTCATTCTCTCGCTAAAGTTGTTGATTGTCCGCTTCCTTTTCTCTCTCTTTCTCTAGCACAGACAAGACAAGTAGAAAACAACAATGTCTCCTTGATCAAAGTGTTTTTGCGAATTACTTCGCGTCTCTCCACTCTCTCCGTGTCAAAAAAATGGGTAAGGACGACGGATTCAAGACTCAGAAGCGCGTCTTAACCGCTTCCGCCTCCTCCTCCGGCATTCTTCCTACGACGGTGGCGAGTGGCGGAGGAAGAAAACCACCACGTGGTAGACAGATCCAGAAGACGTTCAATAACGTGAAGATGACTATCCTCTGTGGCTTCGTCACCATCCTCGTCCTTCGTGGCACAATCGGCGTTCACCTCGGAACTTCCGACGCTGACGCCGTTAATCAGAACCTAGTCGAAGAGACTAACCGACTTCTAGCCGAGATTCGTTCTGATTCGGATCCTACCGACCCGAACGAGCCTCCTGATTCGGATCTTGATCTCAACATGACCTACACTCTCGGACCCAAGATCACTAACTGGGACCAACAACGAGAAATGTGGTTAACGCAAAACCCAGATTTTCCCAATTTCGTTAGTGGGAAAGCTAAGGTTTTGCTTCTGACAGGTTCGCCTCCGAAACCTTGTGACAATCCAATTGGTGATCATTACCTTTTGAAATCGGTGAAGAACAAGATTGATTATTGTAGGATTCACGGGATCGAGATAGTGTATAACATGGCTCATTTGGACAAGGAGCTTTCTGGGTATTGGGCAAAGCTCCCAATGCTCAGGAGGTTGATGCTGTCTCACCCTGAAATCGAATGGATTTGGTGGATGGACAGTGATGCTTTGTTCACAGACATGGTGTTCGAGATTCCCTTGTCTAAGTACGAGAATCATAACTTGGTTATCCACGGGTATCCAGATTTGCTGTTCGAGCAGAAGTCGTGGATTGCTTTGAACACTGGTAGCTTCTTGTTTAGGAACTGTCAATGGTCTTTGGATCTGTTGGATGCTTGGGCTCCAATGGGACCAAAAGGACCGATTCGGGAAGAAGCCGGAAAGATTCTCACTGCGAGTCTCAAAGGAAGACCGGCTTTCGAAGCTGATGATCAGTCTGCATTGATCTATCTGCTGCTTTCACAGAAGGACAAGTGGATGGAGAGAGTCTTTGTGGAGAATCAGTACTATCTTCATGGGTTTTGGGAAGGATTAGTGGATAAGTATGAGGAGATGATGGAGAAGTACCATCCTGGATTGGGAGACGAGAGATGGCCCTTTGTTACTCACTTCGTCGGATGCAAACCGTGTGGGAGTTATGCGGATTACGCTGTCGAACGCTGCTTGAAGAGTATGGAGAGAGCATACAACTTTGCTGATAATCAAGTGCTCAAGCTCTATGGATTTGGTCACAGGGGATTGTTAAGCCCTAAGATTAAGAGGATCAGGAACGAGACAACATTTCCGTTGAAATTTGTAAATAGGTTTGATATTCGGAGAACAACACCGCTCAAAATTGAAGCAGCCTTTGGTGGTAAAGCACAATCAGTTCTTAGCTGAACAACATTCTCAATATGATTTGATTATAGCTCGATTGTTTCAAAGCTCAGTTCTTTTTTCCCTTTGTTTCCGGTACAAGTCAATAGATTCTTTTGTTTAACAAATAATGAAACATCAATTTGTTCAAGTACCTTTCATTGCAAAGATGTATTTTTGCAGTGTGTGTAATTTCAAAAAAAAACCTATTCATGGAGAAACTCTGGACTCTTAGGTTCTCATTTGAAAATGTAAGAATTTTACAGATAGAGAGAGAGAGAGAGAGTGATTTGCAAAAGAATATAAACAAAAGAATCAGTAAAGCTAAAGATTGTGATGATGAATCATCTTCTTTGATACGATCTCCTTGTGGTGTTTTACCAGTAACTCATTCATTTGAGCAATCTGATCCAAAAGCTGAACTATCCTCTGTGCAAAACCAAAAAAATATAAAGGTAATGAAAAATGTCATGTCTCTTAGACAATTCATCGAACACTTCGTATGCAACAGAAACGACGTATGATTTACATACCTCGTCTCTCTCTTTGACCGCATCTCGAAGACGATCCGTGGTTTCTCCTTTAGCACGTCGCCTAATAGCTCGTACACGCATCCACCACCAAATCGCAATGGCAAGTACTGGATAAAAAGGGCGGAGAGTCGTTGAGAACCATGTCACCAAATTTTTGAACTTGGAGTATACACGTACGAGAAGAAGCTCCCACCAATCTTGGAAAACATCAGCTTCACGATACAAAGATTTCCTCGGCAGTTTTCCGACTGAGTCAGACGGTGGAGATTTTCCGCTTTGTTGAGAAGGCGATCGCGTAGATTTCCGGTCAATTAGACATGCTGTCAATGTCGATTGTCTATCTGAATCAGCCGGAGGAGAATCGTCGACTGGTGACGGCGGATATTTTCCTGACGGAGAATTCCGGTCAAATTCACTGGGAGTAAGCGGCGGTTGTCCGTCTGAATCAGATGGGAACAAGGAAAAAGAAGAAGACGAAGCAGAGCGTCTCGAGGAAGATGACGGGGATTCGGATTCCGAAGGAGATTCGAGGTACCTATCGAATCCACAGATGGAAGAAGCGACGAGGAGATTCTCGTGGTTGACCGGCGGGAAAACAACACGATCGTCCTTGGCGAAAAGTGGCGATTCTGTGAAGACAACCATTGACGAAAGAGGATCCAAGGGACCAATCAGCTGTTGTTGACAGTATAGATCGTCATCTTGGGACATTGTTCAGTTGGATCCACGAGAGATTTGAGCTGCTAGGGTTAGTTTCCGTGAGATGAAGAAGCCAATCCATGAAAGTTTCAAACATTTGGATCCAAATATACCATTTTTGCTTTTATTTTTTATTTTTTATTTTTTTTAGAATTTTTGTCCATCATCACATTCATTCACACGTGCCGTCTCACTTTCTTCCGCATGTCATTCATTCTTTTGTATTTTGCTACAAACTAAGCAGTTGTAATATTTAAATCGTTTATTTTTTATGATTTACTTGGAGAAACGATTCGGACAATTTATTTTCTCATTTGTCTGGATCCCTAACCTAGAAAGAACATTGATATTGTGGTACGATACAAAGTTACACACTAAAGAAGACAAGATGCTCTACATCTCTCTCTCTCTCTCTCTCTCTCTCTCTACCTGAAACCTATACAACATTTCAATCTATCAAAAATTGCTCTAATCAAGAAAAGAAAAGAAAAAAATGACAGGAAAGAATCCTAATTTACAAGTTAGAATTAATCAATGTGGAGTCAGTCATGCAACCTAAGAGTGGTGGGAAGACCTGCCTCTTGTCCTTGAATGGTTCCTCGATAGCCCCCGCCCAGGCGAATCTCGCTCCCATTAGGACCCGAGCCTGTTTTAACCGCACAACCCGCCCTATGCCACTCGGCGGAAAGGTTACTTGAACAGCACCGCCTCCGCTGGCAGCAACAACCACCTTGCTTCGCTTGACAGATTAAGGTGGATTTTGCAAAAATAAGATTTTTTAAGTTATTGGATCAGCTATCATCATCTGCTTTTTTTGTGAGACTGACTCCTTTTGTCTTCTCCATTTCCGCTTCCTTGGCGGCTTTCTTCTTCTCTAATTCCACTTGCTTGATGTTCTCTTCGTGTGCTTTCTTGAACAACCTTATAAAAGTCAAGAGGGTCGCAGTAACTGCACCAATCCATCACCCGGTGTTGTTAATAACAATGAACGACTTTCTCATGTATTGCACAAAAGAGGATCAAGTTTATATTCTGCGCCAAACCTTGTTCAAATGGACAACGTTTGGGATCCTCTCCAAAATAGTGCGCAAGTGCATCAGCATTATTTCCCTGTCCATTAAAAAGACAAATAAAGATACCATTTCAGGATCAAACTTATTGTCAAATGTAAGAGCTTGGGATCTAGTAGAGGTTGACAAATTACCACGACCGAGTAAAGACTCGATACAGTTGCCACTTCGGTCGTAGCAACGTAAATGAAGTCCTTCAATGTCTGTTATCAAAAACATATAACTAGGTTTTAGCTATGTGGCACTATCGTGGGAACTAATCTCAAATTCATGAAATATACAAAAGAAAAAACCAACATACTTTACGGAAAACTTCCGAAACAGGACCATCACTTTCGGATGCAGTGAGCTCCTGGTTCAGTTTTTCCAACCCTTTGATTATAGCTTGCATTTCTTCAGCCAGCGACTTCAATTGTATCTGAATTGACAGGACAATCAAATGATGAGCCAATTACAACCAAGGAATAGAGGAAGGATAAAGGACAAACGCAAACCTTTGAAGCTGACTCAAGACTTTCAAGATCCTTATGGAAGTCCAGTAGATCTGATGCCTTGGAAGCAAGGACCTGGAGAAAGAAAGGGGAGAGTTTCGGGATTATGTATTCCTCCTGAGCCACACCATTTCCTAAACAACCCTCAACAGAATCTAAAGACTGCTTTTTGCGATTGTGCTTTACCTTGCAAAGATAGTTCATGAGAGTCATCTTGCTGTTAGCAGCACGTGTATCGCTTAATTTTAATAAACTGTCCAACTTGAATCCCACTGCAGCGCCTGCAGAAAGCAGAACAAGGGTTTTATCAACCACAAAGGATATGCGTTCAGATAAAACAGGTATACGATGTAGCGAAACAAAGGCGCCATTCTTGGATCAAGCCCACATTGAAAAGAGATGTAAAATAATAATAAAATAATACTTACCCCTCGCAGTTCCTTGGTTCAATGTGTTCCCCAGGTAAAGAATCTTTTTCATAATTTCTTTTAGCTTTTGTGAAGTACGAACCTGATGAACAAGCAATGAGGAGCAAAAGTCTAAGAAAGAGAAATACATATGGACTACACAAAAGTTAGAGTTAATTCTTGCAAGCATCTGACCTCCTCACACGCAGAATTTACCGCATTTAAACTTTTTTTGAATTCTGTTATCTGCACAGAAATCATCATTAAAAATAAGACCAATAATTTACAACTACATAGACACTGATGAACCCAAACTTCTTCCAAAGAATCAGATAAACAGAAAATAACAGTAATACCACCGGACCTGAGTGCCGAATTGAATCTTGAAGGAAAATACCCTCAGCTTCGATTCTACTCGTGGAACCTTCATTAGCTCTAGGAAGTACTGCGGTAACAAAATGATGAGAGACCAAAACGCATTAGCTAAGAAGATTACTGAAACTATCTCAAGATTGATAATCTCTAGATTTAAACAGACCTGCTCACACTTTCCCAAGGTTGCCTTGTCACCAGTGTAGTTCTACAGAAAAACAGTCAATAACAACCAAGACTGAGAATTCGTGTCAATAAAAAGTGAATGATGATAACCAAGAAGACTGATAGAGTTCACAAAAGACATCCACAATAAAGAGACAAGTCAATAAAAAGACGTAACCTTAAGAAGTTCCATCTCTTCCTTGGTTGGACAAAACTTTATAAGATTCTCTATTTGATCAATATCTAGTACAGTATCATCCATTGCCAGAACTGCAGCCTGGATGATGCAAAGAAAATTGTGAACAATTTTGACACTATAAGAGATTAACCAGTAATAACTTGTACTCAACTAAAGTAGGTTTGGAGCTTACCATCATATCAGGCAGCGGCATCTTTACTTTCGTAAGCATAATTTCCGTGTTATTGGCTCTCCTAAGGTCAATCTGGAAACCATACGAAAAACCATAAATCAAACATAGTGAAATAATTATATCTTTTACAGATATGAAGGTAGTACTCAGATCCCAGGATTATCATAGGTAAATGACCAAGTCTCCACCAGAAAAAGAGCAAGTTATCTGGCAACAACCAAGTCTTTAAAATATTTAACATTACCAGTTGAATTTTTTCAGGCTTTGCCCCGACCGATTTTCTTCGACCTCCAGATTTATCAACCGGTTTTGGCACTGTAGCAGAGAAAAGGGTCTCTATTTCTGATACATCAAATTCTGGTGCACTAGCAGAAACGAAGAAAAAATGATGATTAATTGCAAACCGATCTCAATAACTTTTTTCTTTTTCTGGATAAACGAAGTTACGAGAGAGGAATATATATATAAAACAAAGAGGAATGCAAAGATAACGTTAGTGCAATACATTTGTCCTTCTCCATGTCTCTGTAACTCGTCCCATAAGCTTCCCTGCAAGGCCCTTGTTACTTTAACCCAGTGTAAAGGCTTCAGAGAAGACTTTTTTTGAGCTGAAGACCCCAAACCTGGACGTGGAAGACCACGCCCTCTTCCTGCAGCCTTAAGATCTGGAGGTCCACCACCAGGAGGTCTCGGTCCAGGAGGTGGAGGAGGTCCACCACCAGGAGGTCTTGGTCCAGGAGGTGGAGGCGGACCAGGAGCACGACCACCTGGAGGCGGTGGAGGGGGCGGTCCCCCAGGAACTCTACCACCAGGAGGCGGAGGAGGAGGAGGGGCTCCTCCCGGGGGAGGTGGTGGCGGTGGGGCTCCTCCACGCATCGGGGGAGGTGGTGGTGGTGGGGCTCCTCCACGCATCGGGGGAGGTGGTGGCGGTGGGGCTCCTCCAAGCATCGGAGGAGGTGGTGGAGGCGGAGGTCCACCAGATCTAAATGGAGGTGGTGGTGGTTGCGGAGGTCCACCAGATCCAAATGGAGGTGGTGGTGGTGGCGGAGGTCCACCAGATCTAAACGGAGGTGGTGGTGGTGGTGGAGGTGAAGTTTTACCAAAAGGAGGTGGTGGTGGTGGTGGAGGTGAAGTTTTACCAAAAGGAGGTGATGGTGGTGGCGGAGGTGAGGTTTTACCAAAAGGAGGGGGTGGTGGAGGAGGAGGGGCTCCATGACTCGGTGGCGGAGGAGGAGGTGGAGGAACTGAACGTACGTGAGTTGGAGATCCATAACTTGGAGGGGGAGGTGGAGATCCATAACTCGGTGGCGGAGGTGGAGGGAGAGGGACTGAATGTGCTTTACTAAAAGGAGGAGGAGGAGGAGGAGGAGGTGGAGGAGCAGAAAACCCGTTAATAGGAGAGGCCTTGGGTGATGGTGAAGGTGCAATACTCATATAAGGCAGCGGGGGAGGAGGAGGAATGTGACCTCCATTTGATTTTGCTGTATTTGATGAGCTAAAAGGAGGAGGAGGAGGAGGTGGTGGTGGTGGTGGAGAACTGTAAGATGTGGAGCATACCTCATGAGTTTCAAGAGTCGAAGCATACACAGATTTCCACGGTGGTGGAGGTGGTGGTGGAGGCAACATGGTTTCACTGTTTCGCCTCACAGATGCAAAGGGAGGTGGTGGTGGAGGAGGCGGTGGCAATGGGAGCTGGGATGTTTGAGAGTTGCTTCTGGTTTGGCCCAATGATAAGTATGGACGCGGAGGAGGTTGAGAAGTAGAACATGTCGTAGGAGTTGCTAAAGCTGAAGCATACACAGACTTCCAAGGAGGAGATGGTGGCAGTGGAGGCAACACGATTCCGCTGTTTGGTTTCTCATATGCAAAAAGAGGCGGGGGTGGTGGTGGTGGAGGCAACATGGTTCCACTGTTTAGTCTCTCAGATGCAAATGGAGGTGGTGGTGGTGGTGGAGGTGGTGGTGGTGGAATATGAGATGTTTGAGAGTAGCTTTCATTTTGACTCGGTGAAGAGTAAGTAGGCAATGGCGGTGGTGGTGGTGGTGGTGGAATATGAGATGTTTGAGAGTAGCTGTCATTTTGGCTCGGTGAAGAGTTAGTAGGCGGTGGCGGTGGAGGTGGAGGTGGAGGTGGAGGAGGTGATGCAGCTGCTTGTGAAGAGTGTAAAACTGACGTAGCCTCACTGGTTAGAGAAGGCAGGGCTGGAGGTGTAGGTGGAGGCTGAGGTGGTGGAGGCGCCTGATGTGGATAGGCAGCAGGTAGAGAAGGGGGCTTTTCCTTTGGGCTAGAATCTGGTGATAAGCAAATTGGAGCTCGACTCCTCATATCCGGTGAAGAAACAGACGCTCTCAGATATTTAGTCTTAGCATCCTTTGGTATCACACCATCAGGTGATGTAGCTCTTTTACCATCCTTCAGAGAAGTGGTAATTGAAGCAGGAGCACTGTTAATCCTAGTCGGGGGATACGCCACATGCATAGAATCTTTATATGAGCCCTTATTTGAAGGAATCCACCGAGAAACTGCATTAGGCTTAGCCATTCTAACATTAGGACCCTGAGTTTCTTGCTGCTTAGACTTTGGTTTGAGTGAATCTCCAGGCAGTTTTGCTCCGACCAGTTTCCTTGGTGTAGCTTGTGTTTTTTCGGATATGGGTATGTTGAGATTGGTACTTGTTTTCTGAGTTGTAGGCTCTAAATCATTCTGGGAATCATTGCCTTCTCCATCACCTTTGTGTTGAGTCTCTGCTGTTCTAGAATCATTTTCCTTTGCTTCCATGGTCCTTCTCTTTCGCTGCTCATCGCCATCGTCTATTCCTATATCCTTCACTGAGTCGATATTGGTATCTGCCTTCCCATCTGACCTATACTGTACATCATCAACAGTGATATCTTTGACTGGATCTGTGCCAGCCTCCCCGTGCAGATCATGTTTATGATTTGAATCATCAGATGCACAATCTAGAAACGCATTGGGTTCCACGTCCCCCTTCCGCACCTCTTTACCCTCAGAATCATCTGAAGCAGTATCAACAACCACAAAACTATCTGAGTCAATCTTATGGTCAGGCCCATCAATCACATCGCTAAAAATCTCCTCCACCTCATAAAATTCTTCAGGTGAAGTGATATCTAAATCATTCTCATCTTCTGATATTGAGGCTGTTGCAATAGTAGGCACCAAGGCATCAGCACCAGAAAAAAGTACCTGATACATATATGAGTATGCATTCAAACTTAACAGCCTCATTTAACGGTTGATCAGAGAAAATTTCACAATGGCCTTACCTCTGCCTTGAATTCCTTTGGGAACTGGTCCTTGGCATCCCAAAGAATATCCATCTCATCGCGTTGGACAATCAAAATATTACCACGTACAAATGCTGTGTGGAACATGATTCTAAAGACCATCTCTTCACGCACCAAATCATCATGCAAATGTATACATTCCAGAACAACATCCCCTTGAACACGGCACTGAATATCTAATTTCACCAGGATACACTCTTCCTGCAGATAAGATCAAAATAATGAGCATTACTTTTATAAGTAGAGAAGCGTGTAGCTGGTATAATAAATCACCAAAAGAACTCCTAAACTGTAATATTTCCTGTTTTAATATTTGTAACTCACATACAATAGATGTGGAAAACTACACCACCGTCTCAAGTCCACATGGAAAGAATATAAATCAGGTAAACAATGTCTTGTACATAAATCAGTGTGATGATCATATTCATATATGTCACAGATACAATGGTTTGAAAAGTACCTGTTGGTAGAGGCGAGTGTGTTTCTTTGTCTTTGGTGTGGAAAAGAGAACTATGGAGCTCCTGTTGGCTCTGGCTTTAGGGTCCTGACCATAAACCCGTAAAATTGGTCTGCAACCTTTTCTACCCTCAAAATGTGGGAGATCTCTGAGAATCAAGCAATCCAAAAGAAGAGGCGTGTCTGAAGGAGGCCAATCAGAACTTAAATTTCTTCTAGAAATGTACTGAAGGTATCTAAGTTGAGAAGGCTGCGGGTTAAGAGGAGACAATAGATGAAGAAGCTCCTTGGGAGCCTGTTTGTGTACCATCTCAAGAGTCTTCTGCTCACCCTGATACTGCTTTCTGTACAATAATAGCCCTGATAACATAAATGCAAGAACAGGCCAACCACCTCTTTCGCAATGCATCAACAGAACATTTTGTTGACCTTCTAATGATAACCAGCTTTCGCTCGATTTTAAAAAGTGATGGATCATTTCAAGAGGTAAAAGCGGACAAGTCTCATATTGCCGAGGATAATCCATAACTGTCATGTCGTACTGAGACAACACATCTGATATTTGACTCCGCTGTTCTCCTTCTCTAAAGTTAAACACCATGAAAGAGGCATCTGGGAAATGATCCTGTAGCTGAGCTACGATGCCACCCAAGTACAGTTTGTAATCATCCTCTCCCATAACATCGCTCGAGAAACAGCAGTCAAAAACTGTAGAAAGAAGAAAGCAAGATAAGAACATGAGAAAAAACAACTCTGAAACCTGGAACTGCTTTAGTAAAGCATGTCAGCTATTAGAAAATGGAAACACAAATACAGAAGTGCAATGTAGCAGCTCAAATAAAAACCCGCTTTAAAAAGAATCATCACCAGCCGAACATTAAATGAAACCAAGGTTTTGGTTTGGTTCGTTTCACAATGGAATATCCCAGAAAGCTTAAAGTGTCGTCAAAGAGATTCTGATTCATAAACCTCTATAATTCAAAGCTTTTCACAGAGCCTAACAGATACAAGTTAAGCTCAAATGACATCCAAAGTAAAGCAATACTCCAACTCCCAAGGCATTCAAAGTGCCAAAAACCCTCCAACATCCAGAAGCTCGTAAGCAATTTTGATCAAAAAATGCCCATATCTCTTCTATCTTTTTTCCGGAAACGGAGAAAAGAGGGAGCAAAAGGTATTTACCATAAACGCGCTCCGAGATCTCGAGAAGCCGATCCGGAGGCTTTTTGTAGAAGAAGCGACGGAACAGCGCCATCCGATGGCGCTGTCTGTCCTCCGATCGGATCCAAACCGTCTATTTAGTAAAGCAACACGGCGATCATTCTCGAAAGCTCAATTTCCGTTGACCTAAACCCCAGATCCCCTTGTTCCCTAATTCAGGTCGCAAACCCTAATTTCACCCAGCAAAAAAAAAAAAGTTGACAAATTCCACAAAATTACAAGAGCCAGATAGAGACCCGAATCGCAGAAATTTCTTGTCTCTCTCTCTCTCCGCCTGTAACCCAATTCTAAAACAACGCAACTCGTAATAGCAAGGCCAACGACGCAAATTCCCCCAAGTTCTCCAAATTCCAGAATACTTCGCTTTCCGAAAAAAATTATGTACAATGCGGAAACTCCTCTTAAACGTGTAAACAAAGAATCTTCAAAGCTAATCAAATAGTTTGATAAAAATAAAATTAAAAAGGAGACAAGTGACAGTGAGATGAAGAATTTTAGGTGAAAAAAAAAATAGGAGAAGACGGAGCAGAAAGAAAGAAAGAAAGAAAAAAGAAAATGAATGAAGCGAGATTTCGAGAAATCTTCCAGCAATTTTTCTTGATATTTTATTTTATTTTATTTTATTTTATTTTATTTTATTCATAATTAGAGCTATTAATTATAGCAAAAAGCTTTTTGATTTTCCGATATGAATATTGAGAATTACTCTTACCGAACCAATTAAACGTAGTAGTAGACTTTAGAGACCCGGTTCGGAGTCCCTGACATACGACACGACCATTCTCTTTCTCTCTCTATGTGTTTTGTCTCATCCTACGTGGAAATGTGAAAAAAAAGTATTTATAAAATTACAACCACGTTTTCTCGATCATAATAAGATAAAGATAGTTCTGTGACCAACAACAACAAAAATATTATACACACAAGTTCAGTTTGTTATTTTCCATCTGTCGAAACACGTTATTGACTTAAAAATAAGTCATTCAAATATATATTTAGAAATTCATAATGTCAGAATATGAACAACCAATTATATAAATAATTCAAATTACACTCACATTTATATATTGAATCGGTAGTAGTAATAGTATTTAGGTTTTCCATTTGTTATGATGTGATCATTTGAATAAGGGGATTTTATTTTCTTATCCTCTGAGTATAAAGGGATCTCTTCTTTAATTTATCAAAGATATCAGAAAAAAGGACAGTAATATGAATACATACTTAACCTTTGCATAAAGAGGCATCAAGATGCATATTTATTGGCTTAATATTTTACGAACAGTACACCAAGTATTACACTGAATCATTGATATCTTATGTTTGTTTCGAACAAAAAAAAGTGATTTAAGTGACATATATATGATATGTAAATTTACATACAACAAATAAAATATAAGGTATACATTTAATATCTATTCACTTCAACTATATAGTTAGTTAATTGATTGAAGATTATATATTGTTTTGTCGACTGAACTAGTTAGTTTAATAGATTTTTAAAAGACTGTGCTCAGGTTTCTCATACAAATACAAGTATATAGGGGAATGATGGTGTATTTTGTTATTTTGATTTTTTTAGCAATTGAGGCCCATGTATAAGCTTTGGGCTTAATTTAGTGAACGGCCCAATTGCTTTTCCTCACTTCGCGACTGAGTCATGTGACTTCTCCCTATGTTAGGTCACGTGTCTCTTTGTTTAAGAGTCACGACATCAAGCATTTGCACTTTCTCTGTTTTTTTTTTTAACACTCGTGTCGAATTTTTCTTAGTTTATTAATTACTTTGGTAGACGAAGTTTGTTTGTTAATTATGAGAAAAAGACACGGTCTTATCGTCTGTTCGAAACTCAGTCTTTGCCGCAAAGTCAACTGCACATTTCGGAAAGTGTGTGTGTTGTATTGATTTACTCGGAAGAGTGTTTATACAAGTAGATATGCTGGAGTCAATTCTGTAGATTACACCAAATTGTTATATTGCCTTATCTCTATATTGTTCTAAATCGGTGAAGATATGTTTAGTACTTGAGTGGCGTCGTAGCGCAACTACAGGATCATGTCCCCAGATGCTTCTTTCATGGTGTTTAACTTCAGAAAAGGTGACCAACGGAGTCAAATAGCAACAGTATTGTCTCACTACAACATGACGGTAATGAACTATCATAATCACTACGAGACAGTTCCGCTTTTACCCCTCGAAATTATCAATCACTTTTTAATACGAGCGAAAGCTGGTTATCAATGGAAAGTCAACAAAATGTTGTGTTGATGCATTGCGAAAGAGGTGGTTGGCCTGTTCTTGCTTTTATGTTATCAGGACTGTTATTGTATACAAACAAGTGTCATAAAGAGCACAAGACTCTTGAAATGGCATATAATTAGGCTTCTATGGAGCATCTTCGTCTTTCGGCTACTCTAAACCAGGAACCTTCTCAACTAAGATATCTTGGGTACAGTTCTAGAAGAAATATAGGCTCTGTTGGACTCCTTCAGACACGTTTCTTCTTTTGGATTGCTTGATTCTCAGAGATCTCCTACGTTTTGAAGGGATAAAAGGTTGCAGACCAATTCTAAGGGTTTATCGTCAGTGGACTTGGGGGAGCCCCACCGCCACCACCTCCACCGATGGTGTTAGAGAGCATGGGGCACCGCCACCTCCACCACCTCCGTCAGGTTTGGGGTCTTCAGCTAAAAGAAAGTATTCTCTTAAGCCATCCATTAAACTGCGTTAAGGTAACAAGGGACTTGCAGGAAAACTTATTTGAAGAGTTACAAAGACATGGAGAAGCACAAACTTCTGATCAACCTCCTCCATCTAGTCGCAAAATAAAATTGAAGTAGATCATTAAAGAAAGTAATACAATCAAAGGTTTCTCGGCAACATTTGACTTGACATATATAAACTCTTTTAGTCTTTATCTACAATTTTTGGTCATCTTCGTCTGTAACAAGAAAATACAACTTTCTTCCGTTGCTCTTCAGTTTGATTCGTCTATTCCTTTAGTATAACTATAGTATATGATTGCTTTGATCAGAAAAGAAACTAGTATGTGATAGCTACTAGATTTCATGTGTGGTTTAGAATATCTTTTCTTTCCTAGATTGGCTCGGTTCGACCGGATGGTTTGTGATGGCTGTTGTTTTAGAGGGATTGGTTTGCTGGATCTAGTCTTTTTTTTATAGTATTTAACATTTTTTAGTTGTACGAAATGAAAAAGAGAATAATTTTCGCAGACTCGGGGAGAGAGAGAGACATTAAAGTTTTTTAAAGGTAAGAAAAAGACAAGAGGAAGAAGAATCAGAAGACGGAAAAAGTAAGAAAAAAAATAACTAAAAAACTAAAAACCTTTCTTCTTCTGTTGGAGTGGTCTTTTCTCACAGGTCTCAGCTTTCGTGTTTCGCTTCTTCTGTAAGTTTCCTGGAAAATTCCCCATTTTTTAATCTCTTCCAATCTCTTTCGTCTCCAAAGATAATGGGACAGCAGATCTCGAATAAGCACTTCTTGCTTCATCAAAATTGAAAAAACAAAATCCCTGCTTTTTTTTTTTGTATTTGCACTTTCCCTTTTTGCATTTTCCCGAGAAAATAAAGAAACAGCTTTTCTTCTCTGTTTTCCCATCAGTTTCTTCCAGTAAAGAAGGTTGAGTCGAATCTCAGAAAATCCTTGAATGGTTATTCTTCAGATTAAGAAAAAAGTATTTTTTGTACTTTTCTTTTCTCCTAAAGGTAGAACCTTTCTCTCGTTTTGATTTTTTTATCACTTTACTTATATAGTTTCTGAGTTTCTTCCTTTGCAAATTTCTATTTCTGTGTTTTATTTTGCTCTTTCATACTATTCATATCTTTAATTTTCTTCGCTACTGTTCTCCCTTTCATCCTCAAGTCTCCTAGGAATCAAAGTCAAGTTTTCATCTTTTGCTTCGTCTTAGGTCTTCTGTGTTTACAATGTCTTGTTTTAGCTCGTTCATTGCTGCTTTAGAAAGCTTATCTTCAAACCACTTATGAGACTTCTGCAAAAAAATAAAAAATAAAAACAAAAAGTGATGGCCATAGTCTTCGAGATTTGAAGGGCAGCTTTAGTATAGTTTTTCGCAGTCTCATCTTCTTTGATGATACCTTGTGGATTTTGCTTTTTTAATGAAAATTATTATTTACTTTCGCACAAATTCGTAAGATTGATTTATTTCTCTTTCTTGGTAAACAGAAATCTTGCAAAGAAGAAAGTGAAAGTGGATGAAAAATGCAGCAGAACAATGTTACCCTGGGGTGCAATTACTCAAACCGTGACATTACAACGGTTGCGAGAACCGGCTATAGTTTGTGTCCTGTACAGGACATTGATTCGGTCTTAACCAATAGATACGGAGTGAATGTGAATGTTGATGATACATTTTCTTTATTGTATTGTGATCTTTATCTTAGACAATTGAAGGGAACATTGAAGCACACCATGCTTGTACATGAATCTGTCTTTAAAAGTCAGGTGAATTTTCATGATGAAAAAGCTTCAATTTTGAGTCTAGTGTTTCATGTTTCCTCCAATCTAAAAGTTTCATTCTTTTTTTTCTCATTTCAGATCCATGAGCTTCATCGTCTGTATGGGAGGCAGAAGGAACTGATGATGGAAATGGAGGGAATTCGAGAACACGAGGCCTTGTACCTAAATTATAGTTTCCCTACCCCTAGAACACACTGGATGAGCTCAAGCGTCTCCACGTTTCAAACTAGGAATTTTCCTTATGAAGACAACATTCTTAATCAAATTGAAGCGGTAGATAATGTTAAGAAGTCTGAAAAGATGGTCTTGGATCTTGAGTTACCGGTTTTCGGGTGTCATGATAGAGAGGAAGAGAGAAGTTTGATGAATGGTGAAGTTCATGAAGTTGCAAACTTTCTGAAAGAGCAATCTCTGGAATCGGGTAACCAGTCAAATAAGCTGCAACTTGATTTGAATGAACCGGCCAAGATCGAGGAACATTCTGATTGTGTGTTAAATCAGTTCCTGAGTCCAGTTACATCCAATAAAATTAGAGAGGAGTCCGATAAAAAGAATGAGGGAGAAGATTCAGCAAAGGGTTCCTGCTGGATAAACGAAGCGCAAGGTAAGAAAATGTGAACATTTTGTTTACATATTGATTTCTTCTTACAGCATATTTTCTTGTCACATAGTCTTACACTGAAGCTTTAATTGATCTTGTACTACTTCCTTTGAGCAGGGTATGGAATCGACTTGAACATGTCTCCCCTTTCATCGGAAGAGGAAATATGTATTGTTAAGAAGCTTGAAACAGAGAAACCTCAAGAGTGTTTATCAGAGCAGTCGCTAGTGATAGTTCAAGCTCTACCATGTTTAAACAGCAATTTACTTTTGAACAAGCCACATAAGTCATATAAGCCAAGGAAGAAGGTAAAACTTGGTCCAATCAACAAAACTTTCAAAGGCTCAGATCTTGACCTGCACTCGATTGCTCAAGCCACTTCAGAATCTCAGAGCGATCAAGCGACTGTGGGAAAAGGGAGTTCTAGTTCTGTAAGAAACCGGACAAATCTAGGAAAGAAAAGGCGTTGTAAACCACAAATGAAATCCAG
The DNA here is from genome assembly GCA_039880935.1 of Streptanthus diversifolius. Lineage (NCBI taxonomy): Eukaryota > Viridiplantae > Streptophyta > Magnoliopsida > Brassicales > Brassicaceae > Streptanthus > Streptanthus diversifolius. Next base: position 23,140,685 of record JAXGFM010000010.1, on the reverse strand, counting down.
TATTGGTGACAAAGTAGTTGTGAAAAAGAAACGGAAGAAGAGCAGAAGGATATCTCTTGTTACAGAGGGAAATTATCAAGAGATATCTGCAGCTGAGGCTATAGTTGATATGTCTAGAAAGTCCGATCGAGAAACCTCTGATTTTATCACTTCCTTGGGCAGCAATCTACTTTGGTTGGCCGAGGTTTCGTCTTTGGTTGATGAAGGCTACGATTTAGACTATTCTGAGGCCACGACATTGCAACTGACAGAGATCAATCTTGAGGAGCACAAGACAATTCTGAGACCAAATTCTGCAGACAGCAAAACAGCAGTCTCCAGTATTGTCCTTAGAAAGCAGAGGAGGAGCCGGGCCAAGCGGAAATGCAAAGATGACCAACACGATTATAAGCCGAGCTTAGGCACATTTTCAGAATGTGAAGCCGACGGGGATCTGCAGGTGGTAGAAAAGGTAGTTGAAGTTTCTGACTCAAAATGGGATTGCGAGTTCACCAAGAACAAGGGCAAAAGCTCTTCTCCTAAAACGATAGAGGCTTGGGGAGCCATCAGAAAGCGAAGACGAGGCTCTAGAGTTCCTGCTGCTGATTTTCAGCATATGATCATCAACCAAGTAGTATAGCCAAACTAAAGAGCTGATCACAGTACTTACCCACATTTTCCTTTATGTTCTTGTTACGGTGATCAAGACTACAAAGGAGAATCAAAGATCCAAAACTTTTGAATATCTGATGGTATTTTTTTGGGTCGAGTTAGCTATTTAGTTTAGTTCATCAAAAGATAATGACTGTATTGAAACTAGAGATGGTGCTGAAGAAGTTGTATACATAGATGGGCAAATCCAATCCGAAGTTCAAATCTTTTTTTATTACTCGTTAGATCAAAGATTCGAAAAAACAATAGCTTTTTCTCATGAACCATCACTATACATTTATTGCCATGACCATGACTAGTGTTTTTGATTTTTCTACGAAAAGGTTACAAACCAAATTGTTATATCTTTCTTAACAAAGATCTCCACTGATCTTGGATACGATATTATCACTGTATCGAAGGAGATAAATGTATAAATGTATGGATATAAATATCAACCAAAAGCATAAACAGACCAAAGTAGATAAAAAAGGACATAACAAGAGAAGAGTTTCAACAATTGGGATTTGTAAAATGAGAGCTTTGCAGAGCTTCTTGTAGGAGTTCGTTATCATCCCAAGAATCTCGATACGTCTCAAGATTTTCTTGTGAATTGTTGAGAGCAGACAAACAAAGTAGCTTTCTCCATTCTTCCAAATGCGGAAACCCAACATAATCCGCATATTTGTCGCAATACTATAGCAAAACAAATTTAAACTGTTTTAGGTCATAAAATAAATTATAACAATAAAAAAATCGTGTTTTTTTAGAGGGTTTTATTACTGTGAAATCAGCAATGTCGTGAGTGTTGTGTTTAGGGACTCCGGCGAGATCTCTTGACCGGTAAAAGTCGGCGACGGATTGCAACATTTGGTCGGAAGAAGGAAGAGAAGACTTTCCAGACAAAACTTGTGCTATCCATTTTGCTTGTGCTTCAAAGAATGGGAATCCTATTAACTGCAAACACCCAACATTTTTTACAAAATATTTTGAGAAATTAAAAACAAAGATTAATTAGTTCAACCAAAAGAAAAATAAAATAAATAAATAAAATTAGAGAGAGAGAGAGAGACCTTTCTAGGGATACCGACAAAGGAGAGAGAAGGAGAGAGAGAAGGAGGGAAAGTATGTTCGAACAGTGGGCCCACTCTATCATCATCCACTTCTACTCTTCCTTTACTCTCAAGAAATGGAAACTTGTACGAGTACCTGTTTTTTTTTTTTTCCCCAAATATAATTAAATTAATACGATAAAAAGTTAAAAACCAAAATGACAAAAATAGATTATTTTTGTATAGTTTAATATGATGGACCCAAGAACTAGGGAAATTAAATTTATTGAGAAGACCAATGTGAAAAAAGATTTGTAGCCCACTCAATACGACATTACGAGTCCCACATTTTGATTCTAAAAAACAAACTACACTAATAATTAAGTTTAGTAGTCATCGACAACATAGAGATATAGGTTCAGTAATTTATATCTTTGTACGATCGAAATTAATATGATTTTCTAGTAGAAGAACTAAGATATAAGTTACGCAATATCATGCAAATCCCAATGATCAATTATACTTTATCGTGTTTGGTTTCCTCATTGTTGTTTTATTGATTATAGTATTTATTACATTAAGGCTATATCATATTACTTATGATGTCGATCGATGAAGACCTCGATACCCCACAAAGTCATAGTCAATCAAACTGAACTCAACTCTTAATTAATTACGACTAAATTACTATCTTAAGGGGCCATCATCATATATTTGTCTTACCTAACCGAAACATAAAGTAGTAATTTAGACTATTCGTCAACTTGCATGAAAAAATGGTGTTTTATTACACTTAGATTTGTTATATATGTGGTTTTGTAATCATATTAATCAAGAGATAAAGATGAGAACTTTTTATTTATCCAAGCTATCTTACCCGGTGCAGTATAAAATTGTATCAGCGACGACCCAAGATCCATTTACGAAAATGACTCTCCCATCATCTTTTAAACATTCAATCTACCAAACAAAAAAATCAAAGAAATAGAACTTGTAAATCCAAGTTTATACATATATGTAATTTAATTAAGCATAAAATATAGTATATACTAAAGTAAATAGAACCTGTGGGTGAAGAAGAAGGTTTGGGTGTTTGGAAATGACTTTGGAAAGGCCAGAAGATATGTCAAGTGATTTGGCACTTAAATGAACTTCCTTTGCCACTTCCACAAGCTCCATTGATATATCTTGTCCACTCAATGAGTTCCCAACCACCACCACTACCTATCACCAACATCATCATCATCACCAAATTTAAACTAAAATATATATATATAGAGAGAGAGAGAGATTTAATCACCTCATTACGAAATGGATCAGGGACCCGGTAAACATGGCTATGAATTTGCTTCCTTTGCCAAGAATCCATTCCTATAATTAATCATCAAAGAACCATGAGAAGAAACAAATCAATACACATACATATACTCGTAGTGGAGAACTGATATAATTTTCTCTTAACCGGGACATCCTAAACTGCAAAACTCGGACCAAATTGATAGGACACACATTTATCGTATAAAATCCCACTATAGTCAAATAATCAACATTATGCCAACTACTACATTTACTATATATATTGATAAAATGATTAAACGAAGTATATAACGATTGAAACCAATAATAGATACCTTTTATAGAGGGCAATCTAGGGTGAGAGTAATGACCAGTAGCAACAACAACAGCATCAAAGATCTCTTCCACGAGCTTACCACTTATTTTCTCTCGACTCCTCACAATCCATCTCCTCACATCTTCCTTTTTTTCTTCTTCCCCTACAAACTCAACCCTAACATTAAACCTAATCATTTCTCTTATCCCAAAAACTTCACTAAAGTCCTTTAGATACAACCAAAGCTCCTTATGCCCTGGAAACCTCCTCATATCTCTCCCTTTCTTCGCCAAAAACGGAAAATCTGAATAACCCATTATCTCTCTCGGTGAGGTTAGCCTCAAGGAAGAGTAAATGCTGCTATGGACCTTAAGTGCACCATTAATAGGAACACTATTTCTTTCTAAAGGATCTTCTTCTTCCACGTTTGGTTGATACAACCATTGACCTCCTACGTCCTCGTTTTGCTCCATCACCACCACTTTGTGTCCTTCTTTTCTTAGCTCCCTCGCTGAGACTAGCCCAGACGGTCCAGCTCCGATCACACACACCTTCTTTGATCGGCTCCTTGATGCTTCTGATGATGTGACCGAAACCATTCTTGTTAATTTTTCCTTCGCCGGAGAGTTTTTGTAGAAAAGATGGATTTAGTATGCCTTTTTTATTTGGTTTCGTTGTGTAGTCTCTCGCGTGATGTTGTTTTTATAGTTGAAATTAGGACTCTCTTTTTTGGGGTTAAATTAAGACTTCCTCACTACTACTACTCGATACGTCTTTTTCAATTTTATCTACTTTTTTCCTGGTTATATAATTATTTCACATATATACTTATACTATATATAGATGCAGATCTCTTAATCATTTGAGAGAGAAGACGTACATGACAAATCAGAGGTGCTAGACTAATAACATGGTTTGATATATTAGTAGCTTCGTTTTCAAGAATGCACACATTCTACGAGTCTCTTAAACCCGACTGACATGATAATAATATCATATAAACCATTCATTATAAATAATTTCGTTTTATTTATTTAAAAGAAGATTATCGTTTCAATATTTGATATATATACACTAATACACTTAATTACCTAGTTATCAATTTTTGACTCTTTCTCTCTTTGTGCATGAAACTATCTCCAATTTTTCTCTTAATAAAGAAACTAATACAAGATTTAGTGTCTTAACAACAACGTAAGTTATGACTTTCAATCATAATCGGTAACATTTTCTTTTGTTACTTGGGAAATAGTTTTTTTCTTTATCTTCAAAGCAGAAAAAATAAAACATCAGCGATCCGATTTGAAACTCAATCTTCCCAAAAATAAAAATAAAAAACAAAAAATAACCAGTTAGTATAATGGGTCCCAATTTGATTTTCGATCATAAACTCTGACCGATCCACCGTCGATATGACTATTTACTGAGGTCACATATGGATGCCAAATTAAATAGTTTAATTTAAAAGACAACTCTAATTAATCGAAAAATCATCATTTTCCTTTGGAATCAATTTTAATATTCTATATCATTGCCTCGGCATTTGATTTCTTATTTCTACTAAAAATGATAACTATAACTAGCCTGGCTCTCCTTTGAAGATACATGCATGTATTAAACCTTTACAAAAACAAATGTTTTCAGAATGAATTTAAGAATATATATATATATATATATATATATATATATATTGAGTAGTTTTCTATTTCCTTCAAAAATATGCTTAATTTATATATTTTGTTCCATACGTAAAAACATTTTCTTAAAGATATATACGCAGATCTATGATTGTTCAATATATACCTTCTATAGTAATTAGTGTTGAACTATAAATTATAACGATATATTCAAAAATAATAAAAAGAAATTAGAAAGATACGTATAGATTAAGTATGAAATTAATATATGTGAAAAAACTTCAAAACATCCAAGAAAAGTTGAACGAGTCATCGACTGATATCAATCTAAGAAAATGATTACGATAAGAAAAAAGTAAAGGAAACCCTTCCCAACGAAGTAAAAAAGAAGAAAGGTGAAAAAAACAGTCTTGAGACGCACAATAATGGCTATTATGTCCCTCTTAATCAAAGAAACTCCTTGCCGCGTTAAAAGTTGTAATTAGGGTTTGTTGGAAAAATTACCAACCTATATATAGATATAATTATTACGTAAATATAAACATTTTAATTTACAGAAAAAAACACTTGTGTTTTCAATGTTGAGTGTATTCTTCGAATTAATTACTTGTGTGGATTAATGTAATTTCTATTGAATTAACCTCTCGTGTTTAATTTCTATAAATTCCCTTTTTTCTTCTGCCTTCTAGTCTTTGTTTAATATAAATTGTTTTATCAATGCTTTGTCCTTTTGATTGAAAATGCTTATAATAATTTTTGTGTTATTATTAATCAGACTTGATCACATGGATTATCTTATAAGAAAACTAACGATTCTACACCTTATTGGTAGCATTCAGATCTTGTCTGCCTCATATACTGTATCTTAAAGTATAGTACTTTTACGGCTCATGGACTGTAATATATACTACTACAATCTGTTGGTTGCACATGTAGCTCTGAGAGCGAATATATGCATGAATACTGCTGATTCCATCAAGCCCAAGTAGTTGATAATTTATTTTTTCTTGGTTACGGTTTATTATACATTATGTCAAGTAATGAAGGATATGTTAATCACAATGGTTGAATCTAATTATATATGTTAACATCATAAGTATATATAACAAAATTATTAAAATTGGGAGATGAAAGACTGATATGGGCCCCCACATGTAAGAGGAATTCTTGAAAGCAAGGGAACATCAACAATTATTTCATTGGGCTCTTATGCTCCCGTCCGATCCCTCACGAAAACCAAACTCAAAAGGAAAAAGATAAAAGGGCAAATTTTTATCTCGTGAAAAAACTTTATCTCATGCAACAAGTTGGTTTCATGGTTTACATTTGATAAAAATTTTAAATTTTTTTTTTTTTAGTCTATGATCATTTAATTTATAAGAAATGTGTATTTTTTTAGAATATAGTTGGTGGAACTGAGTTTCTTTTTATTAAGCATTTGAAAACACATGATCATTGCAATTTCTATACAAAATTGTCCCAAAAATCCCTTGTCTACAAATATTAGCATCTATGTGAGTGATCATCATGATCTTTTATGACTTTGTATATAATTAAAACTAGGCAATATAGCTAGAACATTGGATCCACTATTTGTTACAAGTAGGAACGGTCACGTTTCAGTTTTTGTTTTCTTTTCTTTAAATTATAGTATCTATTTTTTTTCCCACTGGTACCTCATTGCTTGTTAATTACACAACAAAGATTTACTTTGTATATTTAATAGAAAGAAGAAGTGTGAGTTTTTATTCAATAATTTACTTCTATTTTTTGTTGCTTTGGAGATAAGGAATTTCAACATGAAACCTGTATATAACTAAATAACAGAACATATACAAAAAAAAAAAAAACCAGAGACTGTCAACAAAAATGAACTGTAGACAAATACACTATTTTTGAAAATAAAATAAATAAATGGGCTGTCCATGCGCGCGTGTCAACTTAAAGATGGGCAAACAGCACTCACGCGCTATCTATGTTAGGCCCAGGTTGTAGTATGAGGTCCATTCCTATGTTAAACGTCAAACTCGTGTAATAAAATTTTGAGAATTTTAACATCTGGTGGAGAGAAATTTCCTAGTTTTTTTATTTTATTTAATAACATTAACCATCTATAAACTTTTCATTAAAGTGAGTATACAGAAATAACATTAAATCCGTTCCTCTATGGAGGTTAAGTTAACCATATCGTTTCTGAATCTCGCACACTAATGTAGTGAAATGATGATTCTCTTATGAAAAATTGAAAACAAGGGGATCACTTTTCTTCTTTGACAAGAAACTGGCGAGAAAAGAAGCTTCCAATCCAAGCAAACCTGAGAAATTTGGTCATACAGAGATGCGCTTTGGCATATCAAATTCTTCAAAAAGTCAATACAATTTTTTTCTCTACAAAAATTTTGTGTGTCATTGAAAGGCCAATTTACTGACAACTCAAGATGACTTTTATGAGGCAGGATTGATTTTCTGATCTATGGAGTAGGCACTGCCTGGAACTTCAACCAGAAACTCGTCGTCTTCCTCTTCGTCGATCACTGAAACAGAACAATCAATCTCCTGGAAAACACATAAAACAGAAGTTTAATGGATCAATTATAACTCATAAGATTTCTTCATAACATGCAAGATCACAGAAAAGATCCTCAAAATACTCAGGCTCTTTGGCTTTGTTTCCCCTAGAAGAAACAGAATATATAGAGATGATGATAAAACAGTGAGAAAAACTATCAATAAGTAGTAAGAATACACAATGTTTTCACTCACTTGCAGGGCTTTTGACAGAATTTACAGAGTGGTTCGTTGCTCATACTCCAAGCTTGGGTATATTCAGTTTCCTTTCTTTGGTAACCACTTCGAAGGTTGACCCTTTTCCACACTGCCTCTGGAGGTAAATGAATTCTGATCTCTGAAAAGGATGTATTTCGTCTTTTGCTCCCTCCCCTGAGCAATCCCTGATGCAGAAAACTCTTGATAATTATTTTGGAATCAAATATTTTGAAAACAATTTAAGCTAAAAGATATACCTCACTGTTGTGACTAGTACTTTCACTCAAGTAGCTCAACTCCAGTGATAAAGGTAGTTGCAAAGTAATGTAATTCTTTCCACTCTTTCATAAATTCTAAAATAGCACGCACATGAACTGGATCATCCGTGAGGGATTCAGGAATATTTTCTTTATTAATACACAGACTTGAATTGCTTGCTTCAATCTCCTCTGGTCGGAAGTTCTGGAAATGAGGCCCTGGTCGTGGATCTTTTCCAGGGATGCAAGAATATAAATGAATTCTTCCAGTGTTCTGGCTCACCTGAAAGAATGTAAGAGACGATCCATATGCGTTTTCAGCTCCAAACAAGTAAAGATAATAATGTAAATAGATGTTTTCATTGAAAATTTTACATTACAAGATTCATGAACAAACAAAACTACTTTTTCCCAATTCAAGAACCGTATCACAAATTCACAAGTTTTTATCTCTTTCTTTGTTAAATCTTGGATTTTAAGCTCAAGAACTAGCCTAGAACGACTTGTGGAAATGTGGATTTTCTCTGAATCTTCTTCTTCTGAGATGTTTTATCGTTATCTTGAAGAGAGATTACAGTTTCAAAAGCACCAACCAATGCTTTAACTTTACTCTTCCTCACTTCTTCAAGCTTATTCACAGTCTCTTCAATCACATTATTGAAAAGTGTCTGCAATTTCTTCTTTACTTCAACTTTTCTATGCCTCAAAACAATCTTCTCTCGTTTACCTTCACCGATGTTATAACTCATCTTCCCGACAGCTTCTCGTTTATCTTTCAAGTTCTTCTTCTTCTTGTTCCCATCATTTCTGTGTTTTGGTTCTTGAACCACTCTCTTATTGAATTTGATCGATGTCGGAGTCGAATCTTCTGGTTTTGTTTCAAGAACTTTCCCTTTCTTGAAACTCATCGGCCTCGTTGGAGGACCAGTAGGAGTAACTTTTAAACCAATCCTCTTCGGCCTAATCTTGCTTTCGGTTTTCGAATTAGTCACAAGAGTTGCAGAACCACTCTCTTTCTTCTCATACAAACCAGTCTTGGACCTTAAAGTAATCTGTCTTATTGGCCTAGGATCTGATTTCGTAACCCTTGATTCTTTAACATCCTCCGAGGATGGGGAAAAAGACGGTAAAAGTGTAAGACTTTTCTTTCCGCTGCCTCTTAAGATTTTCTTCTCAGAAGATTGCTGAATCTCACTCTTAACACTTTTGATGAACTTCTTCTTCATCTTTTTCTCCTCAACAACAATCAAAGTCTTCTCCGATACATCATCATATCTAACCGGTTCATCAACTTCCGTCTTCTCTTTGTTCTTCAGACTCTTCAAAAGATCCTCTTCAGAATTCTTGCACTCGCTGTTCCTTGAAGCCTTCTTCTCCAGCACATTCTCACATCTAACCGGTTCATCAATCTTCGTCTTCTTCTCTTTGTTCTTTAGATTTTTCAATACATCTTTTTTAGAACTCTTGCTCTCGCTGATCCTTGAAAACTTCTTAACATCAAGATCTGTCTTCTTGACCATCCTTACACCAGATGAATCACTCGGAGTAGTTGTACTCTTGGTTTCACTTCTCTGGCGTACACCATCGCAAGATTTGACAACCTCACTAGTCGCAGCATCTCTCTTTGCAACCTGCAACGACTTCTCGGGTTTAAAAACATTTCCCAACGACTTCCTCATCACAGTCAAAGTCTCACCTTTCACCAAACCTCCTCCACCTTCAACATTTTTTTTCTTAACCAACTTCCACGGTTTGATCACAAAATCATCCTCACGCCTCTTCCCATGTTTGCATAGATCATGAGTCGAACTCGTTTGGTTCCCACGGTAACGGGTTTGAACCTGAGCTTTAGCTGGTGGTCCTCGTTTATCTAACGCTTTAGTCGAACACCGTCTCAGATTCACATTACCATGGGATACTGCAGCTGGAGGAAGAAGAACATCAACAGAGGTTTCTTCAATGATTTCAGTTGGTTTTGCATCATCGAAACAACAATTCTCATCGGGTATCATCTCTTTAACTTGAGAAACATTCTCTTCAGCCATTGCAGTTTATTACAACTGCAGAGAAATATACATGTTAACATTACTGAAGGATCATCAAAACCCACAATTTTACAGAAGAAAAGTCAAAGAAACCAATTTTACAGATTGGTTTTCTGATCAACAAAAATCCACACTTGTTTTTACTAAAACATTTACTTTAAACTTATATACAACAACGCATAGAATGATTTGATCAGTGTGTCTCGATCCTAAACTGTTCCAATCAAATCGAATAAACCACATTCAAACATATTTGAGAATGAAAAATCTACCAATGATGAATAATAATTTACGATCTCAAGTTATGATAATGATATGAATACAGTAACATAGTGCGAATAAATTAAGTCAACTGTAACGAAGATGTGAGATACAAGTAGAAAGATGTTACCTTTAGATCACCCAACTCTGAGATACTAAGAAACTGGAAAATAAATCAAAAATAGTTTCTGGTAGAATTGCTAGTAGTTGCCCAAAAGAAGATAAATACAAGAGTGATTTCAGAAATTTAGAGGAAAACAAAAAAAAAGAGAGGTAGATTTGATTTGTAAGAAGAAAAGAAAAATTGAAGAACAGAGGAAACAAACGTGGTCAAGAAAGAGAGGGAAGGAGAGAATCTTTTGACATTTTGTTTTCCTATAATTTTCAGTGTTGGGCTGATAATTAGAATTTAAATGCTATTAATAGATAACTATATGATTTTCAATAATCGAGTAAAACTGAGTAAGACATTTATTAGTCAAGAATTCATAATGTTAAAATCAATTTTTTTTTTTTTGTCAACATAACATACTTTAATATCGTCAATAACACCATTATGCCACATTTTTTTTTTGACCCAACAAAATAGAAAAAGGAAAAGAATTTAATTTCATCAACTAAACTCAAGTCAAGATCGACATTATGATGGTAACAAAACAAAATCAAATTATAAAACTCAATAGTAGTCCATAATGTAACAAATAAAGTCAAATATTAAATTGGTGTGGCTTTTATAAGTTTTGACGGATCGTGGAGATATCAATCTAAGTCTTTCTGTATTTTTCTGAAGAATGATGCTTTCCGCGATGGGCCGACTTTGGATTCCTTTGATTATATATTAAAAAAGATAAGATCTATAGATGCTCAATAATCTTATAATTCGTGCCAGATAATTAAACTATTATTAACATTTAAAATATTTTTGTGTATGTACCTAAATTACATTAAAATATGTTTTTATATAATTTCATTGATATTTTATTTTTGTAAAGCTACTAAGTACTAACCAAACCGTAACCAACATCAACTTTAATGGAAAAAAACATATTGAAAACTAAGATAGAAATTGAATTATGTGTGTGCTTTTTAAGTTAGCATTAAGTGTCGGATCATCATCGTAACGCCATTCTAATCTCAGAGGTAAGTAGACTTTTTGGTATAAATTGTAACCATTCAAATCTTGAATATCAAAAATGCGATTTTTGAAAGCCTAGTTCTGAGCAAGGACGGGCCCATATTATATAGGAGGCCCGAACTTTTTAATTTTCTCTGTTTGCTGATTCTAGAAAAGTTGACAAAATTGTATATTTTGTGGTCATGAATAAAAAAGTAGCTTACCCAATTAGTCACAAAGACTTTTCTTAGAAACAATATAGGATATGACATTGAAACCTAATTGTCAACATAACTATAACTAGAGGTTCAATAAGAAAGAATAAATGATATCACTATGATAATTATTTACCACCAATACTAAAATATAGAAGAGAGTAAACTAAGAAGATACTGTATACGTTACATAAATGTTTTTACATCTCATAAATGTACAATTATTCATTTAAGTTTAACAAAAAGAAAAAGAAAATGGGTTGACAAAAGACTGATTTTTTTAGAAAGATAAAAAAAAGAAAGGGATTAGGTCATATATCTGTTTCAGCTACTTGCTTCTGTTTCAAGCATGACACGTGTCAATACTGACACCACCATTATTTCTCTTTTTATTTATTACACCTGCTCTTTTCTTTGTCCTATTTATTTCCTTAAATGTGTTTATTTCATTATCTTGGAGTCAAACTTTCAAGATCATCGAAGCAAAGAGAAAGATTCTTTTCAGATCTGTCATGTTTTTATTATTCTCTAGACATTATTGGTTGTGCAACTTGTGCTTAGAGAAATCCAAAGTATGTTGTAAAGTGATTTTTTTTGCAAATTGCTAACTTATCCCAAAAGTATTGAAATAAATAAAAAATAATTAATCTAGATACGATAATCTAGCTGTATTTAAGACTTAAGAGTGGTATTGTTATCAATTTGATGATTCGATCAATGCAACATAAAATCATCGTGTAATTAGTGTACAACTTTAGAAGAAAAAGAAACATTTTACAAACTTAAGTGGTTAAAATGAGAATGATGTGGCACAATAAATATTAAAATTATTAAATTGATAAAAAAAATATTTAAATGGTTAAAAAAGAAAAAAAAAGTAACTAGAATCCAAAAAGAGATAGGCCTAGCAATTAATCAAAAACATTATTTATTATATTTCTCTACCAATTTCGATTTGACAACTTGTTTTCAAATGGATGCTTCCGTTAACCAAATCAATTAACAAATAATAAGGGAATTAACGAATAAAAAGTGGTAGAAAGCTCATGTTTTAAGAGGAAGGTTTGATTCATCAAGTTGCACCAACTCTACGAATAATACATTAAATGAAAATAAAAACAAAAGTTGGAAAAGAACATCTCAATGAAGCCGGAGCAAGTGAAAATTTAAGAGAAGCCGACAAATTGCAAAGATCACCTAACCCATCTTACATCACCGCCAGATTTTAATCTATAGTTTCGTCAAGAAAAAACGATCACAAAATCAAAATCAAATTCAACATAAAGTTATCAAAATTCTCAATATTTTAATACCCTTTTCCCCAAAACTTTGCTTCATACTCGGATTTTCTCCATTGAAGCTGGATTCTAAGGTCAGTTCTTGCTTCTTTCTCAATATACAATGATTACATATCTCTAGTTTAATTTTCGGGGGATTCGAGTTCGATCTCCGGTATCATTTTCTGAGCTTCAGATCCTTCTTCTTACAAGTGTTGCTGGGTTGGTTTTTTAATCCACATATTTATTAAGAACTCTAAAGAGATTTAATTATTATTACCTGAGAATTTGAATCGTCTGCTATCAGCATCGACTGACCGCCATCTCTTTGAATCATTCCCATTTTGAGTTCATTCTTTTGTTTGGTTTCTTAAATTCCTTTTTCTTTTTCATTTGTAATGAAAATTAACCAATTCAAATCAATTATCCGGGTCGGACTTTTAACCTGAATCCTAATTAACAAATTATCTCATGCATAAAACCAAATAAATTTCGTTAATTTTATTTACGTAATTAAGGGTTTGGGCTAATTGCATTCGTAGGTAACTCCTCTGGTTATAATCATAAACCTAAACTACTTGTTTTTTATGTATAGAGTCTTTTTCAGACGCAAGCCTGTCTCTGTAATCACTTTCTTGTTCTGGTAATTGTAGAGATTAGCCTTTCCTTCTCCTCTATGTTGTCAGCAAAAGTTAGTTTTTGTTTTTTAATTTTCTTTTTTTTTCTTCTTTAATGGGTTAATTTCAAATAACCTCCTGGTTAATAAACCTAAAATCCAGAAGAAAAAAGTTTATTCCTTTCTCTATGTCACATGCAAGCCACTCTCTGTAATCACTTGCTTGGTCTGACAGTTGCAGAGGTTTGAGCTCTGTTTTTTTGTTTTTTAATGTTTTAGGTTTTCCCTATTCTTGATTTTTTAGACTTTTACAGGAAAGGTTTGTTGGAACAATATATTAATAAGCATGTGGACTTATAATATATAGTTAAATGTGAATGAGAATTTGCTTAGGGGAGGTCAAAGATTTTTTGTAACTTACAAATTTTGGTATTAAAAACCAAATAAATTTGGCCATTAAATCTACTTGACCACCAAGCTATTCTTTTCCTATAAATAGCAAGCTACATAGAAAGGAAAAATCATCCATTCATTCCAAAAAAAAAAAGCAAGAAAACACCTTAGACACATTTTAGATATTCTTTGAGAAGTTTCTAAGTGTTAAAGCTCTCTTGAAATATCTTCTTGGTTGTTGGTGTTAAGTGGTAGTAGCTAAGGAATTCACAAGGTTTAACAGGTTCTAACTTTCTCCCTCTTTTACTTCTCTCTTTCGGAAGTAAATTTGTGTTCTTGAGTATATAGTAGATAATTAGCTCGTAGATTCAAACATGAATGAAGCATGTTTGTCTTAATATTTGGTTGTATCCTGGGATTCAAAGAATGCATGTAAACCGTCTCATTGCGGGCATTTTATTGAGTTAAGGAAAGGGATCATCCCGCCTCCAAATATTTTTTTTTTGCTTTTGTTTTTATGATTCAAAACCGAATTTTGTTCATATTCTTATTAAGTTATCAAAATGATTGTCTTGAAATCATGTCTTGAAAATATTAAATCTATAAACATGTTCATGAGATAATTTTTGGCCATATAATTAATTAATTATTGTTAGTTTTTATGATGGTCAAATGTTAGATTTCATTATAGAATTTAATATTATTAATTTATGTATATGCCATTATTATTTGTTGAAAATAAGTTACACCCACATAATGGCAATGTTAATGTTTATATGTACATGTCTATATTAATATATATATATATATATATGTGTTTAATAGTTTATTTCAGTTTCAAAAAATAAATTATATTACAAATTGATATTTCTAAAATCCGGTTTTATAAGGTTCTACAATCTTAACTCAATAAAAATTCGCTTTTTAAATGGATTTGTTGTATGAAAAATCAAATTTGCAAAAATCAAAGTCTTGTTTTTGATTGTTGATAAAAAAAAAAAAAAAAGTCGGTTTCAAGATTTCATGACCGGATCGATCGATCCGGGTCTCAGATCAATCGATCCTTATCGGTCGATTGAGAGAAATCATACTTATTGAACACCGAACCGGTACCGCGGGTCAAGCGACCGATTGATCGCCAGCCGATCGATCGATCTCATAAGATCGATGCTGTTAACCGAACAATATTTAAAAAAAAAAAAAAAAAAAAAACCAATTAAAGACCAATTAATTTTTTTTTTTTGGCAAACGTTTTTTCAAAACCAAATATTAGTGGTCTAATACCATTTAATTTATTGGTCAGACGTTATTTATTTCAATCCATAAAATATTGAAATATTATTGGTAAACGTCATTAAAAATTAATAAATCTTGGTAAGAAGTTATTTAATACCAATCAATTTGGTAAAACGTTATTTAAAGCCAATTAATTTTTGCAATTAATTGGAAAAATTTTTTAAGAACAGATTAATTTTTGTATAGGGTTATTAATTATTAATAAATTTCTCCCGACGTTTTAATCGAGTTTGCGATTCGGTTTTAGTTTTTTTTTTAAAACAAACGCTTAAATCGCTAAAAATAATTAGCGATCGTTATTTAAAACGCATATAATAACATATACGTTAATAAATTTATGTTAGTATTTTTGTTATGAAAACAGAAATAAGATATATCATGGTAATGATCTTTTTGATTTTATATGATTAAATCATATAAATATGATTTGCTCAATTCAACAGTAATTAAAATAATAATTGGTGATACTATTTTGTGCATTGTTAATCTAGAAAATATTTTTTACTTGGTCTGATACTTGTTGAATTTTTCAACAAAATTTCAGAAGTAATTAATTTATTTTTCTACGATTTATTGTTGCACTCATTAAAATGATTTCTGTTTCATTCTGAGCATAGACAAAACATGTTTAAAACGTTAACAAAAGTCACACTTTGACTTCTATGCTGAAATTTAATATTTCAGAGATTTAATAATATTCTGAAAATTAATTGGATGATTATGCAAATTATCTGAATAATTTAAATAGTTTCATTCTGCCTTTGTATTACATTAAATTGTTACTTTCTGAATTTAATAATTCGAGAAATTAAAATTTAATTATTATGGAGGTGTTGTTGGTTACGAGTCTAGTGAGTCGACACATCAAATTCAGTTTGATAGTGGTCTGCCACATATGATTGTGCCAAATTATGATGTATATCAAAGTGTCATGTGAGTGTCTAATGCTATAAGCATATGACTAATGATTGACAAAATTGATGGAGCTCAATTCATTATATGGCATGAGAAGATTTATATCTCATTGACCATGTTGAAATTAGAGACGTAACTCAAGGAGGATAGCATATGCTTTCTCTTGAGAATATTAAATAATAAACCTCTGTTTTTAATTAACACAGATTTGTGTGATTTATTTACCTATTAGATGAGGTAAAAATTATTTTGTGACTTTCATTAATGATAGTACAAAATATTGTTATATTTACTTGTTACAAAGCAAAAATGAGGCTTTGGATAAATTCAAGGAATATAAGCTGGAAGTTGAAAATCAACTAGACAAAACTATAAAAATAGTTTGAAGTGATAGATGTGAGAATATAAAGGACAGTTTGATGCATTTTGTAGATGACATCATTTATCAAACAATTGCTCCTTACTCACCTGAATCAAATGAAATTGCAGAACGCAAAAACCGAACTTTAAAAGAAATGATGAATGCAATGATGCAAGAATCAGATGTAACCCAGAACATGTGGGGGGAAGCTTTAATGACTTCGAAATAAACAGTGCTGGCTAGGTCAAAAATGAAATCTGAGTTCATTGCGTTGGACAAAGCAGCAGAAGAAGCAGAGCATCTTCGAAATTTTTTTGGAAGATATTCCGATGTGGGAAAAACCAGTGTCATCAATTCGGATACACTGTGATAATCAATCGGCTATAGCTCGTGCTAACAATAGCATGTACAATGGCAAGTCGCGTCATATACGTAGACGACATAAGACCATTAAACAATTGATATCAAGTGGTGTAATTTTGCTAGATTACATCAAATCAGCTGATAACTTAGCAGATCCTTTTACGAAAGGTCTGACCCGAGATCAAGTATTGAAATCATCAATAGGAATGAGTTTAAAGCCTATGATTTAACGATGAAATTTGGCGGTAACCCCACCTATACTTTCTAGGTTCAAAGGGACAACTAAGTCAAATTAAGTCTAAGAAAACACTGTGAAACTTATGTTTCTACCCAGTTCCTAATAATGATAAACAGTGTTGTCTGCAAAATTGAGGGTAAGCGTAAGCTTTTAATGATTTCATCATATTTATTTCAAGGAAGTAAAGCAGAATACTTCGAAATAGAATACGAGAATCACCTGTTGAGTGTGAAATGGGGCCGTTTCTAGGAGAATAAGGGTAGGCTGTATTCTCCAAATTCACTCAAGAAATACCAGGCATGTTCAAGGCCAAAATGAACACAACGAGAGAGCGAAAGTTCTACTAGAAAATATAACTGTGTTATATCTATTGTTTCAGTTTACACTAGAAATCCGGATGGTTCAAGACATCGTGTTCACCAACTGGGCTTGTAAACTCGATAGATTATAACAGTGATTGGTTCAACGCTGAAAAATGCAACCTTTTCATATACAGTTATTTTTCGCATATACTCAAGAATGTCTTCTTTCAGCCTTAAATCTATCCTAAAAAGGTTTTCAAAAACATCCTCAGTGTTTTAGAGTCAATTCTATTCATGTGGGGGATTGTTGGAACAATATATTAATAAGCATGTGGACTTATAATATATAGTTAAATGTGAATGAGAATTTGCTTAGGGGAGGTCAAAGATTTTTTGTAACTTACAAATTTTGGTATTAAAAACCAAATAAATTTGGCCATTAAATCTACTTGACCACCAAGCTATTCTTTTCCTATAAATAGCAAGCTACATAGAAAGGAAAAATCATCCATTCATTCCAAAAAAAAAAAGCAAGAAAACACCTTAGACACATTTTAGATATTCTTTGAGAAGTTTCTAAGTGTTGAAGCTCTCTTGAAATATCTTCTTGGTTGTTGGTGTTAAGTGGTAGTAGCTAAGGAATTCACAAGGTTTAACAGGTTCTAACTTTCTCCCTCTTTTACTTCTCTCTTTCGGAAGTAAATTTGTGTTCTTGAGTATATAGTAGATAATTAGCTCGTAGATTCAAACATGAATGAAGCATGTTTGTCTTAATATTTGGTTGTATCCTGGGATTCAAAGAATGCATGTAAACCGTCTCATTGCGGGCATTTTATTGAGTTAAGGAAAGGGATCATCCCGCCTCCAAATATTTTTTTTTGCTTTTGTTTTTATGATTCAAAACCGAATTTTGTTCATATTCTTATTAAGTTATCAAAATGATTGTCTTGAAATCATGTCTTGAAAATATTAAATCTATAAACATGTTCATGAGATAATTTTTGGCCATATAATTAATTAATTATTGTTAGCTTTTATGATGGTCAAATGTTAGATTTCATTATAGAATTTAATATTATTAATTTATGTATATGCCATTATTATTTGTTGAAAATAAGTTACACCCACATAATGGCAATGTTAATGTTTATATGTACATGTCTATATTAATATATATATATATATATATATGTGTTTAATAGTTTATTTCAGTTTCAAAAAATAAATTATATTACAAATTGATATTTCTAAAGTCCGGTTTTATAAGGTTCTACAAGGTTTTCCCTATCAAAAGTAGAAAGCTTTGGTTAGTGAAGCTCAAAAACAAAGAAATGGGCTTCAAAGTTTGCTTCTTTGTCCTCTTGGGTTGTCTTCTTCTGGTTCAAGAACCAACAATGGCTCACGACATGATACGTGCATCGATCGTCATCGAAGGAGATAGTCGAATCGCTGAGACCGACGAGAACTTTGTCTGTGCGACATTAGACTGGTGGCCACATGACAAGTGCAACTATGACAATTGTCCATGGGGTTACTCTTCAGTTATTAATATGGTAATAACAAAAATTAGAGAAAATGATTCACCTTTTCGTCTTAAGGATTAGTCTTTTTGATTAAAATGTTTGATCTTTTGAATGTTTTTTTCAGGACTTATCTCGTCCTCTTCTTGCTAAAGCTGTTCAAGGTTTGTACCTTGCAGATCGAAAGTCTTGGTGCCATTGCCTGTGTTATTGATTTCTGAAACTTTTAGGGATTTTGTATTTGTGTAAGCCTTTAGGCCATTGAGGATAAGAATCGGTGGTTCGCTGCAAGATCAAGTGACTTACGACGTAGGAGATCTCAGAACTCCTTGCCGTCCATTCAGAAAAATGAACAGCGGGTTGTTCGGATTCTCTAAAGGATGCTTGCATATGAAACGATGGGATGAGCTCAACAGTTTCCTAACCACAACCGGGTAAGCCTTGAGTTTTGGTTTAGTTCTTTCTCTTGAAGAGAAGTATCTTGAATTATTCATTTTTCTTCTTTGAATATCGCAGAGCTATAGTGACTTTCGGTTTAAACGCTTTGCACGGGAGATACAAACTCAGCGGAAATGCTTGGGGCGGGGCGTGGAATCACATAAACACTCAAGATTTCATCAACTACACAGTCTCAAAGGGCTACGCTATAGATTCTTGGGAATTTGGTAACAACAACTAGATACCTCACACATTTTACCAAGTCACCTTCTCTAGCTCGTCTTTTAATCGTACCTTTCTTGTTCTTGGTTTAGGAAATGAGCTGAGCGGAAGCGGGGTTGGTGCAAGCGTGAGCGCAGAGCTTTACGGGAAAGACCTGATTGTACTTAAAGACGTTATCAACGAAGTGTATAAAGATTCCAGGTTACTCAAGCCTTCGCTTGTCGCTCCTGGAGGATTCTATGAACAACAATGGTACACCAAACTTCTTCAGATCTCTGGTCCCGGAGTTGTCGACGTTGTGACTCATCATATATACAATCTCGGTTCAGGTCTGGTTTGGTATAAGAGAATCATATCAAATCAAAACCATTACTTCTCTCCGTCTCTCTATATATAGATATATCATTTCTGAGGAATTCGATGCCTTGTGATTGAGTCTTGCAGGGAATGACCCCCAGCTGGTGAAGAAGATACTGGATCCGAGTTACTTAAGCAAAATATCCGAAACATTCAAGAACGTGAACCAGACGATTCAAGAACACGGACCTTGGGCTTCTCCTTGGGTTGGCGAGTCTGGTGGAGCTTACAATAGTGGTGGCCGTTATGTTTCTGATACATTCATAGACAGCTTCTGGTAACATTAACACGGAAACAAAAAAATCATCTACTTGATTGTTTCCCCTGTTTGTTATTAGATATAATAGAAACCTCTTTTGATCTTAATCGTCTAAGGTATCTAGACCAGCTCGGAATGTCGTCCAAACACAACACTAAAGTTTACTGTAGACAAACTTTGGTTGGAGGGTTTTACGGTTTGCTCGAAAAGGGAACGTTTGTTCCAAATCCGGATTACTATAGGTGAGAGAGAATCGATAAGCAAGAACTCTTGGGTTTCTGGTAATGGTTGTTGATTCATAACTGATTTTTCTGTTGATCGAGACAGCGCACTGCTTTGGCATCGGTTAATGGGAAAAGGGGTTCTTGCGGTTCAGACAGATGGTCCGCCGCAGCTACGGGTTTACGCGCATTGTTCAAAAGGAAGAGTGAGTTTTTTTGTTATCTCATCCTGCCGAATACATTTTCCGGTTAGAAATTGCTTTGAAAATGCTTTTGTTCTCGGTTTTAGGCGGGTGTAACGATGCTTCTGATAAATCTAAGCAATCAATCGGATTTTACGGTGAGCGTCAGGAATGGTGTTAATGTAGTTTTGAATGCGGAATCGAAGAAGAAGAAGAAGAAGTCATTTTTGGATACTTTGAAGAAACCTTTTTCGTGGCTTGGAAACAAAGCTTCGGATGGATATTTGAACAGAGAAGAGTATCATCTGACACCAGAAAACGGTGACTTGCGGAGCAAGACAATGATGTTGAATGGTAAACCGTTGAAACCGACAGAAACCGGAGATATCCCGAACCTTGAACCGGTCCTCCGTGGAGTGAACTCTCCGGTTTATGTCTTGCCATTGTCGATGTCGTTCATTGTTATGCCTAATTTTGACGCTTCTGCTTGTTCATGATGTTAATGGGGGTTCTCTCTCTTATTGGAATTATTTTGTTTTCAAAAAGATGTAATTTTTTTCTGGTAATTGTATCTAATACTGGTGATAAATGTATAATTTCATATCTTAAATAACTTTTTATACATCAATAAAGCAAGACGATATAAGAAAATCTTATCAGGATTTTGTCTGACATATGAATTCCAAGTTACATACAACAAAGCATATTTAGGATAAATATGGTAAGAGCCATACCATTTATCACCAATGGATCATTTCATGCTCCCTCTCTTTCTCAAACCATCAATAGCCTCTGATTCTGATGATGCAGTCAAACCAAAAGACTTCATGGATACTTTGCTGCAAAATCTTAAAGAATCTTTGGCC
Organism: Streptanthus diversifolius; assembly: GCA_039880935.1. Taxonomy (NCBI): domain Eukaryota; kingdom Viridiplantae; phylum Streptophyta; class Magnoliopsida; order Brassicales; family Brassicaceae; genus Streptanthus; species Streptanthus diversifolius. The sequence goes on along the minus strand of JAXGFM010000010.1, from coordinate 23,119,270 downwards.
ACCACACTTGTCCATTTCTATCCGGTAGCTGGTCGACTCCCATCTTTGAAAACCGATGATGCGAGATCCTATTCGGTGTTTGTAGATTTTAATAACAGTCCTGGAGCTGGATTTATCCATGCCAAATCGGATTCAAGTGCTGGAGATATTGTTGGGTCCAAATATGCTCCTTGGTTCTTTGATCATCACAAAGCAGTGAGTTGCGATGGTCACACCATGAGTCTCTTATGAATAAAGGTACAATTTTTTTTCTGGGATTTCAAAATCTCACATTCATTCTTGCGTATTAATTCAAATTCATCAAAGGTACATTAGTTCTTTCTTGTGTATATATATACTTCAAATTCATATGATTCGAATATGTTAACAGATCTATAGTGATAAAGGCTGATTTTTTGTTTGTTTGAGCTGAGTAGGTAACAGAACTTGTAGATGGAGTATTCATAGGACTGTCTATGAATCATTTCCCTTGTCTCTTCTTCATCTTCTTCTTGATCCTATTCATATTTTCCAGACAAAGCTAAAAGGTATTCCCTTGTTGTGTTTCTTATTGGTTTACCCTCTTTGGTTCAGTTTGATACGTTTGTTGTCTGATTTTTATTGGTCGTTAGATTATAATGAACTTTATAGTGGTTTGCAGTCAAATGTTTCAACTACTGTGTTTCATTGTAAATTTCAGAGTATTCTGCATTTGTTGGAATCAAATGTTTCAACTTTATTAAGATCAGAACTAAAACATTGTAATCTATGTTCTGAGAAGATTCATGACTAAAATCAACAAATTCATCAAGAGAATAAAGAAGCTAACGAATTTTGTTATGATGAACAGAGTGCTTGCTGCATTTACTTCCGGAGTAAACGGCGAGCCCGTTGGTTAGATTGGTTGACTCTGAAGTTAAGCTCGTCGACATCGTCTTTAAAATGATCAAGTCCATAGTTTTGCCTGCGATTTCCATTTATATAAACCAGTTTCATCGAGGAAAACTCAAAGAAAATGTATATAGAGAGAGAGTTGATAGACATGAAAGAAAACCTTTCGATATCAGTTCCCATATCAACAGCCATGTTCTTCAGTTCGCCTAGTAGATCACTCAAATCTGCAAGCCCATCTTCCTGTTTTGCTTTCTCCATCTGTTAACACCGCATGATTCTTAATATATTGGCAAGCCAAAGAGAATTGCTTTAGAAACCTCAGGTGGAAAGAAGGAAGAGAAATCCACACCTCTAGTTTCTGATAAGCATCAGCGGATTCAGGGAGCGATTCACGGGTTCTTGAGTATGGTTTGGGTAGAGGATTCAATCCAAGCTTTTCCCTAGTCCTTAAGTGGTTAACTCTTCTCTTGGGGGAGTCACCTTCTCAGAAAAAAAGTGAAGAGTTAGGTGAGATACATTCCGTAAAGTGATCATCCAAAGCAGAGCAAACCTCTAGTTATGACAGGACCGGTTATCGAGCGAGTCTTTTTTGGCTTCCAAGTTCTTGAAAAAATGCCTCCAAGGCTTGCAAGAAGCTTCTCACCCTGAAACCAAACACAAAACATATAATAATAATCATCCGCCCCAGAAAGAAAAGAGCTGCTTGATTGATTACTGGTTTATAAAATCTCAATCTCCTCTCTTTTGGCGTGTCTCACCCGACTGAGATCATGATCGATGTCAACAGCCTTTTGGTGTGTCCTTGTGATTTTATCGCCTTGCTCATTCAACATGACCAAAGTTCTGGTAGCATCTGATCTTATGCCCTGTGCTATTTTCAGACACCCTTGTACAGTTTTCGTTGTTTCCTCAGACTTGAACACAGCATAGCTCTTAAGTTCCTGTACCGTCTGGTTTTTCACACCTCCTGAATCACGAAAATCATTCCTGTACCGGCTTTTTTTTGCATCCAAAGTCAAAGTAGGTTTCGACGATGAAGTGAATCTTTTCTCAACCTCATTAACATCATCATCATCATCATCAGCAAAAGGGTTCAAGCTGAAATTCTTTGTGGTTACAGGGGAAATCTTGTTTGATGGCTTTAAGGTGTGTTTATTGTCATCTAATTTATCATCTGAATCAAACGGATTCGTCTTGGAAGATGGGTGAAAGCCAGAACCAGCCGGCTTGGGCTTGGATAGTCTTTCCCTGTCTTTCTTGAAACTAAACATTGTATAACGTTTTCTTCAAACCTGAAAAACTGTCTCGTGCAGAGATCCAAAAATGCTGTGATTCTAATTCCAAGTAGATACTAAACTTTGAAATTCATCAAAAGCAAGGAAGAAGGTTTTTTTCAATTACCCTCTCTCTCTCTCTCTCTCTCTTGATCAAAGATAAATCATACATAATTCCCAAGTTCTATCAACCAATCAAGTAGATCGCACAACTAAGAAGACGATCAACTAGCGATCATGAAAAGAAAATCTAGAAGCAGTTAAGAAAAATTAGTATCTTCTTCTCTGCATCCTAATAACACCCTAAGCCCTAAAATTTTCCCGGGAAGAAAAGAGAATCACAGTGCGAAAGAAAGCGGCGTACCTGGATGAGCCCAGAAAAAAAAAAAAAAGAAGACTGATTTCACGCGGCCAAAGAAGTGAGTTTGAAATTCCAAAACAATTATTTATCAACGAGAGAAATTTAAAGAAAATATTAACATTTGTTGAAAGAAAAACAAAAAATTAAATAATTACCAAATCTCACACGTGGCGACGACAATAACTACAGAATCTAACAAGAGTAATTAGTTTTGTAATCTAAGCCAAGGTGACATTATACAATATATATAACTTAGGCAAAAAGTAAATAACAATAACCAAAATTATGGATTAAAAATAGGGTACCATATTTCGAATGCTAATGGCAGCAGCGTTCAAAAGTGGATGATGATATTTCTCAAAGGGTTTCTTCTCTCTATTGCCCCATTGATAGAATCAAGTGCATTTTTTTTTTCTTTGTTTATGATTCCGAGGCCAATTTTGTTCAGTGTTGCATTTGGTTATGTTATTCTGAATTGTTTTCTTGGAAAGCCCTCAGAGACGGAACCAAAATCGATCCGTACGCTACAGGGTCAGTGATGTTACTTATTCCCTTCCCTTTGCTTAGCTTTCTCAGGTTACAAGAGTCCGAATATTAGACTTTTCTGTTTTGTAGAAGCGGCTCTGTGAAGGAGGACGTGAAAGAGGATGTTTTACGACTAGGAGTTGAGCTCTCACTCGCTCTTGCTCAATCGACGTTCTTGCTGTGTGATGATGACATTCGTACAATGTTGTGGTTCTGCTATAAGTTGTGGAAATATACATTACCTCCCATCTGATCGAGGCTGCTTGGTGTTATTCAACATGTCTTCTCAAAAGATATTAAAACCAAGAAGAGAATGTATCAGGATGGTGGCAACTCGGCCCAATGGGAATTGGTCAGGACCACTTGGAAGAATTGTACCGACGGAATCATCAAAGATATCTCTTTTGATGATAGACTATTATCCTCTGGCTATTGAAAAATACAAGCAACACTGGTGAAGAAGCTAGAGTATAAACTGAGGTCCGCAAAACAGGTTTCAGAGGCTGATGGTTTTGCGTGGGAAACGATAGAGTCTAACATTTCTGACCTGTGGAAGTCTCTCTTTGATGATGAAGAAGCTGGCGAAGCAACACCGGAAGTGATTAGGAATAGCGAACTGTTTCAGCCTATTTTGGGCGAATCATGGCATAGCCAGATACAGACACTACCTGTATATTCTCCTTACATTCTGTGGCCGGATTTTGCAAACCAGGGGCTAAGAGAGAAGGCTGTGCGACTAGGAGTTGAGTGGAAAAACAATTAGAAGAAGAAAAAAAGGCAGAAAAGAAAAAGAACCAAATAATATTGATTCTAGAAAATGGTCACAAAGTAAGAACAGGCTTCCTTTGAATATACATAGATGACTCTTTCTCAATATTATATATTGTATAAACAGAACCCACTGTAATACAAGAAAAAAATATAATAGATAATTTAACAAGCTTTGTATCAGTTCCACTCATGCCATGACTTATAACACAACACTATGAGAACAGCCAAAAATCTTGAAACCAGATTCCATTTTTTGGTTCCATTTTCTTTTACCCTACTTCCACACAGAATCCGCTTTTGCATTCAGCGGATTTCGATCTCGAAGACTTATCTTACATTGCCTTTGTTAGACAGAGATCGAGATATGTAAATACACATATTTGAAAATTTCTAATAGACAGTGACTAACCAGTGATGGTTAATTGGTTGTTGAAGAGGGAAAGTTTTCGTCTTTTGTCTTTCTTTTTTTTTTTGTTTTCTTTTTAAGTTAGCCGTAGAGCCATTTCCTGAAGCAGAGCTCGTTTCTGTGAAGCGTTGATCACTTGATTGGTTTCTGCATTCTCTAGAACATCTGTGATTATAGCGGCTGCGTGACCCAGTGGCTCCTCTGCGGCTCTTTTTAGCATGAAAGCCTGTTGCAAGTAAAGTCAATGAGAAAACAAAGATCAGTTTAACAAAAAATGGTTCGAGCTTTTAGAGGAGTTAAAACGTTTACAATCTAGTGCAATTTATTATGTCAAGTGTAAAACTCGGTTTGGATCTAGAATCTTTAATTAGGGAACTGGAGTGAAAGACCTGGCCATGGTGCGATATAGTTAAGGTACACGGTTGTTGAAACCAAGGTTCTCCATCGATTTGCACAGGCAACGGCGCACAAAGTTGTATCTTGACGGATTGCCCCTGAGCTAACCTTCTGGCATGAGATAATCCAACCTGATTATGTGGGGGAAAAGAACAACTGATGTTAGGTTTACAAGATAGAATGCAAATAGAACCTGTAAGATGATCATTATTATACCTGAAGTTTGCCAAGGTGCCATGTTCCAGATATACTCACGACTTCTATTATCTTGTCGTGCATAGATTGCGGATCAAAGTTTTCATATGTTTCATCTTCATTCTGCCATAAATCCACACCTCCCATGTAACTTCCGATGTTTGCAACTAGTACACCTTCCGCATCCTTCAGAGATTTAGCATAGACAAGTTACAGGATTAATTACCATGTCGTTTTCTGTAAGGTAGTTTTCAGTGACTTACCTCAGGAACCTCGATGTCAACACCATCCACCTCAACTCGAACTTGCCACGGGAAATCTTCGAATGTTCTGTCCATTATACTCCTTGCACCTTCTCTAGCATATAGGACTTTGTTCATAAACTGCACATAAAGAGCATTCAAATGTCAGTTTCATGGACTAAGGATTAACAGTACATCTTCTCTACAATAATGCCACTTAAATCATATGAATAAGGAGGCCTAAGGTTATCTTAAAATTTCATCAATTCAGGTTTTGTTTCGTTACCTGGCTATAAAATTTCTCTGGATTCTCCTCCCGTAGATTGTGAATATCAAGGGCGACCTTCGCATCACACCCAACCCCTGTTAATATTTGCAACGTAAGCCAAAATTTATAGGCTACAGGTTTCAGGACAGCAGTCAAATCATTTACAAAGATCTAATATAAACAATGGGTATGGTTCAAACTAAACCTCAAGCATAAAGTTATTACAAGAGAGGCTATATCCTTCCACAATTCAATTATATAGATTTCACTGCAAATAATTTTAACCTAAAGATAAGTTTCGCTAAGAGTATTATCTGTGAAAAACAAAGTTGCAAACAGAAGTAAAGGAGTCTGAAACTAACATCAGATAGGTTGAATACAAATGAAGTAGCAACACTACTTCCAAAGTTATTAACCTCACAAATAGTTGAACAATATCGAAAGAAAAGCTTCTAAGATTTGCACCAAGAGGTTTGAAATTAACTGACCTATATAATTGTTCATGTATTTTGGCGGCAGGAGTTGCTTTCCTTGTTGATTCAGAATTGATACCTTCCAACGATCAAGGACCGTGACTGCAGCATGCTCTATGTTCTGTAATACTGTACACAAGCCTCCTTGTCTCTCAACAGAACCCAAACCACCACCCCAGTTCAATACCCGGGCTAGATCATTCCCGGTTCCAGCAGGCAGGATAGCAACCGCAGGAGGAGAAACAAAATTCTGTTTGTCTATGGCATTCAATACCCAACCAGCAGTGCCATCTCCACCACAAACAAGAACTCTAAAGTGAGGAACTTTCCTGAAGAGGAAAAGTCCCACTTCTGGTCCCTGCACTGAGCTCAATTCACACACCTGCACGAAACGGCTCCATCAATAAACTTGAAGACAATAACCAGTAAAAATGCTTTGAAAAGAGTCCACAGATATAAGTCTGTGACGTGTTTACAAGGCAGCATACTCTACCTGCACAGGATTTAGAAGAAGATTAAGGCGTTGACGAAGGGAATCACCTCTTTGAGCACCACTCTTTTTGTTAATGAAAACCAACAACGGTCTTGCATCTGAAGGCAAATCAGCTAACTCATACTTAAGTTTCGACCTTAGTGCCTGATATTCATCTTTCTGACCAAAAGACCCGCTTTTTTTAATACTGGGCTTCATCTCCAGCATGCCATTGCTATCGCTGTCCCCGTGAGAGGGACCTCCATTCATAACGATGGTTGAATTTTCCAACGTGGCATGGGTGACATTAATAGCCGGACCTGTATCAGCTGTGCTATCCGTCGATTCATCACAATTGCTACCACTATTACCTGAGTCAACTGAAGTTTCATTAGCTTGTTTGTATTTTTTGCTTTGACTCCTGATACTGGCACGGACGGTAATGCAAGTTCATTTGCACCATGCGTGATTGTGCTCAAAAATCCTCCAGAAGGATTCCTTGTCAATTCCTTAACATAGAGAGGGCACAAAACTAACCTTCTAAGAGGGCCTAGATCACAAACGTCACCTGTTTCATTAGACATATTACTGTGACAGTCAACATGGACAAGACGCTGACACCACAAGCAGCACCATATAGGAGAACCCCCAAGAAAGGAGCTACTACATGACTCGTCACAGTAGCTACAAAACGAGGACTCATCAGGCTGATCAGCACTTTCTGTCCACCGCACTGCCCACTGGTGCACCACATGCTCATATCCAATCATAGATACACACTTGCAATCTTTAGGCGCACTTGAAGAACAACTAAAATGGGCTGCTGCTCCACAGATGGTGCACTTGTGGATAAAACTTTCTGAGGCTACAATTGTCTGAGATGGTGACATCGACTTCAAGCATACACAGCAGTTCAAGTTCTTCGCACGAGATATAGAGTCAAGTTCCCAGCTATGTGGGGCTCCAGGAGTCTTATGTCGTGCCTTTGGATTTTTCTTTGACCTGGCTATGGCTTTTGTCCAACTTAAGTTGATATTTCTTCGCCATTGAAAAGCAGTGTAGGCTATGGTCAAAATTCCAACAAGGGCAGCAACAAAACAAGAGAATATTAACCCGCGAGACTCAACCATTTCAACTGGATTCTTGCTGTTCCACCAGGGAAAGAACATCCCCACTTCACCATCGTCCTCCATTTATCTATGTTGTAACTCGACACGTGTGACAATCCCTGAAGTCTGAGCCAATCAGATGGCCCACAAGATTCTTGGCTTGGTCAGGTCTACACACAGGAAATCAATATACTATTTAAACTCCATACCCTCAGCATCCATCGAACATGGATAGGCTCAGAACAAGTTATGTCGCAGACTACAATCACATTTATAGAAGACAAACTCTTCTGCCCTGTCCAGAAGAAGTACATGTCACTTAACCAAGTTAAAAACAATCGTTTTCATAAGAGAAAGAAAGATACATGGTAAGACAGATTTTCCACAAATTACTAAGGCTCTGAACAATATTAAAAAAAAAAAATGGCAACCAGAAATATAAATGTTTGGTCATTAAATTTGCTCAGAATCAAACAATATCAAATGTAATTGACTCAAATTCAGACTTCAATCAAATAGAAAGACTTTGGCACTTAAATATTAATCTTAATCATGCTTGGACAACACCTTCCTAAAAGTTCCTACGAATTATTCATGTTCGATAAACATTCTGCTCATTATCGTGCAAACAAAAGAGGGTGAAAAAAAATCCTTTAACCTTACATATAAACAAAAAAAAAAACTCGAACTCAAGTGAAAAACAAACTGGGATCACAACAATCCAAAAACTCCCATAAAGAAAAATGGAAATGCATTAAATGCTGCTTTCTCCGTCCGCGAAGAATCCATTGGAAATCAAACAGAGAATATAATCTAGAATAAGAAGAACACGAGGCAAAAGGGGAAAAACGGCAGGAAACCCTACCCTCCAGAAGCGACAGCGAAGAAGATGATCAGATGAAAACCCTAAAGATCGAGCAAGCAACGCAAAAAGCGAAAGGAGAGAAAGCAAAAGAAACACAATTGACGCAGCAAGCACGAAGCTTTTACTCCACCGGAAAATTCCCAAATCCAATTTTTATTTATTTTTTGAAAAGCAGATGCCCTCGAGTATATATATATATATATATATAATCTTTATTTGATTTATTCGCTCGGTCTATATATATATTATCTTTCTCCTGATCTAATATTTGAAAAACGTACTTTTGAGAAGTATTAATGAAAGAGGAAGATTCTGAGCTAGAAAGAGGGTTAATCTATCGCATCCGAGTTACACGGCCGGGCCACGTAGGTTAGATGATGATTCTCGTTTTTCGGATAGCTACGTGGCCTAAATCAGTTTTGTCGGCAAAGGGCCCGGCCCATTATTTCATTACACGATTTGAAATTAGTTCAGCATGTACCAATGATATTGACCCACTCCAAACAAACAAATATAATTATTTTATTTTATTAAATAAACTTTATTACATTAAGTTGGATTCGTTTTATGTTATCTGTTGTTTTCAGAATCTTTTTCTTTGAATATATATCTATGTTTCTTTAATTATGACATGTGTTGATAGCTTTAAATTATCTAATTATTTACAAAAATAAAATGTTATTTTGTTTTAGATTGGCATGTCACATATCGTTTGATACGTATTCACGTTACCGGATTCTGTAAAATTTTGTTGGATCTTTGTCCAATCTTTCAATGTTATAGAACTAAAATCATGAAATTTTTTAAATATATTTTTCTTTCTTTAAATAAAAAAAAACCAGGTGAAATTACAGTCATTGGTAAAGAGAGAAGAAATTAATATGCATGGGTAAAAAGTAATTATGAGACCCACAAATTATTATACTTACCTTTATATCTTGTCATGAATAATTCTTTAAAAATGTTGATCCCATCTTCAGAGTTGAAATCTTAAAAAATTTCAAATACATTTTTCTTTTTTTCAAACAAAAAAAAAACTGGATGGAACAACAAATTTCAGGAAACAAAAAAAATCTAAGAAAATGATAACAAATAATAAGCAAAAACTAATCACGAGACTAACAAAGTTACCTTTATATCTTACAATTATCAGCTTTGTGTATATTAGCTTTATTATCTTACAAACAAAATATTCCCTAAATCCAAAGAAGCATTGAAGTGAAAGTTCACATACGTCAGCCGTCTCCCTAAGTTGTACGTGTAGATCAACAGATCTCGAGATTATGAAAATATAATCGGACGGTTGTAAAACTCATCAACTGAAAAGTACGAAATGATGATGAAGAAAGTTTAGACATTCTGCCGTCGGATACTGATATCTGTTAACCCTAAGAAAAGAATATATATAATCATCAAGAACACAACATTAAAATAAACAAAAACTTTCGTTCTTTCCACAAATAACCTCTAATGGCCTCTCCCTCTTATCCTTCTACGGCGATCAACGACGAAAAAACTCTAAACTCAACCACATATTTCTTCTTGTTGTACCAAAATATTATTAAGTAAAATAGACTTGAAACATGTTGTTAATGTGAATATGAAATAGATTTAAAAATTAGACCCATTAAAAATAAATGAAACTTAAGAAAATCTCACATTGTTTAGGAGAAACTTTTTCTACTAGCATATATAGCGGAACAAAGTAACTAATCTACAAAGTGGTTTATGGAGAGAACTAAGGGATCCACATGTGCACACCACCGCTTTGGGCTTTGGGCTTTGGACTTTGGGCTTATTAAGCAAAATGAGCTTGAAACATGTAGATAATATGAATATGAAATAAGCTTAAAAATTAGATCCATTGAGAATAAGTGAAACTTAAGATAGTCTCACATTGCTTAGAATGAACTTTTTCCACTAGCATATATAGTGGAACAAAGTAACTAAGCTACAAAGTGGTTTATGGGGAGAACCAAAGGATCCACACGCGCCCACCACCACCACCACCACCGTTAGCGCTCGGGCTTTGGGCTTTGGACTTTGGCGACTGAAAATGAGATCGATCGATATTTTATTGGACCGATCGATCCATCCTCGCGAGCATTTCCAGGATCGACCGGTCCTCTACCAGATCGATCGATCGCGTGCTACGGATGGTTTTTAGCGTGAGTTTCTGGGATCGACCGATCTAAATGAGATCGATCTCGTTCTACGTGAGATTCCAGGATCGACCGATACATTCCGGATCGATCGATCCGTTTTCTGGATCGATCGATCGGGTTAAAAATTTGGTCGTTATCCGCGAATATTCTAGTCAAAACGGTTACAACAGCTTGCGAAATTTTCAGGATATATGTTGAAAGTCGGGATTTTATCCCAAAAACCCTTTAATCAACTTTTCCCTATAAATAGAGACCTAAAGTGATTATTCTAGGTATGCTGAGCATTTCTATAATCTCGAAAACCCTTAAATTTGCCGCTTCTCTAAATTTCACAGAAAAAAGTCCAGCACTCTCTCATATTCGTTTCTCTCTTTTAGAAACGATTCTTAATCTTGTGTATATCGTAGATACTGTGTTCGCAGATTCCAAATTCGAGTATTGCGAATTGGTCTATAAAATGTTGTATCATGTGATTCAAAAGGTGTATTAAAACCGTCACACTACGGGCTCTTTATTAAGTTAAAGAAATATATCATCTCGCCTCTTTTATGGATTTCATAAAAATCGTTTTATAAATCATGTTTTGTACAAATTAATTTCTTCTTTTATCACATATATTAAATCGTATTTTCTTATCCGATTTTATAGCTTTTACATTTTTTTCCTGAAATTCATTATCTTCATTATTATTACTTAGTCGCCACCGCCGATTCTTCTCCGGCACTAACCTCCCTCCTCCTTCATCAATCTTTGTGTATTAGCCTCCACTTCACTTTGAAAACCCTAGCCAAGAGCTGTCTCGTCCACCGACCAGTAGAAAAAAGGGTTTTTGGCTGGAGAAGAAGCAGCGGACACAGTAAGAAGGTGATGTGGAGGAGGCCCAAATATTGTTGAGAAGATAGATAATATTAGGGTTATGAGAAGTTTATGGCCCAAATATTGTAGCCCATATTATGGCCCGCTACTTGAAATTTGTATCTGTAATTGCAAGTATTCGTATCATTAATTTGGTGAAATATAAAACTCACTAAAAATCTTTGAGCGGTAAAAGTCTCAACAAAAATCACTGAAGAAAGTCTTATGAGACAATGTTAAGTGTCGTGTTGACGTTTAGGTGGGTTTGGTAATAATGGTCCGTCACTGGCCCACACTACACCAACTCAATACCTCTGTCTTTGGAAGAGAGTTTGAATGAAAGACGAGCCATCTGCTTTGGTCCCGAGCCTCGGACTTGCTTCCGAATCCGAACCTCAATTTTGCTCCTGCGCCCGCCGTTGAAAATTTCCGCACTGCCTTCGATCACTTTATCTGTGTGTGTGTGTGTGTCTCTCTCTCTCTCTCTTCCCCTGGTTTCGTTAATTCTTGAATTCGGAAACCCTAACGTATTCTTTGAAATTAAGGTTGGAGAAGAAAGGCTTCCATTTGTTTTATTTAGAAGTGTAAGTCCACATCTCTCTCTTTCCCTTTTTAGAACCCTAATTTTTTTAGTATGTCCTGAAAGGAGATGATTTATACCCAATTATTGAAGCGTGTCGGTAGGATTAAAGTCTGGGAAGCTTTTCTTTTGAGGTTGAATTCTTGGTTATGGTAATGTTCATGTTATACAAGAGCTTCGATTTGGTTTGAATTGTGGTAGTTGTGATCTCGAGTGAATTCGCGAGATTTCAAAGAAATTCTGTGAATATTTCTAAATTAGCTTGATTTTCAGCTGCCATTAAAGGGTTTATAACGGTGAAATGCGACTTCAGCTGGTTTTCGTATAAAGATCTTGATGACATTTACTGTAAATGAGCTCCCAAGTTTACTGGATTAGGAGCACAGTGAGTCTCTTATAATTTCTATTTTGAGCTTAGGCTTTGGCTAAATGGTCCTTAGACGTCAGTGCACGGTTTTTTCATATTTAAGGAAACAATGCTGATTCAGGCTTCGTTATAACCTGAGACCGTTGCATCAAATTATCGAGTTTAATGTCTCGCTGAGGATTCTCCTGCGTGGAGATTTCTCTGAGCAAATATTTTGTTATGTAACGAATCAGGGTTGAGGGTTATGCCCACTGGTCTTCATTTGACGGGCATTTTTTTAGCTTTCTTGTGAACCAATAGCTTCTTCTTCTTCTTTTTTTTTCTTTTTTTTTTTTTCACTTCGTGTGTTCAAATTCAAATATGCAGTAACTGTTTTGTTTTTTTTTAACAGGAAATCTTGAGCATTCCGAGCATGTTAGTTGGAGGTAGCTCATGAATTCACGGGGGAAAAAGGTGTTGAAATTGTTCCTTATTTACATTCGACCTTTAAAATTGAAGGAGGCACAATCTTGAGCTCTTTTCTGTTTCCTTTAGGGTTCCAGATATATAAAATAATTTTTAGGAACTAAATCTATGCCTGGAAACGAATTTGGAGAGAGGATCCACAATTTCTTTGAACAGGAGGGCCTATCGCAAGACCAGCATCAGTCTCAGGTTGTTGATGGAAGCTGGTCCAGTTTTAGTAGCGGTTTAGTTGGAAACCAGAGGCATATAGACCCATCCATTATTGCCAATCTGAAGAGTTATAGCACACAACAACCTGGTATGCATTTTGTCCTGATGACGGGGTATTCCACAGCTTACGCTCTATATATATGTTTCATTTATAGCTTCTAGCTTATTCTTTGGAATGTTGCACGAGATTTAAACGTTGCTTGCTTTCTTTTTCCAGTTGATCCTGAGAGAGGGCAATCTTCAAATTCACACCATGCTTTGAATTTTACGCAGCAGCAACCTATAAGGTCTGAGTACACTAGAAGTCTATTGCAAGATAACCAGCAACTCACAAATGGTTACATGCATGGGCTGGCAATGCAGAATGGGTCAAATTTTTTGGGAGTGGATGTACAATCTAGCAGGGATTCAGCGAAAGGATTTTCTCCAGACCTTCATAAAATTCCTATGAGGTTTGAGTTGGGAGAATCTCCGGTTAATTATGATTTCTTTGGTGGTCAACAACAATTAAACAGCCAGCTCCCTGGCATGCTCCAGCCTTTTCCAAGGCAGCAGATGACGTTCAATGATATGCAACTACTAAAGCAGCAAGTTATGTTTAAGCAAATGCATGAATATCAACTTCAACAACAGCTTCATAAGAAACAGCTCGAGGCCAGGCAGCTCAATTCTTTAAATTCAAATGCAGTAAATGGAAATCGCTCAAGTGATAATCAGTCACATCCTTTGATTAATGGCATCCCTCTTCAGGATGCGTCTAGTAATTGTTGGCAGCCTGATCTTCTGATAGGAAATACAAACTGGTTGCATCGTGGTATTTCACCAGTTGTTCAAGGTTCATCCAGTGGGCTTGGCACTGAGCAAGGGCAGGCGAACTTATTGGCACAACAGTTTGAACCTTCTTTGTACGGTATGCCACATGGTGGGGCAAATGCACCTCATAATTCCTGTTCTTCCGTTCAAATGAACAGGTTAGCTGCGCAGCAGCATGGTTCCCGTCTCACCAATCAGCCTACTTCATTTATGAATAAAGGTGATGTACAGGATAGTCTTATGCTCCCTAGATCCACATACCAGGGGAAAGCGTTGTTCTCAAATACATCAGCTCCAGGTTCAAATAATAGGCCAAATTTGGAAAGTTTCCAGCAAGATGATTTTCGTGAGAGAAAAATTGCAGTGCAGGAGAAATTGGGTCAGATGGAGGGTTCTGGTCCACCAGAAAAATCATATACAAAAGTGCCTCAAAATGTTTCTGCATTACAGAAGTCGACCTCATTAGATCCAACAGAAGAAAAGATTTTGTTTGGTTCGGATGACAATTTATGGGAAGCATTTGGAAACAGCACTGATATGAGCTTGACAGGAAATCTGATGTCCAGTAGTTCTGACCTTTATGATACATGCCCCTCTTTGCAAAGTGGGAGTTGGAGTGCTCTTATGCAATCTGCTGTAGCAGAAAAATCCAGTAATGACGTAGGCTTTGGTAATAGGGTCCAGAATTTGGGTGTCAATGCTTCAAATGCACTTAGTGAGAGACTCCACTGTGATTTCACTCGGACATCTGCCCAGCATTTGCCTGACAACGGCCCCTTGGAGAAGCCAATGGCAGGAAATATTTTTAATTCTTTAAGTTCTGGGATTGATGGACAGAATAAATCTTGTTCTATTAAAACGAATGAGGGCATTGAAGATAGATTTGGTATCTGGAAGGCTGCTTCTAATCCAAATTTAGCTGCTCCTGTTGAACAGAAGAATTATTTCACCCAAAATCTACAAATTCAAAGGGCAAACTATGGATTTGGCACTGCCAGTGCAGAAAACAATTCTAGTGCTTCAAGGGATGTCCGGGAAAATCAACAGGATTTGGATAATAACTCTGTGGAGAAAGCTACCCCTCAAGTGAATTATAGAGATGGCAGTCAGATTCTTGAGTCATACGCGAGTAATAATGCCAGTAAAGTCATGTATGAGTCAAACGAAATGGGGAACTCTGGAAAGGAGAACTCAAATGACAGTTTTCGATTGAAGTTCTCACGTGGGTCTAAAGAAGATACTCATGCAAATGCCCGTGATTTGTCTATGTTTCCTGGTGGGAAAGAAACACAATCTGGTCATGTTGGGAGTAGGCCGTCGATTAGTCGCAAATTTCAGTATCATCCCATGGGTAATATTGGCGTCACTGATGAGTCTTATGAAGAAAAAGTTTCTCATTTGCCACCCACATTGGAGCAGGTTTCTGCAGGAAATCAAGGGTACTTTGGGCAGGTAAAGTCTCTTGGTCAGCCACCTATGAACATGCAAATTGTTGACAGGGTAAATTTTATCCATTGGTTTGTGATGGTGTTTTAGAAATCTGAATCCCTCTGAACATTCATTTGGCTTCATTATGGCAGGGAAATGTTTCACAAAACGACTTCAATTGCACAAATGAGATTTTTAAAGGCATGGGTTCAGAAAATTCACCTAGTACATCTGCTTCAGCCGACAGACGTGTTAATATGGGTAATCAAGTGAAGAGTGCGTCAAGGTAATTTTTCTTTGGGTTGAAAAGGTTTACTGTGTATAGATAGTTTGTTAACTTACTGACAGAGATACCTAACTATGTCACCGAGTGTAATTCAATGTTCTCACTAATTTTCATTCGGGGTGTATTTTCCGACTGTGGTCATCGAGTAACTCTTAGTCCCTATGTGCTTGCAATTGCCTTTCTGAAACTTTTTTCCTGTGCAGGCAGACTATGCTTGAGCTGCTTCACAAGGTGGACCAGTCGGAGGAGCATTCTTTGGAAACAAATGTTTCGAGGATTCCTGAAGCAACATCCTCTGCAGAAAATGGTGGTCAATTTCGGCATAGTCAGTCATCTGCTTCTCAGGGGTTTAGTTTACAGCTGGCTCCGCCATCTCAACCAGCTCCCTCACCTGATAACGTGCAGTTTTCCATGAATTCTTTGCAGCCATTGAATTCACTTCATACTGCCCCTGAAAAAGGAGCAACAAGTCAATCAAGGTTTGCTCCATGGGCATCAAATCAATCTTATCCACAGCAATCCACTTATCAAGGACCATTTCCTGGTATCCCAGGAGAAAGCAAAATTACCTCTGGTTTCCCATATTCCAAAGGGTGTCACCAAAATCAACTGATGCGTGGTGCTACCCGACAATTAACTTCGAACCATTTAGTCAGTTCATCTTCTGAGTTGTCGAACCCTCAAGTGAAAGAAAGAGATGAATGCAGTGACTTTGAGCAACGTGGACATTCAGCACAAACACCTTCCCTGCTAAATCCTTCAACCCATAACAACAAAGGAGATTCAGCTGAAGGATTTCCTATGCTGTCTGCTTCTCAGCCTCAGGTTGCATCTAGCTCGCCTCAGCAGAGTTCCTCTTCTGGTATTAAGTCTGACTCACGAGCCGGTATTTCAGCTCCACAACATCGGTTTTGGAACCAGCCATCTAAGCCTCAGTCAGATAATTTGTGGCTGCATCCATTTCCCAACAGCCACATAGAAGGCAGCTTCTCAAGGCAGGAGAAGAGAAATCAATTATCCTCCCAAAATGGAGTAGACATGTCATTAAGTGGGAGAGACATGGTGAATATGCATGAGTTGCAGGGTAAAGATATGGGTGCAAAACAAACATCTGATGTTGCTTCGATGTTCTCCAAAATGGTGCAGAGCAATCATCAAACCTTTGATCGCTCTCTTCCTTCAAACAACCTTTCAAAAGATAACTTGAGTCACGATGAGCATATGGCTGGAAGTGGGGAGGGTGACGCACCCAAGATGACTATGAAGAGAATCGAGGATAGTGCTGTTCATCTTCAACAAGTAGCTTCAAGATCTGATGGTTTACTTAGAGATGGACTGAATCACAAGGAATCAGCGAACCAAACGGTTTCTCAGAGCTTCTCCAATAAGAATCATTCAGCCTCGGCTGGAGCAGATCATCAACAAATCAGTCCTCAGATGGCTCCATCCTGGTATAGTCAATATGGAACTTTCAAGAACGGACTGATGCAACCCGTGAATGATACAGGGAGATTCACCCCCCTGACGATAGGAGAAAAATCTTCTAATGTTGGGAGTTCGGCTGATGGCTCACATTCTGTTCAACCTCCGAAGCAGTTTAACATGCAGCAAATGTCAGGCTCCGCACCAGGAGCGGATACTCCCTCATCTGAGTCATGGCCTCATGGTGCTACCGATAAACTTCTGAATGTTATTAAACCAAAGAAGCGCAAAACCGCCACATCAGAACTTCTATCTTGGAATAAAGAATTCATGCAGGGTCCTCAAAGGCTTAAGACTCTCAGGTGTGTGGCCTATAAGCACTAATACTCCTAAATTGTTTTTCATATCCATTACCGTATTAAACTTTCTAAATTCGTTACAGTGAGGCCGAGGTTGATTGGGTTAGAGCGACTAATCGATTTGCTGAAAAAGTGAGTTTTGTCCTTACATTTTTTTCTCACCGGTCTCTTTGTACAATGTTGTTGAATACGTTGATGGCTTATGTTCTCACAGGTGGAATTTGAGACTTTACTTGAGGATGGCCCACCAATCAGATCAAAGAGAAGGATTATATATACAACACAACTCATGCAACAACTATTTCTGCGGCCTCCTGCTAGGGTGATATCTTTGCTTGCTAGCTCAAACTATGAGTTTGTTGTATATACTGCTGCAAGAGCTGCACTAGGAGATGCATGTAGCTCCACTTCTACTGACAGGAACGAACACCTTTTGCCCCTGAACAAAACAAACCCGTAAGGATATTTACAGTTACCCCTGAAACGCTGGAGACTTTGTAGAGTTCGAGGTTGTGTATTGACACAAACTTATCCACTCTTGTGTAGACTGACTGAGAGAAGGAAAACAGAAACAATCAGTGACCAATACATCTCCAAAGCTGCTGAAGATTTCATTAAAAGGTCACAGAAACTAAAGACTGACTTTGCAGGGTAAAAAACATAGCTCTCTCTCTCTCTAGTAATTGATTCTAGTTCTAACTGGGTACTCATTTTGGCGGCTTGATCTCATGAAAATCTGGTCCTTGTTGCAGACTACAAAATGGAACTACAATTGCAGACTTGAGCGTCGAAGTCCAGGAATTAGAGAGGTTTGCAGTGATCAATCGTTTTGCGAAGTTCCACCCAACATCCTCATCTATGGACCGGACCGTGAGTTCACGTAGGTTAAACCCACAAAGATATGTTACCATAGCTCCAATACCTCAGAATATTCCAGACAGGGTACAATGTCTCTCCCTCTAACTATTGATTAAACCATATTATTCTGTTTTTGGCCAATCGTCCCCATTCATATGTATCTCGTGCACCAAATGTTTCTATTTTTTGGGTGGGTATGAGTTAGCTGGTCAAGATTCTGAAAACAGTGAAGGCCTCTATTTTCAAGAAGCCGGAGATTTCCTACTAGACATGTAGCATTAATGTATTCATCATCACGAATATTGTAAGTCAAAATCCATTACTTAGTAAATAAGAATGGCTCATAACAGAAATTCCATCATCACCTATGGTTTCCAGTAAACAAAGCATAGCAATAAGTCTCATCAATAATTATGTTACGAAGATAAGATTCTAAAAATCTCTCTCTCTGTCTCTCAATTCACTTAGTGCTTTGTAGTAGTCATGCTTTAAAAGTCCACAGAAACTTAACCAGACGCCGCACCAAGGTATAGCTTTAAAACCTTAGAAGGTGAGTCTAATTTCTTCCCCAACCATCGCTAATATCTCATCCATCCTGTAACAAATATGCAACACAGGCTCATGAGAATTCATTGCTTGCCCAGAAGAGTGGAACTCGAGAATGACAGTGGTCAAACTGTAAATGTTTACCTATGGGTGTCAATGTTTACCTCTGCAAGCCAAGTTGTCAAGTAAATCTGCATAGCAGAAAAAAGCTATTAAAAATCTTGTAAGATAATTTTAACAGAAGCTTTTTTTCCTGTGGAAACAAATCCCATATACCTGCAAATTTTCCGAGGTTGGCTGGTTGGTATGCGATATAGAATAAATACCGAGATTATCTTCTCTCAGTCTGGGGAGAATTGGCTCATATACTTCCATGGAATATAAAGAACATTTGGAGAGATCATCAAATTCCCCATGGTAAAGCTCAACTGACCAACTGAGCTTGACCGGTTGAGGAACTTCACAGCTCAAAGAGACCAGTTCCATTACGAGTAATCTCTGTTGATGGTGATGTAAATCAGAATCACAGAAATAATCAGAAGCTAATCGAGAGCCTAAAGATATATGCAGAATGAGTTAGGAGGAGAGGATACCAACCTTCAGCACTACTTCACGTTTGAACATCTCCACAAGCTCCTCGGCCATCTTCTCTGTGATCATATCGACATTGCAAGTACCAAACTTTAGAGACAACAAACAGAAAAGCAGAATCAAGTAATCAGTAACTAGTTATTGAATTATTTGATTATTGATCTTACCAAATGCAGAGACATTCCAAAAATTAAACACAGGGATGCCACCGCAATCTCCAGCATCATTTGAATCTTCCTTAGAGCCAGAGAACTGTATAAGTGACCCACTACTCGGCTTGATATAACATCTCAGAGATCTACTTACATTCACCATCTCAACAACAACAGCTACCTGTATTTTTCCACAGATTTGTTCATAGATTCCAAATTTAAACTGTCTAAATATCCCAATTTTACAAGAATATAGATAGTCATAGGATTTATGTGCCACACTCACCATATCCTTGTACGACGATAGAAGCTTGATCCGATAGGAACTCTGAACACAGAAATACTCAATATGTGAACTAAAAACAGAGAGATTGGTGAGAATGTGAGAATGAAAAGAAGACAACGAGTCTAGAAATTCAAATTTTCACCTGTTGCTTAGACAGCTTCTTCAAGGTTTTCTCCTTGATATCAAGCATGTCACTCAACACACCAAATTTCATCGTTGGCACAAACCTATTGCCATGGAAACACAAAGTAAGCATTCATCTCTTTATTTAATCACTCATCGAATCACCAATCAAGCACCATTCAAAATGAAACCAAATTCCAAAACGATTGCTTTATCACATTCTAAAGAAGGAAATAAAAGTTAGGGTTCCACACGTTTGGGACAGATACGAATTGACGAGCGAACTAGCGTGAGATTTTCCGCCAGAACAAGCGGCGATCCACTGTTGCCGACAAGTTGATAGTTTTGACCACTGGTTCCTAAGATTCCGCTGGGAAGCTGGTCTCCATAGCCTCATCGATGATGATAAACTCGCCGGAGATGGAGATAAAGAAGCCAGCGATTGCGAAGAAGACGCTGGAGATGGAGAAGCAGGCGGAGGAAATTGTGAGATGCTCATCGTAAAACGGAAAAGGGAAACGACACGAGCCTTTTGAGCTTAAAGACTACTCAAAAAACTCGGTAGACGAACGACTCCAAGCTGTACGACGGTTTGATGCCGGAAGTTGAACGACGTAAAGACGCCGGCGAGGAGCTTCTTTTCAATTGTAAAGACTTATGGATTATGAAGAAAAAAAAACGCAAAGGTTACAATTGTAATTGTATTGAAGCTTTTTAACTGGATTATTTAAAAATTAACTGCGGAAAGCAAACGTTACTGTGCTGTAGTTAAATATTTTAATTAAAATTTATATATTATATAGTTATATGATCGAATCTCTGAAGAACAATTACAGTAGATCAGGTTTTACAATCACGGCAAGTTTAGAATTAGAAAAGAGAGAGAGAGAGAGAGAGAGAATGTCTCACAGTCACGGGAACGCTTCGTCGGCGAATGATCCAAGGCAACCTTTGGCGGCGAAACCTTACACTCCGCGGCCTGTTGCGCCGGAGGATCTTCCCGTTGACTACTCCGGATTCATCGCCGTTATCCTCGGCGTCTCTGGCGTAATGTTCAGGGTAAATTACACCAAATCTCATATGATCCTTGCTCGCCAGTAGAATTGTAGAAACTCTTGATCCGGTTTTTCACGATTCAGATTTGATGAGTTAGGTCGTCGGATTTTATAGGTTAAGTCTCCGATTCATCAACAGCTATATGTAGCTCGTTCGTTTCAGTTTTTCTGGTTTTTGACATTGGATCTTTCCGAGCTCAATAGTTAGTTTCGATTGAATTGATTTAGCTACTTTCCTCAATTTGGCAGATTCTAACTCCTCAAAGTGTGGTTTGACTAAACAAAACTGTGATCGTATCATATTATAGAGATAAATTAGATCTCCTTTAAGAGTTGAGCTCGAGATGGCTCAAAGAGGTGGTTATAGTTCAAATGGATAAGAGATCATTTGTTTCTTGGAGTCTAATGGATGAGAAAAACTGTGCATTATTTGATCCATCTGACACACTCATTTTTCTTTGTGTGTTTCAGTACAAGATTTGCTCGTGGCTTGCGATTATATTCTGTGCTCAGTCGCTGGCCAATATGAGGAACTTGGATAATGATTTGAAGCAGATCTCCATGGCTATGATGTATATTCCCATCTCACTCTTTTAGATTTCTTGTCATTTTCATTAGTTAGAGAGCTAACAGCATTGAAAAAGGAATTGACCATTGTGAAGTATCACTTTCTTGAGGAATGATATGCTTCTTAGGTTTAGCTCTTTGGACGCAAAAGATGATTAATCCCAGGGATTGTTTATACATACTCATAATGTGAGCCATGGTGTCGATTGTTGATGTTGACTCAAGTTTTCTTGTATTGAAACAGGTTTGCTATAATGGGATTAGTCACAAACTACTTAGGGCCTAACAGACCAGCGACAAAGAAATAAACCTGAACTACTCTGCTTTTCTTTAACATCTTTGATCAAACCTTGTTTTGTTCTTGTTTCCGCACCTTTAAGTTATAAATTATTCGAAAAGCGATTGCGCCATGGTGAGATTTGAAGCCTAGTGTTCTTATTTTTCGCACTCTTATGTCTGGAATTGTAGTTCCATTTTCTAGTCTGCAAGAAGAACCAAGATGTTTCATGAGATAAAGCCAGCAAAAATGAGTACCCAATCGAAATTGGAATCAATAACAAAACAGAGCTATGAATTGTACGCTGCAAAGTCCGCCTCTAGTTTTCGTGTTCTACTAATGAAATCTTCAGCAGCTTTGGAGATGTACTGGTCACTGATTTTTTTACTTTTTGTTCTCTTCCACAACCTACACAAGGGTGAATCGATTCATGTCAACACAGAACCTCTCAAACTCTAGAAAATACCCTTACGAGTTTGAATATTTCGGGGGCCAAAACGGCTCACTCCTGGTCGGTAGAAGTCGAGCTACATGCATCTCCTAGCGCAGGTCTTGCAGCAGTATATACAACAAACTCGCAGTCTGAGCTAGCAATCAAAGATATCACCCTAGCAGGAGGGGGGCGAAACAGATGAGTTGTATATATAAGCCTTCTCTTTGATCTCATTGGTGGCCCATCCTCAAGTAAAGTCTTGAATTCCACCTGTGAGAACATAAGCCAACATTGAACAAAGAGACAAGCGAGAAAACATGTAATGAGGCAACTCACTTTTTCAGAACGTTGATTAGTTGCCCTGGCCCAATCAACCTCGGCCTCTCTGTAAAGAATCACTATTGCTCATACACCCCAGAGTCTTAAGCCTTTGGAGATCTCGCATCACTTCTTTAGTCCAAGATTGAAGTCCTGATGTGGTGGTTTTGCGCTTCTTTGGTTTATCAACCTTGAGAAGTTTGTCAGTAGCACCATGAGGCAATGACTCGGATGAGAGAGTGCCCGCTCCTTGTGTGTAGCCTGACATTTGCTGCATATGAACGACGTAACCAGGATCCGCAGTATTTAACTGCTTTGACGATTGAACAGAATGTGAACCCATCCACCAAATTCCCAAAGTTAGAATACAGGTCTCCCATCTTTAAGGGGATGAATCTCCCTATATCATTCATGGGTTGCACCAGTCCGTTCTTAAAAGCCCCATATTGACTATACCAGGATGAAGCTATTTGAGGACTGATTCGTTGACGATTTGCTCTAACCAAAGCTGCACTATATGGTTCACTAAACACACGTTACGTTCAGGCCCTTAGACGAGAGTTGTTGTAGTGTGGGCCAGAGACGGATAGAAACCAATTACAAGTCTACACGACACCGTACATGTGCTTATTACACAATTAAAATCGCAATCGTTCATCAATCATAACTTAGATAGTACCTTCTTTTGGACAGTCCGGATTTTATTTTGGATAACAGTAAACTTTGGATGATCTTTTAGTAAGATTTTTTCCTCAATCATATATCAAATTAGACATTAGATCACTACACTCTTATCACTTTTTAAGTTATATTTTCAGTAAGTTATATACCTATTAATAAAGTGTGTTAATAGCTTATATTATACCAAATTATCCAGTGGATAAAATGGGATCATAGAATAAGTATCTTTCTTGGATAACAAAAAAGAAAATAAATCCCAATTTTCTTAGATGACCAAAAAACCCCAAAGTATATTTCTTCTGGCTGATAAACAAAACGTCGTCGCTAAAGGACAGAATGTTGATCATAATTGTTTTAACTTTTTAATAATAACAATAATAAATATTGCAGGTATAAGGCAATATCTTTGGTCTAATACATCAAATCAGAAATATTAGACAAAAATTACATAAGAATACGTAACTTTTCAGCGATGTCAATAAAGGTATACGAAAAGTTTTCAGGTTTTTGAAAAAAGTACCCAAACTATATATATTGAACAGATAAATACAAGAGAGTAACCACCGTGCTTTCATATTAGCTCAACGAGTTTACTCTTTCATATTAGCTCAACGAGTTTACTGTAAACTATATTGGTGTTATTACCTAGTGAAGTTTTTGTACTGAACAATTGTTCTTTACTAAAAGTATACACTTAGCTTACAATATTTGTGATGATGGATACAGTAATGTTTCATATTTTAGTAGAAAATCTCCGGCTTTTTAACAATGGAGGCCTTCACTGTTCTAAGGATTCTGACCAACTAACTCTTACCCACCCAAAAAAGAATACAACGATTTTGGGGAAGAGATATATGAAATCAAAGATGGGGAAGATTGGCCAAAAACTGAATTATATGGAATTCATCAATAGTTAGAGGGAGAGACATTGTACCCTGTCTGGAATGTTCTGAGGCATTGGAGCTATGGTAACATATCTTTGTGAGTTTAACCTAACTGGACTTACGGTCCGGTCCATAGATGAAGATGATGGGTGGAACCTCGCAAAACGATTGATCACTGCAAACTTCTCTAGATCCTCGACTTCGACTCTCAAGTCTGCAATTGTAGTTCCATTTTCTAGTCTGCAAGGAATAACCACATGCTCATGAGATCAAGCCAGCCAAACTAAGTACCCCTAAAAGCTAACATGAAAGAGCTAACTGTTTTTTACCCTGCAAAGTCAGTCTCTAGTTTCAGTGATCTACTAATGAAATCTTCAGCAGCTTTGGAGATGTACTGGTCACTGATTTTTTCAGTTTTCGTTCTCTCAGACAACCTACACAAGAGTGGATAGGTTCGTGTCAATACACAGCCTCAAGCTCAACAAATTCTCCAGCATTTCACGGATAAACAGAATATCTCCTTACGGGTTTGAATTGTTCGGGGGCATAAAGTGGTCACTCCTGTAGCTACACGTGGAGCTACATGCATCTCCTAGTGCAGCTCTTCCAGCAGTATATACAACAAACTCATAATTTGAACTATCAACCAACGATACCACCCTAGCAGGAGGGGGGCGAAATAGTTGTTGCACGAGTTGTGTTGTATAGATAAGCCTTCTCTTTGATCTAAGTGGTGGGCCATCCTCAAATGGAGTCCCAAATTCCACCTGTGAGAACATAAGCCATCAACGTATTCAACAACATTGTACAAAGAGACTGGCGAGAAAATATGTATTGAGGAAACTCACTTTTTCAGCAAATCGATTAGTTGCTCTGGCCCAATCAAACTCGGCCTCACTGTAAAGAGTATAGAAAGATTAATACGGTAAATCATATGAAAGATAAAAAGGAATATTAGTGCTCGTACGCCACACACCCGAGAGTCTTAAGCCTCTGAGGACCCTGCTGCATGACTTCTTTATTCCAAGATAGAAGTCCTAATGTAGCGGTTTTGCGCTTCTTTGGTTTAACAACATTCACAAGTTTGTCAGTAGCACCATGAGGTAATGACTCAGATGAGGGAGTCTCCGCTCCTGGTGCGGAGCCTGACATTTGCTGCATATTAAACTGCTTCGGAGATTGAACAGAATGTGAGCCATCAGCCGAAATCCCAATATTAGAAGATTTTTCTCCTATCGTCAGGGGGGTGAATCTCCCTGTATCATTCACTGGTTGTACCAGTCCGTTTTTGGAAGTTCCATATTGATTATACCAGGATGGAGCCATCTGAGGACTGATTTGTTGATGATCCGCTCCAGCCGAGGCTGAATGATTCTTATTGGAGAAACTGTGAGAAACAGTTTGGCCGAAAGGCAGCATGTGGTTCGCTGATTCCTTGTGATTCAATCCATCTCTAAGTAAACCATCAGATCTTGAAGGTGATCTCTGCTCTCCTTTGGAAGCAAACTTTTGACGATCAACAGCACTGTCCTCAACTCTCTTCACAGCCATCTTGGGTGCGTCACCTTCCCCACTTCCTGCCATATGCTCATCGTGACGCAAGTTATCCTTGGGAAAGTTATTTAAAGGAAGATAACGACCGAAGGTGTGATGATTGCTCTGCACCATTTTGGAGAACATCGAATTAACATCAGATGTTTGTTTTCCACCCATATCTTGACCCTGCAACTCATGCATATTCACCATGTCCCTCCCACTTAACGACATGTCTCCTGCATTTTGGGAGGATAATTGATCTGTCTTCTCCTGCCTTGAAAAGCTCCCTTCTACGTTGTTGCTGGACAATGGATGTGGCCGCAAAATATCTAGCTGAGCCTTAGATGGCTGGTTCCAAAACTGATGTTGCGTTACTGAAATACCGGCTCGTGAGTCGGACCTCATACCAGAAGAGGAGCTCTCCTGAGGCGAGCTGGATGCAACCTGTGGCTGAGGAGCAGACAGCATAGGAAATCCTTCAGCTGAATCTCCTTTGTTGTTGTAAATTTTAGGGTTTAACAGGCAAGGTGTTTGTGCTAGTTGTCCATGTTGATCTAAGTCACTGCCTTCATCTCTTTCTTTTACTTGAGGGGTAGACAACCCAGAAGATGAACTGACTAAATGGTTAGAAGCTAATTGCCGGGTAGCAACAGGCATCAGTTGATTTTGGTGATACCCACTGGAGTAAGGGAACCCCGAGGTAGTGTTGCTTTCCTCTGGGATACCAGGAAATGGTCCTTGATAAGTGGATTGCTGAAGAAAAGATTGATTAGATGCCCATGGAGCAAATCTTGATTGACATGTTCCTCCTTTTTCAGGAGCAGTATAAAGTGAATTCAATGGCTTCAACGAACTCCGTGAAAACTGCACGTTATCAGGTGAGGGAGCTAGCTGAGATGGAGGTGCCAGCTGTAGACTAAACCCCTGAGAAGCAGATGACGGACTATGCTGAAATTGACCAACATATTCCGCAGAGGGTGTTACTTCAGGAATCATAGAAACATTTGTTTCCAACGAATGCTCCTGCGACTGGTCAACCTTGTGAAGAAGCTCAAGCCTGCACAGGTAACTTTTCAGGAAGACAATAGCAACGCACATTGCAAGCAATTAGGGAATATGTGCTAGTTGATGACCACAGTCAGAAACTACAACACGACGAAAATTACTGAGAACATTGAGTTTTAAGGTGACATATTTGGGCAGCTCTGTCAGTTACTTGACAAACTATCTATAAAAAGGTCACGCTAACTACATAACTTTTGCAAAGGTGTTAAAAGAGTGAATAGTTTAAGCAAACATAACTAACAAAACCTTTTCAACCCAAATAATAAGTACCTTGACGAAGCACTCTTCACTTGATTGTCAGCTGAAGCAGATGTACTAGGTGAATTTTCTGAACCCATGCCTTTAAAAGCCTCATTTGTGCAGTTCAACTCGTTTTGTGAAACATGACCCTACCATAACGAAGCCAAAAGAATGATAGGTACTAAGATTTCTAAACCACCGCATAATAAATAAAAAACGGATAAAAAACTTTACCTTGTCAACTCGAATGTCCATAGCTGGCTGACCAAGAGTCTTTGACCGCCCAAAATGAGAAAAAATTACTCGACCAGGCTCATCTGTGACATCAATATTACCCATTGGATGATACTGGAATTTGCGAGGTATGGACGGCCTAACACCAACATGACCAGATTGTGTTTCTCTCCCACCAGGTAACATAGACACATCACGAACTTTTACCATTTCATTTGATCCAGCATTATTGCTCGCATATGACTCAAGAATCTGACTGCCGTCTCTAGATTTCAGTTCAGGGGTAGCTTTCTCCACAGAGTTATTATCTAGCTGTTGTTGGAAGTTTCCCTGGACATTCCTAGAAACGTTAGAAACATTTCCTGCACCAGCAATGCCAATACCGTAGCTTGCCTTTTGCATTTGTAGATTTTGTGTGAAATGATTATTCTGTTCCTTCATATCAACTAGATTTGGATTAGAAGCAGCCTTCCAGATACCAAGTCTATCTTCAATACCTTCATTCTTTCGAATAGAAAACGAATTATTCTGCCCATCAATACCAGAACCTGAAGATTGAAAAATATTTCCAGCCATTTGACTGCGTTGAGCCACTGGCTTCTCCAACAGGCCATGATCTGAAACTTTATTTCCTCTGTTATGCAAATGTTGAACATCTGTCTGAGTGGAATCACGGTGGACTCTCTCCCCTAGTGTATTTGAAGAACTTACATGTGGGGCAGTATTGTTGTTAGCCCATACAGATTGTTGTTTACTACCCCATTGATGTACGCCTGCATCATCACTAGATGTTTCTGCTACAGCAGATTGCATAAGAGCACTCCAACTCCCACTTTGCAAAGAGGGGCATGCATCAAAAAGGTCAGAATTGCTGGACATCAGATTTCCTGTCAAGCTCATATCAGTGCTGTTTCCAAACGCCTCCCACAAATTGTCATCCGAACCAAACAAAATCTTTTCTTCAGTTGGATCTAATGTTGTCGACTTCTGCAGAGCACTTATATTCTCAGGCACTTTCATATATGATTTTTCTGGTGGATGAGAACCCTCCATCTTACCAAATTTTTCCTGCACTGAATTGTTCCTCTTGCGAGAATTATCTTGCTGGAAACTTTCAGAATTGGGCCTATTATTTGAACCTGGAACTGATGTATTGGAAAACAACATTTTCTCCTGATATGTGGATCTAGGGAGCATATGACTATCCTGAACATCACCTTGATTCAGAAATGAAGTTGGCTGATTGGTGAGTGAGGAATTCTTGTTTGCAGAACCATGCTGCGAAGCTAACCTGTTCATCTGAACAGAAGAAAATGAATTTTGAGGTGCATTTGCCCCACCAAAAGGCATACCGTACAAGGAAGGTTCAAACTGTTGCGCCAATAAGTTTGCCTGCCCGTGCTCAGGGGTAATCATGAACCCACTGGAAGAACCTTGATGCATCCAGTTTGTATTTCCTGTCATAAGATCAGGCTGCCAACAATTACTAGACGCATTCTGAAGAGGGATGCCATTAATCAAAGGATGTGATTGATTATCACTTGAGCGACTTCCAATAACAGCATTTGAATTCAAATAATTGAGCTGCCTGGTCTCTAGCTGTTGCTTATGAAGTTGTTCTTGGATTTGATATTCATGCATTTCCTTGACCACAACTTGCTGCTTTAGTAGTTGCATATCATCGAACGTCATCTGCTGCCTTGGAAAAGTCTGGAGCATGCCAGGGAGCTGGCTGTTTAATTGTTGTTGACCACCAAAGAAATCATAATTAACCGGAGATTCTCCCATCTCAAACCTCATAGGACTTTTATGAATGTCTTGAGCAAATCCTCTCACTGACAACTTATCCCTACTTGATTCCAAATCCGCTCCCAAAATATTTGTCTGCCCATGCATGTAACCATTTGTGGGATTCTGGTGTTCTTGCAACAGACTCCTTGAGTACTCGGGCCTTATAGGCTGCTGAGTCAAATTCAAACCATGCTGAGAATTTGAAGACTGGCCTCTCTCAGGATCACCTGGAGTAAGCAAGAGAGCTACGTTTACAAGATAAAAACTAGAGCAACATCCAACAGAGTAAGCTAGAAGCTATGAAATATATATATAGAGCATAAGTTGCTGAATTCCCGGTGATAAGGAGACAAAATCCATACCAGATTGTTGTGTGCTATAAATCTTCAGATTGGCGATGAGGGATGGGTCTATCTGCCTCTGGTTCCCACCTAAACCATTAGTAAAATCAGACCAGCTTCCGTCAATAACCTGAGACTGATGCTGATCTTGGGATAGGTCCTCCTGTCCAAAGAAATTGTGGATCCTCTCTCCAAATTCGTTTCCAGGCATAGATTCAGCTGCCACGGTTTATTTGAAATGTCTCCTTTGATCTAAAACTAACCGTTGTTTCTGCGAATAGGAAACAAAAGCGCGTCAAATGAAAACCATAGGGCGAGATCTTCAACCCTGATTTATAACTCGACTTTATTGAGACCAGGAAGCGAGACTTTATACTCGAGAATTGATGCGACGCCCTCAGGTT
Organism: Streptanthus diversifolius; assembly: GCA_039880935.1. Lineage (NCBI taxonomy): Eukaryota > Viridiplantae > Streptophyta > Magnoliopsida > Brassicales > Brassicaceae > Streptanthus > Streptanthus diversifolius. Next base: position 23,089,708 of record JAXGFM010000010.1, on the reverse strand, counting down.
ACAACCAAACCTGAATCAGCATTGTTTAGGAAAAACAGACACCGGCATCTAAGGACCACTAAGCCGAGCTCTAAGAATCGACTTCTGAACTATAACACACTTAATGTGCTCCTAGTCCAGTAAACTTGAGAGCTCATTTGCAGTAAATGTCGTTCAAGATCTTCTACAAAAACCATTGCAACTCGCATTTCACCGCTATAAACCCTTTAGTGGCAGATGAAAAATCAAGCTAATTCAGGAAAAATTTACAGAATTTATAGGAAATCTCGGGAACCCATTCGAGATCAAAACTGCCGCAACACAATTTTCACACCAAATCGAAGTTCCGGTTAGCATGAACATTACCATGAACGATAATTCAACCTCAAACGAGAGTCTCCCAGACTTTAATCCTATCGACACGCTCCAAGAATTGGGTATAAATCATTTTCCTTTGAGGATATACTAAACAAAATTAGGGTTTCCAGAGCGAGAAAGAGAGATGGTATACTTACACTTCTGCCACGTCTACAACAAATGGAAGCCTGAAATGCTTTCTTCTCCGACCTCGAATTCTATGAATACGTTAGGGTTTCTAAATCCAAGAATTAACGAAACCAGAGAGAGAGAGAAGTGATCGAAAGCAGTACGAAATTTTTCAACGGCGGACGCAAGAGCAAATCCGAGGCTCGGGTCCGGGAGAAAATGCGAGGCTCGGGTCCAAAGCAGATGGCTCGTATATCGAAACTCTCTTTAGAAACAGAAGGTTAGAGTTGGTGTAGCGTGGGGCCAGTAACGAAAACGGAATCGTATTGACGGGTTTCCACGTTTTAAAATCGCAACCGTTCGTTTGATAGTATTCTCTTCTTTAGGAAACTGTTGACCAATATATTATCTTCTTTAGGAAACTGTGGGGGCACTAATATGTGAACTATGAATCGGAAAAAAAATAAAAATAAGTGTAGTGAACTATGACCTTCTCTTACGTTCATCTTCGATATCTTATTGTCCACACGCTTTTGGATAGTTAATAGAAGAAAATAAAATTCATCGCGGAACACTAATAAACCGAATTAATATTGTGGTTGAGAAGCCAAAGACTTCAATTTCGTTGTAATCTTATAAATAAAGATGAAGGATACTTACTCCTTCCTAGGTGTCGATAGATAGCACTTGTATAATTAACAGATTAGTTAGGTCCATAATTACACCTAATCGCGGTCGTTTCTCTATCTCTGTCACAAGTAATTTAAAATTTTCTGCTCCTTCGTGTTCCAACCTAATGCATGCATGATGCATCCATCCTCTAGCTTAAGTACAGCTTCTCTCACTTGTTCTTTCAGAGATCCTATCATGCTTATGAAGAGAATCTTGTCAACAATGATCGTTGGAAAGGGTTTATGGTGCTCCAAGGGATTAACCATTATTATATAAAGTTTGAACCAACCCAAAAGAGTTTTCGGCGCTGCGAGACTTCAAAATCTCTCAGACCAATCCCATCTCTATATATCTCCGATGTGGTGAATCAAACTCGAGTCTTTTCACATATTTGATCAAAGGAGTGGACACTTTTCGCATAAATGGATGATTTCCTTATGCTATGAACAAAACATAAAATTTCAAACAGGTACAGAAAAAAAAAACTAATTCTGGTTAAACCCTTTTCCACAAAACTTATATATAAAAAAAAAAAAAATTGAATTGCGGCCATGCCTACTGTCACTAGCCATATATGGCAAATCTTGAGTTTGTGTTTCTTCGTCTTGTGTGTTCCACCCATTCTTGTTCTTCTTCTTTTAATGTAAACAAATTCTTAAATAATACTAAAATAAAGGTTGACAAAAAGGAAAAATACTAAATCCACATTAAAATTCTTAAATAATAAATAAAGGTTAACAAAAAGTAAAATATTAAATCCCCAATAGAGTGACAGTAGGCATGGCCGAAACAGAGCATGGATCTGAATAATTAGTAAGACAAAATTATAAGAGTTTTTATATAAAAAAAAAATCCGAAAGAGAGTTATCGTATGTGAGATCAAAATAATTATACTTAAAAAATAACAGTGATATTACGATAGCTGAATATATAAAATTTAGCACAGCTAATAATTACTGATTTGTGATTGAAAACAATGGTCCGTAATGTAGTTACCAATCAAAATAATTAAGTAGTATATTGACATGTCCAACAGTAATGTAGTACAGTCATTTATATGTCCATAAAGATATATTGTCCTCTCTTGAATAATAGTTGTGTCGTCATTCTTCTTCCACCCTACCTAACCATATCATTACTCAAGTTTCACTATGCGATGCTCCTGCTTACACGAAGCTTCATCTCTTATAAATCTGATTAATACTATCATTTCTTAACGAGTTTAATAATTGAATAAAACATGCATATTCAGAAGAGTTAATTGGACTAATGATTTTATAAGATTTTATTTTTTCAAAAAAGTTCTCTTATTGTATATAATATTTGTAAAAAAAAATATTTTTTTGGCTTATTGGATTGCTCATTTATACAATTTTTTTTAAAAAAATATTTTTCTTATTAAAAAATAAGGATTCATCAATAAAATATATTAATTAGGATTTGATGGAATTTGAGAGAGATTTTTAGTTAAAGTTAATAAATAAAAATATCACATGTGTTTGAAATGTTTTTCAATTTAATTTATTTTTAATTTCAATCTAAAAAATCAAAAAATTAAAAATAGTTATAAAAAAAATATTTTGAAATGAAAAAAAAATATTTATCGGAAGTCAAAATTATTAACAAAAAGTTTGGTAGAAAATTTATATTTTAAAAAAAATCTGCCCAAATCACCAATAAATATTTTTATTTTTTTTATTTTACAAAAAGTACAAATTTAAAACCTCACCAAAATTCTCAAAGTTATACCAAAACCATACATTTAAATTTCTATCAAATCTTCAAAATCTATCTAAATTCCACTAAATTTTAAAACTTTCAAATTTTACTAAATTATCAACCAACTTATTTAATTTTTTATAGTTTATTAAGTACTTTTTTAACTCTTTTCTTTTTTATTAAAAAGAGCTCTTTTAGGAAATTAATCAAATGCGGTCTATAATCCACAAACGTGGCCTTCCCCAAACCCCATCCGTTCTCATCACTTGGGAGTTGGAACAGCGACGCGAATCTGCGGTTGCATTTGGCAGATGCCGCCGATTAAAAATAATATTAAAATGTTTTGCCAACGGTCACAAATGCATCAAAGAAAACATATACCGTAAGGCAGCAAAATATTTTTGAATTTATATGAATATCTTTGTTTGATTATTTAAAGGAAAAGTATATATGAATTGTATTGTTCTAAACAAATTTATCCAGTTGAACTTCATGAAGTTTGATAGTTATTGTTATATTATATATATGCCAGATCGGTAAACAGCCACGTAATTTATGAATATATGAGGTAGGTTATTTTTCATAAAAACCTCGAGCCCGTTTCCAACAAAATAAAAATAAAAATAAAAAATCGTATAAGGACAATAAGAAAGAAAATGCTATGAAAAGAAAGAATTCTGGAAGATGAGGAATATTGTATCCTAGCGACCATAACATATCATATTATTAGGCAACATTATTTTGAACCACATATCTCACCTACCATTCACGAGTGTACTGTCCAGCTACCACGACTAACGAAAACATATGTTCGTGGGAATTTCCAAATGATCGGCTAGTATTCAGAATAGCTGATTTTCTAAGTACCCCCTTGATTTGCGTTATTTAAGAAAGATTATGATTAACTGTATCTCGTAGATTTATAATTTATAATTTGAAAAAAAAAAAATCTGCAATTTGGTTGAACTTATTGTTGTATTCTTGTGGTAAACCAGTACAACACATCTTCTTCTCGAAAATCTTTTTACTAAAAAAAGTTGTGATGGTTTTGTAATATATTTCTAAAAAAAATAAAAAGATGACTCATTTTTTGGTAATATGTCAAAACATATTATTGATATTTTGTTAAGGAATAAAAGCTTTTCCAAAAAATAAATTTTATCAAAAAGTTTTCAAAAAACTTTGTTAATGAATTTTTAAAATAATAGATTTTCCAATGATAATTTTTTTCGGTATAATATTAAAAAGTGGACAAAAAACCCACTTAGATGATCATATATAATGATCAAAATGAATTATCAATAAAATCTAAAAACTATATATAAAATTATAATATACATGTTTTATAAATTCCTTATTCAAATGAAGATATAATATATATTTATTAAAACGTTATTAAAAAAATATTTTTATTATATTGCATTTCATTATTTTAAATATTTTGAATGATGTATTCATGAGGTGTGTTGTATATTCTTTTTTACTTATAGTTTTTCCTATTAGATTTATTTTATAAGAATTTAATAAAATCAACATCTTTAACACATTACAAACCATGTTATCATAATAAACATCCAATAAACAGTTTTATAAATAACTAAATATAAATGTTTCTAATAAAATTTATCTTTTAGAAAATTATATGTATATTTGTATCCCCAGACTTTACTTGTCTTCTAAAATTTAATCTCCGAGTTTAAACGAAACCATATTATTGTATTTCTGAGATTCATGATTTATGGAATAAACAACATAAAATTCTTCTATTTTTTTCCTCAATTCATACCATTATTGTCACGCAAAACTTCAAAAAGAATAAAAAGTTGTTAACGTGTAGGTTAGAGTGTACTAAAAAAAAAAACAAAGGTGTTGTAGGATTAACTTGCTTGTCCTTTTTAAGTTTTAAAGACAGTTTCGTACTATATGAAAATTACGTTTAACCCATTCATTTATAACGTCACATTTATGGATTCTGTTTCATTTTTTCCTTTTCTTATTTCTTTATGTATTTTCCAAACAAAATTCGAGGCTATTTAAGAAAGAAAATAAGACTTTTGAGTGAAAGATAAGTAGAGAATCACAAATCTACAAACAATTAAACATTGCACCATAAACCATTTTTTTTCATAGACTAATAAGAAATGTTGCTAAAGTGTTGCAGGAAACAGATTTGATGTAAATATTTAAACTAGACTATAATAGTATGGAAACTATAAAGGCATGGAGACTTGAAAACATTGTGGTGTAAAAAAAAAAAAAAAACACACAAAGTTCCGTTTTAAACTAAAACCATATAAACATGAAGGTGAAGGTGGGTCACGATGTAATGTAATGCATACCTTTAATAACTTCTCCGATGAAGATGAAAACGACAGTAAAAGATGAGTTTGAAGTGGGTTTTGGGAAAGTATTGCCATACCCTTTTCGTTTTTTTTTTTAATCAAAATACATGGCCCATGGTCAAAAATCGGGTCAGGAGTATAATTTAGTATATTAATAATTAAAGATGTTCTAACTTGCATATATATATATATGTCTCTTTGCTTAACCAAAAAGAAAATTCAACTTACGTTTTACGAACGTATCTTGAAGATATTTAGCTACCTTTCACACTGTATCGATCAAATCTTACGAACCAGAAAGCTCACCTACCATTCGACTCGCTCTCTCTTTCGCTTCTGACTTTTTCTACATAAATAAATACAATAATGATTGTTTTAAGCCGCTCCGTCACTGTTTTCTATTATCCGATTGTAATATGTTAACTACGGTTTGTTATCCGCGACCTTGAGTACCAATACTTTCTAGCTAGGTGGAAATAACGACCAATATTAAAGAAAATAGAGAGATTTGTTAAAGAAACACTGAAAAACCAATTAATTACTGAAATTATATAAAATTTAAAATTACTAAACTAATTTCTATTTTTTATAAAAAATATATATATCATTATTTGTATTAACTAATAAAATATTTATGAAATGCTAATACTATTTTTTATACATAGGTAAAAATAAGAAAAAATAAACGTCAAAAAATTCTTACCACTCTAGTTACAATAGATTTATTTAGAATGATAGATTTATTTTTATTTGGTAATTTTGTTAGAAAACAATAAGTTTAATATTAAATTATATGTTAATTTTGTGGACTTATTTTTTGATTTATCAGAAATAGTTTAGTATGGTAGTTTTATTGATTAATAATGGTAGACTTTTTTTGGATGATAGACTTATTGATCGAATGATAGATTTATTACTATCTATTGATGAATTTAATCTGTGTGATGGTAGATTAAGTTAGTCATGATTGATTTATTATTAGTAATAGTAGAGTTATTATCCATAATTTGGATATTTAATGCTGGTATAACTATTGTGTTTTATGGTAAATAAAAATTATATGATATATTTTTTTATCAATTAATATATGATGGTAGATGTATTTTCAGTAATAACATTTATAATAAAGTGGTAAATTTAATTCTTTTCACAGTAGAATTATTCAACCATTTGAGTTTATTTAAACCAGTAGAGTTGATAGATTTATTGATTACTATGATGGTTGACCTATAGTAATAAATTTGTATTATTTATTAAATTGATGGTATATTTGTATATTTATATACAATGACTATATACTTATATAATTATATTCAATGATGCTAGATTTATTTTTGAATGATATATACGGTTAATATTAACACAAATACCGGTCACAAAACACTGGTCGATATATAAATTTACCATCATTTAAAAAAAGTTGATATATAAATCAATCATCACTGAAACGAAAATATTTTATCAAAAAATATTATTTTAAATTTTCAATCATAAACACCGATTACAAAATTACAAACATAAATTAAAATACTAGTTAAATTACAATTTTTTTTTTGAAACGTTAACAGTAGAAATCATAAAATTATAAACATAAACCAAATCACAAACGATGATGAAAAATTAATTTTAAATTATTATATTATTATTATTATTTTATTTATTATATTATTATTCTTTATTTTAATATTAATTTCATTATTTAACATAAAAGTAGGACCTTTTACACTGGTTTGATAATTTTAAACTACGCATCTTTTAGTAATTATCTAACTTTTCAAGATTGTTTTAACATGCATGGAGCTCTTAAGATGATAATAAATACTAAAAAATATTTTGACAACAATTATTAATTACTTAGCTGGTGCCCAGCTGGATATTAAAGTGGTCAAGTTTATAGTTACGACTTAGCGTCCTTGATAAAAGAATGGAGACCGATTAAACTTGTTTTGATCACCAATCCAAAATGTAAATCAAAATCAAAATCTGATATATACTGAAATAGATGAAAAAGGAAACCGAAGTCTCTCAGGTGAAAAGGTATAAGTTGCTCAACTTGATTCATAGCCACTCGTCTACAATAAAGAAAAAGGACTATCATTTAAAGTTATAAAACAAAATTGGGGAGGTCCGTGTTCGATATATAGGGTTTTGTCGCTAGCCGAACGGTGCTAGTTGGTGGTAAGATGTCTAGATTTCATGACATAAGTTTGCAGAGTTGGATTCTATTCTCGCTCATATTTTAATTTGGACCGCTGTTTTTTCGGATCCTCAGATGTTCTAATCTTTCAATCCGGAATGTGTACAGAGACTAGCTTGTAGTATTTCAGGAAGAAAATCTCCTTTTCATATAAAACAAAACACTAGCTAAAAGAAGTATGTGCTCACGTCACATACTCACATGTATACAGTATACATGCACACGTATGTTTATGCATGTAAATATACATATATAGTATTTTTATTTTTAAAGTTATGCTGTCATAGAAAAAGTGCTAATATGAAACAATTCCGAATTAGAAAGTAAAATCATTATGACTTTGTTTAATTAATAATTTTAATGTTTGAAACAAATTTAATTAGTTAGAAGTTAAAAAAAATCCTATTTTGAACCAAAACCATACTAAACCGTTCCATATATGACTAATTTTCTAAAACCAAATTATACCTAACTAAGACAAGCATGGATTTGACAAGAAAAAAAAAATCTTTATTTATAGCTTGTGCTTGCTATTCCTCATTTCTCACTTACCATTCAAACCCACACTATGATCACTCTCTTCCTCACAATCATTCTCCCCACGTTCATCTTCCTCTTCGTCCTCGTCTTCACTCTCCGCCGCAACCACCACCGCAAAAACCGTCTCCCACCAGGTCCAAACCCATGGCCCATCATCGGAAACCTCCCTCACATGGGCCCTAAACCCCATCAAACCCTAGCCGGCATGGTAACCACCTACGGCCCAGTCCTCCACCTCCGATTAGGGTTCGCCGACGTCGTTGTCGCCGCCTCTAAATCCGTGGCCGAACAGTTCTTGAAAATCCACGATGCCAATTTCGCTAGCCGACCACCTAATTCCGGAGCTAAACACATGGCATATAACTATCAAGATCTTGTCTTTGCGCCTTATGGACAACGATGGAGAATGTTGAGGAAGATTAGTTCTGTTCATTTATTTTCAGCTAAAGCTCTTGAAGATTTCAAACATGTTCGACAGGTAATATTAATTATAAACGTTATCCTCATTTTCTAACGCTATAGCTCACCTGTAGATTTTTAACCATATCGTTAGTTTATATGTTTCGAATAACTTTGTTTTATATAATTCGAAGATAACTATGTTACTAACTCTGGATTTAAAGAAATAAATACAAGTATATCGATTCGCTTATAATATTTATATACATAGATAAATATATATGCGTATTAAAAAAATATTAATAGAAAGTTATTTGAATATATATATATATATATATATTTCATGTGTGTGTGTGCATACTTACTCGTTAAAATCAGTTTTTATTCAAATAACTTTCTATTAATATATATATATATATATATATTTGTTATATTAATATAGGCATCAGTGTCCGGTATTATGTAGCTTGCCGCCTAAATCATGAACAAAAAAATTTGTCCATAAATCACTATACTACAAAATTTTGATGCTCTTACACTTTTATATAAACTTTAGAGTTTAAGGTGGGTGCTTCATGAGCTTTTAAACTGTACAATACTGTGTGTTGTCATATTTACAACTGTAAGATGTATCACGACTTTTCCAATTTCAGAATACTGATAGTGTCTGCTTATTATAAAGATTTTTTCTGCATATTTTCTTAAAACATGTCGAGGAATGATACTAGCTAGATAATCTAAATTTCGAGTAACACTGAATTTTACAGGAAGAGGTTCAAACACTCACACGCGAGCTAGCACGTGCAGGCACGAAGCCAGTGAACCTAGGCCAGTTGGTGAACATGTGTGTAGTCAACGCGCTTGGGCGAGAAATGATCGGACGGCGGTTGTTTGGTGCCGGAGCAGATCACAAAGCGGAGGAGTTTCGATCGATGGTTACGGAAATGATGGCTCTCGCCGGAGTATTCAACATCGGAGATTTCGTGCCGGCACTTGATTGGTTAGATTTACAAGGCGTCGCTGGTAAAATGAAACGGCTACACAAGAGATTCGACGCTTTTCTATCGTCGATTTTGGAAGAGCACGAGATGATGATGAACGGTCAAGATCAAAAGCACAAAGATATGCTTAGCACTTTAATCTCGCTTAAGGGAACTGATTTTGACGGTGACGGAGGAAGCCTAACGGATACTGAGATCAAAGCCTTGCTATTGGTTCGTATACTAATTAATTTCTTAATATCATACTTCAGACAAATTATTGGTTTATTTCTTTCTCTTTCTTAAATACAGAACATGTTTACGGCTGGAACTGACACGTCGGCAAGTACGGTGGACTGGGCCATAGCTGAGCTGATCCGTCACCCAGATACAATGACCAAAGCCCAACAAGAACTTGATTCCGTCGTCGGACGTGGAAGGCCCATCAACGAGTCAGACCTTAGTCAGCTTCCTTACCTTCAGGTACCGTTTACCCAAACCGGGAACTCGAGATTTTTTTGGTTATGCTATAATGTGTTAATCTGGTTTAACCGGTTTTGGTTTAAACAGGCGGTTGTGAAAGAGAATTTCAGGCTTCATCCACCAACACCACTCTCGTTACCACACATAGCATCAGAGAGCTGCGAGATCAACGGCTATCACATCCCGAAAGGATCGACTCTTTTGACAAACATATGGGCCATAGCCCGTGACCCAGACCAATGGTCCGACCCGTTATCGTTTTCACCCGAGAGATTTTTACCCGGTGGGGAAAAATCCGGCATCGATGTGAAAGGAAGCGATTTCGAGCTTATACCGTTCGGAGCCGGGAGGAGAATCTGCGCCGGGCTCAGTCTAGGGTTACGGACCATTCAGTTACTGACGGCGACGCTTGTTCACGGATTTGATTGGGAATTGGCCGGAGGAATTACACCGGAGAAGCTGAATATGGAGGAAACTTATGGGATTACTCTGCAAAGAGCGGTTCCTTTAGTGGTGCACCCTAAGCCAAGGTTGGATCTGAGTGTTTACGGACTCGGGTCGGGTTAAACCTAAGTTGGCTTGCCGGATAAGCTAGATCCTTGCACGATGCAAGTTAAAGCTTGTTTCTGGAAGTCCCTAAAAATAAAACGTCAAACGAGGTTATTATGGTTCGGAGTTATTTAAATATAAAAAATGTACGTTACCTCAATTTAAGTATATTCAAAAATGTAGCAATTTGTTGTATAAGCGTATAACGTAATTTGAGGTAACATTCGTAATACAACTTTAGTTGAAATTTTTGAATTTTTATCGTGTGTATTTTTAAAATTTGATATCTATTTTTTACAGTACAGCTTGTTGTATTAAACCATTTTCCTTACAGTACCACATGCATTTAAAAGTTTTGCCAACAAAATCAGATTTTTCCATATTTCATATTTAAGGTGGAACACCACCATCACCTGCAATTCTGCAACACATGTTCCATTACACACATACACTTGGTGTTTTCCAATAAGTTATAAATAGTAAATGTTTGTAGGCATTAGTAGTAAAGTAGAAATAGTAAATGTTGTTTTTTTCTTCATCTGAGTTAATAGTCTCTAAATATGTATGTATATGTATATACTTATATAGCTCGCTTACCAACACCATGTTCTTTAATTAGTTTTTTTTTCTCTTATGATTCAGTCGAAATTTATCTTAAATATCTATTTTTATAAGAAAGCATCAAATGTTTATTTTAATTTTAAATTTCAAATAAAGGTCTACTTACATGTTCACACAGAGAGCTAGAATAATGAAAAAGATGACTCTAGAAGGGCTAGAGAAGAAACAAGAGTCACGGAACTAGTTGTCAATCTAATCTCAGTACATTACACTAGTGTCTGCTTATAACACACTCTTTCTCTCTCTCGTCTCCTTCTTCTTCTTCATCTCCAACAATATTAGAAGAAAAATCTCTCTCTTACTCTCTATCTATCTATAATCTATCCCTCTTTCTTTCTACGAATCAGCAGTGTACATTTGTGTTTCTGCACTCCATCAATGGCTGCTCTGGTTCTCTATCTTCTCAGTCTCCTCATGGCTGGCCAGTGTAGTAAGAATTCTCGCTCTTCACTACATCTCTTATCTCTTTTTTGTTGTTTGAATCTGTCTAATGATGGGAACTCAAATTCAATCAAACCCTTATTTTCTTAGCTTATAACTGTCCTTTTGTTGATATTTTTTTAGCTTTTGTGTTCTTCTCTCTCTCTCTCTCTCTCTCTCTCTCTGGTTTAAAATCGATGGTAACTTATCCTCAAAACCCCTAATGTCCTTGAGTCCACATCATATTTACTATAGACCTTGCCTGACAAAGAAGATGTTTTACTTGACTCTCTATTTGCAACTCTTATTGAAGATCTACAAAAGCTTGCCTTTCAAAGTTTAAAATCCATCAAAAAGAAGTTTCCTCAAATCTTCTTGGCTTCACTTACAATTTGTTCCCTTTGGTAGGTGCCACATGGTGTGTGTGCAAAACAGGACTGAGTGACTCAGTGCTACAAAAGACATTAGACTATGCTTGTGGAAATGGAGCGGACTGTAACCCAACTCACCCAAAAGGGTCTTGCTTCAACCCTGACAATGTTAGGGCTCATTGTAGCTATGCAGTCAATAGCTTCTTTCAAAAGAAAGGTCAAGCTTCTGAGTCTTGTAATTTCACTGGTACTGCCACTACTACCACCACTGATCCCAGTAAGTTTCTCAGATCTCTGATATACTCTTGTTGTGATTGTTTAATTAGAACGATAAATCGTTGGCTTAGTCACAGAAAATACAATGTCCTTTACTTGACATATATTTCTCTAATATGTGAACTTTCTGTCACAGGCTATTCAGGGTGTGCATACCCTTCTAGTGTCAGGTATGGTTATTTGTTTTTTACGTATTTATTCTCTTACTGGGTTTATCTATAATTTGAAGGAAAGACAAACAAAAGATATCTTCTATATTTAGTACTACACTTTAAATGTTGGATTAGTTTATAATTCCTATTTGCGCGAAAGAGAAAAAGTAGACAAAAATGTTGATTTAAAGTCAAAAGCTCACATTTACTTTTAGTAAACCAAGCTTTAATTAGATCACACCTACAATCAATTCAACTTTTTTCTTTGGGGATTATTATGTTGCTTAAATATGTTCGACTCACTTTTAATAATCTGCCTTTACTTTATTTGAGTCACTTTTTTTTTTTTTATCTTTCTTTCCTTTTGAAAACCACATTAATGATGAAGGAAAAGAAAACCAAGGTCTCAATTGTTTCAAACGCTAATTTTTCCTTTGACCTTGCTTGACCTGACACAAGTCCATAATAGTAACATTATGAGTTCATTTTAATGAATAATAATAATAATAATAAATATGTATTAAATTAAGTGTAAACGCAAAACAAAACAACTGAGGTCTAAGACTTAAAACAAATTAAGTGTAAGACTTGATTATGAGTTTTGTTGTTTGTTTTACAGTGGCACTGGAGGTAGTAGCAGCACCACCTTGACGCCAGGCAAAAGCAGCCCAAAAGGAAGCAGCACCATCACCACATTCCCAGGTGGAAACAGTCCATACACTGGCACACCAACCACCGGGTTATTAGGAGGCAATGTCACTGATGCTACCGGAACCGGGTTTAACCCGGATTACTCAACCGACAGCAGTGGTTTCACGCTCCGTACCTCTAACACATTCTTCTTTTGGTTGTCTTATGTCTTGATGATCATTCTCTGAAGATGATGGATGTCTTTCTCCTCTATTTACTGTTCAAATCAAAAATTTATATTATGTTCTACTGCAATTTCGCATTTCGGTTCACGCCTTTTTGGTTTTTTCGGTTTTAGAAAACACAATTAACAATGTATCACCGAATCCCTTGGTATAAATTCGGTTTCGGTTCCTTATCTTTAAACTTTAGCAACATAATAAATTTAAGTTTGAACTTTTTTTTTACTTTATCATAGGTTAAATTAAAGTTTAAGCAATTGGAAAACCAGTAATAATCTAAACTAATATTTAGTTCGGTTATTGCAGTCCAGCTGAAAATTTTGAGTTCAAAATCCCGGTTTACTTCGGTTTGGTTAGTGGAGTTGTTGGGAAACAGAACACTCTAGTTCAATTAGAGTGTCCCCCCGGTAGAAAATTTAAGAACGAAGGATTTTGCCTTTATTAACTTGGACTTGGAAAGAAAACTGCTTTCTTCTACTTCAAGAAGCCAATCTCCTTCTTCTCTTTTTTTTTTCCGCTTTTCTAAAATCTAAATCTTTTTGTATATCCATCGACGCCATTTGAAGATCCTTTTTTTGTAAAGATTCGATGGAGAATAGGGGCAATAACCCATCAGTAAGATCATCGCTTTTCTCGATTAATATTTTATTTCCAAGATTCGAGAACCGTGACAAACGTTCTGCGGTAAAAAGGGAAAAACAAATCTTCAACTTGCAAATAGATTTTGTTTCGAAAAAAAAAGATCATAAAAAATTAACGTGTTTTATTATTGATCAGTAATGTTTCATAATTTAATTACTGGGTTTTGTTGCTTCTTGGCTTTCTTTGGAGAAAAAAGATGATTGTGATTTCATGTTGATTAGGTAATTCTTTATTGATTGGTTTGTGATCAGCTACTTTTATTCAATTTTGTTACAAAGGAACCTTGTCACATATGTGGGGATTTCGGCTTGGAAAAATTTATAATGACTTGTTTCAATTGCAGAGAAGTCAGAGAGCATATGTAAGATCATTTTTTAGAGTACTCGTTTATATATATGATTTTGACTGTATATCTTCTTTTTAATGGTGTCTCTCTTATCTATCTTCAGCTATTGCGCAAAGATCTGTCTACAGTCTGTCCCAGACATGTGGCTATGTCAAGTATGCAGATCCTCAACTCGCGTATTGCATATATCAAATCTTGTTGACAGCGATGTGAAGGCTTTAAAAACCGATTATGGTGCTTCAAGCTCTGAGGACTCTAGCAAATTCTCTGGGAAAGGAAGTTCATATACATCTCCAAGCAAGAAACGCCAACCAGAGTTTCTGGCTTTTCCTTCTCCAAATAGAAAACGCAGGACGCTTCGACTTCCGGGTAAAAACACAATATGTTATGATTTTGTGCTTATGTTATATACTTTGATTTTTTTTTTTGTGTGTGTGTGTGTAGTAGATACTGTGGAAACTGGCGATGAAGGACCACATAGCACATATCCTTGTGTGTTTCATCGGATTGATTGAAACAGTGTTAACTTCTCATAAGCTTCTTCGCTTAAGTGAGTGCACCTGCAATTAGGGTTCTTAGAGTTTCATTTTTCCTTGGGATTCAAGTTACTTACCGGATAGGTAAGGCTGGACTTCATTATCATGTGACTTCCTCTCGTTGACATTATTTCTTCGTTAATTTGTGTCCTCTTTTGAGATTTTTTTTTATCTTAATAACATTTTTATTCATCAAATTTAAATATCCATTTTTTTAATTAACGTTTTAGGTTTTAGTATACAGATTAAAAAACATTATTTTTTATTTTTCTAAAAAAATATTATTAATTACATATTTGAACACAATTTATCCAATAATAAAATAAATTACAGAATATAAATAATTATAAAATAATAAAATTAATAGAAACTGAATATATAAAAAATTTAGGAAAATTAATTCAAAACTGATGAAATATTTAATACTCAAACTCAAACTTGTATTGTATTTGGTTTATCATTTCTTTTGTGGCTCCCATAAAACTTGTAGAACTTGTTGATTTGCTATTGAATACTGCTTTCAAAATGAGAATTTAGTTTATAATGAACTAAGGATATCATTATAAAAATTATCCGTACGTTTGCTTTTCATGGGGTATATAAATTTAAATGAAGAACTGTTACGATTTTTAAATTTTTGCATATTTTTTATAACAATAATAATTTAATATGTTAAATGAATATATAAATACGGTTATTATTATTATTATTCAAATCTAAAAAATAAATAAAATTATCATTATTTTACATAATAAACCTTGTATAGCCGCCTAGATTTGACAATTGTATGTACCAATCTTGTTGCAATTCAATTTGTAATAATTAATAATGATAATTGATTTGTCAATAAAAATTATTTTTTTCTAAAAAAGATAAATTATTTTAAAAAAATTCAAAATTTTCTTAATAATGTTATTTCATTTTTAAGAGTTTATTGCACCTACCATGTTTTTCTTTTAATTAATGAAGTATTAACATTTGAGTAAATTTGGTAACAGTTTTACTTCAAACTGTTTAGCTTTCAAATTGTCTAAAATGATATGCATAACATTTTACCAAGTATTTAATTATTCTTATTATTAACTCTCATTAGTAAACGACTATATACATATAAATTGTTATATCATTAAGTAGTCAATTTAAAATAACTCAATAATTGCTTGTTTTGATATTATTAATTTTATAATTTTTTTGACAACATCTTATATCATAAAATTTATTACAAATTAATTAACCAAAATGGGGGAAATGTGCTGATATGGTATTAATTTTATAATTTAATGTCATAATCATGTAATTTTAAGATCATCTTATAGTCAAACTTATCATACAGTGAATTGCATATGCTACTATTGTTGTTACCAACTAATATATTTATATTAGATATGAATGATCTCGCACTAATTACATGTTAGCAAGTTAATTAGCTTAATTTTAATACAGCTTCTCTTAGATATACCAGCTAATTATATAATTAATACGTAAATAATATATGTGTTTAGTGTAATTTTTATTTCAAAGATTAAACACACATGTATAAACTCATTTATTTCTATATAATTTGTAACAATAATTTAAGACATATATATATATATAATGATAGCATTAAATTAATGTCAACACCCATATTTTATGCAATTAATTGATTATAACTTTGGTTTGTGCTTGGTAGATTTCTTCTTTGATCTATTATAGTTATTATCCAGTTTTGTTTCATAGGAACATTATCAGATTTCTCAATCCAACTCCGTTACTACTTAAAATGCAAATGGGTACTATTAGTTTATAGATGATCCTAAGTTCACTGTTGTCCAATAATACAACACGACGCAAGAGACAAGAACCACATTTAATGAGTTTCCTAGGACAAAAAAAAAGATGTTTCGGCTAGCAGATAAAAAATACAACTTGTTAAATAATCTAATCCTTGTTAGGAAATTACCATGTCGTTGTATTTTATATCGTGATTCTTTACTCTCTTTTTTTTTTTTAAAAAAATAAGATACTGCAATTTACCATCAGACACTTTAAAGTTCATATTTTGTATATTTCATCAGGTTATTTTTGTTTTCTTTAAATATGATGATCTACAGAAGAGTATGGGTGTCCTTGATAGTTTTTTTAAGGTTAATTTTATAGTCATTGCCAATTAATTTATTCCGATATATTTTAACAACGAAACTTTAAAACCCTAATTACAAATGCACCGATCGGATTTGATTGAGACATTAGTGTTACGTGTTAATTTTCTTAAGCTTCTCTGTTCAAGTGGATGCAATTATAATTAGGGTTTTGAGGTTTTATTGTTTAAACTAGAGATGTTGGTTGAGAAACAAAAAAAACTATAGCTGTTGAAATCAAAGGCTTGTCTCTCCGGTAAAAAATAAAATAAAATAACCTGATTAACATCGAATTTATATTCTAACATTTTTCACATGATAAACCAAAAAGTATGTATAAATTCTTTATTTTAGGGTATTCCTGTTAATTATTTATTGGAAATCGGAAATTCTGGTCCCTTGGCAGCTCGTACGGCTTCTTCACTAACTTGCCGGCCTATCGCCGTTTTTCTAAACGAAGAGGATCATTTCCTTCCATTAATCTTCCAGATTGTCCATCCATTCTTGTATTCTCGAAGCTCCAAAGTCTTCTTCTTTTCATCCTTCTGCTTCTTTGATTACTGCTCATCAACTTGTCTCCGATTGAAAATCGAGGCCTTTCCTGGGTTTCTCTAATGGGTATTGCTCAGTACTAATTGGGTTTCTCCAATAAGAGATTTTGGCCACTGCCCTCAAACAATGACGTGTTAAACCGAGACCTCTTTCTAGCGATTCGGGTTTCTGAGTTTTCAACAAGAAGTTTGAGCATAAACATCTCTCTTGAATTTGATTTTCGCCTCGTATAATTTTGTGGGATTGTTCTCTGATATTTAAACTGTCTGTGTAGTAGCTTTTCTCTTCAGTTTGGTATTGAAGTTTGAAAGCCTGAGTCTTTGATTCTAAAGCTTGGAGTGAGTTTGTTTTCGATGAGGTTTAATTTTTATGGAGCTGGATTGGAGATGATCCAAGTGCTCTCTTGATTGTTGAGGACAAAGAGAGAAGAAATGGATCTATGGTTAATCGCAGCTACTGCTGCTACAGGATATATAACCAAGCATCTGCAAAATGTATCCAAAGGTAAAGAAAACTTTACTGAGTCTTCTTCTGAGGATTTGACTAATGCGAAGCCCGAATCTCCGAGATGTTTGGTTGGCAGATTGGTGAGAGACAAGAAACCAAATGAGGAAAACTTTGAGGATTGCATAAACGGGGAAAATCTGGATGTATTCGAATGTGGCAATGTATACGGAGTGGAGGTAGCTTCCTGTAATGAGGGAATTGCTTCAGATTCTCTTGGGAACAGAGCGTTTCTTAGGAGAAATCAGCGATACAGAAGTCTTACTAAGCCTTTTTCTACGGAGAACAGCGTAATGTCTCGGTTACACAGAGAGAAAATGTCTATGGAGGAACATATGCGTAGCCCATTTCCATCACCGTGTGGTTCAATTTCGAGGCCATTGGTTGTTACTGATGGTACAAAAGTAATTAGCAAGAACTCTGGAGATTCTATTAGACAGCCAGTCCCGAGTTGTGGATTTCCTCAGCTAAGGAAGTTGGAATCTTCAGGTCTTTATGTTAAGAGGATTGTTGGAAATGCGAGTAGAAGATCTGATAATGAGATTGGTAAACCTCTCGCTATATATTTTTTTAGAAATGTAAGATTTGTTTATGATACTCACAAATGAGAAGGCTTTACATGTTAAGCTGGATTTCTGTTTTTTTTTTCAGGATCAAATGATGCAGTATTGCTGCTATACGTTGGGATTTCGATTGGGATAATGTCATCGTTTCTAGCAAACCAAACCGAAGTAAACAAGGTCAAAGCAGAGCTAAAGCAGACAGACAATTTGGTAAAGGATTCAGAAGGTGAGCTCAAGGCGGAAGTATCATTGACAGTGAAAGATGATTTTCACAATTGTGGAAAACAGTGTGATGAAAAGACAGCAGAGAAATCAGAGTCGATAAGTAAAATTGAAGCAGAGCTTGAAGCTGAACTTGAAAGGCTGGAGATCAACATGAACTCCTCCAATATTGAGACAGGACTGTTGGATGTCTCCGAGGTGAGATTTGTACTTTTACTTTTACTTTCTTTGCTTTGCTTCCACTCAACTCTTGTTTTGGTCGATCATACTTGTTCATTCTGAAATTTATCCCTCAGCACTAAAAATTCTGGTTTCTCCATATTGTATTGAGCAAAGCAGATATTTGATCGTAAGATAAGAGTAGCCATTCTTTATTCATAGATAGAAGTTCAGTTTGGTAATTGTTTCTCAAATCTGCAGCTGGAGCCGGATTTTGAAGTAGAATTTGCGCAGGGCGAGCTGAGAGATGATCGGGTTGAAAGGCAGCGCTTTGACGAAACCGAGTCCAACCAGGAAACTAGTGGAAATTCCACACCTAAATCAGGAAACTATACAGTCTCACCTCGTGAGTTAAGCTTGCGTCTGCACAAAGTTATCAATTCACGTTATGAAGAACGAATAAAAGAACTTGAGATCGCCTTACAAGAGAGCCAGAGGAAAGTGGAGCAGCTGGTCATGGAAGCAGAGGAAAAGAAGAGACCATTGTCAAGGTTATGGGAAAGCCATGAGGTGATGAAACACAAGAGAGACTCAGTTCTTCCAGTTTCTGTAGCACATACGGAGAAGAAGCATAATCCTGCAGAGATCCAACCTCTGGTTATGAATTTAGCAGGGCCAGCACTTGACGGATTCAATGACTCCTACGAGGAACTCATGGATATAAACGATTATTCTGAAGAAGGCGATTTACCATATGAGATGCAGGAGAATGAGCGGCAAGAAGAAGTGTCTTTGACAAGCAAAAGCTCACCTTGGAGCCATAAAGATTACAGAAAGGATTCCTCAAGAACTTCAGAGGATGTGAATTTCTACAGGCTGCAAGATCTACTTGGTCTGAGCGACGAAGAAGAAGAAGATAGAGACTCTGAGAGTGAGATGGAGAAGCAACTGATAAAGCAGATTGTTGAGAAAACAAAACAAGGATCTTCTGTGTTTAATACCCAGAAGATGCTATTTCTCATGGAAGAATTAGAAAAGAATCCATAATAAGCATTTATCTCAAATTCTCATTGTTTCTGATGAAATGAAAGACGTCTCTAGTTAGTGTGTAGATATGTAAGATTGATTTGGTGAAACTTTATCTTGTCAGTTCCAAAGAAACCGAAAATAAAAGAAAACATGTTTTGTCAAACTCAAAGTACAATATATCCAAGTTAAAAAGTTTTTCCAGAAAAAAACGTAACTTATCGTCATTTGAAAGAATACTCT
Source organism: Streptanthus diversifolius (assembly GCA_039880935.1). Taxonomy (NCBI): domain Eukaryota; kingdom Viridiplantae; phylum Streptophyta; class Magnoliopsida; order Brassicales; family Brassicaceae; genus Streptanthus; species Streptanthus diversifolius. The sequence continues at coordinate 23,069,737 of JAXGFM010000010.1, read as the reverse complement.
TTTCGCTTGGAACTTATGATTATAAATTCTGGTTGAATCATAGTTTTATTTACATGTGAATGAAGACAACATAAAACAGATATTATAAGCATAGTGACAAAGATGAAAACGCAATTTAGAACTGGTTGTGAATGAAAAATAAATTCTTTAGCATATCATAACATCCCAGTAAATGAAAACAAGAAACAAATCTAGAACTAAGATATTTATATCACATTGGTGAAACAGAAAAATCAAGAAAGTGAAAAACTTAGAGATCCTCCTCCATTTTTATCAGGTTTCTTCAGACTGCCATGAGATCACCATAGCTACGCATGAGGAAGATTCCTCCTGCAAACACCCCAAGTGCTCGCACAAGTTTCTGCACCAAGAAGAGAGGCAACCAAAAACAAAAGGGCTTCGTGTCAGAGTGAGACAGATTTCGAAGGTAAGAGTACATCAGATTTTTATGCAAACAACAAAGTCAAGCATCAAAAGAATAAGAAGGCATGGACTTGCGATAGATAAACCCTAAATCTCAGAGAAACCCAATATTCCGAATTCGGATTCAAGCAATAGCTCATGAAACCTAAAACTGAGAATTGCTGGAAACACCCAAATTCAATATAAGGTACATGGAAATTTAATCGAAGGCATAGAGACATCACATGATCTAGTCACAAGACATACAAGAGAATCGACTCCGATGTTCAATTCAGAATCAATCCGGAATCAAACGAAACACACACATACCCATAGAGAGAAAGCAAGAGAATTACCATGTTAGCGGCCCACTTTTGTTCATTGTGGACCTCAGAATGCCACAATGCTTTCAGCTGGTCCATTGAGATAACAGTTTTCACCATTGTTGCTGTTAAAGTCGGAACTTTGATCGTCTGGATTTGGAGAGAAAGGCTTTTACAGTCGATTTGGAATCGAGAGAATCTATTAACCCTTCAAGGGTTTAGGGTTTAAGAAATTACAAAACTAGCCCTAACTTAATTAATAATTAAAAAAATGGAGTGATTTAAACCAAACAAAAGCCCGAGAAGAGTTGTCCAGTTAGGAACAAACACGTGTACAACACAATCTTAGCAATCTCAAAACTCGTGATCTACAATCTCTGGTTCCTCCATTGAGGAAAAAAGCTTTGACAAAACCAGAGAGAAAGAGAGAGAATTACGAAAATGGCGGCTAAATTAATCTGTTCGTCTTTAGCAGTGCATTCCATGGCAAACAAGAAGTTTTCGCCTTCTGCAACAAGAACAATAACCTCAAAGAAGGTGAAACACAATTGAAAATTTGATTTTCTCTTCTCTCTCTTTTTTTTTTTAATATTTCCGTAAATCTTTTAGAATTTTTTTGTTTCACAGGGCACAGCGACTCCACAGGTGAAGCTACTGACAAGAGTTGAGCAGCTCAAGCTTTTGACCAAAGCCGAAAAAGCTGGACTTTTGTCTTTAGCAGAGAAATCAGGTTTCTCTCTATCGACTATCGAGCGTCTTGGATTGCTCACTAAAGCAGAGGAATTCGGCGTTTTGTCTGCCGCCACAAACCCCGAAACGCCTGGAACGCTATTTACCCTGAGCCTCGGTTTACTCCTTCTTGGACCGGTTTTTGTCTACTTGGTTCCTGAGGATTACTCTTGGGAAGTTGTGGTTCAGCTCGTCGTGGCTCTGGTCTCTGTTCTTGGCGGCTCTGCTGCTTTTGCTGCTTCTGGCTTTGTCTCCAATTTGCAGAAATCTGATTAGCCCGGTTTTGTTTCGATTTTGATAAACCGGTCGGTTTTTATATCAAATTCAGTGGTATATGTACGAGCTAGCAAGAGACTTTTCTGCATTTAAGATGAAAACTTTATATGGAATTCTCATGTATCTGATCTAAATTGTTTCAGCTCATTTCACTATTTCTATGTAAATGGTTTCGTATACAGAATCCAAGACAAACGTTTTTAAATTTCTACAGGTTCACCGTTTACGAAACCTTTCTCGTCATAGTCGTTGATAGGACTAGGCTTCGAATACAAAACAAGAAAAACAATGTAGAATTCGGATCACGTAATTGCCAAGTTATATGGATCGATCTTGACATGTATTTTGCTTTGTGTTCATGTTTACTAATTCCAACTCCTTTGTTAATTTTTGTTATTTTATTTAAATGGATTTAGCCATTTACAGCTCAGAATATCAAAATGATTGAGCCCGTTCCGAGGCCCACAAAAATCTCTTCGTGTTTCTTTTTTCTCAAGTCTGAATCAAACCGGTAATCGTTTATCTCGGTTTAGTATAAAACCAATAAAGTATTTTAGAATCGAAACTACTCAGACCGGTGATTTATAATCCTTCGCTTTCACAGTTTGGTTTGGTGTCATCTCTATCTCCTCTGGCCAAATCTGTGTTTCTCGAAGCGAAGCTCTCTCATCAATGGCGAAATCAGTGGCGACGGCGACGTCCTCGCTTGTGAAAAATCTTAGGAGGTATATCAAGAAGCCATGGGAGATTACCGGACCTTGCGCTCATCCGGAGTACCTGGAATCTGTTCCGAAGGCGACGGAGTATCGTATCAGATGCCCCGCCACGATTGATGAAGAGGCGATCGTACCGACCTCGGATCCCGAGACGGTGTACAACATCGTATACCACGCCCGAGATCAGCGCCGAAACCGACCGCCGATCCGGCGTTATGTGTTGAAGAAGAGCGACGTGGTTCAGATGATGAATGAGAAGAAGACGTTCGAAGAGTCGGATTTCCCTAGGGTTTACTTGACAACCACTGTCGAGGAGGATGAGAACGCGCGTGGAGGAGGCTACGAGTAACAACCAGGTGAGGAATTCGATTTCTGGTTTGCTTGATTGCTAAGGTCAAATGAGATTATCAAATTGGAGGTTTATGTTTGGTTCGATTTTCATTGATTATTGTAGAATACTGTGAAAATTTATGGTCTAGGATTGGACCTTGTGGGTATATATAGATCTGGTTTCGTAATGGCATTGAAATTTTGACTCGATTAGGTTTCGTATCTAATTCTAAACCTGACAAGATAACTATTCGTTGGGGAATTTTTGATTTTAGATGGTTCCAGTTAAAGTTTCTTAATTGGCAAATGAATGTTGATCTGCTTAAGGTTAAAATTTTAGGTGTATTTTCCCAAGAATTAGCTTGTGTTATATGGCTAAATGCATCATTGGCTTCTCGTTTGATTTCTAAAATTGTACACTTTTTCACCAACTTCTTTCCCAGTGACTGTATGACGTTTCAGTTACGAAATTAGTGAGTGAAAATCGTGGCCATAAGTTAGTAAACTAGTCCATTTCCTTCGATTATGGGGTATTTTGGTGTTCACCAGTTAGTTGCTGAATTTGGTTGCTGGGACATTGTCTCAACTGAACTTTATGGTCGAGAATCGACTGAACCATCATAAGACCATTTCGATTCTACCAAATTTTTAATTAGAACGAAGGAAAACTCGGGATGTAGTAAGCTTTTTCCGGTCTTTACAGTAGATTTTGAAGTATCTTTCTCTTGGTGAAGTAAGACTCCAAGCATTTTGATTGAGCAGTTGAGAAAGAATATGATGACATCTGCGAGGAGATGTTTGGACTTTTTGTCTTGCGCAACTAGCTGGAATAGATATAGAGGTCGAACTGGGTTGAAAATAATGGTTTTTGTTGATATAGTGCATTGTAGAGTTTTATCTACTTCTCCCTGATGCTTTAGTGTTTCAGAGAGCCTGACTTGTCATTTTGTTCTAGGCTAGTTGAAAGCTCGTGATTCTCAATGAGTTTAGTTGCGACGGTTACACGGAACAAATTTGTAGGAGTATCAAGAAATGGGAAGTTTGGAATTGTGAGTAACCTGGTGAAATAGATTTATCTACTTCTCCCTGATGCTTTAGTGTTTCAGAGAGCCTGACTTGTCATTTTGTTCTAGGCTAGTTGAAAGCTTGTGATTCTCAATGAGTTTAGTTGTGACAATACAGATGGTTACACGGAATATATTTGTAGGAGTATCAAGAAATGGGAAGTTTGGAATTGTGAGTAACCTGGTGAAATAGATTTATCTACTTCTCCCTGATGCTTTAGTAGTTTCAGAGAGCCTGACTTGTCATTTGTTCTAGGCTAGTTGAAAGCTTGTGATTCTCAATGAGTTTAGTTGCGACAATACAGATGGTTACACGGAATATATTTGTAGGAGTATCAAGAAATGGGAAGTTTGGAATTGTGAGTAACCTGGTGAAATAGATTTATCTACTTCTCCCTGATGCTTTAGTGTTTCAGAGAGCCTGACTTGTCATTTTGTTCTAGGCTAGTTGAAAGCTTGTGATTCTCAATGAGTTTAGTTGTGACAATACAGATGGTTACACGGAATATATTTGTAGGAGTATCAAGAAATGGGAAGTTTGGAATTGTGAGTAACCTGGTGAAATAGATTTATCTACTTCTCCCTGATGCTTTAGTGTTTCAGAGAGCCTGACTTGTCATTTTGTTCTAGGCTAGTTGAAAGCTTGTGATTCTCAATGAGTTTAGTTGTGACAATACAGATGGTTACACGGAATATATTTGTAGGAGTATCAAGAAATGGGAAGTTTGGAATTGTGAGTAACCTGGTGAAATAGATTTATCTACTTCTCCCTGATGCTTTAGTAGTTTCAGAGAGCCTGACTTGTCATTTGTTCTAGGCTAGTTGAAAGCTTGTGATTCTCAATGAGTTTAGTTGCGACAATACAGATGGTTACACGGAATATATTTGTAGGAGTATCAAGAAATGGGAAGTTTGGAATTGTGAGTAACCTGGTGAAATAGATTTATCTACTTCTCCCTGATGCTTTAGTGTTTCAGAGAGCCTGACTTGTCATTTTGTTCTAGGCTAGTTGAAAGCTTGTGATTCTCAATGAGTTTAGTTGTGACAATACAGATGGTTACACGGAATATATTTGTAGGAGTATCAAGAAATGGGAAGTTTGGAATTGTGAGTAACCTGGTGAAATAGATTTATCTACTTCTCCCTGATGCTTTAGTGTTTCAGAGAGCCTGACTTGTCATTTTGTTCTAGGCTAGTTGAAAGCTTGTGATTCTCAATGAGTTTAGTTGTGACAATACAGATGGTTACACGGAATATATTTGTAGGAGTATCAAGAAATGGGAAGTTTGGAATTGTGAGTAACCTGGTGAAATAGATTTATCTACTTCTCCCTGATGCTTTAGTAGTTTCAGAGAGCCTGACTTGTCATTTTGTTATAGGCTAGTTGAAAGCTTGTGATTCTCAATGAGTTTAGTTGCGACAATACAGATGGTTACACGGAATATATTTGTAGGAGTGTCAAGAAATGGGAAGTTTGGAATTGTGAGTAACCTGGTGAAATAGATTTATCTACTTCTCCCTGATGCTTTAGTAGTTTCAGAGAGCCTGACTTGTCATTTTGTTCTAGGCTAGTTGAAAGCTTGTGATTCTCAATGAGTTTAGTTGCGACAATACAGACGGTTACACGGAATATATTTGTAGGAGTATCAAGAAATGGGAAGTTTGGAATTGTGAGTAACCTGGTGAAATAGATTTATCTACTTCTCCCTGATGCTTTAGTGTTTCAGAGAGCCTGACTTGTCATTTTGTTCTAGGCTAGTTGAAAGCTTGTGATTCTCAATGAGTTTAGTTGTGACAATACAGATGGTTACACGGAATATATTTGTAGGAGTATCAAGAAATGGGAAGTTTGGAATTGTGAGTAACCTGGTGAAATAGATTTATCTACTTCTCCCTGATGCTTTAGTAGTTTCAGAGAGCCTGACTTGTCATTTTGTTCTAGGCTAGTTGAAAGCTCGTGATTCTCAATGAGTTTAGTTGCGACAATTCAGATGGTTACACGGAACAAATTTGTAGGAGTATCAAGAAATGGGAAGTTTGGAATTGTGAGTAACCTGGTGAAATAGATTTATCTACTTCTCCCTGATGCTTTAGTAGTTTCAGAGAGCCTGACTTGTCATTTTGTTCTAGGCTAGTTGAAAGCTCGTGATTCTCAATGAGTTTAGTTGCGACAATACAGATGGTTACACAGAATATATTTGTAGGAGTATCAAGAAATGGGAAGTTTGGAATTGTGAGTAACCTGGTGAAATAGATTTATGTAGCTGCTGACTAGTTAGATACTGTCTCTTTTTGTGCTTTAGCCTACGATTTAATACTTCCGCAACAGTTTAGTGATTCAAATATTCATGTTTGGTAACACCTTGTACAAGTTTACTGCCTAAAGACGAGAAAAATTCCATTGCCACAAAAACCCATTCAAATAGCTACTATTATCTGAGTTTCCGTTACTCCAGACTGTAATTTTGTTTTTCCTTTCTTTGTAGGTTTTTTTTCTAGTCTGTCTCTCTCCCGTAATCTGCTGATGGGCGAAGGACTGCGTGTGATATATCTCCTTGCGGACAAAAGATTCTCCCTGGTTTGCTTTATTTAATAACGTTTGTAGTAGCTTTATGTACTACAAAATACTCTCGTTTTTTTCCTTCACAAGAACCAGATTGTTTTTCAGTCATATTATCTATGTTTACGTTCTATGATGAACACATGATTGTTTCAAGTTCGTAGTTTTATTAGAAATGGTTGCTTATGTAACACAGAGAGAAGTGTCTGTGTTCTTGAGGTCCCTTTTTCTGATTCATCAGCGATCAAAATAAAAAATGAAAAGGAAGAAGAAGCAGAGACTCTGAAAAGTCAGAATGCCACCAAACTCTATGTCTCCATCAATGCCTGAATGTGTGTTTTTATGAATTTACCCCAAACGACACCTATATTGCTTCTATCTCTTACAAGGATATGTCATTGTCTCTTTCTCGGCATGTGCCTTATGCATTTACTGCCGTACAGACAGAGAACGACGGCTCAGGATTAAAGAAAAATAAATCTGTGTTTGCAATTTTTGGTCCGAAACGTGTCTGTGTGTGTCTATGTCTATGTCTTTGATATGCATTAGTCATTACATACATCTATAAAAGCGTTTCACCCGAACTCTGTGTGACCGTTTGCAGACAAAGTGGTTTTGCAGTTGGTGAAAGATAGAGAATATGATGGTAAAAGATAAAGCCGGAAACTGAAGTCACATCATCATCATCATCATCATCATCATCATCTACGTACTAATTCTGTTTCAGCCGTTCTTAAGTCCCAAGTTATTGGTAAATTATAATCAAAATTGTTGAAAAGCGTCTAGGAGAAAAGCAAAACAGTGATTTCTAGCACTATGGTAAGAAAGCAAATTATTATATTTTTTTTAAAAAAAAAAAACATTAGGCAAAATCATAAATGGAACTCTATTTAACCTCGAAGTATAAAAATTAGACAATTTTATTCATTGATACATAAGCATATATTGTAATTGTTCGGAAAAGTATATTCACAGGAATCCTTCCTTATGAATTTGATATTTTGTTTTTGTTAAAAGCAAATTGATATATTGTGAATCGGTGATGGACTGAGAGTGTATATCTAAAATAAATGCTAGAAAGAATTAGCTAAAAGTCTCACTGCCATGCACATAGTGGTCCATTAATTGCTTTGTGTATCTAAGCATATTATATATATGATGCTTTTAACAAAAACATATACTCTTTAATTTGGTCCATCCTCTATCTAGGACCAACCATTCTAGTTGTCAATCTGAATGCCTACTGTAATACGTACATCCACAAGCATATACATCATTATATAACTTAAATGGGATCATCTCAGGAAGATAATCAAAATAACTGAATGTCCACTAATCCAAAAGTATAAGCTTGTTCCTATTAATTTATTGATTATGGCTTGGAATGACAAAAGAAAAGAGAGAATGTGTAATGAAAATGTAAATTTCTTATAGAAATATTTTAGTTGAATGGTGCCAAGGATATTTAAGCTGAATTCTTTGTTTTTTCTATTGTATTTTATTGTAAAAAAGTCTAGTGGATTTTATGACCTTTCTTTTTATTTGTTAAGAGGATACATGTTTCAGGTCGATGGTAACAAAATACATAGAAGTTTTTCTGAAACAAATTTTTAATTGGAGTAATTAGAACTTACTATAAGTTACCACTTACCAAAGAGACTTTCTAGTATGTTTCATTTTTCAAGTATCACTACTTACTAAAACGCTCTTTTAAACAAGCGTTTTTTCAGAACACAAAGCTATAATTAGATCGTACTAATGCATCAACTCAACACATTCTAAAGAAAGAAAGAAAAAAGAAAATCATGAACGCAGCCTCTAAATGTATAATTAGATACGGATGTATGCACATATATATGTATAAATAATTTGTGAACTAATAATATGTTACCAATCTATCTGTTATATATTAGTATAGGTGAAAACCATAGCATCTTTGTTTCCGTCAACAACATTTGAAATGTTACATTTTGATAAGAGTGTCTCTATGTACACTACATAATATGCTCCTTTTTAATCCTTGTCTGTAAATTCATTTCATACCCAGCTAAAACCCTAGCGAGGGTTGGCGAGTATATATATATTAAATATTTCATATCTTGCTCAGCCTCAAGCATATAATATAATATACACTTTAACTTTTGTAGAAAACGAGAGAAATAACTTTCAACTGTTCATCATCTAGGTTCTTTTCCTTTTCTTGAACTTATTTTGACGAAGAATTCACTCGATCTGCCTAATCCAGCGATTAAGCTTGCCAGATTTTCAGAGTAGGGTTGTATATATATTTTTTTATTTGCAATAGTTTAGTTTGAAATCTATAAATCCTCTTTTAAATCATAAGATATATAAATCAGTGTGTCTATGTTGATTTGAGTCCCTTGGGATCTTTATTATCTCCTACGAAATATCTAGCAAATTGAAGTTAATGTGCAGTTTTAATAATTTACTAAAAGCTTTTTTTTCCTCATACTTTCTTGATCTTAATCTGTTTTTCTTGTTTACTTTTAAAATTGCTTTCATTTCATGTGATTACAGTCCTAACAATATTTAAACATTGATTTTTCTGATGTTTTTGTTTCCAGATCGATAACATAACGTATGGAGATGAGACCGAACTCAATTGGAATAAAACAAGAAGGCGATGATCATTATCAAACGAGGTCTTTGTCTTCGGTGAGGCAAAATCCGAGGATCGTGAGAGTCTCGAGAGTATTCGGAGGCAAAGACAGACACAGCAAAGTGTGCACAGTTCGTGGTCTTCGAGACAGGAGGATAAGATTGTCGGCGATGACAGCGATTCAGCTCTACGACCTTCAAGATCGGTTAGGGCTTAGTCAGCCTAGCAAAGTCATTGATTGGCTCTTAGAAGCTGCCCAAAACGACGTCGACTTACTTCCCCCTTTGCAATTCCCACCTGGTTTTCACCCTAATCTCACCGCCGGTGCCGGAGAATCTTATCCCGGGATCTTCGAAAGTATCGATCTTGGAAGCTGCTCTTCGAGAACTGATACGATCCAGAGAGAAAGTTTGGATCTTGAGAAAGGGAAATGGGATAAAACCGATGAAAGCAGCAATCTTGTTCATGGGTTCGACATCGACCATCATCTTTTCTCAAATTCAAGCCATAGAAACAGGCTTTATTTCCCTACTTCGTCGACGTACAATAGCAGCAGCTCTTATCATTACAACCTCGGACATCTCCAACAGTCATTAGTGGACCAATCTGGTAACGTTACTGTCGCATTCTCCAATAACAATCTCAATCCGTCGGCGGCGGAAACTATGAGCTCTCCATTTCCGAGGTACCCTTCGTTTCTCGAGGGTGGTCAACTTCAACTGTTTAGCTCAAACTCGAACACGTCGAAGCAAACAGATCATGTCGAGTAACTCCAGCTGCTTGGTTTTCGACTCTTTCATAAGTTGATGCATTTGAATCATGTGGCAGATGGAAGGCATATAATATATATATAGAGAAAGATAGAGATTTATATGGTTTAATGGTTATTGTTGGAATATTTGAGTGTATGTATATCATCATCATATATATAGCTATAGTCTTATTAGACAGTATCCACGTCAAATTCGCTTCGTGATGGGATCGAAGTTGGTGGAAGCTATGAAAAGTTTTGTGTGAGAGAACTACATTTCTTGTAGCGAGAATAGATGTTACTGTTAGAGATATGTTTGAAGTGCCTAGACAAATGACCTCGTTGTGCCAAAGCCTTGTTTATATATATATATATGTCCACAAACACAAATGCATGTGTTAATATACACATTACACACCATGCTTATATGATACATCTATACGAATAGAAATAAACATATATATAATATACGTGTTCTGTTAAAATAAAACAGCTATAATCCTAATTAGGGCTTAGTCTATATAAAGCGAACCGAATCGAACATACAGCTTTTTCTTTTGATTCGTCATAGCTAGAGTTCCCCGTAACCAAATCCGTCGCTTGCAATGTTTACTACCAACTTTTATCTCGAAAATTTTGTAATATCTAAACTGGTTGGGTTAATCTATTTGGAGTTGTTGGGGTTGGAGAGAATGAGAGAAGGACAATGAGGCAGTTAAGACAGCATGCAACTGGATGTGCAGTCAAGCACTGATCCCTATTAATTTATTTTCTTTTTTTTGTGTCTTCTTTTCATTTTCCATTAATAACTCTTTTGTCTATCACTCACACATTATTATATACCATGCATGCATATGGTAAATTTGAAAACATTGAACTTTTTACGTTGCTTCTCCTTCGCCGCAACTTAATGCCTTGGATTGTTCCTCTTCTTTTTTTCGAGGAAACTTTTGATACTAAGAGAATATATTATATCAAAAATTTGATATAAATGGTCCATATATATGACTATAAACTTTACTTTCATCACCCGGCATGCTTCAAACTTATTTAAGGAACAAAATAATAGAAAAAAAAAAGAGAGTTAACTTTGTTTCATTTGCACATAATTCACCCAACTTAGCCTAGCTAGGCATGCAAATTCTTCTTCTTTCTCTTCCTTTTTACCCAACCTATCTTGTCTTTCCTCTTGCTGCTAACTTTTCTTCTTCTCAAAGCATTTCCAATTCAAATATCAAAATCAAAACAGTGTTTTTTTTATATAAAAAAAAAAATATAGATCAAAACCATCAAAATTAAATTTGACCAGCAACTCTACTTTTAAATTTTAACTTTCGACTCTGTCCCTATATTTTGTAGATTGAAAAAAACCAGTTATACATATATGTACAAAATGCACTCACACTTTTTGAAGTGAACTCCGAAGCCTTTTATAGTGATTGAATCTTAACATATTTTAACCAAGTTTTAGATACCAAGTTACCAATTATCCGTTAATCATGACCATATTAAAGCCAAAAACAAAAATTAAAAGAAGCATGCTGGACAGTTTATTTATGACAGGATGTCCAACACGTGTAAATCTTACGCGTAACTGGCCAACGAATAATTATATTGAAAAAGATAGAAGCTAATCTACATTATATTAGGTCTTAAAAATAATGAAGTTGCTACGAATCGAACCTAGTGCCTCTCGCATGCGAAGCGAGCGCTCTACACACCCATTTTGATAACGATGGTTTCGCTGAAACGCTTTTTATTATAAAATATTTGAAGAATATCCGCCGTTAATTCGCATGGGGTCCACACATACAAAATGTATACTCCAATCGACTATTCATATTCCTTAGGTGTATCGGGGTCGGTGCACATGCGTCGCATAAGATAAACTTTTTTATTGTGGGAATGACGTAATCACCCTTCATATATATATATATATATATATATTTCTTACAATATTTTTTCAGGCACACACCTAAGGGAGTTGTCTTTAGCTGGACAAGGACGGCATGTCGGAAACATCCGTGTGTTCATACCAAACCGAACCGGTCAAAGTTATGGTTTCCGTTTACAGATAAAAACTGTTTGTTTATGTATTCAATCCTCGGTTTGATTTCGGTTACGAATACTAAACCGATCGATTTGGAAGAAATTAAAATCCCTAGATATAGAGATTACTACTACTCTTCTCTCCTCTCATTGAGCCAGATCCGTCTCTCCTTCACTTTTCTCTCGATTTTGTCTCACTAAGTTTCTCGCTTGTCCGTCGAAGATCGAAAATTTTCCGGCGTTTTTGATTCACCGTCGCAGACTCACGTCTTCCTCTCGCCTTCGCATATTCGAAGTCGTGTTCTTCTTCGTTCTTGGTGTAAACCGAAACCAAACTTAGTCTCTCAGCACCATACGATGAACGATCTTCTTAAGGTGAGCTTTTTTTCTTTTTTTCTGCTTCTGCACTTATAGGGTTTTGTTGTGTTTGAATTGGGTTGATTATCAAATGTGGTTGATTTCCAAAATTAGGACTTTTTTTTGTTCTTGAGGTTCGCAATTGAATTTGATCATATATTAATATATAATTTCGCCCACTCCACTTTTAGTTTTTTAGAATGGTAATCGAAATTGGTATGGTTTGACCATAATATAATTTCACTAGTGAGCAGAATCTGAATGCTGGATGAAACTCTTTTATGTGAATACTTAGCTTCTCAAGGAAGTGGTCTTGTAATGAGCCTATCTGATTATTTGATCTGAATTTAGCCTTTTCTGCTTTTTCTCATGTGAGACTCGAAGGGTATGATTGTGAGGGTTTTATATGCTAATCGATAATTGTGTTTACTTTTGATGGATTTTTTCTTATAGGGTTCGTTTGAGCTTCCCCGGGGTCAATCTTCTAGAGAAGGGGATGTCGAACTAGGGGAACAAGGAGGAGATCAAGGTTTAGAAGATTTCTTCAAAAAGGTGATCGTCGACTCCGTAATACCAACTGAAGAAAGAGCGCTCTAAATTTACCCTACCACTTGCTCTGCCTAAGCGTTTCCTCTTTGTCTTCTTAGGTTCAAGAGATTGACAAACAATTTGAAAAGCTAAATAAGCTTCTAAAGAAACTTCAGGTATAAACCAATTACTCGTTTTTCTATATCTTCATGAAATGCGGTGCTATATATGGTATTAATGAGTACATTGCATCGAAATAAGAAAGATAGCCTCCATTGCAGTTTGGCTACAATGTTTGTTGCTATCCTTTTTCAAGATGTATGATTCTGTGGATCGTCATTTGCATTACCGTTTTAAACCCTATAGGCTGCCCATGAGGAGTCCAAGGCTGTGACCAAAGCTCCCGCCATGAAGGGTAAATTTGTTTCTTTTGTATATCTTTTGGTCATGCATGTTCTTCCAGAACTATTACAAGCCAGTGAAAAAAATTATTGGTATGTGTCTGGGATTTATTGATAGAAGCAATAAGTTTCGATGATCATTAGGGGTAGCTTGCACTAGCAGTGGATTTAATGAACTTTAGCTTAAGCATGTGCTCCACTGGAACTACGAACCAAGCCTTGGATGAATTAACCATTCATGTCTGAGAATTCGAGTTGGACAGTTTTATATTTCTAAAAACTCTTAGACGACAAAGGATAGATCTTAACTTAGATGAACTTCAAGCAGCCACGATTCTTGGTTTTTCATCGGCTTGAAACTTTATTGTTAATGGTTTGCTTTAACCTGACATGTAGTCTGGTGTTTTGTGTGCTTCTCCATATGTAATGACCAGCAATAAAGAAGAAAATGGAAAAGGACGTTGATGAAGTCGGAAGTATTGCCCGTTTCATAAAGGGGAAACTCGAGGAGCTAGACAGAGAGGTAGCGTCACTGGCTCTTTATCCTTCTAATTTTGTAGTTGTTGATTTTATCCGTTTCTTTTATATTAATAATATTCATTCAAATGTTGTAGAACTTGGCAAATAGACAAAAACCTGGGTGTGCGAAAGGATCTGGTGTGGATCGATCAAGAACAGTGACGACACTGTGAGTATTCTTACTTTCCAATCAGATAAATTATTGTGAATCTTTGTTCTTAAGGGAGGATTCAGCTGTTATCTCAGTCATTAGTTTTTTATGTTGGTATGACCTTTATGATCTTTCGTACTGTGAACAGTTCGTTAAAGAAGAAGTTTAAAGACAAGATGGCCGAGTTTCAGGTGAGTTATGAAGAAAAAGATAAACTTTTCAAGATTATATGGAGACTGTTATTTCCTCAAAATAATATTGCTACTTGTTCTAGGTTCTAAGAGAGAACATCCAACAAGAGTATCGCGAGGTTGTTGACAGGCGTATTTTTACAGGTATGTACTTTATTGATGTTATTAGATTGAATTATTTAATCCTTTTACTTTCTTCTTATTGTTTCTGTGTGTTTTCCTTGCATTAGTAACTGGGCAGCGAGCGGATGAAGATGTAAGTAAAGTAGAGTCTGAGTTTTATTATGGTCTCAGAAGTTTGAACAAAAACTCACTCCTTTGCCGTTTCTTGATTTCCAGACAATTGATGAATTGATTGAAACTGGAAACAGCGAACAGATCTTCCAGAAAGCGATTCAGGAGCAAGGAAGAGGACAGGTTTGAGCTTTTCCATTTATTTGATAAACGCATGCTTTAGACATTTTGACATTAACATTATGTGTTAAAATGTATATAACCAATCCAAGATTTTGAACATGCAAAGGTTTTTTACCTTTTTTTCTTTCTCCCAGGTAATGGACACCTTGGAGGAAATCCAAGAACGTCATGACGCTGTCAGAGACTTGGAAAAGAAACTTCTTGACTTACAACAAGTATGTTGAATTTCATATTCTCTTGCACGAGATGAACAGCTTTGAGCTGAGCTTGATGCAATCTAATAATCAAACTCTTTTTGTTTGTGATAACTCATTGTATGGAGTCATTAGCGTGAAAGGCAGATTTATCAAGGTTCCCCTTTTTGCAGATTTTTTTGGACATGGCAGTTTTGGTTGATGCACAAGGAGAAATGCTTGACAACATAGAATCTCAGGTAATTTGGTAGTTTTGTTTGTTTCGATTGGATCGAAATGGATAAAAGCACAAGCCTAAGTTAATATGCTTTTGATATATACAAAAGCTGTTGATACAAAAAGAAAGAGTAATAACCTCACAAAACTATATGCGGACCTTAAGTGAGTACACTCCTAACATGAATGCATTGTAATGGTAATAATGATGAATTTTTGTTGGCAATTTTAGGTGTCAAGTGCTGTAGATCACGTGCAATCGGGAAACACGGCTCTTCAAAGAGCAAAGAGCTTACAGAAGAACTCGAGAAAGTGGATGTGTATCGCAATCATCATCCTACTCATTGTTGTTGCAGTGATCGTTGTTGGTGTTCTCAAGCCTTGGCAAAACAAGAATGCTTGAGGAAACAAAGAATGTGTAAACAAAAAACCATATTTACGTACGGTTTGTATTGAGTGAGTGTTTATGAAATGTGTGAAATTTGTGTTGTACCAAGAAACTAAAAAAAACAAATTCTATATTCTTTTTAATTGGATCAAAGAAACCAATTACTCTAATACTTGAGCAATTTCATAAAGGAGAGGATCTTGGAGGCATATTATTTAGTTTAAAGGTATTATTGGTTTGTGTATTTTAATGAATTTTGAAATCTAGATTTAATCTATTGTTATTGATTGTATGATTTTAAAATGTTAAATTTAGTGTTATTGGTTTTATAATTATAAAATATATTTTAAATTCATATTGGTTTTATAATTTTAAAATCATATATTATTCAATAGCAAGAATTTGTTTAAAGATTAGATTCGGAATTGGATTTTAGTGGGTTTATAAGTGTTATTAAAACCAAAATACAAAAAACAAATATTGAGTTAAACTTTGTTATTTGTATAATTGGTTTTTTCAATTCTATAATCACCACTCATATTCATTCAAACTAATTTTAGTATTCTCGATTTTTATAATCACTATTTATATATCATATGTTTTTTTTTTAAAAAAAAAAATTATTTCTCTATCTTCTATTTTTCAAAAAAATTTTAACCAAATTTATTTTTCTATAATATGTGTTTGTCATAATTTTTATATAATTTTTATTATACATAAAGAAAATTTTCATAAACCACAAACACACAAAATCTTAAAATCAAAAGCATCAATGAAAGAGTCACAATAAAATTTACATGAAACACTACAAGAACGATGAATAAATTTTTATAACCCAAGATCAGCAAATAGAACATGCCAATTAATTGTGAACAATCATAAGAACAAATATATGGAGAGATTTTGTATGCTATGAAAATAACATATGATGTGTGAAATAAAAAAATGAAAAATGTCTTGTTTATATATTTTAATTTAATTATAAAATTAAATTATTATAAATTTACTTGGTTTATAATAATCCATTGATTTAATTTTATTTTAAAAACCACTTGATTTTGAAAATCAGTGGATTTAGCTAGATTTCCAACATTGTCCACCGCCACACATCCCACTGTTCCTGTTTGGCTGTCTCCACAATTTCGCGGTTCTTTAGGGGTAGCGACTGTGTAATCCAACTGTTTTTAGGAGTTATGAAAATGAAACTCAGAATATTTTTGGAGAATACAGTGAAAGCAACAAATTAATATGATTTGATGAATGAAACATATTACCTGGACTTGATTGAGTTCTTTGGCCTGCTTTAGCCTTGTAATGTTTTGAGGAGTTATGAAATAGCTTGGTTCGGCCGTTTCAACGCCCTAGAAAACCCAAAGTATAGAGAAAGCTTCAGCAGAAAAGTAGTGAGTAAACTTGAAAGAAAAGAGAGAGAGACATGTGATCTTGCGAAAGCTTCTGCAGCATGGAAAGCAAGATGGATATGAGGAGTTTTTTCCATGACGAGCCGAGCTAAAGAGATGGGGTTGACGACAGTTGTCAAGCCCATGACCGGTCCACATCTTTTTGTTTTCCCATCCATTATTGAAGAGTCAGGGTGGTTTTCAAGTTCAACAACCTTTTAGTTATATAACACATATGAAAGATACACATTGAACTCTTGGTCCCATTATTCCCATATAAATAACTGGTTTTTTACTTACTGAGAGAGGCGTACGACGAGTTCGACAACGTCCAAGGGATGCTTTCCGGATTTGAGAGCGGAAACGCCAAGATCGAGGCAGTGACGAAGGGCGATCTCACGAGGGATACGTCGCTCGTCCGGGAGATTAATCGGAATGTCTCCGCCGCCGCAGTGTAGCTCTATTGCCCACCCCACCATCCCTGCGGATCCTGCCGCCTCCCGGAGATCTTAAAACACTTTCACCTTTTTTAAACTCTTAGAAAGACTTTTTGTTTCGTCGCCACACATCTTAACAGACCACTATAATTTTTGTGTCAAAAGAAATGTTTTCAATGTAAATAAAAATTGATACAAGGAAGAATCACGACTAAACTTATTTCTTGCGTTAACTAGTCATTAGATTTTCTGATTTTTCTCCAATTAGCAGTTAGCCTATTCAATCGTAAGAAAGATAAATAATAAAAAAAATAAAAAAAATCAGCTACTGTGATATGAAGTCTGAGACGTCTCATTGTTGTAAACTGCTTCAAGTTGCATCTTGAAAATATTTTATTTCCGCATCCAAAACACCCTAAAATCATTATACAAAATGTACATGATCAGCTCTTCATGTATAAAATAAAAAAAACAGCAATTTCGTAATCATATATACTGTGTGAGAAATTAAACCAAATACTAGTTTTTTTATTTTATTTTACCTCAATGATCATGATGGCTGCATCCTTATGGACGAGCTCATTGTTGCAAGCATAATTCTGAACGCAACTGGGGCAACCACTTTCAGCTGAGCAGCAGCAAGATTTTAAGAGATCAAGCGAAGCTTTTAGAAGCTCTGTGAAGCAAGGACGAATCTGCCAACAAAAAAAATATATTACCCAAATTCAACAAACGGCAAACTTTGAGAATTACTTTCACATTTTCCAAAATGTGAATTACCTGGGCGGATATGCCGGTTCCTCCAGGATGACGATCATATAGTAAGATTCTTGCTGGAAAATAGCTTGTGTCATTCGGATCTGCACATTCCGGAGCTAAGTCTGAATAGTTGCAACGCACGTATCTAGCCAAAAAGCACGAACAAGAAGAAGAAATAAAAAAAAAAACAAATACATATAATCTGCAATCTAGAGGAGAAAAAAGAAAAGACAGAGTATTACGTACAGTGGAACAACATGGAGAAGAGCGTGACAAGCGGCGTGTAAACCAGAACGGAAGTTATTCTTATCCACAGCTGATTTTACTGACTCAGGGACTTGAATCCAAACAGCCTATTATTATCCATAAACCAAACTTAAAGTATAAGTGAGTGTGTGTACAAGTCCCTAATCCTGTTTAACCGATTCATAAACCATAAAAATCCAATAACAGAAAACCGGATTAGGAACCCCTTGATATTTGTGTGTGCGTGTGAGGCTGCAGGTTGAAGAGAAACCTGTGATTGATAAGAGTAACTTGGGAGTGAGAGATCAACAACATCAAATGCTGCATTCGTTTTTTTCCGGATACGGTAAAATCCAAACCAGCTTGTTGTCACTCTACAGGTATGAGCTTGTGCTGTTGTCTTATCAAGTTGATTCTTTGAAGCCTTGAATGCGTAAGCCTGAAATATGAACGCGGTAATGAAAGAAGAACTATTACACATGAGAACCACAGTTAGGTTAAGCCAAGATACTTACAGTTTTACCACCAGTTACATGGATGCTAGTGTAATCCCGAGGCCGGGTGTAGTAATCCACGTTTGCTAATTTACACAAAGCTATCTTTTCTTTTGTGTCCAAAGTCTCGACCAGATAGGTCCTTCCTTGGTTCATATAAATAGCTCCTTCATAGACCTGGAAAAAGGCTTTACTTTCCTCGATTTCTTCGAGGACATTATTACTTCTTTTTTCCACTACTCTGTATCTTTCTGTCTCTATTGCCCGGATAGAGACTTTCTGCGTAGGATTTTTCTGAGAAAACGTTTCCCAACAAAAGGTTTTCAGAGCAAGAAAAACTCTTTTTCGGGTTTTAATTTTCAATGTAATGGCGGATATACCTCTCGACCAATATAGTTCCATGTTCTAGCAGAAGAACCACGGGATGGATCAAAACTTAAGAATCCTCTGTTCTTGAGCAATTCAACAGTGTTGCTTAGGCCAGAACCGAAGTGTTTTCCATCATAGTGCAAACTCAATGGGTGCTCAAGAGCAGCACAAGCCAAATGCTGCGCAAGGACCTGCAAGAAGCAAAAAGCACGTTGGTATTGACTCTCCGCACAAGAATCTAAACAGAATGGAATCAAGATCACAGATTATTAACCTGTTCATTTTGAGAATCAAGATGGCAACACTCAATTGGGCTACGGAAGAGCTTGTTCGGGAATTTCATGAAGTATTGGTCAAGGGGACCGTCAAAGGCAACATATACGGCAAGAGAGGGCCTTTCCCGTCTTCCAGACCGACCCGCTTGCTGCCAAAGACTGAAAACTCAGAAGAGATCAGTCATTGTCAGCTGCAGCTTATAGAATTTCAGTTTACAGAGGGAAAAGTAAAGAGCCAAGCAGGCTGATTTACCTGGCAATACTGCCGGGAAAACCTAAATGCAAAGTTACGTCTATGTGACCGACATCAATCCCCAACTCAAGTGCGTTTGTTGCAGCAATACCACAAAGCTTTCCACCGAATAAGTCACTCTCTATTTTCCTCCGATCCTGCAAAATATCAACTTCTTGATCTAGTAAAACAATCCATCTACAACAACACTTAAGTTCATAAACATAAAAAAAGGAGATCTACCTCAGCAATGTAACCTCCACGATATGAAGATATGGCTTCAACCAGATGAGGAGCAGTCTTAGCGAGAATTTCACGTCTACAGCATATATTGTAGATCTTAAACTCCATTTTAACAATTTTTTAGTCAAAGAATCAAAACCTAGAGTGAACATTTAATCAGCGATTAGCAGCGGGACCTACGTAAAACACAGAACAAGTTCACAAAATTTGCGAGATCGACAGAAAGCAATGCAGCGTAGGCCATGCTGAACAATCTCTGCGAAAAGGTGTGAAACTTCAGACACTGGGCTGAGAAGAAATAAAATAATATCTATTGTTAACTACAGATTGATTTCTTGATAACCATAAATTTGATTTCTTGTGAAAACAGCAAATGACTAGAGATACCTTGATGATCTATCCGCGGCACCTCCACTACTGCTCGTCACTTTCGAACTTTCTTCAGATTTCTGTAATACAACAGATAATATAAATAAGGAGTAAATATAGTCTCAGAAATAAATCCACCATTCTGAACCATACACTTGGGAAGATTGTGGGATTCCATAGGACAAAAAGCTTTTTGGAGGAAGGACTTCCATCTTTTTCTATCAACTCGAGCTCAGAAAGGTTTGCAAGTTCCTGCACCATCAGCAAGCCATGTTTTGATCACATAGCATGGATTTTGATAAGCGTATATCATATCCAGGTAATCAGTAATGTAGGCCTACCATGCAATGTTCTCGAGGATTAGCAGAGGTTGCAGTACAAAATATGAATGAGGGATCGGCGTCATATACTGGAAATTAAGATATCCTGGGTCAATTAAAAGTCTACATGTACAAATCTGTATTAGAGACAATTGTTTTGACCACGTAATCAGTATTGTCACCATGAGAGCACAGGCGGCGTAGTCTTCTTAATATAAGGGCTGTGTGGCAGCCAAATGCTCCCTTATAAGTATGGGCTTCATCGATTACAATGTACCTAATATATTCAACGTAAACTCCACTTTAAGTCCTGGATTATAAGTAGGCCTTGTTACTCCCTAAACCAACCATTTCTTGCAAAGATTCTATTGAAGTTAGTCAAACTAAAATGAGAGGAAAATATATTTCTTTCCACATTTTTGAAGTACGTAAATTTCCTTTATAGGAAGATGTGTTACCTAAGGTTTGATAAAATCCGTCTGAATTGCCCATGGAGAGGCAAGATTGACATATGTAACATATCAGGATTTGTGATCAGCTACATTCATATATTCAATAAATCTAGTTAGTAATATATGTATTTGGGACTTCAGATGAGACTTGAGTTAATAAATCACTATTCTGTTGGAAAAAGAAAGACAGTAAAAAATTACCAGTCTACCGTTATTCCTCAGCCTTGTTCTATCCTTATAAGGAGTATCACCATCATACACCCCCATATGTATGCTAGCTTCATATCCTTTTATTAAATTAGACAACGCTCTAAACTGATCCTGAGCTAAGGCCTATACAAACAAAAAGTGAATCACTTTCTCTTCTTGGAATATCCAAAATTATTGACATTTCAAAACAGGATGAAATTTCAAAACAGAAAAACTTTCAGAAAAGAGACAAGCTGACTAACCTTGGTCGGGAATAAGTACAACGCACAAGCATCTGTATTTTTGGTCAATTCCTCAAAGACTGGCACGTTATAGCAGAGAGATTTTCCACTGGAAGTCATAGTTGCAACCACAACATTCTTCCCAGACAAGGCTGCTGAAATCGATTCAGCCTGATAAAAAGGGGGAAAGGTATGAAGCGAAAAGTTTGAAACTCATCGACTAAGAAATACAATAAAAGATAAGGTACCTGATGGCTGTATAATGTATTGATTCCAATTCGTTTCAAGGCAGACTTCGTGATTTCCGAGAGCGCATCTGGTATTTCGACGTAGACAGCTTTTCTAGCATTGATATCTTCAACGTGAACTATCTGCAACAGATCAAATGGAAGTGAAAATAAAAAGAAGTAAAGCTTCGTGCAAAGCTCTTTAACTAACGAATGGAGATTTTGCTCAGAAAATATACCTAAGAAATCGAGGAAGAATACAGGAAGAGATGAAGGGAGAGACTAAACTACCTGTCCTTTAGAGCCAAAACCATTTCTGAGATGTTCAACCATCTCCAATGGTAGCAATGAATTTGTGTCCTGTTAATTGAATGAAAATATTTAAAAACTATACAACATGTCTACCAATAAACAATGAGTGGTTACGCATCAAAATTGAGCACAACCCTTCAAATACGAATGCTACAAACACTGACTGCTGTGCATGTGGATGCAGTAAGAAAATTTCTAAAAGGGACAAAACCAAAAATCTTAGTTGTCAACAAATTAACTGCACGACTTTCTACTAAAAGCTTGAACTCATAGATAAAAAAGGTAATTACTCAGGACTACAATTCTAGACGTAGAATCTATTTCAATTGAAACTCGAGCAGAACAGGATAATTAGAGCGTCAATATTGGAACAGACTCTTACATGACACGAAGTCCGGGATGAATGAGAGCCAGAACGAGGAACACTGTCTTTTCTAGCCTGTGTGGATTCGGTTCCACCAAGACTTTTACCTTCCCTGGCGAAGATAAGAATATCCTCCAACGAAACAGTTATTCCTCTCTTACATTGATTTTTCCCCTAAGAAGCAAAAATACTTCAGAAACCAAATATCCACAATTTATGCTACAGCCGAAGTATAGAATAGTGCTAGTACATGGATGCCTAAGCTGTGACCCTTATCTTAATTTTGATAGGTTTACACGAAAGAAAAGGTTTGGAGTGATAAACATACCAGTAGCGATTTGATGGACTCCCACAATGCAGCCTTAAAAGAAGTCTCCCGCTTTTTCATAAAAGTAAAGACCTTTGAAAGTGGAGTTTTATTAAGACCTATATAACCATGATTTGAAACAAACGCTAATGGAACTTAGTCTTACAAGATAACTCCCAATAGCTCGGATAAAGAAAGTAGGTATTATTTTATCTCAAAATGGTACCTGGTCTTTCATTTTTTTCATCTCCATCTGTCTCCAGAAAATCAGCTATAACTATAGAATTCTCATAGTTAGCAGTCTCAAAGTCATTTGTGACAATCTTTACTACCTACAAAAACCACTATGGTTACATACAAAACAAAAAGAAAAATAAAAATTCATCTGAATAAGTAGTAGTGTCTAGAAATATCGACAAATCACCTTGGGGCATATAATTGAAAGATTCTTAACGTCTTCCATACCGACACGAACTCCAGTGGTTGCTAACCGGGCAAGCGATTCCTCTAAGCGGGTAAAGTATAATTTTTCTCCACGTGATCCAATAAGAGATGAAAAGAGGTTCAGAAAAGTGAATGTCTCCATTGACAATTTCAACCAATCTGGACAAGAACACGAATAGCTACTTGTTTCCCCTGACATCAAGCACTTTGCAAAACCTGGAGATGCCAAGCAATTCCTAGACTTTAAAACTTCAGCAAGCTTTTCTGTGTTCTGGCCCTTGAATTCATCTTTACAATCAGAGTCCAAAACACTCTTTAAGAATTCAACTGGGCACGTCTCTTGATCCCGTTTTCGTTTCACCCCAACAGAATGATTCTCAGCTCTTTTAGCATTTTCGGATCTGAAGGTTGAAGATTCTCGAATCATTGCAGAATACACGGAATTCGAGAAGGTTGAACTCAATGAAGGCTCTGATAAATCAGGTTTTGGGGTTTGTGGACGTTCCTTCTTAACAAAAGGAACCAAAACCAAGAATTCACTGCCATTAATGGCAGTAGTAGGAACTCTACTGTTCAAACTCAACTTCGCACCCTTAAGAAAAACAATTATCGATGGTAAGAAAACGAGAGAACACAATTCGTCCGAGAGGGGATAGTTTACAAAAAGAAACTTCAAATGAGTGACCCTATCAGTGACAAAGAATAAGATGAAATGTAGAATCGCTCCAAAACCTAGACGGCCCGAGATATATAGAAATGCGAAAACCAACCACAGAAATTATAACGAGCGTAGAGCATATGCACTACCTGGAAGAACATATTGAAATTGGGAGAGGAAGAAGCGGGAGGGAAAGACGATTTTAGGGCAATCTTGAGATCACGAACCGTCCCGTCCGAGGAAACCTGGATAATCGTCGATTCTCCAGAAAGTGTACGGACGCAGATCGCAACAGTGTTTCCGCCGCAGCGAGTCTCATCCGCCATTATCGAATTTATTGTTGTCTTCTCCATCAACAAGGAAGGGTTCTTATAATGTTTTGAACGTACACGACGTCGTATTGTTGTGGCGCGGAATTTGACACGGATGATTGATTATGGCACGTGCGATATGAGAGTAGGATTACCTAAAACGACCTTATATTATTCAAAGAATTCAAATGTGAGCCCAGTTTATCTTTGTTAACTAGTTAAACCCAGTTTCAATTATATCATGATTTTCATCACCCACGGTTAAAATGTTTTCAAAGTTAGTAATATTTTTTTTCCTTTTTCTTGTGATGATAACTGATGACTGGCATAAAACAATTCAAGTTCAGACAATTCTTTTTTGTTTTTCTCTCTTAATTATCTAAAACAAGTTTTTAGTTTTTTTTCTAATATTTTAATTGGAGTTTCGCACAAACAAATGAAAAAGACCCAAAAATTCAATTTAAACAAGTACGCACATTTTTTTATATTAGAAATCGCCGCATTAGGTTACAAAGTTTATAGATTTCTAGGTTCCAAATACATAAATAGTGTACAATCTGATTAATGTTCTCGAGATATTTAGAAGATCATATAACAAACCTTTATGGATACAAGATCAAACTCGGAACACAAACTCGAAACGCATTCTTGATTTAGTAGAAACCATTACTTTCTGTTTCGTTCTCCAATTTATTCATGGTACAAATCTACATACACCTAAAAAAGACAAACGACAGAAATCCTAAAAAGAAAGTACCTCAAGATGATTAGTATTTAAAGGCTAGTGATTGCAAGTACGCTCGAGCTTTAGCAGCCATGGCTAGAGATTCCTCATCTTCTCTTTCCTTTGCGGTAGTCACAGCTGCAACATAAGCTAATCTTGCGTCTTCCATTTTCTTCAGTTCGGTTACATCTACATCGTCCTATTTTAATGTAGTTGCAACAGCTTTAGATATGACCTCCAAAAGAAAGGAAAAAAAGAAAGATGATCGTCGTTGTATGTTAACTTACGAGATATGGAAGATGGTCAAATTCATATGGGGTTGCATCATAATCCCTGTCGTGTTTCTTGGATTCTGTTTTCGCCAAAGTTTCAAATACCCGTGCGAACGAAGAGATTTCTCCTTCAACTGCATCTAGCTGTTCTTGAAGCTTGATTGCTCTTGTTCCTGTTGTCTTTGCTTCCCATTGAGTCTTCTCAAGTGCGGCTTGTCTGTCTGCAAGTTTGATCTAGTGAAGACAGCGAAAAGAAGCTATTAACATGTGAAGATGGTCTGATAAAAAAAAGAGGAATGTTTAGGTATGCATGCCTCCATAAAATGGTATCAAAGCATTAGCAACTTCCTAATAGCAAGATATTCGCAGAAGTAACAGGTATTCTCAATGTTCTTCTAAACGAGATTCAAAAGAAACAACGGTCTGTGAAACACAAAGGAGAAAAAACTGAAGAAACACAAGAGAAACAGGTTTACCTTTGTGTCTGATAATTGTAACTGCATAGACTTGATCAGCATCTCCTTTTCGGCAACCAATCGTTTTGTTTCTTCAAGCTTCTCCTGTATCCCGTTTACCTGATTCTTTGATATTTCCATTGACTTTAAAACCTCTTCCTTCTCTGATAGTTTAGTCTGCAAGTCCTTCACTTGCTCTCTAAGTCTTGTCAGTTCTTCCTTTTCTGCACCAGCCAAAGCCTTTGCGTTTTCACCATCTTCCCTAGTATCGTTCACAACATCGTTGTTTCCCTCGGTGTCTCTCTTCTTTCTTCCTGGGATTGTTTGAGAAGCATTTCTTCCCTTTAAATCAGGTACATGCAAACACAAGTTAATAAGTGATACAGCCGAGCCTTAGACAAACAAATCACCTTGAGATTCATTTGATAATGAGATAAACTGAAACCCCAAACCACCCATTAAAGTTCTTTAACCAAAGTCTGAAAATACCAGTACTCCAGAAAGAGCAATCCTCACTATTATAACAACATTTACTACGTATGATAATTGAAAAACAGCTAAGTCCCCTTATGAATATAAAAGAATTCATTAAGCCATTAAGCCACGCTGATATCGCTCATACCCAAAAAGGAAAAGAAAACAAAAACTAGTTCCATCTTAGTAACCAGCAGTAAAGTACCTATATACAACCAAGCAATGAACAATGCTAAAAAGAATACCAAAAAGAGATGATAGATCAAAACAAACAACTCACCCTTCTGGACAAGGATTCTCTAGAAGGCATCTTTGTGTAGATCATGGAACCTCGCTGCTTAAACGAACTCTTTTCTTTGTGTTCCTAATCGCGTTCAATGAGAAGAACATCATTAAAATTTCAGCCTAAATATGATAGCTACACTCTTTATCTTTCAGAAATTTCAAATCCATATGTCTAAAATACCATCAGTTTCTCTCACAAGGACATAAACCTACAATTTCTAAAATTTGTTCGAGAAATTAATCTGTCGAAAGGTCAAAACTTGCTGCAAATTTCTCAACCCAATCGGTCGAAAACACCAAAACCATTTCGAAATTCCGTCTGCTCTATCACTCAATCTTGAAACCCCTCGAGCTCCAAACATATTCCGCTCTGATAACTCGACAAGAGAGTTGAGGTAGTTAGAGAAAATTACCATGTAATGCTCGATGAGGGGAACTATCTCAACGAGATCGTTTAAAAGACGCCGATCGAGATTTTCGTTGCCGGAGTTCGAAGCGGCCGCAGATTGGTGAGGAGACAGTCGGAGATCGTCATCACCGGCGAGCCACGAGCTATCATCCCCAAATCCAGAATCTTTTTGCAAATCCACGAAATGCTGCTGCTGCTCATACATCTCTCCTTCCTCTGAATAGATCTGCTTCAGTTATTAGTCTTCTACACCAGACTTTGAGCAGAGAGATCAAGGGAAGACTTGGATTTTTTAATTTTTTAATTTTTTTTTTCTCGAAATTGTTCTTCTTCAAGTCCGAGCTTCAAGATCTCCAACGTTCATCTGAAACTACCAACTTCAAATGACCAATATACCCATCATCTATCGCTTTTTCTCTGGACTTTCCCGTGATTTTTGAATTATTTCCTTAAAAAGTATCTTTGCTTCTTTTTGTTCCCTTACGTTTTTGGAAAATGAGAAATTATTTTGGAATAAGATTTCATTTTTAAGGTTTTTCAATCACCACTTAAACTCGTCGAGGGGATATTCCTGATGGGACTACAAAATGGGTCATTCTGATCAAATACGAAACATTGGCACCATAGTTATAGATTTAAACAATATAATGACCTAACAAAAATTTCTGCCGTCGTTGCGATCGTTTTAATTAACGTGTCATCTCAGCCGATCATTCAATAATCTATACAAAGATAGCACTCGTATAAATATCACTTTTGAGTTCTGATAACATATAACCAAAAAAAATGGTATTACATAGCAAAAGAAAGAACAATCTAAACAATGTGAGATGATGACATAATAGAGTGAACAGTGACTTCACTGAACACAGGAAGCTTACGGAAAACATTGAAAGCCTTCCTCTTAATGATATTCCTCCAAAGAAAAAAATAAACCCCAAAGAAGATTTGAGATTACAGTCTAATATGCGGTTAGCATAACCGGGTCTCACTAGTCTTAGGTCTCAAATTATTATGGACCCACGAGATAAAACATTAAAAGATTATAGTTTCGAATGTACAAAAGACAAAAAAAATTAAGATTCAATATATCTATAATAATTCGGAAAAAAATACCTTTAGGAGATAAAGAAGAAGAAAAAAAACAGAGTAATCAACTTTGGTGTTTTACCCGATTGTGTGCTGGTTCTTTTTCTTTTAACTTTTATTGTTCGTCTTGAGCCGTTTTGGTTTCCGAGTTTGTTTGACGTTATCGTTTCCGGTTCGAGAAACTGGTTCACGGACTTCAAGATCCTATCAGTTGTAAACAAAACTAAAAACCATCAGGGTCCAACAAAAAAAAAGAAAAAACCATTTCAATGTGTTTGAGTTTAATCAAATCGTAAAGAAAAGAACCTTAAAGGAAGAGGATTGTTTAGCAAGCTCAATTTCGACGGAGATGCTTGCTTTCGTTAAGTCGACTCCTGAAATCTCCAATGCTTCTCTTAGTGTTTTCACTAATCTGCTCCACAAAGAAAACAGAAAGTTTTTACTTTTTTACTTTTCAACTGTTTCCAAATCAAAAGTATTTAAGAGAGGAGCGATTTTAGTTTACCCTTGTGAGTAAACACTTGATACACTGATGTTACCCTCATGAACTTCATCATCATCACCCTCTTCTTCTTCTTCTTTCAGTGGCTGAGTCTGACTTCGAGAACTCTGGCTTGGCTCTACGGTCTCTGATGATGCGACTCTTGTGTGCAACTGAGTTACGGGATTACCCGCAATTACAGGAGAGAAAAGACTGTTGCTTTGAACCGACAAAGGAAATGGCGCAGTCGTTGGCATTGCTCGGTTCAATGTTTCTGGATGATCGATAACAACGCCTTGTGGTGTTGCAAGGATCGGAATGTTACTTTTCTCTTCTTCCAATTTTGGAGCAAAAGCAACGGTTCCTTCAGGTACTAGCTGTTGGTTGTTCCTCTGCTGTAATGTAAATGGATCACACAGATTAACATTGCATGATATGTCTGGTTTCAGTTTTGAAACCGGGGAAATGAAAAAGATCGAGGTATGGTTGGGAAATGTGATTATACCCAATTCAATAGCTTGGCAGGTTCGTGATTCCATCCTTGGTAAGGGGTCTCATACTTATTTGCTTTCTCCTGTAAGAATTGAATATACTCGATAACCTGTATGAAGTTTCGAAAAGAATCTTTTGGAGATTAGGAAAAGATGAAATTGAATCTACTGTTACAGGAAATTTGGTGAAAGAAAGATATTTAAACCTCTAGCAAGAAGGAGGCCTTGTCTCGCTTTTGGTCGCTGTTAGGTATTAGTTGTCTCAACATTTGAAATCTGCAGAGAGACCCATTAACAATGTTTGATTAGTCTCTCGTCTCCGCTAGACTCTATAAACCAATTATGGCTTTTGCTACATTTTGAGTACTTACCTATCGTTGATCTTGCTCCTCCTCCGTTGTTCTGTAGCAGAATGTTTAGACCTAGGCGTGTTCAGCTTTTGATCGTTACCAGCACCTCTCGCGTCGGGTTTTAATCTCAAATCTACTGTAACGAACAAAATCAATCAGATCTTAAGCTGTAACGGTTTAGAAAATGTGAAGTTAATGATATCTGAAAGAATACAAACCTCTATGGATCTGGCTAGTGGAGGAGCTTTCTTTCTTCATGATAAAATCTTCTTCATCATCTAAATCGTCATCCTGTGAAGTTCCTTTCGCTGATCTTATCATGTCCATGAAGCTCTGGCTCTTAAGTCCAGACCCTCTACAACAAGTATAACTTTATTTGATCAGTCTTTTAAGTCCATAGACCGAGTAATAGAGAAGAGATGTTACTGACTGAGAGGAAGAACGAGAACTGAAACCGCTCAAGGGGTTATTTGTCAAAGACTGTGACCTTCGTTCCACCACTGGCCATGGTCCCATAGTTGTTGCAACATCAGCTAAACATTCAAAAACACTAATTTCATCATTTCATGTGGTTTCTAAAACACTTGCAAACTAGTCTAACTAACATCAAGATGCAATTTTTCTTGTTACCTCTGATGCTTGCTCTCTCCCCAGCACTGTTGTCCTTCCTTGTCTGTCCCTTCTTCCCAGAACAAGATTCATCCCACAGAGTGAATCCGCTTGCAGGAGCAGCGTACGAGCTGCAATTAGAGTTCGAATTCTCGTCCACGTTTCTGTCATTACCAACACCCGCTTGTCCAGCAGCAGTGAACATCATGGGTGGTGACAGCTCCGGCTTAGGAATTCTCTGATGATTATGGAAATAAGGGGTGGGGCTAATCGTGTACGTTCCTATTCCACCGGGAAGCACGTGTTGCAGCGGTGGTGGCGGTGCAGGCGGCGGTGGCTTCTCGGACGCTATCCTGGTTGTGTCAATCCTACTTGTCTCTTCTTTAGCACCAACACATTCTAACGGTTGTAGAAAATCATGGGTTCTCAAGTGGCTACCTGCTCCATGTTTCAACAAATATTATATAAACCGTAAGTATATTCATACACATTGTTTTACTGTACTGTACTTACACACAATCTTATTTATAAAGCTGTATACGTTTCACCATAATTTGGCATGTGACAGTATATAATCAATTAACAATATTCTGACATTTCATTCATATTTCATCTGTTTCTAAAAGCAATGGCAATAAATTTTTTAAAAAAAAAAAAACAAAATGCAAAACGAAAAACACACGTTTCAGAAAACATAGTGAGCATATCTGATCAGTGATATTGATTTGTTTTTTTTTTCGTTTTCAAAATCACCCGTTAATTGTCTAATGACTCCATAAACTTCTTTAAAATCACATCTTACTGATTCTAGTGTCGCGTTCAAATATATTTAACATAATTACTCTAATGCGAGTTTTACGACATGTGTATCCCCAATTAACGGTCCCTTATTTCCCTGGGCTTTAAAAAAAGTTGGGACCATTAGGGCCCAATCAGATAGCAACATTTTGATCCATTAGTCTTAAAGGTCAGCTCAGAAGATGCACGCGCGGAAAAAACGTGACGCCTTTAAGAGAATCTTAAAAAAAAAAAAAAAACTAATGTTAAAAAATAAAACTGAAAAGGGCAAAACAGTAAATACCTTGAGAAGAAGGTGTAGGCTTTGGATCTGGCTGGAGAGTTGAATGACTGCAGAGCGATAAAAAATCATGTGTTGGTTTTCTCCCTGTGGAAATTCTTCTAAAAATCAAAATTAAAAACGAAAAAAAAAAAGATAATCCTTTTAAAATTTAATAAAAATTATGAATATAAATTAATCTCTCTTTTATTTATTTTCAAATAGGAAAATTGGTTATTCCGATAATAGTGTTACCTTGGGCTTTAAAGGGTCGAGGTTGAGGAAGCTCCATGAACAACAGGTTCGACGATTCCTGGAATTTTTTAAAAAAATTATGCTAATAATCTGTGCGCGGGAATTACCACGATTCTGCGATTTTCTCGGATATTTCTTTGCTGAACTGGTGTAGTTTCTCAGAAATTCGACAAGAATCTGTAGCTACTTACTCAGATCTGCGACTTCTACAGACTAATTCAAGAGATATTGCGTTCTCTGATGCTTGTAGAAGAGGAACCGAGATCGAAAGTCGCTGAATTATGCTTTTTCTCGGTCGCGTTTTCCCGAGAAAACTCGTAGAATTTCGATAAAACTTTGCTCGATTTAGCCAAAACCAGCCTCCGCTGCAACTTTTCTTCGCCAATTTTCCAGCAAACACAGGGATAGCACTCGACGGGAATCACCGAAAGTCACCAAATACTTGGATTCGATAGATCTGTCAACAAAATTGCAGAGAAATTAAAAAGTTAAACCATAATTCAGCAGAATCCAAGCTCAAACGAACCGAATTTCGCACAATTCAAGTCAACCCCTGAGGATGGAGATCCAAAAACTGGAGTCCGAGTTAAATCTAAATTAACGACGGAGGGATTCGATTTGAGCAAAGAAGATAAGAAGCGTACCTTTTCGAAAATGAAACGACGACAATTGTGTGAAGGTTGGATCTTTTAGTGAGAGTAACAAACAAAAAGTTCGAATTCAGAGATGAAACTCTTCGATCTTATCGGAAAAACAAAAGATCAGCCAGAGAGCTGCCTCATGCTCTCTCTCTCTCTCTCTCTCTCTCTCTCTCTCTGTTTTGAGAGAAATGAGAAGGCGGAAATCTTTTATACAGGCATTATAACGCTCCCCGTTTAACAGCAATTCACTCCGTTTAAACGACGTTAATTTTAACGGAGTCACGTGGTCGATGGATAGTGTAAGGAGTAACCGAGGTTTATCCGTTTAGCGGCGCTAGAAATAAAAGGTAGTAACAAAAATAATACACACGCACAAAAATTATTATTTATTGTTGTTAATCGATGTACGCTTTTGTTTTTATTGTCTTCGACGATCCCCATTAAATTATTTAGTATTTTATACTATAGTATTAGTTTATAACTCACTGCATAATCGATTAAAGACATATTACTAGCATACAGAAATTACTATTGCTTAAACGTAAGTTTATTACTATATTTTATTACTTGTTTTGAGGTATTTTCTGTTTCTTTCAAAATGCTATATTATTTTTCTTCTAACTTTAATATTTGTCAGTAAAATATGTTTTTATATAACATTTCATATTTTACGCAAATACACCGGCCACTCTAATGACTTTCCTTATAACATAATGATGAATTGCTGAATATATGAGATTTCGGCCTTTGAATTAACAACTACGTATATTTATGAAATCTGTAAAATTTGCAGAATAAGTTAAATCAAAATGTCACCCTGAATATATATGAGAATGTAAAAGAAAGTTTATCTGCAAATATATATAACTTTTACTTATATAGTTAGTTATATAGCATTCACTTGTATTTATGTTTTGTTAAGTGTATAGCATTCATTTTCATCAACTCCACCAATTGATGGTCATTTTTCAATATTCGTTGTCGGCAAATGAAACTCACATGCAGCTATTAATTTAAATTTTTATAGGCATGCATACGCAAACATATGTTCATAATATGCCACAGACATGGCGATGGCGAACATTTAATATTTACGAATTCATGATTTAATATTGCAATCAAACAGCTTGTAGTTGTTTGTGACATATTTCCTCTACTATTTTATATTCATTGTGTGCATTTGCGTGCCAATGCACTCTATTTATATTACTATAGATTGTATAAATTACGCCGACTATTATTCGTCCAAGTAAATGCAACCAAACGAAAATCGATAAACTACGAACTCCATGTATTTGATATTCAGTTCTTCGTATATTATCGTATTTTATAAACTAATTACTACCAAACCTTAAATGAAGAGAAAGTATTATGAAATTTAATGAAAGCAAGTGTCTCTTCATCATTTTCGAGTTATATATTTGTAACAACTAAAATAATAATTTAATCGTTTGAAGAAATTATTTTTCTTTGCAATAAAAAAAAATCTATAACTAGAAAATATTTTTCAATATTGTATTTTGTTTTTCGGAAATTCTGTTTATTAACTTTGTAATCACTGATTATTTTAAACATTGTATTGTCATTTTTAAAGATAAATTCAATTTATTTTTGTCGAAGGAAAATTTTGTATTAAGTAAACGAAAGAAACATTTGTATAAAATATTTCTATAATCAGACTATATATTGTATGTGAATAAAGCTCGTGATTAGAATCATAAGATCGTGGGAGTAACGTGTTGTTTGTGAAACACTGTTATGCGTTGATTCGTCTGCTTTTGGGTATTAATATTTCGAAAACATTGAGAAATATAAGTTAGGGGTGTAAATTTAACTATCAAGTAATTCAGATTTTTGTCGGGTCATAGTTAAAAACTCATAGGACCGTTACGGAGATCTCAAAATTAACAAACACGGGTTGCCTAAACTAAACTAGCTACCTGACGTGACAAACAATTTGCTTAATCTAGATTACATATAGTGTTAAGTGAATTACCAAAATCTGTATGACAGTTGAGAATATGCATGAACCAACTTCACACACATGCACTTCAACTGTATATATATATACTCTCGTTCTACATAAATTTGATATATAACTTTGGAAAAGTTAGAATGCTAGCTAGGTTAGCTGAAAATGGTTCTCATTAAGAGTTCGTAATAAGCGGTGTAACTATCCTTGTAGATTTATAGTATATATTATGCTGTAAAATGATGGTATGAAGGGGGACAAATATAATGATGTAAGTGCATGCTTCTATGTGTGTTGTGTGAGTGGAGGGTCTATATATGTATGTGACATTAGGTGGAACAAAGACAGCTCTTCCTTTGTGCAATGCCATTAACAATTGTCTAAGACCCATAATCAAGACCCTAATCATGTAAGCTAAACCCATTTTAGTTTTAGTTGAGTAACACTTGACACCTTATTTTTATTAAAAAAATGTTTATATGACTAACCCAAATAGACGACATACAATACATGTATAAAAGATGTTTAGTCAGCATTTACAAAATTAACATTGTCTAATACGGACGGATTTGAGTTAGGTATCCTGAAAAACAAATATACTTTTTTGTCGACTTTTTTTTGTCAACCTGAAAAACAAATATACATATTCCATTTGTTTTTGAACAATTCGTATATTTCAATATTGGAGCAGAGTATTTTATTTATTTAAAGTTTTGACTTATGCAAACCTGCAACTTAAAATCACGATGAATTTATGCCCATCACTTTATTTTTTAATTAATTTGAAAATAAATAAAAATAAGAAAGTTAAAACATAGCGAGGGAGGTGAGGAACTATAGCTAAATAGTGTTGGATCACATGAAGATGAAAATGATACAAAATAGGGAAAGAGCAAAAACTATAACACATCCCCACATGTTCTCCACTTTGTCTCGTGAGTTGTTAGGATGTGTCTAAACACGCTTCTTCTTTTTTCATAATATCCCATGAATTGTTATATCACTCGCAATCTCACGGTTCTTTGATATGTTTTAGACTTTTAGTTTAACTAATTTTTAGCTTATTTTATTAGCACAATTAATTAATTAGGCTAAAAAGGAATTATTTATGTATTTAGTGGGTTTTTTTCCACATAATGTATTTAGTGGTTTAGTAATAATAAACTTAGAAATAAAAAGAATCAATGAAAATGTTTTTTTAAAAAATGGTCAATTCAAAAGTGAAAGAGGGAAGAAAAAGAGGTTAGCGTGATGTCGTTTTCGTGCTCTAGTGGGTCCACGTGAATTGAGTCTGCAACTCACGTGAGTAAAATACTGTAGAATCTCAAGAGTCATGACATAAATTGATTTTCGAACAATAATAACAGGGGTAATTTAGTAATAATACATATTTACTTGGAAATGTTGTTTATGGGGGCTACAAACCGACCTATCCATGTCTCCTTTTTAACCACTTCGTGGTTCGGTTTAGGGATGGGAATTTGGATTATAGGTTTGGGTTCGAATCAGTCTTTATCAGTATCGAATATTCGGATATAAGAGTTTTGTATCTAATAAGGAACCGAAACAATATCGGTTTGGTATCGGTTCGGTATTTTCGGTATCGGATCAGTTCGGATTTTCACTAAAATATTCGATAATGTCTCGGATAAGGTTCGGTATCAGATTATCAGTTCGATATCAGATCGATTATATCCGATAATTCAAAGTTGCATCTGAAAATAAATATTGTACTATAAACAAAAAAAATTGAATTGATTCAACTAAATGTAAATAACCAAAAATCGATAAATAAATACTGAAATTTGTTATCATATATATATATTTGGATTATCGGATTATTCGATGGGTTTCAGATCAGTCCTTATCGGTATCGTATATTTCAAATATAAACGTTTTGTATCCAATAAATAACCGAAACATAATCGGTTCGGTATCGATTCGATATTATCGGTTCGGTATCGGATCGGATTATCGGATACGGGTAAAATTCTCACCCCTACTTCTGTTGGTACTTCGTTCTTTCTTTCAACTATTTAGAGTTATCTAACACTATAACTTCAATTCATTTAGCATTTTATCTGCAATCTGTGTTGCTTTCAAAAGGAAAAAGTTAAGCGTGAAAAGTAGGGTTTACTCAGGTACACCACTATTTCCTAAAATAGAAATCAATTCTCATGCAAATTTCGCTATTGAACTCTTGCTTTGTCTACTCAAAATCATCTTATCTCATTATTCGAGTAAAGCAATATAGTTTTGCACATAGAAACACATTTTTTAGTGACGACGATGTATACAACAATTATAAGTTGAAAAATATGTGTCGTATATTATTCAGCCTGCTTTTAAAATCATAGTATACTAATAGTAAATGGTAGTTAGGAAATTGGTTTCATCCGTATAACAAAAAGACATCATTCTCTTTTTTATCTTAAATATATAATTATATCCATGAAAGAAAAAAGAAAAAAAACAATATAGGAAAGAAAATCATTCATGGAATCATCAGGTTTATAAAATATAATTATATCCATAAGAGAGAAAAAAACATATAGAGGAAAAAATCAGAATCGTAATCCGTAAGTTTACACACATAAATATATATTTTTTACTAAACTGGTTTATCATTACGACTTACAATATCTGATCCAATTCAAAATAAAACCAACCTGAGATCTTATACCAACTCAATAGGTTCATGCACACGCTAATAATTAATCTACATTTGTTAATATAAAAATCTACAATATATCTTTACAAATTAGCTACTAATATATTAATATATGATCAAAACTCTAACTTACAATTTATCAAACCTTTGCTTTTTCAGAAATCTAATTAAAATGTGAAACATCAATTTCTGAAACTTTAGTCTAAACAAAAGACTATGGAAGAGCATCTCATTTGAATTAGCTGGCTTCTTTTTTCTTCTTTGTTGCCTTCTAAAGAGGACTATTAGTTGTCTCTAATGATTGCTATTTTCTTAATAATATATCAATTTAATAATCATAAAGTAAATAAGAAGCTGGATTTCAAGAAAACAAATGTATTTGCGTTAAGAACATTCCTCTGTACATTGCACAGGAATCCTCTTAGGGATCAGTTAACAAATAGTAGTATATGGATCATGCGTCCTATGGTAAAACACGGGATTAAATAAAACTAATGATGAATTAAATAAAATTAGTTAAAAACTAAGTTTAACCTACGAGCTCGTATCGAAGAGAACGACACGTGGCAGTTGCGCCGCGTAAGTCGCGCCGTATCACGTGATAAGAAATCTTTTTTGGCTGCCTCACCTTAGCCTCCCATCCATCACGTGGCCAACTCACACATCCGGTTATTGCGGGTCCCACATCTCCTTTTTACGCTATCCCGTTTCAATCTTTTTTATTTTATTTTTCTTTCCATAAGAATTAATTTTCTGATTATGGGATTTAAAAGGTCTCTGAAAATAAAATCAAAAACTTGTTAAATTGTCGTATGACGGTATGACAAATGAAAAAGCGATAACATAAGTAATGTACTTCGACAATAACGTAACCGTAAATTTTTGATATTCAAAGAGAAACTTTAACCAATAAAAACACTAAGTTGAATCACTTGAATGATATTTACACAAATCCATTAAACACATACATGTTTATTATCTTTTTGCAGCATACAGCTATCGGATTTATCTAGTAAAAAATATTACTTTATTTTAGAAACGAGGGGATAATTTTCGGACCGTTGTATTTATACATATACATATATATCACAATCGTTAATATTCTTATAGTTAAACATTCATTGTAGAATTTCGTATTGTTGTATATAGGCCGCAAGAAAAGGAAACAAAAGAAGGTGAAAGTGAGATGAGAGGAGCAGTATGGTCACGTGTGCCCATTCCCTGCCGTTAATCTGCCACACTGTCTTCCGTCTCGCGTGCGGTGGGTCCCATCATCTCCTTCCATCTTTCTACCTCTCCATAGTCGCCGCACTGTTGAAACTCTTGACGCTGTTTAACTCCAAACGTCGCCGTTAACTTCGAAAATGTCGTTATTATTTTTATATACTTGTAGTCAAATTGTTTTTTTTGTTTGTTTCATATACTTATACATATACTTAAACCCGGAATAACGCTGCCTTAGATGTCCAGTAAAATATATATATATATATATATATAGGGCAGGCCCAGAATTTAATCAACCATAATTTGAGTCTAACACCATAAACTTTTGTTTTTTTATTGACATCAAAAAAGCATCAAAATTTTTTAAAAAAATATTTATAAAATATTAAAATCATAAAAACAAATTTAATATATGATATCAAAATTTATTGGACCGATTATGTATATATGTCATATATGTAAAACCGAATATGATGAGTAAAATTGACAGCTAGAAACTCAATATCATAGTAAAATTATTTAAGAAAATTAGAAAACTGCATATATATATATATAAATATATTTAAAAATTATTGTTTTGAATAAGGTATGGCCAGAGACTAGCAAAAAAAAGCTAGTGAGATATTTATACGGGCAAATGGGAGGAAAGGAGAGACGTGAGAGCACGTGCCTTTAAGAGAGAGAAGCGGTGGCGACCGGTCGCTTTCTCGTGATGGTATCACGTGAGAGAAATTTACTCATAGTTGGGTCCCACTATTTCACTCTGACAAACAATATCAGGGTAAAAGTAAACTTGTTGGCCCCGTTGTGAACATTATTTTCCTAGTCCCTTGGTGCATTAATAGCACAATCTTTGTTAGTTTTAAGCTGCGAATTTATGTGTAATAATTTTCTTTCTTTTATTAGAAACACAGAAAATAATATCATCTACAAGACAATCCAATAACAAAATAGTACTATCAATTAGGAGTTTCCACTTTCTCAAATAGCATCCTTTTTATGAAATTTTAAAATATTAAGTCTATCATATAATCAATGTTGACGATGATAAAAAAAAAAAGTTGGTGGAGAAATTAAAATTTGAAAATGGGATACTCTCTAATTTTATTTAATAGTCAATAAGAAAGTGAAGATAAGATAAATTATGATGGGAGTAGAAGGAGAGGGCATGTGCTGTCCTTTCTTGAGTGACCTGTCTGTTTATGGGTCATTGATAATACGTGAAAGCGAAAGCTGTGGAGAGTTATTAATATATGGCAAGAGAGAGACTCCAAAAAGAGAAGATGTGTTTTCTTTTGTTCTGTTCCCACACTGTTTTCGCTGACGTGGCTCTCTCACGTGCCTGGACTTAGCGTTCTCTCCTTTTTTTTTAAAAAAAAATTTAAATTCTTATTTGATGGCGATCTCGACTAAGACGCGGCCCACTCAGTATTCGACAAGTGTTTACTATTCTCCTTTTTGGTTGGTCCAAAAGTATCTCGCTAAAAAATAAATTCCTTTTTCTAGTCAAATAATAAAAGCATGATAAATGCTGTAAAGAAAATGCATGTTAAATCATGAGCCGTCCATGGGCCGATATGGTGCAAATGTGCATCCGCCTCACCGTACGTTGAGTACAAATTCGGTTTTCTGTTTCATTATAAGTTTTTTTTGTCTAATATCATCATTTTCAGTTACAGTTTATTTGGTTTGGGTGTTTTGGTCTAAAACTAAGTGCTGCTAAGTTAACCTGCAGTAGAGAGAGATTTCTAGCAATGTCATCGTGACGGGCAAATAATTCCACTCCGGGCCCATTTTATCCGGCCCATCTCTGCGTTTTATGAGGCGATGTATGAGTGGCATTCTTGTAATTTTAGGTTTTGTACACAAGTATCAAAAAATGAAGCGACGTCGTTTCCAAGCACATCCTCGATTTGATTTCTTCCTCCGCCGTTGTTTCAGGCGATGAATTGGTCTTCGATTCGGTCGTAGTTTCTCTTGATCTCGTCTACAGGCGTATGCTTTGCAATGGATCCGTCACACCAGCGTGCTGAGCAGTCTCAGGTAACTATTCCACACGAAGAGATCGATGGTAATGGAAACGAGGGTACGGAATGTGTGGTAGAGGGAAATTGCGACATGGTTATGGAACTAGGGTTGGAATCCGGAAGCGGTTTTTGTTGAGAATATAGATTATGATAGTGATATTGATGCTAACGACCTCAATGATTTTGATGACCCGATAACGACGATTTCTTCGTTGAGAGGAGGGATTCTGGGCTTGTGTTTCGCGATATCAAATCGACCGGGAGTGATATCCGGTTAATTACAGTCGAATCGGGTTCTGATGATGATGATGATGATGATGAGAATGAGAGGGAGATATGGAGGAACGATTTGAATGAAGAAGATGTATATGTGAACGATGATGATGATGAAGAAGATGATGTTAGCGTCACTATACCTTCTTGTTGGGATTCAGTTCATTTAGAAGATCGTGGAGTAGCTGCTGAGGAATTTGATTGGGAAGAAGTTGATGGTGGTGGTGGTGTGGCGGATGAAAGGGAGATACGAAGCGGCTTTGCAGAAGCTGATATCGATGATGGTAATTCGATTTCTATTTACATCTCGCCGATGATGTCTTTAGAAGATTTAGCAACAGGCGAAAGAAGAGAGGGCTCGGGAAATCACGGGTGGGAAGTTTTGCTGAATTCTCATACTCTAGAGATCAACTTTGATGTGCAAAACAGAGATCTGTATATTGTTGGTGATCATGACGATTATATTCATACAACCCAGTATGAGATGTTGTCTGAACAGTTTTCTGAAGCCGGGATTACCAATCTCCGTTCACCTCCAACTTCCAAATCTTTCATCAAAGATCTCCCAATGGTTCTTGTGGATGCTGAGGGTGCGGTTTGCAAAGATGAGATGAGTATCGGAAGCTTAGCGGTTCCATTGCCTTGTAAGCATAAATACCATGGCGAATGCATTGTCCCGTGGCTCAGAACGAGGAACACCTGTCCTGTTTGTCGTTATGAATTGCCTACAGATGTTGCAGAGTATGAGCAAAGGAAGAGCCAGAGAAGAACACGTACTCATGGTTTGGTTTTGTAAATGGTAAACATCTTCTATTTATTATTTTTGTTTTTTGAATATTGAAGAATGTGTATATTCGATTTTTGGATTTGAGTAAAAAAAATTTCTTAGTTGTTTATTTTTCTCTTGTATTGCGTCTCATTGTGTGTGAGCCATGTGATGATGATCATGATGAAGACTTACATATTCATGACCATGTCTACAATCATGACCATTATCATCATCCTCAAGCAAGTGTTCTGATGGATCAAGAGAAATAGGTTATAAGAAGAAGGGCATCTAATCGAGAATCCGCGAGAAGATTGCGGATGCGCAAGAGGAAGCAGATCAAAGAGATGAAAATGCAAGTGGAACAATTAATAACTTGTCTTTCAAAGTCATTACCTTGTTGGAGAACAATCGTCAGATCTTGCTAGAGAATTCATAGTTCAAAGAGAAAGTCTCTTACTTAATTTCATCAAATACTTTATGGAAAACAGGATGGTACATACACACATATTTTTATGTAACTAGCTTATTTATTAATTTATGATCAGCTATCTACTGGTTTCTATATCAACTAATAAATAGAATAATTGTGGATATATATATATTTGCTTCATGAATATCTCTCATTTATTTGTTTATTCATTTTCTCTAGTAATTTTGCTACATTTTTAGACAACATTTGCTGCTAAGTTTCTTCTAGTCTCAGATTTCTATTTTTACTTGGGTTCCAAAAGCTTCCGCCATAAAATAAAGTGACTAGAAGGATGGAATTAAGTATAAATATCCAATGTGATTTTACCTTTTATCTTTTTGACGACAGTGACGAGATTAACAATGCCCACATCAAATCAACAAGATAAA
This sequence comes from Streptanthus diversifolius, assembly GCA_039880935.1. Lineage (NCBI taxonomy): Eukaryota > Viridiplantae > Streptophyta > Magnoliopsida > Brassicales > Brassicaceae > Streptanthus > Streptanthus diversifolius. The sequence goes on along the minus strand of JAXGFM010000010.1, from coordinate 23,028,519 downwards.
CAGGTGTGTGTTTTAGCTGAGTGTGTATTTGATCAATTTAATGTAAAACGTCTTTGAATTTATCATAACATCAGCATTGAAGCGAGGGACAGATCCAGAAACTTATATAGTATGGCACAAATTTATATAGTATAAAACACATATAGTAAAAAATATTTAAATTAAGAGCACTAATATAAATTTATTTTTTAAAGAAAAAAATTAAAAATAGAGTGGAGCACATGCCACACCCTCCTCTCGACTAAAATAACTTGAGTTTTAAGATCATACCATCATTATAAAGTGTAAATTTTTTTTTCTTCTACGTCACCAAATCTAGCCATACAAAATGAAATTAAATTAAATTAAATCGCCTTGCCCACGCACTTAGACTTTTTGAACAACATGTCTATTTAATATTACGAATGAAGATCCAACAATTGTTTTCACAAAACAGAACAAACTACCTACATTAGTTTAACAATATGTATACGTACGTCTTGTTATCTAAGATTATGATGATACTACACCCGATTGGAACTATACGAGAACTTCTAAAATCTCAAGTCCATTACCTATAATCGTTTGTTTCAAAGCCATATCTATATGTTGAGTGTTTTAAATACGTATATTGAGTGAGTGAGACTTTTACGTTTAATCATATTTAATTGAATTATGATTCGACGTTTGTATATATCAAACTATCAATTTGTAGTTACTGCAGGAGGGTGCATGTGAACAAATGTCAAAAAAAAAAAAAATAGGGGTAAAAGGACAAAAATAAAAAGAATTGCAGGGATATACACGTGCAAAGAGATATGTCCCCTATGGTCACAAAACATGTTTCCCTGTCTGTACTAAAGATACAACCAAAGATTATGGGTTCTCGTTTTATGTCTCGGTTTCTCAATTCTATCCAACTCACACTGTGTTCACCTGTGTGTCTGTGTCTATAGCTACGAACCAAATCTATGCAACGTTTTTTATCAAATTTTTCTAATGATCATAATTCTTGTACCTGTAGAGATCTTACAATTTGTTCAGCTAATTAGTGTAGTGGTGTTTACTAAAAGATGCCACGACTACTTCAATTTCTTTTTATTTTATTTTTAATTCAAATATATACATATAATTAAAAAAAATTGTACATAAGTATTTGTTGGCTCTGGTAGATTTTGCTTACATATCTATTTTGTAAGCTTAAATTTTATTTTATGTTTTTTCCAACAAAAAAATAGCTTTGTTTGCACTTGTAAGTTGTAACTTGTGAAGAACTTAACAAATCAAAATGACTGATCGATGTGTTAGTTCATGAGTTGCGTATGTGTCATTCAACTACAAGAATCATCATTCATATTTATATATGGGATTGTATGTATACGGAACTATCCATTAGATTGTAATAGGAATTTTAATTTAAAGTTGTTTAGGTAGTGATTCAAGTCATATCATACTAGATTTACTTTAGTAAAATATATTGCTAATACAATTATTTATGTCTACACATATATATACATGTGTAAAAATGTTTATAAACATTTATATGGATACTTTCGTTCAAGGGTTTTACATTTCACTGTAATAGTGGAACTAACTATCATTACACTTTTATATATAGAAATAAGTTTCTCTAATTTTATCTCAAATTAAAATTAAATTTAAAATTTTGAATAAGATAAAATATATATAATGGATGTAAAAAATAAATAATATATATTGGTTTGATATATAAAATCTATAAACATCTAGTTAGTTTCTAATATTTTAAAATAAGTTAGTTTTTAATTTAAATAAATATATAAATTAGTCTTGTATTAAAAACATAATAATTATTAAGATTCATTTAATCTAAAATTAAATATTATGTTTTACTGTTTAGTTTTTTTTTTTGTTTTTTTTTTTACGGTGATGACAAATGTTTTAATCTTCCGATATATGTAGTTCCATGAATTTACGAAAATTGATCGGTGTGGAAATGTGATTTAGACTTTACCATAAACTTATTATAAAAAATAGTCTTCTAATAGTTATAACAAAAGTTGGTTTACAAGATTAGTGATCTATATTAGGTGTGGAGTTCAAACTCGTTGGATTGCCTTTTATTTGCAAATTTTTAGTGCTACATTAACAAGAGACTTCAACATGTTGCAAACTTACTCTTCAATCGGTTTTGGTTCACTGTATGTTGATGCATATTTATTAAATTTATATATCGTAAAATTTTGGTTTATATATTGTTAAATTTTCCTCACGAATGGCATGCGACGATGTAGTAAACAAAACCGTCCTAAATTTGCGAATAACTAATTTTTTTTTTCAGTTGTTAATACACATGCTAAAATAATTAGCTAATTACGATCTTGTATATACTTGTGCCAATTCTGTCATAAACAACATCAATACCATTTTAGTGGGAAGATTTTGTTATCATAGCTATTATGTATATATATATTTTATATGAGTACCAGCTAGTATACAAATTTAATATATTTAGAGAATATAGAGATAAATATTAAGATGGCATAAATATATATTTCCATAATGGGGTACTATGGTGACCATAAAGAACCTCATAATAGAATGCATTGGTGTACATCTCAAGAGACCCAATCTATCATCATCATCAATTCATCATCATTATCACCATATATAGTCACTATCATCATCACCTTCATCACTGTATTAGTACCTTGATTTCGTTGTAAAATTTCAACACTTCTCTAATAGAGTATCAATTAAATAGGCTGCAGATATACAGTAGATAATTAGCAAATCATCAGGCAGAAAATACTTTTCCATCATTGAAACAAAACGTAACGACACAAAGGACATAACATTTGATCATGTAAAAGGAAAACATTGGAATATAATTAAATAAACATATACATAAAGTCAATAAATTCAAACTAACCCTTGTCTAACTGAACCAACGTAACTATGAACTGCACTGTAGCTATCATTACCATCGTAATCATCATCATCATGATCGTAATCATCATCATCATCGTCATGATTATTGTTGTGAACCCTACTCTCCACCAAAACCATCTCTTCATTAGTCTTCTTCTTCTTTTTCTTTATAGAGTTTTGCTCCTCAATCTCTTGAGGAAGTTTGAGATATGATGTGGCTTGCATGGGACCAGAAGATGCATCAGAGTCCATTGAATCACCACCATCGCTGTCTTCATCATCACCATCATCATAATAACAGTCGTCGTCGTGGTCATGAGAGGGTGAGGCTAAATACATTGTCCATCCAGATTCACAGCTGCGAGAATTCTCATCGGATCCAAAGATCTTTCCAGACTCCATTTTTATACGATTACAACTCTTTTTAGTGTCTATATATACAATAAGTAAACAGAAGAAGAAATAAAGAGACCAACAAGAAAAAAAACCCTAAAGTGAGACAGTAACCACAAGAAGCTGAGATATTAAGTAAACAATCCAACAAGCAAGTGTATATATATATACATATCATGTAAGCGTGTGTTTGAAGTGTATGTATATGCATTTGATGATAAAAGACAAGATAAGAGAGTTTCTTGAAAGAAAAAAAAGACAATAATTTAACAGTTATTGCATTGGGGGGGAAAAGGAAAATTATTTCCAACAAAAAAAAGAGAGAAAAATGGAAATTTCTTGATTTTTTGTTGGGAAATTAAAAGATGATTAGAGGCTTACTTTTATAGATAAGGGGATGAGTTGGGTGGAAGAGATAGAGATGGAGAAAAGGTTGTATTTAAAACACCTGAGAATTGCTATTTATCTCTCATCTTCTTTCTGACCAAAAACAGCTCACAACCTAAAATTTATATACAAAAATTAAATAATACAAGACAAACATACCCATCCAATAATTAACTTTTAATGTAAAATCTTAAAAATATTTTAGAAACAAATAATCAAACGAGAGCTTGAAGAACAAAATTAATATTAATTGAAATATTTCAGTTTATCATTCTTTTAACAAAAAATTAAAATAAGTTAAACACAAATTAATCCATATATAGTGTCGGAATATTGCTAAAACACATGGGTTAGTTTAGATACTAAAATACAGAGCGATATTCACCAAAAAGTGATATTTTTGGATATATGAGAAGTGTAAAACCATTTCTCAACTAATCAAAATTTTTTTTACTCAAGCTAATTAAATTGCCATTTGCATAATCATAAGGCTCTTATCAACCATGTGTACTCTGGTAGTTAAAGCTTTAATAACAATTTGAACAAAAAAAAAACACTTTGATAAGAAAATCTCAGCAAGAATTGAACTAAGAATTCAAAATGAGAGAGAGAGAGAGAGAGCCATAAATGGAGAGAGTTGATGAGAACAGCAAGAGTCCAGCTAGAAGCCGTGAAGGAGAGAAAGTGAAGTCTCTTATCTCGCAGAGGTAGCATCTTTTTAATGCAATAACTTTAAACGTCATATCTTAAAAACAAGGTCCTTTAGGTGTCATTGAGTTTGTAATATTGCAAATTAGCTTTGAAATATAGAATAGAGTTCATAATGAGAATTTAATTCATTGATTTTTCTCGACAAAGAACTTTAACTTATTTACTTTGACAATAACAATGACCGATTATGCAGAAATGCATATCCCTTCTTCTACACACAAAACAATTGTAATGTAAATAAAGAGTGCCAGATTTACATCAATGCTTTGCGATAATTTACAAAACGAGAGTAAAGTATGTACATATACAATGTACCAATACTAAATCATTGTTATTTTATATTTTAATATGAATGTATAGAGGACAACACTTATAACGAAGGAAAGTGTAAGGGGAAGAATGTTTCCAACCCTTTCTTTAATTATGTTTCTATTTTTGCAATCTCTCCAATTGAATCAATATGGTTGGGGAAGAATAATTTTAATCTGGTGAGAAAATATTGGGAAATGTGTAAAAGTACATTAAATAAGGAGTACTAAAAATTATACTATCCCTGTGACTTGCGCTGTTCTGTCTTTCTTTAATTTACTGTTGTTAAGTCCCTTCTCTTCCTCAAAAAGTTCAAACATCTTTCGCTTGCTTTGTCACAACAGCAAATTAAATGTAGCTTGCAGCAAAATTTACCTATATCAGGATTAGTTTAATTCCATTTTCTTCACATGTTAATTTGGGATTAAATGTTACTTTATTTTGTTACAGGCTATCACTTGAATTTCAGTTCATCAGGATCATGCTGTGATGTTGAAGAATTATGGACTTGATCAGATTTGATATAAAAAAAAAAGAACAGAGGATATAAGATCAACTAAATAGATGACTATAACTTTACAAATATTATTATGTTACTTTAAAATGATCTTTGACAGGAAATAAATGATCATTGGGAATTTACAATAGGTACTAATATTGCTAGATAATTATGTAATGTTTTCTTACAACAATAATTGTAGAATGTTAAAACTGTTTTTACAAAGTTATTATTATTATTTTTTATCATATGGTTCAGTGGCTTAATAACTCCAATAATATTTATTAGATTAGATTAGGTTTTTATTGGTTAAAATATTTAAAGTTTCTGAAAAATGGAAAAATAGAGGTGTAGGTATAAGTGTAAGATCATAATTTTGGTTGTGGGGAAGTGTGGGGAACTGTAGATCTTTTCACTTAAGAGAAGACAGAAGTTGCGTTTAAAATAATAATTTTACTGAGAGTGAAATAAATAATGATCAGACATTTATCTTCTAGAATTTGACTTACGTTATTTATTTCTTTTGTTTCTTTGAAGTGACTCAAATCCGTAAAAGTAAAAGGTCGTAGACACATATATTTATATATGTAGAATTTATGTTTTCTCAATATATCTTTTTATATGTATTTCATTTTTTTTTAAAAAAAAGAATAACTCCTTCAACAACATGTTATGGTATCTACGGCTATGTATTTATGTGTACCACTGTACCTAGTGAACAATCCTTTATACATATCTTAAAATGTACAATAATAGCCTACACAATAATATTATTTATACATACATATATTATATGTCAATCAAGTTGTATTTGTTGACAACAAAATATGAAGTTGTGTTTTGAGAGTCCTTGAGACTCATGAATAAATATATATAGGTAAAATGATTTCTACCTAAACAAAATGGTAACAAAATTTTAGGAATTGATATTAAGGGATTAATTTGATCCAATATCTTAAATTATATCAAAGTTTTAAATCTATACAAATTTTTTAAAGAATCTGAGATAATTTTTTTAAATGACAATTTAGTCTTTTATAATAAATTCACAAAATTAAATAAAAGAGTTATTATATTATTTTTACAAATACTATTTTTTTTGTCAATATAGTCTAATGGTTTAATATCCTCATTAACATGTGGGATGCTAGGTTCGAACTCCAATATAATGAATTCAAAGATAATTACTATTATAACACATGATTTCTACTTTTACGAATACTGTTAGTTAATAAAAAAATTAATTTCTTAAAAAACTTAAACTTTGTAAATTTCTCTTTTAGAAAGAAACCGCTCACCAACAAAAAGAAGATTCTCATCACCGATTTTTTGGATATCAAATCTCATCTCGTCATTAACGTCACATATGGGAGTTATGCTTGTTGGCTCTTGAAGCAATGAAAGATCTTTGGGATTTTAATTTTCTTCTTCGTTCTATTGTTCTCTTTTGTTTTTACGTTCAACTGGATTGGTTTTGTTTTTCTCGAGGATTGTCCTTCAAATTATTGTGACATAAAAATTGCTTAAGTTATCGCTTTATAGTTTACTTGTTAAGTATAATTTTGAGCAACGATAGTGATCCACGAAGAAGATATACATTTCACTCGATTTTTAGCAATATAAATTAAGTTATTGTTGATTACGAGTTTGCACTATTCTTTTGTCACAAGTTTATCTTTAAGCTGTGCATAACATTGTGCGATTGCCTTATGTAGTTATCCTTGCAAAGAACGTGACGCCAAAAAAGAAGCAGAAGAATATGAATAAGAAGAAAAAATGAAAACACCTAAAGACACCAATACATGTGAGTCACCATCTATTGTCATGGAAATTTGACTCTGCATCAGAATAAAACTTTCTCGGGATTAGCAAAAGTATATTTTCAGTGCCATAAGCATTCATAACATGAAACCAAACATATGAGTTTGATAGTTATTTACCATTCTCCAAAACATCATCTCATAACCCACATGTATTGCGATTTATGACCCGTAAGACCACAATTCAAACATGCATGAATATTTCGGGGGCGTTTTGCCTTTGGATAGCAATCTCTGGCGGTGGAAGCCACTCTTCTATCGGAAAAAAAACCCTCTGCATATGCGTCAAATCAATACGTATTTGTATAGTGATGGCTTACTAGAGATGCCATGACAAAAATGTATTTCTTGCAGCTTCCATGGCATCAACACATGGTAATTTGTGAACATCGAATCTGCGACAAGTTCATTTCAGCTTTTGCTACTTATGCTTGTCAGAAACAATAACCAATTGATGGCTATCAGGCTCCACTTCTTGCAACCTATTAAAAAACCATTCCCAAGCATTATCGTTTTCAGAATCCACAATCGGAAAAAACATTGTAGTTACAGTCTAGTGCAGTTGCAACCAATGAAAGCCCCTTATACTTTCTGTTTAGAGAGCTTCTATTCACAACTATTGTACAGGATTATATCTTTCGATCAAATTAATGTAAGATGGAAGACGCTCGTATCCACTTTCGGATGTACCCTTTACTAAATCTTCACAAGTTCTAGTGATTTCCATGAGTTCCAATACGTCAAATCCAGACCATATTTTAAGAGCATCATGCTTCATAACGTAAATATTATTTATTTAGATAACAATTAGTTGAATAATAAATAAGGGTATTTTGATACTTTTACAACAAGAACATGGTGTGACATTGATTCACGACAGAAAAAAAATAAGTCATGTCTTTAATATTATTAAAACACATTAAGAAATCTCTCTGATCAAAATAAAGTCTTTAAAAACAATTTCGTTACCACTGAAACGATTTTTTTATTTTTGTCGTATTTACATCGTCAACAATAATTTAATTACAAAAAAATACAATACACATTTATAACCAATATTTACTCCATCCGGACATAGTCTAATGTAAAGAAAAATCAAACAGGAGTAAATAATATGCTTAGTAACGAGACAAAAAGAAATCGTCATAACCATTATTAGGACAAACACTAGTTTTATATAGTAGATATAGTGTCCTTAAGTAAATTTATTGGCTCCCAAAAGTAAAGAGAAAACAAAAAACAAAAAAAAAAGCCCGAATCCTAATAGTTCAAAATACATTACGAAGAGAGCGACGTAACCAAGACTGTTAATATGTATCTAATATGGGATTTTTCAAAATAGCTAAACATATAAAAAAAAAAGAGACAAACCTTTTCTTTTCTTTCAACTCTTTAGAAAAACCACCAGAATAAGAAATCATTTGGTGAATTTTGCGATCAATTTGTCGACGTGGATGATGATATCGTCAATGCGCGGTCGAACCGCAGCCTGCGGTTGCAGCATCCAAGTCACGAACTGGTGAAGAGCTTCAGGATAAGAAGCCTTTGGTCCTGCGTTTGGCCATTTTATCTGAGCATTCACGATTGCGAGCTGAAGACTTCCACCAGATTCTTCAAGTGCATATTCAAATGGAGACACACCGTACCTGCAAAAAATCACAAAATGAATATCCAAAAAATCTCTCTCTCTTCAATTAACTAAGTACATGTCTTGTTTAATCTTCTTAGAGGGATGATAATCGTATTACATTATTGCGTATAATGTGCAGCCTAGTGACCAGATATCTGTTCTCTCATCAATATCTGCATGGCTTGGGCAATCCCAGAGCTCGGGAGCTCGAAACGGTGCTGAACAATGTTCAGATGTCCATTCCTATTCAAGTCAAGAGAACATGAACAATTTTCACACGACAAACTTTAAAAAATTTGCATTTACATAAAAAGTTCATGATCAATCAGAAATGGAATATATATAAAACAATACGGAGTAGTAGCATGATCTCAGAGGCTTGCGATGAGTATGAATAAGGGATGGATATAGAACCTGTAACTGTAAGGCCTCTTGACGGGAGCGGATTTGCTTCCGTGAGGGACGAGCACTCCCAAAGTCCATCAAAATCGCAAGAGGAGGCTGTCCTTTTCTACGCGTTAAAAGCACGTTTCCAGGTTTGACATCGTTGTGAGCATATGGTGGCTCCAGAGAGTGCATGTGTTTGAGTCCATCACAAAGCTGCAGTGGAATAACTTTCGGCAATCAAACACTTGCAATCCAGGACCAATCATTGGTTCTAGTCATACAATCAATCACATGGTTCTCAATATATACTAAAACAGCATAACGTAATAATTAGTTGCAAAAGATGAAGAAAATTGCAGAAAACCAAAGTTTTTTTCTTTGTCAAGGAGAAAACCAAAGTTATAAACTAACAAGCTAGGTAACAGAAATCAAAGATGGATTTAAAAGAGCGCTTGATACCTGACGAAATATATGCAAGACATCAGTTGTTGAGAATGTTTCCTTTTTAGCCTTCATCGATGTGGAATTATCCAGCAAGGTCCCATCCAGGTGAACAGGAAATAGCAAGAATGCCTCGTGTTTCCAAGCTCCGTCTTGGCCGTCCTAACCAAATTAAAAGCAACACACTTTGTAAACCGGACTTCACATGAGAAAACTATAGGGAGAAGTATTCAACAAACATCAACCATGAAAGTTTCAGACCAGAGCTTATCTACCTTAACAGAAATAATGGCATGATCAAGGAGAGGAAGCAAATTAGGGTGGTTGAACAACGATGAAACACGAATCTCCTCCCGCACCAATTCCAGTTGCTCCTTGTTCTGAATCAGAACTTTCTTCATAGCATAAGTTCCATCAGCTACAAGGAAATCACAGATCGAAAAATTAACCTTAGTCATGGGACAAACGTGAAAGAAGTTAAGGAACCAATCCATCTGAACCAGTCAAGTTCTAGTGCCAATGAACAAATGACAAACTAATCTCAAGATTACCATAATTTCAGATGCATATTGGATCGAACCGCTATAAAAGATCCAAATTAGTTGATTCGAAGTCAAACTATATGCAAGTGGATTCACCGTAATCACTCTGTTTTGCTTATCATCCTAATTCAACTGCAGAATTTCAGATGTACCGCGGATCAAAAACTACACAAGATCGAAACTGTTTGGTCTAAAGTTATTCTATGTGGTACAGGTTTCACTGATTCCGAGCATAAACCAAACATACGATTCCTACATTGATTCAGTTTGATTCCTGGAACAATTTCTGAAAGCCCGAAGCTGACACAAAATGTCTATCTTCAAACCCCACTACCTTATCGCAAAACCACAAGGTGGATGGCAAACGAAACGAAAACAAATATAATAAGGAAGAGCAGATCAGATTCAATCGAGATAACGCAGATGAAGGAGTAGCAAATCGGAAATCACGAGCGAGAAACATCCAGAGAAATTATCAATACTAACCGGAGAGATGAGCTGGATCCTTGACTTTCTTCGCCAGAGAGCCACCGGATGCGTTGGAGGAAGCGTCGGCGACAATCTCCTTAACCAAAAACACGAATGCGAAACCGCCTTCGCCGAGCTGCCTCACGATCCTGAAACGATTTTCATTGATCCACACGTCGGCTCCGCCGTTGACGGCGTCGTAAAGCGAGTTCAATCCCGAAAACGAACAGCCCATACTCAAGACGAATCACTACGCACCTCCTTCCTCAGTCTGTCTTGATATCTTTCGATCTGATGAAGATTACACAATTCAAAGATCCTTCAGATTCGCATTTTCCAGATCTTGAATTTTGCGTTTCTCTTTCTTATTCTTTGTTTTAATTATATGGAAGTGAAGAATTTTGGAGTTGAAGCGTTCATGTCAGCTATACGAGCCGGGCACAGCATTCAGTGTTTTCACTAATTTATTAATTAAATAATTAATACTATAAGCTAATTGGTTCAATACACTGTATATATTTTAATTAACGGATCATTAAGATCTTGTTTAATTTATCAATTAAAAGTAACAAAAAAAAAATCAACTTCTGAATTTTTATCATCGGCCTTGGATAATTAGCAGAACAATGTTCCAACTGTTTTGCCTTTATGTAAGAATTATTTCATCAGTAAAACCGAGAGGAATGGTTTGATAAATCTAGAACCAATACATTAATTTGTTAGTCAACGAACTCTAAATACAGGATCCAATTAACGTCTGGAACGATCGTACGGTTCTCGTTCGCTCTCATGAATCACATCTATATAAAATAATAGACTAACGGCCAGGATTTAGAAAACGGGTCCAGAACGGCAATATCTTCAACCGCGGGTGGAGAACACCGTCAGTAACCGTTGTCGGCGACGGAAATAGGCTCCACCGGCTGCTGCTGCGTAATGCAATGTATGTTTCCTCCAGCTAGAACAATCTCTCTTGCGTTCTCGATTCCCACAACCTTCCAAAAAATAAACAGAAGAAAAAAGAAATATCAAAATCCAAACGGTTAAATTATCACTCTCTTTCTTTATTTGATGAGAGATCGTTAAATACCGAGTGATGAGGATATGTCTTTGAGAGGACACGAATCGCTTCTTCATCGCGTTTTGCGTCACCGAATTGCGGCGTGATTATTCCTCCGTTTGCGATGTAGAAGTTCACATAGGATGCTGCGAGTCTTGTCCCTGCAAGCCTCGGTTTAGCTTCACCATCCTGCAACATTGTAATCCACATTATCAAAATAGATTCCAAAAAAAAGCTCCAAGGTTCAGTTTTTTTTTTTGTTTAGTTAGAATTCGTTCCTGAGTGATTCCAGAAGCTTCCTCTTCGGTCATATAAAGCGGTCCAGGGATGTGAAGTTTGATGACTTGAATCTTCCTGCCACGAGCATCAATGGAGTTTGAGAAAACCGAAAGAGCTTCTACAGATCTTTCGTATTGAGGATCAGTTTCATCGTCTGTCCAGGACAATAGCACAACTCCCGGTTTAGCGAAGCAGCACATATTATCAATGTGGCCGTTTGTGTCATCATCACCTGAAAATCGATATACCAAACGCGATTTGTATAAGATTGCCAGTTTCTACAGAGTTGGTATGGATAATAGTGAAGTGGAGTTACCGTAAAGACCACGAGGAAGCCAGATAAATGTTTTGACTCCTAGATAACTCTTGAGTTCTTCCTCTATTTGCTCTTTGCTCATATGAGGGTTTCGGTTTTTGTTCAAGAGACACTCTTCCGTGGCAAGGCAGGTTCCTGAAAGAGCAGAATAAGGAAAACAACTAAGTGGACTAAGTGAACAATAAACGCAGATGGTCTGTCTTTTTCTTTCAAGTTATTGAGGTCGAAGGTTGCTATGAAATGTATACAAACCTTCCCCGTCGACATGGATGCTGCCTCCTTCAAGAATCATCGAGTGTTGAAATCTTGGAATCCGCTCAACAGCGAGAATCTGATGGATAGGGGAAGAGAAGAGCAAATCAATATTTGAAAAATGCCACTGCGAGTAGTAAGTAATATGGCTACCAATTATGAACCTTTTTTGAAACTAGAAGGTCATGACTCCAATCATTATAGCAGCCATCCTCAGATCCTGCCATTGACAAAGTCCACAGTGTGTCACGCAGTTACTACCAAAAGCTAGAGAACAGAAAGAGGTTTCCTAAAACCCTTACCTCCCCAGGCATTAAAATTCCAGTCTACTCCAGCGATGTTTCGGTTAAGGGAACTAAGTTTTAATGGTCTTTTCCGCACAACAAACTGCAAAATAGAGAGAGAGAGAGAGAAGCATAGACGATTAGTAACAAGAGATGGTAGAAAGTTTTGTAAGATGGAGACAAGGGAGAAGATAAAGAACTCACAGTTGGTCCAGAGTCGCGGAACCAAGAATCGTTCATGCTCATTTCAACAACTCTGATATTCTCTGGAAGCTGTTTCCTTGCATTTTCCCACTAAAAGCAAACACATTCACGGAAGCAAAAAAGATAAATGTTGATAGAAAATCGAAGATGTTTATATATTTCCTCGGTATGATTCTAAACATACCTGAGCGGAGCTTGCACAGACTGTCACAGGTTCGAACTTTGAGATTACCATTGCAACGTCTGCAAACACTCGCTGTGCAGGTAAAGCGTTGTGCCGCCAGTTATCTTGCCGTTCCTGCAGCCATTAATGTCAGAATAAAACCCAGATCCAAAATCACAAAAGCATGTTTGAAGTTAGGACTAACATTGTTTGATTCATGCAATCAACAATCGCATGAATTTAACGTAATCACATGGTCAGATATTTTTGTGTAGTATACAAAACAGAATGGGGGAAAAAAACCATGAATAAACCGTAATTGAAAACTCTGCTTTGTTTTTGCAGAATCTGTAACAAAAAGGGCTTGTAAAGATTTTTCGATGTCACAGATCTCATCTCATATCATATTGAGAAAAAATAAAATCGAAATTCATTGGAAACTCCAAAAGGAACGAACCATGGTTTAAAGAAACAGAAACAGAGAAGTCATCAAACAAATTGAAAATAGAAGAATAACGATCAGGATACAGAAAAACAAAAATTGTAAACGAAGGTTGCGTGCAGAAGTTTGAATAGCGAGATTTAGTTCTACAGAATCGCCGTCAATGGCTTTTCTCCAATAAAGGAACAAACATTTCTATACATACAGCGCGAAAGAGAGAGAGAGCGAGAGAAAATTACGGGCCAACCAATCCAAGTTTGAGCATGAGGTTCCCATTCCGCCGGCATGTAAAAGCCGTGTTCCGCCGGCGATTCTCGTGACTCCTCCATTCTCAGATATTCTCTGCGTGAGAAATGAGAGAGCATGAGAGTATAATCAAATATTGGTACTACTTTTCAAGGTTTTCTTAGCAGACCCACCTAATTATTTTTTCTTACAGTTGGACCCCATTACTTTACTGTTCAACTATGACATTCTCAATTCCCAACCCCACCTCTAGTGGCGTGCGGAATCAGAATCTACAACTTAGTGGCACTGGCAACTACAATCAGAATCTCGACCCCACTTGCGAATCAGGACAAAACTTGTTCGAATATTTTATCATTTGGATGCGCTGACATTTCAAACTCTTTTGAAGGTATTTTACTGGTGGGATTTAGAAGAAGAGATAGAAGCCATTAATAATTGACCATCAATCAAATACACTGATAAAAAATAAATTTATGCTATTAAATTACAGTCGATACAAGACTAAAACAAAGATGCGTCAACTAATTTGAATTAAGTGTGCAATGCATTTTTCCAGGCCTTAAAATCTCATCATATTCAGTAAGCAACAAAACCACCAAGGCGCAACAGAAACACATGTTAGTGTGTTCTTTGATTCTAGTTTCTAATCAGAGTACAGAAGATGAAAGCTCTTTAACATCGTCTGCGACTTGTTCGTAGTCTGTCTTTAACTTTTCAAGATCTTCTGCACTTAGCTCTCCTTTCGCCGGTTTAAGCATGACCAAGACACAACAAGTTGGTCGTTTTGTATCCCCCGCTTGCGCAAGATCCTGAATTACACATAACATACACTTAGACCCGAGACAAATCCATAAGAATAGAGGATATAGAATTAAGGAAGAACATTGGCTTACTTCTTTGGATGGGACGTAGACGTAAGGAACACCAGCTTCCTCACACAAGATTGGAAGATGGGTGATCACATCGATGGGAGATATGTTTCCAGCTATAACACATAATCTGCACAAAGAACAACAATATATTAGAACACAACCCCGAGGAAAAAAACAAGTTGCATCAAAGAAACTAGTATTGGCTTTTATGCTAAAATTATACAAGAGAATGTGGGTTTAAACCAGGCCCGCAAATCAAAGAACCAATTAGGTTCTCAGAGAGGGCACAGACATTTCAAACCCATGATTCAGTTTCCGTGCACAGTACCATGCTACATTCATTCTGTTTAATCCAGAGCATCGGCTTAATTGTACACGGATTTCACATCAATTAAGTAATTGCTAACATCAGGAATAGACCAAAGACATAGAATGTGGATCTCAACCAGGCCCTCTAATCAAAGAAACTCAGAGAGGGCAGACATGTCGATCCGCATCAGCTCAGTTTTAGTGCACAGTGACCATGCTACCTTCATCTAGTTCATCCAGAGCATCGGCTTAGTTGTACACGAATTATATAAAGAACTTCCATACTTTTTTAATAAAAACAATGCAAAGTAAAACATAACCAGACGCAAAATAAACAAATATATTAATGAAAATAAACCATGGTTTTCAATTAATGATATCAAACACTAAACTAAGAAAAGAATGTGGATCTAAACCAGGCCCTCTCATCACAACAGAATTCAGAGATGGCAGACATGTCGATCCGAGCTAGCTCAGTTTCCGTGCACAGTACCATGCTACCTTCATTCTATTACAATCCAGAGCATCGGCTTATTTGTACACGGATTTGTCAAAATAATAGATGCAATTACAATGTATTTTCAGAAAGATGCATACTTCAGGCAATCACCAAGTGATAAAGACAGATGTATAATGTGGATCTAAACCAGGCCGTCTCATCATAGAAACTCAGAGATGGCAGACATGTCGATCCTTAAAAATCATTTTTCGTGCACAGTACCATGCTACATTCATTATGGTTAATCCAGAGCATCGGCTTAATTGTACACGGATTACACAAATACTATCACATAACGCATTCAAGACACACAAGTTTACATGAAAACAAAACGAAAAACTAACCCTTTTTGGCCACGTCTTATGCTCTTAACCACTTCCTTTACGCCTCTCTTCAAGCATTTCTTTCCAGCAGCTGAGACAAATTACAGACCAATACAATATCAGAGGATATTTTTGTTCAAGAACACTAACAATCATAGAAGATATTTCTGATTTATCCATCAAATAAAAAGCTATATAAACGAGCTCTCAAGTATAGAATGGAGCAACGTTCGAGACAATACGAGTAAACATGTATCAGTTAGATCAGATTCGTACCTTTTTTAATGAGTTTGAATGTCCTTTTCTGGAGCTTTTTTCCGGCAAGAGGTTTAGCAATAGGCGCAAGAGAGATAACCTTCTTCTTCTCCTTTTGAATCGAGTTCTCTGCTTCTGTATCGCTGCCCATATTTAGCTAGCAACTGAGTACAAATGGCGAAGAGTGGCGGAAACAAGTAGGGTTTATGACGATTGTTGTCAAACCATAAGGGTTTTATAGAGAGTAGTAGAAAATATAATATTGGAAACCCTAAGTCTATATGGGCTTGAAAAGTAAGTGTGGTGATTAGATTTGATGGGCCAAAATATTTGGGCCTTAATACAGTTTTAAATATCTGTAATATTTTTTTTTCTACTTTTCGAACGAACTAAAACAAATCTTTGGACTCGATCGAATTTTTCTTTTAGACTGGTTTTTTCATCGATTTTTTTTAGTACTGCTAGTTTCAATATCATTGATCAGATTATCCGATTTTTTTTTTTTTGTCAACATAGCCTAGTGGCTTTAATATTCCACTTAATATTAAGAAATAAATGTTGAGTTCAACACTCATAATTGTGTCATAAATTGGCTATTACTGTACCGGGACATTTGTTTCCATGTTTTTTATTGTAAATAGTTAAAAATTTAGAGGAACACATAATTCTATCCTTGTTCCTCTAAATATACATTTGTTTGATTAGTATGTGAGATGAGTATGAAATTACATAAACATAAAAGTTTGATACTTTGACCAACAAGGTTCTTTAGTTGAATACATTTTTCACATAAATAATCATAAAACATAAAAAATGTGAGAATTTGATGAAGATGCAAAACAAAATAGCAGAAATCAGGAAAAATAAATGGTATATATCATACTCTCCACCTCCTTTGTTTACAGGTAGAAAACCTATTACAAGAACAGAACCACCTCAAAGCGTGGCGGCACTAACACTTTTCAGAGTGGATTTGATTTTTGCCGATGAACATTTTTAACACCAAATCAGCTTTCAACAGTAGCTACGCTTCAGTAACAAGAATTAGTGCCGCGACTTCAAATAGGGAAGCTAATCACTGCAAACTGAATAACTGGAAGAAAAAAAAAAGAATCAACGAAATAGAGGAGAAGCTAAGATTTAGACGCCAAAAACAAGGGCTCCTCAAAATCTTTTGAAGTAATGATGAAAGTACAATGTGTTATGCAAGCATTCGTCAGTTTATGAAACCAAGTGACTGCATCAAACATAATAACACCGTCCGGTTCTAAAAGGAACAAAGCTACAAGATAATATTGTATGCGCAAAAAATAATCCGATTCTATAGCATTAGCTGAGTTGCAGAATCCATGGAGGTCAACACACACTTTTTTTTACATGAAACAAAAACAGACAACATTATCAGGACCATTGTTCGGTCATACCAAGAAAGGAGCCTACAAGATTAATTTTAAGTCATACCAAGATCCTTCTCTCTCTCTCAGAAGAATCTGAAGCTTTTATCAAACTCCAGAATCCACATGATAACAATAAGTTAAAGCAAAAGGTATATCAGTCAACTATGAACATATATATATATACTCAGTTAGCAAACAAACTACAATACTGGGAAACTAAACAGAGTGAATGATTAGCAGAAACAGTCTCCAACTTATCTGCTCCTATGAACTCAAAATCCTTTGTTTTCTTTTGAATTTCCCAGAAAATACTCTGTTTTCCCTCACTTTATAAAAAACCAGAACATCAAGTTAATAACAGAAAAAAATCGATAACATATATTCTTATTTCTAAGAAACTTAAAACGCATTCAAAAGTGATGATTGATGAAGAGGCAACCGCTGGATGCAGAGGTTTATCGATCTGTTCATGCTTTTAATTTATTTCCAACAACAACAACAACAAAACAAATCCCCAGGAAGAGATCGATGAACCGCTGCCTCCAGCGACTTTCACTCTTTGCATTGAAATGAAATGGAAAAAAAAAAACGAAAGAAAGTTTCCCGATTTGGAGCAAACAATAGATCTCAGATCTGGAAAAATAAATGGTCAGAACAAGCAGCAAAAGTAGTATTAGCTGGATCTTCATTGCCTCATCAATCAAGACAAACGCAAATGAACAAAAAAATAATAATAATAAAAATGTAGAAATATATAAACCACACATGCATCTGCAGATAAACTGGGATAAAGAGGAATCTCAGATTTGGAGTAGATTTATAAATCTATGAATCAACACAGACAAAAAAAAGAAGAAGAAGGGAACAGAGTGATGAAGTTTGAATCAGTCAACTAGAATATGATGAGATACCATTTGTGGTTTTTTTTTATTTGCCTATTGGCGTAAATCTCTCTCTCTTAGCTGATTACGTTATTGATCAGAGTCGGTCAAATGATTTTTGATGCTTTAAATAAAAATATTTTTATATTTTTATATTTTTATAATATTATAAATAAAATAATAATTAATTTTTAAAAAAAACTAATTTGATAAACGATTTATTACAAAAAAAATTTATAGTACTAGAATATAGTATTTCTTGCATTTTTTAACGTAAAATCATTCATCAAACTCATATAGTTGAGATTTTTAACTATACTTATTTCGATTGATAGTAAAACTAACTCGTTCAATCTCTCTTGTAACATAGTATATCGCAAATAATTCTTTATAATTTTTAATTTTGAAAAACTTCTTTTTGTGATAGCAATTGAAACGGAAATAGTCAACAATATCCGATAAGTGTTTTCTGTATTTGGATAACAACTTTCCAATCTTTTCAAAAAATCAATTGTTATCTATTTCATTCGGTAAAACATTTGGAAGATTGAAAAAAAATAATCTTTAAAGTTTTTTTTTCTATTAACTAATCTATCTTTCTTTTTAACTATTAATTATAAATATAAAATTAATTAAAAAAAACATTTCTAAACAAAAATATGTACTATTAGAAAAAGAAAGACACAATTTTTTTTTTGATTAATATTTTTTCAAATAAATTTATTTAAAACTCAAACTTTGTTGATGCCTCTAAAAAATGATTTTTTGGTGATGTCCTAGGCTCAAGTTTTGATTGTTTGGGCCCTGGGCCGGGCCTGGGATCAGGTTATAAATACAACAGGACATTATGACTTATATCTTAGTAGTTTGTGTTTTATATAGTTTGTCTGACCGAGAGTTTAGATACATACATACAATCATGTCATTTGTACATACATACACAATCATGTGGCTTTTCTGTTTTTAAACCGATCTTAAAAAAATGGTTTACGCGAATTTATACATGATGCATCGTGTACCGTAGTTTATAGATGCAATAATAGGCTCCTTAGCTCCCATCATTAGGAATAGTGGTTATATCAATGCATGAAACACAGTTTTTTTATAAAAATTTCTAGCATCCATATCTATCAGTAGATACATTGACGAGAAACTACGAATGACTACAAAGAACAAAAGTATAATCTCGAATAGCTCACCAGTATCATGATTCTTACTTCTGGTTCATATAAAAAAATTAAATGAACTTAACCCCCTCATAATTACATACCGCCCAGTCCTTTAACCGGATGGTTATTCAAAATCAAAAATAGAACGCTGAAACGAGTCGGGTCAGGCCAGCTCAATATTGGATCAGGCTGTGGCCTAAATATGTAGAGTTCTGTAGAAAAGCCCACTTAATAGGAAAATAATAATTTAATCTTACGCGCCGTCAATCAGTTTGGGGGAACGGGTGGCATTCACGCGCTTATTTTTGGTTTTTCTGTTTTGCCCTAATCGACTTCTGCGTGTAGAGAAAAGGAGAGAGAAAAACCGCCGATAAGATTCCGTACAACCCGTCCGATATCCCGTCTCCGATCCCGCCGCGACTCGGTCTCGAGATTTGCTAATATTCCGGATCTCCGTCGTTAATTCGCCTCCGTTCCGATCTGTGTTAAAACTAGGTCAGTCGGTGCTCGATTCTATCTCAGTTTTCTCTTTGTTCTTCTTCTTCATCTTATAACTTCGCGGCGTAGATATTCGTGGTACAAGTAATCTACCGTTAATCTGATTATCGTTTTGAATTGCGATTCTGTAGAGTTAAGTTTAACGATGGATCCGATGGATATAGTTGGAAAATCAAAGGAAGATGCTTCGCTTCCAAAAGGTTCGGCCTCTTTTCTTTCCTTGGATCTATGCTACCATTATTTTTCTTGAAGAGTTTGCAATTAAGGATTAAATTGGTGGTAAATTGAATAAATTTTGTAAACCAAGCTCTATCAATGGCTCCAGGTTAATCAATCCAATGCTGAAAAGGAAGCATCGGAAACTCTTTTTATGTTATGGAATCAATGAAAAATCAGTAATTTCAACAAAATTCTTATTTTTTTTGTCTGCTAAACAATATGTTTGTTCTTGTGAAATTTCAGCTACCATGACTAAAATTATAAAAGAGATGTTACCCGCGGATGTTCGTGTTGCTAGAGATGCTCAAGATCTTCTGATCGAGTGTTGTGTAGGTAAGACGATCAGTCTTCTGATTTCTCAACAAATCTTTATTATGAGGTATATGAAGCTGATCGTCGTTTCAAACTGCTATTCCTTCTAACGTTCGTCAATTTATGAAACGTTATCGCAGAGTTCATAAATCTTATATCCTCGGAGTCTAATGAAGTCTGTAACAAAGAGGATAAACGAACAATCGCCCCTGAGCATGTACTTAAAGCACTACAGGTTTGGTTTTACCTTCAGAATGTATATCCATCCATAAGAAACAAATATGTATGAAACAGGTTCTTGGCTTTGTTCATGTACATGAAACAGGTTCTTGGCTTTGGGGAATACGTCGAAGAAGTCTACGCTGCTTATGAGCAACATAAATATGAAACCATGGTAAGATCCATGACACCCATTACTTAAGTTCCAGACCAGAAATTAAAAATTAAAGATGTAACTGGTTTTCCTGCGTTTTGCAAAATCTGCAGCAAGATTCACAGAGGAGTGTGAAGATAAACAGCGGAGCAGAGATGACGGAAGAAGAAGCAGCAGCGGAACAACAAAGAATGTTTGCGGAAGCTCGAGCAAGAATGAATGGAGGTGTTTCAGTTCCTCAACCAGAGCAACTAGAAACACAACAGTCAAGTCTTCAAAGCTAATCAAGAAATACCGTAAGGGGGAATCCTTTTTTAACATTATTCTTTTGACTTCTTTTTTTTCCTAGCATTTCTCTGTAAAGTGCAAAAATTCGTCGTCTTGGTGTTTATATGCTCTTTACATTTTAACCTAGATATGTGTTTTTTTTTTTTGAATTTAAAATCACTTGGTGATTCAGATGTAATTAGTAAGCATTGTCTTGTTTCTTTGCAACTGTCGTTTTCAGATCCTTGTTCCCTATTCCGTATGTTTATAACTTGATTATTCTAAGTGCTAGATCTCGATTTCAGTTTTGATTTCAAGACTGACCACCTAATCTGATGTGATACTACATGAACATAAGTATAGACGATCACCTTTTTGTACGCATAAAATATGTTAAGACAGTATTTGTAGCATAAGAAAGAATACGTGAAAAAAACCCAATCAAACAGGTTTTGTGATGTCCGTGATTCTCTAATTAGGCCCCAAAAAGTATCTGTCTGAGTGGCCTGTTAATGAAGCCCGGTTACGGTCGACTCGGAAAATGCACTTCAAATAAAAGATGGAGATGCGGGGTATCGATCCCCGTGCCTCTCGCATGCTAAGCGAGCGCTCTACCATCTGAGCTACATCCCCATTGTTACTTTATTATAATATTTTTTAAATATTCCTAGTAAGATTCTTGGCCCTGTTCTTTTAGGTGTCGCTGGGACACACTCCGGCGACTGAATACAAAGAAAAATAAAGGGAGCTGCTGCTGAATTGAGATGGTGGTTGTCGCTGAGTAGAAAATATGTATATTATACAAACGACTATTTTTTTAAAGATAAAAAAATGTCTCAACGTTACCATAATCGTTAATAGCGACAGCCTCTTTACATTCTTAAGTGACAAGCAACTTGTGCTAATGACATATTTTTGTGTTGCTTACGACGAAGTTTCGGACAAGGCCGTTATCTCCCAAACGCTCGAATAAAAACAAACTCAAACAATGAATTCTAATAAAAAAAATACTCATTCCAACACATAGAATGTACACATTCTTCAATATTATTTTCCTCGTACTCATACACATTACATGCATTCCTCATTCTGAACCACGGTACAATGCGTTTGGTATGGTACTTATGATTACAACACAGTCGAACCGCTTTTTTCATGATATTCATCATCTCATCTTTGCAAACCGCACTCTTATCGTTCTCAAAATCCATCTGAACCGTTGGAAGATCCATGATGAAAGATTTGGTATTCCTGGCTTCAGCAAATTGTTCAAACAACATCTCATACTTGGTTGTATGAATATAATCGTCATGATGAACAACAATATACACAGCTCTATGTGTTCCACAGTAAAGTTCAAACTAACCCCGATATTTTCCCAAACCATGCAGTTAAAGCCAGAGGAGGAGTTGAGAGTTTGAGTTAAGAATGTGTTTAATTAAACCTTACGTCCCTAATACATTGTTTTATTGATTAATTGTGTAATTTTGTTTAGGCAAAGAAGAATGGATTTAATTAACTCTCTGCCCTTCGCCGACATTATACGGACTTTTTTTTTTTTTTTGTCAAACGTGTGGTTTTTGACTTTAAAAGCTGTTATTTTATCCAGTAGAGAAGCAATCTAATTTATTTTTATGTAAATATTTATTTTTATAAAAAGTATTCGACCATTTTATTATTAATATTATAATTATTGCTATAGAAAATTTGTTTACATGATAGAATGAAAATAATAAACTTATTAATGTAAAAAAAAGTTGATGTCAAATTTCTATTTTGTAAAGTGGTTTATTTTTGAAAGCATACTCTTAAATTCTTAATAATGCAATTAATTTCGATCCGGTTTAATTTTTGCGTCTATTTTTAAGGTCATAATTCCACCGCTGCGACGAGAGAGGAGCACAGAGATCTATCGTTCGTTTTTTTCCCGGAAAATCTGGGGAAAAAAAGGAAGAAAATTTCCATCGGATCCTCAGAGAAAAACTCGACTCTCTAGTCCACGAGTTTTGTTCACCTCTCCTTCGTTAATCGCTCGACGCCTCTTCGTCAGTTTCCTGTATTCGCTTTTTCTTCTCTTTTTTTTTTTGTTTTTTTTCTTAATCTCTCCCTCACCGTTCGATTTTTTCCCCGAGTTGATGTTGATTTCTGATCAGATCTAGTTTAGGATAGGTAGAATTTACCAGAGATTATGTTTATGGATCGAGAGAGAAGGATTTCTGGTCGCAATGGGACTCCAGAATACAGCAACGGAAAATTCCGCGATGATAATGGTTACGGATTCTTAGATCGATCGGAAAATTCCCGCGAGAGGAGTCCTTCTAGATCGAAGATCCTTCGGATCCCGTCGCCGACATCGTCTCCTCCACCTTCCAGTTCTTCCCCGACATTTCCAGGTTCCAACTCCCCTGACCGTGGCTATATCGAGCACCGCGTCTCCAAGTTCGATACTCTCGCCGGCATTGCCATAAGATACGGCGTTGAGGTAAAAATTCTACGTCTTCCGCTAACGATTTTCTGCTTTTTGTTTCCCAAATTTGGCGATGAGATTAGGTTTGATGTAGCACTGCGATTTGGTCTCGCTATTTCCAGCTCCAGAATATTTTTGACTTTGCAAAGGTTGTTGCTTGATATTGACATTCAACGGTATTTTTTAATTAGAGACAAAGGTAGAATTTGAGTTAATGGTTCTGGTAAAAGGCATTGATTTGTTTTTTTTTTTTTTGGAATTACGGCATGATGAAGAACACATGAGGAAAAAGTGTATGCTTTTGATGTTCTGATTTTTACTTTTTGTGTGGTAAAAATTTCTACTTCAGGTTGCAGATGTCAAAAAGATGAATGGTCTTGTTACTGATCTTCAAATGTTTGCACTCAAGTCT
The DNA here is from genome assembly GCA_039880935.1 of Streptanthus diversifolius. Lineage (NCBI taxonomy): Eukaryota > Viridiplantae > Streptophyta > Magnoliopsida > Brassicales > Brassicaceae > Streptanthus > Streptanthus diversifolius. Next base: position 23,004,541 of record JAXGFM010000010.1, on the reverse strand, counting down.
CTCCAGATCCCGTTACCTGGAAGACATCCTCCTTCTCCATGTTTATCTAATGGCTCCTTAAACCATAGGTACTTATAATACTTGTTTAAACTTATTCATTTTATGACATCTTTACCTTGCAAATTACAGCTTTGATATGCGAGCTAGCTTTAAGTTGCAGTCATGGATTCTTATTGCAAAGCAGTTTAAATTACCCAAGCTTTGTTTCTTGTCTCCCAAAGTAGAGCATTGGTTGTGTTGGACTGAAGCTGCATATTCATTATTATCACGTGATCCTCTTTTCATGGCTCTAATATATAGAATCTATATTTGCAGAGAGGGATGTTCATGCCACGAACTGGAAACACCAAACGATAGCAACAACGACGTGTTTGACTCATTCCCGTCTCTGAGATTGAAATCTTCGGGGAAGGAAGTTTCTCCAGCCATGTATTCACTGCAAGGTTATTACGATCTAAAACCAGCAAACAGAACAGTTTCTGAAGGAGGATGCTTCGAGATCGGAACTTATAAGACAGGACCGTCTCATCATCTATCGAACAACGGTGATAATCAATACCTCAGACCTTTCCCATCCACAAATACTCCCTTAAATCACCACAGGAAATCGAGAAGCTTGGTCAATGCACTTCTCGAAGAGGTCAACCAATCACCAGATAACAGCACCTCTCAAGAACCAAATTCCGATAAGTTTATGAGAAGACGCCAAAAATCAGAAGCCGACTTTTCATCCCGGACTCCAGAACTTCTGTTGAAAGAAGAGAACAGTAGCATCAATGGCGGGTTTTTATCAATAGCAGGAAAAGGTTTAGCTTTGAGATCGAAAGCCTCAAGTAGAACTAATCTATCAGCAGAAGCTGATACCGGTAATTACAGTCCGTTACCAATCAACTTGATGGATGCTCCAGTTTCAGACAGCTTTGGCAGTGTAAGAAAATCGTCGAGTGCATCGAGTCTACAAGATCCAGACGGTAACAGCAATAACGGTTCATCACTGTCTCTATGGCCGACTTCTAAATGGAGCTTGAAACCTGATTTGCTTACACCTGCGGCTATTACAAGCTCAATCTTTGATGGATTACCAAAGCCTTTAACTGGTCGGAGAAACAAAACGGCCATGGACTAAAAAAGGTCAGGTTCTCGTTATTTTACTGTCCCATTCTTTTTGAAACTATACAAATCAGAAGCAGAAGAAGCTGTTTAGGCTTAATGCGGAGTAAATAGAAGAGATTAGAGAAAATTTGGAGGAAGAAAGAAAAATTACCAAATTGAAAATTTCGAAGAAGGAAGGAAGGAAGGTTGTGATAGTGATGTAATGATGGTTTTTATTTTTTTTCTCTTTTGTAAGTTATAAAAGTAATTTGTACCATGAGGTTTTATCGGCAAAATCCGTAGCGTAGTCAAAATTTTTTTTTATTATAATGAACATTGCCACACAGTACTAAAAATGTATTTCATGCATTTATTTAATAATGTTTTTGTTGAAATAAAAAGGCTCTCGGTATGTTGATGCATCTCGAGTTGAACCACACTGAAATTGTTCGCTTATAAGATTTGCACTAAAAAAAAAAAGAAGCTATTTTTTCCTTTCCTTTTTTGGGAAAAAAGAATAAAAAAAAAAAGAATAATGCTTTCCAGACAGAAGTCAGGGTTGAGTACTTGAGTTGTCGGCTCGTTGACTAAATGCCAATGCACCGTGTGAACGTGTTAGCTCAACTGCTTTGAAAATTCGGGAATCAATCAAACGAGCGCGTTTAAGTAATATAATGTAATATCTTCATCAAGATTTAAAAATATATTAGAATTAAAAATATTTGTTGTTGATGAAGTATATTACATAATGCTTCGTGGTTAAAACAAAAGTTCAGTATAAAAGTACATAAAAAATTGCAAGTGTTTAAACAAAATGGAACAACCAAACGCATACGAATCCCCGACCTAATATATATCCAAAATGCATGATACGAGAATCGCCACCCACCCGTCACTGTTGCCGTCGTCAACGCAGCCGCACTGTCACCGCTTTCGTCATCGTTATCTCCATCACCTCCACTTCTGCCGCCATCATTGCTGCTTCTGTCCAGAGCCGATCCTTAGATTACATGGGCTTCAAGCACAAACCAACTTTGTAGGTCACTTAATTATGAATTGTAAAAAAAATAAAAATATGTATGACTAAATTTAAAGAGGATTCAAACCTCTTACCACTAAATTTCTTCCTAATGCTTATATCCAAAAATAATTACTTATTACACTAAAAAAAACCCCAAACACATGCTTGACTTGCTTCTATCCAGGACCGGCTCTACTTCTGCCACGACCGTGAAAAGCCATGTGAAAAATGCGCAGTAGTGGCAACAGAAGTGATTTTTGGCTGTGAATGTTAAAAAATGTAATAGCACAACTGGTCACAACACATATTGTATTTAAACAGTCGAAAACTAGTCTTTACCTCGAGACTACGCAGAAACTTGGTCCAACCAGGACTCATCTCCACCACTCCGGCTTCAGAAGTGTAAACCTAGCAAGAGATAATGTACTCGAAATTGAAGTCAACATAAAAATCAGGAAGCCAGATAATGTACTAAACAATTTGTAGGCAACATACAGATCATGCATATCAAGGAACTAAATCATTCATAGAGCCCATTCTATAGTCATTATCAGAAATCCACACAAATGCACAATGCTCGTTAAGTTGGTTTATTCGCTTAGGCAAGTAAATTGCTAACCCAATCTGACATGACAGCTGTATTTTTTTCTCAATAGCAAAAAAAGAAAGAAATAGAACTGTATTTGTTATTTCTTCAGTTTTCAATCCTTACTAGCACAAAAGCGAGAACAGCAGTTTCTTCTCCAACAGTACTCACTGTTGTTATGGAACAAAAGTTCACAATGTGTCACCAACACAAACATGACTTGAAAGGATATTAATTTCTGGGATCTGGAAACCTCATAGATTGAACTACAAGCCATAGACAAGTTTGGTTGAGAAGATATATGTCTCGGCCACAAAAAGGAACACTACCTCAAGTCCTCAACAAACTTCACATAAGCAATGCGCAAGATTCAATATGGATATTCATGTAAAACCGGCTGCATGAGGTCGCTCTATACATGCATGCTTCATGTTCCTGCTAAAGGTTCCAGGCAGGACAGCCTAGATTATGCAGAGAAGAGACATTTGTCAAGAACAACAAAAATGGACCTTAAGTTAATGAGCAGAATAGCATCATTGCCTCACTATTCGTTGGAGATATTATACAGAGGTTAGCAATACGAGTTCTCATACACTAATGTCGTCTAGGACGAACTGTAGAGACTACACCATATAACTCCAAAGTGACTTTACCCACAAACAACAAGAAACAATAAACAAACAGATCTCCATTTTGGGAACCTATATTAAGAGCAAATTAACAGACCTTGGAACTTAGTTACTTCTTTGTGTAGATACTACACTTATCGGGTGTGTATATTTTAAGATCGTGTCTCAGATAGCAGTAAAGACAGTTTTTCGTTAAATGGTTCTTATCAGACAAAGATTTCACCCAATATATTAGAACTCGAAAGCTTGAAATTCTTTAACTAGGAAAAGCTGTGTACTCATCCAAATTAGTTAAATGGTACTGATCTAAAGTACTCACCAAATTAGAAACAAGGGCATATACTGTGACGAACATGATCCGGTGATAACATTTGTCAGGAAAAATTACAATATACAGCAGTATCCTGAAAATAGCCTGAAGAGTTTTGATGCCCCTGGAAGTGAATATACCGCCAAAAAAGGTCCTTCATGGAAGGGAAAGCAGTCTATTTCGAACTGTTTGACAACCCAGAAATAAGAAAATCAGAGACAAAGAAGGTAAAACATGTTAATGAGACACTAGCAGCTTGCTATTCGAAGTGTAAAAGAACAATCAAAAGGTAGTCTACCTTAACTTTAAGATGGCCTCCAACGAACCTCAGAAGGTATATCTGGCTGAGATGGTAGCATCTGCGAAGCAGTATGACCTTGATTGGCAGATTAAAATGTTAAACATTGCAGGGAAACGCAACGAATCCCAGTTGCATGTATGAGCGGCTAATTTCAGATGACCTGATTTAGATCGTCTCACCTAAACTTGTAGGGCCAGCATGCAAATTATTAGCAGCAAGTTGATAGCTCATTGTCCCTGAAGGTGGTCTTTCTGGAAGAGGCTGAAAGAAACCTGTTGTTGCATATAAGATAAAAAGGGAGAATCATAACCAACTGATCAGCATAATGCCCATAGGTAGACATAAACATGAACAAACTGACACACAACGGTTTGAGAGGTTTCTCGCATATACATACCATCTGTAACTGTAAGAGAGCCTGGAAGTGGGTTTTTTCCACTTATCCAGGCTCCAGGTTGAGTATCTGTACGACGTGCATTTGAAGGCATCCGCCATGGATCCTCATTCATATGTCGCCGCATATCAACTGGCTGAGAAGGAAAAGGGTAAGGATGAGGAGAGGAGGAGCGTTCGGGTAGTGATTCAGCAATCCGGCTTGGAAGGGAAAAATGGCTGGATGGTGCTGGGGCGAGATCCCTAGTCCCTGGGCTCTGTCCGAAAGAGGTATTGCTAGGCCGAAGCCGTTGGTTCTGTAATGACGCTTTATGTTTATAAAACGCGTCGTCATCAGCATGCCTTCCATGTGCAGTGTTTACGAGTGCTTTGACAACTTGATTACTCTGCATATAAATCAAAAGTATAGGCCAATGTCGATTGAGAAATTACAAAATAACTAAATCAGAAAACGAGAGAAATCAGAGGGCTTACAGTGGCAATGCTAGACCGCTGCATAGATATCTGGTATTCATGTTGCAATACTGGATATGATGGGGGAGCGAATCCTGGTTGAAGGGGTAATGAAGGATAGCTTCGCTTGGACGGTTGAGTTATTGATGATTGGGAAGGTGGCAATGGAGCTGGTTGTGGAGGTGAACATTGCTCATAGAGAGGTGGCGGTGGTGGCAGCTGCGGTGGAGATGATGGGGGTGGAGGCGGGGATGAGGGTGGAGGAGAAGGAGGCAGAGGAGGGGGAGATGGAGGAGATTCATGAGGTAGCGGAGGAGAACCCTCTGGAAGAGAAGGCAGCTCAGTTGCAGTGGTTGCAGCCAGTGAATCCTCCTTCGTTTCAATCCCACAGACATACGAAGGTTCTTCATCTCTCGGCTTATAAGAAGCATCTTCCAATTCACGCACACCATTGACAGCCTCTAAAACACAGTGAGGTTTATCACTCGAACTATCATGTGCCTCTAATTTTCCTAAAGCATGGACTGGGTCTTCGATATTTGTGTTTTCAACTTCCCGTGATGTGGTTGGAAGATCCTCCTCTTCTTCACCATCTCCAAAAGTGTGAGAATATAAAAACCCAGGCAGCTGAAAACTCGCATTGCTGCAGAAAAAACTCGTTAATATATTATCATTCAGAACCGCACCAAATCTGTCTCTAACAACATGCCCATCAAAAAACTAAATCAAATCTAAAAAATTAAATACCTCCCATACTCATCAACAAGCATCCCTTCCATTTCCCTTATAGGGTCATCTACAGCACGCTCAGATCTCGAAGGACGTCTTAAGGTAAACCCAGCAGTTGCATCACCACCGGAGGTACTAATATCACCAATATAGCGACGCAGAAGAGAATCCGGGAAAATCTTCCTCTCAAGCCACAACCTCAACACCTAGCAGGAGCAATTAATTATTGATTCTGAACAGCAAAAACATGAGTGTCATCGAACGAACAAAAAGAAAAAGAACCTTGCGACATTTATGACGATTTTCACGAGCACCAGTCCCTGGAGGAGCAGCGGCACCTAGAAGACGTGGCAAGGCTGCCTGCACAGTAGGAATATACAAAGCGCCAGCTATACCTAAGGAAGAATTCACATGCATCATGAAGTATCACTTTAACTGTATTGTTGTACATAAGACAAACAAAGATATTCCCTTTGACTGCAGACAGAAATACAGCAATAGTGTACAAATACCGTGAGCACCTCAGAAAAATTAACCATTTGGGAAGAGGTATTGCAACCATTTGGGAGGAAGCCTTACCTTTTTGACTATGGGAACACTGGATGATCGAATCAACGAGAAAGAACAAGTTCACCTTACGGCGGAAATGAGGCTCACTTTCCAGCTTTCGTATGAGAAGTTCCACAACCTACAAAACACAATAAAAATTTGCCCATCAATAGCTGCTCTCAGCATCTCACACATCAAACGCTGTAGATAGTTTTGTCGAAACATTTATCTAAGTTTCACAAACAAGAAATTTGAGCCAGCAAAGGTACACTTCTAAATTGACTCTTCATTTGCAGTCTATTCCTAAAATCCTGGCAAACAGCCTTCAGAAAGAGGAAAAAAATACAAATGTTGCCAAATCTGAGGTACCACAATTTAACTTACCTCACTGGCATTCCCATACTTGGCACAATCAATTGCCTGGCGTGTTGCACGTCCAATACTTTCCTTCGTTCTGGATAAGGTCTCTATCATTCCCTCGAAAGCATCTCGAGAAATTGCAGCCTCAGTACCAGCATCTATAACTGATATATGCGCTGAGTTAACTCTTCTCTCTTCGTTCTCTTCAATCTCAGCTTCGTTACTTGATGCGGACTGGTGACCATGAATTGATGGAGTCGGATCTTCTTGATGTCCCTGAGCAACAATCACCATGGCATCGCCAGCAGAAGATGAAACATTATGAACCATGAAAGGGCTACTATTTCTCAACTGCGTCTCACCGATGCCAAAGAATTTATGGTCTAGATTCACAAACGGTGAAGTATGTGTATGTGCTTGTTTTCTTTTTGCTTGGGCAGCTGCAATCAGATTTTTCATAGATGAAAAAGAATCAGACATCCCAGAACTGATCAATGGGACACTTCCATTTTCTTGATTGACATCAATCCTACAATAAGAAAAACACAAAGACTATAACCTCCAAGCGAAATAAAAACATACCAATGACATAGGGATACACAAAAACATACTTCCCAGCGGACAAGTTCACAGAAGTGTCTCTTGGCACTCCAGAATCGTTTAAACGAGTTGCAACTTTTGGAGCGTCTGCTGGTTTTTCCCCTAAATCTGGTTTGCTTCTCTGATTTGCTGTCTGAGATTGAGAAGAGCTTACTTTATCAGAATCAGCCACTGCATCCTTAAAAGAATCACCTTGACATTTTTTTGACATCCCCATACCAGAGACTTTTGCAAGTTTATTCTGTACTGCCACCTGGTCATTAGTTGAAACCAACTGAGGGGACTTCTTAGGAGATCTCAAGATCTGGTTGACATTCTTTGTGGGCAACTTGATGACTGGTTTACCCATAGACGAGCTGTTCGAAAGGCCCTCCACGCTATCTGGCATTCCTACACCAGAGACTTTTGCAGTTTTACTTTGTCCTGTCACCTGTTTCTTTAACGAAACAAGCTGAGGGGACTTCTTAGGAGATCTCAAGATTGGCTTCTTACTCTTTCCGAGCAGCTCGGTCACTGGTTTTCCCAAAGGCGAGTTATATGAAAGTCCCTCCACGCTAGCAGGTAGGGCAAGTGAAGCATCCTTGTTATGTTTACACAGAGGAACGTTCCCTGTTTCAGCACTTTCTGCGGATCCAGCTAATAGCTTCGCTTTAATAGAAGTATCATGGGATGCCTTAGCACTTTTAGGAACATCAGTAGAAGCCGAAGTAGCTTTGAGAACATTGGTATTTCCTCCATGTACTGGAGTCTTTGGATCTTCATCATCATCTTCATCAAAAATGTAAACTGCCCTCCGTCTCTTAGGCAGCTGAGCAGCTGGAGCCTTCACATAGCCAGCAGAAGATGAACTAATCTTCCGTTCTGGATGATTTGTCCCCTCTTTATCACGAGAACCAGAAAAAGAGGAAACACTTGTGTGCTCCACGGTCTGTTTGCGGCGCTTTGTATAAGCGACCACTTCCTCATCATATTGAATTTTTCCTCCCCGAGCACTTACCCCTGACACAATCTCCGACTTTAGACTTAATACAACCCCAGGAGAATCAGATTTTACAGCTCTGCCTTCACCAGCAGGACAAAGACGTTTGCTCTTACATTGTCTTTGATCCTTCGCGTCTTCAGACCGTTGCCTCTTAGCAGCACGTTTACTTTTATCTACTCCGGACGCAGACTTTCCAAGTTCGCTTTCAACCCTCTTTTTCTTACCCAAAATCCCATTTTTAGAGCCAAGTGCATACTTATGCTTATCACTGGAGACTTCAGCGCTAGGGTTCTCTTTCAGCAACTTCTTTGACTTTTTACAACTAGCGATGTTAAAATCCGAAACCACCTTATTGTCAAAAGGTTTCTTACTGCCCTTTAATTTCTGGTTTGGACCAATGAGATTTTTATCTGTAGCAGCTCGACTATTAGGCACACGTTTGTCTCTATGAACCTCATCTTTACATCTTTTATCCAAGTCACCCGCTATCTTCTTTATTATTCTCTGACCGATGACTGAATCCTTTCCAGCACCATCACGATGCTCAGTGCAAGTGACACCATCAATTTTTTCATCAAAATCTGCTACTTTTGAAATAGGGTCAAATGATCCGTACTTCAGTGGCTCACCACCCGGGGATGAATCTTCCTTTCCTATGTCAGGCTTTGTCTCTGCACCATTATTCTCAACTAATTTATTGAGACAAGGATCCGCCCTAGAATCGAGCATATCAGAATTCCCATCACTACCAGATTCTCTATGATTAGTTCCATCCAATGTCTTAGGCTTCGTCAAACTAGGCTCAACAGCATTCAAAAGAGTCTCACTACCCAAATGATCCGACTTGTGATTCTGCGACTCTTCAAATGCAGCGGAGATTTCCTCCACAGCTTGTGAAAAGTACTTGACCGTTTTACCTTGACATCTTTTTGATAATTTATTCTTTGCCTCAGTAGTGAAGACTTGAATATCAGGTGGAGAAACAAAAGCTCTGCATTCGAGTATGATTACTTGGTCAACGACTAATATTGAGAAAACAAAATCACACTCCAATAACAAGGAAAAACAAAGAAGTGCTGTTGCCATCAGGGAGGGAACTACCTAATTAAAGAAACATGATGAATCGACTAGACGAAAATGCATATAGCTTTCTTATGTCATGATAAGATAAATCTCAACCCATCAACAATCAGTAGACACAGAAGAGGCCTGCTTACATTTCCTGTGTTCCAAAGAACTGAACAAAGTATTTTTTTGGGTCTGGAGCATGATCCCAGTCTTTGGGCCGGCCGATCTGAAACACAAACCAATTACTTCACAGGAGATAGTTAAGTCAAACTGAAAAATCCCACGCAGCTCAATCAGAATTATAGCAATTCAAACACTCTAAAAGATACTACATAGCAATAAGCAAGATGACTTTATTAATGGCTTCAAACTTCACTCAACTTCAGCACAAAAAAGAGATTTTAAACCAGCCTTGTCATGAAGTTTACTAAGGTGAGACATTCAAGGAGGAAACAGAGGATTGGAGCTATTCAGAAGAACCTTAGACAATTTCAATTTGTCCATCAACAGAACGCCGTAAATTAAGCTAACACAAAGAAGCCCCTATTATCTAGAGCCAAACTTAACCCCTAGAAAACATAGACGAAAGTAGGAACTATAGGGCTTAGAGAATAGCTAAAACCAAAAACGAGCAGAAGAAAACTGCCAAACAACAGTATGTGCAAAACCAAAAAAAAAAAAATCATGATCATGAATCAAAAACGTCAGGAAGCCGAGCATCAACGGCGAGAGAGAGCAGAACACGAACCTTAGCAGGCCATGCAGGGAAGCCTTTGACTTTAGCAAGAACGAGAGCACCCAGTCTCAACTCTCCTTTCGCCGGGCCTTTGTTCGCTCCTCTTTTACGCCCAGGAGCCATTGGCGAGACTAACTAAAAACCCTAATTTTGAGTTCAGATAGGAGCACCGAACGGAACCCCCAATTCCAAACAAACCCAGAGAATCAGTAAGAAGCTCGGACTCTTCAACGGAGATATTTTTCCGCCGTAAAAAAACCCGCAGCAGGTGGAGACAGTTAGGGCTTCAACGTAACGAGCAATGGCGAAGAAACGAGCGGGAGCGAGAGAGAGAGAGAGAGAGAAACAGAATCCGTGGAAAAAGAAAGAGAGACGAAGGGATTTAGGGCAAAAAGATAGAAAATTTCGTCGGAGTTTTTTGTGAGATTAAGCTACAGAGAAACTGGTTTACTCACGTTGCCGCCTTTTCCTCTCCCTCCCCTTGTCACAACTATCACGTTCGATGGGATCACTATTTTTTTCCTTTTTTATTTTTCCTTCTTTTAATTAACTTTTTTTCTGCCTAATTTTGCAAAATCATTTCGAGACTTAGAGATATCAAGAGAGATTAAATACTACTCAGTTGCGAGGAGCATAGACAATATAAAGCAAAGAACCGAGAAATGATTTCTTTTAAGAGTTTTAACATAAGACTGCACTGGACTTTCTAAGACTATGCGGCACAAGCATTTTATACTTGTTGTTCGATTGGAGAACCCAAAGCCATTCATATATCCACTGACGCATTTAGCTAAACCGAAAACAGTCTAAAGAATGTATTCATATGACAAAGAAAAAAAAGGGTCAGCGAGATAACCCCTCTGCAGAGCGTATCGTCATCAACAAAACTGGTAAAAAGGAGAAAAGAGGAAAAAAAATATTACTTTGATTACCAGTTTCTCCCCTAACTCGAACTTTGATCTTTGCTTTCATTTCCAACAGCATCTTTCACCAGCTCCATTGGTCTTTCATCAATAACTTCATCGATTATACCAAACGCTTTAGCCTCTTGAGGAGTCATGAAATAATCCCTATCCATATTCTTCTGAATCACATCAATGGATTGCCCTGTGTGTTTTACATACAGCTGGTTTAAGGCATCCCATACACGAACGATCTGCTTTGTATGGATTGTCATATCTTTAGCTTGTCCACTATATCCTCCTGAAGGTTGATGAATCATGACGGTTGCATTTGGGAGTGACCGTCTTTGTCCTTTAGCACCTGCTGCCAAAAGTAGAGAAGCCATGGACGCAGCTTGGCCTAAGCAAATCGTGCTAATTGGGGAACGAATGTATTGCATAGTATCATAAATTGCAAGACCTGTAATTGCAAGATAACCATAATGGATCAACATACAAGGAACATTCCATTAGTAAAAAGAGATTTCATTGAAAAAGTTTAGACAAAGATCCAATATTCCAGAAATTTCATTCCATGAATCCATTGAGTTTTATACTAATCACTATCATCTTCTACAAAAACCTGCATAATGCAAGTAAATTCTCAATTTCCAATCCAATATCCCGGGGAACATACTAAAGATCAAAGCTGAAGAACATAGCAATCGGATCCATGGAAATTAGCAACAACACTCCAAAAAGATCATAACCAGAAATCGGAAAAGGTTTAAAATTAGAGGGAGATCAAGCGTACCGGCAGTGACATGTCCGCCTGGTGAATTAAGGTACATATGAATCGGTTTTGAAGGATTCTCAGACTCGAGGTAGAGAAGCTGAGCCACGACGACGTGGGACGTGTCGTCGTTTATGGGGCCATTGATACAGATTATACGCTCCTTGAGCAATCGCGAGAAGATATCGTAAGCTCTCTCGCCTCGAGATGAATGCTCAATAACCATCGGAATTACACTGTAGCTTCTTCTCGCTATGGCAGTGGTTATCGCCATCGGCGATGGGGTCAATAGCCTCTTCGCGACGGAAATCGGACCCATCATGACCCAAATTTCTAGGGTTCCGCTCCTGAGAAAGAGGGGAAGAAGCAGAAGACGCTGATAGTAGCGAATGCATTTTTCTTCTTCTTAATGAATAGTAGAATAACTCTATTTTTCTTACCAAAATAAATAAATCATTTCGTTACTACCTTTTACCAGAAATGTGTGTGTTTTTCTTTTTGGGTTGAAATGTTTGTTTTATGATCAAATTGGTTGAGATAATCTAATTTTTGTTAATAAAATGTTTAGAAAATGCAAATATTTTTTCTTTAATACTTTTTCACATATAAGTTTTTGGTGGAAAATTTAACTTTATAAAATATTTAAAAAAACATTAAAATAGTTTTATTTTTAACAATAAAAAATAATCTGAAAACGTCTTTCTTTTCTTTTGAGAAATTCTATAAAGATTATAAGAGACTAAAACCCATATGTTCTTTCGTGAGTGATTTTATTTCTTTATTTTTTTAAAAAAAAAATTGTTACATAAAATCATGTTAATGCTAAATATATAAAAAAGAGACTATACCCATAAAGATGCTCTAATGAAGCTATCATTAACAATAAAATCCACACAAACCACACTTGAAAATACTTTGCATATAATTTGTGGTTAGGGTTTAAATAAATAAAATATATAAGTGTTTTGTTAATTCATCTTGGTTGGATAACCGAAAAGCTTCTACGATTATAAGTACGATTGAGAGAGAGAGAGATAAATGCAATTAAAATGTAAAGAAATTATAACCATAATTATACTGGAAGAAATAAACAGTATAATTGTGGAAGCTCAGTATAAATTGGATGTAAAAGATATAAATATATAAAAATATATATATATATACTGACCAAGAGTTCTTTTACAGAAATCATCATAAAATCTAAAATGTGGATAACTAACGAAGAAGAACTCCCAAATGGAAGAAGGAAATTACGCGTGCAAAGTTGATCAAGTTAAAAGAAATTATTGAGTCAAAACAAAACAAAAACTGATATCTGAAACTTGGGTCCCATGATGTTTTACAATTTTATACTATTTGTCTGACTACGTCACTTTCATCAAATTCATATATAAGCACATCCAGATTTCTAAAAAAGTTTTTTAAGATTAAAAATAAAAAACATAATTAAAAAATCTAAAAATTTAGAATAGGATTTTAAGAACCACTTAAAAAACCTATGTCACAAGTGTCATTTAAACATATATTAACTTTTTAAAAAATATTTATTAAATTATATTATATTAAAATATTAATATTTTTTTGAAAAATAAAATTTTGAAAGTTTCTCCGGTTAGAGATGGTCTAATTTTCAAAGAAAGAATAAAACTGAAAAACGTGGGCACCAAATAACACATATAAAACCAAACAACGTTATTTGCGCACTAAATGATTGTGTTGTGATTTGTTAGGTGCGATCATTATTGTCACTACCGTATTTCAATACATTTAGATCATGCAGAAAAAGCTAAAGGGATGATGGTTTCATCAACATAAGAGAAGATCGATACGTTACACACAAGAAAGAGGTAACATGAAGCAAGACGACCAGCCACATCAAAAGATATAGCCATCTCTCTCGCTCTTTCTGTCTATCACTAACCTCTTTGATCGTGTTTCCTGTATTTATATTACCATTACATTAACCATATATATTCTAAAAAGAAAATAATGATAGAAGTGCTTATAATATGTTGACCCAAAACCAACAAAAAAAGTTCATTCGACAACCGTTAAAATTCCAAATCTCTATGTTTCTAGTTCTCTCAACGACAAGCTACAGTGAAAGCCTTATATAACCAAAGAAAAAAAAATCGACCAAGAAAAAAACTCCTTAATGTGCTCCTTGATTTGTATCACGTAACATCACTGAATATCCCAATCGGTCAAGCCCAAACGTTATAAAAACCAAGAAAATTCTTAGAATACAACTAAAGGCTGCTAAATATTGACTTGTAAAAAAAACACAGCCAATATATTTTTTCATTTGTATCCATTCACAACCGATCAAACATCGTTATTAAACGGAGACACTATTTATCCATGCTTTAAAAAAACAAAAAAAATATGACCAAACCATTATATTGAGGTCGTCACAACAACTAAACGCAATTTTACCGTCCAAGAAACCCATCCAAAACGACTTTTCTTTTATACGACTCTGAATTCAATTCCGACACATACGCAGCACCGTCACTACTACTGCGTTTGCGGTTTGCCAACGCGGCCGCGCTTCTGAGACGAGGTAGAAAGTAACACCAAGTGGATGTACAGAGAATCGCACAGAGTCGACCCCAAATTAACATAATCACCAGCGTCAATACAATGACCGAAATCCCGATCACCGGGTCACACTTTCCAACCCGTGACCCGTTTTTCTCCCGAGACGGTTTCATCTCGGGTTTCCCGTAACGTGTAGAAGTGGATATCCGTTCGGTACACGTGTCTTCTCGAGAGGAACCCAACGGTTCAATAGGCTTTGGTCGGTCGGTGGTTACAACTCGTAAGTCCTTCGGTCTTGTCTGAATAAGTAAGCAAAGAACAACAAGAAGAAATTTTCAAAAACAAATTCCGAACCAAATGGTTTATTGTCACAACGGAAGATCCACAGATATGTTTTGTTGGTTTTAACTTTTCTAAAATTCAGAGGAAAACAAAAATCATGTTTGGCATAAAAGAAATTTAATTGTCTGAAAATGGTTTTTTGACAAAGAAACAAAAAAAGTGAAAAAAATCTTTTGAGATTAAACGAAAGATACCTCTTTGGTTTCCTGATTCACGGCGGCTTTATCATTAGCCGGAATATTTTCCCGATCAGTCAGACGACTTATCAGCGGAACGGGTTTCTTCTTATCAGTTTTATCTTCCACACTCGAAGTGATCGGTTTCTCCGTTTCCTCCATCGGCGCTGGTTTGATCTCGCCGTTCTTCAAGCGAGAATTAGAACATAAAAGCCACCAACTTCGCTTCTTCTTCTTCATATTCCTCTGATCACCACCCTCTTCCGCCGCAACCATCGGCTTGTCGGAGTATATTTTCCGGGAAAATCCGAAACATCCTAGAAAGTACGACGAAGACCCGATTCTTTCTCGGGCTCTCTTCTCGGTTTTGGCCATTGAAGTCGAATATGGAAGGAAAGAGAAATTGTGCATTCGTCCGTGCGAGGACTTTGAAATATCGCTCAGAGCGGTTGGATTTTATTCCCTTTTTTAGTTTAATTAAAATAATGTTATTACTGTTGACACAGTTTCGAAGATACGACGGAAATATCACGGTGACATAATAAATGATTACTTACAAAATTTGGATTATTACTATACAGTGAGTTGCATGAGTATCACAACAAAAAGTTAATATAAATTTTCACAAGATAGAGATATTTAAAAAATAATGCCAAAATAACAAATATGACAAATAAAAAGATAGGAAACAAAATTAATAGACACCGGGAAGTGGATAAAAAATTATAAGCAAAACTAAAAAAATAATTTCCTAAAAAAAACAACTTAAGAACGCATTATTATATTTGGAGAAAAAATAGAACACATTACACATTACGAAGTAAGAAATAAAGAAATGGCCATTTTCATTTGCCTTTTATAATTAGTATTCTAAATTTAAAGAATTTAATAGACTTTAATATAAATTATACCCAAGGGAAATCGGTATAAACTGGAATATTCAAAAATAATGACAGTGCAAACTCGTCCTTTGTTTATAAAGTCACCAATTTAGACGAAACATATTTAGCAAATAATAATAATAATAATAATAGTAAGAAAAACGAACCACATTATTGACGGTGGAAAGATTAGGACGAAGATTCATCTTGGGAAAATATTAATTTAATAAAAAAAGACCAAAGAATGGTTTAAAAGAAGAAAATAAGTATCGTAGTGTCCACGTTCCCAACTTCTACGTCGGACTTCTTCGTTTAGTTGTTTTTGCGATGACCTATTCGATTTTTTCCGGATATATTTTAGCAATTTGCAAAACTCATACTTAATCCAATAAAGTATGTCGAGAGTTTTCCTTATTTTGTCATTTTTTTTCACTGTACCATTTAGTGATCCATTTCATTTAATTCATAAAGATCGGTTTTCATACGAATAAAATGAAAAAAAAAAAAATACACCTTCTTTAAGGAAACCGAGACACAAATTGTTCTTCTTCTACATCGACAAAAAAACCTACTGATATAGGTTTCATTTTATTAAAAGATATTAAATAATTTTCTTGTTAGTATTCAAATTAACTATAAGGATTATAACAAAGTTAAATTATAATCTACTTGTAATAATTGTCTTTTTCATAATGCCATATTAGGCTACTCATCTGATTTCTGATCCTTGTCAATATATATTTTTTTTTTCATACAAGAAGAAGAAGGTTGATGTGATAGTGCGCCTGACTCTGATAATTATAAAAATTTGCTAATAAGAAAATATTAGTTAAACAATATTTCCTATTTTTCGTTATATACGTATTATAATTGATGATCATGTCATTCAAATCAAAGGGTCACAGATTTTAGAAACCTCATTACCAAAAGTTCATAGGAAGTAATGGTCTTATACATTCTGAAAGTTTATTTATTCAAATTTTGTTTAAATTGGATTATAATTCGGTGTTTTTTGTTTGCTGTAACATATTCACATGGAACTTTGAGGTCTAACAGTAATAGAATATCATGAAAATAAAAAGACTTTTAAGTTAAAATAAAAAAAAAGAACCAAAATGAAAACGCTATAAAAAAAGAAGAAGAAGAAGTGGGGGCGTTTTCTCTCATCTACTTCTTCTTCATATCAGAAAATAAGTAAAAAAGAAAAAAAAAAAAGAGAGGAGAAAGTGTTGGGCGATGAAGAAGAACGCACTATGGCTACTGTTCGTTCTGATGTTACCAGCAATAGCCTGTGGTAGGAAACCGGAGAAGAAGATTACGGCTTCGTCCGGAAGGAAAGAGGATGACCTTGTAACGGGTTTGCCCGGTCAACCAACGGTTAACTTCAGACATTACGCCGGTTACGTGAATCTCGAGCCTCAGCAGAAGCAAAAGGCACTTTTATATTGGTTCTTCGAAGCCCAACAAAACTCTTCTGGTCGTCCTCTCGTCCTTTGGCTCAACGGAGGTCAGTTTCTCTATCTCTCTCTCTCCCTCGTAATAGTAAAATCTTTTTCTTCTTGTTAAACTATAGTAATACAAACTTCTAATGGTTTTTAATTGAGAATGTCACTGTATTTACTAATATGGTTGACCATACATGACACGAATTCGTTTGAAGTTCCATCTGTCTTTCTTACTCTCGTTTTTGTCGACAACGACAACCCATAAGCCTGCTAATACTTTCTTAAACTTTAAGTAACTATCCAAATATTTCTCCGGTTTTCTTTTTGTTCCTCTACTTTCTTGGGAACGAGTTTCATAGTGAGTTTAAAAAATAAGGGCACACAATTGCAAGAGGAATTTAATCTAAATACAACAAAACAATCAATAAAACAAGGTTATCTTTCTCTCGAAATCAAAAAAGTTACAACTTTAGAAGGAAGAAAAGGGATCTATGATGTTGGATATCTCCTAAACTCTAGACTCTGTCCATGTCACAGCCCTTCTTCTTCCTCCTCTTTTTCGAATGGCTTAGTTGCCGAAGAAGCCTGGACCAGCACGAGAAAGCAGTTCTTGCCCCGCGTCTTTTCCCATCTTCACCATGTCCTCAAACACGTATGGACCTTTTCTTGAGGTCTCAAGAACTGTCACAAAGATGGAATACATAAGAAACGAATGATGTTTCTTCACATAGGTATATACATTAGAATGCTTCCATACCTCGAGTACCGTCAGGGGATGCAACCAATCCTCTGAAAAAGCAGTTGCCTTCTTCGTCCTTGGCCGCGTATCCAGCAATAGGAGTACGACATGAGCCATCCAGCGTTTCAAGAAACGCTCTCTCGCATGCAACCGCTAGTCTTGTTTCCTCGTGGTTCAATGAGGATAAGTAATTTGCCTACAGATGTAAAACAACAATAGATTCATTGTTCATCTACAAGCCAATCAGAGATGCAAATCCAAAGGTCCCATGAAAAGTGAACATTATCAGATTAACTAAAAAACCTCAGTTTATCTCAGAGGAATTTTTTTATATATATTTTTTTTCCAAGAGAGGTTAACATACCATTTTATCATCATCGGTTCTGCAGGCAATTCCAATTGCTCCTTGAGCAACAGCTGGAAGCATTTCATCGAGAGATAATATAGATGCGACATTCTCTGTCATACTCAGTCTCTTAAGACCAGCTAGTGCTAATAGAGTTGCGTGGACTTTTCCTCCTTGAAGCTTCGATAGCCTTGTCTGCACATTACCCCTAAAGTTTTCCTCAACCTGCAGAGGCAATAAACCCCTGTATCAGTTCAAGAAAAGATAAAATTGATCCATACGAAAATACAAATAAGAAGTGGCAGCCTCTATGTTATGACAAGATGTGAAAACATACAGCTAATGAAGGATATTTGTGGAGTATCTGCGACTTTCTCCTGAGAGAAGCTGTTCCTACAACGCTTCCAGCTGGAAGATCGGCTAACGAGGCTGCAGTGAGACAAATAAAAGCATCTCGGACATCCTCACGCACAAGGTTACAAGGTAAAACCGTTTTCTCGGGTAGATAAGTCGGGACATCTTTCATTGAATGGACAGCTATGTCGATATGACCGTTTATTAAGGCCTCGTCAATTTCTTTGGTGAAAAGCCCTTTCCCACCAATATCAGCAAGCGGCTGAGACAGAATCTTATCACCGGTGGTTTTAATGATCTCGATGTGAATAGCTCCATCTTCAGTGAGTTCTGGGTGTATCGCCTGGAGCTTTTCTCGTGTCTCGTATGCTTGAGCAAGTGCTAGAGGACTGTCCTACACAGTGGGAGTATATAAGGAGAAAAAACGAAAATGATAAAGACGCATCAGAGGCTGAACTCAATTCACCACTAATGTAAAATCAATCACAAGACAAGATTTGGGATAAACACAGAAACAATGCAGAGATTGTCGAAGGAGAACCCAAAGTAACATATCTCATCTCTATCCATATAAATTACACTAAATCATCCAACCATCTACATAAACACGGCAAGGGATTGACATTGTCTACTATAACACTCAAACCAATGAAGCGGATCCAACCAACGGACTTGTCAAAATCGACAATTTGATTAAGAATTAAAGAAACCAACGCTAAACCCATTAGCATTCCAGCGCTCATAGACTCAGAAGAGATTAGTGACCACACAAGAAGCAAAAGGAGAGACATTTTACCTTCCCCTTGTGCCAATTCTGATGATAGCAGTTCGGGTTTTCTGTTCCACAGCAACACAAGCTCTTACGAAGCCTGAAGAGCAGTGTTTTCGACGACATTTAGCTAGAGACGGAGAGATGGTCTGGGGAAGCGAGAATCCGATAACGGAGACCGAACCGAGGGAGCAGGAGTTGACCGGGGAAGAAGGTTGACGCGTGAAAGCGAACTTGTGAGCTTGACAGAGAGAGGAAGAAGCGATATCCATGGATTCCGAAGAGCAGAGTGCAAAAGAGAAGTGAGATTTGGAATCGTTGGAGAGATTTAGAGGGAAACAGAAAGAGATCAGAGATTTTAAGCTTCAAATGGAGTTGATAGCTCTGCCCTCTTTGAGGATTTTGGATAGGATAGTCAGATTTTATGGAACTAATCGCCTACGGATAACCCATACCAGAGTTTCGTGTTCTAATACCTTTTCCACCGTCCATTTTTCACTGTCCTAGACTCATCCTTATTGGGCGCCCATCTCATTCCCTCATGGGCCTAGGCCGTTGGGCTATCGCCTAACCCAAATCATTCTGTGCGGGTCGGGTCGTGATGGTCGGTCATCGAATATAAGGCGGGTCGGGTGGTGATGGTCGGTCATCGAATATAAGAAGAGAGCTAGGAAAATAAAAAGAAAAGAGAGAAATTAAAACAGATCGAAATCTTTGAGAAAGCGCGAGAAAGACGAGAGGATGTCGTATCTTCTACCACACCTGCACTCCGGTTGGGCTGTCGACCAGGCGATTCTGGCCGAGGAAGAGCGTCTCGTCGTCATAAGATTCGGCCATGATTGGGATGAGACTTGTATGCAGGTATGCGAAACGTTTCGATGTTGAACTCGATTCGATATGTAATGCTTAGAATCATATCCTTCGGTGCTGCAAGATTACGATCTTTTGTGTCGTTTGTTTGACAATTTTAGCCATTAGTGTGTTCTCTAGCTCGGAACTGGAGAATTTTCTCGAGTTGTTTGTGTTTGTTCCCTATAAGAGAAAGGTTCAACTGTATGTTCATTTTGTGGTTACTGCTTCGTTTTGTTTTTGCTGATTTTGATTTTGTATTAGATGGATGAGGTGCTCGCATCTGTTGCTGAGACGATCAAAAACTTTGCTGTCATGTATCTGGTGGACATAACAGAGGTTCCAGACTTCAACACCATGTACGAGCTGTATGATCCTTCAACAGTCATGTTCTTCTTTAGGAACAAACACATTATGATCGATCTTGGAACTGGTAACAATAACAAGATCAATTGGGCTCTCAAGGACAAACAGGAGTTCATTGATATCATTGAAACCGTCTTCCGCGGTGCAAGGAAGGGTCGTGGGCTGGTGATTGCTCCAAAAGATTACTCCACCAAATATCGCTACTAACCACATTCGAATGATCCTGGTCAGTTGAATATCCATATACTTTTCGGCTGTTTGCCATTTATGTATGCAAGTGCTTCGAACATGCTTCATTGAAAAAGAAACTTAGAAGCCGACAATGGGTTTATGTTCTAACTTATTCAGTATAAGGTTCTTGATCTTCTTACTTGTTCTGCGCAGTTTCAAACGATTCTCCTACTACGGAGTAACAGGTAACAAGACATTGAAAACTAGTTTTAGCAATTGGAGGAATGAAAGTTAAAATTATCAAAGATAGTCTCACCTCCTTGTGCATGTTGAGCTTCTCACGGACGCCTCTAAGCAAATCTTGTGCATCCCATTCCCACGTATTGAACTCCAGCTCCTTCTCTCCTCGGTTGCATTTGAAAACCGCGCATATAGAAGGATACTGACCAAGCAGTTATAACATTTTAAAAAATCACGGGATGTTGATAGAAGCTAGAACCAACCGACTAATGAAGCAAGCTTGGTCTTTGTTGGTATGGAGGTTGGTTTGCTTATGTGATTGTAAGTCGAGTCTCAATGAAGAAAGAAACTCTCGATAACCTCAGCTCTCTTGAATCTGCTTCAAAAGTTACGTGACATAAGAAAATATGTATAGGTAGCAAATTGTTTACCAAAATCTTAATATGCCAAACAATACACGGTTTGCCTGCAAATGTTTGATTTGCTTCACGTCCTCTAGGATGAGAAAAATGAAACTTTTTAAGAAGATATTTGTTTTGAATATAATCAACCAAATTAGTTAAGTACGATGGATAATAAGTTTTTATCAGAGGATTAGCGAAATCAATAATATATTTTCTTTTGGAAATTAATCAATATCAAAAGATGATTAAAAAAAAAAAGTCCATAATCTAGAAATATTGGGTCTGGGCTAAAATGTCAGAAAAGTGTAGCCTTTAATTGAAGAAGCCTCTTTTGTCGGCTTTTGATCGGCTGATTCTTCAAACGAAGCTCGCTGAAATTTCTTTGCTCCATTTCCGTTTTCGCCTTCACACAGTTAGGGTTCCACAAGTTGATTCGGATCGGAGCGCGTTTTTTTTGTGGCTGATCGAGAACCAATCATGTCTAGGCAAGTCGCAAGGCTTCTCGGATCTCTGTCATCTAAAGCTCGCCGTTGCTCTGAAGTTCTTCCGTCATGCCAGACTCTCAGTTCGTTGACCCAATCTCGCTCCTTTGCGTCGCATCCTCCGCCTCCTGCGGCCGTCTTCGTTGACAAAAATACTCGAGTCATGTGTCAAGGCATCACCGGAAAGAACGGGACCTTCCACACCGAGCAAGCCATTGAGTACGGCACCAAAATGGTAATATCATGAGGTTTTAAGTGTTCTTCTTCAAGTTCGAATTGGGTATTTTCTCCATTGTGCCGGTTATGATTGACAATTGAAATAACATCGGAATTACATTGGTTTCAAGGTTGTTCTCGTTTCAGCTACATAGATTTTGGTGTCCCTATAAGCTTTACTGAAATCCTCATACTGTTCTTCTTGAAACTTGAATTGGATATTTCTTCATTATGCTAATTTTATTTGTGTGTGTGTTTATTCTGTAATAGGTGGCAGGAGTGACACCAAAGAAGGGTGGAACAGAACACTTAGGTCTCCCTGTTCTCAACTCTGTTGCTGAAGCGAAGGCTGAGACCAAAGCCAATGCCTCTGTGATTTATGTTCCTGCGCCTTTCGCTGCTGCTGCTATTATGGAGGGCATACAGGCTGAGTTAGATCTTATTGTGTGCATTACCGAAGGAATCCCTCAACATGACATGGTAAATTTTCATCATCATAATGCCTTTGATATTGTTGGTTACATCTCCCTCCATGTTTATTGCAGAGGCTTGCATACCCATGTAATTGCCTCTTCTGACTTGAAATTTTTGCTGTTTCTTCTTTAAGGTACGTGTAAAGCATGCTCTTAACAGTCAATCAAAAACTAGGCTGATTGGTCCAAACTGCCCTGGGATTATCAAGCCTGGTGAATGCAAGATTGGAATTATGCCGGGATACATCCACAAGCCTGGGAAGATTGGGATTGTCTCTCGATCTGGAACCTTGACATATGAAGCTGTAAGCTCTTTTTTTATACGTCTTGCCTTTGCTGTTTTGTTCTATCTCTCTCTCTCCATCTTTACATTTTTTTATTTCACTAATTGAGTTTTTGAAGTTCTATATAGATGAGTTGTTGTTGGTTATGGATTTTGATAGAATTTCTAATGGTTGCTTTCGTTTCAACTTTCTTGCAGGTTTTCCAAACAACTGCAGTTGGTCTAGGCCAATCTACTTGTGTAGGAATTGGTGGAGATCCTTTTAACGGGACCAACTTTGTCGACTGCTTGGAGAAATTCTTTGTTGATCCTCAAACAGAAGGTATCGTTGTTTCCCAAGTAGATTAACCGTAAAGATCAATTAGTAGAACGGCAACGTGTTCACCTAATCACTTTAGACTGCAAGATTTTCTTGTCTTAGAAGGCTTCGATTCTTTTAATTCATCTCTTTTCTTAGTGTAGTTAGTAGCGTAATTGAAAGATTTTTCATATTGTCCCTGAAAGGAAACTAAGAAGAGACAGCTGGCTGTTTCAGGTATCGTTCTCATTGGAGAAATCGGAGGCACTGCAGAAGAAGATGCTGCAGCTTTGATAAAGGTAACTGAACCAACTGCGAATCTCTTTCAACTCGGTCCATTTCTCTATTCTCATTCTTAAAAGTAAACTCAACTTTTGGTTTTGATGAATATAAACAGGAAAGTGGTACTGAGAAGCCTGTTGTTGCTTTTATTGCTGGACTTACTGCACCACCGGGTCGTCGAATGGGTCATGCCGGAGGTATTTCCACAAAGCCGCCATCGAGCGCCTAAACCGGATTTCTACTTTTGGTTCGTTGCTCTCATTTGCTTCACTGGTTTTTGTTTGTTGCAGCCATTGTTTCCGGTGGCAAAGGTACGGCTCAGGACAAGATTAAGAGTCTAAATGATGCTGGAGTGAAGGTTGTTGAATCTCCGGCTAAGATAGGAGCGGCGATGTATGATCTCTTTCAAGAAAGAGGTCTTTTGAAGCAGTGAAGTGAATTTCACTAGCTCACGTTTTTTTTTTCCATCTTGAAACCTTCAAGAAGTAAAAAAAAGAAAAAAAAAAACTAATTCCTCGCCATTGATGGTTGCACGCTATTTTGGGGTTGTTTCTCTAAATTGATATTCTTTTTCCAATCAATGAGTGGTAATCAAAAGATTTCACAATGAGAAGATAAACAATTTTTGTGTACATGCTGGATTGAATAAATCGAATTTGCTTGAAATTTCTTCTAACCTTCATGAGACTTCTTCATTTTCGTTATGATCCAATTGGTTCAATTTATGATTTTAAATAGTTGTAAATGAAGCCCTGAGTTTCTTACAATAGGACAAATGAACCATGCCTTTATTTTCTTGTTTCTTTTAAATAACTCCCAACGTTTTAAAAGTCATAACGAACCCATTTTTGTTATTCTGGTCCCCAGAGATAAGATCACTGTATCATTTGCAATGCTATCTCTTTCTTTTTTGATGTTCATCTAATATACAAGTACAAGTCAGAAATAAGTTACAAAGAAACAAACATATTAACATACAAATAAACAGAATGGTGGTGGATTACCAATTATTACTTCAATGGTCTGAAAGAGATTTACTAAAGAATCAAGCAAATGAACTGACAATAGCAGCAAGCCAGCCTCTGGATTTCATAGACGAAAAGCTTTTACTGCTTTATCCAACTGGCTAATCCCTGTATGCATCTCAGATTGATATCTTGAATTTCATCTTCAATCCGCATAAAAAATGGAACTATCTGAGTTTGAACATTGGACGCAGAGCTATGCGTAACTCTTCCAGGACTGGTATTGAATATTAAAACTTTCTGCAACAAGTTTACGCCTACTGAATTTTGTTTAAATCATAGTTCAAGAGTCAATGAAGAACTGGTCCAGATAGTACTCCACAGCTAGGCCTGTAATGTTATGCGCATACGTCTGCAAAAGGTTAAGAAAAGCTTTGCTATGGATATGTTTGCATCATTCATAGAAAGGCTAATGTCATTAAGAAGAAAAGAGAAAATTTTGGTCCGGAGCAAATACCTTGTAAGAAGGAGCCGGGTCCATGGCATCAGACCAAGATTAGCAACAAGGAGATAGCTTCTCGTTGGTTTCAAAACCGAGCTTTTACCATATCATTAGCTGAAAAGCTCTGCAACCAATCTCAATAAGTATCCTCTGTCCCAAAATTACAAGCGTTTACTTCATCTTCTACTCACAACAGCTACAATAGGAAATCTGCCGTCTTTAATTAGACATGTAAGATAACATGATGTCCTGTAATCTTCCACAAATTTATTTGTAGCATCAACAGCAAGCAGGTAGTTCCTATCTACTGAAACCGGAAATCTTCCTTTATGAACCATTTCTCTGAATATCCCAAACCCGGCACTGATGTTTTCACTTGACAAGAAAGAGCTTACGAGCGATAAGTAAACAGCTGAATCAGGTTCCATTTCCTTTTCTTCCATCTCACGAAAATAAACCAAAGCTTCACTCGACCAGCCACACTTGCAAAGACCCTGAATAAGTGCCATGAAAGTAATTATATTTGGACAGCAATCTTTGCCCTTCATTTCATTCCAACGAGAGATTGCTTCTTTAGGCCTTCCACTAGCGCATAGCCCATGGATTAAGCTAGTGTAAGTAATAACATCAGGGTCTTTCTCATCCTCATACATTCTCGCAATACAGGACATGGCCCGATCAATCTCACCTTCCTTGCACCATCCATCTATCATACTGTTATAAGTAGCAACAGAAGGTTTTAGTCCTTTTGAGACCATTTCGTTAAACAGGTTATCGGCTTCAGTAGTTCGACATGCTTTACAAAGAGCTTTTATTAATACATTGTATGCAATCACGTCAGGGGAATAACCACTGGCACACATGTCTCGGAATAACTCTAAACCTTTATCCACTCCCTCATTTTTTATGAGACCATCAATTGTAGCAGTATAGGTAACCATGTGACCAAAGAAACCTTCTCCAGCCACATCATCAAGGTACTTGCAAGCATCAACGGCCCTCCCATTCTCACACAGTTTTTTTACAAGGAAGGTCGAATGCTTTATCCATGGCTCAAATCCATAAAAACGCATCTTTTTCAGCAAGCCAAGTGCTCCTGCAACATCGCATCGCTCAGTCACGCAACCATAAATACAATTAAGAGTGAATTGACTTGGTTCAACTCCTGATTCTTTCATTTTCCCCAAGAGTTTCAAGCTTTCTTCCGACCTTCCTTCTTTACACATCCCCTCAATTATGTTGTTGTACATCATAAGACTTGGACTAAGGCCGTTATGAACAATATTATGTAACAAGCTCACTGCCTTATCCACCTTATTAGCTTTGACCAAGCAGTCAATCACACTGCTAAGAGAATCCGAATCTGGGAGAATTGCTTTGTTGTGATCCTTTAGAAGCTGTATAATCGCAGACTCACCATCAAACTCATGATTTCCCATGAGGTTCTGAATAAAGTTATAAGCATCATTCACCAAATCATTCCCAATAAACCCCTCCAACAAAGTTTTGTAAAGAAGCATCACAGATATTGTGTCTATGTCTCCAATAATTACTTCTGTTATCCGACTTAATTCACTTTCTTCAGAAAATGAACGTATTAGCTTCCCAAGTATTCCTCTATCAGGTGAAATTCCCGACCTCTTAATTTCCAAATACAAACTCAGAGCCATCTCAAGATCTTTATGCTTGCAAAGTCCTCCTATCAACACATCATACAACGCAATATCAGCGTTCATACCCATCCTACGCATTTTCTCAAACAACTGAAGTGCTTTATCAATTCGAGACTCCTTTACGAACCCATGAATCAAAACACAGTATGTCTTACAGTTTAACCTAATCTGGCGTTCTTCGAGCATCTCAATCAACTCAAAAGCCTTATCCACCTGACCCCACTTACAAAATGATACAACCAAGATCGTTGAAATGTGTTCATCAAGCCAGCCTCGACTACGGATCTCATTGAAAACACTCATAGCTCTCTCGGACTTGCCAGTGTTGCAGTAAACCTGCAAAACTGGTGTAAGAGTAAATTTATCGAAATGAAACCCGCAATGCCTCATCTCCTCCAACTTCGTCTCAACCAAATCAACCGAGCTCGAATTCGACTTAGAAATCGCTTCTAGCAGACAGTTATAGGTGTACGCATTCGGAACACAAAGACCCATCTCTCTAATTCGATCAAAAACAGAACTTGCTTCTTCCACAAGCCCAGCATTACCCAGACACCGAATGAAAAAGCCTAACGCTCCAGGGGACATCAAACAGCGAGAGCTCAGAACATCTCCAACCAAAGCTTTCAGTGAGGCATTTTGTCGAGCACGTGATAGGATAGAAGCCATGGCATTGTAAGCATACATATCGTTTCTATACCCTCCCTGTTTAGAAGCCCAATTGAAAAACAGATAAGCCAAACCCCACCTTTTGAATCCATTCAAGACGGTTTCAACTACCTTGGTGTTGAGCTCGGGAGCGAGTCTCAGCAGCTCAGGGTCGTCAGGCGAAAAAGGTTGTCTTGTGAAGATCGCAATTAGGTTTTGGGCAAGCTTGGATTGATTGGGAGGAAGAAATCTGCTGTTATCTAGTTTCGTGGTGAATGGTCTGTAAAGTTGGTGTTGTTGTCTGGAGAATCGCTGGTAAAGAAGAGCGATTCGCAAGAAGGCCATTAGAGAAAACGATCGGACCAAAAACCCTTTTGGCCTGTGATTTTGTTTTCTAAAACCCCGTCTTTGGCACCTCAAGGCCGTCTTTTTTGGCAAATCTAATTGGAAACGCGATTTTTGCAAACGTTATTTTGAGTTGACAAAAGTCAACCTAAACCTTTTTTTTTTTTACATCTTTTTTGTTATATTTAATTTGGCTGTATATGATCCTTGTACAATATATGCATTTTATCTTACAGCTTACAGCAAATAGCAATCAAGTCGTATAAAAATAAAAATAAAAGTTATCATTTCAAAAGAAATGTAAAAAAGTGTAGTTTATGACAAAAATCCTTTTGCAATTACAGTATTTGTAGTTGTTTTTTTTTCGTCTTCAGTTATATCATATTGGCTGGATAAAAACATAAAATAGTTAAAGCTTTTTATTTGCTCTTTATATCGCTTCATACAAGTAACATAAGTTCATAATCACACAAACGAACGCAATACCGCAACATAAACATAATAATTAAACGCACATGCATATTTCTTCATGCTTTGTGACTTAACAATAATAAAGGTGATTTTACATTTTCTCTGAACATTTTTTATTCATTAGAAACAAATTGAATCTTTGATTTCTCAATGTTGCTAGTATTATTTTCGCTGTTAGTCTTTGGTTTAGGCTTAGGGTTACCTTTTTCAATCCCTATCGATGTGTTTGCTTCCTGGAGTAAAGGCTGATAGTGACTTGCTAAATCCTAGAATATTGACTTGATTTGGAGATTATTTGACTACATGTTACAGGCTCTATATACTTTAACATGTCAAAATTTAAAGATTTTGTTTAGAGATGACGGTCTTAATAGGTTCCAAACCGATTCAAGTCTTTGATTAAATTAGAAAATCTCTACTCTCAATTTACCTCTCTAGCTAACCAACTCAGCGGTTGTTGCTGATCTATAAAAACAGCTACAATCCACCATAACCCGCCTAGACTAATTACAATGTTCATGTGGTAGACCAATACAAGGACTTATCACACAACTCTCTTAGGTTAGCAAATGGAAGATTCGATGAAGAACATGCTCTTCTTCTTTCTGTCCTCTTCAAACCAAACATTTGGATGCTTTTGCAGGCACGAGCAGTATGTGACACAGTACAGTGCAGTATTTGTGGTCAATTGCAAAGTAGAGAAAGAGTTTTGAAACACAATACAAATCCTTTAAAAGTTGGTAAACGAATGAGAGATTCCTAGAAGAAAGAAACTCATTCTACAGACAGCGAAAGAGTGAACCTGATCATTTGCTCAACTTGTTCGACAGAGATCGGAGTCATTGACAGTGAAGAGATCTACCATTTCTTCAATGTCATTCCAAGCGAGCCTTAAAAACATTTTACTTTATGAGTTTCTTGTAAACAATCTCCGAATTGGTGTTTAGGATTTAGGGGTTTCAATAGTTTGCATATGTGTTTAGGTTTCGTGAATGTTTTTTTTTCTAAAGTGAATCTAAATTTTTAAACATTTGAAACAAAACAATGCGCAACCGCCAAACGCAAAGGAAAAAAAAACCTTATGGCGTTTACATTTTCTAAAATGATTGCAGACCAAAAGTTTAATCCATCTTATTGTAACGGGAGAAGAATAAAAAAGGAGATTTATTGCGTGATCGCCATTTTGTCTCGGATCGTCTTATTGACGCTAGTCAAAATTTCAGCAAAGACAGAAGATAAACTGATCCTGAGTCTTCAACACGAGATGACGTGGACCTTTCTGAATGGTGGAGTAAACAAAGTTTATTGGATTAATGATCTTATTATTATATTTAGTATTTATAACAAATTTCTAGTAATTTTTTTAAAAAAAATTTGGCTTATTGAATTAATCATTTATACTAAAATTTTCAAATCTTCTCTTATTAAAAATAACAATTTCATCAATGAATCTATCACACAGGATTTGATGGGATCTGATAGATAATTTTTATTTAAAAGTTAAATGAATATAAATACCAACTGTTATTATGGTATTTGAAGGATTTTTAGATTTAATTTTATTTAGTTTTAATCTAAAAATAAAAAAATTGAAAATAGTTATAAGAAAAAATATATTTTGAAATGAAAAAAAAATATTTATTGGAAATCAAAGTTAATAACAAAAAAAAATCTGTAGAAAATTTCTATGTTTTTTTTTTAAAAAAAAGTCTTACTAAATCACCAATACAATTTTATTTTATTTTAAATTTTAACAAAATTACTAATTTAAAACCTTACTAAAATCTTCAAAATTTTCAAAATCCTACCAAAATTACATATCTATATCCCTACTAAAATCCTTAAATCTTTAAAATTTATTTAAATTCCATCATATTTTAAAACTCCTAAATCTTATCAAATCGTTAATTTAATAAACTTCTTAAATAATCATCGCCAAGTGAAAGTTGAAAAAAAAAAGAGACTTGGAAGAAGATATTTGTATGAAACACGAGTTGATTCTCTTTTGGCAGAAGTGTCACTTTCTTGTATTTTCGTTCACAACCTATAATTATATTAATAATATTTAAAAAGAAAAATAAGAATGGGTTCCAGCTATTTAACACATTTGACAAGTCTCAAAATGATTCGTACATCTATACATATATTGTTCATTTTTTGGTAATTGGGTGATCATTAGCAATTAGAGTTTAAAATATACACATTCTCGATGCATTTATCCAGCTAACCCATAACTAATCATTTAACACATAGTAGATGCTTCATTTAGAAAAATCTTAAAGTATCACTCATGAATAAGTAAATTTTCTGTTAACTTTTTGTCAATTTTGTATTTATTTTATTATACTGCAATTGAGCCCAAGCAACAAAAATGGGTTAAGTAACTAAAATCTCTAACATGTCTCTCTAGGTTGGTTCCTCTGAATCTTAGGTTTGTAAACTCTGAAAAATCAAGATGCAACCAATTTTGGCCTTTATCACTTTTAATAGCTTTCGTTCATGTCGAGATCTTTTAGCAGTTTATTTATTAGAATGATAATATTTAATCTATTTATATTTTTAAGATTTAATATATTAGTTGGGTCTCGTTTTAACAAATAGGGTATCCAGACTCATGACTATGTATGGGCATGTTAGAACGACACATTACCAATAATTAAGTCGTTATATTTGTTGCAAGGCACGACAACATCTTTTTGTTTGGTTAAATCATAACAAATATCAATAGGATAATATAGTATAATGTAGAAAAATCTTGTGTCTATAAAAAAAAATCTAGATGCAACGACATATCACAGTCGGGCGTATCTGCCAGGTGGACACGACTTACTTTTTTGAAGTTACACTCCAAAAGGAATGATTATTAATACTCCGTAATGGTAATACACGTGTTCGAAAATGCGGATGTCTGGTTTCATAATCTTCCGTACAAGTGTTACACGGATACGCACTGTGATGATCAGTGTAATTATATGATGATTCGCATTTTAATGTCTTAACTGTGAAATTGAAAAAATTTACATTAAATAAATAAATTTTGATCTATTTTTAAAATTTTAAATTCCGAATATCACATCATAGATTAATAAGTTTGAGGCACAAATAAAAAATTGCAAAAATTTGATAACTTATATTACAAAAATAGTTGACGGTGATGAAAATAAGTTTCAAACTCTAAAAAATTGAAGAAAAAAACAAAATTTTATTTACAATTATACCATTAATAAAAAAGAAAAAATATACAAAAAAATACATCATATTTAACACCAAACCACATTAACTAATTAGTATCTATACGTAATCATTTAATTTATATACATTTACCCAAAAATTAGTTTCCGATTAATTCCTGATTGATCTGTGATTAATTGATTCGACGTTAGACCAAAATCATTAGCATACGTTGCCTTTAACGATACTCCGACCACAGATTAATAAGAATTATGATTATGATTATTCAAATTGCACACACGAACGCATATTATACGTGGGGATCGCAAGATCGGAGTGGTCGTATATACTCAAGCAGTAAAGTGTCAGAAAGTGCGTATTTGTCATTTTATCGGAGCCATTTATTTTAGAAACACAGAAGAAAACAATTAATCACAAAGTTTTTAGATGTGAACATTAATACTTATACTAAATTACCAAAATTGTATAAAGTAAAAAATCCTAATCAATGTTGGTGTAAAGTCGACTCACCAATCAATTACCTCATTGATTGTCTCTTATTCCACTTCTGACTCAATAGGCCCTCGACGACCATCTTTTCAACTATCGTGGAAACTGAAAATTGGAAACAGTTTTTTTTTTCCATTGCAAACTAAAAGTTCCCACGTCACCGAATTCAAATTATATATGATCATTATCACCAGAATATTTTTATTCTAAAATAAACTTAATTAATCATGAAAATTTCAAAAATAATCATAAAAAGTTTCAAGTTTGTTATATAAACTACATATATAAATAATTTTATCATTGAGAATTTTTAAAAGCATATTCATTATAAATGACATATGTTCATTATTTTAAGAGCATCTTTATTAGTATAAATTTCTCACAAAAAATCCTCAAAATTAATTATATAAGAATACTAATTAAATAATATTTTCGGTATTAACTTTTGAGAAGTTCACCCAATAATTTCTCAGATACTGTCGGGTAAGTTTCTAAGAAACTGAGATACTCAAAACAGTAATTAATTAGTATTTTTATTTTACTAATTTTTTGAAAATTCTTGTGAGAAACTCTCCGTAATAAGTACTCGTGATTAAGCTTCCGCTGTAAGCCCCAGCAACCAAATATATATGGGACCCATATTCCTATAAACTTAAATTCTCCTGCCGGAACCTGGTCCCCACGCTACAGTCAACACCGGAGTCAGCGCGTGAGCTTAAACGCGTCCGGACAAAAATACTCGCCAAAAAAAAAAACCCTCGCGGAAGTGAGCTGTGTGGGACCCACCAGCCATGTGCCCTCCTTCCTGTCTCCACCAGCTTCCTGCTACTCTGTAAATCATTTACCTCAATCTTCTTCTTGCGCCTCTTCTTCTTCTTCTTCTTCTTCTCGAGAGATAGAAAGAAGCCCCCACATAACGAAACTCTAATTCCGCCGACCCTCCATGGCGAACAATGACGGAGCAGTGACTAACGGCGTCATAGTCGAGCACACGTCAGCAATCAACAAAGGAACTCTTAACGCCGTGAAGAAACCACCGTCTAAGGATCGACACAGCAAAGTCGACGGGAGAGGGAGACGGATTCGTATGCCAATCATATGCGCAGCTCGTGTTTTCCAATTGACCAGAGAGTTAGGTCACAAATCCGACGGCCAAACCATTGAGTGGCTCCTCCGTCAAGCCGAACCTTCTATCATAGCGGCCACAGGAACAGGTACAACTCCGGCAAGTTTCTCCACCGCTTCTCTCTCCACTTCTTCCCCCTTCACACTCGGAAAGCGCGTAGTGAGAGCGGAGGAGGGAGAATCAGGCGCCGGAGGAGGAGGAGGATTAACAGTTGGACCCACAATGGGAGCTTCGTTAATGAGTGGTGGTTCTGGTGGTGGTGGGTTCTGGGCGTTTCCGGCGAGGCAGGATTTCGGACAAGTATGGAGCTTTGCCGCCGGAGCTCCGCCGGAGATGTTGTTTACACAGCAGCAGCAACCAGCTACACTCTTCGTCCGCCACCAGCAACAACAACAGCAAGCTTCAGCCGCAGCTGCAATGGGTGAGGCTTCAGCAGCTAGAGTCGGAAATTATCTCCCAGGTCATCATCTCAATTTGCTGGCTTCTTTGTCGAGTGGGAATGCCGGGTCGGGTCGGAGGGAAGAGGGTGACCCACGTTGAAAAAAGGTTCCATCTTTTGTGCTCCGTGATTAGGGATATTTGGGTATGTATAGAAAACTCGTATGTTTTATGTCATCGAAAGTGGTCAGAGACTACTTAATTTGTGTTCTTTGTGCTCAAATTTTAGTTAATTTTAAGGTTATTGCTTGTTCGATTAGGGTTTTAGGATTGAAGAATATTTGGTCTCAGAATTACTTTGGGAGAGTGATAGAGAGAGACAGTGAGATCGATTGATTGATTGGTGTCAGTAAAAACGCCATAAAGAACAGCAAAAGAAGCTATTTGTACGTTTTAAGCGTGAATTCTTTTATGGTCCTCGTCAGTGAAGTTGAGGCCACACGAACTATATTGATCTCTCAACTGGTCAAAGGATAGTAATTTGAATGTTTCTCGTGACTTTTATGAATGAGAATTGAAGACATGGAAACAAAAAAAGAAGTGAATTTATCTTAAGTTCTTGTGAAGTGGTCCTTGTCTTTTATTTTGTTATCTTATTATTTGTATTTACTGTAAGTTTGTATGGAACTTTGTGCTCGCTCTCTTTTTGGTAAAGCCTTCTCTAGTGTTTGTTTAAGCTGTGGTAGAACTGAAAAATGATTGCACCTTTTGAAAGGAAATAATAATTCTGGAAACTGTCACCCAAAAAAACAATAGGATTGTTGTTAATGTTATAGACCGAACATACTCGCGGTTCTTCGCGGTTTAACCAGTTAGACCGGATGAAATTGCTGGATGCCTTGCACTGTAGACGCAGCTGTACAAAATCAGGCGAAAACGATTTCACTCGTAAAAAGGAAGAGGATAAGAACATTGTCTCCAAGCTTACTAATCTCTATTAGAGATGAGATAACTCAGAATCGACAGACCAAGAGGAAGAAAAATGAGTATAAAAGTTATAATTAATCAGGAGGCAAAAAAAAACAAAAAACAAAAATCACATTTTTTTTACCAAAATTATAAAATCATATTTTCACATAAAAAATATAAAATTATATTGAAAATATAATTTTTTTTTGATAAAAATCGTGAAATTACATTTTCTCGTCAAAATTACAAAAGCATATTTTAAAATCAATATTTTTTATCAAAACTAAAAAATCATATTTTCTCACCAAAACTTTAAAATTATATTTTATTTTAAAAACAGTAAAATAATTTTTTTTGTATGTGAAATTACATTTTTCGCATACTGTAAATTCACATATTTAGTCATATAAATTTATATTAATTTATATGACTAAAATTAATTTATAATTATAAAATAACATTTTGAATTTTATCAAGTTGCAAATATATATTATAGTTTAATATTTAAAATTAATATAGTTAAGACTACAATTGAAAATATAATTAAATTAAAATATAAGTATTTTAGTCATTCTTTTATTAAACTCATCTAATGAAAATAAAATTTTATGAAAATTAAACAAACAAACAAACAAATATTTATTCAAATGCTTCATCCAAATGAGCATCTAAAAATTGAAACAAATATTATTCAAATAGACATCCAAATGGATGGAACATTTAGATGGATGGGTGAAAATACCAACAAACACTCTTAATCCTAATTGAACCGGTGAAATCTGATCAAACCGTTCGCAAACCGGTAGTAACCCTAAAAAAAGCCTGGTTCTTGACATTTTAGAGTTCCTGCAACGTGTCTTCTCAGCGATTTTGACCGGAAGCTCGATCTTCGTGATTCAAGCAAAGATTCTTTTCTCGGGGAGGATCACAAATCTAACCGAAGGGATCTTTGTGTTTAGAATGGTAATCCCTTAATTATTTGTTCCCAAGCAAAGAGTAAAGGGCGTTGCTGTAAACTTTGCTCCTCTCCTTCAAAGTCCACGCGATTCTCACTGCCTGCTTCGCCAAATTTCACGCAAATTTCTAGTGGGTATGTCGCAGATCCTCGTTGTTCTTTTGGGTTTCTGCTCACATCTCCATTTATGAGTTTATTTTTTACTTTTGATTTCCACAAAACGAGCAAGATAAACATAACTTCACAAATTTGTGGTTAGAATTTCCTGAAATCCGTGAAATGTGACTACTGTCAAGTATAGATAGAGAAGAACCATAACTATTCAGTTATATACATCTAATCATAAGTCCTTGTTTTAGATCTTCAATTTTCATGTAATAACTGTATTTTGGAAGCATATTATGAATTTTCTTGATCGTGTGAAGGAAAACATTAAACAAAAAAGGTATGTAGGATCTTAGTGTTCTTGAGATTTGGGTTTAAAGAAATCTTTTAGTAAAGTCAGAGTTGGGATACTTGAATGCTTCCCATCTTTGGCTTATTCCTTCATAGGCAAATGATGTTTCGTGGACTCGGATGTGTTAATAACATCTTCCTTTGTCTGGAACTCGATTGTTTTTCAGGTCTGAGTTAAGCCTTGTAAACAATCAATGACAGAGATCTTTAGTGACACCGGATTCAGACAGTTAACACAAATGTTCCTGGCGATTGTCTTCTTCCACACATCGGAATACGTTCTCGCCAGAGCTATTCACGGAGCATCGAGAGTTACTCTAAGCTCACTTTTGATCACCAAACACTATGCTTTGGCAATGCTGGTCTCAATTCTCGAGTACCTAATCGAGATTATTCTGTTTCCGGGGCTGAAACAACACTGGTGGATCAGCAACTTCGGTCTTATAATGATTGTTCTCGGTGAAATCATTCGTAAAACCGCGATAATCACAGCAGGTAGATCGTTCACACACCTTATTAAGATTCGACGGGAGGAGCATCATAAGTTTGTGACGGAAGGAGTGTATCAAATCGTGAGGCATCCGAGTTACTCGGGGTTTCTCATTTGGTCTGTCGGAACGCAGGTGATGCTATGTAATCCTGTTTCCGCGATTGCGTTTGCGGTTGTGGTGTGGCGGTTCTTTGCAGAGAGAATACCTTACGAGGAGCATTACTTGAAGCAGTTTTTTGGGAGGCAATATGTGGAGTATGCACAGAGAGTTCCTTCTGGTGTTCCTTTTGTAAACTGAAACATTTGAATCAATTATGAACAATATAAGTCTGCTTAATTACTTTTTACTGAGAAAATCATGAAAGATACGTTACTCTTCTGTGTACATAATGCACTTGTCCCTGGTGAGTATTTGGTTATCCTATTTGGATTGATTTTGTTTTAGTTTTGAGATCGAATTTGGTTCAGTTTCGATTAAAAATTTGGTTCGAAATCGGTTCCGTTGGTTTGGTTTAGCAGAGTGAAGTTCAGAAGTGTTATTCCAAACACTCTGACTAAGCTAGAGGGTTATTACTTTGGACATAAACTTTACCACAGTGAAGCTCCCGTGAAGAGTTTCCGAGAGAGCGAGTTTGTCCGATCTGAAATCTCGAGACGGGACCATGTTGTGCGGAGGCTCACGTGCCTTGCAGCATTTGTCCGATTACCATCACCATACATCGATGGGATTAGGGTTTGGTTTCTGCGGTGCTAAGATCTTGCAGCTCTCTTCATTATTTCTCACGCCTTCTCAGGCTATGGCGAGCGGTCATTTCAGCCATAAAGTGCACCAGCGGATGATTTCGTCCTCTGGGTTTCATCGCTGGACTTCTGGAGAAATCCCTATTCTTCAAAATTGTTTCAGGTTATCCTGTTATCTTGGTCTTTTGCTGCGGATTTTAAAATCTAGTTTGGCAACTTGATTACATGATGTGAGTTCCCAATTTAGGTTCTAGACTTTACTGGAACTGCGTTCATTGTCTGTCGGAATATATATTTCTTGATTAGACAAGTTTTAGGAGCCAGTGGATGAAAAAGAGAGATTTGTTTTGATATGTTACTACTCTCCAATCGATGTACAAGTTAGCGTCCTTTTCTCATTATCTGTTTTGTTTTCTTCCTCCAAAGCCAGCG
The DNA here is from genome assembly GCA_039880935.1 of Streptanthus diversifolius. Taxonomy (NCBI): domain Eukaryota; kingdom Viridiplantae; phylum Streptophyta; class Magnoliopsida; order Brassicales; family Brassicaceae; genus Streptanthus; species Streptanthus diversifolius. Next base: position 22,967,569 of record JAXGFM010000010.1, on the reverse strand, counting down.
AGAGGATGATCCTGAGCTTCCAGCTGAAGGGTCAACTCCAGTTGCGGGTATCTTGCTTTTTCATTCCAACTTTGTTTCTTAACTTCCTAAAATCATACAGCTTCCTATAAAAATTCACACTTTTCTAGTTTGTAAATGGTTAATCATGCAAAAGTTAGCATAAGTGCAATACCATGGTGATGCTCAGAAGTTTTCTGATGGTTTTGCAATGCCTTTCTTACATGTGCATAATTTGCAGATCTCTTAGTTTTCATCATTTTGACATTTCTTGTTGCAGGAGGTATTGTTGCTCTAGGGAAGTTCGATGCCCTGCATATTGGCCATCGGGAGCTTGCCATTCAAGCTTCCAGAATCGGAGCTCCGTATCTATTATCTTTTGTTGGAATGGCCGAGGTATTCGGTTGGGAGCCTAGGTAATATATCCCTTGTAGTACTCATTCATGCCTTCCCTTTCCCTTTGTCATAAATTTCGTTCTCTTCAATTTCCACTTTGACATAGTTCAACGTTAGAGATGATTGCTGATCAAGTTTCTTGTTTTATAAATCAATTTGTGCTCTCTCCCATGGTGAATACTGACAAATTAATTTGTACAAGCAGGGCTCCCATAGTGGCCAAATGTGATAGAAAACGAGTGCTTACCTCTTGGGCCTCATACTGTGGAAACCGAGCACCGGTAGAGTACGCAATAGAATTTGCCAGCGTGCGACATCTTACCCCACGGCAGTTTGTGGAGAAGCTATCAAAAGAGCTCAGAGTCTGCGGAGTTGTGGCAGGTGAATCTTAGAAAGATATCAACCTACTCCTCTCTTGTACTATTTCATGTTGAAAACACTCAAATAATATTGTTTGCAAAAACCTTTTCCCACAGGTGAAAATTATCGATTTGGATATAAAGCTTCGGGTGATGCCTCTGAGCTAGTGAGGCTGTGCGAGGAGTATGGTATCGGTGCTTACATCATAAGCTCTGTGATGGACAAGAAGCAAGACTCAGAAAAGAGAGACTCAGGGGACTCAAAAGACAGAGGGAAAGTCTCTTCTACACGTGTACGCCAAGCTCTTGCGGCAGGAGATATGAGGTATGTATCAGAGCTCCTCGGCAGGGCACATCGGCTTATCTTGCGAGTCAGAACCCGAGATATGCTGAGTGAAAGGAGGATCTCAGTCCCGAAATCATCAATACTTAATTTACCGCCTGGGGACGGAATTTACAAGGCATGTTTGCTTCTAGTTGGTGATGAGCCTTCAGTTCCGTGTAGCGTAGTTGTTGATAAATCAAATATCCATGTAGAAAAAGAGGAGTTACGACTCTGTAATTCAGATTGGTCTCAAGAGTTTCGACTCTTTAGTGTTGAGTTCGGTTGATTCAATCTTAGTTCCTATCCTATAAATTCATCTTAATTGTTTGTGTCTGGACTGAAACCTTGGAGAAGTCAAGAGTGATATGTTCTCTCAATCGTTTCACTTTCTTCTTTGAGAGTGTTGCTTGATCAGACATAACAGCCTGGGGACACTTGTCAAACCCATCCCAAATCTGCCCTTCCACAAATCATAATGGTTAATCGAGACTTGTATCTTTCCAAGCACTCACACTCATATCTTTCCATTGTTCTGTATATTTTTCAAGCACCAAGGAAATGGTTTCTTGTGCAGAGACTTTTAGAGTTTTCGTTTGAGTTGATTGAGATTTGCAAAGATATACGAATTCGCTTAATCTGATCTTGTCTACAATGAAAAAGAAACAAAAGAAAATTAGTTTGTACAGTATTGTCTGTCTTTCTTGGACTATTCACTGACCAATCAGGTAAAGAAGAAATGGAATATTTCTTCTAAAACTCCAAAGTTCCTGAGAAACCATGGCTTTAATTATTGCTCATCACTGTCTTCAAAGCTCAGAAAGAGCCTTCTTAAGGCAATTGAAAGATTTCTGGTAGCTTAAGAACCCCATGAACCAGAAGTCGAAACCATCGACCGTGACTACTTCCAGGTACTTCTGTGACGGTTTGTTTGTGTTCTGACTTTGGTGCACTCTCTCGATCTTGCACAAAGGAATAGACACTTTGTAGTGAATCCGGATCATGTCTCCTTGAGAGGAAGTCACCTTTACCGATCGCTCGCTGCAGAAGGCCATTTTCTTGGACGAAATGAAGAGAAGGCCTGCGATGGGACCCGCTGTAGTCGACAAGTAACACTGGTAAGTTTTGAACAGTTTCTCATCTTCACTGACTCTGAAGAGCCGCTTATAGATCTTGTCTAAGCCTCCGACCTGAAGAATCCTAGCCCCCAAAGATAGCTTTCTCTTCACTGTTTCGGTTAGCTTGGGTCTTAACTTGCTCTGGTCTCTAGCTCCACTGGTGAAACCATCGGTTTTCTTCCTTTTAAGAATCGATTTTCCGTTGCCTATCAAAGATAAAATCAATCCTGTTAGCTTTCATTTTCTTTCCGAGGTAAAAAAAAAAAAAAAAGAATTTTGGATTCAACATGTAGGAAGAAGGGGGTAATTACTAACTTTGTTCAGATTTCTTGGAAGAATTTGAAATCCGGAACTTGTTCATAGAAGCCGGATCAGGTAAATAACCGGCCGGAAAACTATTGACTTGTTGCTCAACTCTGCTCATGTTCTTGATGTTGTGTGATTTGTAAAATGAAGCTGATTGATGAACTGGTTTGGTGGAGGATTAAGCTATTTAAAGGGCAATGAAAAGAGAATATAGTAAATCTTTTTTGAAACCTTGTCTGAGCGCTGAGTCATAGTGGGTCATCAACAATTCAGAAGAATGAAAGAAAAGCTTCTTTTTTTTTTAACAATTATTTCAGTTTGAATATTTTTTTGGATATTAGGGTTAAAGCAATGTGTCTGGCTGCTTTGAGTAATTAAAGGAAGATCGAAGGAAAAAAAAAAAATCGAAAAGAAAGTGAGACATGATCACACGCCCCTCACGTTAGACTCCGACATGCTTTTTAACCTACAAGTTGTTGGCAAGCCAGCATACCTTTTTTTTTTTTTTGGTACTGCCTAGTTTCTTACATACATGCATGTAAATACGTATTTCTTGTGTGCATCAGCTTACAAAATCCTTCATTACACTCAGATAAAAACGTGTTTCATCAGCAAAATCTCAGTTGCCTAAATATCTTTGCTAATTTTTTCAATCATTCCTGATTACATTTTTGTAATTAGTTTTTTCTTTTCTTTTTTCATGAAACATTTTTGTAATTAGTTGGGACATGAAAGTTTAAGACAATATAAGAAAATAAAATATACGCTGACTTATGGAGAAGTGCTGTTGTGGCTTTGGAGCTTTCTGAGTTGGCATCGTGACTTTCTGATGCCATATCCTTCTTTTTCTTGCTAAGGTAAGATGTTTTCATATATATATCAATCCGTCACCCATGTGATCCACATATCATGCAAATGCTTTACACTTTTTTTCTGTGTAGTATTGTATTTTCAAACGACGAAGAATCATGATTAGTTGGGTTGCTAAGACCTAAATACACAGAACATGAATGTAAAATGTTGTTTCCTTGTTTTGGCTCTATATATTTTATAACAATAATCGTTATTGAAGCATAAAAGGTTCAATAAAGTTTTTTTGCTAGTAATATATAGTGGTTGAGAACGATTATTGATTTCTACGAGATTATGTTTTAGCGACTTCATATCAATATATAATAATAATAATAATAGCCGACCTATAAGAGACTAATTTGTTGTGAACTAGACCGTTAGCATTGTACTAGTTTTCATACGTACTAAAATGTAAAAATTTCAGTAGCGGATAAGTTTTACAAAGAATGAATCTTTTTGACAAAAAAAAAGCTAATGAATGTTTAGTCTGTTGGTTGGTTGGTCAAGCGAAAGTTAAAAATAAAAAGTAATCTAAGAAATTGAAAAGTTAAAATAGATATAGAAGTTGATAAGATAAAAAGAAAAAAATAAATGAGTCAATATTTTGTGACGGTCACATCTTACGCACAATAAAATAGCTTATCCTCTAATCGTATAAAATTTTGTGACGTATGATCTTGAACAATAAATAAATAAGGAGAAATGAGGAAGAAGGTAAGTCTTATTATCGTTCTTCAATTTTCTTCATAACGTTGTGTGTAATTAGCCATTTATAACAGTTGGAATTTCAGAAATATTCTAAAAACCACGAAAGGAAATGTTTTAAACGTTTGATGAATGTAAATTTAAGTATAATACGACCACAAAACCGTTTAAGTATGTGAGGGTGACATTTTATTTTCTGAGTCAAGATGGTTTGGTTTATGTAATTATAATTATTGACCATCTTGACACTCATTTTTTTTCTTCTCTTCTTTCTCGTCTCTAGACGCCCATAGTATTTGTGATCATCTAATCTAGATTTAGGGATTTGGTTAACGGAGATTAATTTGGAGATTGGTTAAAGATTTTCTTAAAACCGCTTGATCACTTGTTTATAATATGCTAAGGTTTCCTTATATATAATTTTTGTCAAGTGTTATATTAACTATCACCTTAATAAAACCGTTTCTATTTAACTAAACAGATCTAGTGGTATTTTCTTCTCTTTTTCTTTCCCCTAGTTTTCATTTTTTTTTGTCCTTCGCTGAAATTTCATTTTTCTTACTCTATATATATATATCCTTCTTCCCTTTATGAGTGAGATATAGTTATAATCTATGAGCTCAAAATTTATATCGTGGTTGTGATGAATAAAATATTTTTATGTAACAAAAAAAAAAAAATAGGAAGAAGAACCCTTGCCAATATAGAAATTTAGGGGAAAGAAAATGAGTGATAGAGGCAAATCTAATTTCGAAAGCTTTCTTGAACACACTTCTCCTAATGTCTCCGTTAATTTGCATACCCAGGTAATTTCATTTACCATATTTTTTATATTTCTAATCATTTTACAGATAAATTTAAACTCGTATCTAGAAAGTTTGTATGTTGGGGACTCCAATAGTCTTTTTTTTTTTTTTTTTTTTTTTTAGAAAAAGGTTTTGAAGTATCAAGTATACATTGAATATAAAAAATTGCACAACGCCTACAAATAATTTAACACGGTCCTAGATGAGTTTATAGACAAATTCTTATGTTACAAAACTCAGTTAAGCATATAGCCGCCTTCTATACCATATTTTTCTTTTTTTAAAGGCTAGTGTGGGTATGACAATTCTTACAACGATAACAATTTCAATAGATAGAATCAACTTTTTAGATGGTATCATCAAAACATTTTTAAAAAATGTATTTAAAATATTTGGGAAAATTCTAAAACAGTAAAAGAAAATAATGAACGTATTAAATAATAAAACTAGTCGAGTAGTTAACTCTTTTCGAATTATTTTTAAAAATATATTATAAGCCGTTTAAGAAAAAAAATCTAAAGAAGACAACTTATTTAAAACCAACAGTTAAATGTAAGGAATTTAATTAATGATAAACTCGTTATATATTTAAACGTGTCGCTCAATATTTTGAAGTTATTTGGAAGAAAAACAATACTCTTCTGTTTTATTTTAATTGTTGTTTAAATATTTTCCATACATATTAAGAAAATATGTAAAAATTCTAATATACCCCTTTCTACTATATTAAATAAAGTTTTATCTCTCTTATTAATACATTAAAGCAATATGGTTAAAACTGAAACTTTCTTTAAATTTTGGCAAAGGAAAACTAAAACAACATTTAATCTCAAAAAGAACAAAGAAATCCTAAAAACAAAAATTTAAAGAAAATAATTTATTTAATTTTGACTGTAAAAGTGACTTTGACCAGAAATAATAAGTATAATTAGTGATAAACTCATTGAATAGCAACATGTGTCACTAAATCTTTGTTAGTTATTTAGAAAAAACTAATATACTATAAACCGTTTAAGAAAAAAATCTTTAAAAAACAATTTAGTTTAATTGACATTTAAAAAGTGATTTTTTAATTAATGATTAATAGATGAATAGCAAAATGTGTTGCTAAATCTTTTTAAGTTATTTAGAAAAAATAATATATATTATAAATCGTTTAAAATAAAAAACAATTTACTTAAAACGAAAAGTTAAATAGTAAACTTATATGATAAATGCGTTGAATAGAAAAATAATACTTTTTTTGGGAAGAACTTTCAATTTTTAAAAGTCTAAATGTGTATCAAAATGAAGAAAGTTTGAATAAATTAAAAACTATATATTGAAAAGGAAAAAAAAAACTTAAACTTATATATTATAAAAAAAACAAAGTTTGATTTCCGATTTTGAATGTATATTTCGCTTTGTTGTGTTCTAATGACTCATGAGTATCATTCAACATCGTTCATTCGGAACTTGAAATTGTAGGATCTTATTGACACATTTGGTAATTTGTGTGTATTTTAGGAGCTTTGGTACGAATTTTCATCTTTATTTCCAATATTAGCATTTATGCTTAAAAACAAGTGTATGTTAGCTTTAGATGTATTGATCTAGTTTCATTGTGATTCTTAGAAACACTTCCGCAGGATACAAAAGTTGTGCTTCCTGCTTTTGGAGTAGTGACTTCCAAGCTCTCCGGCAAAGTTTGGATCATGCCAGCGATTTCGACTTTGAAAAATAAGCCTGGTTGTGGTATCTTGTTATCATGGAATATATAGATGAAAACTTTGCGAACATCTTTGGATGCTTCGCTTTTTATCAGAGATTTTGTCATAACTCAAATTATTCTTATTATAATGTTATTTGGATTGACTAGGAGATGAATTGGTACAATCTTCGACAGTATTTTGCTAGGGATCGGTTTCACTTGAGTGACTAACTTTAGCTGTAGAAGAACAGCATCTTATGCTTTGCGTCTGGTGAGAGTATACATTTTGCAGGCATGAGGTTCCACTAGGGCAGATAGTTGTTTTCTAACACCTGAGTGTGTTGAATGCTGCATTCGTCAAAGTTTTCATGATTAGGTTGCAGGTGTGAGTATTAGTAAGGAATCAGAATTTGAATGCATAATGAGAATCCAATGGTTTGTTTATCATATTTTACCGCCCATAAGTCACGAGCGTTAACAATAGCTGAGGAATCAAGGCCAATGTCCTCCCATCGAGCTGTAATATTTGCAGGTAATAATCCTCTGTTCCATAGGATGACTGCTACTCGTTTCTTACTTAGTGGACCTCCCCATACCTGCATTGCACAATGTATGTTATGTTTATGTATTCATATTGTTCGTCTTTGGTATGTGCATACATATATATATTAGAAGTATAATACCTCAAGATCCCCATCTTTCTTGATTTTCTTTCCCTGGATCCCAAGTTTATCTGAACATTTGCTAAAGCTCTTACCACTTTTGGATTCCAAATGAACAAATTCTGAAGTGTTTAAGAGCTTTTTTTTCTTCATATTATTTACCTTGATTAACAGCAATCACCTCTTTGTTGCTAAGCAACTCAAAGGTGACTTTGTCCATCGATCTAAGATCGCACCCGATCAGCAGAGGAGCCTGCAAGAGAGAACACAAGCCAACGTTTGTTTAAGTAGGAAAACATTCATACTCTGTTTAGGGTTTCCATGTAAACAACATTCATCATACTTTTGCCAATGCCCAGATGCTGAAATGTGATCGGTATTCTTCTCTAGTCATGCCTCCATTTCCCACTTCGAGCATGTCTGGATCTGTTTCAGTTTTACCCGGATACCGATATAACTTTCTCGGTTTTCGATAAAACCCACTCACATCTGTATAGTTAAACAATACTAATTACCGTTCCATGATCCCGGTCTTGCGTAAGATGCCCATCGATCATTCTGATCTGCTATCGTTGTCATGCTAATAAGCAAAAAAAAAAAAAAAAGAACAGAAAATCATCTTCAAGTTCTTGTTCCATTAAGATTGCAAAAGCCTATTTAAGAAGAGAAACCTCTTCCAATTATCTTGGATATCTCCTGTTGTTCTCCAACTGTTACCAATATCTCCTGCCCAAGTTGCTGGGTCCTCTTGTCCCCTGCACTTAAACTCAGTTTCGTCATCAGACCGAAGTTGTCTGAAAAAAAATTCTTAACTTATCTTTTGCTTCTCACCATTCACACAAAGAGAAGAATATAGATCTTCCTGAATTTATCAGAGCTTTGCTCATCTTTGGGTATCTATCTTTTGGACTTGTCCCTGTGTTTTCGCAGTTATCATACTTCAAGTAATCAATGCCCTGTGGCACCGTAACAAAAGGACCTTCAATGTTTAGGACTTGAGCTCAAATAAAACACACACATACATACATACCCATGAGGCAAATGTTTTGGCATCTTGTTCTTCATGCCCGAGTGAGCCCGGCATGGTTTGGCTGCAGGTAAGAGTCCTAGAAATCCAGAAAAAAAAAGACGATCAACAAAGAAAATATCAACTATGCCTTGTCAAGATATTGCGTTTATAACAAAGAACTCTTGTGTGTGTATATATACCCAGCATCAGAGTAGATCCCAAGCTTAAGCCCTTTGCTATGAACATAATTTGATAAAGCTTTGATCCCTGAAGGAAACGTCGATGCTTTCGCAACCAAATTTCCCTGTCAAATAAATCAAACACACATCCCAGTTATCAAACCCATCTCAGTAAAAAGAACAAAATCTTTCTTCTTTTGGTGTTTCTTTAACCTGAGAATCTCTCTTGAGTTCACCCCAACAATCATCTATAAACACACAGAAAAACAGTACACAATAGTCAGAAAACAGAGAGATGAGAAAAACAGAGTGACAAACACCAAAAAAGGTCTTCTTTGTTTGACCTATGTTGATATACTTGTAACCGATTGCAGCGAGACCACTTGAAACCATTGCATCAGCTGCAGAGAAACTCAGATTATTATTACTATTATTAATCAATCAATCTTGTATCAGATTTCTTTTCTATATAATAAAATGAGAAATCACCGGTTTGTTTGATGAGAGTTTCGTTGATGTTACACTGAAAATGATTCCAGCTATTCCATCTGATAAGAAAGTAAAATCATAAGAGGTAAATAGCTTGTGAGTCAAGGAAATGAAAACAAGTGAAGAGCATCGAACCCCATTTGAGGAGAGAGAGCCAGTCCATTGTTCATCAACATTCGACTCTGAAACCCATCAACGAGCTGAGTCAGAGTCAGACTCAGAGTAAAAGTAATGATCCGTAAGAAGAAACCAAGAAGAACCATTGCTTGATCAAAGTCTTTTTGCTTGTTTCCTTCAATGGTTATAATAACTACACAAACTGTGAGAAAGAGATAGATTCAAGAAAAATCAAAAATGGGTTCTCTAATAAATGCAGATGGTTCAAGTGGGAACTGTGGGATCATGCCGATCTCTGTATATATACAGAACACACAAACACACACACAGTGATTGTCCTAGTTGTCTCCATAGCAAGTGGGTCATTTTCCTTTTCCATTTTTAATAGAAATTTAGTTTTAATATTGGTGATTCAGATACGGAATAAATATTTTCTTTATGTATTATTTTTGGTTGTGACGCATAAAGTGTAGAGAGATGGAGGAAAAAGAAGAGGTTGTTGTCGTCTAAGACGTATTCATAATTAACAAATGTAGTATATGTTAGCACAGTGCAGTTCAGAGGCAAATGCACAGAAGGAATGATTTTTAGCATTAAAAGGAATTTTTTGAGTGACCCACTTCTAATTTTGATTAAGTTGTGACTCATAAAGTGATAATGCCATTTTGGGATCCAAAATACAGAAACAGAATCACGCGTTTCAATAAATGGTTAGGTTTTGTCATTATCGCAATGGACTCTAGTAGACACAATCGAATATTTGTATGAAATACAATTTTATATTTATATAGTTACATATTATGCATTCATATATGTTGATATCCTATAATTATATTACAGATTGTCAAAATTACACCACTAGAAGGACTTGAAGTGTGATGTTGCACTTCTGATCCCAAACTATGGTTCCACATGTCATTGTCTGTGGGCATTTCAGAGGTATATATATACACACTGTTTCTTATTATTGAAAACTGGGCATGATTTCAGAGTGTGATATTTGATATTATCTCAATTTTAAAACCAAGATATATATGTTCAGATTTATTTAGCACACCTGTATTTTTATACTTAAACTTCTGCAAATATGTCTCACAACCTGTTTCTAGGTAGGTTAAAAGTTTGAACTAATCCAAATGCCAAATATCAAATATATAATGATCTATTATCTTTCATCTGTAAATCGATATCAGTAAAACATAATTTAATTTCCAGAAAAAGAAAATATATAAATCAAACATATATAAAGCCGCACAGGTAGAAAGAGTATACTTTAAGGTAAAGTCTTAAGATATTGATATGATGAGAGTTTCGCTTGTGGATCAGCACACAAGTGATTTGACTTGTATCATACGCCAAAAAAAAAAACGCACAAGATCATCATAAGGACACATATTCCGTTTTAAAATTTAACGGATAATATTTCACAATTGGAGCAAATGTAGAAAAGCTTATTGAAGAATAACTGAAGACGCTTGTCTCTGCTAGTTCATCTAGCATGTATCGGGAATGGTAGAATAAGCTAGTTTTTTTTATGGCTCTGCTAGTTAGTGTAGTCCCGTTTTAGTGGTAAATTTAAGCTTGTTAGATGAACATTATAATTAGACATTGAGGACGGTTTTGTACTAGCCTTATTAACTCCTTAGAACAAGACTCTCGGTTTGAACTCCTTAACAGCTTCTGATTTGATGACGTCTCCTTTGTCTTTCTTTTTATTATTTTCCTTTTGATCCTATCACCACTTCGTCTCTATCCTCTTTTTTTTTTGCTATGGGACCGATCTCTTTAGGTCAAGCAAGTTGTAACCACAAGTTGTAACATCTAAATGTTCATTTATATGATATCCATTTAGCAAAAAAATAATAACTGAAGACCAATTTTGATACGAACCCTTATTGTTTTAACAGAATAATTGGATATTACAACGTAAGCCAATATTATATATCTGTCAGGCAACAGGTTTGAGAACATACAACTTACACGCATGAGAATCCACTGTTGCCGTCAGATTCCCTACAAACTTTTGCTTCAGTGTCTTGTGCTGTTCTCATATCACAACAAAACGCATTCATCAGAAGACAAAACATATGGTTATTTTTATGGTGTTTGCTATATGTAAGTATGTATTTATACCTCCCATAGATCTCTGGCTTCAACGATGCTATTTGCAGGGATCTCAATATCATCCCAAAGAGCAGTAATCGAGTATCGTCTTGGTCCACGGTTCAACAGAAGCAAAGCTACTCTGTAACCTGACAATGGTCCTGCCCAAACCTGATTCCATTTCCCATTCATTACCACCAAAACATCTTTTTCGTTTAGATGAGACAGATTCTGTCTATAGACGTAATAGTAAATTTCGGTTTTTTAGATGTTATCTGACCTCGATATCACCTTCCATTCTAACTTTCTTGGCCTGGACACCATGTGGATCTAAAATAAATCGTTTATCATTATAGACTCAAACATGGTTTTTGAGGAATCACTATGATGGCCGAATAGTAATTTAAAAAGTACCTTGATTAATAGCAATGACCTCCTTATTTGCGACGATCTCCATCGTTTCTTTGGTCATGTTTCTTATGTCACAGCCAAGTAGAAGAGGAGCCTGTGATATATACAGCACTGGTTTCAGACTTCAAATATAAATTTTTTTATAAGAAGGTTTCCCTGTTTTGTAGAGATTTCTCACCTTTGAGATTGCCCATATGCTGAAATGGACTATGTACTCGTCTTTCGTCATCCCTCCATTTCCTACTTCGAGCATATCCGGGTCTGTAACCAAAAACAGAGTCACCCATAAATTTTCTCCAAACCCTTCACAAAATCTGCAAAAAACACATATGTTCTCTTGCTGAAATCATTACACTACCGTTCCAGCCACCAGGCCTTGCATGCTCAGCGTAGATTTCGTTCATGTCTGCAATTCCGATCATACTGTACAAGTCCAAACATTTGAAAAGATCAGGAATTTCAGCGACTCTTCCGTAACACATCTCACCATCTTTTTCTTTTCTTCTTCTTACCTAAGCCAACTATCATTGATGTCATTGGTGGTTCTCCAACTGTTGCCTACTGGAGATCCCCATAGAGCTGGATGCATATCCCCCCTGATAAGAAATCAATCTTAAAGTCTTAACTCTTCCATGGAAACATCGAATGGACACAATGTAACTTTTGAAAGGGAACATGATTTATACCATTCACACAAGGAGTGAAAAATGGGGCGGCTAGATTTCATCAGAGCGCGGGTCATAACTGGATACCTGAGCAATGTATCATCATTCATTATTGGCACTGAATGTGAATCTCACAATTTTTTAACCTGAAACTCAACTGGTATCATCAGTAGTACATGTACCTGACAGTTGGTCTCGAGCCATCGTTGTTGCAGTTGTCATACTTCAAGTAATCGATTCCCTGAAATTTGAGCCAAGCATTGCTACTACTTACTGTCTCATTCTTTTTCAGTTTATGAGATGAAGAAAATGTCAGAAAACACAAACGTCATCGAACGTACCCATTCTGCAAATGTCTTGGCATCTTGCTCCTCGTGGCCTAGAGAGCCCGGCATGGTTTTGCTGCAGGTCAGATACCTGTAAACCAAAATATATACGAGTCCAATGCGTATTCTTGCTCAATTCACCAGGACGAAAATGGTAATATTTATTCCTCAAACCGCTATGATACTGAGGCAAAAACAATAATAGTTTACCCCGCATCAGAGTAAATCCCGAGCTTAAGGCCCTTTCTGTGAACATAATCCGCAAGCGCTTTAATACCAGAAGGGAATGTTGACTTCTTCGGCACTAGATTTCCCTGGAACCCCAGATTTTGAACTAGATAAAAATCTAGCAAAGTGCAGAAACAAGAAATGAAACCAAGAGAACAAAGCATTGATAATACCTTTTCGTCACGAGCAATCTCAGCCCAGCAATCATCTGGGAAAGAAACCAAGATTTCAACATTAATCAAACAACTTGAGAGTTGTACAATGAATCTCCAAATGTATATTAGAGCCATTACCGATATTAACATAGTTGTAACCGAGCTTAGAGAGGCCAGTGGTAACCAAAGCAGCAGCTGTTACAAGCATAGGATTGAAGATTTTTTCAGAAGACAGAAGACTACATATGCAAGTTTTTTTTTTTTGCAATCCGAAATGGTTCCACAATGGGAAAAAAAGAAGTGAAAATTCACCAGTTTCTTTGATGACTGTCTCATTTATGTTACAGCTGAAATGGTTCCAGCTGTTCCACCTGCAAATCATTATAACGAACTTCATTCAGGCATCATCAAGAACACAAAAGAGACACATTCCACACTAAGACAGATCAATCGATTGTTATTAGTTTTGTCTAAACACAATATTCTTTTGCGAATTTGGTCAAATACTAGTCACTTCATTCACATTCACAAGCCCTCTCACAACAAACCAAATCAGAACCTCATCTCTGTATTTTCACTTATCCCAAGTTTAAAAATCAATCGTAAAATCCACTAACCATTTTTAAAAAAGGAAAAAAGCTAAAATAAAAAAATGTTAAGCAATCAATAGCTAGAAAAAACAAAGCGAGAGGGACATAGAGTTGTACGGACCCCATGGGAGGAGTAACGCCGAGGCCATTAGCGAGCAAATGTCTTCGTAAGATCTCAGAATCGTCGCGGTCAACGTCAGGGGCTCTTTGGACTAATCTAGAAGATTCCACCATCGTCATCAGTATTGATGACATCATCATCATAAGTAATGACATCTTCACCATCTCACTTTTCTCTCTTCTCGCCATCTTTGCAAAATCTCTGTAGTCGACGAGAACAGAGTGCCAAGTTGGTCGACGAACACTGCTTTAGTAGAAGCTTAAGAGCATTAGCATCAGCATCAGCATCAGCATCAGTGATACTCTCTCAGTCTCTAAAGAAATAATATTTTAATAAATTCTATTTTATTTTATTATTTTTTAAATGATTATATTATTAAATAAATATTGAACCAATAATATTAAGACATATGGTAAAAAGTATCTTAAAAGAGTCTCTAAAATCTCTTCCTATTGAGACTTTTTAAATCAAAAGTCTCATAACTTTTATTTTTTATTTTCTTTTAATTAGATGATACTCTTAGAGTATCAATGGTCTAAGAGTGTTCTATAACTTCTGCTTATTCCCCTTTTGCCCCTCAAACTCTTATCTACATTAAATTACATCCTTCTTTTTTTACTTTTCAAAGAAATTTAACGTCCACAAAAACCAAGGTCTCTAATATAATTATATTTACGAATAAAGAGAAGATTTACTTCCAATTTTATTCTTTTTTTCAACAATTGTATTCTGTTTCTTATAAAATTTTGATGATTGGTTTCATTAACTGTTAATGATGAAAAAGAGTAAGAACATTTTAAATAAGAGGTTAATTTTATTTTATAGATAACTTTTTTTTTTGTTAAATTCACGGAAACTCCGTGGATCTGATCAAAGTCATTGTCAATTTGAAATGTTAATAATAGAAAATCCATTTCTTTGCGAAAGTTATTTATAAAAAAAAAGAAGCACACGTTTCTTGGACTATTAGCTGAGATTAAAAAAAAAATACTAACTTTTAGTGGAAGCAAAATCGAAATTTAACACACCTGTGTCGTTTCTTGCTAATAATAGTTGTCTTTTTTTTGTTTTTATATATTTATATATATATTGATGGAATAATTCAAATATTTCTCAGGACATCTGATTGGAAAGTCTAAAAACCACCAATTTAAAAATTGATTATATTTTTCAAACTAACACAAAATGTTTTTTTGTTGGCATATGTAAATCTCATTTTCTTCTCTCTGTAAATTTTAATATCATTAAAGGGTTTTCAATCTTATTGACTAATCAGTCTGTGTCGGCAAAAAGCCAAATAATTAGTTTGTCTTCTTGTTCTTGAGTTCCATTCTACATTATCTTCTTTTGTTGTTATTGTTTATAGCAAAAAAAGAAGAAAAAAAAATCAAATATCGTAAGACGATAGAATATTTCTGTTGGAGATTTGGAGTAGATAAATTAGTTTATCTTTAGACTTTATAATAGTATCCCCGTTGTGTATAATTACTCAGTTTCAAATTCAATAGTGAGTGTACATGAGTTCTAAATGAAAAAAGAAATTAAAATCATATTATTTTGTAATCAATTTGACTAGAGTAAAGAAATTTCTAAATACTGGTGAAATATTTATTAAAAAAAAAATTATTCATTTATAAAAAAAGATGTATTTTAATTATATATGGTTGTTGTGATGCATTTATCTACAAAATAAGAAATCAACTAGGATTTGTTGTAATCCTGGTTTGTAGGAATGCCAATAATGTATCACTGTTCCAGTTCACGGGCGGGATAATGCATGCATGCTGATCAATTTAATATAAAATATATGTTTTTGAAAAGGTTTACAAAAATATATCATAGAAAATGACAATAAATCTTACATGTAAAATGAATCTAATTAATAAACAAAAGTTATATAACCTATACGGCTATACATTGGATACTTTGTACATCATCTCTAGCTTATGTATTGTCACCTTTTTAACCTTATAAGGTGCTTAGTTTGGTAAAGAGAACATTACAATTCCCCAAAAAAACGAAACCTGATTCACAAGAAACCAAGAGAGAATCCACCGTGACTTGATGAATCAACTCTTCGACCCACCTTCTTCACATGCCTCTAATCTATCTCTTTCTCTGTCTCCTATACTATAAAATGACCCTCTCATCATTGCTTAAGCAAGCATCATCGTCATCAACGTTCAACCGAGAGAGTAAAAAAAAAAAAAAATATGTCGGATTGGGGACCGGTTCTAGTGACGGTGATACTCTTCGTGATGCTTACGCCAGGACTTCTGTTTCAGTTGCCTGGACGACAAAGATACGTTGAGTTTGGTAATTTTCAGACAAGTGCTGTCTCCGTTATCGTCCATTCTCTTCTCTACTTTTCCCTTGTCTGCGTCTTCCTCCTCGCACTCAAGATTCACATCTACATCGGCTAATTTTAACCCTTTCTTCTGTGTGTTGCTTTATGTCTTTACTTTTTTCCTTCTTGCAAACGCAAAGATTCGTATTTATGCTTTAAATAATCATATTTCATTAGTTACCTTATAATATGTAAGTTTAACCCCAGTAAGATGGGTAAGTAAGTTTGCCATTAAGGCTGGACATTCGATTATTCGATTGCATTCTTTTCATTGATTCCTGGCTTTTTAAAGTTATAGGTTACTTTTTGTTTTGAGGGAACATATATCAATCTAGTTATAAACATATGTTTAGTTTAATTTTGATTTGACTACGGTTCGGTTTATTTGTTCATCTCCAGAGGCGACATAACTAGTATTTTGGTTGGATTATCTACTTTATATATGCATAACAATGCAATGCCAATGATTCAAATGCTCCAAGCCATGAACAAATATGCATCAATTCCAATGAATCAATCACCCAAACATGTTAGCTTGGTTATTCTGAATGTTATAAAAACCTGATTCTTTACTTGTTAAAGAGCAAAGAACAAAAAAAAAAAGAAACTTCACGTAGATCCTATCGAATGCACATAAGTGAGAAGAAGATTACGATAAGTAACAGATAACAAGATTAACAAGAATTTAAAGCCAAAACCTTTAATTTGAACGCTGAACTCTGAATAATTAAGAGAAAAACTTAAGCTTCTTTAATAAAACTGAACAATGCATTAACCAAACTCATTAACTACCAAAACCAACCTACATAACTAATTTCGCCTAATTACAACCCATCATGCACAATACTAAAACTTTCAATCAATTTCGATTATAGAGTAGTATACCCTAATTAAGGAAGATCATAACGTTTCTAATAGTCATCCAAAATCTCTTCATCTTCTTCTTTACCTTCAGCTTCTTAATCTGTTGTCAATATCATCACTATCAACTTCTTTCTCCTCAGAGTCATCAAGCTCCTTCTGTGCAGCTCTCTACCTCGTAAAATAAGTCACCAAACCTTATTAAGTTTACAAAAACAAGAAAAAGTTACATGTAATTAAGACACACAAAAAGAAACTACTTCTTCTTCACGTTAGGTATTATTGTTATCCAATGACTTCACTTATTCTGCCTTAAGTTCAACAGATCTATCCAAATAAAGGTTTCTTCTCTTAGTTGAAAAATAAATGCACACAAAGCACCAAAAGTCAAGACAACTCACTCCCTCTTGTCATTAATCAATCTTTTTGTGAAAAACTAAAACCAAACCTGATGATCAGTCCACGGCAAGAACACAGTGAGAAAACCACCGTGAAAACATAAGTAAAAGGAAGAGTACAAAGTGAAAGAAAGCAGTAGACAAATCGTTTTTTATTTTTTGCTCACGTATCCACTCTTCATCTTGAGTCCGGCCGATTGTTCGAACAACAATTTGTAAATGCACCAAATTCGATTTTAAACATAAACCGATCATGAAACCAAACTAATCCGGTTATCTCTCTCTCTCTCTCTCTAAACGACAATCAACTATTGATTGCACTTAAGCACCGACAAGAATTTCAAATCCAATTAACTACTACTACTGCTTACTATATAAAGTTTATTATGATATCAACGAAATCAAATATGACAAACACCAACTGTAAAATTTTTAATATTGTCAAAACTATATTACTCACTATCAAACAAAAATATCAGTTTAAGATAAATGTATTGTGGCATTTCAGAAAGAAAAACTATCATATATAGTGATATTTTATGAAAATATATTTTGTATCAAATTAAAAGATAGAACTATTGGCCTATGCCTATTGGGATGACCAATAGTAATCTTTGTAGAATTTGAATTTAACTTTGATTAATGAAAAATATTTTTATTTAGTTTAAATTTAGAGTTTTATCAAATATATTTATAAAACATTTCAGAAACTAAGGTTCAATTTTTTTCCTTTTTAAATATCATAATTGTTTTAAGTTTGAACCGGTAGATTAGATTACGGGAACAGTATGATTTATTTAGTAAAAAGGTAAATACTATGACCTTATGTGATATTCGGCAGTAAATCAAATACAGAAAGTTTTAAGTAAAAAATGAATTTTTTTGAAAAAATGATTTTTGGAATTTGAATAGAGAAGAGAAGAGTTAAAAGTAAATATAATAAAGCAGCTTCCTTGCGTTGTGTGCGTCACTCAAATCTCTCTCTTCTTCTTCTCTTTCACTTCGCCATTAGAGAAAGGAAAACACTTTGAAATATATGTAACTCATCCAACAACTCCCTTTTAGCAAGTTCTATCTTCTTCTTAAAGGGAACTTCGACGTTTACTGCACGATACTGTTCTTTAACCTGCATTCATTTCCAATCAATTTCAACCCCACAATTTGGCTTTGGAGTTGAGATTGGCCTTCTGGATTTTGCTGGAGATGAAAGGTTGAATTTTCTGCTACGGTATCTTGTTTCTTCTCTATGGATTGCCCATTTTTTGTTTTGGGTACTGATCTATTCGAGATTTCAGATTTCGTTTACAATGGGTAAGCCGTTGAGGAGCGGAGATCTTAAGGTGCTTTGAAGTTCATGCATTTTTGGTTTCGAGAGTGAAATTTTGAATGTTCGTCCATGTAAGGGTTTCGTTTCCGCCATGACCACCAAGCGCGCTTACAAGCTCCGTATCCTTCTTCATCGTTTATACCAATTTTTTTTTCTGATTTCATGTTTATTAAGTACTCAATTTAGAAGAATCATTGATTGACTCCACAGTTCCGTGCTTGATCTGCTGCTTTTAGCACTGCTTCACGAGATCTTTATGCACTTTTTTTAGCTTTGTCTTTTAGCGTTTTTCTGTGAAGTAATTATGACTTCTCGGTAGCTGAGTGCCACTCAATTTAAGACTGTCACTCAATTTTCTTCTTTCGCTACTTGTCTCGTCATCTGAGTGTATTGCTTAGCCTTGACTTGTGTGATACATTTGAAAATCAAAAGAGGAATTTGTGGCACATTCTGCTGCTGTAAATTGTCTTAAGATCGGGAGGAAGTCCTCGAGGAATCTCGTAACTGGCGGGGAAGATCACACGGTCAATCTATGGGCTATTGGTAAGCCAAATGCCATCCAGGTCAGTTCTCACTTCTCCCTCCACTGCTTTTCTTGAAGAACGCCTTTCGGTAGATTAACAGTTAAGTTTGGGGGAACTGCAACACACTTAGAAATGATGTAGCAGAGCGGTTTGGAAGATTTTCTGTCTGAGTGTCTATTTGTGGGTGTTTGTGGTCAGAGATTGTATGGGCACACGAGTGGGATTGATTCAGTAACATTTGATGCTTCGGAAGGCTTAGTAGCCGCAGGAGCTGCTAGTGGTACGATCAAACTTTGGGATCTGGAGGAGGCAAAGAGTAAGTTAGCAGTACTATGATGATCTAAAATACTCTTTTCCTTTTCTGTTAGTCAGCCACACCCGGTTCTTATGCATACTGAATATGTTATTTTGGTTGCATCTATGAGTAGTTGTCAGGACTCTCACTGGTCACAGGTCGAATTGCATATCCGTGATTTTTCACCCGTTCGGTGAGTTTTTTGCTTCTGGTTCTCGAGACACAAATCTTAAGATATGGGATATAAGAAAGAAGAGCTGCATCCATACTTACAAGGGTCATACTCGAGGGGTCAATGTACTCAGATTCACCCCAGATGGTCGTTGGATTGTATCTGGAGGAGAAGACAATGTTGTGAAGGTTTGTAGTTGCCTTCCTTCCGTTGTTTGTTTGCCCTTTCTTGGTATGTATCGGGGAGGACAACATCTACGGATTCAACTTATTAAAATCCAGATTTTTTTTTTTGGTTTTGTTCCTGAGAATGTTTTGAAGGAAAATAAATACCACATTTTGTTAAACATGCATAAACTTGTGCTGAGAGATGGTAGTTTATGAAAGGAACAATATTCCAGAGTAGGCTCTTTATTTGTGGATAAGAACATGTGAGTATTTAATGTTACCTCCCTGCGGCTGACCTTATTGTTTGCGTAGTGCTAAAATACGCATATACTACCTGATCAACTTGGATACTTAGATCACCTGGCTTTCCAATCTCTCTTTAGATTATCCCTTTGTTTTATCTCATGGTTTTTATTGCTTGCTGTATTTGTTATCTTGAAAAGCAAGTTACCTGCTTTTTGCTTGCTCTCTTAACGTGGGATCTGATATATGGGTTGCCTTCACCAGGTGTGGGATTTGACAGCTGGAAAACTGTTGCATGAGTTTAAGAGTCATGATGGGCAAATTCAGAGTCTAGATTTTCATCCCCATGAGTTTCTTCTGGCAACAGGTATTTATGACACTTTCTAGCGAAACTTTGTAACACTGAAGCTTTTAGATTTCCGGGTGAGATAGATATATCACAATGATAGGAACACCATTTTTAAAAAAAGGTAAGAGTGATATGAGCACAATTACATGGTGTAACCAATATCGGAATCATCAGATCACTGCTCGCTTTTGTTCCCCTGTGCCTCTCACTTTTGGCGAAAAGAACTTCAGTAGTGGCTATTTCTGTTTACAGCATCATTTCTTAATGTTCATATGAATTCTTTCTTTTTTTTTGCCTGTGGTAATAGGTTCAGCTGATAAGACTGTAAAATTCTGGGACCTTGAAACATTCGAGCTTATTGGTTCTGGTGGAACTGAGGTATCATGTGTTGTCTGTTATACTTCTAGTTATGCGCTGAGTCGAATTACTGGTATTCGATCTTTCATTCAAATTTGTAATATATTCTCTTTGTCTAGACTACTGGGGTTCGTTGCCTGACCTTCAATCCAGACGGAAAGATTGTGTTTTGTGGATTGCATGAAAGTCTCAAGGTAAGTTCTTCTGGATGTCTCAGTTGGATATATATTAGCTTAACAAACCCCTCTTTGGAGGCTCTTTGGAGGATTGAACACTTATATTTTACTCCTTTGCAATCTTAATCTTCATGTTTGCTATCCTGTCTTCAGTAACTTCAATGCAAATTGTAGATTTTCTCATGGGAGCCAGTAAGATGTCATGATGGAGTTGATGTTGGATGGTCAAACTTGGCGGATATGAATGTTCACGAGGGAAAGCTTATCGGTTGCTCATACAATCAAAACTGTGTAGGCGTGTGGGTTGTAGACCTCTCGGTATTTTTCTCTTTCTCCCTACATGCTTTTTTATAGTTTGACCTGTGCCATAGTTGTATCTTAGTCCTCCGTTCAATTTTGTAATGACATTCTCAGCGCACTGAGCCTATGAGTGGAGGCGCTCAGTCAAATTTTCATCCAGAGAAAACATCGGCCTCAGGCAGAGATCCAGCAGTTCTGAACGAGAACAGCTCAAAGATTAATCTCAGAAATGGTTCCCAGAAAGTGAATCCTTTATTGAAAGAAACAAAGTCTCTTGGAAGATTATCAGTTTCTCAAAACCCGGATCCTTTGCCAAAGGAAACAAAGTCTACTGGAAGGTCATCAGTATCCCAAAGTTCAGATGCTATGGTTAAGGAACCAAAGCCTCTAGGAAGGTCGTCAGTTACTCATAGCTCAGACGCAGTTAAAGAGTCAAGGACCTCGTCATGTATGTTTACTTTGTTCTTTCTTTTTCTCGTCTGTTTGGCTTTTGCTATAATATCGCTGCTTACTAAATGATATCACATTTCTTGGTCTGCCTGCTGTTTTCTGAAGCCACAGGAAGTATATCAGGCTCTCCTCATAGGGTCACTTTAACCAGTGCGCCAAAAGTTGCTTCTGGTGTTCCTACAGTTGTTTCTACTGCTGCAGCTTCAAAGTGGAATTTTGTAAAAGCTGACACAAAGGCGAATCCTCCAATAGCCAGTAAAGGGGATTTTTTCTCAGTAATTGTGCCCAGAACGGACCCAATAATTGAGCAGGCAGCTGAATCCAGAGCAGAACTTGACATTATTGGAAGAACTATGCCATATTCGCTGCAGTCAAAGGCAGCTGATTCTCGAAGGCTGTCGAGCAGCAGAAATGAGTCAGATCAACCAACTGGTTCGCTTCTTGAAAGGTCTCAGTCTCAGTCTATAGAATCAACCAATTTACAAGATGGAAATATGTTTCGTAGTGACGAAGGTGGCACATGGGATACAGCTGAGATAAAAAATAAAGATAACAGATGCAGGGGATTTGGAAGGTTTAATCCAAGATCTCTGGTGAGATTACCTCCAAGAAATCACGACGAAAATTGTATGTTTAAGCTTTTTCTAGTCTTTCTTTGTTTAGAGCAAATATGAATTGCATCTGATATTGTTTAGCTATCTTGGCATCTTAAATGTGGAGAACAAATTTTCTGAGTTTCTGAAGGACTTGGGTATATATTTATGAAATCCTAGGAATCAGTCTTTAGGTATATATATTGTTTTCTAGTACAACATATTTCGGTAACACAACTTTTTGTTTAGTTGGTCCTTATAAATTACAGATAGCTGTGTCGAGTTCTGGATGCTGCTCTCAGTTCTAAGCTAACGGACTCTTTATTTCAGCTGACTTGAATAGCTTTAATGGAAGTAGAGATCCAAGTCCTACTGAAAGTCGAAGAGGAGGTAACGATTTCTAGACATCCTGTTTTTTGTTTCTCCCATTTGATGCCTGTATCAATAGACTTTCATCATCTGTGCCTTAACATACTAGGAAGACTGCATGCCGTCGTTCTACATAAGGAAAGAAGAGGAAGATTTTCCAACTTTGAGGGTCCTGTTTCGAGTTTTTCTGGTGGAAATATGACTGCACCAAACATTCGCCCTTCCAATATGGTAATGGCCTTAAATTTTTGTGATCATACAGGGGCAACAAAACATGGACTGTAGAAAACGAAGAATGGGAGAGAAAAAATAAAGAGCGACGAGTAAACAGTCAGACTTTTGTTTTGTTTTAACTCCAGATTTCAACTGGTCCTGCATCTTCAGCGTGTTAGTCGACATAAAGTTTCCCAATTACTAGTCCCCAACATCTCATCTAGTTGTGCTTCCGTTCGTGTTCCTACAAAGATAATGACATATTACTTCCTTTCATTCAGCTCAAGCAGAGAGGAAACCATGTGCCAGTTGATCAAGTAATCACTTCAGGTATTGAAGAAGAGATAGATGCAGACATAATGGGGCAGCACGATCAATTTGTCAGCTCTATGCAGTCTCGTTTGGCTAAGTTACAGGTAAACATGAAAAAAAAAAAATTATGATAATGCTTTTGGTTCTGTCCTAATTAGCATGCTGTAATACTTCATCATCTCCGTAAATATTGTTTATAATTTCACCGAATTTGCAGGTAGTCCGAAAATATTGGGAAAGAAACGATATTAAAAACTCGATAAGTTCAATAGAGAAGATGGCTGATAATGCTGTAAGCAACTTCTGTTTGTTTCCTATCTAATTCATGTGTATATATATGTCAAACAGATTTTCCACTTGCGCAAACTCTTATTATTTCATATTGTACAGGTCATTGCGGATGTACTGGTTATAATAACTGAGAGAAGCGAGATTTTGACACTGGATACTTGTACCTCTCTTCTTCCCCTTTTGACAGCTCTTTTAGGGAGTAACATGGATAGGTAAGCAATTTAACGACATGGTTCACACGAATCTGTATTTTTTTTTTGTTCTTTCTAAACGCCGTTTCATGTCTTTAGACACTTGAGTGTCTGCTTAGATGTGCTGCTTAAACTGGTAAGAATGTATGGGTCACAAATTTACTCGTCGCTGTCCGCTCCATCATCTGTTGGTGTAGATATTGAGGCTTAGCAAAGGTTGGTCACGGTTTCAGTCTTATCTGCGTTGTCAATTTACTCTCTTTTGCAACTTCAACATGTTTATTGCTATTCAGGATGGAGCGGTACAGTCGTTGCTTTGTTGAACTCGAGAAAATCAAGTCTTGCCTTCCCTCTTTAGAAAGGTGAGTTTTCTTCATGTATTGGAACAATGGTTCTCTTCTCTCTTTAAATCTATCCTCTTATGTCTTATATATACATATCTCTTTATGGTTATGTAGAAGAGGAGGATTGGTGGCGAAGACTATCCATGAACTCAACTTAATATTCCAAGAAGTTTCATCATGATGATTCGTACTATTTGGATGTGGGTTTGGTTCCAGTGTGACATTTATAACAAAACAAAAGCTAATTCTACCAAGCTAACCAAAAGAGTCTACGGAAGACTAACTAACGCTCGAGTATTACGCGTGGCGCCACTGCTCGGGTCACTAACCTTTGCTTTGCCGAAGCATAGTCTCTGCAATGAAGCCAACTTTGTGTGTAAAGAGCCATTTCGGCTGTTGTATTGATCTAGCTTTATTTTTCTCATTAACACTGTTTAGTTATGTTCTCAAGAGCACAAAAGAAAAGTCTGTATTTAACAAAACTGTTTTCAGAAGATTCATCAGATCTTGAAGTACTTGTACCCAAAATCAGGACTTGTCATTCCCTCTTCCCAATCTCCCATTCGTTTACCACCAAATACTACTTGTTGAATACCCAAGTACCTGAAATTTTCATATTAACAAGAATTAAAGCTATCTGCAACTGAAGGAATCAATAAAAGAGGATAAAAAGAAACAACTTCTCGTGTTACTTACTCTGAACTCATAACTGTCAAACAGTTGAGAAGCACATCAATGGCGAAGATATCAGAAGTACCAAGATCAACCCTGCAAGTAAACTTTATAATTAGTACACAGATTATAAGGAGATTGTTTGCACAAGAACTGATATGTCGGAATGTTTTTTTTTTTACCACACACGACCCCAGTTGTCCTGAAATTCAACGTCGCTGATGTCATGGAAGGATGAAGGCATCACTTTGAAGCCCTTCTCTGCGTCGTAGAGAGGATCATATTCCATTGATGAGTTTGCTAGCTGCAATTATAGTTTATATCATTAAGACGAAAGCGTGACCGGTAATACATAAGGACATGTAACAGAAGAAACAGAGCGGATGATGAACCTGTAAATTAGATGTATTGAAAGCCCCTAATCGCCCCATAACATACCATGCCTGTATAACCTGTTAACAAACTCGAGTTTTATTATTATCGCCAAAAGAAAGAAATGAAAGAAGCATTGAGTCATCAGAGTACGACTCTACGTTCTGTAATAGCAAGATCTATTTCTTACACTTCCAATAAGATCAACATCTCGATCTGAAGGCGATCCATAGAGCTCAAACCATATGAAGGAGTTAACAGGATTGAAACTGCAGAATTAATATAAGAATATTGGTCCCATATTCTGAAGTTGCCTTATGTTATGTTGCGGAATGCAGACAACAAAGTGAGGCAGTGGAAAAAAAAGTTTCTCACTCTCTGAAGTTAACTTTGAAAGAAAGCACAGAGCCAGTCTTCTGCTTCTGGAAATCTTTTCCCTTCTTCCTTACCCTTTCTTCAACCTGAATAAATAGTAAACAAACTCTTCACAATCGATAGAAAGAAACACATAAATATATGAGCATGTATGCCAAATCTTCATTAACAAAGAAACTATAACAGAGAACAAAAATCGTTGTAGCGATGTCACACATATGTAAAGGAGAAACCCACCAATTACCTTCTTTCTCATGAGCTCAGGGTTTCCTATGCTATCCCCAAGAACAGCTCGAAGCTCTTCGTCATCTTTACAAGCATTCTCCAGTACCCTGCATTTTAAAATTTCACCAGTTAGTGTTTCTGAATAGTGCATAATTCAGAAAAAGATTCACTCTTTCTCGCGACATAGGCAAAAACACAAACACTTGGAGTGCAAAAGGGAAAGAAAGAAAGAAGTACTTGGCCCAAGATGGGTAATCGTGGAGACGATCGTAGTCGCGTTTTCTCTTCTCTTCTCTAACCTTGAGTAATCTCCTTCCTCTCGCCGTCGTTCCCGACCCTTTCTTTTCTGCCGACATCCCGCCGTCATTTTCACCGGCGATGTTGTCGGAATTAGCAGAAACAACGACCAGAGAGGGAAGATTACGCTTGTGGATAGAAAATGGTTGTCTCTGAGAGACAAGGAAAGGAGAGAAAGCAAAATTTAGATTAAAGGTGCATGCGGCGGAGAGGGATAAGAGATGATTTTTGTACATTTCCGTTTCCTTTTCGATCTATTCGCGTTTCTGTAACCAACAAGCTCAAGTGGAGTATAAAGTTTTCCCATTTTTACATTCACATCGACCTCACTGAAACTCATAATTATCGGACCGGTTAATCCGAACTTATCCAATCGAAATCAAACCAAGAACCGCGACCAGAGAGATAATGAAACCCAAATCAAAACTTTTAACTGAAAATCCATTAAATATAAACCAAATTAATCCAAAATCGAAATCAAAATCGTATCAAACAGTTTGGTCTATATAAATAGTAAACCGAATCATAACCGAGCTGAAAACTAGTTTGGAAGGTGATTAGCTAATCACATTCGTATTTAACTTCAGCATTAGGTGGTTATCTCACAAAACCTGACTTGTTGCTGCTCAAACCCACATCATATAATCATATCAGCAATATCCACTTCTCTCCTAAAAAGACTGCAGATTTTCGACTTCTGTAGTCATGGATACAACAAAGATTTGCAGCAAAGGAGCCATCCAAAATGACCTTAAAAGACTCACAGAATTATCACAAGAATCAATTGCTTAACATTCACAGTCATGCCTCTTGAGAAGAATAAGCCTTACTACTAACCCATTTATTTATCTCCTACAAAGATTGTAGAGTGAATGAAATCAACAATCAATTTTTCTTCATCCTATAGTTGAATTATCTGTGAAAACATCTAAAGTTATTCCTTTTCATTCAGCTTGTGTCCTAAACAACAACAAAGATTTGCAGCATAAGAGTCATCTGAATGCTGAAACATTCACAGAGTCACAGGAACCTATTCTTAAAATCCACTGTATAGTATGCTACTTCTACATCATAATCCCAATGGATGATATCTTTTGAGGACAAGATACTCCAAAGATGTTGATTAAAAGCGAACCCATTAAATGCAAACTCAGTTTAGTAGACTTCACCAGCTTGAGTTTACCCTTTTGATTCAAGATCAAGACACATCTTTTGGTTTCCCCAACATAAGAGGAACTATACTCTTATCTTACTGTTAGAAAATGAAATCAGAAACAGGAAGAAGCAACGGAGGAGTCAAGAGTTGGTGAAATGTATGTATTAATATGCTAAATGTTTACAAAAGTACATACAAACCATTCACAACGAATTTTTTTTTTTTTTTTGTCATCAATCCGCAGATTTTCTCAGTCAAGAGGAGAAAGAGATGAAAAGTTTGCCTTTTTTATTCAATCAGGGACCGAGTAACTCGAACTCGTCTTCCTTGAGATGCGTGAAGAATTTGACAGGACCACGACCTTCGATCTCTTTCACGAACTGTACCTTATACGGCAGATTAGCAGAAATTCGCTTTCCTTTCCAGAGGACGACGTAGTCTTTAATCAAACCTTCCATTCCCATCAATTCAACCTCCGGAACGCGAACCACATGGTAAACCTTCAACGGCACCGTAACCCTAACTCTGGCCCCAATCTTCGCCTTCGCCTTCTCGTCTTCCTCCGTCTCCAATGAAGTAGGCGACGAAAGATCAGCGTCCGCGTCCACAGAAGCTGCCGATTTCACAGCAATATCGCAGCGAATCGTCGATCTTGGATTCTTTAGCGAGATGGAGAACGCGCATTTGCTTCGACCATGAGATGTAGATACTGAGATAGGTACGAAGACTGAAGAACAAGAAGAAGCTTTGATCGCTTTGCGTCCATTAACAGAAGTAGCAGAGAGATACTCTTGTGATGCCTGAGGACGAACGGCGGCAACAATCGCCGGTGACAGCGCGAAACCGCTAGTCATCTGCGCAGGTCCGAGCCGGAAAAAAAAAAGTATCTGAAAGTGAAGAGTAAACAGAAGAAGAAAACAATTGGTTAGCTTCTGGTGTATTTATCTAAGATAATCAAGTTGATTAACGTGATTAGCAATTTTGTTAATTACTTGGTTTAAATTTAAACTCAGATTATATATTTGGATAAAAGAAAGGCGACGCGTGTCACCAACAATGTAAGGCTTCAAGGGATTAGGAACTTGTGGAGAGAATGCGTACATACTAGTAAATATCTTGAGACGATTCCCAGATACTATAGACAGGATTTTATCAGAACAAAAACAACATATATATATATATTTATTTATTTATCCACAGTGATTATTGGATTAAGCACCAAAATGAATGAAGTCAACTAAAAGACAGGAAAAAAGATGAAGGAAAATCTCGACTTTCTTCATTTTTCGCTTTGTAATAGCCAATTGTTGCTATTAAGATATGGATTTAGCGTAGCTTTCTTTCACCATTGTCTTAACAAAAAGCTCTCCTGCTCTGTATGAAGATCTCACCTGAAAAAATATCATATACCCAAGTCAAAGTAGCACATTTTCTGGTTCTTTAATGTTAAGAAATTTGCAGATCTCAGATATTTTGACTTTTAAGATATAGAAAGTAAGAGCTTTTCGAGTGGCTTTACCAGTGGACCACTTGCTACATAGCGAAATCCTATTGATTCTCCGTATGTTTTCCAGAAATCAAACTTCTCAGGCGTCACATACTCTTTCACTGTCAAATGCAGTGGAGTTGGCTGCATTGTGGAACAAAGAAAAGGTTTTTTTAAATCGGCTGATGTTCTTGGAAATTTGGGATCTTTCTGTGTTGGAAATAGGAATCTTGCGAATGATGTCTAAAATGCTATGTAAGTATTTTACCTGTAAATACTGACCAAGTGTTAGAATGTCAACATCTATCGCTCTTAAATCAGCCATTGCTTCCTCCAACTCTTCGTCTGTTTCTCCAAGACCAAGCATTATGGAAGTCTTTGTGATCATTCCAGGTTTGCTGATCTTTGCGTGTTTCAAAACCGACATGCTCTGCTCATATCTGCATTCTCCACATTCAGGGGACATGCAGTACAATTAGAGATGCAGAAAACGATGTACGTCTCGTTTTAACCGATTCAGTAAGTAATTAATTGTGTAATAAGATACAAGTTGACTTCCCATGACAGAGTGTCAATTCATGCCATAACTAATTGTGCAAAGCATATAGGAAAAAAATGATGAACAAGAAAACAACACTCACCCAGCCCTGGGATCCCTCACAAGTCTCTGGAGCCTTTTCACAGTCTCGATATTGTGAGCAAAAACGTCCAATCCCGAGTGTACAAGAGAGTCTACAGCCTCCAAGTCTCCACGGAAATCAGAAGTTAAGCACTCTATCATTATATCCGGCTTAAGTTTCTACAGAAATGAGAACAAAAAGAATTCACTTTGTGCACTAAATATTTGAATTTCATAAACACTCTTGAAACAAGAATTCAAGAAATGGGCAAAACTGTATTCTTAAGAGATCATGGGGCACAGCTCTCTTCCTATAATGCATAAACAGTTAAACTGACCTTCATAGCTTTGACAGTCTGTGCAAAATGTCCACTTCCACCATCAGGTAGATCGTCACGGTCTACGCTGGTAATAACTATGTAGTCTACACTGCAGCAAAGTTAAAAGCCAAGACAGCATATCATATTACACTGATTCACAAAGATATATAAAGCTTCAATAACCTAACTTTCCAATCATTGTACGCAAAAATGACTACTGAGACTGATATGACACCATCTTCTAGTTTTCACCCCCTCTTCATTTATTCTACCAGAATAACGATAAAGCTATGTGAAGTGTTGTTCCTGACACTAAGATTCTCCTCAAAACTGGGAGAAATTTTATCATGTGTCAATTTCATAAAGCTCTTCCAAATATCACAAGAACACGACCTTTGAAAGAAGCTAAAATAAGAGTATATAAGCACATTACTAAGATTGGGAATCCAATAAAATCCACCCACCCCCAACTGGTTATGGCCTTGGCAGTGTTCTCTGGTTCCATTGGATCAGGAGGAGCAGGATTTCTACTTGTTTTGACTGCACAAAATCTACAGCCACGAGTACAAGTGTCACCAAGAACCATGATGGTTGCAGTTGCTATACCATCACCACCTCCATTCCAACACTGCACAACAAAAGCTACTTTCAGAATCTAAAAGATAAAAAACACACTTAAAAGCGTTACTTGCTTTTCTTTTGAACACCAGAATCACAAAATCTAGAGCAATGATTATAGAGTTAGCAGCTAGGTTACTCATCAATCAACTCAATAAACCAAACACACTTCAATATGCTCATACATTTCACCAATACTAGAGATCAGAGGATTAGTAAACAAGGAATCGAAATTACTAACCTCGCCGATGTTAGGACACTGAGCTTCCTCACAAACAGTGTTGAGCTTGAGACGAGTTAGCGACTCCTTCACCTCCTGAAACCTCTCGCCCTGTGGTGCCTTTTGTCTCAACCAAGAAGGTTTCTTCACATTCGGATCTCTCCCAGTGAAAGGACCCATCTTCGGCATTCCTCCTGGGTAAGGCTCGCTCTTTTTCCCTTCAGACTCCATCAGATTCTTCTTCAAGGACGAATCCTCCATCTCCGACGACAAGGACAACGCATTGGTCCGCATCGACGACGATGATACATCCCCGGATTCGCATCGGATTCTGAAACGAAAATTCAAGAAGCTAGTGGAATGACGTTGCTTGTGGGTCGAGATCGAAACTGAGAAACTGGGTTTCGTGATGGAGCAATGATGAATCATTTTGTTTACGAGATGTGTGGGCAAAATGTGGAAGTAGGTTTTAGGCGATTTGAGCAGAGCGTAGAGACTCTAGTTCCCCTAGCAACTTTGGGATATCCGCCAACAACCTTCGCCTAAAGAAGAATGAAAAAAATGCTGATTATGATTTTTTTTTCAAACAAGATTATGATACAAAAAATATATTTTCAGTATCTCATCATAATAGTATCTCATAATTAAAAACTAAAAATAAAGAAAAAAAAATGAAAATAGATTTTCAAATAAGTAACTTAAACAAATTAATGAGAACCCATAACACTTGTTTTAAAAAGTATAGTTCAAGCATTTGCAAAAGTTTAAAATTTAATATAACTATTAAAATATTAATATTTTCTTTGTTTCTGAAAAATTCTAAGTAATGGAAATGCTCTAATCAATATTAAAAAAAAATGAACAAGTAATCATAGGAAAAACACTTTATGATACAATAAACAGTACATAATAACATTTATTTCAAAAAGTTTGGAAATAGATTATAATAATTTTATTATTCTCTTGTTAAGCTATGAATTCTCCAAGAAAATATTGATAATGTTTTACATAGCTACAAAAATTATAAAGTATATTTAAATTATAATCGATGATTTTTAAAAACAATAAATTTATGAATAAGATAACTCTGTTTATTTCAATGATAAAATTTTACAGTACACCACAAGTTATTCTAACAAACCATAGAGCCTTTTGCATCACTGGAGAAGAGACGCCGACTAAAGAGTCTGAAGTTTCTCCGCTTCGGTCAAGCATACCAGTAATGAATCATAACAACGGATCTCAAGCTCAACCAAATTCATCACAGATAATAGACCTGAGCGATGATGAGAACGATGATGGAGAGACTCTAGACCCTACAGTTGAACATGTTCAGGTTCTGTCTTATGATAAAGAGAAGGCAAATTGGTTATACAAAGATCCTCAGGGTGATATACAGGGACCTTTCTCTCTCACACAACTCAAAGCTTGGAATGACGCAGAGTACTTCTACAAAAACTTCAAGGTTTGGATGACAGGACAGAGCCTGGACTCTGCAGCTTTACTAACCGATGTTCTTCGTCGAGTTTAGCTAATGGAGTACTTGAAGACTAGATTCAGTAAAAAAGTGGTTTCAGTTATCTTTTATCGTCTGTATTTGTCTTTAAATAGCATTAGGTTTTGCTCCTCCTTTTATGTAAACAGCAAATAAAAGAAAACCGTCGTAGCACTGTTATGATCTTAAGTTAAGACTCCATGAGATGAACAGTTTGTATTATCAAATCATTTCTTCTGCAGAATCTTGTCTATATCTATACTGAATCTTGTTGGCAAAAGTCTGGAACAGAAAGGAGATTCATGAAAATTTAACCAATGCTCGTGAGAAGTAAGTTTCAATGACTGTACTTAGCTTTTTCCTTTCCGAATAAAAGCTTAGGCGTAATTTTTGTTAAATATATATCGTCATACTATATAGGAAAAATCCAACAAAATCTATTGTATTTTTCTAATACTAAGAGAGAATATATTGATTAGTTAATTCAGGTTATGATTACAAGTTGCCATTTTTAAGATATATAAGTTACTATAATTGCAGAAATACGAAATAAAAATTTGGTGTAATAATAATAATAAATTATTTAAGACAATGAGTGCTGTCTAATAAACATTGTTACAGAGAAAAAAAAACAACTTTAATAATTGGAATTGGAACAAAAGGAAAAAAAATGAGAAACCCAATTCTGAGGTCACAACCCTCACAACTCCAGAAGAAAAACTAAGAGAGCTTGCTCGAAGAAGAAGAAGAAGAAGAAGAAGAAGAAGATAAAGGAAAAAGCTTTTTGAATCCAGTGATAATTTTTTATTCGTATGATTCGAAAGTTATCTTCATCATTCGTTCCCAATCATACCATTCTTTCTTATTCTCCAAGCTCGTTTTCAATTTCTTTTCTTTTTTTCGATTTTTTTTTTCTCATTACTG
Organism: Streptanthus diversifolius; assembly: GCA_039880935.1. Lineage (NCBI taxonomy): Eukaryota > Viridiplantae > Streptophyta > Magnoliopsida > Brassicales > Brassicaceae > Streptanthus > Streptanthus diversifolius. The sequence continues at coordinate 22,934,905 of JAXGFM010000010.1, read as the reverse complement.
TTAAAATCTCGAAGGTCTGTCTTCGGGTAATAGCTAAATGGTGATTGGTTACTCGAAAACCTAGATGAGAATTTGAGAGTAGGCGGAAATTGGAGCCGTTTCTCGAGGGTTCGATTTCGGATTTGTGAGCTTCGGGAACTGAAAATGGACAACGGCCATGAGGAAAGACTTGCCGAGAGGTTTTCAGGAGTGGGACTAAGAGAATCTTCTGGTTCCCATGAAAACGACGTTAAAAACGATAGCTTGTTTCAGGTCATCAAAGCCGTTGAAGCCGCAGAAGCCACAATCAAGCAGCAGGTTTCTGTGTTCTCTTATTTAGCTTCTCTCTCTCTTCTCTATCTGTATTTCTGATTTTTTTTTTCAAATGGGAAAACTTTTATTACTTTCTCAATCACTTCATTTCATCACTTCTCTTCCAAGCCTGTGTAACTTTAGTTAGGGCATATCAAACTGCAATGAATTGCAATTTGAGTTCCTCTATCTAATACTAGGGAATGGAAATGAGTATATTTGGATTCTAGGATCCGCTTATGAATTTCTCGTCTCCTTACATTTACTGCTGCACGCAATGGGTGGTTTCGATCTGAATACTTACTTGGGGAATGATATGAACACAGAGTGTGATCTGCGTCCATTCCATCAGATGGATTTTGTTGGTCATCTTGAGCGTCTCTCTGACTGTTTTATATATTTCTCTGACCAGGTGGAGGAGAATAACCTCTTAAAGTCTGAACTTCAGAGAAGATATCTGGAGCTTGCCAAATATGTAAGTAACTTGATTTTGCATTTTCCTGGTCAAAGGATAGGAATAAAAATCTTTTCTTGGTTCCTAGTGATTCTCAAAGATCTTTTCCCTAGAGCTCTGTTGACATTTCCAAGTTATGCGTTAGGGTATTTCTGTGGTTTACATGCTAGTTTGTTTCTCTTCTCCTATCTTTCTTAGAAATCAGGTGAATCCTTGCCCCAAACATCTGATCTAGGAGATCACTCCAATGCTACCACCAGTGGGTCTTCCCCGTTGTATCAGTCAGCCGCGGGTGTTAATCCAGTTGATCGGAGGAAGGGCATGATTAATGTTTCAGATGCTGATTCATCAGGTATGCTAGTTGTTCACCAGCATATGCATCCAAATGGAGAGGAAGCTACTGTGAGTAATCGTTCTGAAGACCATTCTGACGGAATCATGACTAATGGCACTGTAAGAGGAGCTGTAGGTGGTGGGGGAGCCTCTCAATTGTCTTCTTCGCCATCTACAATATCACTATATCCTATGAGGTACTTAACCTCTAACTAATATGGGCCTGCTGCTGCAGTTTTTATGTTAATCTCATGGTTTAGCCATATTTGCATCAACACAGTGTATTCTTGTAATTCAATATTTGATTTTCCTTTGTTAGACCTGTATTGGAAGGAGATCGTGACTCACACATCAATTCGTCTACTCATGAGTTGATGCCAGTAGGTGAAGTACATAATTCGGGGAATGCATGGAAACAGGTTTAAGTCACTCTTACCAACTCTTTTTTTTTTTCTAGTGAAAGTTAGAAAATGTTTACCTGACTATGCAAGTATCCTCCAGGAGCTCATTCACAAGGTCCAAGAACAAGAACAAGAGATTGTGCGGTTACGAAAATATCTTGCTGACTTTTCTGTCAAGGTGAATGTCTTGTTTTTTAGGCATGTTTGGTTGACTTTATGCTACATTTTCTGACTAACCTTTTGGCCTGTTGATAGGAAGCTCAAATACGCAATGAGAAATATGTTTTGGAAAAACGTATCGCCCACATGCGATTGGTTAGCTTTTCTTTCTATTTATTACGAAATCTGTGTTACACTCTTGTATCGACTTTAATTTTCTTGTTCATTTATCCTTCTTGTTGTGACAGGCTTTTGATCAACAACAACAAGACCTTGTTGATGCTGCATCAAAAGCCCTCTCTTACAGACAAGAGATCATTGAGGAAAATATTCGCCTGACATATGCCTTACAGGTACTATCATCTTGTATCTTTGGATATGCGCCAATAATTGTCTATCTCTTGTGTTGATCTTTGTGTACTTTATCCGTTGATTTTTTTTTTTGGCTGGACTCCATTCATTATCTTTAGTTTCCATTAGATCTGCCTTCGGCACCTCACTTTTATTTACACATCTAAATGTAAAAGGCACTTTTCGTTCTACCAGGCTGCAGAGCAGGAGAGATCTACATTTGTATCGTACTTATTGCCTCTTCTATCGGAATATTCACTGCATCCGCAGCTCTCTGATTCTCAGTCTATTGTTAGCAATGTGAAGGTTAGGTCCAAAATCTTAAGTTTGTTATACTGTACACGTCAGATCTCCTTGATCGTCTATTTTGAAAAACTATTTAGTTTGGGTCGTTGCTCTGCATTTTGGCTGGGAAAGTTCAACTTCGTGCGTAAAATTTATAATAGTAAAACATAATACAAAAAAGTCATATATAAAGGTCTCCTGAGTATTGAGCACCTTCGATAGAGAAGAACTAAAGTGACTGATAGAGCTCCCTGCTTCCTAGTTGTTGGAGTGGATTTCTTATTGCATCTCTTTGCCATCAGAACTTGTGATTAGTGTTTACATCTATATTTCAATCGTATTCAGGTACTGTTTAGGCATCTGCAGGAAAAGCTCCTTCTTACTGAGGTATGATATGCGGGTATGGGGTTTGCTGACATCAAATTTCAGCGTTTGATTCATTTGTAATTTCAGTTTAACCTTACTATTGATGCTGGAGCTATTGCCTGCTGATTTATACTAAGTTGATTCGTTCTGCTCCTTTTCCTCGTCTGGTACTAGACGAAGCTAAAGGAGACAGAGTACCAATTAGCACCGTGGCAGTCAGATGTAAACCACTCAAATGCTTTGCCTATGTCAACATATCACCCTGTTGGTGTGAGTTCGAGATACTCAGTAAGTTCATATTCCTTTGTGTAATATCAATGTGCTTAAGTGACTTGAATCCAAAATTCCTTCTTTTATTTCTATCAGACAGATCCAGAACAGCATCATCAAGATGGGCGTAATGTATCAGCTGCAAGTACTTACCATCTTGATGGGCCTGAGAGGTATTGATGCACTAATTTTGCTGTTGATTCCCGGATACCTGAGGTAGTAATGATTCTTAATGAATACCAAAAAGAAGGGATATATGAATAATGCTGAAAACGATGAATATTGTGATTTTTTGGTTAATGGACTGGACTAAGCTATATGCAGATACCGGGCATTTCCAAACTGTTAAGCGTCAATTAGACATTTCATTGACTCTAGAACTCTTAGAACCACTAATTTCTTCTAGTTACTTTTCAATATGGCCATTATACAGTTCACTTTGTAGCATGGTAACATTTTCTGAGCCCTCACCTGAGTTTTATGCAATGCAGTTAATACTGTTAATGGTGGATGAGTGCTTTTGATTGCAATATTGAGATTCTTTAAATGATCAAATGTGTCTTTTGTTCCAGTAGATCACCAGCCTTTCAGATGCCTCTGCAACCAGTTAATCAAGATGAATCTCATGGACCAAATAACCGTGTTCAGTTTCGAGAGCCACTCATCAATACATATATGGACGATGCATATGCAGAAGTACAAGCAGATACAAATAAAACTTTGGAAAATGCGAATCATGCAGCTGGGTTTGATGATCCAAGCCCCTCAAATTACCCCATTTTGCCCCCAGTTCTTGAAGAACCATCTTCATCATTTTCTGAGGGTACTAGTTAATAATAATAATAATAGTGGCATATTTCCAGTTCTATCACAGTCTTTCACTTTATCTTAAGATATTGTTAATCACTCCTTGCAGCTGCAGATGATGATCCGTTGCCAGCTATAGCAGACCTACAGATATCAGGAGAACCTTTTCCTGGACGAGAGCTTCAGGCTTCTGGTCACTCCATCAATGGAACGACAAAATGTAATTTTGAGGTGCATGCTAAATAGAAACCTGTATTATTTACCCGGTTTTTGTCAAATTGCATTTTAAAAATCTTCTTCCCTTCTTGAAAATTTCAGTGGGTGCGGCATCTGGAAGATGGATCAGTGAATTACATTGATGGTACACAATTTTCCCCTACTAACCTCTCTTTATTTTCGAAGATTATCTTTAGTTTTTATTACAATTTAATATGGCGATAATAGAGCTTAATTGACAATATCCAAACATAGGAGCAAAGAAGCCAAACTATCTTGTTACTGCCGATGATGTTGATTTATATCTTGCTATTGAAGTTCACCCCTTGGACGACAAGAATCGCAAGGTTTGTTTTATTAAAAAAAAAAAGTTCTGATGAATGAGGCTTTACTTCTTCCAATTTACTTGATCAGCCATTAGTTTAAATATGTTTGTGGACTTTATTATTCTGCTAGATGTGAGAACCATTTGTTACCTGACTGGTTTGATTTTTACATATGATTCGTACTACTATTCATTTTTTTTTACTTTTTTGGGTGATTCTAGGGGGAGCTTGTGAAGGTCTTTGCCAATGAGAATTGCAAGATTACATGTCGTAAGTTTATGCTTTTACTTAAAAAATTTGGTCGCTCATGTTCTTAGCAAAACTAAATGGCTTGTTCGATCCATACTTAAACTTCATATCGAGAAGCACTACTGAAGAACCTGTTTTTCTTTAAACCCTTTAAGAGTTAGAGAAATCGAAATTGACAAGTTAACTTCATATCGAGAAGCACTACTGCGGGACCTGTTTTTCTTTGTACCCTTAAGAGTTAAAGAAATAGAATCTACATGACTTGTCAGTTTATAATTCAGTATTGGTTTCTTCTGCCAGTTTTTTGGTTGGATAACTCAATTATAGCGTTTCTAAATCTAAGCGTTCCTGTAATGATATAATCAAATTTCTCGTTAAGCTTACTTTGTAGTTCTTATTCTTAGATACTTCCGGGATTATCACAACAAATATTGTGGAGTTATCTGGTAATTGTATTCCTCTTTTATTGACACAGATCCAGAGATGCAGAGCCATATTGAGAAGAGTCTTTATAACAGTCATGCATTATTCAAGGTCTCCTATGCGGTATGACAGTCTCGTATTTCATCTTCTACAATTTTTTTGTGTTCTTAGGCTTCTTATGTTCCTTCATATACTTCTATTTTCCTTTCTCACTTGTGCGTGTATTTTTTTTTTTTACTATGTGATCTCTCTTTTGAAACAGATCGGTTATATGGATATATGGGAAGCAGCTACTTTGTCTATTAAGAAAGAAGGCTACAGCATCAAACCTAATAATGATCCTGTAATTACAGAAAAGTTCTCCTCTTCTACCGCTGTAAGAGTCTTTCCTTGTTTATTTCTTTTTCTCATAAATTTAATCTTGGTTGCATTATAATGTTAGCTTATGTACTGGAGGTAGCAACTAGCTGTGAAGAATGAACTAAATGCTATGATCTTTTTATACTTCTCTTAGGTTATGATTCCCTTTGATCAGCCTGCGGAATTTGTGATTATTGGTACTGATGGCGTGGAGCATCTCTTTCGGGTGGATAATGATGCAACAGATCTTAGCTGGTAAGTAGTATTTATCTTTCTTTGAATGAGTTAAAGTAGATCAAAACTCCTACATCGTGCTAAAGCAGGAATTTTCCCATGTAGAGGATGAAAAAGGATGAAAGTAAAATTGGGACTCTTTTTGTTTTTCTTTTCTTTTATCTGATTTCAGAAGAATCATAAATTAGCCTAAACCTGAATGTGAAGACATTGAATATTTTGCTTGTGTTAACTTTCGAAATGGAGTTGTTTAATGCGTTCCAAGTCTTCATTTGAAGTTTTGGGTTTCTTGTGTTGTATTTGGCAGCTCAAGAGATACAATTGTGCTCACCCTCAGATTATTTATTAAGAAGGTAATGTTTCTGGCAGTTAAATGAGTTAACGTTTTGTATGATATCGTTGTCGATTCGTTTCTTTTCTAACAAAGCATCATAAGGGAAGCTCATCATACAAAGATTAGCTTTTTAATTGGTTGATCATTTGGTTAGCAATTCTTGTTGCAGGCTCTGCAGAGAAAGAAGGCCAAGAAAAAAGGATTTTTGTTTAACAAATGAGTTTTTGGTAAATAATTTTGTTGGCTCTTATTGTTCTCTGGCCTTTCCAGCTTACAATATTAGAGATAGTCTTTGAACGACTGAGAGTTATTATGTAAGTCTGATGTAGTGATTAAAAAAAAATTCAATCGATTTCAGTATAGGAAAAAAGAATGAGCAAAAAAAGAATAATGGCCCTTGTTATTTTTAGCTGTAGTATGAGAGACATTCTGGAAAATCCATTCATTTAGAAGAAAAAAACCAAACTTTTGTTTATCAAAATAGAGTCTATTGAGATCCATCTTATTCTCTCTTTTGCATTATAAATGTCTTTTACTACATATTATATGTTTACGTTTTAATTAATTTAAGCAAAAATCAAGATTTATCTGGAATTCGAATACGTAACTAATATGTAAAGATACTCTATAACTAGTATGTAAAGATACTCTCTCCAAGTATGTAATCGTACACTACTATTGAGCTAAAAATCAAATTTTTGATTACGAAAACAACATTCATGTAATTACGAAAACGCCCTCCTAAGCTCCACCTATAAAAAAGCAAAACATGATTAATCAAGTGGTTGATTTTCGATATCTCGCTATCTCAGACTATATCTCAGACTAATGGTTAAATCTTATCACAATCATGGTTCATGAATCACCATAAGTGAATCAATAATAATTAAGCAGGAAGAATAATCCAAAGTTAGATAATCTGTACTCTTTACTAAATTAACAATCAAACCGTTCTAACTTCAATAAAGTTTACAAAAGAAAAAACAGGAAGAGAGCAACTCAAAGAAACTATTATCTCTAACAATAGATAAAATAAAGAGAGAGAAATTAACGTTGTTCTAATAAATAAATAAACAAAAAGCAAAACATGAAAGCATTTTTTCTTCAGTTGGGAGCCAAGAAATGAACACGAGCAAGTGTGTACTCTTTCCCAGCAATCCAAACACCAGTTTGTGACCACTGTACATCTTCCCAATCAAGATTCTCCTCCAACACCTGTTCTCCATTCCAAAACCCATAAAACATCATCAATTGCTTTATAATAAAAGATCCAAGAATTTTACTAAACAAGAGTCCAATCGAAATAAATGTTAACCTCGACATGATCTGGTGGGAGTGGAAACCCGATAGACCGCATAAGCTTCTGAGGGAGAGGTTTCTTACATCGTGACCAACGGAAAACATCAATTAAACTGTTGTCTGAGTCTGCTTTGTCACCGTTTGTCACATGAGGAAGATGGTTCTGTGACTTGTTGTTATTGTTATCGATCTCCATAGCTTCTTGGGATGAGTGTTGTTGCGAGGCTTGGAATGCTTTGATAGTCTTCTCTCCAGCGAAACAGAGTTCATACCTATTTGCATAAAAAGGTTAGATTCAGCATCTAATATCTCATCAATGTCGATAATAACAACATGAGTTTATATGATTTTTAAATACCTGCATGAATGTGTTTCTAGGTACAGAACTTCTCCTTTCTTCAAGCGGGCAGAGGTGAAAAGAGGCTTCTTGAGACCTTTATCGGCGACAATGCTTATGCTATATTTGATCCTGCAACAAAGTAAATCGATGTGTGAGTAAAACTGATCTTGCGTCTGATTTCTTTTAGGTGATAAAGATCTGTGGAAATTTTAGGAAACTCGGTTAATATTTTTTTAAACCATTTGGTGGAAATTTCTAAAGAGTTACCAAGGCTCATTGCAGAGGTTGTATTGTATTGTTACTTCTCGAACAAACCTTTGTTGCCGCAGAGCATTCTACAAAATGGTAAACAAGTCATCAGTGCTTGAAAGATGTGATATATGAACAAACTATGCGAGCCGATATGCCATCTATTAAAATCCATGAGTCTTAGAAGATTGCACCAAATGCTTGTAGTCAACAATACTGCAATCTGTCTGATAAAATTTTAAAATCCAAGTGAAGTGAGGGAGAGATTAAGAAATTTCGACACTGGAAATCAAGTACCGAAGCTGCAGCTCTGGTGGTCATAGATCTCTCAACAGCCATTGGTGCAAGTGTTGGCTCAACAGTTGAGGAGTGGGTAAGAGAGGGTTCGAGTTCAATAGTACCACCTCCTTTCTGGAATCATAACATCATAAATTTATAAGTATTGAATACTTACTCACTTTCTAAACTGGATATGATGCACATACTGGGAAAAGATTGTCAGGGAAACAAAAAAGAAAAATAGCGAACAGATGTCAAATTACCTTCAGTATATAGCACCGCTCAACTCTGTAACTGCATCCGATTCCAGCTCCCCATGCTCGAGAGCGGACATTGTTCCTCAGTTTGGAGGTATAGTCTAAAAAATATATCCATTAAAAAAGTTTGGTTAAAAGTAATCTCTTGATTTAAAACAGAGAGGAACTCACAGTATATAGTTTTGCTCATAAACATGCAACAAAAAAAGAAAAAAAAAACGCAGACAGGAAAGCTAACTAACAATCTTGTGACGGCAAGACTCGGATGGTTGCACGCAACTCTTGCATTGTCGATGGAGGAGGGGAAGCTGTGGGACGACAGTAACCTGTATGCATGAGAACTAGAGGAAAAATAGACCCGAATCAGTGTGATTGTTAGGACCTAACCAAGGCATCAATGCAAAGATTCTTTAGGACACGTACCAGCAACAAGGTCGGAATCATCTGTGTATATATCTGTTCCCCATAGCTGGCCACCTCTTACCTGCATAAGCACAAGCCAAAGGTCTCAGCAGGCAACAGACAGGGGATGCTCTAAGAGCTGTGTTACCCAAATTAATAGGCAGTGTAAATTCACTGAGCTTAAACAGAGATACAGATTGGAACCAAAGCTATATGAGAAAATACACCATGTTAAGTCATTTTAAGGAAAAACAATCAGATGATTATGAGAAAATTCTGGATGTATTTTCGTCTTACCTGGCGATTTGTAGCAGTTACATGCTCAGCTGGAATCCGAACTTCAAGAGTGGGGCCATTACTTGCGAAATCACCACTTTTGTCAGGGTGACAAGATTCATATTCCTTCCACAACTTAATCAGTTCTTGCATACATTCCCCAACTTTGTAAACAACAATAGACACCTCTGATTTGCCTGAATCATCAGTATAATAAAATTCAACAAGCTGACGCTCTGACCAATCGCATAACTGTTTTGAATTTGTAAAAGATAAAAGCAGCAGACACTTGATAAATGTTTGATTGACCTATGCCTTAGATCAATCTTGAAAAATGCAGAGATATAAGTAACTTTAAGTAGCCCAAAATGTGAAGTAGCATTGAGAATGAAATCGACTTTTTGGTCCAATCATTTTATATTTGACATTCTACTGCGAGAGCAACGAACTGCAACCTAAAGACAAGCCTAAGAAGGAAACCTCGATATAGATTGGTTATCAAGTACATGTGTGTCGTAGATGACCATTATCAATGCACATGTAAAACCGAATGCAAATTTAACCAAAGATCTTTACTATTGTTCTCCAAGTAGTGCAACTCAATCATTTCTCGAAGATAAGAACCGAAAGATTACCTTGTACCCTGCAAAATAAACACAATCAAAGATGGATGAAACATTAAAAGCCAGATTAGTGATTGTAAAAAGTTAAGGACTTAGCCAATGACTATCTTACATGATCAAAAGAAATGCAGGACAAAATATTCTAAACACAGAAAGAAAGGGAGGCGGTGGGGTAGAATATCCAGGGAAACAACAAATTTAGGTTTTAAGAGATAAAGTGGCACTACAAAGTACAAATATGGTTGCAAAATTTAATTTAAAGGTTTTGGTCTCGAGTCAAAAAAACAATAATGGTAATAAGATATTCCAACAATAAAAGCCCCTCTTATCGATAAAACGTCGTATCACCGGCAGATTTTACTAAATAGGTTCAATCATTCCTCGCATGTCTCTCTAAATGGTAAAAAATACTAAGGATTCAGCTAAGAAATGAGAGCCTAATAACTAGACAAGATCTAATATAAATTCGTAAGACAAAGAGAGACGCACCCATCGTTGTCCTGACTCCGTGAACGCACACGGTCGCGGTTTGTAGTTTGTGGGCTGCCTCTCGGTCTCAGCATTCTCTTCCGTTGCTGAACTCCATAATTGAAGGCATCCTTTTCCCTCTCTGCAGCTCCTTCACCCTCCAAACACCCATCTTCATATTCTTTTTCACTGATTCTGCTGCGCTTTTCAGCTCTTTCTGCTTCGGAATCACCATCCCTCTCTCTCCTTTTGTCCTTTGATTCTCTTTGATCTTTTTCCCAGCCCTCCTGTTCGTTCTGCTTCTTCTGCTCATGTGCCACATATTCCTGTTCTGCAGGTTTGGCCGATGCTTCAGCCAGCTCTTTCTCGTTCTGCGAGACCTCTGTCTCAGCATTAGTCCGTGACTCTCTATTTATATGATCTTTCTCCTTCTCCTTATTCCTTTCTCGATCTTTCTGCTCCATCCTCTCTCGTTCCCACCTATCGGGTTCTCTTTCTTCTCTTCCAATCTCTTTGGTTTCGCTCATAACACTACCAACAAGCACGGATCCTCTGCGGTCATTTCTATCCTTGTCTCTGTCCCCCCATTCTCGATGCTTCAAATCTTTTCTTTTCTTATCTTTGTCCTTGAATCTATCTTCGCTTTTGGCATCAACCTTGTTTTCTCCAACGGTCTCACGCCCTTCTAAATGTGGTCCCTCCACAGGCGCAGAGAAATCTTTTACCCCGACCTCTGTCAAGCCTGGAGGATTACCACGGGATGCAACCCACGGATCCACATTTGCGCTTGAACCTTCAGCTCTCTTCCCTCTATGGTAATCCTTCTGCTCTTTCCAGGCCAACTGAGCATGCCCGTCCTTTTCCATCTTAATCTCAGCCTTCTGGTCAATGTAGTTCTGATTCTCCCTATCGAGTTTTGTATCCCTAGTATAGCTTCCGGCATTTATTTTTCCGCTAAAATCATCGCCTAGACGCTCAGACTTAGCATCCCTGTCACTCTTAGGACCTTGAATCTCCCTCTTCGCGTCACCATATATTTCTCTCCCATCATTCCTAGTATAGCTTCCGATATTACCTTTTCCGCTTAAGTCATCTGCTGATCTCTCAAACTTGGCATCCCTGTCACCCTTAGGACCCTGAATCTCCCTCTTGGCCTCCCCATATATCTCTCTCGCATCACTCCTGTTTTCTCTGTTCTCAACCCTAGTTTCTCTGACATCCTTAGTACCATCTCTCGACTCCAACAGCACAGGGGAGTGAGTCCCATGGGGATCACTTGAAGAAACCGTTGCTGGCAGGGATGGAGACCGATACACGACTTGAAGAGGAGAGCGTCTCTCTCCATCTCTAGGCTCACTTCTCGGACCTTTGACCGTTCTTGATTCGACCTCATAAGTAGGAGCAGAAGCAGCAGCAAGTGGTGAATGAGAATGGGGATGAGGAATCGAGTGAAGGTGAGACTGAGATTGTAGATGCTGATGAGGTTGTTGATGGTGGTGATGTTGCTGGTGAACCTGAGCCGGTGGTGGAGTTACAGGCGGATGAGTGGATTTAGGGTAAGAAGATCCTGAATCCTCGTGAGGGTATTTTACTGATGAAGAAGATGGATGAGTAACACCCTCTTCGTGAGATCTCTTAGGAACACCACTCATGACTCCAAATTCAAAAACCCGCTAAAATTCACAGCTTCAACAGGCAGAATTGAACCTTATTCTTCCAAATCTTACAGAACCTATAGAGAAGACACGGAAATTGTATCACCAGAACAACATTGTAGCTCTAAAATGAACACAGAGAAAAGGACCGACTTTTTACCAATTGAAACAGAAGCAAAGCACGGATGAGCAAACGCTTGTGGAAATTTTATGCCGGAAACTAAAAATGGCAGACCGGTTTGGGGCTTTCGCACCGTTTCTCTTACGCCTATTTTGAGTTTTTTTTTTTGTTCCTCTCTTTCGTTGCTTGATTTTGGACAAATCTTCTCCGTTTCACACACTGTGCTCTTACCCCGCAATTTTAGGTTTTTGTATATTGCGTACCTACCCTCATACTTTCGAGACTCTCGTAAATTTCACAAACTTTAAATTACTACATAAAACAAATTTCTCTAGCAAATTTTTTTGTCAATTTAGTCCTGATGTATTCAAAGTCCAGATATATATCATAAATTTCAGAATCAGTTACTATTGTGTCAAATAATTCCAACATCTTTGTTTGTACAAAAGGAAATGAAGGGTCGTCTAGCATCAATAAACACAAAATATTAATGGTGAATACACAATACCATGGTATCGATAGACTTAGACCAAGCATAGTGTACCATAGTCAGCTTTCAAAAGCGCATTACTCAAGCAGAGTGTACCATAGAGAGTACCAACAGTGCAAGAATGGAAGAAACCTCATCTGGAGACACAAACAGACCCCCAACCTAAACCCTCTGTTTCATAAAATCTGGAAGACAAATACAAGTCCCAAGTTACAAAACTTCTTATGGAAAGCAATTAGGAACCTCCTAGTGATGGCAGTGAATATGGCTAGTAGAAGATTAACTCGGGATCGCTCTTGTCGTAGACATGGAGCCGATAGTAAGTTAATATTTCTAAACATATTTTTTTTGCTAAATCTCATAGATTTTTAATTTATTAATTAATCTGTGTTCAACATTGACTGATGTGATATGGGATTTTTAACGTTTTTAATATCTTTTTTTTCTTCTTAGAACATGATTAATAGGGGTTCTCAAACATGAGTCTCTCAAATGTGAATACAAAATATATTCTTGTTTAATAAATGGATATTTCAAATATTAAAATAATCCATATCAAAATTTCTCATTAAAAAAAAAAAAAAATTAGTGTAAGTTTTAAGGTATTTAAGATATCCGCTAATTAAACAGTAATATATTTTGTGTTTACACTTTAGAAATTCATATTTGAGAAATCCCATTACTCATGCTCTTAGCATTTTATGTTTATGGTTTATAAAAATAATTTGGTTTAAAGTACCTAGAGTTATAGGTAATTTGAAGTATATATTACATATAATGAATGATATAAAGACACGAACACAATCAAAGCTAGTTTATAGCGCATCTCCAGGCTGAGAGCTATGTGTGACTGACGTCGAGTTCCACGTGTAAAATATATACTGGCTTGGTTTCCTTTTCTTTTAATCGTTGTAATTTTTTGCTTTTTAAGCAAAAACAGTAGTACCATTTACAAACAAGTCAACGGAAAACAGAGCTCATTAAATGCACTCATACAAATAATAATAATAATAATAATAATAAAAGTATGTAATAGTATTTATTTCGAAGCCACCACCAAATTCATGATTTATTTAAATATCCGAGCGAGCATGCATGTCCCACTCTCATAAGAGCGATAAATTTTCCTTGGAAAAACTATTTCAAATTTGAAAGACATGATGATTGCCTCCACAATACGATCATTAGTATTTGTTCCATTGTTCGTAGTAGTAGTAGTACACGCCGTAGTCGTAGCGACCGCAGATGAAAACTCGCCGGACTCGGCAATGTTTCCGGCGATGTTTGTGTTCGGAGACTCATTGGTGGACAACGGAAACAATAACCGCTTGAATTCGCTAGCTAGGTCTAACTATTTCCCGTATGGCATCGATTTCAACGGCGGTCAACCCACCGGTCGTTTCTCTAACGGCAAAACCATCGTCGATTTCATCGGTACATTCATCACTACTTATACAATATATGCGTATATGTATTCTATTAAATATATATATTTTCTTGTTTTTGTTGAAAATGGAGCAAATAGTTGTATACGTTTCTAACCATTCTACTAAAGTGATCTTTACATACATTTATACGAATGCACATGTGAACATTCTCTTCTGAAACGCTCCTTATATTATTCCTTAAACTCTTTACATGCATGTGGTTTTGGAGTCAATCAATGCATGTAAAAAACTAGGCAAAAGTTACCCGTTTTGTGTTAAATATTTTAGTTTGTTTTGGTGAACAACATTTTGGAATTCGTTTTTGTAATGAGAATAACAAATAACAATGGGGGATTAAATGCAGGAGAGTTGCTAGGGCTGCCGGATATTCCAGCGTTTATGGAAACAATAGACGGAGGAGTTGATGTTCTCCGGGGAGTCAACTATGCGTCGGCTGCCGGAGGAATCTTAGAGGAAACCGGTCGCCATCTCGTACGCACTTTTCTTATATTTCTACATAATTTATATAAAAAAGACAAATAGTTTCCGTTTAATGTGTTTTTTTAATAGCCTCCCAAACAAACAAAAAAAAGGTAATAAATGAGCGGTTGTACGCATGCATGTAGGGAGAGAGATTCAGCATGCGAAGACAAGTGGAGAACTTCGACAAGACATTGATAGAGATAAGTAGTGGGAGAGAGTCAGTAAGAGAGTATATGGCAAAGTCATTGGTGGTGGTTTCATTGGGGAACAATGACTACATTAACAATTACTTGAAACCATCGCTTTTCCTCACCAGCTCTATTTACGACCCTCCTTCTTTCGCAGACCTCCTTCTCTCCAACTTCACCTCTCATCTCCTTGTAAGTTCAAATTACTTAATTAGTCACCACACATGTGTCTATGTGAGTCATCGGGTTGCAATTCCAAGGTTGTGTATAGAGTATAGTCTTATAGGCTGCACTAGAGTGCAAATCCTATAAACGTAATATAATTGCACTTATGTTTTTTTTTTTTCCAACGTTACGTTACAAATATTATTACTCCAACACTCCAGTTAAACTAAAATGCGAGTTTTGTGTAATATTGTTTAGGAATTGTATGGAAAGGGGTTCAGGAAATTCGTGTTAGCTGGTGTGGGTCCATTGGGTTGTATACCGGACCAACTAGCCGCTCGGGCGGTTCCGCCGGGTGAATGCGTGGAGGCGGTTAATGAGATGGCTGAGCTTTTCAACGACCGCCTCAAGTCGCTGGTGGATCGTCTCAATTCCGATAAACAAACCGGGCGTGACGCCATCTTTGTGTATGGCAATACCTATGGAGCCGCCGTGGATATCCTCACTAACCCCATTGCTTACGGTTAAGTACCAAAATTTTTCCTTGGAATACTATTTATGTTCAGATCAGTTTGAACTTTCCAACGAATGAAGTAAATTTTATTTGTTCGTAGGATTCGAAGTGACGGATAGAGGGTGTTGTGGAGTAGGGAGAAACAGGGGAGAGATTACGTGTTTGCCACTAGCTGTCCCATGTGCTTTCAGAGATCGCCACGTCTTCTGGGATGCTTTTCATCCAACACAAGCTTTTAATCTCATTATTGCTCTTAGAGCTTTTAATGGTTCCAAATCCGATTGTTACCCCATTAATCTATATCAAATGTCTCGTCTCTAATAAGTCTCAACAAATCTTCGTTTTCACGTAGCTTTGTATTTCCTTTTTCAAGTTACTTACATTGATTTCTTTTGGATGTGTCTCTTTTCATTTGTGTGGTAATGCATTTTTTTTTCTCCTTTTTTTTTATACATTTTTCTATCCGTATGGATTTTTATTTTTCTATATTATCTAGGAGTAGCAACGTAAAACGAAGAAACTAGAGAAATTGTACACGTAAAATGAAGAAACTCGAGAAATTGTAGACGTCTGGCTTTGATTGGCATGTGTTGTAGAGTCTTTTCTTAGCCAATATTTTTTCTATATTACCAAATCTTTTTTACTTATGCTTTACGCATATTTTTTGAATTACTTATTTTTTTCTTTCATTTCTTTGTTTTTTAGCTGTAGAGAGCAAAATACTTAAAACACTGGTAATTTTTACTTTGAAATATTTATGAGTAAATTTTTAATTTTTAAAAAATTTACAGCTAAAATCTTATAACATTAAATCTACCACCACAGCAAAAACAATTTACAGCCTAAAATTTACAGAAAAATATAAAAATATACAATTATATCATGAACGAATCATGTCCATAGTTTTATGTTTAATTTAACGCTATAATATTTAGATATTTAAATATACAAATATAATTATATCATTGACGAATTTAACGCTAGAATATATTTAAATATTTAAATATGAGATTCATATACCAGATTATATTGCAAACAACAAAAAAATTGTATTTTGTGGATTGATTCATATATGGTTGTTGTTTCGTGTCCTATATATATTGCTTTCTATGTGAATTCGTGTCGTTTTCTCGTTAGGTTATAATTTATTTTCCAACGTAAGAAATAGATAAAAGCATCATCCTACCAATGATTTTCTGGAATTATTTAAAAGGCCCAATTGAAAATTAGAAAACCCAAATTGAAATCAGAGAAGCCCAAAACGAACTGGCTCGGCCGATTGACAAAGTAGATAAGCTTACGAATTCACGTCTGGCAATCGGCAAATAGTTATCTCTGGCGCGATGGAAACGGAAGCGGTGGTTCGTACCGTCGCCGGCGTCGACTGTTTCATCTCACTACCTCGTCAGATACTCCATGTGCTTCAGTCCACTAGCTCATCACTTCTCCCTCCGCTTCTCCCTGTCGAGCTCCGCTCAGGTGACCGCCGTTGGCCAGTTGCTTGGTCAGGCTCTAGCTCCTCCTCATCTGCGATCGAGGTTTCTATTTTTTACTCCTAATTTATTCCAGTTTAGTCAAATTCAGATATTGTTTCTCGCTTTGGGAGGTGTGATACTCTTCTTTTTCTCATGCGTCTTCAATTTTGTTTCTCCCATTAAGGTCGCTAGAGTGTTTGCAGAAAGCATTTCGTTGCCGGATGGTACAGTCGTTCAGGTTCGAGTTCTTTCTGATGTGCCGAAGGCCACTTTAGTAACAGTCGAACCAGAGACTGAAGATGATTGGGAAGTACTCGAGCTCAATGCAGAACTTGCCGAGGCAGCTATACTTAGTCAGGTATTGGATAGTAAACTGTATTATCGTGCCTCTGTTCTATTTTGATCTTACTGCAAGTAAACGTTTGCTTTCTAGTTGACTGGAAAGTTTACCATCGTTGTCTCGTTTCCCTCTACCTTTTTTTTTTTAAAAAAATGTCTCAGCGTAGTTTATGTGGGGTGTTCTTTTCATCTTTCAGTCTTCGTACATGATTTAATAATACCTTTAGTTTGTGGCAATGGCATAATCAGTTCGCCAATGGTCTGCTGAGGGAACTTTCGAAACACGTTTTTCAGGTGAGGATACTTCACGAGACCATGAAATTCCCTTTGTGGTTGCATGACCGAACTGTGATAAGATTTGCTGTGGTTTCAACATTTCCACCAAAAGGGGTGGGTAAGACCATCTTTGTTCTGCATTTTTGCTGTATTAGTCATCTATTACCATACTTTTCTAGTTTCTTTTTCTTCAACTTATCTTCCCTGGGATACCAAAGGGGGGGGGGGTAAGACCATGATTACTAGTCTCTTATGCTTACAATCATGACAGTTTTAGTAATGACATAAAATTTTTTTGACTGGTGGCTTGTTTTCAGTACAACTTGTGCCAGGAACTGAAGTGGCTGTGGCTCCTAAGAGACGGGAAAGGAATCTCGATGCGGAAAAGGGTTCTGATGCTTTTGCTTCGGATAAAGAATGTAACAATGTGAAAGTCCTGTTACGTGTACAAGATACCAATAGATCATCCTTTCATGAAGCTGATGTCAAAGGATTTGATTTAAGGGTAGCCCTCACTTCCATTGCCTATATTCATCCAGAAACTGCCAAGAAATACTCGCTAGAATCTCTTCAAATGATTTCAGTATTCCCAAGAATACCTTTGAAAGGTAATGTGAAGAAAGACGAAGCCTTAAATATGAAAAACAGCGAAGCTTCAAAGGTGATTGAGAATGGCACTCCCAGCTCGAAGAAAGAGCCCCGTCGAGCAATTCTTCGTCTTGTCTTTTCAGATTTAGCTGCTAAAGGACATATAATGATGGTAGCGTCTCTTCGTCTCTATCTAGGAGCAGGCCTTCACTCATGTGAGTAAATTCTGCTTAAACATACAGATGCTTTTGCTTTATGTACGTACAAAATTTTGATGTTGGTGTAATTAGCTTATCTTCAGTTTGGTCATTGAAATGTATGGAAAGACGAGACAACGTTATTTTCTGTTTTTTTTCACAGTATGCGACACTAGAATTTTGTATTTTATTGCTGTAACTCAGGAAGTAAACTTGTAGATTTTTGAGAGTTGTCATGCATTTTTTGAGTCGAAAAGTTATAGAATGCACCATTTTGCATTATTCCATTCTCAACTGAACTTTGTTACCACGATATCATCAATTTTGAGTAAGACTTGTTACTTTTATGTAGGGGTTTACTTAAGGGGATGCAATGATAATGTGAACAAAGAACTTCCTGCTCTTTCACTTTCTCCGTGCGTCTTCAAGATTTCTGAAAAGGAAAACGTGCTTGATCGGGGTACTGATACGCTTGGCAATCATAATTTTAATATAAAAAGGAGCCATCCACTATCTGGCCTGACCACCAATGTGGATGTTGTGGACTGGTCTGTGCACGATAAGGTTGTTACGGCTCTTTCATCTGAGGGTTTGCATATTAAAGGAGAACAGGATAATGCCTATCAACTTAATAATAAGAAAGGAATGGAATGCCTTACTCGCCTGTGGTCATTGGCTCAGCTTGATGCTATTGCGTCAGTATCAGGAGTTGATGTTAGTTCGTTGATTGTAGGAAGAGAAACATTGTTCCATTTTGAAGTTAGAGGGTTTGAATCTTATAAGTCCAGAGACGGGCAGCCTTCTGTTAATGATCGTCTGGAAATTAGGAAGAAGGAAAACAATGTTCCTTTAGAAATTTTGTACGTAATGACAGTCTCTGACGAATGTTCCCTTGGTGATAAATTCGTTGCATATGAGCTTACCTTGTATAGAAGTGAGAAGAAGGACAACGTGGTGCGTATTGAGCCGGTGCTTGAGAAGATGAATGTTGGTGAACCTATATTTTTCTCTTCAGCTAAAGAAAGACACTGCAATAAAGGTGTTTCCCCGGATATATCTTCCTTAGCGTGGATGGGCTCAATTGTGTCGGATGTTATCAAGAGTAGGTTTTTTCTCTCTTAGCATCATCTTGTTTGAATAGTAATATCATGATGGCGCTCTATGTTATGCAGAGAGATATATATGTGGCAGCAGGTAAAAACTAATTCAATCAATTATGGGTAGGCCTTGTGTCATGCTTTCTGATAACATAAATTTTGCTAATAATTTGGTTTCAGTCTGTGTTAATTTGGTTCTAGTTGCATATAAAATGTCCACGAACCAGTTTTTGACCTCAACTTAAACTGCTTCATCATCTACCATTTGTCCAATCTTCACATGTGGTTGATTTTAACCTGCATATTATGTTGCATCTGGAGAACGTTCATGAGTTCTGTTCATGCAGGGATGACCGTGTTGTTGTCTCCGGCAGCTGGAATGTGGTTTAGCAAGTTCAATATTCCTTCACCTGGACATATTCTCATATATGGGCCTCCTGTGAGTTCCCTTCCCCATTTTTGTTGAAACCATTTGGTATCCCTCGAAAATTAATTTAGTGCCTTTTTGGCCCCTGGATTTGCTTGTGTTTAGTTCCCAATTGATTCTCTCTCTCGATTAACATTAGTACGTTACCGACTCCAAAGCTATCCCTTTGGCCAGGCATGAGGTTCATGATGTTTATATTAAAACTTTAGATCTGTTCGTTTCACAACCTTGAATCATTGTTTCCCTTGCTTCAGTCGTTTCTTAATTTTCCGCTATTCCTTATGGTATAAATGAACTGGTTGTTTATTAATGTGAGCTTCTGGTTGATAGGGTTCAGGAAAGACAATATTAGCAAGAGCTGCTGCAAAGTACTTTAGAGAACAAAAAGACTTGTTGGCACATGTGTGAGTGGTTATGGTTTTCGTGTGCCTGTACTGATCTACTGCAACTAACATCATTTATCTTCAAGAGACTCATTCTGGTACAATTGTGGCTAAGTGTTGATTTTCCTTGTGCAGGATTCTGGTATCCTGTTCTGCACTTGCCTTGGAAAAGGTTCAACACATCCGTCAAGTCCTTTCTAGTGTAATAGCTGAAGGCTTGGAACATGCACCATCCGTCATCATTTTGGATGATCTTGATAGCATTATCTCATCATCTTCAGATACCGAAGGAACTCAAGCCTCGAATGCGATTACGATGCTTACAAAATTCCTAACAGATGTTATAGATGATTATGGGGTATGAACTGTTGAAAATTTTCAGGTCCAACATTTCACTGTTTTCAAGTGTTATATCCACGTTTATGATCACACTTATCTACCCATCACATTTTGCTCTCCTGGAGTCTGGTGAATTTAACAATCTGAAAGCAAAAGTTCTTCTATACGAAGACAAAAATGAATTCTCTTGATAGTCTTGATAACTGCGTCCACCTTACTAGTTAACTGATACAATATTAAGTGGTTGCTCATAAGACTTCTTGAACCCACTCTTCTCCAAGATATTCCTTTAGGGATTCAATCCTAGCTGAGATATTCTATTTCCAACACATTTAGTTAATCAGTTTTACCTTCGTTCACTCAACAGGAATACAGGAATTCCTCTTGTGGAATAGGTCCACTTGCATTTGTTGCTTCTGTCCAGTCTCTGGAACAAATTCCACAGACATTGAGCTCATCAGGTACAAATTTGTTATATACCCGTACCCTTACTTGTTTTCACGTAAATGATTCATCTGATATTTTCAGGAAGATTTGACTTCCATGTGCAACTGGCTGCTCCTGCTACCTCTGAACGTGGGGCCATACTGAAGCATGAGATACAAAAACGCCTTTTAGAGTGTTCGGAAGAAATATTGCTCGAGTTAGCTGCCAAATGTGAAGGATATGATGCGTATGACCTGGTATTTAGAATTTCGATTTGCTTTTAAGATATGATGTTTTGCCATGACCAGAAAAGATATTTGAAAGAAATGTTGCAGACATTGAAGCTAATGCTATCTGTGACTGTCATGTGATATATGTTTTGGATTCAAGCTTGCTCTTTCATTTTGATTTGTGCATGCTCATGACTACTCGAGGCTGCTTCCTTTCTTTTTCTTTTGATTATCTTTCTGTCCGTTAATATACAGTGCGCTTCCGTTGGATTCTCTTATTCCAGGAAATATTGGTTGATAGAGCTGTTCATGCTGCCATTGGCCGGCATCTACCTTGTGAATCCAATGTATCCAAATATACTTTGGTCAAAGAAGACTTCACTCGAGCTATGCATGAATTTGTGCCTGTTGCCATGCGTGACATCACAAAATCTGCTTCTGAAGGTGGTCGTTCGGGGTGGGAAGATGTTGGAGGTGTGACTGATATTAAAAATGCTATCAAAGAGGTATATAAGCATGTCGCTTGCCGTATCTGATTTTTTGCTCCCGTTAAGATTTGATTACTGTGGGTAGGAAATTTGGCCGATATTGTTATCCTTTTATTAACTGAAGCAGGAAGCATCTTCAACCTGCATCTATTTGGTTTTATTCCCTAGCATTTGTGTCTATCGCTGGATTTTCTCTTACTTAATTTACTTACGCTTTCATTGGAGAACAATATTTTCTATAAATCCTGAGTTAATATAAGTTGAGTTATCTGGGAATAATTTGATGTAAATAATTCCACTGTACTATATAAGGTAGTGCTACTAGTTATGTTAACAACTACAATTCGAATGATCCTTAGTTATTTAGAGAATTGACTGTGGAAATCCTCTTTGTTTGCTCTTTGCCATGTCCAGATGATTGAGTTGCCATCAAGATTTTCGAAAATCTTTGCAAAGTCTCCTCTGCGTTTGAGATCAAATGTTCTCTTATATGGACCACCTGGTTGTGGGAAGACTCACATAGTTGGCGCAGCTGCGGCAGCGTGTTCCCTACGGTTTATCTCGGTGAAGGGGCCTGAGTTATTGACTAAATACATTGGTGCTTCTGAACAAGCTGTAAGAATGACACCTTTCTTTGTTATGCATCTTTAAAAACCTTTTGAGATGATCATCCTGCTTTATCTTTACTGCTGGATTCTCCCTGGTTTCTTGCTTACGTTGACTTAAGTCTTAAACAATAGATAGTTAAAGAGACCTATGAAAAAAATGGTAACATAAAACAGTTTCAGACAGCTTGTTCTGCTAGTTTTTTGCCTTTTATTCTGAAGAATGTTATAGTAGTAAGTTCCACATATCCAATAACGACAAACACCCATCTGTCAGGTCCGTGATATATTTTCAAAGGCAGGAGCCGCAGCACCGTGCCTACTCTTTTTCGATGAATTTGATTCAATTGCTCCCAAGAGAGGACATGACAATACCGGAGTTACTGATCGAGTTGTTAATCAAGTAAGTTACTTCAGAGTCTGTGCATATTCAATCAACGTAAAGATCAAACATCTCATGTGATATTTTTTTTTTTTTGGCGTAGTTCCTGACAGAACTGGATGGAGTTGAAGTTCTAACCGGGGTCTTTGTATTTGCTGCAACAAGGTATGTACACCAGAATTATATTTAGTGTTCAATGCATTCATACAATCTACAGCAAACGGTGGATTAAGAGTTGATAAGAACTCCACTATGATAGTAGCCATTAATTTTGAGGCCTATCTCAGTCCTCATTTTATGGTTTCATTTCATACAAAAGATGAATGTATGACATTGTAATGGTTTACCCATTAACAGTAGACCAGATCTACTTGATCCTGCGCTCCTGAGGCCTGGCCGGCTTGATCGTCTTCTTATGTGCGACTTTCCATCCCCATCAGAGAGATTAGAGATTCTTACAGTTCTCTCTAGAAAGGTTAGTTATATCAGTTACATGATTCCTGCTAATCATTTTTTTTTTCCTGAAACCTCATATAAAGTCTGAACAATCATAAACTGGAATCCTCTATGTAAAATTGAGGCATTTATGTATATATATATATATATTACAAGGTAAAATGATAAAATAATTATCTTTGCACATTTCTGCAGCTTCCGATGGCTGATGATATTGACCTAGATCCTATAGCTCAGATGACTGAAGGCTTTAGTGGAGCTGATCTTCAAGCTCTTCTCTCAGACGCGCAACTTGCAGCTGTTCACGAGTTTCTGAACAAAGAAGATAAACCCGAGCCCGGAAATACTCCAATTATAAGCGATCCTCTTCTGAAGTCGATCGCTTCCAAAACTAAACCATCGGTTTCCGAAACAGAGAAGCAAAAGCTTTATGACATATATAGCCAGTTTCTGGATTCAAGAAAATCGGTATTGCTCTATTCTCTCCATCGTAATTCCTTTTCCCCTTTATACAAACCCATAAGTTGATTACTAACAACATCAAAAACTTTTCTTGCTTGTAGTCAAGAGAAGCAAAGGGCAAAAGAGCAACCTTAGCATAACCAAAAGGTATCACGAAGGAAAAAATGATTACATTCTAGCCGTAGGAATCACATCATGAGGTATATAATTTCCCTTGTGATGTATCTGCATAGTGATAAGCATTACAGTCGAATAATAGAAGACAAAAACAATTACGAGGTTTGAGATAAAGAGTACAATAATGTTTGGTCTCTTCTATACATGGTTATTACTGAAAGATCCAAACAACTATAAATAACGCTTTAGAGAAAATAGTACCCGGTTCGTTTTGAGTCGAACCACAACTAAACCGGTTTTTTAGTTGGTTGTCCGATGTGCAAGTATTCGTATTTTTTATGTTTAATGTTCATGTTATGATGACTGCAATCAAGTCAAATCCTGAATCGGTTAATAAATTTCCATATATTCATGTGGCCAAAGCTAAGGTCAGCGACCGTTAGTTAAAAAGAAAAAAAAAAGCTTGTTGTCTTCTATATTAGACCGTGCCAGTGAGTAATGTTCTTATGAACATAACAGAAGAAGAACAGAGTCAGTTAAGGCAGTTGAGAAACTGTTACGAGTTCAGTTAAATATCTCATCACATTCAACAGAGACAGCCTAAAAAAAAAGAAAAACAATAATGTAACAAAAGAAGAAAAAAAAAACAAAAACCGTTGTTTGGTTTTAGATATTTGGGAGAGGGAGGTAGAGGTTGCTGTGACGTCCTTCTCTCCCTCTTCTCCTTAACCGAAACGGCATGCATTTCTTCCTTCTTTAACTTTCTTCCTTTCTCCATTCCTTCACGACAACTTGAAATAACTCGTAACAATTTGTCATTCTGATGTTTGACCAAACAAATTTATTTAAAAAAAAAAAAAAAAAAAAGTGACAAAACCCCAAACCCAAAAAACGGTTAAGAATAAAGGGATAAAAGAGTCATTTTTCCTCTTTCCTCCATATTCTTCTCCTGTTTTTCCTCTTCTTCTAGTTTCTGGTAAATTAACAAGTTCTGAGCTGTGACCATTAGACCAACAACAGTCTTTATACCTTCTTCTAGTTCTCTCTCTCTCTCTCTCTCTCTCTCTCTCTCTCTCTCTCTCTCTCTTTTGTTGTCTTCTTCTGTTTTAAGTTTCTTGATTTGGGTTCAGAAACCGGCATTCGCCTTCACTTGCGGCCTCGGCTTGCTCTTCAGGTATGTCTTTGGTCCTTTTTTTTAATCATTTCTTTGATTCTTGTAGGGATTCATAGAACAGAAACACGAAACATATGAGGCATTAGCTTTGGCTATCAAATCGTAAAATCGTATATGGAACTTCCATAAACAGTTCTCTCATCATATGAACAATTTAACCACCATAAAGATGATAAAATAAGACAGATTTAGGACATGACAAGCCCTATTCATTTTCATTCCTACAATTAGTAATAGCACCAAACTTTGATATAGATTTTTGAGTATACAACAAGTCAAAGCAAATTCAGGAAAGAGCCAATTTTTTTTTTCTCACAGATAGAAGAATCTACTAGTCCTTTTTAAATGGTAAGGTTTGAGTACACGACTGCCTCTTCTTTTGTATCTGTAGCTACTTCTGTTTTGAGTTGCTTGTTTTGTAAAACTATGACGATAGATGAATGTGTTAATCTTTTTTTGGATTTGGACGAAGATAGTTTGAATATATTTTACCTTCCATCACCCTCATTTCTAAACTCCTTACATAAATTGACATTCATTGGTTCTCTGGATGGGACTAAACTCTGCAAAGTCACCTTTCACGTTCGAATATTTTTCGTTTTCTGACCAACTGCAGAAACGGTACCATTGTCATAAGTCAGACCCCA
This sequence comes from Streptanthus diversifolius, assembly GCA_039880935.1. NCBI lineage: Eukaryota > Viridiplantae > Streptophyta > Magnoliopsida > Brassicales > Brassicaceae > Streptanthus > Streptanthus diversifolius. The sequence continues at coordinate 22,909,702 of JAXGFM010000010.1, read as the reverse complement.
GAAAGAAACAGGTGTAAGTCAAAGCCTGTTCTGTCAGAGAAAAACTTACATATGAATAACCAAGGAAGTCAGAATGTTGCAATCTGCAAGCCCGTCACTACATTTGTCCAAACTGACACCAACACTTTCAGAGAAATCGTGCAGCGCTTAACAGGTCCATCAGAGAACAGTGTTGCAGCAGTACCAGAAGCAACAGTAATAAAAACCGCCACACAAAAGAGGCCGACTTCTAAGCTGCACGAGAGAAGGCAATGTATGAGGCCAAAGCTTGAAATTGTCAAACCTCCTCTAAGCTTTAAGCCCACTGGTACGACACCATCATCTAAATCTGGTAATACCAACCTTTTAACAAGTCCAGTGGGCACGCCTTCTTCATTGTTCTCTAACTTGTCCTTGATAGAAGGGGATAAAGCAGAACCAGACAGTCGTAGAACAAACATCGACGAAGAGGAGAAAGCCATTAAAGAAAGACGCTTTTACTTACATCCATCGCCAAGGTCTAAACCAGGGTATACAGAGCCAGAGTTGCTTACTTTGTTTCCTTTAACATCTCCCAATTCGAGTGGCAGACCATAAATTCGAAGATCATGTACATGTAGCGTTTCACAACAGTATCATTGAAAGAGAAGACTGTTCACTTACATTATCTCAATCAAAATTTGTCTCTGTAACATTTCTGCAATGTTTTATTTTTGTGTACACCATTACGATCTGGCTTTGCAGCGTTTCACAATTTTCATCGATTAAAACGCCACTGGCTCTTTCATCTGAAGAAATAAAGCATTTAGTATGTCGAACATACTGTTTCTCAGAGGGTGAGAACAATCTCCAGACATAAATACATTCATTTTCCCATCCACATCCAGCCAGCTACATCCTGCTGGCTTTTTCATTTCCTTTTTCTTCATTAAGTTTCTCAACTCCATCACGCCTTCCCAATCTCCATCTGCAGCATACATGTTCGACATTAGAACGTAGTTCCCGGTGTCTTCAGATTCAGCTTGCAAAAGATGATTTGTCACTATGCGCCCCAGATCCATCCTATTATAGGTTTTACACGCCCTTAAAAGTGTTCCCCATATATTTGCATTAGGTTCAACTGGCATCTGTGTGACGAAAGAATATGCATCATCAAGTCGACCCCCACGAGCAAGTAGATCTACAACAGAAGAATACTGTTCCATTGTAGGTTTCATACCATAAACCGTTCTTATTGACTCAAATATTTGCAATCCATCATGTATTAATCCAGCATGACAGCATGCAGTCAACATAGTAGTTATGAAAACATGATCGGGCTTAATGCCCAAGTCCACCATATGAGAGTAGATCACAAGTGCTTCCTTACCCATACCATGTACAGCATACCCAGCTAGCATAGCAGTGAACATAACCAGATCTCTATGAGCATCTGACTGGAAAACAGAATACGCATTCTTCAAGCTGCCACATTTTGCATATACATCTAGTAGAGTCCCCTTCAGGCGGATATCACCAAGTCCACCTCTAATAATATATCCATGGCATTGTCTTACTAGATGCAGAGAGGCTATCTGCGCACAAACAGGAAGGAGATTCATGACAGTCACAGTGTTAGGCCTCATTCCCTGAGCTTGTATCTCACGGAAAACATCAATGGCTTCATTAGGACAACAGCTTTCAGCATAGATACGAACCATCAAACTCCAAGTGGTGAGATCAGTAATAGACATCTCACTGAACAGAAGCTGAGCATCATCATGACTTCCACTATTAACATATCCTGATAACATTGAGTTATATGTAACCAAAGTTTTCCTCTTTGATAAACCCTGAAAAATCTTATGAGCGTAATCTACATTACTACATTTGGCATATGCATCAAGCAATGCATTGCCAAGCATGGGTTCGTCTTCATCGTGTAAAAAACCGGTCTTAACTGAGTACCCATGAACTTCTTTTACTTTACCAACTCCCAGTAAGTTTGTGCAGAATTTGACTATGCTTAAAATAGTAACAGAGTCAGGAATGATTGCTTCATCAAAAAAGTGGTGCAAGAGGTTCACAAACTGAGAATGTTTTCGACTGTCTGCAAAGGCATCAAGTATAGCATTCCAAGATATTATGTCCTTCTCGGATATCAGTGAAAAGGCCCAATATGCTGCACTTGTGTTACCAAATCTTGCATAGAAACTAATGAGAGCATTCCCCACTGATGTATTCTCCAAGAGGTAAGGATGGCGCAAAATATAATTGTGGATCGCTTTGCCAAAGGTCACGTTAGTTAACTGCGCACAGACAGGAAGGATGCTGACAACAGTTACCGAATCAGGAGAAACGTCCCTCTTATGCACCAATTTCTGAAATAAATGCAAGGCTTTAAACCACTCACAATTTGATGCATACCCGGCTATGACAACGTTCCATGAAACCAGATCTTTGGATCCCATCCTCGTGAACAATGAGGCCGCTTCTCCTATCCTTCCGACTCTCAAATAGAAACTCACAATAGAATTGCATACATTAACATGAGTTTGCAACCAAGACCTCTGCACAACATAACCATGAATCTGCCTACCACTTCCATATGCAATGTTCTTATCCATAGAAGCACAAACTGGCAAAATATTTGCAATCGTGGCATAATTCGGCTCTATAGGTTCCTTCAGCATCAGAGAAAACAATCTAAGTGCGTCGGCCTTCATGTTGTTCTCAGAAAACCCAGCAATAAACGCGTTCCATGAGACAACATCTTTGTGAGCTATACTATCAAACACAGTATACGCATCAGGGAAAACAAGCCCGCATTTGGCATACATGGAAACCAGAGCATTCCCCACAAGCGTATCTTTCTCTAAACCGATTTTGATGATGTAAGAATGCATAATCTTCCCATTGTATGAATTCCCAAGGCGGATACACACAGGAAGAACAATCGCAAAGGTAACGGAGCTGGGCTTAGGTTCATTTGCAAAGTGCATTGCTTTGAAAAACCTCATCGTCTCATTAGCACAGGAATTCGAATGGCCGGTCAGAACAATATTCCAAACAACAGGATCAACACTATTCATTTGCCGGAACATTTTCTGGCAATCATCCATTCTCCTGCATTTCGCATACATGTTAAGAACTGACTTCGAAACCTCATTGCATGCCATATGACCAAGCCTTGCCACGCAACCGTGCAGAGCCCTCCCTGATGTGAGGTCAGAAACTGAACCGCAAGCTTTGACAACATCTGAAAAAACTCTGTGATCAATTCCAAAACTAGACAAAAGTCGTAAATTCTGAACAAATTGCCTTAAAACTTCCATCTTTCCCTTAAATACCCCAGCAACGAACGTCTATCAATGAAATCCACGTTACAGAACTGGATCAGACATTTTGACAAACACTTGATGGGCGAGAACGATGTACTTCAAATCCTCTATCATTAACGATATAATCGGTGACCATATGTGACAGAGACATAGAGGAATTAGAAAAAAAAACAATCTTGATCAAGTTCCTTATGTGTCGCTCAGTCTCCGTCTCTGCATAAAAGCAACTAAGCACGCCTGATGTTTAGCTGAATGGAGTGGGTTAATTTATGAAGGGATTATTCAGATTACAATTTAAATTACGGGATAGCTATGAATATAATAAATTGTCTAGGTCCTCACATGCAAATATATTCATTTTGAATGATTAGGGGAAAAACTCCAAAGCATTCTCTGCTTTTCTCATCTCATCAGTAAAGTTGCATCTCGTCAGTAAAGTTGCATCTCTCACCTTTGATTCGGGAGTGACGAAAGCATTTCTTCTGCGAATATGGCGCCGCCGGCAGGTAAAACAGCGGCCGTGAGTGAGGCGACGGGCGGTGATGGCCAGGCGCAGCAGCAGCAACGACAAGGTGGTGGGTTTGGGCAGACTATTACCGGAATCACTCCAGGATATGTGGTTTTATCTTTCGAAACATGCTAAAGCCAATGACTTTTGGCAATAATGGTGCGTTTGTTTGGCACGAGACAAACATACCTTATGCTATGTGGATGCCAGAGAGCACTAGGACCTTGTCAATGAAGTATCACCCATTCAATTTTTTTTTTTGTTAAATTTTAATAAACTTATTATTAAAAAAAAAATGAAAACTTCAAATACAGAATGTAAAAGAATAAAATAAAATAGTCAATAATTATATTATGGAAAAATAATCAAGAACAATTGTTAAAAAAAAAATCTAATCGACTATTTGAAATATGGTTTATGTTATTATAAATCATAACAATAACACTAATATATGCAGCAACATATATTTTCATTATTACATTGTCCATTTACAGTCCCCATTGAGGTGCAGAATTCAATGCATTTCATCATCCCTTGCAAACATGGTTTTGTGTCGAAACATTGATAACTTTCTTCTCCAAACACTGTACAAAACAAAACAAAAAAAAGTATAAATTTTGAACATTTCAATAGTGAATCACTAAGAAGACAGATATAACAAAATCTTACGATGCATGAGTTTAAAACTTTGACGACAATGAACAGAAGAGGTTCCCAACACAATAGTGAGAGCAAATACTATCAATATTTTCTTAGTGAAATCCATAATTTTATCATGTGAATGTCCAAAAAAACAATAGACGCTATTTATAGATTGAATCTTTAAAAGTATGTTGTAATGTAGTTTTTTTCTTTTGGAAACATAATCAGATTATATAAATTTGCTACAATTTTGAATGTTAATTTAGTATTTTCAAATTTACATTTGATTGCAGATATTAACTCCAATTTGACACAATCTTCTTTGATGCTTGTAATTGGTATGATTCTATAATCTATACATAGTATTTAATTAATATATAAGATTAGTTTACAAAAATAATATTTGGGAGATACTGTTAGAGAAAATCTGAAGATATTTTTTAAATTATGAAATACTTTTCATAATGTGGATAGATTATATAATATGGATCAGATCCTTCTCTAATTTATTATAAGATTGTTATATATTTCATAAATAAAAGAGTTCAAAATTTGTTGACAGATATCTTTTCTACATGGGCCGTAGACAGTAGTCTTCAATCTTTTATGAGCCCATGCATAACGTCAGCGTTTTGTATGATAGAAGCTTTCAAGTCCAATAATACCCCCAAAAATTAAATACACTGATCACATTCGCGTAACTAACACGCGCGTAGGAGGATAGGCGCGTGGTAATGAATCAGATCAAACAACTCCACGCCCACTGTCTCAGAAGTGGCGTAGACGAAACCAAACATCTGTTACAACGATTGCTTCGGATTCCTAATCTTGTTTATGCCCGAAAACTCTTCGATCTTCACCGAAACCCTTGTATCTTCCTCTACAACAAGCTAATTCAAGCTTACTCTGTTCATGACCAGCACCATGAATCTGTTGTCCTCTTCAACCTCCTCTCTTTGGATGGCCTCCGACCAAATCACCACACTTTCAATTTCGTATTTGCTTCTTCTGCTTCGATTTCTTCCATTCTACCTTTACGGATGCTTCATTCGCAGTTTTTTAGATCTGGGTTCGAGTCCGATTCCTTCTGCTGCACCGCTCTAGTCACTGCTTATGCGAAGCTAGGAGCATTGTGCTGTGCGCGCAGGGTGTTCGACCAAATGTCTAATCGAGATGTACCCGTGTGGAATGCAATGATCACGGTTTACAAAAGCCAAGGTGATATGAAGGCCGCGATGGAGTTGTTTGATTCAATGCCTTGTAAGAACGTAATCACGTGGACCAGTGTTATATCTGGGTTTTGTCAGAATGGGAATTACTCTAAAGCTTTAACGATGTTTTTGTGTATGGAGAAAGACAAATCCGTGAAACCGAACCATATTACTGTAACTAGTGTTCTCCCCGCTTGCGCGAATCTCGGAGCACTGGAGATTGGCCGAAGATTAGAAGGATATGCTAGAGAGAACGGGTTCTTTGATAACATTTACGTGAGTAATGCTACACTTGAGATGTACTCAAAATGTGGAATGATAGATGTAGCTAAACGAATATTCGATGAAATTGGAAACCAGAGAAATTTGTGCTCGTGGAACTCCATGATCAGTAGCCTAGCTACTCACGGGAAACACGACGAAGCTCTTGACCTTTATGCCCAAATGTTGGTGAGCATCTTGTTTCTTCATTACAAGCATCTTGATTCCTTGGTTTTAAATAACACTATGATTCTCCGTTGCTACTTCAGCGAGAAGGAGGGAAACCCGATGCAGTGACATTCGTCGGATTGCTGTTAGCTTGTGTTCATGGTGGGATGGTGGTGAAGGGCAGAGAATTTTTCAAGTCCATGGAGGAAATTTACAAGATTTCCCCAAAGCTAGAGCACTACGGATGCATGATCGATCTCTTGGGGCGTGTTGGGAAGCTGCAAGAAGCCTATGATCTCATCAGAAAAATGCCGATGAAGCCAGATGCTGTCGTATGGGGAACTCTTTTGGGTGCTTGTAGTTTCCATGGCAATATTGAGATAGCAGAGATAGCAAGCGAGGCACTGTTCAAGCTTGAACCTTCCAATCCAGGCAACTGTGTGATCATGTCAAATATCTACGCCGCAAATGAGAAGTGGGATGGGGTTTTGAGGATGAGGAAGATGATGAAGAAAGAAACGATGACAAAGGCTGCTGGATATAGCTATCTTGTGGAAGTAGGAGTTGAAGTTCATAACTTTACTGTGGAAGATAAATTGCACCCAAGATCTTATGAGATCTATCAGATTCTTGATGAGATCACCCGGAGAATAAAACCAGATAAGAGTTACTTTGACTCTGTAGTCCAGCATAAACAACTATGCACATGGTAGTAGAGATTTTGTTTTATTTGTTTCACTGTCCAAAAACAATGACCGAGTCTATTGAACTTGTGTGATTTGGATGTCTTCACTTTCTTATATTCAATTTTATATCGAATTTTATGTGGTATACAATCTCCAGTTGAACCAAACCGAAACATTACACATTACACATTACACAACAAAGTTTCGCAGAGGTTTAAAACCATATAAAGGTGTAAAACCATATAAAGCTGTAACGTTGCATCTTGTTTCAAATCTCCGCACATAGGCTTTATTGTGTTCACGTACAAAAAGAAAGTTATTTGTGCTTCTCGAGTCTGACACTAATCACATGATCTTAATATCTTATGACCTCGTAAATATCCCCACAAACTAAGTAATAAAAGAAACTCACTCAAGGAACAAGCTTGAATATTCACTAAGTCCTTTACACATCTTTCTTACACCTAAAACGAAGAGCACTACCACCACAAAGGTATTTTCGACGTTACCTATGAGCCGTTGGTGTACGCGGCATGGTGTACGGCATCTGACTCATGTTCATTGGTGCACCAGGAACCACTGAGCCAGGGACTGGAGCAGTATGGACTCCATAAGCTATGTGAGGTGGTGCTGGGAGGTTCACAGGTGTTCCAACTGCTGAGACCAATGGTCCACCTACTGGTTGACCTATGGTGGGTGTTCCATACATAGAAGGTCCCGGTGGTGGTTGGGAGGCAGCTTGCTTGGCTAATTTGTTTCCTCCTCCAGCAACAGCAGCAGAACCGGTGTTGTTGTTGTTATTGTTATTGCTGTTGTTGTTCTGACCAGTGATCGGTCCTTGTGGCATTGAGACATCTGCGTTGCCAACACTAGTGATGTCGTGAATGCTTGATCGTCTTCTGTCTTTGTTCATTGAGTTTAGACGAATGAAATATTTTTGAGCATGGCTCGCGACTTGGGTCGGTGTTCTTGTTACCACAAAGTTACGAGAAATGCTACGCCAATCACCTTTCCCGTACTTATCCAAACCAAGAAGAAATAACCTGCAACACAGAAGAGACAAAGACTATTAGTTCATCAGAATCATTGCATAACCAAAAAGGCAGAATCTTCCTGGCCATAGTATCAAACATGAAAACACACAGACGCCTGCTAACAGATTCAGTCTAAGACCAATAGCAGGTAACACAATAAAGATTTTGTCCTGTATATGCCATCTACGGCTAATCAGACAAATTAGTAAATATTCAACTCTCACAGCATGACATTTAAACAAGAAAGATAAACTTCACTGTTGCACCATATTCCAAAAAAAATTTGCAAGTGAAAAGCAGTCCGGTAGTTAATTTATGCGGCTGATCTTACCGATATAATCAATTCTAGTTCTACGCTTATCTACCCTTTAATATCCCAAAACCATTAGCGCTTTCAAAGGAGTAAAATGAAGACTAGACATTAAAAAAAGATTTTCTTGTCCCTTTCTAATAGGAAAGTTGGACTCTCTAATAACGGAGGTGGACAGACTAATTATCCGTTTCTCATGGTTTCAGCATGATAAACAGCATCTAGCTTGAACAAGTGGTGGAAAAGATGGTCAAAATGGTCCCAGGGGTTATATAGCATCTCCCCTTCATCTCTAACATGGAGGGTGTAATGATATAGCAGCTAAGACAGGGAGGTAATAGCAATTTATGAGAACAGCTTTCCCTGTCCCATGCCAAGTTATTATATCAATAAAAAATATCAGAGCCTTTTGAAACTATTACGAAATCATAAGAATTGATACAAACTTATAGTTTTCCTTCAAAGCATCCTCTTGAGTTAGTTACCTCGAGTAAATCCCCCTGATAACTAAAATCAATCTTCACTTTCTCAACAGGGGAGACCAAGAACCTAAGAGTTCCACTAAAGGTCTTGCTTGTAAGCACAATATGACTTCGGAAAACTCTAACTTCCTAAAGGTTCACAGAAAATGACATCCAAAGATACCTAAAATTGTCAACTAGAGCGATAAGATTAATGTTCTTGAACACAAAGGAGACACAGAGCATAGATACAGCAATAAACGTAATTTGAAAGAATACTAAATGAATGAGAAGAAGCACACACAGATTAGCAACGTAAATAAACAAAGATCACCTGTGCTCATCCTCGGTCCACGCGATACCCTTTCGTCGTTCTTGATCTGACTTTGCTTTACTTCCCTGATTAGTTTCGCCCGCATGACTGTTTCCTCCTTTCTTAGTGCTTCCTCCTTCATCACCAGCATGGCCATTTGATCCTTCAGGAGAACCATAGGTAGGAAGTGGCACACATCCTGATTCGATCCTACTAACATCCTCAACTAAAAGCTCGTAATGTTCTTTAATCTGTTCAACACTTTTTCCTGGAACATCTGCAGCAATCTTCTCCCACCTTTCCTCGGATTCATCTGTAAAATTCGCAAGAGCTCTCTCAAAGGCAATATCATCTTCCCTATTCCACGCAGAACCATCACTAACTTCCTCCACATCCATTTTTCCAATCAAACCCACCCAATATTCGATAGAATTTACCCTAATCCCTCCCGAAAATCTGGGATTCCAACCAGACTTTCTGCAAATTTCGTATCTTTATCGTTCCACAAACCAGCAACTACTCAGATATCAACAGAAACACACCGAGAACTCAGATCTTCCAAGTATCAACTGAAGCTAGGACTTCTAATAAAAACTGGTGTGATATTCCAAATCAAAATCTAGCGATACAAGTAGACTAGGAAATCGAGAGAGAATCTCGGAGGATTATATAAGAAGACAAATCGAAAAGGGAATCTCTCCTCTTACAAAATCAAATTCCCTAAAAATAAGGGCAAGAGACCCTTCAGTATATCTTTATCGTACTCTACTGCGAACTAAGACCAGAGCACCGAAGAGAGGAGTTTATCTTATTCTTAGGAAATAGAAGCTCGACGAAGAAGTTTCCGCGAGCCAGAGCAAGATGGAGACTGAAACGCGGAATATGAGGATATTGACAATTAAAAAAAAAATTCCAACTTTGAAACGAAAGAGAAATTAGGGGTTTCTGGGGATTGCGACAAGTTGAACGAGAGAGGGGCTGGAAAAAAACCCAGAAGACTGAGGGAGAGAGAAGAAGAGAGGTCAAAACGCCATTGTTAAAAGGACACAGTGATAACCATAAGCGCCCACACATTGATAGCAACAGTTTTCACAGCTCTGCTCCGCTGTTTATTTACTTTTATAAATTTTGGTTGCCTCATTTTCTCTCTTTTAGATTTTTATTTGGGTTTTTTTTTAACACAAGATTTTTATTTGGTTTGATTTTTATTTTTTACCACATTATATCAAAGTATCTTACTTTTTTTTTGTTAACCAAAGTATCTTACTTTTATAAATGGATGATCGTTACTTTTGGTCATAATATGAATTACATATTAGATTTTCCTCTATTTTGTTTTTGTTACTTTCATAATGCTTTAGCATGTGCCAAGAAATTTTTTTTGGTGACATTTGGGGTCTTAGGCAATCATTGATAAGTAGTAATTATTTGTACTGTCATGTTATTTTTATTTTTTACAAGATTACAAACTTTTTTGGAAAATTGTTAAAACAAATTATAACTAATTTATTAGTATAGCTTAGACAATATTTCAGTTATTAAAAAAAAAAAAAAAAAAAAAACTGAAGCTCAGATTCTAAAGCCTCTTTAATTAATTAAAATGACGCTTTTCCAACGACAAAACATGTAAGTTGCCTATGAAATAAATTTCCAATGTGTGATTTAGTGGCTAGTCATTGTACAGTAGAACTTTTACATATACTCTATTCATTTTTATTAAGAGTATAGTTCACATGATATATTTATTTTTACAACTTAAGATTAGTAAAGAATTGAAAAATGGAAAAAGAAAAAAAAAAGTGGAGAGGTGGACATAGAAGTTAGGGAAGATGTTGACGTCTTATCCATAAATATCCACCAAAAAGATCCAATCAGACCGGTCCCCTTCCCTACTTGTCCCATCAGTTCACAGGTCTGTACATTTATCTTTTCTCTTTTTCTCTTTAATGCGAATATATCACTTCCATTTTTTTTTTCATAAAATCTATTCCATTGAGGAAACACCTAAAAATTTATAGGTGGTCGTTAATAAGAACTCCTCAAACAAGGGAAAAACAAACAAGCATTACACTTTTGGTTTTGGGGAATAGTTACACATTATATTTAGATTCTACTAATTGCGTCTATAATCACAATGATACAAATTAACTATGGGTATTCATATACTCAAGATACTCTCCACAAAAAGCTAAAAAGAACTAATCATAATTATTTTTTTTGGAATGTAAACTATTTAAACCCAAAACAGGAGCATCCTTTATTTCAAACATGAAAAGGTTTTGTTTGATTGTTCCCAAAATGTACTCTCATAGAGTGATAAGAAAACAAGCAAACAATGAAGAAAGTAGAGTAAGCAAAAGACCAAATAGTGCTCTTTCTGATACACCTTGAATAAAGTTTAACATGAACCATTTAAACAAATACATTTACCTTCTTCTCCTGAAGTAGCTTTGCATCCCAAAACCCTAGTAGTGTGCTTCAGATTTTATTTATGGAGAATAATAGCAAATTCCCTGCAAAAAAGCATACGACTATGAAGGACCAAATAAACTATAGAGCCTCGAAGAGCAAGTACTGACATACAAAACTCTACCTTTTTATCCAAACAATCAACTAGTTCTTTGCTTCTAAGTTTGCAACAAGAAATTAAAAGAGAGCAGGGACTGGAGATGCAAACCTGTCTTCACAAGGGCGTTAAGCAGCAGCCTGTAGCAACTCCCTTTCAGCGCGTTCCTTGATCCTTCTCTCAAGCTCCGGCCTAAAATGTCTTATCAAACCTTGCACGGGCCATGCAGCTGCATCCCCCAATGCACAGATTGTGTGTCCTTCGATCTGTTTGGTTACCTCGTGAAGCATATCAATCTCTTCCAGCTTTGCATTGCCAACTTTCATTCTCTCCATGATCATCCAAAGCCAACCTGTCCCCTCTCTGCAAGGAGTACACTGCCCACAGCTTTCATGCTTGTAGAAGTAAGAGAGCCTTGCAATTGCATCCACAACATCGGTTGATTTATCCATTACAATGACCGCTGCAGTTCCTAGCCCTGATTGGACAGCCTTGAGCGCATCAAAATCCATCAGCACATCCTCGCATATGTTCTTAGGAATCAGAGGGACAGAGGAACCTCCAGGAATTATAGCAAGTAGGTTATCCCAGCCCCCCCTAACACCTCCACAATGCCTCTCAATCAGTTCCTTGAGAGGTATACTCATCTCCTCTTCAACCGTACATGGCTTGTTTACATGGCCCGATATACAAAACAACTTCGTCCCAGAGTTGTTCTTCCTACCAAAACTCGAAAACCACTCAGGTCCACGCCTTAAAATGGTAGGAGAAACAGCCACTGTTTCAACATTGGTAACAGTTGTGGGACAACCATATAAACCAGCATTAGCAGGGAACGGAGGCTTCAATCTAGGTTTTCCTTGCTTTCCTTCGAGGCTTTCAAGAAGCGCAGTCTCTTCACCACAAATGTAAGCACCAGCGCCAAAGTGAATATAAACATCGAAATCATAACCAGAACCACATGCATTCTTTCCCAAGAGACCAGCTGCATATGCTTCTCTTCTCGCCTTCTCTAGATTCAGACGTTCATTCACATATTCACCCCTGATGTAAATATAAGCTGCACTAGCTCTCATTCCGACACCAGCAATCAAACACCCTTCCAACAATTTGTGAGGGTCATGACGCATGATTTCCCTATCTTTACAGGTTCCAGGCTCACTCTCATCAGCGTTGACAACCAAATAGGACGGACGTCCATCAGATACTTTAGGCATAAAAGACCACTTGAGACCAGAAGGGAAACCAGCACCACCACGTCCACGAAGACCAGATTTTTTCATCTCATTAACAATCCAATCAGTACCCTTGAGTACCAAATCTTTAGTCCTATGCCAATCACCTCTCTTCATCGCCCCTTTGAGAAAAGGGTCATGTAGACCATAGAGGTTGGTAAAAATCCGATCTTCATCCTTGAGACCACCGAAATGAGTCTTTTCTGGAGGGGGAGGAGGTGGAGGTGGCTGTGGAGTGGTAGAAGTGGACGCAGCTTGGGTGCTGTATGACCTCAAAGCTGGAGCCAATCTGTTACTTTCCTTCCAAATTGATACAGCCCTCTGCAAGCCAAGAATCCTCCTCACGGGTGCCTATCATTGAATGCATAGAACATAAAGATTATATAGCAAATTCAATTTACAGTAAAAAAAAAAAGCATTGAAACGCATGATCTGGCTTTAAAGCAAAAACAAAATAGTAGCACGAAATCATTGGAATTGGTATACATGACAAACAGTGTCGGAGCATGAGATAGAAAACAAAATCTCTGTTTCATCATAAGGAAGCCAAACAAAACCAACAAAAGGAAGTGAAAAAAATCCAATCACTCTACAAGCATCGACAATCTCGAAGAAAAATTAGCAGATCAAATCAAATTCCAAACAACCACACCCCGCTAGATCTATATGAAAGAGTTGTTGCATTTTGCAATTATTCCGCTACAATTTGAAATAAATGCAGCCGAAAACAAAAAATCAAGTCTGAAATTCCAAAAACCCTAACATTTGCGATCGAGAAAAATGAAAACGAAGATCATCAAAGTGACAGCGTGAAACTGATTGCATACCATGGATACGGAATTTCCGCGAAGAACTCGGACAGGTAGGCTTAGCCTTTGTTCCTTTAAGCGAGAAGGCCACACGAATGGGAAGTAGAGGAAGAATGTGGTAGCTCGGACGGACTGAGACCGACGAACTCGAGTTAACTGGTTGGTTCAGATTAGTCCGCGTCTTCTTGATTTTACTTTTCTATGTTTTATGGGCCTATAACGGGCCTAGCCCAATTATTCTGGTCGGATTTGTTTTACTGAAATATTGAGAATAATTTGCATTTTAGAATGTGTATGAGACGTCTTTCATCTCAATTTCCCGGATCGGCGTTTTAAATATTTAAGACGTTCGCGACCAACAAAAAAATATATACTACTATTTATATATAAGACGTTCAACCGCCTCACGCCGGCGACAATCAGAGGCGGTGATTCCACGGTGATAGCGAATCGTTTTTTGGTAATTGTGGAAATAGAGATTGTATGTGCTTGTATCAATTCTGGTTGTGGAATCACATTTATTAATGCAGTGTCTTTCGCCACCCAATAGGAATATTACACTTCTCAGTTGTTACAAACGGTTATGAATATGGGTATTTTGTATCTCTTGCGAGATTGTGTACTATCTTGATGTGCTTTACTTTAGAGTATACTAGTGGATTCTGTTTGCAATTTGAAATCTCTGCAACCACCAACAAAGATACACTGAAGTTGTAATAGGTTTATATTAACTTGTACATGCTTACATTAACTTGCGTACTGAGTATTAGGTTTCTTGGTCTGCGTTGTTGTTTCTAGGAATCATGTTCATTGTGTGTACTAGTTTCTCTGACTAAATATTCTCTGTCTTTCTGAACGATTTGTTCTCTTTCCAAGCAGGGTATATTGGAGCCTGTACAAACAGAGCCGAAAAATAACAAACGAGGAGTGGGAGCTGAAAAAACAATGAAGAGGAAAGCGGCAAAAGCTACGTATCCTCTACACAGCGAAGAGCTCTGTATTTAAGATATCCATATGTAACAAGTAGAATCTGATAGTTTCTAATGCACACATGCCTCTCCTCTTTGTCTCAGCAGGAAGAATCCAAGAAACTTTCAAAGAAAATGCGAAAGATGATGGAGCACGAAAAACATTTACAGGAAAAGGAATTTGAACGTGCCTTCTTTAGGGAGTTCTGACGTGATAATGTATAAGAATGTAGCAACTTTTTTAGTTCCTTTTCTAAGAAAAAATCTTTGATGTTCCAAAAGGGTTTTATGTGCGAACTTAGAAATTAGAACAACTCTGTTTCCTATGCAGCAAATTTAGAATAAAGAAGATTCGATTGTTTAGATGTACCAAAAGATTCTATCAGTGTGCACTTAGAATGTAATATAAACTTTTAATTGTCTTTTTCAACGCCATCTTACGTTTGAAATAATTAACGTTTGTGTTTGAATTAATCAAGGTCCAGCTCTGTTTATAATCGTTACCTTGATCCAAGAATGATGCTTTCAAATTGTATATGCTATTGTCAGAACTCAGCATTTGAGACATTGTTCCGTAGATGAATCTAATCTTGAGTTTGACTGCTGACGAACAAAAAAAAGACAAAACCTACTTTTGACATTTATGAAATGGACAAAAGAAGAAATATCTAGACAAAGGCAAGCAAAAGTTTTCCTTGTAAGATTCTATTTTTGTCAACCAAACTTTTCATTCATGAAGAGTTATCAGCAAAAGTTTTCCTTGTAAGATTCCAATTTGTATGTTCATGTCATGTGCCTTGCATTGGCTTTACTCATGCATCTAGCATTACTATTCCATTTGAATAGTGACAAAATATTTGAAAATTTATCTGAATTTAAATGTATAATTTTTAAAAAAATCTATAGCTAAAAGACTTCAGTCTTCAAAGACTAAGATCTTGATCATAGGCTTCAGTAGAAACATCCTTATTTAACTTTTTTTTTTATCTGCGGAATTCACTTTTTATTGGGTGTAAAAGTCAATTTTCTTTTATTTCGTAATTTAAATTAGAAGTTATTTGGTAAAACAATATGGGCCGAAGCCCAACCAAAACAGTATTATATAGTCCTTGTTCACCTTCGGCGTAGAATCCGATAAGCGGCTTCTGTAGAGCTCCGCCGCATCCGAAGCCGTAACTTGAACCCAAAAGCTTCAACAATGGCGTCTCTTCTCCTACCTTCATCTCGATTTCTTCTCCAGAGTCGAAGCCAATACAATGGCCAACACCTTCTTCTTCCTCGCTCCTCCCCCAGAACGCCATTGTTCGTCTCCTTACCCTCTCTCCGTCCGTTGAGACTAAATCACCTCTCTACTTCCACCTCAGCGTCGAAGAAACCATCGGAGATTATCACTTCAGCGGCGAGGGAGATCAAAAAACAGCTGGCGAAGAAGAATTCGAGCGAGGAGGAAGAAGTAGAAGAGGAAGTAGAGGAGGACATGTTGTGGATTCAGGAGAAGGCGTTAGACCTGGTCGAGTTCACTGGATCAGTAACTCAGGCGATTCCAGGTCCCCGAGTTGGAAGTAGCAAATTGCCGTGGATGCTCGCCGTTCCGCTAGCTTACGCCGGCGTTACATTCGTCACTGCCTTGGTCAAAACCGTTAAGAAGTTGTCTTCTCCTAAAGCACAACGCAAGAAACTGGTCTCTCGTTTCGTTCTCACTCTCTGTATCTCTCTCTCTTGTGATTTTCAACTTAAAAACAAAGAACTGATTCAACATTTGGTTTTTTGAATCTCTCCAGGTGAATCAGAATGCTATGCTTTGCAGATCTATAGATGAGCTGTTACAGACAGAAGGAGCAGTGCATAGCTCTGAGCTAAAGGCACTGGAAGAAAAGGTGTGAATATATCACATCCACAATTTGTTTCGTCTTTTTAACCATTCAAATCCAGAATTTGAACATGAGAATGCTGATTTTTTGTCTGCACCCAGACAGAGTTTAACATGCAGGAGATATTGCGGAAATACATTCGCTACGCCTTAAATGAGAAACCGTTTAATCCCGACCTTGTTGCAAATCTTATTCATCTCAGAAGAGTTTCTGGTTTGAATGATTCTCAGATTCCTGAGATTTTAAATGATATCTCCCGTCGTATTGTTAAAGAAAAAGGTAAAATAAAAAAAACAAACAAACCTATTGGCTAAGCTTATCCATTGTTACAATCTTCTTGATTGCTCTTAGCATGTTTTGATTTGCAGGTCCTGTTGTGATGAATATGCAAGGGTTTACAGAAAAGGGATTCAAGAGAAAACTAGCTGTGCAGGCGCTTTTTGGAAAAATCTACTATCTTTCTGAGGTAATGATGTGGAAACATTACTTCTTACTTGAGAGAATCTGCTTACACTACTTCAGCCAAATATGCTTTAAATGTTATGTCTTTGTGATGGACTTTTTAACCCTCTTCTCTTTCCAACAGCTTCCTGACTTCTGCTCGAAAGACAACTCCTTAATTGTCAAGGAAATATTCGGAGTTACAGAGTAAGTTCTCTCTCGAATTGAAGCTTCTCAAAAAGGACTAATAATCTTATGCTAACAATCTCATGCTTTTGCAATGTTCCTTTGCTTGCCTATCTCTACAAAAATTTCAGTGAAGACGCAGTGAAGCTGCGGATACACGCGCTTGCTGAAGCTGGAGACATAGACTCACTTGAGAAAATGGTGGAATTTGAGAAAGCGGCTGATTCTTCTGCGGATAAAGAAGTAAATGAAGAAGATGACTCCACCACTACTCCTTAAGACATGTTCAGAAACCAACTTCAATACTGAGATTTTTAAAAAGGTTTTTTTTTTCTTCTGTTCTTTGACTTAGTCACAAGTTATTCATACCGGAAAGACGTTTGAATCCAACCAAAGAAATGTTCTTTTGCTATAAAGACAGCTTGTGTAATAGAAATTGTAAAAGCTACAGAGTAATACAAGTCGTGGCGTATATTAATGGAAAAATTATATTTGCCAAATAACTTCATACAGATATGAAGAACTCCAAATATCTTCTATTCTTTATATAAGTTGGTATACGCTCAGTGGTTACATACATTAAGCCAGAGTACTAAAACTCTTGCATCAGAAAATGGCTTCCGATCAAATCAACCACTAGCTAACCTACTAATACATCTTGAAATACAAATCCCTCGGGAGGAATTCAGTTTCCTGGAGTCCAAGAGTTGTAATCCTCGATGTTGAAATTGATCAGGCTTTGCGGGTAGAGTCTGAAAGGTCTATCTGATAACTTGAGGTTACAAATTTGTGAGTTGAATATCCAGTTTCCACCAATAAAAGCTTCTTCACACTGCCTCCTTGAGATTGAATGTTTTGACAATTTCCCTGGCGTGATCGTGTTCGTGGAGCTCGACTAGTATTCTCTTTATCCGGCGGGCAAGACCAGTGGTTTCAGCATCGTCCAGTCCTGAGGCAAGCCTTTTCTCAAGAATTTTTCCAAGTGTCAGAATACAATCCACAAGAGGTTGAAACGGCCGACTGCACAATAAAAAAATTCGTTTTAGTATATGTATCAAGGCAAAGTTGCAACATAATGTGGTAATTTCCAATATGAGATGCATAAAGACCATAGCCTGACCAATACTCCAAAAAAGCCTAGGCTTTGCAAGATCAAGTATGTGATGTACATATCTTACTCCTGATTTGACAGCTACACTTTCTTTACTCTTGCATAAGCACTGGTGAAAAAAAATTTGCTTAACTTTTTCATGCAGACGGATTGTAACTGAAATGGGAAACCATATGCAACGTCGCAAGATGTGACTATAATGATGTTTCAGTAATATGAACCATGAGAATTACAATGTGTGAGAAAGCAAATTTCTGACTTGTCTCTTGAAAGAAATCATTGTTACCTGTGAGTTCTTGTGACGCTTTGTCCTGTCCATACTCCAGACAAAGAAGCAACGATCTTTTCAGTTCTTGTCACAGCATCATGGATATTTGATGCAATGCTTCTGACATGAGGTAGGACTTTTCCAAACAAAAGGTCACTCAGAGCCATGTTCTCCAACACTGGAACCGCCAGGATGTCTTTCCACATGCATATATTTCTCATAAGACGGACTGATGTCCCAAACCTATATGCAGCAACTTGTGAAGCATTAGGTACGGCCTTCAATACTAGAGGATCCCATGTAGGAACCTGGAGAACAAAGAAAGGATCAGAAGATATTATCGGTCCAGTATACTCATAACAGATTCAACGAGATTTTATTAGGAAAGTAGCAAGAGATGTAACAAATTCAAATTTATACCGTAATAGCTGCTATGGCTTCAACAAGACGAGAACGAATAGCAGCAAATAGTTCTGCTAGGGCTTCGCTTGAAGCAGAAACATAATTTGTCACCAAACTTGTAGCAGCAACAGCATTTCTTGTCTCCCGGGTGCTAAGTATATCCCAACAACGAACTATCTGATGGTGCAATATAGGAATCGCAACCTTTTCAACTAGCTCAGGGACAAGGTTGGCATCAGTATCATCGGGTGCAAAATCATCCCCATCTTCTGGCTTACCATAATTAAATAATAACCCATGCCTGCAGACATAAATCACGACTCAGATTACTTCCACAAATTCGAGATAAACGATGGGTTTAGTTCACAAGGTGAGAGACTAATGCCTACTGGTTAGGATATGTGAAGTGTGTTTTGGGTATGAAATTTTGGACTATATGGAAAGATGTAAATCATGAATAGCTTACCATTCCATGTCAAAGAAATCCACGTCTTGATGAAGAGGATCCCATTTCAAAAGTTCCAATCTTACATAAGGCGAAAAGATGGAAGGAACGGTCAAAGACATGTAAGCATCCCGATAAGTAGATGAATAGTCTCGCTTCCACTTCTCAAATCTCGCCTTCACCCTTGAAAGCTGGGAATATTCCTCAGATGCATCACTGAAGACCTTATCAGCACACTGAAGTATCTTATCTCTGATTTCCTTATATGCTGAAGTCTCGCTGTCACTCTCATCAGTGCTTGATTCTCCTTCTATTTTCAGAGAAGATCCATCAATCTCCATGGCTGATGCACGCTTATTTTCAAATCGAGCTCGCCTTTTCTGCCGTGCTGCAGCCCTCCGTTCCGCTTCCCTGCGCTTCTGCAAATTTTCGTCCCTGCCCAATTCATCAAGCTTAACTGGTTCAGTCTGCTGTCTTATAGAAGCAGAGGCAGCCAGCGCAGCACTTGTGGCAGTAGCAATCACTGAAGTACTGCTTCCTTGTTTGTTTAGAACTGCCATTGCTGCTTTCACGGAGGCCCCTAGCTCTACCATTTCATCATTGTTATCTGCAATTCTCCTTTCTAGAATAGCTGAAGCATGTTTTTCATTAAGGTCCTTCATCTGATCTTCAATTTCCTCAATGAAGGAACCCTTTTCCTGCATAGGAAATTTCAAAACAGAAATTAGGAGCAATTCAGTAGCAGTATTTATCATACTTGAATTATTATAATGTGGGAAATGAAAGCACCAGATGCAAATTTGTTAGGTGTATACATCATCCATATAGAGAAACCATACAGCTCTATATATGAAAGACATTATGTTGTATGCAACGAAATAAATCGTAACAAACAGTGTTTGCTTTCATTACGAAGGAATCAAACTAGAAGTTTCAAAGAACATATACGCCAAGAGTACCTAGCTAGTTACATGGAAATATGTTTGGGCTCATTTTTCTATGGTTTGTTGGAGATTAGGATCAAACAGATAAATGCAGCATAGTATCTGATATTAACTAATTTTATTTTACCCTGGGGACATGATCTTATGTAGTCAATGAGAAGAAAGGAAAGACATCAAGAGATGCACTAAAAAAGCAGTAGCCTATGGTATTTCAAAAGTAAAAAGTTTAACCCTGCAACATATGAAATATGTATACAACTACAGGCACAACATTATATGAAAACGTACCTGCATAAAGTCGCAGATAACAGAAATGAAGTCTCTGAGCTTTTGCATGAAGACATACTTGTCTCCAGCTGCAGATAGAGAACTTTCAAGAGCTGTGATACTCATCAACGATGTAGTCAAATTCTCATCTGTCTTGGTAAGCGAGGATACGGTTTTCGCATGAGATTCCTGGAAAATAATTAAAAATAAATGCATTTCATCAGAAACCAAATTCAATAGAACCCATAACCAAATCAGATTCATAGCTAGTCCACAACAAAGAGACGCTCGGAGAAATTCACGTCAACTAATAATCAACTAGAATTACATTATACGGTGATAGTAACAAAATTCACAAATTCATAATAACATTATACGGTATATGCTAGTGACCTATGTTCACAAATTTACGTCAACTAATAATCAACTAGCATAACATTATACGGTGACATTAACCAAACCTAAGGGAAGGCAGTAGATTCATAACTAAGAAGAAGCCAAGTTCATAGAGTAATACCTTAAGCCTCTTAACATTGTCTTGCAATGCCTTCTTCGCAAGCTCGGCTTGTTGTGACATTGGTAATGTATCAACACTACTAGCTGGACCAATGGTAGGTGGCACAGAAACATTGGGCATTGAACCAAGTGGTATCCCAGCATGATAAGCATACATCTGCCGTTGCTGTTGTGGCAGTGGCTTCTGTTGTGGATGCAAAGGCAAGCCGATTCCATTGCTACTCGCAGTCCTATTAGACCCTTCATCCATTCTTTTACCAATACCCTTCTTAAATTGCTCCTCCTCCCACAACTTCTCTTCTTCATCCTCATCCTCATATAAACTACTTTTCGTGGACTCATTAGCTGTAAACACAGCTTTCCTATTACCTTGTGTCGCACCAATGAAACCTCCTTGAAAGTCCGCATCCTCATCGCTAACCCCTTCAACAGCAGAATGATTTGTGGTACTACAGTCCAGTGATATAAAATCAGGTGCCGGTGCTGAACGTGGCTGCCTCATCTTCTCCCTCTTGGCTCTAGCTTCAATCACCGCCTGTTCGAAGAACGCATCTTCAGGCCGCTCCTCTTGGCCATCCTCATCGAAGTCCAAATCCGAAACCTGTCTGACCACATCCGTCAGGCTCTGCTGCTCCTGCGGAGGTTTGATTAAACCCTTAAGCACTACCTTCGGCTCGGTACTTGCACTGGGGCGAGAATACGGAAGCGTCCGTGTGTTCCTTTGGAGCTCGAGCAGCGCCTCTCTCGTATAAGAGCCAGCCTGGGGAACCACGTTGGAAAGCGGAGCCACGGTGGAGAAAGAAGAGGAGGGACGATGTTCCACGGTGGAAGAGTTAAGTCTGTAAGAAGATCCCGAAACGCCGAGACGCGACGAAGATTTGCTTCTGTCTCTGCCATTCTTAGGCTTTACCGTCACACGGGGAGGTCCATCTTCTTCCTCCTCGTCGTCGGCGAAACTGAGGAGTTTCTTCTTCGGGTCCGAGGCTGGGAGTTTTTTAGGTTTCGACGAGCAAGGAGCCGAAGACGATTTCGCCGCGACAGTAGCATCCTTAACGTTGATTTCATCGCCGCCGTCGTCGTCCCCCCGCCGCCGGAAATTCCTAGGACGGTTACTTCCCATTCTCTCTAGAAATTAGGGATTTTGCAATTACGGATCCAAATTTTGAATAAGATACTGTAAATCTAGCTAATTGTTTGTTTTTGTGATCCTTGTGGACTTTAGTCATACTGTATACTATATATGTCATGGAAAGAAAGGAAATATTGTAAAGAAAATAAAAGGAAATATAATCCAAATAACATATTTTTAGAAAAAAATAGACAAACAAAAGAATAAAAGTTAGACTCTTTTAGTTTTAGATTCCACAACTTCTTCTTCTTTTTTTAACCCAATGCTTTTACGAATTGTAAAACACAAGTGGAATCGCAAATGCTACCATTCAATCTATGTACAATGAAGCATTTTGAGAAGGAAAAAAAAGAAGAAATAAATATTGCAATTTGCATTTTTTTTTTCCTTCCACTTATGGGTTCATAATTAAAAAAAAAACAGCTTTTGCTTTCTTTCTTTTGCTTCCATGCCAAAGGAAACAAATAAAAGAGGTTGATGAAGGAGAAACAACATTACTGTTAAATAGTTTAAAAAAAGTATCATAATCAGTTCCCATTGCATCGGTGAACCACACCGTTGCTTGTACTTCCTTGCACTTGCTTCTTCTGGTTCTGTGGGTTAATTCGGTCAAGTCCCCATATCCTTATGGTGCCATCATCGCTTGCTGAAGCCAACATGTGAAGGTTCGTTGGGCTCCAGCTCACGCAGTTAACCGCCCCTGCATGGCCTGGTAGCTCAAGGATTAACTTCCCTGTAGATCTGTGCCATATGTATACCTGCAAATCACGAAAAATTAAAATATGTGGACTCATGTCACCAAAACCCAATTATCATCATTTGGTTGTGTTCTGTCTAAACTGGTTATGTTTTGTGTAAACTCTCCTAATACCAGATAGATTAACTGAAGGGAAGAAACAACTATTCCTTAGCTTTGCAAAAATTCTGAGGGCAGAGACTAGAATTTCATCTTTCGATTATCTTCTGTTTAAATTGATCGAATGAAGAAAGAAACAACCACTCACCTCTGAGAATGATTCAGAGAACAGACCGGATTTCGTCATTTGATTTAGCTATGTTTTTTCTATGTGCTTCTCGGATAAATACTATGCGAAGAAAAGAGCGGATTTTTACCTGAGAGTCCTCGCTTCCGCTAGCGATGAAAGCTTGTTTACAGCCACCAAAGCATGATCTGATGATGTATCGTGAGCGCTTGTGGCCTTTGTATCTTGTCACAATCTTGGGGTCACCTTCGATATTCCAGAGACGGATTTCCTGGTTGATGAGATTTACCAGAAGATATTTGTTGTCATCCGAAAGCGAGAACGAGGTGATCATGTCTTCCTCTTCGATCAATCTCTCAACTGTCTCTTCCCTATCAAACAGGGATATCACGGAGTCCTTGCATACACTTACGAGCCACTTTCCATCATCCGTCATTGCTATATCTGATACCTTTTGTGTCCTCTGACCTTTCCAGCATTCCATCTCTCTACCATCTAAATCCCACATGCATATGCTTCGGTCTATCATCCCGGCGATTATTCCCCGCCCATCAGAATACCATCCGCAAGAAATGGGTCCAATACCGCCTTTTTCATACATGTGAACACAGTCTCCTGAATCAACATCCCAGCGTCTGATAACCTCTTCTAATCCACATGTAAGAACTTGACGATCATCAGGACTCCATAAGATCGCAACCACGGGTTTCTGGTGGCCTACTAGTTTATGCTTCAATGATATGTGCCCATCTGGGTTGATCTGAAAAGTGAAGTCCAAGTGAATCAGCAAACAGGTTGCCTCAACTAGAATATGTAACAAATCAATACTAACAGGTTAGCCAAATCCCAATTCAAGTGAGCCTTAGTAGGTCATTCAGAATTACCTCCCATATAATTGCCGTCTGATCCTTGGAAGATGAAGCTAAATATTTGCCATTATGCGAGAATTGCAAGAACCAAACTTCATCAGTATGCGACTCCAAGATCTGAACCATTCACGTAGAGAGAACTTAACGAATGTGATTTATGTCATTAACGGACACATGCACTCGTAGTCTGACTAAACTACAAACATAAAAAAAGACGCCATAGAAGTAAATTAGATAATCAGAGGAACGTGAGTATTGGTGACCGCAAGGAAAAATGTTATACATAGTCAATGATAGAAAAGAAATAACCCAAAAAGAAAAGAGGCATCAGATGGAGACAATTATCATCTTCTATTTCTTTCTCGATGACCTGTCAAGGAAGTGGAAAACGTTTGCAGCACTACTAACATCTTTCAGCTAAAGATATGCGACTCTCCTATAGTTTCGGCAAACTAATGGTCACCAAGAAACGAAATGACAACAACATGAAGTAAACAGAAGGTACATTAACAGATCAGAGTAAGCTAACCTGAATAGTCTGACACGGAATTTGGTGCTTCCCGCATTGATGGTCAGAATACAAAGACAAATCACTATCCAAAGTATTATGGAAAACACAAGAATCCCGCTGAATATGTAGGGAATTCTCAACTAAATACTCCAACCTCTTTTCTGGGATTACAAACGAAGCGGGAAGCAAGTTTTGCAGTTCCTCCAGAACCTTAGACCTTGAATTCACATTTTCTTTACCTGGACCCGAAGTGGTATGTGATATAAATTTTGAAGGTGAGATAAGGGAGGAAGCAAGCTCATGAACACGCTTTGTATTAACATGAAGAGGAACAATCTCGTTCCGTAAGGTGCCTAGCGCATCAGCTATCTTTTCGAATTTCAGAAGCTCTAAGAACTTTTGCTCTAGAAGCAAGAATGACGCAGATTTGACAGCCTTTTCATCTAGCAGACCGATTCTGTGCAATGTTACAACACTTTCATCCCATTTTCCGTCCTTAACCTGCTGCAGAAACGCCTTAACGACGAAATGATGCAGAGGAATTCCAGACTCTTCCTCCAGCATAGCCCCGGTTTTACCATATCCAAGTGAATAAAGAGCCCTAGTGATTATCCTAACGAATTCGGATTTTTTAATGACCTCTTTGGAGCCGATAGTTTCATCATCCCCTTGGGAGGTCAGAGGCCTTGCCATCAGGTCTCCCAAAGAGTTGGTCACACTACTACCTCTAACAGAAGAGTTCCCGGAGAAGCCGTTGGGTTCGTCACCAATCCGTTTTGCACGTTTCAAAGGAGGTTCAGTATCCTCCACAACTCCCATGAAATTCCAAGTTCAGCCCATATAACTATCCTGCAGAGACATAAAATGAGACCAAGCTTTGAGCGACTGCACATTAGATCCATAGGAAATCCAAAGAAATGTCCTTTTGCCAGAATGTCAATTAACAACAGAAGGTAGATCACAATCAGAGATATGTAACAAAAGATGAGTAGGCAAACAAACAAAAAACTCAAGTAGATCTACTAGCAAAAGATAGTGGTTATAGCAAGGAGATTAACATTCAATCCTTACGAAAAACATCAAACCCAATTGATAAAAACTATAAATGAGTTCCACTGCACATTGTTGTTCGATCGGAATAACCACCCCTTGATCGCTTCACCGATGAAGCATAAAATAAAACAGTGAATCGAGATACGCCCAATCGATTGAATCACAATAGTCAGTTGCGAAAAAATAACTCAATTGTACCAAATCGACACAGTACACGTAGGTCCCCACAAAGAAAGATGAGCAATCACAAAAAAAAACCCAGTTCGCAGAATCATCAGCATCGAACTAGATAGAACAAGGGTGATGAAGATCAATTAATGATCTAAGAAGCAAATAGAAAAAAGGGGGGGGGTGGAAGAAAATCCAATCTTACCAAATAAGAAGCAAAACCCAGGAAGCAACAGATAAGGTTTGGCGATTGCAGACGAAAGAGAGAGAGATATAGGGTTAAATAACAGTCCAGAAACAAAAGGATAAAACAAGAAGAGATGCAGAAGCGGTGAGAATAGAGAAAGGAAGTTCTGGAAAGAGAGAGAGAGGAAGCGACTCAACAATAAGGGGAAAACAAATTATAAAACAAGCAAGAGGAAGAATGGAGGCGTGGCTGATCAGCGGCTGCTCTCCTCCCATCAAAGCATTTGCATTTTCCCACTTTTTATATTTTTCTTTGGTCCTATATTATTATTTTCACCCCCATTTATGATTGTTGTTTTAACTAATTTTTTTAAAAAAAATTATTAATTTAATCTAATAATTTTATTATTTTCTTCAAAATTGATAAGTGCTGAGTTGGAATCGTATAGTGTGTAATAAATTTGCAGAGACCAATATTATATCACATAATTCCCACACTTATATTGATTTTAATCAAATGGTTAAAAAATTATATATTCATTTTTTCTGAATTCAACTCTTACTTTTCCGCAAAAGATTTAGAAAATAATCAATAGACAAGTTGATAAAAAAAACATGGTTAAAGACTTTAAAGATATCAAATTGGTGGAGATTCTTTTATTGGAAGATAATCGGTTTTTGTCAATAACAATCTCGTTTTCCAATGATTGTAGTAGATGAACAAACAAAACGTTAATTTTGCAGATATTTCTGTTATTTTATGAAGATTCTTACTCGTTCAATCCAACAATTAGGCCACACAGACGGACTAGACACGAATGTTTTCAAAACAAAGTTTAGTATGTGTATACGATTTGAGTTTTGGTAGAATTTGTGCAGTGCGTTTAGGGTTTTTGATTTTAGATTACAAAAGACCATATAATATCAACATGGGTTACGAAGATTATAAAGCATCTAATGCAATGTGGTGTATGATCAAATCCACACTACTATATACATGCAAAGAATTAATGATCAAAACAGTTGTTCTCGATCAGAAGTTTGCAGTTGAAAGTCTGAGAGATATTAAAAACAAGATTTTCTTCTCATAACTCATCTGCTATATATTGCTTAATAATTTGTTTTTTTGTGATGATCAGTTTTAAAATTATCCCAAACGAGAAGGACGGTACACACGATTTTAGTTGTCCCGAATGAATAAGGGTTATGATTTATATAAATTAGGCAGGGATCTGAGAAAAATAATAATTGTTTCCCGATATTGCCACCTTTTTGTTTTTACATCTGAAAAAAAAATACTTATATTAAACATTACAGCAAATTACAGAGCCGGATAAACCGAACTCAAAGCCGGAAAGTTTTGCGGGAAACTTGAGTCCTATTGTTTTAAAAGAAACCAAAGCCGGTAGAATGTACTCCTCCGGAACCAAACTGAAAAACAACCAAAAATAAACTCTTACAAAACCAGAAATGCTCTCGAAAACACCAGGGAAGGCGGAAAATAACAGAAGGCGCGACACTGCAAATAAAACGCGAAGAGATACCCAAATACGATGATTAACAGGAAGAAGAAACATTACGGACGAGAATCTACCTATGAGCCGTTACATTTTTCAATATTTGAACCGTTCAATTTGAGCTACGTGCTGTAACACAATTCTGTAGTATTACAGATTTAAGTATTAATATTAAAAGTTTTACTATGAGTTCATGTTGGGCTGGATAATATATGTGGATGTGAATGGCGTTCACACGACCCAAAAAATAGTATATATTTAGTTTTGAAATTTACAAAATATCCTAACTAGTTTTAAATTTTTATATCTGAAAATCAAACTCTAATATAAACCGAATTGAGAATCGAAAAAAATATCTAAAATATAATTATTCTTTTAAAAATGTTAATTATATTTAGGTTTAAAATTGCTCAAATACTCAAAATTACAATTATAAAACTAAATTGTCAGTTATTTTAAAATTTAAAATTGATATATCCAAATATAATTAATTATAACTATCAAAATTTAACAAAATTTTAACTAAATTTAACTACTTTTTATTTGTTTATTTATTTATATATTTTAGGTATTCAAACCTGATCTAAAATCGAATTGAATTTAACGTAATACGAATAAAAATATATTTAAATAGATTTTATATTCTTAAACTCGAATATCCAAATATCTAGATTACAATAGAGTACACGAACGTCTATGCTATATATATGATTAAAAAATTTCTTCTTCATCTTAATTGGAATAATTTACATCACCAAACACAGCCGTTATTTATATTTATTTGTGCTATATTAATCAGGAAAGGCCCATTAAATGTCGAATTAAGAAAAAGCCCAACTATACGACCGTTACAATGTTTTTTTACTTTTAATTTTGTCGGCGTGCCACATGTACAAGACGATGGAGTCGTGTGTCGTTTCAAAAGCAGCAGAGCCAGTATCATCTCGTGCTTAGGTGATACGGCATTGGTCTTATCGTATTCTTCTACTGCTATAAGTAGACTTACTTATCACATCTTGCTTATAGGTTTGTTTCCATTGATGTTCGCATTGTCAGTTTCGAGCGTCTCTTTTTTTTTTTTTTTTTTTTTTCTCTCTTCTTCGATTCAAAATCCCTAATCTTTTTCTCTTTCTTTTCAACTTTATAATTAAATTACTTCTGATCTCTCTATAAATATTAAATTGTCACCCACAAGTGCTCAAAAGCAATTCAAGCCAAAAAAAAAGAGAAAACCCTCTATTGCTCGCGTTCCCAGATTCTTCGATCTGCGAAACCTATAATCTACAGGTACTTCTTTGACTATGTGTCTTTGTTTAGCTCTCTCTCTTTCTCTTTTGCTTTTCCTGGATTTATTATATTTTTTGTACTATGTTGTTTTCTTAGGTTCTACGACTTAATTAGCGCATGATTCTAGGTTTTTATTTTTCGTTTTTTTACAAAAAAAATAATTTTTAAGGGTTCTTTTTTGTTTTTCTGTCGGAGGAATTTATCCTCTGATTTATACAGATCTCATATATGTTTCATCTCGTCGCAGAGCTGTGCAGTAATGTCTTCTCTCAGCAGGGAACTTGTGTTCCTGATTCTTCAATTTCTTGATGAAGAGAAATACAAGGAAACTGTTCACAGGTCTCTTTTTGTTTTCAAATTTCAGTATCCGAATTGGGAATTGAGAAACTAATCAATAATGATAATGTTAATAACCACAGATTGGAATTGGAGTCTGGTTATTACTTCAACATGCGTTATTTTGAGGAATTGGTGACTAATGGCGAGTGGGACGAAGTGGAGAAGTATCTAACTGGGTTTTCCAAGGTTGAGGATAACAGATACTCCATGAAAATTTTCTTTGAAATCCGAAAGCAAAAGTATCTCGAAGCTTTAGATAAGTAAGCTCCATATCTTGAGCATTTCCCTCTTGAGTATTTTATAAGTGGTTTGTGTCTCACTTTTTCCTTTGGAATATGCAGGCGTGATCGCGCAAAAGCCGTGGACATTTTAGTCAAGGATCTGAAGGTGTTTGCAGGTTTTAATGAAGATCTCTTCAAGGAAATTACCCTACTTTTGACATTAGATGACTTTAGGTTCTCGAACTTTTACCTACAACATTTTTTCGCCATGTTTATATATTATTGAGATTATTTATCACTCGCTGCTACATCAATTTTTCAGAGCCAATGAGCAGCTCTCCAAGTACGGGGATACAAAGTCGGCAAGGGGTATAATGTTTGGTGAATTAAAGAAGCTGATAGAGGCTAATCCACTTTTCCGCGACAAACTTCAGTTTCCTGTTTTGAAAAGTTCAAGGTTGCGGACTTTAATAAACCAAAGGTGCTTGAAAATTGTCTGTTAATCTTTTTAGATTAATCACAATTTTTCTCAATGATTAAAACTTGTGATTTACTGGAATTTCTCATAGTTTAAACTGGCAGCATCAGCTATGTAAAAACCCTAGGCCAAATCCTGACATCAGATCTCTATTTCTGGACCATACTTGCAACCAACCGAATGGTGCGCGAGGTTCATCCCCTGTTACAAATCATTTAATGGGTGGTGTTCCTAAGATTGCAGGGTTTCCTCCATTATCAGCTCATGGTGTAAGTGCCGAATGATTTTGCTGCCTTTACGGGAAATAGGTTTTTCTATGCTGAAATGTTGCCACATGTTTTGGACAGCTGTTTCAGCCTGCACCAGGTGGACTTCCAGCTACTCTTTCAGGATGGATGGCTAACCCATCTGTCGGGCCTCATCCTTCTGCATCTTCACGTCCTATAGGCTTGGGTTCTTCAAACAACGCAGGTTGTCTATTTATTGTGAATGCTTTGTTTTATATTTCTGAAATTTGTCATCGCTTCAAAGATCTGGTTCCCATTCATGAGAACAATTTAGGATACCTGATAAGAAATTATGGAAAATATCAGAAATAGACCTGCCAATGCTAGATTATCTTACTATTTTACTTTATTTATCACAAATTTTTAAATCCGTTCATTTTACCAATTCTGTTTGACTTGAAACATTGTGTTAGCAGCTATCATAAAACGCCCTCAGAGTCCTCCTGGTCCTATGGAATATCAAACTGCTGATTCTAACCATGGTTTGAAGAGGTCAAGGCCGTGTGGAACCTCAGAGGAGGTACTCATCAGTGACTAATCTACCTGTTAAGTATCCGAGAGTTGCTATAAGTGTCCCAGCTATTCTCTTTAGAGAGAACTAGGATTTTCAATTTTAGGTTTTACATGTAAGATGTGGATGATGAAATACGTGGCAGAAGAGCTTGAGAGATAGCTTTTCCATTCCAATCATTCTTTTTCTTTAGTGGGATTGATTTCCGGTGTTTTTAATGAATTTTTCAGGGGAGTAATATTCCAGTAAATATTTTGCCAGTTACATATTCTGGCCATCCCCATGGACATAATACATTATCACCTGATGACTTGCCCAAGGTAGTTGTTACAACTCTTGCTCAGGGTTCACCTGTCATGAGCATGGACTTTCATCCAATTGAGCAAACTTTACTACTGGGTATGTCCTATGAAGCCATACTCTCAAACGTGCAGATTCTGTAATGTATTTCTTGCTTTTCATTTTTATTTTATCGATTAAGGGTATTGAGAATATATGTTGTCATGTCAGTTGGTACAATTGGTGGTGATATTTTCCTGTGGGACGTGGGTGCTCGTCAAAGGATTTCGGAGAAGGGTTTTGATGTCTGGAAGCTTGATGCATGTTCGAAAGAATTGCAGGTTCACCTCTCACCCTTCGGTTGTTTTCCCATACTTTCTAGGAAGAATTGCTTTAATCATTTTGAATTCGTGGACAGGCATCTTTGAACGCTGATGGGACGGCATCGGTAAATCATGTGGCATGGAGTCCTGATGGAACTCTCTTTGGTACAGGCCAACTGTTCTCCAGATATTTATTTTCTTTAAGAGCAGTGGATAAATTTTGTGATTAAATTATTAAGGTTATTCACAGAATAGAAACAGTCTTTAAACATGTAAAACCTGCACACTCTTTTCATATTTCAGGGGTGGCATACTCAAAAAGCATTGTGCATATTTACTCCTTTCATGGGGGCAGTGACATACGAAATCATCTGGAGGTTGGTTTTCCCAATTATTCCTTTCATTCATATCAGTCACGGTAGTTGGTACTAGCTGTCCGTATGTTCAACATAGCTTTACAAGTTGGTTTACTCTTTCCTCTGATTGCAGATTGAAGCTCACACAGGAAATGTTAGCCATCTTGCCTTTTCATATCCTAACAAACAACTATCTGTTGTTACTTGTGGCGATGACAGAATCATTAAGGTTTGTCTTTCTGACTATCGATGTTCTATAGGCACGTTAATGGTTGGGCATGACTTACATGAACCAAAATAATCCAAAGGTTTGGGACGCCGTTACTGGGGATAAACGGTTTACTTTTGAGGGTCATGAAGCTCCTGTGTTCTCTGTTTGTCCTCACTACAAGGAAAATATTCAGGTAACAAGTATTATTTCTTTTTTTTGTTGTTGTTGTAACTACAATCATTTATGATTCATTTGTCTGTCGTGATCAAATACGCTTGGATATAATTGTCGCCTGACTGAATGTAATGTGTATGCATTTTACTATTTAGACTAGAAGCCCCTATACTGTTCCTTTCTGTTTACCGGATGAAAATCTACGTATGAGATAAATTTTCACTAATGCATTCTAGATCATATACAGTTTGTCTTCTCAACAGCAACTGATGGAAAAATAAAAGCTTGGTTGTATGATAATGTTGGTTCAAGAGTTGACTATGATGCCCCTGGCCATTCTTCGACAAGAATGGCATACAGCAGTGATGGGACAAGGTTCATCCAACTTTCTCAAATTGTGTCAACATTTCTTAAATTATTGACTGTTATCTTTTGCTGTAAAATTTAAATAATTGATCTGTAATAACATGCAACAGGTTGTTTTCCTGTGGTACAAACAAAGAAGGAGAGTCGTTTTTAGTCGAGTGGAATGAAAGTGAAGGCTCCATAAAAAGAACATATCACGGCCTGGGACAACGGGCTGCAGGGATTGTGCAATTTGACACAACCAGGAATAGATTCTTAGCTGCTGGTGATGAGTCGACTATCAAAATTTGGGACATGGACAACACAAATCCTTTGACAACTATTCATGCAGATGGTGGCTTACTGGTAATATTACTGAATGATCGTGGCCTCTAGCTATTTCTACTACTTCTTTTCTAGCAGCTAATTGCTCGCGGAAACCTGCAGGCTTCTCCTTGTCTTAGATTTAATAGGGAAGGAATACTTTTAGCTGTCTCAACCAGTGACAATGGTGTTAGAATTCTCGCGACTGATGATGGAATTAGGTTGCTGAGAACAGCAGAAAATCGCTCGTTTGCCCCTGTCATGAAGGTATATTTTCTCAAATACTATCTCTGTGGACATTGTACGCATTTTGTTAACACTCTGGTGTGCAGGTTCCTGCAGGTGGTGGTTTTGGTTCTTCAAGTGCAAATGCAGGAATAACTATGGCAGATCGAGCTACCTCTTTTGCAGATATGGAGGTGAATCAAAGTCTGAATTTGGATGATATCCTTGTAGTCTACTGAATATTTACTGCATGACTAAACAGTTTTAGTTATTCAGAACAATGAAGTGCGAACTCTGGCGGATGGGAAGCCCAGAATCGCTGATGATTTAGGTGAAAGATCTAGAACCTGGAAAGTTACAGAGATTACAGAGCCATCTCAGTGCTGCTCCTTGAGGCTCGCCGACAATGTGACAGTGACGAAGGTAATATACTATGCTTCTATCTGCAGGCTAGATACTATCTCCACATGACGAAATGGTCAACGTTTACAAGCGGAAAGTTATGATCTTGTTACGTGACTTAGATATATCTTGTAGTAACTGAAGTTGTTATTTGTTATGTACCCTGCGGATGAGCAGTGCTGACTCATGTTTTCTGTGGTGGGAGTTTCAGGTTTCCAGATTAATTTACACAAATTCTGGATCTGGATTATTGGCCTTGGCATCAAATGCAGTGCACAAGTTGTGGAAATGGCAGAGTAGCGATCATAATGTAGCTCGAAAGGTCTCCTTGACTCCTTGATATAGTTTTCTTGTACATTTGTTGTTTATGGTTATGATCACTTAGCAAATTATGGCCTTCATTTATTTTCTTCTAGGCAACGGCTAGTGCACAACCAGTATTATGGCAACCTACAAGTGGGATTATGATGACCAATGAGACAAGTGATACAAACCCTGAAGAGGCTATTCCTTGTTTTGCCCTCTCAAAGAATGACTCCTACGTTATGTCAGCTTCAGGGGGGAAAATCTCTTTGTTCAACATGATGACATTCAAGGTGACTAACCGTATCTTCGTTTTAAATTTTCATTCAGCCTTGAGGAGATAAATCTTTGTTTTACCAGCATGGCATTTTCGAAAAAGTTCAGAGAATTTTCTTTTATAGCAAATCTGAAACACCACTATAGCGTTCTGATAATTTGAAATAATTAAAGATAGATTTGAAAAAGTTTCATGCTCTAATACTGTATTATCTAACCTATAGACTATGACGACGTTCATGCCTCCGCCGCCTGCAGCAACATTCCTTGCGTTTCATCCTTTGGACAATAATATCATTGCCATTGGCATGGAGGATTCATCTATCCAAATCTATAACGTTCGTATTGACGAGGTATTGTCTGGAATGAAATTATGATGATCAATTTTGGGTGGTAGTAAGTCTGAATATACAACGACGAGTTGCATGCTTTCTATGCTAGGTGAAAACAAAGTTGAATGGTCATCAGAACAGAATAACAGGTCTTGCTTTCTCACAGACTTTGAACATTCTTGTTTCTTCGGGTGCTGATTCACAGGTAAGAGTATTGTGTTACGAATTTGGCTTCTCAATGCGCACTTTGTTATGTACGTTAAACTTGTAGTAACTTGCTTACATTTTGGGGTCTGTAGTTGTGCATTTGGAGCACAGATGGATGGGAGAAGCAAAGTAGCAAGTATTTGCAAGTTCCAAATGGAAGATCAATGCCGGCTGTTTCAGATACCCGTGTGCAGTTCCATCTGGATCAGATTCATCTGTTGGTGGTCCATGAAACGCAAATAGCCATTTATGATGCTCAAAAACTGGATTGGTTGAAGCAGGTAATTAATAGTAAATTTAAAATGAAACTAGTGTGTATTGCAGCAGACTCTGTATTAAATTAATTATTTACTATCAATGAAACAGTGGTTTCGACGGGAAGCGACTGGTCCGATCACGTCAGCTACATATTCATGTGATAGTCAGTCAATCTTTGTGAGCTTTGAAAATGGTAGTGTCGATGTCCTCACTGCTTCAAATCTCAGATTGAGATGTCGGATTAACCCAACTGCTTTCTTGCCTCCGAA
The DNA here is from genome assembly GCA_039880935.1 of Streptanthus diversifolius. Classification (NCBI taxonomy): domain Eukaryota; kingdom Viridiplantae; phylum Streptophyta; class Magnoliopsida; order Brassicales; family Brassicaceae; genus Streptanthus; species Streptanthus diversifolius. The sequence goes on along the minus strand of JAXGFM010000010.1, from coordinate 22,874,957 downwards.
CCCAAGGTGAGTATTGTTTCATTTTAGTTCATCAAGTATCACATACTATTAGTTTCTGACATTTTGAAATGTGTGTGCTTTTGCAGCTCAAGAGTATATCCGCTTGTGATCGCAGCTCATCCATCGGAGACTAACCAGTTTGCAGTAGGGCTCAGTAATGGCGCTGTCCATGTGCTTGAACCATCGGAAACAGAAGGAAAATGGGGAACCTCGCCTCCACTCGAGAATGGAGCACCAGCTGACAACTAACTTTAAAGCCGCCTTTATTGCATTTCTTTTAAATCGTTTCATCATTGACTTGAAGTTTTGTAGCCTTGCTTGGTATAGGCGCTTTGTCTTTTGACGTACTCAGAAGATCAGTTCTCAAACCCTAGCTTGTTTTTTTTTAGTAAGAGACCAATTTGGTATTATTGAATATAATACAACAAACCCAAGTAAACTTCAAAAAGCATCACAACAAACAAACTGACTTCTTCAGCCTTCTTCCTGAGGGAAGTACTGATACGATGGTTCCTTCGCATATACCATCTGAATCTGGTTACATTTCTTTAGGGTTTTCGGGTGGTTGAGTTTTAAAAGCAAATGAAAGATCTATTTCCTTGCCCTTCCCACCAAGTTTCCTGGTCTTTTATAATATTTGTATTATAGTTAAACATTAATAAATTTATTTAGCAGAATTATTTATTTATTGTTAATTCATTTAAATAGTATTTTTATATTTATACATATTGAATTTTTACTGGATGATAAGAATGATTTAGAACCAAATGATATTAGGATCACACCAAATGTATCATCAAAAAAATCATATCAAACAGTAATCATCTAATAGAACTATTTTATACAACATGAGCAAAATATTTCTAAAGTTTTATTTGCGCTAAAAGAAATCAAAGATGAGATAAATTTTGGTGGAAAAAAAAAACTTATTTTTTGTATAAAAATTATTAATTGAAAAAAAAAATTAAAATATATATATATATTTATATTTTTTACTAAAGTGTGATTATTATTTATTTATATTTATATAGGATATTTAAAAATTTCAAGTAAATTATTCATATGAATATTTATTTAGCCTCTTAGCCCAAATTAAAATCAGTAAAAATTATTTATTTTTCAAACATTCATTTTGTCGAACTTTAACGGTAATTTAAAATTCTAAAATTTATTTATTTATCCAACACATTCAAAGTAGCTCAAGTAGTTCCTTGCTTCCTTCTCTTAAAAAAAGAGCCCAATATTACGACCAGCTCTGGGCCCATATTCAGGCCACATTGGAGACCATCGTTATCGTTCTTAAAACCTTGAAATTTGGTGAAGAATCAGGAGGTCGAGGTTTTAGCGGATTTTGGAGACAAAACACACAATGGGAGAAACGCCTGCTCAGATTCCGACAAGTTTCGGCCACGAGCTCAGAGCTTGTCTTCGATGCCGCCTCGTTAAGACCTACGATCAGGTCTGGATTCTCTCTCGCTGTGTTTGCGTGTTTCTTTTCTTGCAATATCTTTCGTGCTAACCTGGTTTCTGCAACAGTTTAGGGATTCTGGGTGCGAGAATTGTCCTTTCTTCAAGATAGAAGAGGATGCTGAACGTATTGTAGATGTTACCACCCCTAATTTCAACGGGTATGACCTAATTTCGAATCCTTAATGTGATTTTTACTGTGCAATGTTCATAAAGTCTCTATCGGGTACTCGCGGGTTACATGGGAAATTCGGAATCTGGCTAGGGATCTCCTTATGATGAAACTGTAATCTATACTTATTGATAGGAAAAAATAATGCGTTTTTAGGTTTTCAGTTTCTCGTTTTTGATCGTTGTCTAAAGTTTGCTGCTTTAAGAATGCTTACTTTTCTTTCATGCCAAAGCAAAAACTAGTTAACATTGAGAGAGATAATGGTAGTGTTGATTTATGTTTCTGTCTCCATCTGTCTATACCTCCATTATGATTGTTTTGCAGTACAATCTCAATGATGGATCCACGCAGAAGTTGGGCGGCAAGGTGGTTAAGAATTGGTATGTTTGAGTTATTTTTTTCGTAATAATCCTGAAGCTGAGTTTGCTTCTTCTTTCCATTTCTTGTTCTTTGTGTCCAACCATTACACTTGAGATATTACTGCTATGTTAATCACATCTTTCTCTTTTGGAAGAGAGAATATGTATGTGTTAATATATATACCCACCACTTTAAAGATCTATATACGATGGAAATCTCATTCAGCCAACTGTTTCGTGTACACCCATTTGAGAGTTAACTGCATTTATATTTACAGTTTTCTACGTGCTTATGGATTGATAATTCTCGGAGTTGTGTGAGCTTTCTTAGTTCTAACACTTTGTGGTTCTTGTTCCAGGAAAGTTCGCTCCTGGTTGCTACGCTCTTGCTGTCTCAGAGGCACTCCCGGAGGACATGCAGGTAAATATATTTTACTTCTACGCGGCTCGGCTATATAATAAGCAATCCTTAGCTCTGGTTTTCAAATAAGAACAAGGCTACTAAACAAGGGATCCGGTTTCATGTCGATTGTTCTCATTCGTTTTTTCACCTGTATGTGGCGGAAATCCGCTTGCAGTTACTATGTCAAGAAGAGCGAGTGCAGTACGTTCCACCCAAACGGATTTGAAGCCCTTTGCATCATGTGTCGTCTTGTCGACATTTTCTTCAAGTCACCAGCTTCATGAAGCCTGAATGTGAATCCATGGAGTCTATTAATGGAAGTAGTTTACTTGCTGTGTTTTACAATTTCAACTAATCTTAAGATTTGAGTTATGTTTTGCCAACAAAAGAACATCTCTTGCAGCTCATTTGGCAATTCATAAACCCCGGAAAATAACATAGGGTGCATTATTTTTATAGTTCAGTTTAATTTATAAATTTTATGATCAAAATCATAAAATACTTTAAAGAGAAAGACATAAAAAATGGTGGTGGAGAAACGAAGACGGTTTGAATATCTCTAAGAGGTCCGAATGGAGAAAGCGTGGTGCCGACAGAGTAGATCAAACGGATTAAGTCTGTTGGAATAATGCGGATTAGGTTTTCAAGTGGTCCAAACAATTTTTGAATGATGACAAGAGCTTAACAGATGGTTCGGAACATATATGTGAATAGTAAAGAAATAAAATAATATAGTTTTTTAAATTAAAAATTTCTCAATTGTTTTTATACTAATAATATTTCGTATTTTATATACAAAATAAAAACGTAAAATTTGAGAAAATATCAACTATAAATAAATGACATATATTGTCATAACAAATTTGAGAAATAAATATAAACATTGATTAGATCATGTTTTTAGATGGATCTTTCGATTTATATAAGTTGTTCATGTAAATACAACAGTAGTTGAATTAAATTGGAAGATAAAGATTAATTAAATTAAATTTATATACGTAAACATAAGCTGAATTGGAAAATAAGTCCAATATGATATTAGAGATTAGTTTAATTAGTTAATGAAACTGACATTTATAATTTCTTAAACTTTATAGAATTAAAAAAGTATTAAAATTGTCGTATGTTTTTGGAACACTCTAATCACCTAATACAGTTAATGTTCTAAATGAATTATGAACTTTATTCATGGCTTTGAACCACTTACGTTGAGAAACTAGACTACATTTTTTTAATATGTTAAATTAGCTTTAATTATTATAGTTGTATGATATTATATTTTAAAAATTTACATATACCGTATAAATTTTGCTCGTGCGCGGAGGAATAATTATTTGTAATTGATTGGTGTGACTTGCATTTCATTATCTCTTTTGACTACTGGTCCTAAATAAATAATTTATAGTTTTAATATTTTTATATTAATTTATACAAAAATTAATTAAATCCGAAAGTTCAAAAAGGTCGCATGTAGAGCAATGTTTGAGGCACAAAGATGCGTGTTCTTCAATTTCAAGATACCAAAGCTACTATTTTAGAATCTTCAGAAAGCTTTTCACTTCTATATCTCTAATGACAATAAAATTTTATGAAATTTTTCGTTTCGAAGTTTCGGATAAATTCTGCTTACCGAACCTCTAAGGCTTTACATTACGTAATATGAAGCTCGATACTAATACCTTTTGTCGCATGTTGGGAGGATTTCGGACATGCGATTTAGTTAGGATGCCAAGCAATAATTTTTAGTACATTTTAGTGTATATTTTTGTTTTGCCAAATTACGATCTCTTTAATTGATTTTAGTGTGAAAATTAATGGTTAGTTTAAACTAGTTAAAGATGTCGAATCACATATGAATGTCAAAAATATAGTTAAAAAAAATAAAAAAAAAAGTTAGTGACTTGGAACGAGTCAGGAGTGCATGCAAAACTAAATGGATGCATTATTTGGTTTTACATTGGATATTATTAGGAAATATTGATTTTATAAAATAAAAATGGACGTAGAAAGAAGAATGGCTCCTTAATAAAGCCAAGAGGGAAAACAAAGAGAAACATTTATAAGAATCTGACCATTGAAATTCCCAAAGAACCAAACAAAACAATATGAAATGCTTCTATTTATTGTCTCTATACAAACAATTTTATAAGACCCACAAATTCATGGATACAAACAAACAATATATACACATATTCTTCTGCTAGAGTAATCATGATCGTAACGTGTATAATTAGTTAAAACTTTCTTTCTGAAATATTAATTACCACTTATAAGCAAGATAATTATAAACAACTTAGACCAGTAAAATCAATCAAAATGCGTCAAAAAGTTAAGGCGTTCACTGAAAAAATAAAATAAAAAGTTGTCGATTTTAAAAATATCCTTAACTAAATTAAAATGCACAACTTGGTTTCCTAAAGCAAATTATTACATTCACTCCAAAAAGCAAAGTCATCACACAAGTCCAACCCGAAACACAAGGGTTCTTTGCTCCGACACGACAACGAATCCAGAATCGGAGCTAAGGTAAAATCTCTCCAATCTACCTTTTCTTTCTATGTCCTTGATCCGAATCTCAAATAGTCCTGTTCTTTGAAATGTTGACTTCCTTTGACATCTATGTTCGGTTTGGGTGGATCTGTACAACTTATGTTCGCTTGTGTGTACAGTCACTATCTTCTCCATTGGTCTCGATTTGGACTCTTGTCTAGAAAATGAAGAAAAATGGATTTGAGTAGACAAATTTGAAGATTCTTTGTCTTTGTTTTGTTGATAGGTATGAGTTATTTATGCTCAAATTTGTTTTCATTGCAGGGGATATTCGTGAGAAGAAGACATAATTGGGTGTGTTTACGGGTTTCTGTTGAAAAATGTCCAACATAGATATTGAAGGGATATTGAAGGAGCTACCTGATGATGGGAGGATCCCAAAAACGAAGATTGTTTGCACTTTAGGACCAGCTTCTCGGACTGTTCCCATGATCGAAAAGCTTCTGAGAGCCGGTATGAACGTGGCTCGCTTCAACTTCTCACATGGAAGCCATGAATATCATCAGGATACACTCAACAACCTCCGCACTGCTATGCAAAATACCGGCATTCTCGCCGCTGTCATGCTTGACACAAAGGTACTAGTCTTAATCTTTTGTTTCCTTTTGCAAGCCCCTTGTGAAATGGATTCTCTTGTCATCATTTTCGATCTACTTTGTTCGTAAACATCAAATTGGTTTGTTCATCTTGCTGATATGGCTTAGGGATAGTATTTACTTCAGCTTCTCAACGATGAAAGTTCAGAAGATACAAGGAAACTTATCCTTAGACAATGAAAGATGATTACACTAGGAATTTTTTAAATGTTTAATCCATCTTTTGTTATTGTTGTTGATGGGTGTATGTTAGAGATTAAATGTGTATCCGATTTCGTGGCTCAGACTACAAACCAACAAATCTGAGCCATAAGCAATGTTATATCTATCGTTGAGCTTATAACCATTTGATTTTCATCAAACATGCTTAGAGGAACCATTTGTTAGAGTCAATCAGCATTTCATTTGGCTTGTTGAATCCGCAGGGGCCTGAGATTCGTACTGGTTTCTTGAAAGATGGTAACCCTATACAACTGAAGGAAGGTCAGGAGATTACTATCACCACTGATTATGACATTCAAGGAGATGAGACAACTATATCCATGAGCTATAAAAAGCTTCCGTTGGATGTGAAGCCCGGAAACACCATACTGTGTGCAGATGGAAGCATAAGTCTAGCTGTCTTGTCATGTGATCCCGAATCTGGAACGGTTAGGTGCCGCTGTGAAAACACGGCGATGCTTGGCGAAAGAAAGAACGTGAATCTTCCCGGTGTTGTTGTTGATCTTCCCACTTTGACAGACAAAGATATTGAAGATATTCTCGGTTGGGGTGTTCCGAACAGTATCGATATGATTGCGCTATCGTTTGTCCGTAAAGGTTCAGACCTTGTTAATGTCCGGAGGGTTCTTGGATCTCATGCTAAAAGCATAATGTTGATGTCAAAGGTACTTCAATTTTTCACGATTGCATTTTATGTATATATTGAGCCCTGAATCTGACTCTGTCTTTGAAGGTTGAAAACCAGGAAGGAGTGGTTAACTTTGATGAGATATTGCGCGAAACAGATGCGTTCATGGTTGCTCGTGGTGATCTCGGGATGGAGATTCCAATAGAGAAGATTTTCTTGGCTCAGAAGTTGATGATCTACAAGTGTAACCTTGCGGGTAAACCAGTGGTCACAGCCACTCAGATGCTGGAGTCAATGATTAAATCCCCAAGGCCAACCCGTGCTGAAGCCACGGATGTTGCGAACGCTGTTCTTGATGGTACCGATTGTGTGATGCTTAGTGGCGAGAGTGCAGCAGGAGCTTATCCGGAAATAGCTGTGAAAGTTATGGCTAAGATCTGCATAGAAGCCGAAAGCTCACTTGATTACAACACAATCTTCAAAGAGATGATCCGAGCAACTCCACTTCCGATGAGCCCCCTGGAGAGTCTTGCATCATCCGCTGTACGGACTGCCAACAAAGCGCATGCGAAACTCATCATTGTGTTGACTCGTGGAGGTTCAACGGCTAAGCTTGTAGCTAAATACAGACCCGCTGTTCCGATTCTGTCAGTGGTTGTCCCATTTATGACCACCGATTCCTTTGACTGGACTTGTAGTGACGAGTCACCTGCAAGGCACAGTCTGATATACAGAGGTTTAATCCCTATGTTGGCCGAAGGATCCGCAAAGGCAACAGATAGCGAGTCCACGGAAGTTATCATTGAAGCCGCTTTGAAGTCAGCTACACAGAGAGGACTGTGCAACCATGGTGATGCAGTCGTGGCGCTGCACCGTATTGGAGCTGCCTCAGTTATTAAGATCTGTGTGGTGAAGTAAGATTTCAAGCTTTCTTTAAAATCTCAAATCTTGGCTCTTGATGATTGTTGGTAATCATAACTGAGAGGTAGCTTCGTTGCAAGAAATAAAGAAAACAGTGTAATGTTAAGACATACCTCTCCCTTTTGTTCTATTTAGTATTTCAAGATTATGGGTCATTATCTGCCTTTTATGGCTCAGTGCCGACTTTTGATGTATAAGACAGTTTCTCTTCATAAGCTTCGCTTATAACAGATTAAGCTTTAAAAGTAAGTATAATATACAAAATATCGAGAAAGCCATATATGATGAACGCATAACCGATTGAACAAGATCCAAAGAGAAGTATCTTTCTTTCAGATGTTTAGAATCATAAATACTCTTCTAACTTCTAAATCACCAGTTGATTAGCCGTGAGAGAGAATCGTACTGGACTCTGCAGTATAAGAAAAATGGCAAGAAAGTCAAGAACAAAGGTACTACATAGAAGATTAAACATGGAGACTCATGTAACTGCGCTCACCTGTTTTGAAAGCGATGTTCCTTGAAGTTGAAACGTATTGCGCCTGATGCAATTTCTTCCACTGTTTTGTGTCATATAAGATGGAGAGTATCGATTAGCATCAGAAATTTTGAACATTTTCAGACAGAGATTGAATAATAAAACCAGGGCTGTGGCAAATGCTTACTAATGATAAAACTAACGAAACTCATCGTGGAAGCCATAATCATCATCACTGTCATCTTCGCTATCGAAAATGGCACTGTAGAAGACGTATGGATGCTCAATCATCTCTGCCAAAGTCAGACGTCCATCTTTGTCTGAATCCGCCTGGAAGATCAGAGAAAGAGAGAACAATATAACAATGAGCAATTCAACAGCTAACTAGGCCATTTGTTTTGAAAGTGATGTACCTGTGATATAATATAATCAGCTTGTTGTTTTGCGTAATAATGCTCGGTAGGATGGATTTTACTGATAATGGGAAGCAATTCAACATCCGATAAGTACCTGCAGAGGAGTGGGAGGAAGCTACGTTTAGGGACGCATGGTCTCAACACAAATGGTAATCATGATATGTACTCTTTAATTACGTACCCGTTATCATCTTTGTCAAGCTGAGCAAACAACTGCTTTGCCGGGCCTTCAGGCAAGTCATGATAAGGATGCGTAGAATTGTGATTATCTTCTTCGTAGTTCCTTACAGTGTCAAAGAGGCCGTGGAAAAACTCTTCGAAACCGACCTTACCATCTTTATCTGAATCTCTTTCTCTGTGAAAGGGAAGGAGAAGAACTCGATGAGAAGAAAGCTAAAAGAAGGGTTCTTTAAAAGCTATGCCAAGGGGGGGGGATAACATATGGCTACAGTTCGGTACCTTACTTCCTCCTTGCACAACCATAGAAGCAACTTAGGGTTCTTGGTATCAGCAGGGTGAAGAAAGCTATGAGGAGAGAATTAACCAACAAGAGCATTATGAGAAGGATATTTTTTGGGAATAGGATGCTTCTAATCTACCGGAGACGATAACGCTTACTCGTTGAACTCTGTTAAATTCAGCAGACCATCACCATTTGCATCTGCTGCATTAAAATGCTCCTCCTTCCACCAACCCATGTCATAGCCAAAGGAATCATTACCTGATAAATTGACATCTAAGTCGTTAGCAGTCCTCCTAGTGACAAAAGTGAGATTCTTTACTTCACTGGCCTAAGTCCGTTCCAAATTGCAAACAATTAGAGGTTTCCAAAAGAAAGAAGAATCATTTATCCTAATTAACCTATTACAAAAATCTATCAAGTTGTATGTCATAGCAAGTAGCACACATTCTAGCCGATGAGAAGAAACAGGAAACTGCGGCTCACCCGAATTGCGGACCCAAGAAGGAGGTTCATATTCAGAGAATGAAATAAAACCATCCTTGTTTCTATCATGGACATCCATATCTCTTTGAGTTCTGTGCATGACCTCCTTTTCAGAAGACTGCATATTCCATTCAGTCAATTCACTCTCAGTCACAAACCCATCGGCAGGAGAAACATCGATCTTTGGAAACAAAGATATCAGCCTGCAAAGTACCAATCAAACTCCTTCCTTACAAAACAAAAAATACATCTGCAACAAGTAATTGCTAAACTATTTCTTCTAGTTAAAAGCCTGAGAAGATCCAAAAGGATTTAAAAGTATGCATTTGTAATTAGCGCTCAAAATCAAAGATCGGAATTGAAAATATAAGTATCACCGACCTATCGGTGACATTGAATTTCTCCTCATCATTCAAGTAATCCTCGGCATCCATGAATTCCTCCCACTCAGGCTGCGACTCGTGACCCGGTGCCGCTTCGTGTCCACCGGCGATTGATGATTTCTGAGAATGGGAGGCGAGGTCCGGGTGAGAATGCTCAATGTACTGCCGCTCCCACTCCTTATCCTCGCGACGGCGCTCCATGTCAGCGACGAGAGGGTCGAACGGAATTGGATCGTGACGAGTGGGTTTGAAATTGAAAGAAGAGCGGAGTTTAAGGCGATGATGTTGGTGGTGACCACCGTGATGGTTATCGTGGTCAGTCTTCTTCTTCGGGGCATAAGAGATGAGGAAGAGGACAAGGATCCCCACCGTGATGTATAGTATCACCGAAACTTTACCCATGTCTGTTTATTTTTGGCACTGTAGGAATCTCAGCTCAGCTTGAAACCCTAATTTTTTTTTGGCAAGTTGAGCTTTTTACACTGGAAGTGAAGGAAGAAGATCATAGATCTGTTGGAAGAGTCTTTGTGAATAAATATGTTTTTGGATTTGGATTTTATGATTTATCTTTACAAAATTTGACTCTAGATCTGTTACGACCTTTTAGTCAAACGGTTTTTAGTTTTTTTTTCTTTTCTTTATAGATAAATATATAATTTATTTAGCTTAATAAATACTAGTATTATTAGCCATACATCGCAACTAATCAAGTAAAAAACAAAATTAGTGAGGAGATTAGCGTTGCACTCAATTTATAAGCAGGTCATTGGAAATCGAGCTCACCTTCCACGTGGTCCAATCCATTACCATCTCCTGCGTTTACGCCTCCATCGATGCACACACACATGTGGATCTCACTATTTCTTATCGATTCAATTTGCTTCGCTTTCTCAGATTCTCATTCGAAATCGTTTTGTCAGAATCTATACCGTGACCGTGTTCGTATATATATAAGTAGATAGATACATAAACACTTGATCATTGATTTGGAAATGGACAAGTATGATGTTGTCAAGGATCTGGGAACTGGAAATTTCGGCGTGGCTCGCCTTCTAAGGCACAAGGACACCAAAGAGCTCGTTGCCATGAAATACATCGAGAGAGGCCGCAAGGTCAGTCCTTTCCTCTCTGTTTGTTTTCTGAGAAAATTGTTTCTCTTACTGTTTTTGAAGTTCCACTTGGGGTTTAGGATTTTGGGGGTTTGCTTTTACCTCAGTGTGTATGATCACAATTTTGGTTTAAAGTATCTTTTCTTTGAGGGATTTGCAGAAAAATATGAGAAATTCTGATTTTTGAAAACAACTGATCAATATGATTATGATGATGATTTGACTTTTGATTGTTTTGTATGTTTGATCATGGACTGCAGATAGATGAGAACGTAGCCAGAGAGATTATCAATCACAGATCACTTAAGCATCCTAATATCATCCGGTTCAAGGAGGCAAGTGTAAACTTTTCGGATCTTATAGTTACGTAAGAGCTGCCTTGGGATCTTATTTTGATTTTGTTCCAGGTGATTCTGACCCCTACCCATCTTGCCATTGTGATGGAGTATGCTTCTGGAGGAGAGCTCTTTGATCGAATCTGCACTGCCGGTAGATTCAGTGAAGCTGAGGTGATTTTCTCTTTTTAAAGTCTTAGACTTTGATCCATCTGTTCATCGACATTTTCTTTGATCTTTTCTATCTGTGTTTAAAAGATTTGTTTTTGATCTTTATCTTTTCAGGCTAGGTACTTCTTCCAACAGCTGATTTGTGGCGTCGACTACTGCCACTCATTGGTATGTATATTCATTAAGCCGAAACGTAAAGTTGCCTGAGGAGGCATCTGTGGGGAACTATCAATGTTTTTATTTTTAATGACTTATATTCCTTGTGTTAGATTTGGAAGCCAGTATTTAAAAAAAATTGCTGTTTTGACCTGGGTTTCAATCTCTTGACCACGCAACTGGGTTTCGACTCTGTGATACATATATATCTTATAATGAATTATTTTTATTTAGAATATCAGCTGCCAGTGTTGATGCTTTGTGATGTGGGTGATACTATTTGTGGGAAAATGGGAAATGACTTGTTTAGAATCTAGAATAGCTCTGCTGCATAATATGTCTAACTTCTCCTCTTTTTTTCTTCTGTGCAGCAAATATGCCACAGAGATCTGAAGCTTGAGAACACACTGCTTGATGGGAGCCCTGCTCCGCTTTTGAAAATCTGTGATTTTGGTTACTCTAAGGTGTGTACTCATTCATTTCCCATTTTTTCTTTGCTCAGTGATCTCAATCCTCAATCCACTACAGATAAATAGACTTATCATTATCTATTCACTCGTCTCCTAAATCTTTATAATTTTGTCCTGTTTTCTTTTTATCATGAATCCTCCATCTGTTTTATTTCTTTTTGCGTAGTCATCTATACTACATTCTCGGCCTAAGTCGACTGTTGGAACTCCAGCATACATAGCACCTGAAGTTCTTTCCCGGAGAGAATATGATGGCAAGGTACACTACTCATGTCTTGTTATACATATCAGTTTGTCATTAATACATGATTGCTTGTCAAATTAAGCAGATAATCTCAATAAAGGAAATATATTAGAAAAGAAAATTAAAAGACTGCTCACAGATACTATAGTAGGGTTCTATATATCCTTTGTACTGGCGTGGTATGTGAAAAAAAATTTCAGGTTATTGTACTTCTCATAAGGTTTATGTAGACCAGTCTCTGCACATGTCCAACTGTCCAAGCATAGGGTCTTAACTTTTGATTAAACAGTTGATGGGGCGATAATCGATATGAGTAGGATGTTTGTAGGTCAGTCTGTGTAATCATATTTGTTATGATTGTCTTACAGCACATAGACTGGCTTTTGTACTCATATGGCTGCGGTTTTTGTAGCACGCGGATGTGTGGTCATGTGGAGTAACCCTTTATGTGATGCTGGTTGGAGCTTATCCATTTGAGGACCCTAATGATCCAAAGAATTTCAGGAAAACAATCCAAGTAACTCCATTAATATTCAACAATCACTTACATTTTTTTCTAACGAACTCTTCTTATTGCTCTAGTGTTTCAGTAATGTAACAACTCAAATGATATTCTTCAGCGTATAATGGCTATACAATACAAGATTCCGGACTACGTTCACATATCTCAGGAATGCAAACATCTTCTCTCTCGCATATTCGTCACTAACCCTGCTAAGGTACCTAAACCATTCTGGTTTTCATTCTTCAAGCTTTATCTTGTAGGAAGATGTTGTTGCGGTTCTGATTGTCGATAATATTCTTGACAGAGAATCACGCTTAAGGAGATCAAGAATCATCCGTGGTACTTAAAGAATTTGCCAAAGGAGCTACTAGAGTCGGCTCAAGCGGTGTATTACAAGAGAGACAACACGAGCTATTCTCTTCAAAGCATAGAGGACATAATGAAGATAGTTGGAGAAGCAAGGAACCCAGCTTCATCTTCTAGTGTCAACAAAAGCTTGGGATCGAGGGCTGAGGAAGAAGATGAAGAGGAAGAGGACGTTGAAGCTGAAGTGGAAGAAGAAGAAGAAGACGAAGAAGATGAATACGACAAGCATGTCAAAGAGGCACATTCTTGTCAAGAGCCTCATAAAGCTTAAAAGGAAAAAATGATCAGTTACTATTTCAAATCCCAAGGGAGTAAACTACTTCGTACAGGTTATTTCACTTTTCGATTTGATGTCTGAAAACGTTCTCGTTTGTCAACTGTCTAGTGGTTCTCAATAAATGAACATTGATACTCATAAATGCTGTCAGATCTTCAGAGGGTGATCTTAGTGATTATGAAGCAGAGGGGTCATAATTATGATAATAATAAAAACGATGTCTTTGTTTGAAAATAACAATTTTCACATGTTTTGTTTTTCTCCCGAAGAGTAATTTAGTAATAATCTTGTTTCTCGTCGTGACTAAGATAAACATCATACCAACATAAATTTCAAAGCCACATGGGCAAACTACGTCTCGTTTTCTCTCATCAACCCTAAAAAGATTACATTTCCAAACTATGGAAGAAAACTACTTGTCGTTGTGTAACATTTTTATCAGCCATAGGGGGCAAACTACATGCTACATTGGTATCTGCTACCTGTTACCTAACCCGTTATCCGTGAGTACTTACATGTATTTGTAAATTTTTATGAGTATTTAACATATAATTAGTGCGGGAAATTGACAAGTAATTATGGATAATAGGTATAAGGCTGTTAACGGGCTGAGTATTAGATTTTTTTTTTGAAGACTTGAAATTTGCGGATAATAACTTCAAAATCCTCCGTTTTAAATGGATATTTGGCTTGATGAATGGCTTGATGGATAGTACCGTGCCCACGACCGTTTAGGGGACATTTCTGTCCTTCAATTCTTGTCCCCTAGTTAAAACCCTATCGTGTTTTCTTACAAAACCGGTAAAGCCCTCTCGACATTTTCGACTCTTCCCCTTATCTTCAACATCTCTCCGGCCACCGACGACGGGAACTTGGAAGTTACAGGTCAAGATATGCCTGTGAAGTTCCCTCTCGGTGTACGCTTCATCACTCATTCACTTCCCTGTACTCATCTCGCTTCCATGAATTCTGGCGCACTAATCTATTCCTTCCGCTCCGTCCCTATTCTCTCCAAGGCATTTCCTTTGAGGTTAACGTACCTCGGATTATGCTCCCGGGTCAATTTCTCTACCCGACCCGAATTCGGGAGGCGGAGTCGAGATGGAGGTGAGATTCGCGCGTCCAAGAGCTTGATTGAGGATGAGGCAGAGCTCAGTGATTGGGTGAGCGATTTGAAGACTAGCTCGTTGCGTGGAAAGTTCACGAGCGACGAAGATGACTCGGGCCCAGACCGGGTTCGTAGAAACGTAGACAGGGACTACAGTAGGGGTCCGAGGAGGGGAAGTGAAGGCCAATCTGATAGGTTTGGAGGTTCGAGAAGGGGAAAGGAGGGCGAGATTGATAGGTTTGGGGGTTCGAGTAGGAGGAGAACCAGCGGCGATCCAGTTGAGCCGTTTAGGAACAAGCGGTCAGGTGATCGAGAAGGTGCAAGGAACGGTCGGATTCAAGGAAAGAGTAGTGAGTCGTCTCTTCGTGGAAGGAATGAAAGAAATGTAGATTCAGGGTTTAGGAGAGATCGAGGCCTGGAAACCAATAAGGGTTTGGGGAAACAGACGAGAGGTTTAAGACAGGAAGAGGAGGTTAGTAGTGACGAGGACGAGAAGAGGATAGTATTGGGAAGCATTGATGAATTGCTTAGTGAAGATAGTAGTGATGATGACGATGAAGATGATGAGCCTCTTATTAGGAAAGCGGCTTCTGCTAAGGCTGTAGAATCTGGAAAGCCAAGACCTGATAAAACTTCAGATTCTTACTTATCTAAGACAAGGTAAATTAATTTCAACTTAGTTTCTTTGTCTATTTTCTATGTTTTGGTTTTATTTCGTCCCCTTGAATAGCCAGGAGTATGTTGGCACCACAGTATAGTTTATAATTTGACATTGTCAACTGTCTTAGCAGCAATCGTTTTGTGAATTTAGTTTCTTTGTGGGTTATACTTTTACCTTTACCACTAGATTATCCTTCAGTTGGAGATGATTGTTTCTACTGTATGTGACTTACTTTGACCATTTATTGTTGTTTGATTGAGAATATTCTGTATGGTAAATGATTTACAGATTTGATCAATTCCCACTGTCTCCCTTGTCGCTAAGAGCCATCAAGGATGCGGGATTTGAGACAATGACTGTTGTGCAGGAGGCTACTCTTCCTATCATTCTTAAAGGTGGATTTTTCTTCCTTTCTCATGAGAGTTATTTGCAAGGCAGGAAAGAAAACACCATAATTTAGGAATTTAAGGATGATTTCTAATTGACGGTATCTCACAAGCATTTGACAGATCACTTAACAATATCGAATTGGTATTTCAAAGAAAACTAGAGACTTGTATATCATTCTTCAAGATTCCTCAAATTCGCCATGACTTCCATTTTGTAGCTTGATTGAGTATTCTAAAATTCCTCTTATATTAACTCTTTAACTCCTTGGTTTTCTGTGCTCTGTTTTCCAGGTAAAGATGTTCTAGCCAAGGCCAAAACAGGCACTGGGAAAACCGTTGCATTTTTGGTGAGACATTTTACCCTCTGAGGTCATGGATATAAGTTGGTCAATTAGGAACTGATTTGCCTTCAATTGGGATTTGTTCTTATTGTTTTTATTTTATTTCAAGCTTCCATCAATTGAAGCTGTTATCAAATCTCCACCTGCAAGCCGTGATAATAGGCAACCCCCAATTGTTGTGCTTGTTGTATGTCCTACTCGGGAACTTGCCAGCCAAGCTGCTGCAGAAGCAAATACCTTGCTGAAGTATCACCCATCTATAGGTGTTCAAGTTGTGATTGGAGGCACAAAGCTTCCTACAGAGCAAAGGCGTATGCAAACCAATCCTTGCCAGGTAATAAAGGATTTCTTTTGCCACTCCATGCGTATTTGTAAGGTTCATTCTGAGCAAGTTTGCATTTCCTTTAAGCTGAGCTGTTAAGATAGCTGAAGATACAGTGAGCAGCTGTGTCTCCATATATTGCATAATAATCACATATTTGAACATTCTCAGATTTTAGTGGCTACACCTGGAAGGCTCAAAGACCATATCGAGAACACTTCTGGATTTGCCACAAGGTTGATGGGTGTGAAAGTCCTTGTGCTTGATGAAGCTGATCATCTCTTGGACATGGGTTTCCGGCGGGATATCGAGAGGATAATCGCTGCTGTTCCTAAGCAGAGACAGACGTTTTTATTTTCTGCTACGGTACCTGAAGAGGTAAGTATCAGTTTCTTGCACAATAGGCTCTCATTTTTGGGTTGGAATCTTGAATTGTGTTTTTCTGGTGTCAAGGTCCGCCAAATATGCCATATTGCTCTGAAACGGGATCATGAGTTCATCAATTGTGTTCACGAGGGATCTGGGGAGACGCATCAAAAGGTAAAAGATTGCTCTTTAGGTTCAGATGGATGAATGGCCTGCCATATGATTTGGATTTTATAGGTGTCTCTACTCTGTTTTATCTCCCAGGTCACACAAATGTACATGATTGCATCACTGGATAGACATTTTTCGCTTCTATATGCGCTTCTTAAAGAACACATCGGAGATAATGTAGACTATAAGGTAAAAAACTTGTTCATCAAGTGCTGTTGTGAATCACCAATGTATTTCTGAATTGACACGATCTCCTTGTTGCAGGTTATTATTTTCTGCACAACTGCTATGGTTACAAGATTGGTTGCTGATCTGCTTGGTCAGCTAAGCTTGAACGTCAGAGAGATCCATTCTAGAAAACCGCAGGGTTACAGAACCAGAGTTTCTGACGAGTTCCGCAAGTCCAAGAGTATTATCCTTGTAACATCAGATGTATCTGCTCGTGGTGTCGATTACCCTGATGTGTCACTAGTCGTACAGGTAAAACCATGTAGTAGTTTTCCATAACTTGTACCGCAACTGCGAAATTGATCCTTCTTACTGAAGTTGTTGTTGTGTACATGTTGGTTTTGCAGATGGGATTGCCATCAGACAGGGAACAATATATACATAGGCTTGGCAGAACCGGGCGGAAAGGGAAGGAAGGGGAAGGTGTACTGTTGTTGGCACCATGGGAAGAGTACTTTCTGTCATCTGTTAAAGACTTGCCCATCAACAAGTCTCCTCTACCGCCAGTAGACCCTGAGGCGGTGAAAAAGGTAAGCTTGGACATACAATCTCTATGCAAATGCCAATGTTAGAATAGTCTCATAGCAAAAACCATTTTGAAGTCAAAAGCTAAAATTTTCAATAGTTTTGAGTATTGATGGGTGTGAGGAATTTGGTGGATATGATGAATTCAGGTGCAGAGAGGACTTAGCCAAGTGGAAATGAAGAATAAGGAGGCGGCGTATCAGGCGTGGTTGGGTTACTACAAATCGCAGAAGATGATTGCAAGAGACACGACCAGGCTGGTGGAGTTAGCCAATGAGTTTAGCCGCAGCATGGGACTTGACATCCCACCAGCTATCCCAAAAAATGTTCTTGGCAAGATGGGTCTCAAAAATGTTCCTGGTCTTAGAACCAAGTAGAAGTTTTTTCATCTAATGTTTTGCTTTTGTGTTTAAACTTCAATGCCTTGTAAGTGTAATCTCTTGTCATTCTTGCAACATTTTAGACTTTCTAATTATAAAAAAAGTCTGTTAGAATCTTCACTTCTTGTATCAAACAAACCAAAAGAAAAGCTTGAGCATACTACCTGCCATCATAAGTTTGATAGACATCATTTCTAATTTTCTACCAAATAACATAAGCACTATTAACGGATGATAGACGTCATTTATAACAATCTGAGCAAACTACATGCCGTTTTTTATTTATTGACATTTTGGGCCAACTCTTTTCTGTACCCTTTAAAAAGCCTTATTTGTGTTTCCTACAAAACCTCATAAAACCCTAATTACCGACGGCGGGAACTTTGTCGTTACAGCCTTACAGGTTAAGGTAAGCGCCTGACCTTCCCTCTCGCTTCATCATCCTCCTCCATCTGCTCCTCTCGTTTCCATGAATTCCGATGGACCCAAATCCGGTCGGAAGAGACGAGGGATTCGCGCAAAACATGTGAAGAAGCTCGCGAGTGTTGAAGAAGACTCGGGAAACAATAGGGGTCCAAAGAGGGGAAGGGAAAGCAAATCCTTTGATGATAATGAGCCTCTTGCTAAGAAAGTGGCTTCTACTAAAGCTGCAGAGCCAAGGATGGAACATGTCAAAACATCAGATTCTTACTTGTCTAAGACAAGGTACATTGTTTGCTTTATCTAAAAGAGGGTAGAATATAGTCTTTTTCTGGATTGCTTCAGAGCCTTTCATATACTCTTTATGGTTAAATGTTTTTACAGATTTGATCAGTTCCCACTGTCACCCTTATCTCTAAAAGCAATCGAGGATGCCGGATTTAAGACAATGACTGTTGTGCAAGAAGCTACTCCTCCTATCATTCTCAAAGGTGAAAACTTTTTCTTTTCTTTGTTTCCATCTCGTTGGCCTTGCTTATAAGGCAGAAAGATAACACATGATGATTGATTGAGAAATGTAGGGACGATTTCTAATTGACAGTATCTCACAAGCTTTTTAAGGATCAGTTACGAAATCAAAACTCAGAAACTTGTGTATCTTTCTTCCGGATCCTCAGATTAAAGCTTGGTTGATGGTTTATTACTCCTCTAACGTTTCTTCTTTAACTTCTTGGTTTTCCAGGTAAAGATGTCTTAGCCAAGGCCAAAACAGGCACTGGGAAAACCGTTGCATTTTTGGTGAGACATTCTACTCTCTAGGTTTATGGTTATATATTTGTTCAGTTAGGAGTTTGATTGGGCCTTTAGTTGGGATTTGTTCTTATTATTATTTTATTTTATATTAAGCTTCCATCAATTGAAGCTGTTATCAAATCTCCTCCTGCAAGCCGGGATAATAGGCAACCCCAAATTATTGTGCTTGTGGTATGCCCTACTCGGGAACTTGCTTGTCAAGCTGCTGCAGAAGCAAACACCTTGCTCAAGTATCATTCATCTATTGGTGTTGAAGTTGTGATTGGAGGCACAAAGCTTCCCGCAGAGCAAAGGCGTATGCAAAAAAATCCTTGCCAGGTAATAGATTTCTTTTGCATCCATGTATATTAATTTGAAGTTAATTATGAGCAAATGGTGCACTTATTCTAAGTTGCATATATTTCTTTTCAATTGTTTGGTTGTTCTTTGCTTAAACGTTATGGGCGTATGGTTTTGAATTTCTAGAAATGATAAATTACGAATTGATAATGCGAGAAAGAATGTACGTCCCTGCCCATTTTAGGATTGTTCGCCCTTGCCAGCATTCAAATTGAGTGAAGATACAGTGAGCTGTATCTCCATATAATGTTTAATAATCACATATATGAACACTCTCAGGTTCTTGTGGCTACACCTGGAAGGCTCATAGACCATATTGACAACACTTCTGGATTTGCAACAAGGTTGAAAGGTGTGAAAGTCCTTGTGCTTGATGAAGCTGATCATCTCTTGGACATGGGTTTCCGAAGGGATATTGAGAGGATAATCGCCGCTGTTCCCAAGCAGAGACAAACATTTTTGTTTTCTGCCACGGTACCTGAAGAGGTTAGCGTCATTTTCTTGCACAAAAGGCTCTCCCTTTTGGGTTGGAATTTTGAATTATGTTTTTGGTGTCAAGGTCCGCCAAATATGCCATGTTGCTTTGAAACAAGATCATGAGTTCGTCAATTGTGTTCAAGAGGGTAGTGGGGAGACGCATCAAAAGGTAAAAGTTTGCTCTTTAGGCTCATTTGAACGAATGACCTGCCATATGATTGGATGTTATAGGTTTCTCATGTCTGTTTTATATCCCAGGTCACACAAATGTCCATGATAGCATCACTGGATAGACATTTCTCGCTCCTATATATGCTCCTTAATGGACACATTGCAGATAATGTGGACTATAAGGTAAAATTGTTTCTCTAGTGCAATTGTGAGTCACAAATGTATTTCTGAACTAACACAACTTGTTGTTGCAGGTAATTATTTTCTGTACAACTGCTATGGTTACAAGATTGGTGGCTGATTTGCTTAAGCAGCTAAGCCTGAACGTCAGAGAGATCCATTCTAGAAAACCGCAGAGTTACAGAACCAGAGTTTCTGATGAGTTTCGCAAATCCAAGGGTATTATCCTTGTAACATCTGATGTATCTGCTCGTGGTGTAGATTACCCTGATGTGTCACTAGTCATACAGGTAAATCATACCGGTGTTTTCCCATATCATGGAATTGACCCCAACTACAAAGTTAAGCGTTTTTACTGATGTTGTGTATATGTTGCTTTTGCAGATGGGATTGCCATCAGACAGGGAACAATACATACATAGACTTGGCAGAACCGGGCGGAAAGGGAAGGAAGGGGAAGGTGTACTATTGTTGGCACCTTGGGAAGAGTACTTTCTGTCATCTGTAAAAGACTTGCCCATCACCAAGTCTTCTTTGCCGCCGATAGACCCTGAGGCAGTGAAAAAGGTGAGCTTTTCAGATAAAATGGCGAACGCGCATGAATTTGTTACTCTACTGAACTTGCTAGCAACAACTAGAGTGTTATAAACTGAAATGGAATTAGCATGCAGGTACAATCAGTGAATAGGATAGATCTTCGCATATCATAATACAAACCGCTTTGATGTCGAAAGCTAAGATTTTTCTAGAGTATGTGACTCTAGTGGGTGCTGATAGGTGTGAGAAACTTGTTGGATTCAGGTACAAAAGGCGCTTAACCAAGTGGATGTGACGAACAAGGAGGCGGCGTATCAGGCGTGGTTGGGTTACTACAAATCTCAGAAGAAGATTGCAAGAGACACGACTAGACTGGTGGAGTTAGCCAATGAGTTTAGCCGCAGTATGGGACTCAGCATTCCTCCAGCTATCCCTATAAACGTTCTTGGCAAGATGGGTCTCAAAAACGTTCCTGGTATTAGGGTCGCTCCTGGTTTTGACAAGAAAAAAGCAAAAAGAAATTATCGTTCCAGCAAGATTAATAAGTAAGGTTTGTTTCAAAACTTAAATTTCTTTTTGATGTGTGATCTCTTGTTATTCTTGCTACGTTTCGATTTTCTGATTATAAAAAACCATAAATTATCTTCTTATTAATTGTATTTTTTTTAAAAGGTATATACAACAATGTAATTATTTTTCACGTCTTTTGTTAATTTTAAAGCTTTGTTTTCGAGCAAAAAGAAAGATGCTATGCCATCGAAATTGTCGAACTGCATTCCCTCGCTCATCAAAATCTCCCAACAAAAAGAGAGATTAATGACAATTTTAGTTTGTGTAAAAGGTTTGGCCAAATTGAAAAACTCTTTTGTAACAAATCTTTGAAATATAGCCAATGAAGCATTTGGGAGAAGTATCGGGACTTCTAATTTCCCCGGAAACGATTAAAAAAAAAGTATTGAAAAGAAGGTGATGATGGATGGTAACAGAAAAAAAGACAAATCCAACACCATCGTTCTACTCAAGCTTTACCGCTACCATACCATAAGGCTATGCATATTTGTTGTAACTTGTAAAGCTCTACTAAACCCTAAACGAACAAAATGAAAAACAGAGAAGGCAAGCCAAAAGTGGTCAGTTCGGCTATGGCTGCAACTGCAACTGCAGGCTTATCCTATACAGAATTTAATTCTGCTATGTTTATTCCTCTTTTCCACTTGTTAACATATCTTAAGAAGGCACTAGCTGGATTTTCATGAAGTGGAGCTCTTACACGAGTAGATCTCCTAACCACTGCTTCTTCCATTTCTATGTTATGAGCAATGTCCTTTGTCCTCTTTTGAAGTGTAGAGCTGCAAAACACACAAGTTTTAAACACACAGACACAAAACCAATTAAGACTTCGGTGCAACAAAGTGAGGATGAACAAAGAACAGGACTAATTATGAAAAATGGAAGTGGGAAGCTCTAAACTAACCATATCCTGTCATAAAATTTCTCTAGCTGCATATATAATGACAGTTCCCTCTCTCCTTTACGGTTTAGTGATGCCATCAATGCATCGAGCTGAATTTCAAGAACAAACACAAATTTGAACAAGAACTACGCAATCATATGATCAAACAAACGAATGAACCATGTAGCTTGATGATACCTCTTCCTTGGAGGTATAATAGCCCCATTCTTTGCAATCAGAATCCTCAACAAATACCC
Source organism: Streptanthus diversifolius (assembly GCA_039880935.1). Classification (NCBI taxonomy): domain Eukaryota; kingdom Viridiplantae; phylum Streptophyta; class Magnoliopsida; order Brassicales; family Brassicaceae; genus Streptanthus; species Streptanthus diversifolius. The sequence continues at coordinate 22,852,645 of JAXGFM010000010.1, read as the reverse complement.
TACCATTGCTTCGGAACCACCAGTACCTGTTGTAATTCCGATCTTTACCCAGGGGGTTTGTACGTATGACTATTTTCTCCATCTCTCCCTCATAATATAGCCTCTGCATGTAGATAGAAAAAATTCAGACTTGATGGGTCAAAGCACACACGTGCATATGCAAACAACCACATCAAAAATAATTAATGAGGCGAAGGACTCAACCCTCTGTTCGGGGCCCCTCCTTTCTAATGTTCCTTTCTCATCTTCACTTGATGATTTTCCCCCCTGCTTTTTCACCGAAAATCCTTTCTCCTCCTCTTCTTCTTCTTCTGCCTCCGCCTCCTCTTCTACCTCCTCCCCGTCTTCCTTTGGTTTGAGTTTTGTATCCGTCATCTGCCTTTTGTGCTTTCTCAGATAGAAATTCCCCATAAGCCTATCACTACCATAAGAACAATGGTGATCTCCCGAGTGATCTGAAAACAAAATGTTCTGCTTATGCGTAAATGGGATAAACCATACCTTTTCTCTAGGTTTTCATTTTTTTCCGAAGAAACAGACCCATTCTCCATTTTGATTTCACCCGCAGTGCTCTCTTTCTTTTTGCTGTCTTCACTGCTTTCCACTACTTGTGGGCTATTTTTCTTTTTCTTCAACCTGCTACTGTCCAAAACTCCATTAGCTTCCTCGCCAGTTTTGGAGCGTTCTTTTTCCTCTCTTTTCTGCCGGGCTTCCACCAATGCTTCTTCTCTTCTAGCAGCTCCAACGGCATGCCGTTTTTCAACAAGCTTGTCTATTTCCCCCTTGAACACAGTTGTTTCAGCTATATGGTTCACTAACTCCCTTAGAATTTTCAGCTTTACATTGGGGTCCAACAGACCATAATGTCCCCGTTTGATCGTTCCAATGTCAAAGCACAAATCAGGAGTGTCAACTGATTCCAAAAAGTCACATAAATACTCGGTCCATGTGATCAATGTTATCTGAAATTAGAAGAAATGAAGCAACAAGCAGCCCATCAACCACAAAAGAAAACTGAAAAAAATCACAAGGCTGGCGACTTTATGTTGAATGAGAATAGCATATTACTGTGCGACCTATTTTGTTAATCAAGGATGATTTTCATGAGATGATCTAACCTTTGACTTGCGACTCCTTCTCTTTAAAGCTTTGAAATTATCACCGCCTTCACTGATGAGGAACCGGAAAAGACAGGCATGCACTTCCATCATAAGAACCAAATTACTCTCCTTGTGGCAGACAGCATTTTCAAAGTCTTCAAGCGAAAATTGCCATAGATGCAGCTGCCTGCCAAACGAGGAACAAAAGTCCCAGACCATAAGAAGATCCCCAACACAATTCATAGAAACACTAAAATCCCGTGAAGGACGAGGACGCTGAGTGATATCCGCATCATCAGGATCACGTGGCAACAATAAATCCTCAATTGGATAACTGATAGACTCTTCCTCAGACTCATTAACCTCTGGAAAGAAAATAACCAACAACGAGAAATCAGTATAATATTATACAGAAAGTTACATGATAAATTGCAGAGCATAAATGCGTAGCTAAGCTACCTCTATCTGTCTCCTCTGCAACATGTCTATCATTTTCTGCTCTCTTTCTTTTTCCTTTTTCCCTTCCGGTTTTATCTTCCTATAATTTTAGCGATGAGACAAAACCGATTGGTACAGAGACTAATTATTAGTCAACGCTACAAATTACTGTGTGGTGGTGTACTTTACTCTACCTGTTTCCTTTGCTGAACCAATTCTCCATTCTGAAAGACATATTTATTCTGAAGTTCCTTGGGAATCTTTCTAGTGATTTCATGTGCTTTAGCCAGATATTCGTTAACTACCCAAGGTATACTGTGGCATGTGGACTCCCGAATGAAAGACTTCAGAAAATTTCTACTAAATGGAAACTTCTTCCATGAAAGATCCCCCCCAGACAGCACTGCGTTCTCATTTACTTCCTTGTCTTTGTCAAGGAAGCCTACCTCATACTGAGGTTCACTATGCCCATCTGTTACTATCTCCAAGATTCTGCACGGATGCAATTCGCCATCCCTTTTTCCGTATAACTCTGCACCAGCGAAAAAGCAACTTTGCAACTCGGTCGCTATTGTGTCAGCAAGATCTTTCAATGAGAGTGTACCTTTACAAAATGGAAGGAAAAGAATAAGATATAGTGCTAAGAAAAAACAGATTTCAAGAAGATACGGACAATTTATGGTGCCACCCTCGAAATACAGATAGTAGTTTCCTGTGTAATCAAACAAAACAAGACTCTGACACAATTGTGTCAGAAGAATGAACCATAATCGAGGAAGGGGTTAAGAACTTACTAAATTGGATAATACGTAAAGCAGGTGCAACTAGCTCTCTGGCCAGAGTTTGAACCTTCTTGCTAGCCAGTTTTTCTGACTCTAAGGCCTCCTCGTAGGTCAAGCTAGTTTTACCAGTAGATTTACATGTCCAAACTCGCTTGCGATACAGATTTATCCTTTTCAAGTAAACTCTATTTTATGTTAAGCAGACAAATGGTTCTGGCGTGGCATGTGCATTGACAAATGAACAAACCAAGCCTTTGAAAGATATTATGAAAATAGGTTGTTCCAGAATGAAACAGCATTGCAAGTTTTAATTTTATTTATGTTTCCTCTAACTGCACAAATACGGGAAGAAAAATATTTAAAACATAAGTTAAAAAGTCGTCATTTAATTTCGAATTCATACCCCCAAACAGCTAGAAGAAGAAGGATACGAATAATCTCGAAAAATCTCCTTTGTGAGACGAACTTGATAAACAAGTTCTTGTGGCTCCAAGTCCTTTGGGGGCTCTAGAAGTTTATGTGATTTCTTTTTTAGTAGAGGCATCCTTCAAATGGCATAAAAAAAACCTGTGGTGATAAAAAAAGAAGTCACAGTCATAATGAGAAATTCACATATTGTGCAATCATAGTTAAAAACATCAAGGAAATGTAGTAACAAATGGACGCAACAGGTCATCCAAGCAAGAAGGGCAGGGAATGCAAGTAAAAGCAAGACGTCACATATGTTAGTTAATCTTTAGAGTGTTTTTGACACATTCCACAAGATATATTTCTAACGTGGAAAATGTAAACCCTGGAGAACAGATACTTAACCGGATAATCTTAATACATAGGCAAATGATAGCACATAATCCCTAGAGCTGCTTCGACAGAGACCATAGAGGCAAGTGGGACTTGTGAGATCATGTTTGAAAAAAGAACCCCCAAGGAAACATGCATTTCCAGGAAACCAATGAAGAAATCAAAACAGCACTAAACCCTAGAACTATCACATCCCAATCGAATTTAGAAAAGATCTGAACCCATCAGGAAAATTAACCGACTGTTACCAGTTCAGATCAATAATCGAAGAGCCGAAACGAAACCAACGAATCAAAACCACATCCAGGATGGAGAAAGAAAGTACTATCATGCGTAGGTTTCGGAGAATCCCGAAAACCACCGAGAACGCGAAACCCACAGGAAAATACACCCAGAAAAAGAAAAAAAAAAAGCATATGAAATACAACAAAGAAGAAACAAACACAACCATCACAGAAATACGTAAGAGAATTCGAAAGCCAAAGCAAAAAATCACAATGAAGAAAAGCAAAATCGAACACGATCAATATTCCCGCCAGAACAGGAACAATTGGAGGGAATAATTAACATGGAGAAAGAGAGAGGACTCGAATCTTACAGAGAATGTATCGAATTCGGAATGTGCGTCGTCGAGAGAGAGAGAGAGGTGTCTCTCGGGGAAGGAAAACAGTTGTTTAGATCTCTGGTCTCTCGCTCTTTCTTTCTCTCCCTCTCTCTCTCTCGCTCTCACCTGTTTGGTCCGTCGTCCTTCCTTGTGGGAAAAACGAAAACTTATTAATATGTGTATTTGTGATATAGCCCCAACTTTATAATTTATACATACCTACAGGTGTTGCTGTTTTGGAGCCAATAAGTTATTTTCTTTCCGATTAATTAATCCAGCCCAATTATATAGATATAATGGGCCTCAGGTCTATATTACTTGGGCCTTCAAGGCTTTCATTTTGAGTGCTTTTAATTTGATTGTTGTAGTGTTTTTTCTCATTTTTTTCTTAATCAGAAAAGGTTAAATCTCGACCAAGTATCCCATCTCAGCTCATAATTGTTTATTTGTAAAATTTATTACAAACATTTACATAAAAACAAATTATGGCAAGAATTTTTAAGGATTTAGAAGATTCAAGTCTTTAGAAATGGCAAACAAAGAATTTTATTTTAGCAAAAAAAAATAAACAAACAAACAATTAAAAAGAATAATTTTTAGTTATCTTGTCAACGACTCCAGCTGATATTTATATTTGTTTGCATGGTAACATGCCAAAAAATGTCAACAAAAATAATATCTATTTGAGTTCTTGTATTTGTATTATTGTCTGGCCTAAAATATAACATCATGTTATTATATTGTATACAGTTAGATTTTTAGAAATTAATAAAGTTTTCTCGTTTTAAATTGGACTAGTATAAAAAAATTTAAAAATTGATAAAATAATAAGATAATATTTTTAATAAACTTATATGTAATTATATATTCTTAATAAAAATATAAATTATAATTAAATAAATTAATTAATATATTAATTAAGATAATATACTAAAATATGATTCCTTTTTTCAAAAATCTCATTAATATGATTCCAACATCGGTACCAAACTCGTGTGAGAGACAAAGCCTCGAGGACTTTACATATTTCATCAACACGTAGTTTATGTGGTAGTTACTTCTATCAAGCGGCCAAGATTTTGCCACGTCACCACTTCCTACCTCCTTAAAACCACTAGCTACGCGACTCCTTTAGTTAAGAAAATATCCGCCATTGTTACCGGCAAAAGAAATTACAAAAGTTTCGAAAACCAAAATGGAGATTGAGAGAGTCCAAGACATTTCATCATCTTCCCTGCTCACCGAAGCCATCCCGTTGGAGTTCATCAGATCAGAGAAAGAACAGCCGGCGATCACAACTTTCCGAGGCCCGACGCCGGCTATTCCTGTCGTTGATCTGAGCGATCCCGACGAGGAGAGCGTGGCGCGCGCTGTGGTCAAGGCGAGTGAAGAATGGGGGATTTTCCAGGTGGTTAACCACGGCATTCCGACGGAGCTGATACGACGGTTGCAGGATGTCGGGAGAAAGTTCTTCGAGCTACCATCGGCGGCCAAAGAGTCGGTGGCGAAGCCGGAAGATTCGAAAGACATCGAAGGATACGGAACGAAGCTACAGAAAGATCTAGAAGGTAAAAAAGCATGGGTTGATCATCTCTTCCACCGAATCTGGCCACCGTCGTGCGTTAATTACAGATTCTGGCCTAAGAATCCACCTGAATACAGGTATATATACCGAAAACAATATCTTCAGTAATCGTCGTGATTCTCTGTCTCGACCGGTTTAATATATTTGGTTTCATGGCTATATATGTTAGGGAGGTGAACGAAGAGTACGCCATGCATGTGAAGAAGCTGTCGGAGACATTGTTAGGGATTCTCTCGGAAGGGTTAGGGTTACGGCGTGATGCGGTGAAAGAAGGTCTCGGCGGAGATATGGCGGAGTATATGATGAAGATTAACTATTATCCGCCGTGCCCTCGGCCGGATTTAGCCTTGGGAGTACCGGCGCATACCGATCTCAGTGGAATCACTCTGCTCGTACCTAACGAAGTTCCTGGACTTCAAGTTTTTAAAGACGATCACTGGTTCGACGCCGAGTATATTCCTTCTGCCGTCATTGTCCACATCGGCGATCAGATTCTGGTCTGTTTATTACAAATCATGCGCATTTTTTTCAAAGTTAAATCTTTACGGGAAATAAAATAATACTTGATTGTTTAAACATTAAAGAAATAGATAATTTTGTTTAGACATGTATTTTACTTTATTTTTGCCAACTAGTGTTAAAGAACTTAGGCTTTAGGATTAGCAGTAAAGAGTTTTGGATTTATTAGAGTTTAGGTTTTTCATAGAGTTAAAAAGATAAAGTTGAATTTTTAAAATTAATTTTATTTAGGCTTTAGGATTAAAAATACAGGTAAAATGATATGGTTAAGGTTGCAGGGCTAGAGCGTTCTAAATTTAGAAATATTGTTAAATAAATAAATAAAAAGACTGTGCTCCTAGGTTTGATAGAAAATGTATATTATTTCCATAAATGTCTTTTATTTGAATGGATAGTTGTGAAACTTGCAGAGGCTGAGTAATGGGAGGTATAAGAATGTGTTGCATAGGACGACGGTGGACAAGGAGAAAACGAGGATGTCTTGGCCGGTTTTCTTGGAACCTCACCGTGAAATGATCGTCGGACCATTACCGGAGCTTATCCGCGATGATAATCCTCCAAAGTTCAAGCCTTATGCTTTCAAGGACTACAGTTACCGCAAGCTCAATAAGCTTCCTCTCGACTGAGAATAAGAAACTTGGTTTTTCTAAAATTATTAAATTCTGTTGTTTTGAAATAGGATGTGGTTGTTATTGAGTTGTTGTTTCCCCGCGATAAGAAGATCTCATTGTCTTGTTTCTGTTATTTATTATTAAATAAAAAATTAATACATCTACTCACAACTGGCCTAGAGGCCAAACAATCAAAGCTTAGGTCTAGGACAGTACAAATTTTTGTTTTTTTTATAGACATTAAAAATGCATCAAAAATTTTAAAAAAAATATTTATAAAGTATTAAAGACATAACAAATTTAACATAAGATTGATTGGACTGGTGCTACATCTACTACATTAATATTTGATGAAGACATGTTCTTGTTATGTTGCCAAGCCTTTACCACTTTTGTCGGACCATTTTTAGGAATCAGGAATTTGGTGGTACATATTAATATTGGTGTAATAAAGTGTTCCATTATCCATTTTTAAGGCCTTTTTTTTAACTAGAATATTTATTAAAAGCAGTGTAAAAATCAGGAAAAAATAGTTTCAACTAGTGTAAACACAATTCCACAATTTGTTCCGAATACATACACAAAAAAATCTTAGGTGAAAGTAAGATTGCATTAGGTGAAAATAGTTTGCACAATAATACAAAGGAATCAAAGGAAGTATAATGTAATGGATCTTTATCGAGTGACTTAAACTAAGTGTTACAAAACCTCCTTTTCAAGTTTCAGGACGGCCATGAAAGCTTCTTGAGGTACATCAACTCTACCTATGGCTTTCATTCTCTTCTTACCTGCCGCCTGTATACACATTCAGATCAAATTTTAGATTTTTAAAAGAAAAAAAAAACATTTTACGGTACTTGAGTCTTACTCTTAGCAGAAAAAAAGAAGAAAAGTACCTGTTTCTTAAGAAGCTTTTTCTTCCGAGAGATATCTCCACCTGAATGAATCATAGTAACCAGATCAGAGATGGCTTTGTGGGAACAACACTCATTAAAGCGAAAGCTACTTCATTTTATATTTCTGAATCCTCTTGATACCAGATAGAGTGAAGAGAAGTTTTTGGTAATACAAGACGTGCGAAGAGCTTTGGATCAAATGGTTAAAGAGTTTCGATATCAAGCCAGGTGCTGGCTATTTCCTGCTTTAGTGAAAGGAGGCAGGGAAGCAAGGGAATGTGCACTTACCGTAACATTTGGCCAAGACATCCTTTCTGATTGCTGAGAGCGCTTCACTAGCAATCACTTTTGATCCTATACAGGCCTGTACGTATATGTTTATGTCAAAACAGCTTCCATGATTTGTATATTCTAGGGGGCATCCTCAGATAACCAATCAGAAACGCAATTGACCAGACCCATTTGATTAAACGTTAAGTTTAATAAGTTTAGAAGAGGAAGATCTAAGATCCAATCCTTCTGATGTGCCTCAGGCCCTCAGTGGAAGAATAAAAATCTCCAAGCATCCATAGAAAACTATTAACTTATTCAGCAGCGAAATTTAAATGATTTATAAAACCTTAAATGTAAATACCTGGATGGGCACTTTAAACATTTGTCGCGGAATAAGCTCTTTGAGTTTTTGAGTCAAAGCTCTCCCAACGGAATATGCCTGGAAGCATAGTTCAAAATCATACCACAGTACTGTGAGGACAGGACTCTTTCATAACTTAATGCTAAATACTGGGAGATGTACTGCAACAGTAAGAGCTTCGAGGAACAGTTTATTAAAGCTTTACACTTAGAGATGTGTGCAAGCGCGCGTTTTTATGCTAAGTTCACGAAATTCAGATTAATAAGCTTCAATAACCAACCTTGTCTCTGTGTACAATGGTTGACAAAGGTTCCACCATTTCAGAATTAATCAGAATATCGAGTTTTATTAGATCGCTTTCCCTGTACCTGCAACGTATTATAAAAGAGATGCTAAGAAATACATAAAAAGGGCAATGAAAACATAGATCTGCTAAAGTTTTTTACATTACTTGTGTATCATTTGTGGGATTTAATTACTAAGAAAATGATCAGATTTTCACCCTTGTAAAAAAGGCTGACGAGCTTCTAAGTTAATCAACAAAAACAGAAGACATGCATCATAAGTAAGAGATGATCTGTGCAATAAAGTAGTGGAACCAACCCAATAACTGAGTATTCCATGCTAGCATATCCCTTGGTCCTGGACTTTAATTGATCAAAGAAATCTCCCACCATCTGCAAAATAGCAGGGAGCCAATAACGAGAAGATCGGTTTACATAATCGAGTGAGACATACCTAACCTTTCTTGGGATTATCTGAACTGTGCAAAGGCAAGACCTCACCTCTGCAAGGGGTAACTCATAGAGGAGAGAAGCTCTGTTCTCAGCTATATATTTCATTTCTTTAAACTCCCCTCTCCTATCTTGAGCGAGCTCCATAAGCGCGCCGATGTAGTCTTTCGGTGTAAGCAACTCAATCTGTATAATATCATTTTGCGGTAAGGATATGTAATTCTAAGAAACGTGTTATGTGAAAGTGTCAGTAATATTATTGCAGTAGAAAACGTAACCTTAACGTATGGTTCTTCGACTGATTTCCTTTGCCCAGGTTGTGGAAGGAGAGATGGGTTTGAGCACATAGTCTGCAGTAACATCAATTTAAATGGTAGTAAGGCTCTAGATATCAACAAAGACATACACAAGGATGTAATTCCAGGGAAGAACAATATTCAAAAGTGTAGGATCAAGAGGAAATTACAGTATCACCATTTACAGTGTGCACCCTATATACAACACTTGGAGCAGTGGTAATAAGATTTAAGTTGTATTCTCTCTCTAGCCTTTCCTGCGAAGAAGATGAACTGGAGCATAAGTATTAAAGCATGCTATATTTCACTTTGAGGGCTTCAATCAACTTATTCGGTTATTCATCCTATATGTGCGGGCATCCAGGAAACTGGAAACTAGGAAATAAGTAGAATTTGCATAAAAAATACGAAAAATCTCTGTCTATCAACTTATTTCGGTAATCAGTGTAGCAAATAATCAAACAAAAAACTTTTTAAACAAGATGAGCGAAACACGTCTGACCTGCACAATTTCCATGTGGAGAAGACCCAAGAAACCGCATCTAAAGCCAAAACCCATGGCACTTGAAGTCTCGGGCTCAAACTGCAGAATAACAACAAAGTTGAGAACACACCCATAGACAAAAATCAGCTAATGTAGTCGTTTTTAACCCTAGACCAAATGTGAATATCATTAAAAGATAAATACAATAGAGAGGTATTATTTTAAATCATCTATTCAAAAAGGACCAGTAAAATCTACAGTCCAGTTCTTTACCCAAAAACCTTTACATTCCAATTCGAAGCAAACTGAGCATAAGTCTATGTTGGCTACGAAAACAAAAGAAGATCATAGTTTTTAGTCTTAACAATCTTACACTCCCTGAGCATGTTAATGGGTAGCTTTCAAGTCATGAAAAAACATCCATACATTAACCAAGTTTTAGTTAAGTAGCTCGTATTGCGTACTCGCTTCCCACCACAAACCAAAAAGAGGGAACGTCCTGGTACTGCTACTACACAAATTATTTTGGGTACAGACAAAAGAAAAATCTTATTTCTGTAGTTTCACTTTGCTAATAATACCTTTAACGCGGCATCATTGAGTTGCAATTTTTCCAACGCATCTCGAAGATCCGGAAACCTGTCATTAGACGACATGTTAGAAAAATTACATAAATAAAAACAAAAGTCAGCAAACGAACAACAAAAACTCAGTACTGGTCAGCGTCAACTGGAAACAGGCCACAGAACACCATAGGGGTAGCTTCCTGGTAACCGGGTAACGAGCTTTCTGCCTTTCTACTATAATTTGTTATTGTATCTCCTACCCTGGCATCTGCAACCGATCTTATAGAAGCAGAAATGTACCCCACCTGTAGTTAAGAACACTAACATTCAAAATTTATGTAAGGAATGTTGCATATCTGATATACACCAGCAGCCTCAATCAGCACATCTTTCTAGCTATTACAACTTGAGCAAAGAAAGATGCAATTACCCATTCCCTCTCAAATATAGCCAAACAAGAACAGCAAAAAACATTTTTTTATTGCATTCAAATTGTTATTAATAACAGCTCCATCTTCTACCAAAGCTGATACAAGGAAATCATAAGGAAATCCATCCATTTACAAATATTAGTTTCCCTATTAACATGCGTTGGAACTTGGAACGGAACCCCAGAACAGGAAAAGAAAACTGACATCTTCATTTCGTAATACCAAAGTTTCTGCTGAAAGTCCCCGATATTCACCAAAAAGTGGGAAACGAAAGCACAAGAAAGTAAGTGAAACAAACAAAAAATTATGTTCAAAAGAGTACACTACCTCACCCGCATATAATTCATTCACTTGAATTTGATTTGGAGATAGAACGCCGATTTCATCTGCAAAATAGTCCTGGAATTGACGCAAATTTGAGAACATGAGATACTAATGAAACACAAGAAATCATTTTTAGAAGATAGGCGTTCTCAGTTCTTCCTGGAACAATGACAGAATTGCTGTACATCAATCTAACGGCATAGACCACAAAAAGCTGACATGCACAAATTACATTCAATTCGTTTTTGCATATGAAAGCTATCTAAATAAAATGGAAATACATCAAGACCAGAGTAGAGAGAAAAGAAAAACCTTTCCGCTTGCCATGAAAAGAATTCTGTCGCCTTTCTTCACTTTCCCATCGATAACTCGGAAGTATACGATGACACCACGATATGGATCATAATAACTGTAAACACATGTATTGTGGAAGAATAATATTAGTAGTTAACATGTAAACACTGCATATTTGTCAACTAATCAAGACAAAAAGTTAATACTTCATACTCATTTTTTGTTTATAAATGATAGGGCTTAACACGAACTGACTTGAGAAGCCAATGACCACTCCAATCATCATATAACAATACAACTTAGACTCTATACTTCGTCTTCATAATGTTTATTTTTTGGGAAAGGTAAAAGTAATCATGGATAAAAACAACAAGTGCAAACCTGTCAAAAATTAAGGCTCGGAAGGGATTTTCTGCAGTATCGCTAGGTGGAGGTATCCTTTGAACAATTGCATTCAATATCTCCGTAATACCAATTCCCTCCTGTATCAATCAAATATGTATGCGCCAAAAAATGTATTTGAATGGATAGAGAGTTAGACGTCTTAAATCTTTATGTAGCAGAGGAGGAAAATGATTTTAAAACCTAACCTTTGCCGAGCAGAGTATTGCTTTGCTACAGTCTAACCCAATAACCTACAAAATTCCGCATTATCAATCAGTATTCACGTAAAGGCTGATGTCTCTGGAATAGCAGTAACGAGACAATTACCCAATTAGAGAACATGTGAATGGATCAAAATATCACAAAGCAATGTTAAAAGACAAAACGTACGTACAGTGAATATTTAACATAATGTCTAACAGAAGCTAGAACCTAGTTAAATGTACTGATAACATTTTGACAACAGCAACATAAAAGACTGAAAAGAATTCTAGCAGGCACCAAAGAAGGAATACTATTCATATTATAACTGGCTGCATTGCATGATTACTATTACCAACGAACATCATAAAATTGGCTACACAATGAAGAGAATCACTAACCTCCTCAATCTCCCTGATAACTTTCTCTGGCTCAGCGCCTGGAAGGTCAATCTTATTCACAACCTGCAGGAAGAAGTAGAGTTTGTTTGCTTTAAACTCCGGTATACAGACTAAATTGTTGGACAGGAAAGAAAAAAACACCTTGCATTATTGTTTCCTGAATTTTCATAAATCAGATTAAAGAAATTACCAAACGTTAAATGATATCATCATTTTATCCTAGACTAGCTATTTTTTTCTTCATTAAGCATCTTCCATGTACTGCTGGAGTGATGCTAGCTATTTTTTATGACATATTTGGCCTGTTTGAAAGTTAACTAATTGCGGACTCTGAATTCTCGTCACTGAATAATCTACAAATGGTGACGAGACGATGGAACGAATGATGATAAGTACCATATATATTTGAAAAAATTTAAGAAGATTAATATAAACACCAATCAGACGAAGCATAAATCCCTACTTACAGGAATGATTTCGAGGTTGTTTTCTAGAGCCAAATAAACGTTGGCCAGTGTTTGCGCTTCCACACCCTAATGCACATGTTAAGGGACGTACTTAAGAAAGTTTTATACAAATGTACTTAATCATAGAAAAAGACTGTAACATATTCACCAAGCGCAAAACAGCTAAAGCTATACAGATTCCAGGTTTCCACACCGAGCCAGAAAATAGTATGTCACGGAAAGAAAAAAATCACCTGGGATGCATCCACAACAAGAAGAGCACCCTCGCATGCGGCAAGAGATCGGGAAACCTATTAACAAAAAGAAATTAAAAACTGTATTCTTCATCAAAACTACAACTTAGTCATTCGTATTTTTCATAATGTAAAAATATCTACGGTTTTAGGTGAGAAAACTCTAAACATTTAAACCTAGGGTCCAAAGTAACTTCTCACAGATGGCAAACTGAACTAAACTTAAAGTTAAGCTTTAAACGTATCCGTAGACAATAAAGTCTATGTTGGAAAGAATAAATGGATTTTCAGTGGATTATAAGATTTAAGTACCTCGTAAGAGAAATCAACATGACCTGGAGTATCTATCAAGTTGAGGCAATATGGTGTATCCTCGTAAACATAACGCATTCGAGCTGCCTGCACAAACATACAACAAAAATTTACAAAGTCAGAAGCAGATTGCTGAGCAATCTCAATGAATTTGGTTTCAGAGGAAAAAGAAAATCCTGAAAGGCAGATGAAGAAGCTTTGTTCTCAGTTGATAGAAATGAAAACTGAATAATTGAAAAGAGAAAAAGAAAAAAAAAGATTCGGAACCTGAAGCTTGATCGTGATGCCTCGTTCTCTTTCTAAATCCATGTTATCAAGAAACTGTTCCTTCATATCTCTGTTCTGGACAGTACCAGTCACCTGAAGCAACTTATCCGCCAACGTCGATTTTCCATGATCAATATGAGCTATAATACTAAAATTCCTGATTTTCGAAATCGGAACCTGCAATTTCAACGAGAAATCCAATTTGAAATCAATTTTATCCGAAATCCTCCCAAGTTCCCGCACATAGACGAAGAGATCATTAATAAAACGGAATCTGACCTTCAAAAGACGGTCTTGGCCAGAACGGGCGGCTAATTTGGAGCCAGCGTCAGAGAGGCCGCTCTGAGGCTGAGTTCCGGCTGTGGCCTGGCAAAGTACCTGTAACCTCCTGTTAGAGTGGCGATGGAAGCTAGAGACGGAAATGGAGGAGAGACGACGGAGAGATGACGAAGAAGAAGAAGAAGAAGTTCCGGATAAGAAGAACGTTGGAGGAGATAAGTCCATAGCATAAGCCATGGCCATGGCACTGTGTGACTCTTTAGACCTCTACTTACGGTTTTGAGGGAATTTTTTTTTTTTAAAGAATTCTGAGCCACAGGCTATCCGGATCAGACCACCCGCATCTGACCCATCCGAACCGACCCGACACGAGCCAAGTCCATGTCCTTGTATGAGTGTGCATTCAATAAGCCAGACCAAAATCAAATTCAGACCAAAATCAAATTCAGACCAAAACTTAACAATCCGTGTGAACCATGGTGGTTACTGGTTACTTAAAGAGTTACCAAGATTTAGAGACTTACACAATTCACCTCCTCTATAACTATAAATTTTATTTAAGAAAAAGGCCCAAAATTCAAATATTCGAACTGGACCCAGAACGGAATGTTCCCACTGATAAAGAAAAACAAATTACAAGCTTTTTGTTCAAAATTGTTGTGCTATGAATGATGATTCTTCTAAATTCAAGATTGTTGATGAACAAATGATCAAGCAATCTGGCAATACGAGACTCTTTTATTCAATGATGAGTTGATTAATGTTTTAATCATTTCTTAGAAAAGTCCAAACCTTTCCGCAATTTTGGTTACCTCTTCGTAGAAGCAAGAAGAGTGAGAAAAAGGCAAAGATGAGGTTTTTACTTCCACGGAATTGAAAAAGAAATATATACATACAAGGTGAGACAATGTCGTGGTAATACGGGAAGATTTGACCAATCCATCACCGCTTGGGACTGTAACTTTAAGATTAAAGAAAATTTTTTGACTTTTCTTTGTTTTATTTATTTATCAAGCTGGTTGTTTCGTTTTGGCTTTGGGGGATGCCAATTTAATGGTGGTCCAATCCCTTATAATTTTTGTCTTTGAATCCCTTTTTCTTGATTTCCTCCTTCCTTCATAGTACTCTCCTTGACTTTCTTCTTTTTAACATTTATTCTCGTGTTCTACTTGCTTTGTCTTTTGTCCTTTCACTGTTCTTTGTCGTGAATCCCAAGCTCTATCTCGCTCGGAAATTTGCTAAAAGCCCACGTCTTCCCTGGTCTATTCCTCTTCGGGTAAGTTCTTCTTCTTCGCATTCATCTGGTAAAAACCCGATCTTGCTGCTTAGGTCTATGGAGAGAGAGAGGGGCTTGCACAGTCTTTGACCTAAATGCTTTAATTCATGAAACGGCTTTGGCTTGATGTGTTTTCAGGCTTCGACGAATGAAGCGAAATACTTTCCATTGCCCCAAGGCGATTGCAATGTCTTGAACTATTTAGGACTCGATTTTGTCCATGCTTTTTAAATTTAGTCTGGAAGATTTAGTTTCCTTTGTCTTTGATCTGACTGTTTCTTTACTTTTCCTGTGTGATAGGTTATTACCCTCGCTGGTTTTGGATCAAAGTCTCCAGATTTTTCGTAAACTAATCTCAACTCGATGGCATGATCTTTTGGACAACTTTAGCTTGAGGTCTGCTGGAGGAGTTCAGAAAAGCTATGGGGAGTTTTTGCTCCAAGAGCCTTGGAATCAATTTTGGCAGTGAGTATTCAGGTTCAAGTGTGGCTGATGATGGTCGAGAACCCGATTTTGGCTACCCACAACCACCTGGGCAAAACAGTTTGATTGGTCCTGGTATGAGGCAGTGTATGGTCAAAGACGTTAAGGAACAAAACCAGTTGAAAGATGTATTCTCTTTCCGAGAAAGGGAAGCAGAAGATAATTTCTATGATGGGATTCCGAGGTTACCTCCATCACAGAAACTTCGGTCTGCAAAATCTACTCAAACTGCAGTTTCAAAGGTTAGTTTGGACGAAAACTGAAATAGCGAGCTACAAATAAGCTCTTTTTGGCGACTACGATCAAGTGTTAAAAGGATTGTCTCTTAGTAAATGCAAGTGTCTTTTGAGTCCTAAATTGTCTTGAGAACAAAAAATCTGAATTTGCTATATTGTGGCAGGTTACAGAGGCAAGTGTGCTTCTAGGCAGAGCGGGGTTAGGTAAAGCGAAGGATGTTTTGGATACTCTTGGGAGTAGCATGACGGATCTTAGCAGCGGTGGTTTTAGTTCTGGAGTTGCAACTAAAGGCAATGAACTTGGGATCTTAGCCTTTGAAGTAGCAAACACAATTGTCAAAAGCTCAAATCTCATAGAATCCCTTTCTAAGAAGAACATCATGCATTTGAGAGAAACTGTCCTTTATTCCGAGGGTGTTCAAAATCTTGTCTCGAATGATTTTGATGAGCTCCTGAGACTTGTTGCTGCTGATAAGAGGTGAAAGTTTAAGTCTAGACTGCTTCCTTTTGTTTTTTTCTTAGCTCTTTTAAAAACATTGCAAGATAGTTAACTTGTTATATTTGCAGGCAGGAGCTGCAAGTTTTCTCGGGAGAAGTGGTTCGGTTTGGAAACCGATCCAAAGACTTTCAGTGGCATAATTTACAACGCTACTTGGACAGGTAGCTTTATATAGACTCTTTGTGAATGAGGTTATGTTCATCTTTGTGTGTTATAGCTTTCTTTTTAGTTGTTGAATTTTTTTTTTTTTTTGGGTTCTCAGGATCAGCAAAGAATTAACCCCTCAAAGGCAGTTGAATGTAGACGCTGTGTTAGTTGTTGAACAACTGATGGTTCTAGTGCAGTATACTGCTGTGAGTGAATTCTTTCTAAAATTATAGAGTTCTTCTTGCTAAATAGATGTGTGCTATGTGCCTTTAGCTATCTTCTTTAGTAGCTGTTTACTTTCGAAATGCTGGTTATTTGTTATGATGTCACTCAGACATATCTCTTTTGGTTCAGGAACTATACCAAGAACTCCAAGTATTGGATCGATTAGAGAAAGACTATGAGCAAAAGCGCCGAGAAGAAGAGAACTCAGCTAGCAGCAGTAAGGGTAAACTATCTAAGACTACTTGCCTGCTTTATTAGATTTGAAACTTCGTTTTCGTAACAGTCCTCTCTTCTGAACATAGGCGATGGCGTTGCAATCTTAAAAACGGAGCTTAAATCCCAGAGAAAGGTCGTGAAAAGCTTAAAGAAAAAGTCGTTGTGGTCGCGAGGTTTTGAAGAGGTATCGCTTCTTATGTCATTTAAAATCGCCAAATCCTTTGGCTGTATGTTTATGGGTACTTAATTACTCCAAACAATTGCATTTCACAAACTAAGATACAGCCAAAACTAGCTCTCTCGGTAGAAAAATCTTGCAAACTGAAATAGATTATTGTGATGTTCATCTTAACGGCTAATTTTGTATTACAGGTGATGGAGAAACTAGTAGACATTGTTCATTTCTTGTTGCTAGAGATTCATAATATCTTCGGTGGTGCCGGTATGTAAGTTCCTCCTTTTTGTACTTACCACCATCTGCTACTGAGCATGTATCTAAGCTTTTTGAATGTTCTCTCCTCCACTGCTCCATCTCAAAACAGAGTCTATTTCTCTTGTCAATTGATCTTCCATAATTAACTATTCACACTGAAACCTAACTTCTTTTTACATTTGCCCAGATGATTTACCAGCGAAGAAAGGAGCAACAGATTTTGATAAAAGATTGGGACCTGCTGGTCTTGCTTTACATTATGCAAATATAATTGTGCAGATTGATACACTTGTGAGTGCTCAAACGTAGCATTGCTTCATTTGGTTTGGTTCGTTCTAAGTGTATTCTCTCGATCATATCGAATGTGTGTGTGTGTTTGATGGGTATAGGTCGCTCGTGCAAGCTCTATAACTTCAAATGCAAGGGATTCTTTATACCAAAGCTTGCCACCTGGTATAAAACTGGCTCTTCGTTCCAAGATTAAATCATTCAATGTCGATAAAGAGGTAATGTCTTCCTTTTCACACTCTCTGATCTACAAAACTGAAGAAAGAATGTGTTCTTTTGGCCAATCCCACTAATAAACAAGGTTGTATAATTTATGATTTTCCTGACAGCTTTCGGTTACACAAATTAAGGACGAGATGGAGAGGACATTGCATTGGCTTGTCCCGATGGCAGCCAACACAACCAAGTAAGAAATCTGACCCTTCTCTTTATATTGTATCTCGGTATGAAATTCTATATTCTTTTATGGCTAAAGATTGTTGAATGGGTTCATTGCAGAGCTCATCATGGTTTCGGTTGGGTTGGAGAGTGGGGAAATACAGGGTGAGTGGTGAATGAAATGAGACCTGCAACTGCTCTGCTTGCATTTTGTCCCTTTTGTTTTTAAATGATTCTAGTGTTCATCTTTCAGGACTGATTTCACTAGTAAGCCTAGTGGTGGAGATATACTACGCATCGAAACACTCTATCACGCTAATAAAGAAAAGACAGAGATCTACATTCTTGGACAGATCATTTGGTTACAACATTTGGTTACAAAAGCAAAGAGCGACGCTCGAGGAAGTCCTAGACTTTCTTCTATCAAGTCTCCATTGAATTCTACGAACCAGCTATTGATATCTGAACCACTCAGTGTCCCATTAGTAACAGATGAGGAACAAAAGATGTTAGAAGAGGCAAGCAAAAGGAAGAAGACTCCATGTGTTAGCAAGAGTCATGATTTTGATTCTGAGTACTCGCGGGTGAGAAAATGTGACCCTTTGAGCAAAAGCAGTGACTATTTTCGTGGAGTGAGAAGAAGCAAATCAGCTGCGGTGAAGAGGTTTTCTTCTGGTTTTCCACTTCTTGATTTTGTTATCGATAAGGAAAAAGCGTTGGATGTCATTGATCGGGTTAATGTGCCAAGAGATTACAAAGCATTATTGAAAGAAGGTAGCTTAAGCTTCTAATGGAGAGTGGTGTTTTGTGGTCGAGGACAATGTACAAAACCGGCTTATGATTCCTGTGTTTGGTTGTATATAAGAAGAGCATAAGAGAATGCTATGGAAGAAGCTGTTTATTTGACATGTTAGATCATTTACAATATTTCATTCAATATAGTGATACAGTTTTCAGAAAAAAAAGTCATATTGCCTACGATAATTTCGAATTACGATGATGATCATATGACTTGCACCATTCTCTGAAACACAGTGTAAGAGACTGAGATGAAGAAATCAAATCATAATCATACATTGCAATTAGAATCTGCAAGACTTCAAAGCTTTATTTCCACAAGTAAATGAGGCAAAAGAACCAAAAATTTGAGTAACAGTGAATAAATATGTTCAGCATCATCTCGCAGCTCTCACACAAATGATGGGAATCGCAATGCATTAGCAGCACCGCCTAAAGCATTGGGTTTTTTTCGTTATTGTCAACAAAAGGAGAAAATGAGAAGAAAGCAGCCGAAAGAGATGAATCAAGCCCTTAAGCTGCTGCCTCCTTGGAGATCTTCTCTGCTTTTGCAACCACCTCGTCAATGCCACCAACCATGTAAAACGATTGTTCAGGAAGATCATCGTATTTACCATCGAGCAAACCCTGTAACAATTTACATTTCATAGGAGTTCATATAATAGCAAACAATCATGTAGCAGGGAAGAAAGTCATTTGGGCATATGTACCTGGAAACTGTTGATGTTTTCCTTAAGGTCAACGTATTTTCCAGGGGCACCCGTGAAGATCTCAGCAACATGGAATGGCTGACTCAAGAATCTCTGGATCTTACGGGCACGGGCAACAGTCAATTTGTCATCTTCACTTAGCTCATCCATTCCCAAAATGGCAATAATATCTTGCAAGTTCTTGTAGTTCTGTAGCACTTTCTGCACACCACGAGCCGTGTTGTAGTGCTCCTCACCCAGAATGTGAGGCGAGAGCATACGGGACGTTGAATCCAGAGGATCCACAGCAGGATAGATACCGAGCTCGGAAATCTTCACATGGGAAAGAGAAAAGTATTGATCATCTTTATAAGCAATACACAAAAATATTTTGAAAATAAGCATCAGAAGAAGACAAGTTCACACCTGTCTTGACAGCACGGTTGTGGCGTCCAAATGAGCAAAAGTTGTGGCAGGAGCAGGATCTGTCAAATCATCAGCAGGGACATAGATGGCTTGGACTGAGGTGATAGAACCTTTCTTGGTGGTTGTGATTCGCTCTTGAAGAGCACCAAGATCAGAAGCCAGAGTTGGCTGGTAACCCACAGCAGATGGGATACGACCAAGCAAAGCAGACACTTCAGAGTTGGCCTACACAAGAGGGTACACTGAGTTAAATTTACAATCTCTTCATCAATGTATGGCGCACAGGTGCTGAGAAATAGAGAAAACGACAAGGCTCACCTGAGTGAAACGGAAAATGTTATCAATGAAAAGCAACACATCTTGGCCCTCGGCATCACGGAAATACTCGGCAACAGTCAAACCAGTAAGTCCAACACGGGCACGGGCACCCGGGGGCTCGTTCATTTGTCCATACACAAGAGCACATTTGCTCTCAGACTGTTAGATGGGAAAGCAAAGAGAATTCAGTAACAAAGATCAATCAAATCCCATTTGCAGGAAAAGGAATAATCCCATAAATTTGAAAACCTGCTTCTCGCCTAGCTTGATGACACCACTCTCAATCATTTCTCTGTACAAGTCATTGCCTTCACGGGTTCGTTCACCCACACCAGCAAACACGGAGAAACCACCTGTTCATCAGAAGTACCAATAAATCAACTAAAACTGGAGCGCCAATGTGCAAACTACTTTAAAAAATCCAGAGAATACATACCATGAGCTTTGGCGACATTGTTAATCAGTTCCATAATGAGCACTGTTTTCCCAACACCAGCACCACCAAAGAGTCCAATCTTTCCTCCTCTTTGGTAAGGAGCAAGGAGATCAACAACCTCAAGACAGGCAACAAGTGTCAGCATGGAACACGAAAGACAATACATGTGAACTGTGGGAATAACGCGGAGTTAGGACCCATAATGTACCTTAATTCCAGTAGCCAGGATCTCTTGACCAGTAGCTAGATCAACTAAGGCCGGAGCGTCTCTGTGAATGGGTAAGTAATGTTCGGTCTCTGTGCAAGAGCAAGAACGAATGTTCATGACAGTTTAGCAGAAAGTGAGACATTGATTAAGTGTGGCTTAGACTTCTTACTAATTTCGCCTCTCTCGTCAATGGGTTCTCCAAGGACGTTCATGATACGTCCAAGGGTAGCTCTTCCAACAGGGACCTGAATAGACAGATAACAGCAAAATGTCAGATTGACAACGTCGGAAGAAATGAATATATCAGAAAGAAAGAGACTTTCGAAAAGTCAATGATAAGATACAGGTCAGAAACCAGAGAAAGTAAACGAGTTCAGTCGCCATAAACGGATCCACAGATCTAGACCAAGAGATCAAATGGCGAAAATTGCCACAAATCTAAGAGATCAGATGGAGATCAAATGGCGGAAACGGATCCACGGGAATTATAGAAAAAAAGATCACAAACGTAGAAATTACTTACAGTGATTGGAGCGCCAGTATTGAGAACGCGTCGTCCACGGACGAGACCCTCAGTACCATCCATAGCAATAGTTCTGACGACATTCTGACCCAAGTGATGAGACACTTCAAGCACCAGCCTCGTGGGATGGTCCTGAACCTCGAGAGATGTCATGATCGGAGGCAATCCTTCCTGATCTTCGAATCTCACATCAACAATGGCACCAATGACCTGACAAACCTTCCCGATCGCACCTTTACCACCGGAATCATAAGTCTTTTTCGCCTCATCTTTCGCTGGAGCAGACGACGGCGCAGCCGAGTTTGCCGGTGAAGAGGTCGAATATTCGGCGACGCGGCCGAGGAGGTCACCAAAAGGAGCAGCGCGGCGTGCGGGTGAAGGAGATGGAAGCCTAGGGTTTCGGCTCCCAAATTTGGCAACAGATCTGCCGGAAGATGAACGGAGAAGCGATGCTAAGACTCTCCGAGACGCCATGAGTGTGTTGTTGTTTGTGTGAATGAGGAAATGCTAGGGTAACTACACCTCAATCTAAAAGATCGAGTGGTTCTGTTTCAGGAAATTTCATAGTTATTGGGCTTCAATAATGGGCTTAGTTGGGCTTAGTTAGGCTTAAATCATGCGTCTTTTAATATCTGCAACGAGAAGATTGGGATCCAAATTGGGAGCTTCTAAATTAATAAAAACAAAAAATCTATATTCATATATAATTTGGGAGGTCAAACTTCAAACGTTGATTGGAGGATCATGCCAAACACATATAAGTTTGAAGAAACTATCGTTGGTAAATTTAAAATCTCTAAGCTGAAATATTCGTATGTTCTTCACTACTATAGCTGCAATTGTATACGTAGTTGAAAAGCGGTTATGTCAAATCATGTTAAATATATCATAAGCAATAATCCATATATAGTGATTTATTTCAAGAAAAATGGGACGTTATTGCTAGTCGTAACAAAACCCATTCTCTGAAACAAAGAGACCGAGATAAAAAAAAAAAAAAAAGACAAAAAACAACAATTATAGTCATACATTGCAAGAAGAATCTGCAAGACTAGTCCTTTATTTTAACAGTGAGTGAATATATTTTGGGCATCATCTCGGAGCTCTCATGGAATTTTTGAGCCGAAATAAACTACAAATACGGAACTCAAATTCCGTTTGGCGGGGGGGGGGGGGGGGCACTCACAGGCATTGGGTTTTCCTTTTCGTTATTGTCAACAAAAGAAGAGAAGTATTAAGCATATGAAAGACATGAATCCAGCTTCTAAGCTGCTGCCTCCTTGGAGATTTTCTCTGCCTTTGCAACCACCTCGTCGATACCTCCAACCATGTAAAATGATTGTTCGGGAAGATCATCGTACTTACCATCAAGCAAACCCTGCAACAAACAAGACGATTTGAGTCTGTTACTGGACATATTCCATTTGTTAACAAAAACTCTACCTATGGCAGAGTAAAGCTAGTAAACGTAGACCTCCACAACACAAAGGATTCTTCTATACTGGAAACCTATTACAGCTCAACTTCAAATCCACTTTCGTAACTCACAGTAACTTGCATAAATTTATAGCAAAACAATGTTGTGTGTATCAAAGTGCTACGAGTTTCAGTAGGCATATGTACCTGGAAACTGTTGATGTTTTCTTTAAGATCGACGTACTTTCCAGGGGCACCCGTGAAAATTTCAGCAACGTGGAATGGCTGACTCAAGAATCTTTGGATCTTACGGGCACGGGCAACAGTCAGCTTGTCATCTTCACTTAGCTCATCCATACCCAAAATGGCAATAATATCTTGCAAATTCTTGTAGTTCTGTAGCACTTTCTGTACACCACGAGCAGTGTTGTAGTGCTCCTCACCCAGAATGTGAGGCGAGAGCATACGGGATGTTGAATCCAGAGGATCCACAGCAGGATAGATACCAAGCTCGGAAATCTTTACATGGGAAAGAGAAAAGTATAAAATGTCAGCTTTATGAGCCTTCCACCAAACAATTTTAAATAAGTATCATCCAAAGGAGACAAGTTCATACCTGTCTGGAAAGCACAGTTGTGGCATCCAAGTGAGCAAAAGTTGTGGCAGGAGCAGGATCTGTCAAATCATCAGCAGGCACATAGATGGCTTGCACTGAGGTGATAGAACCTTTCTTGGTGGTTGTGATTCTCTCTTGAAGAGCACCAAGATCGGAAGCCAGAGTGGGCTGGTAACCCACAGCAGATGGGATACGACCAAGCAAAGCAGACACTTCAGAGTTGGCCTACACAAGAGAGTACACTGAGTTAAATTTACAGTCTCTTCATCAGTATATGGCATACAGGTGCTGATAGATAAAGCAAAACAACATAGCTCACCTGAGTGAAACGGAAAATGTTGTCAATAAAAAGCAACACATCTTGGCCTTCGGCATCACGGAAATACTCAGCAACAGTCAAACCAGTAAGTCCAACACGGGCACGGGCACCCGGGGGCTCGTTCATTTGTCCATACACAAGAGCACATTTGCTCTCAGACTGTTAAAGAGGAAAGCAAAGAGAACCGAGCAAACAAAGATCAATCAAATGCCATTTTCCGGAGAAAGAAAGGTGAACATTAATCCATATTATTTGAAAACCTGCTTCTCGCCTAGCTTGATGACACCACTCTCAATCATTTCTCTGTACAAGTCATTGCCTTCACGAGTTCGTTCTCCCACACCAGCAAAAACGGAGAAACCACCTGTTCATCAGAAGAAGTACCAATTAATAAACTAAAATTGGAGCGCCAATGTGCAAACTACTTAAAACCCAGAGAATACATGCCATGAGCTTTGGCGACATTGTTAATCAGTTCCATAATCAGCACTGTTTTCCCAACACCAGCACCGCCAAAGAGCCCAATCTTTCCTCCTCTTTGGTAAGGAGCAAGGAGATCAACAACCTAAAGACAGGCAACAAGTGTCAGCATGGAACACGAAAGACAATACATGTGAACTGTGGAAATAGAGCGGAGTTAGGACCCATAATCTACCTTAATTCCAGTAGCCAGGATCTCTTGACCCGTAGCTAGATCAACTAAAGCCGGAGCGTCTCTGTGAATGGGTAAGTAATGGTCGGTCTCTGTGCAACAGCAAGAACAAATGTTCATGACAGTTTAGCAGAAAGTGAGACATTGATTAAGTGTGGCTTAGACTTCTTACTAATTTCGCCTCTCTCGTCAATGGGTTCTCCAAGGACGTTCATGATACGTCCAAGGGTAGCTCTTCCAACAGGGACCTGAGTAGACAGTTAACAGCAAAATGTCAGATTCACCACGTCGGAAGAAATGAATATATCGGAAAGAAAGAGATTTTCGAAAAGTCAATGATAAGATACAGATCAGAAACCAGAGAAAGTAAACGAGTTCAGTCGCCATAAACGGATCCACATATCTAGAACAAGAGATCAAATGGCGA
Source organism: Streptanthus diversifolius (assembly GCA_039880935.1). Lineage (NCBI taxonomy): Eukaryota > Viridiplantae > Streptophyta > Magnoliopsida > Brassicales > Brassicaceae > Streptanthus > Streptanthus diversifolius. The sequence goes on along the minus strand of JAXGFM010000010.1, from coordinate 22,827,993 downwards.
AAATTGCCACAAATCTAGACCAAAATATCAAATGGCGAAAACGGATCCACGGGAATTATAGAAAGAAATATCACAAACGTAGAAATTACTTACAGTGATTGGAGCGCCAGTATTGAGAACGCGTCGTCCACGGACGAGACCCTCAGTACCATCCATAGCAATGGTCCTAACGACATTCTGACCCAAGTGATGAGACACCTCAAGCACCAGCCTTGTGGGATGGTCTTGAACCTCGAGAGATGTCATGATCGGAGGCAATCCTTCCTGATCTTCGAATCTCACATCAACAATGGCACCAATGACCTGACAAACCTTCCCGATCGCACCTTTACCACCGGAATCATAAGTCTTTTTCGCCTCATCTTTTGCTGGAGCAGACGACGGCGCAGCCGAGTTTGCCGGTGAAGAGGTCGAATACTCGGCGACGCGGCCGAGGAGGGTACAACATGGAGCGACGCGATGCGCAGGGCCGGGTGAGGAAAGCCTAGGGTTGCGGCCCCCAAGTAAGGAGGATTTAGAAGTAGACCTGGCCGAAGTTGAACGGACAAGCGATGATAAGATTCGCCGACTCGCCATCACTGAGCAACAAAGAGATCGAGAAAGAAAGAGGGGGCTAGGGTTAAAACTGAATAGCTCTCTACCGAGAAGACCACTTCTCCAGTGAAACGTGTTTTGTTTATGTAATGACACGTGTAATTTACTATTTATTTCCATATCAAGCCATTAACTCGAACAAATAATCAAAACACAAATGAAGATGTGTATAGATTTTTCGGACAATAACATAACATAATGCAAACTCGAGCAAAGAAGTCAAATTTTCTGAACATCAATATATTATCTATGTCAACAATTTCTGATGGATGGGAATTATTTTGTTAATCAAATGAAGTTCTCAATATTTAATTTTACTACATTTTTTCGCGGGTTTTTTTTTTAATTCATAAATTAATTACATTGTATAAATACTTTGCCAAAAAACTTAGTTTAATTTTTGATATTAAATTTTGCTTTTCTTACTTTTTTTAGTAATGAAATTTGTAAAATATTTTTATTTAAATAATGTATGTAAACAAACGATGTTCCACACAGTGTTAAATTGTTTTTATTTCAAATTAGTATTTGTCTATGTAGATCTTTCTTTGAACAAAAAAATACAATGGTATAAAAAATCTAATAATGGAGTTTATGTAAAACATTTCTTATATTTTAGGCCAATTTTTGTAAATTAAAAAATATTAAATATAATTCATTTTAAAAAAATTAATATTAGAAAAAGAATAGATCGATTTATGATGACCATTTTAATTTTGATAAATTGTTTTATAATTCTAATTAAATAATTCTCATAAAAGATAAAGAGTAACTAAAATTAATCATCTAAAAAATTAAAATCTCTAATTCTTAAAACAATTTTTAAATTATTCCAAGTTTGCGAAAAATATATATTAAATAAATAGTTTATAATTCTGAAATTAGTTTTAAATTCATTATACTAGACTACAAATTTGTGTATTTTTCCAATAGATACAATAACTATAGATTGTAAACCCACACAAACTTCATACATGTTTTCAAAAAGTTTCATATCAAAACAAAATGTAATGCCAAAATTTATATGAATATAAACATTGATTACAAATCTTGTACAAAAAATGGATAAACAAAAGTTTCATATTAAAATAAAATGTAATACCAAAATTTATATGAATAACATTTACTACAAATCTTGTACAAAAAATTGATGAACAAATATTGAACTCATCTGCAATACCAAAGATTCAAATCACAATTCTATTAAATAAATAGTTTATAATTTTGAAAATAGCTTTAAATTCGTTATAGTAGACTAAAGATTTGTGCACTTTTCCAGTGGATACAATAACTATAGATTGTAAATCCACACAAACTTCATACATGTTTTCAAAAAAATTCATATCAAAACAACATGTGATGCCAAAATTTATATGAATAAACACTGATTACAAATCTTATACAAAAAATAGATGAACATAGGAAAATTAATGGAGATTGTGTCATTGGACCATGTTAGAAAGAAAATTAACCCAATAATATTACATACAAAGCAGAGAATATCTAGTTGTAGATAAAAACATAGGAAAAAAACAAAACAAAACAAATAGAGTGGGTCTGGTTTAGGCCGCGGTAAGAAGATTGTTCAAAGACATAAGACTCCCAATGTGATTAGAAAAACGATGAAATCTGAACCTATTTTCGCCTATTGAGTCGTATGCAACTTTTCTTACACTATTTCTCTCCATATCATAGTACATAGCATAAAATGGCTTGCCCGTAAACCTTGGTAAGTAAATTAATTCATCATCAGCAATTTCACCACTTAGTAATAATAGACTTAGTACAGAGAATTTTTCGGGCCCCTGTAATAACGTTTCAAATGGCAGAATGGATGTTTCTTCCAACCATTCATGTTTGCCAGCATCCTTTAAAACCCATAATGTGACTTCACTAACATAACTACAAATATGAAAAAACAAAGCTAATCTTCTCATGTATCTTAAAAAACCATTAGAAAAAATTATTGTAAAGCCGCCGTCGATACTGGTTTTTTTTATTATTCCAAACTTTTCGTACCTCACGTCAAAGCTCACTATAGTTCCATCAGTCGCGATATAATAAACAACTCCTTTGATGCATAACAGTCTGTATAATGAGACAACTTCTCTGAATACGCATTCATAAAGGATTTACATATCCCATTACAAAAAAGAATACTGATGTTGGGATAATATATATGTGCATACAAACTTCTTTCTGGAGTGAATGAACATAACTGATACCAGATTTCACAGACCACTTTCCCTCAAACTTTTTGAAATCACCATCTACCATAGAAAAGTGAACCTCACCACCATTTGGCTAAAACGATCGTAAAAGAAAAAACAACATGAGACTACATGGATTGAGAGACAAGGAAATATAAGTCACTGTAATGATTGACTAATCCTTAGCAATATACTCAATGCAAGTAAGAGGAAAGAGGATCAGCTGAATGTTAGCACCATGAACTTCTGATAGGAAGTATACCTCACTATGATGATTTTAAGAACCAAGGATCTAGAGAAAGTAAGGAGCACGAAATCCTATTTAATCATGATTACAGATCGTACAGTATAGAGGCATCCCCATAATGCTTATCAAAAAGCTGAAATATGCATTAAAACCAGATCACATAATCTTGCAGAGTCTGCAGTTTTTTTTTTTTTCAGTACTCTCGTAATAATTTATTTTATATATATTTTTAGAATGTTACTGGCTGGAAAATCACTGTCTTCTTCAAATATTATGAGAAAGTAAAATTCTGATATGACGAATGATCTTCCAACAACTAGAAAAACCATTTTTTTTAAGGTCTCCAAGTCTTAAAAGGACAAACAAACGGGACTCTACGATCTCAATCCTCAGAGAGTCTATAATCCCATCAAGTATTCAAGCTGATACATTTGTCTATCATACGGAACCGTTTTATAATCAAGAACTAGACAAAACCTTGGTCAAACTGCTCTGAAGTAAAGCAATTGAATCAACAGCAGATTTAGCAAACCAGCTGATTCCGACTTTAAACCGGTGTTCATCAGTTGGTAGTCTAATCAAATACGCCAATTTTCTTGCTGCGTGACCAATTGGCCCTTCAAGTGTAAGCCCTTCAATGAAACTCGGAGAGATAGCAGCATCATATCTTCCAAGAGTCATCATCTCACCTAAATTTTGAAACCTGCAAAAAGATTTACACAGGAGCTTAAAATTTTGTTTTTCTTACACAGACCAGTTAAAAGGTCCATAATTTTTTTTTTTACCTAAATGGTAACAACGGTCGGTTATTTATGGCAGCCCATATATTCCAACCAGTAAAGTCTGCTTCTTGAAAAGCAACCTGAAAATTTGTTGATTTCAGTATCAACCTGAATCGATTCTAAAACATGAATGTGATCAATTTGTAGCTATTTTCCTTTTCTCACCTGGGCTGTTGTAGGAAGAACCTTTCCATTTGAGTCTCTTAAAGAAGACGAGTCACCTAATGCGAAAATCCGCGGATGTCCTTTGACACGGAGTGTCTCGTCTGTTTCTGCTTGTCCTCTAACATTCAGAGGAAGGACACTGGGACCCGAAGGTTCTAACTCCGTAAGCAAAGGCTTAGCCCCGACCGTCCATAACACGATATCCGCTTGGATAAGTTGACTCTCTAATCCTCTCTCGGCAGGCTGAAGCTCTAACAAATACCCTCCATCTTCTTCTAAAGATTCTGAATTGCCTGCTCTGTTTATGCATCGAACAAGATAACCCAAGAGTAACTGGACTTTTCTCGACATAAGTACCTAACCACAATCCAAAAGGACTTTACTTTAGTATCTTTACTCGTTCTAATCAATATCTGCAATTGCAGTTACACTACCTTCATAGCTGCCTCTCTGTTCCCACTAGGGGCTGATGTTAATATACTCTTAGACACGTTAATGGCTTGCACTGTTCCACGATCTTGCAGTCTCTCTGATATGGTTGCAGCTAACTCAACTCCTCCGTAACCACACCCAACGACAGCTACTTTAATGACAGAGCCGTTTTTGAAATTCCTCCTCTCCAATTTGTTCAGCTTTTCCTTCACCCTCTGCAATGACATTATAGCAGCTATGGTTAGTTGAAAAGAGTGTGCAATTCGGTTTCAACAAACCGAAACCACACCAAGTAAGCCGATCCAGAAACCTAACCGAAGAGAAAAGACGATAAACAGATGTGGTTTCATTTATTCCACATCCCAAAAAGCCGTAACTAAAATGGAGATAAACCAACAAAAACCTCATTTTTCTTCGAATATCCTTCAAAATAAAGATATCTTTTCTGAAAACCGAACCATATCAAGAACTGTTTAATTCATGAAAAAGAAAAAAAGATCCAAACCTAAACTCTTACAATAGCATCTTCAAGAGTGTAAAATGGTAAAGCAAACTCCATTGCGCCTGGAACAAGATCGAGCTTAGGTTCAGCACCCAGAGCAAGAACCAGCCTGGCTGTAGAAAAGAAAGAAAATGAGTCCAGATACATACACAGTTTCGACGTATGGTGCAACATAAGAGTCTATAAACAACAATAAAGCAGACGAATGAGATCATTTCTATTTAAAATATATCAAAATTGTGTAAACATGGTACCAATCGTATTCAATGTTAAAACCGCTTTCGAGCAAGACGGTTCCTCCAGTAACGGAACTTTCAGACCCATTCACTCCTAAATGGTCACAAGGACGCAATGTTTTGACTCTATCTCGGAGAAATTGGATTCCTGTGTTTGTAAGCAAATCCGAGAAACGGGGAGCAATCTCCCACACATCAACTTCTGCAGATAAAACAAGACGGACACTAAATATACACTCAGCAATAGTAAAGATGGACCGAACATGACGAAACCAACTCTACCTCCAGAGAGAAGCTCATACAACATTGGCTTGAACACAAAACGTTCGGATTGGTCAACCAAAACCACCTGATCAATAGACGAAAAATCAAAATGCATTTATCAATCAAGTCTTTGCAACATAATGCTCTAATCGAAAACGAATCCAAACAACCAGAAACATCACCTGAGGTTTTTTGTCGTCGGGCCATACAAGCGATTCTAATCTCAAAGCTGTGTACAATCCTCCAAATCCGCCACCTAAAATGCATACCCTTGGCCTCTGTAAATATAGAGCTTACACTCGTTAAGTTACAGCATCCGCACTGGAAACTTAAGAGATCTCACACATTGCTTTAAAGAGTTAAAAAACCTTCTTATCAGGCCATGTGTAAGTCCTAGGAGGTGCTTCATTCTCAGAAATCTCTGTGTATCCACCATTGTCTGCAATAGCCCTCGACACATATAACCGACGGGGGTTTCTCGGCGAATTCCTAAGAGAAGACAGATTGAATCCAGATGTTCTTGAAGCTAAAGAGGCCTTGCTGCTTAGTCTCGTTGCCCCATCTGAAACACATTGAGAATAACACCAAAAGTTTCAACAATTAATTTTTAGAATCAACTGCCAGATTTTACCATAAACATTACTAATATCGAATCTTTCCTCAGAATCTCAGTCTTCTGCATACCCAGAGATTAAATCGAATCAGAAAGTTTCACACTTTGATTTAATTTTGTTCGAACTGTCTACGATTGGAACAAAACAGGGACGAGATTCGAACCAGAATAATATAATCAAATTGGATTGAGGAGAAACAGTACATACAAATGAAGGGTAAGAGAGAAGATGCGGCTGAAAGAACGGCCATCGGCGATTTTATATTGCCCGGAGCTCTGACGGAGAGTCGTCGAAGTTTTCTTATCGATGTTGGGGTTCCACGCTCCGTATGTGTTTGTTAGTGTGACGATTGAAGGAACAATGCAAAACAAAAAACGTGGCTGAGACTATCGGTTAACACCATCCACAAACGCGATTTTTTTTTAATTTCCTAAAGTTTTGACGTCAATTTTTTAGTACGAGATAAGAGATGTTACAATAATGTTCTAAACACCACTGTAGTGAACTCCAACGCTTAAAATTAGAAAACTTTTTACTACTAAAAGGGTTCTTGCCTTGTTGTTCCCATTCCAACGCAAAAAAGCATAACGTTTTGCTGTATAATCCTATTCTACGTTTGCTTTTGGTCTGTTTTAGTGGGAATCTGACCAGTTTTTATCTGTGAAAAAACATATCTTTATTATAACAAGGAAAAAAAAAAAAAACACAAGGACAAGAACAATGTACAGTTTTCAGAATACGAGTGGTTGATGTTAGTGGCAAAGAAGAGAAGTGTCACTAAATCTCTTCCATTTGTTGTTACAAAAGTAAAGAGAAAGAAGAAAAACCGGAAAATTGAAACACATTCCCCAAAAGAAACAAGTTCTGAGAACGCAACCTCACAGACAGAAAGATGAGATCTTTCTCTTCCTTGATAAATCCCAATACCTAATTCCCAATTTCCCGTATAGTTTTAGGCGGCCAGAAGAGAGATAGAGAGAGATAGACGCATTTGTATTGGTTTGGGAAGAGCCTGGATTCTCGCTGCTTCCTATATATGTGTAACAATCAATCTCTACCCAGATTCTGCGGAGGTTTGCTTCTGCCTACTTTATTATTGATTCGATCTCTCTTCTCTTTTTTCCCTCAAACTCGTTTAAATTTGGATATGTTTGATCTTTCTCTTGGAATTGCACATCTATTTTTATTCCCTTTTGCTTTCTTCTGTAAAGCTCTAGATCAATATGCTTAGTTTTATGTTCTGTGTTTATCAAGCTTTATGCGGTGTAATACAGTGAAGAAGAAACTTAAATCTGAAAGTGACCATTTTTTGTCTTGTAATTTATCCATGAGTGGGAGTTTGGTGGAATCCTTGTTCGAAGCTTTAAAAAACATTAAACTATAGAGTAATGGAGGACGTCTTCTTCTACCTCTTATACAATATTGTTGATATCTTTCCGTTACAATCTACAAACACAAATAATCTTATTGATTTGCAGACACCTTTTTTGTGGTCCTTCTCATGATCTGATAGGTTGGTTGGATCTTATTAATATATTATAGTTGTTACGTCTCATTCGCGTGTTGTTAGTACTTTCTTCTCACTTGTTACAGAAAGCTCCTTGATGCTTCTCCGAACTTTATTCCATTTTTGTTTGTTTTTTGCTTCCTGTTTTTCTTTTTGGTTCTTCCTTCGTTTTCATGTATTTATGTTTTCGCTTTAATGTATAATCTCAAGATTCTGCTAAATCTGGCGGTTTTGGTATGTTTTAACTTTGCAGGAGCTTTGCGTCTTTCTTGTTGTCTTAGAGAGGCATTAGATACTGTGAAGGTCCTTTGTTAGATGGGAAAAATTATCCTTGAGTTGTCGGAAGGTGTTTTCTATGTATATGGAGTAGAATTGTTTCCGATGAGCAAGCCATAAAGGAGTTTGATTCTGGAGAAATGGTTTAAGTAATGTTGTGAAGAAAGATCAGCTTTGTTTTTTTTTTTTGGATTTGATGGGTAAAGAGAATCAGTTGGAGATTACCAATTGCGGAGTCAGTGATCACGATTCTCCACCTATCAAGAACGATGAACTTGAGGCACCGCGTTACAGTTCAGACAGAGACACGGGATTACCAACTTGCCGTGTTTGCCAATGTGCAGAATCCGATAGAAGTGGAGATGCCGCTTTAGGTTTCTTGGGAATCACTCCTCCAGTTTCAGAACCTCGTAGAAGCAATGCATGCGAAGAAACCGCTGATAAAAAAAGCTCGGTTGGCAAATCCAGTGGGTTCATCGAACTGATAAGTCCGGACGGAGATGTTTTCGTTTGCGCTAACGACGATATAGAAAAGGGAGCGTGGCAGCATCGAGATACGTTGCTAGAACTCGGATGTTCTTGCAAAAATGATCTCGCTTTGGTACACTACGCTTGCGCATTGAAATGGTTTGTAAACTACGGATCAATCGTTTGCGAGATCTGTGGAAATGTCGCAGTGAATATCAGAACAGTTGATCTCAACAAAGTGGTCACAGCGTTGAAAGATGACGCAGCACTAAGAGAAAGAACAGCTGATGGAGAGCCAAACCCTGTAGCGGTTAACAACAACACAAGTTCTTCAGGGATATATCCTGATGCGGTTCCAGCCATCCGAAGGCAACGGCTTAGTGAGATTTCTTTATGGTTTGGTCCACATTGCCCAAACAACAACAACAACAACAACGATAATATCAATTCCGCTGCTTCTTCTCAGGTCACGTCTGAACAACCTTTGGGTATAGTAAGCTTTAATATCTTGCCTATAGAGAGCCGAGCGACTAAATGGGCTGTCGAAGGTACAGGGATACTACTCGCTACAGGATTACTCACTGTTACTTTGGCTTGGCTCATTGCTCCTCGTGTAGGAAAAGTATGCATGTGAATTGATCACACTAATCCTCTTTATGTTTAGAAACTGTGAAAAGGCTGATATCTGTGATATTTTTACCTCTGCACAGCGAACTGCAAAGAGTGGGCTGCACATACTCCTGGGTGGCCTCTGTGCTTTAACAGTAGTCATCTTCTTCAGATTCGTAAGTAAAAAAGTCTCATTTTCTTGTCTTCTTGAAATCTGTGATCAATGAATGAATGAATGAAACTGATTTTTATAGAACTTTGAAAAAAAACAGGTAGTGCTGACTAGAATCAGGTACGGACCAGCACGTTACTGGGCAATCTTGTTCGTCTTCTGGTTTCTAGTGTTTGGCATTTGGGCTTCACGTTCTCACGCTTCTTCTCACTCTTCCACTTGAAGATTCTTCTTCATCCTCATTCTCCTTGTTGTGTTGCTCTTCTTCTTCTTCTTCTTCTTCTTCTTTTTCTTGTCTCTGTCAAAATCGTTTACATTACTCTCTTGAAGAAATATGTACAATTAAGTACTCCGATAAAAAAATAAACTGAATGTTACTTCACAACAAAATCTCTTCAACTCATTTTTATTTTGTTCAAAATAGATTTTAACCAATCTGGCTCAGTCGAGCAGAAACAATATTTCTCTAGATTTGTTGGTTGATAAATACAAAGCCCAACATAGGCGAAATTAGAAAGAAAACACAAAGATATTCCACTGTGTGTGTCTGCATTTGTAAGTATGTTAGATAGAAGACAAAACACACTAAAACATTGTGTTGTATTTGAAAGGTAAACTAATAATCTCAACTAACCAACACAAAGATTTGTGTTAGGAAACAATTAGCCCTGAATCAGAACTAGAAAAGGAATCCGAAGTCTTGAGCATTTTGTTTTATACATAAACTAAGCTAAACAATTCATATGAACTTGCGCATGTTGTTACCAGGCCACCCGCTGCACAAAGGAAAAGGACCATAAGTGACAAAATTAAGTTTTCAAAAAGTGACGGAGAGAAGAACAAGAGTCAACTTTATTCTTGTGTAACTGTTAATAGTCTATCATGGACTTGCTTATACATAAATGTTAAATAAGGTTTTAAATTTTCCAGTTATGTTTTTTTTGGCGGAATCTGTTTAGAACAGAGAAAGAACTCATTTTTTAGTCAGTGGACTTTTCTCATTACTCTTGCCTGAAAGTTTTTAGTGTGATATTAAGATTTACATGCCTAAAAGATCGAATCTTTATCAATGAGATGATTAAAATGAAGAAACAAAAACAAAAATTTAAGCAAGGAAGAAGACATCGTCAGTCATCAACATCAGATACTGCAGAATCCGGAGAGGAGCGTTCCTGAAATCCAATTGAGGAAGTCTCAGCTCTCTTACTCTACACGACCCACCATTTCCGTCTCGGGTCATGATCCGACCCGAATACACTTTCCTAAACATATACGCCGAGCTTCCGGCGTTGCTGTGGCCAGTAGATTCCGGAGGCGACGGATTGGCTTTCGTCTTGTAAATTGTCCATCCATTTGAAGCCAATGTCTGCGAGAAACTCTCCATCGATCCGATTCGTTTGTTGGTGATTCTTGAGAAGAGAGAAACGGAGCAGCAATCCCAATTGCTGACGGATCCTGAGGAGGAAGAGGAAGGGGTATCTACGGCGGAGGAGAATACGAGCTTGAATAGGCCATTGGACAGGGAGACGAAGGATCGGAGATGGGAGAGAGAGGAAGCGGAGAGAGATGGGAAAGAGAGCATCACGGCGTCGTTTGGAAGAGACCACGAGAGAGACGACGATAGCGACGCCGCCGAAGACGACCAAGTCGAAGGATGCGACGACGAGGAGAATGGCGACGGCGATCCCGATTCATGCGGCGGGAATGAGAAGATGATGTGAGAGAGGGAAGGTGTTGGGTACAAATCCATACCTAGATCTCTCGCGATTGTTGCTAATCGGTAAGCGTCTGAGATCAATTCTCGTGTGGGAACGAAGAAGAGCAAAGGGGTTTTGGAATTTCTCGTGTTGTTGGTGTTCTTGTTGTCGGATCTCGATCGGGTTTTTGATTGCTTGTAGGAGCTTAGGATTTGTCGAATGCTGGTTTCTCCGTCTCCATTGTCGCCTCCGTCGTCTGTATTGCCGGAATTATGTGTTAGATTGAGAGTCTCGTGGAGGAGAAGAGAGCGAGCTATCTTTAATGGAAGCATTTCTGATCTCTGATCTTACGCTTTCGTCCTCTTCGTTGGCTGTTTTGCCTTTTATTCCCTATAGGGTAGCATTACTGGAACCAAATATAACCGACCGGTTTAAATTAATGAATATATTCGATTTGGCTCGATTTGATGCGGTTTAATTCGATGTAAATTGTCGTCCACAAAGTTTCCATTATACTCGTCATTAATATCGCTGACTTTTCGTACAAAGGTGAAAATATATTGATCTCTGTATAATTGATATGAATAATATTCTATTTGTACAAATCTATTATAACTAATTATCCGAGTTATAACTATATAATATTTATATTATATTATTATAATATAATATTCGTTGATATTATTTATATTTATAAATATATAATTTGTTAAGAGATTATGACTATTCTCACTGCCCTCGCCTTCAGGTTAGCGCAGACCCTGTGTACACTGTAGAGCTTCAGTTCTTCTCTCATGGCGGCTTCTACTATAATAGTCCCCATGGTTTGTGAAGGCGCCTTGTCTTCTTCGATTCTGTCTAGTTTTTTCTGTTTTTGTGTTTTTATTTCCTTTTTTCCAGGGTTTATTTTAGTTCGTCACCCTCTGTCAACGTTTGTGGTTTAGGTTTCAGCAATTAGGGTTTAAATTCTAGTTCGGTGATTAGGGGTCTTCGGATAGTAATTTCTGGGTCTGTTTCTTCTTCTAAGGCTTGTTGAAAATTTTTGTTCGATAATGTATATTTGAGTTGTTCCTTCAATTAGATTACTCGATGCCATAGTTTGAGAATTTGTTCATGCATTGAATCTGAATGTTGACTAGGAAAATTTTTTGTTGACGACAGGCTCATAAAAGAAAAGTTGAGAATCTGAGAGCCTTTATGGTGAATTTGGCGGATTCGAGAGGTTTATTGCTTCCTGAGACTAAACTCTTCGAACAGAAATTCTTGGACCTGTGTTTATCCCGTACTCCTGATCATCCCACTTATTCTTCTGTATGTATGACAATATTGAGTCTCTTATGTGGATATATACACACACATACATATCTCTGCTGTGTTCTTCTCACTGATATAAATTTGTTTCAGATGATTTTTATTGCTATCACGGAGTTGAATGAAGAAGGTGGCTCTTGCGAGGTAGCGATATCAGAGTTTATAAAGTCTAAGTACAAGAACTTGCCATTTGCTCACACGAGTTTGCTCAGTCATCATCTAGCTAAGCAAGTGGAGAAAAGAGAGATACTTTGTGACTACAACAACTACCGTTACACTCTTCCGGGCGAGAATAAGACTGCTTCTTCCACTGATGCTGAAAGAAAGAGCGTTGTGATAACGTTGAGAACGAATGATCAGTGTGCGGTGAATGAGGTTACGACCCTCCAAAATGTGGAAGAGAGTGTTAAAATTTTGAAGTCTGGAAATCATAAGGTTGATTTGTTGGAAGAACGGAATTTGACTGAATCAGGAACCAGCCCCAAGCGTAAAGCATGTGGTGGCATTAACGTCACTGAAGTAAGCAACATAGAAGTTAGTGGAGCCAAAGCATGTGTAAGGGTTGCTATAGAATCAGAAGTTGCTCTTGAGAAAGGTGGGAGTGAAGGTTGGATTGAAGCAAACAGTGAAGGAAGTGAAATACATGAGGTAGTTGTTATAGATGAACAAAATGATATGCTGATGATAGAGTCATGTAAAGGAGAAGAACACCTAAGGGAAATAAACTCAAAGCAGGGAAAACCGAAATTGCACAGAACTTCTAACACGATGAAAGAAGCATGTGTGGAAGTGAAGGGTTCAGCATATAAAACACTTTGGGAATGTCAAACCGAAGCATGCAGCAATATCATTGCTCTAGAGTAAGCTATGAACCCTTTCTTTTTCCCTGTTTGTATATTCATCTTTTAATTAGCTTTCATGTTTCTCTTTGGGGATTGGGCAAATAGGAAATTGCTGAAGCAGTGCAAAGAGAAAGACCAGCAGAAGAAAGGTGTTTCAGAAATTGATGATGTTTCTCGTTTGTCTCTGTCAATGGTGATGACAAAAATCCCTGTTACGTTATGTCACTGGTGTGTTTTTGAGCTGATGAAAAACAGGTCTGAATCGTTTTTATTTTTTGTCGCTTATTTGTATCTACAGGAAAGCTGCAAAGAACTAAGGAAGGTTGCCCAAAAGATAGAAAGCCAGCTCGCTGAGATCATCGGTTCCTTTGATGAAGCCGTGGTTCCATTTTATGAATCTGGAGGATGTGAAATCGAAGGTATAAGCAAAGGATTCTTTCACAAGACTCCCATGAAGAAGAAAACTCCTTGTGGGAATAATGGATATGAAGAGACTTCCAAACAGCTTGAACAGAATGAAAGAGAGATTGACTCTCAAAAGAAACCACGGGCCAAGAAGACGAGAGTCAAAAGACTTCAAGACATAGGAAAAACAGTGTTGAGGAAATCACCTCGCATTCATAAGCCAATACGAAGATTATGAAACTAAATTGTTTTTGGAGAGCAAGAGCTCTTATAAAGGTTAGGTTATTATATCAGTATCTACATTAGTGCAACAATATCTTGAAGAATGTGGTATATTTTTTCATATAAATTTCTGATGAAATAACAAGAATTTGCCTACCAGTGAGACATTGATGCTAAGAAACTATTAACACTCTACAATCTTTTCTTACTCTAAGAAACAAAGATGGTTGAGAACTTCTCTCTAGCACATCACAACACAGACAAACACCTTTTACTCTCTTCCTTTTTTACCCCTGTGGAGCAAAACTCCAATTCAAGAATGGTTTCTGCTCGGGCGGATCCTGGAAGGAAGTGAAATAATCAGGCTGATACAAGAACTGAGGCACAAAAGCGTCACTCTGCAACAAGTCCATGGAACCACCAAACATCGAAGAATCAAAAGCCTCCAAAGCATCCTCAAGCTCACCCCATTTAGGCTCGCTCTGAACCTCCCGGGCATCCGGTGACACGACGTGACCGCCCGAGCTGCTCGAGTCATCCTCTTGCAATGTCGGGTAAGTCGAGTCTGATGTATCAAAAGGCGATGATGACTGATCCGCCATTGCCGCCGTGGTCCTCGGTTTCTCATCCGCAGGGTAATATTTCTCCATGGTTCCTTTTTTGTTGTATATTCGACATAAAACCCAATCATCAAGCTGTTGACAAATAACCCACAACAACAAAGTTAATAATTAAAATCATCATCACATTCACATAAAAAAAAAAAAGATGAAACAGAAATCAAGAAGAAAAAAAAACAGAACTTACTCGTAGGTTGTTCTTTTTGTTAACAGAAGCTGATCTATCGACATTAGCGAGGCGATACTCGTGCATGATCCAATTCGTTTTAATCCCTTTTGGGGCTTTCCCAGCGTAGAAGACGAGTGCTTTCTTTATACCTAACGTCTTCGGTTTACCGATTGGTTTATCTGCTCCGGTGGCTTTCCAATAACCGGCTCCTGCAGCTCGGTTTGGACGCGAACCGTTTGGGTATTTCCGATCTCTAGGTGAGAAGAAGTACCACTCTTTCTCTCCGTACAGAGACATCTCTGAAAGAAGAACAAATCTCGATTAACAACGATTCTCGAACCAAAAAAATGAAAAGCTTTTTAATTTCTTGAACTGATTAGAAACCAATATATATATTTACCTGGAAGCTCCCAAGGATTGAACTTGTAGAGATCGATTTCGGCGATAACCGGAGCTGAGATCTGCTCCGATGCGCATTTCCGGCACAAGTAGAATTTCACAAGCTCTTCGTCCGTCGGATGGAATCGGAATCCTGCAGGTAAGTTTAGCTCTGCTTTCATTCTCAAATATTTCTTCTCTTTTTGCTCTTCAAATTTCTTCTTTCAAATTCACCTCGTCTGCTCAAGATCGGAATCGAGGAGATGAGAGTGAGGCGATGAAGGTTTTATAAGGACGCGAATCTCCGAAACTAATAAATTAAATTAAAGCCAAAAAAAAAAAAAAAAGAGAGGGGGTTTTTCAAGCACGTGCGGCAAAACGACCGTTTTCTTTTCTATGCTGACAGCTGGATACATACGTGGCCTCGTGTTATTGGGCAAACGACTTAATGAAAGCAGTGATGTTGTCATGGCTTGCGTCACCCGCACCCTTTGTAGATTGTTGACCGACCTCAAGTGTCAAACCCTTAATCTCCTGCTTCTCAATGTAGCTTACCCCTTTACTTACCACTAAAGCCTTTTTATTTTCTTGATTGATTTTTTTCTTTCTAAATAAATGTTCTCAGCCGCCACTACTTCTATCGACCAAAACAAAGAGAGAAAAGGATTATTACACTGTAACTAAGAGAAGTCAGCCTAACTTGTGATGCAAGTTTTTGGTGCGATTTGTGATTGGACAGTTGATGATGAAACTACGGTGAGCTTCTCCGCAGCATATTCAAATTTCCTAAATGAGCTAAGCTCGCGTCATGACAGATGACGCCATCTTACGTTGGATCGTAGGTTTAGTTGCGTCGCCAATGGTCGTCACACGTGCGGTTTTTTTTCCTTACTTATTTTAAATTAGATTTCTTGGCTTTTAGTATATGTAGTACAATATATTCTCTGACTCACCAGTAAGTGCATTTTCAAATGTACACAGAAAAACTAATAATAATGAGTACGTAAAGAAAGCGTTTGCCCTTAATTGGGCTTAAGTTTCCAATAACTATTTAGCCGTTTGTTCAATCCTTGATTAAGTACCGCTTGAACCGCATTAATTAGAGACTCGTTTTAAAAAAAAAAAATCATAGATTTGATTTGTTTGGGTTTTAAAAATGCACATGAAGTCTCTTCTATTTTTTAAAAATCTTTGAAAGGAAAGTTGAGGTTGGTGTATTAGAGACTGACGTGGGCTTGTTCCCCGTTTGATGATCATCACTTGCGTTTCCTATCATATACTATAAATCTTCAACTTTATGTTGTTTAAGATATGGTCTTCCATTTTAGTATTATAATTCTATTAATGAATGATATGAAATTTTGTTGGTCAAACATTACTTTTTTGTCAATAAGGATTTTTTCTTTATTGATATAAGAATGTATATCTTTATATAAGTCGTATCATTTCATACACATGAATTTATTTTAATAATTAAGTGCAACGATGACTTATGCATGTATCCCTAATTCCCTCCCCATTTGTACATAGGAACACTAATCTTCTTCGAGGGATTTATTGGGGTGTTAAATTTAAGTAGAGTTAATTGATTTTAATAGTCGAGACATTTTTAACAGTTTAGGAAATTTCATACATCTTTTTCTCTTCCAAAACTTGTTTACCTATAACAACTTAAAATCTAATGAATATCATGAAATTTTGAAAATATTGTTATATGAGTAAGAACTTCAAGAATCGGTATATTGGTAACATCAAAATTTAATAGAATTACATAACGATGGTAACAAAAAAAATATTCGGAAAACAGAAATTTAATTAAAAAAAATAAATTCACAAATGAACCAATACCAATGTAATATTAAAATGTGAATAGCTTTACTGGTAAAGCTATCAATAAAATAGGATATATTACTTAAACAAACCCTGAACTAATCACTATGATAAAATGTTGTTTATTAATATGAATATTTGTAAGCGAAACCAGCATACCTTTGTGTCTATTCTTAATTAGTAGAACTACATTAGTCTGAGTATTCCTAATTTTTCTATATCGCCAAGATTAAAAAACATATTTGTAAATAAAAAATTCAAAATCTTTTTATATTTTTTTATAAAATATTATATATATATTAATTTATGATTATTTCAATATTTTAATATAGTTGGAATTTTAAAAAATTCAAATTTAAATATTTCTAAATATTTAAATGTTTTGACAAATATTCAGA
Organism: Streptanthus diversifolius; assembly: GCA_039880935.1. Classification (NCBI taxonomy): domain Eukaryota; kingdom Viridiplantae; phylum Streptophyta; class Magnoliopsida; order Brassicales; family Brassicaceae; genus Streptanthus; species Streptanthus diversifolius. The sequence goes on along the minus strand of JAXGFM010000010.1, from coordinate 22,811,043 downwards.
CATTAAAAAATCACATTTCTAAATAACTAAAACATAAATTAGATATTTAAATTCAGATCAAAATAGCTTAAAATATTTTGGATATTTGGATGTGTCTTACCCTAATCATAAATGGATGTATACATTGTTTTATTGACTTTTAGATGATAACACTCGAGTTTAAAAGGAAAAGATACGAGTCATAAGACCAATAGAATGATATCGCTTTTTATATTACAAAAATCAGATAAATTGTATCTGGACTTGATCTGAATTTGTTATTATATACATAGAGAAATCGACTTTGAGGAAGCTTCATGGAACTTGATGTTATAGCTGCCGAACTTGACCTAAAACATATGATATATATCTTCTTTTGTGATGGATTTGTACTTTATTTGTTTTGTCGTATTAATATGCTTAAGAAGTTGGATAAGAAGGAGACAAGCTGGGACCTCATTGTCGAAACTTAGAACATATCTTTAATATGCATGATCACATATAGACGATTCATTTGACGACTACATGTCTTATACGATGATATATATATATATTGTGTGTGTGTATTGAAAAGTAAAATAATTTATATGACATGATGCTTTTGAAATTGTGGAGGCGTGGACTGTGTTCTAGAATTTTCATTGAGTAGTGTTTGAGTTTATGATATATAGAGTTCGACTTTTGAACTTCTGAACTAATATTTGTTGGACCAAAATGTTATTAAGCACATTGGGCTTGAAACATGTTGATAATGTGAATATGAAATGTGCTTAAAAATTAGACCCATTAGGGAATAAGTGGAACTTAAGAAAGTCCCACATTGCTTAGAAGGAACTTTTTCCACTTGCATATATATGGAACAAAGTCACTAAGTGTCAAAGTGGTTTATGGGGAGAACCAAAGGATCCACACGCGCGCACCACCACCACCACCGCCGCTCGCTCGTGCTCGTGCTCGTGCTCGTGCTCGTGCTCGTGCTCTGGGCTCTGGGCTCTGTGCTCTGTGCTCTGGGCTCTGGGCTTTGGGCTTTGGGCTTTGGGCTTTGGGCTTTGGGCTTTGGGCTTTGGGAATGTCTCGTCGTCGAGGAGTCCTATTTTTTGGCGACTGAAAATGAGATCGACCGATCCTTACTGGACCGATCGATCCATCCTCGCGAACATTTCCAGGATCGATCGTTCCTCTTCTGGATCGATCGATCGCGTGTTACGGATGGTTTCTTGCGTGAGTTTCTGGGATCGACCGATCTAAACCAGATCGATCGATCTCGTTTTACGTGAAATTCCAGGATCGACCGATACTTTCCGGATCGACCGATCGCCTACAGGATCGATCGATCTGATTTTTGGATCGATCGATCGGGTTCAAAATCTCATCGTAATCCGCGAATATTCCAGTCAAAACGGTTATAACCGCTTGCGGAATTTTCGGGATTTCGTTGAAAGTCGAGATTTTATCTCGAAAACCCCCTAATCACTTCTTCCCTATAAATAGAGAGCTAAAGCAATCATTCTGGGTATCCCCGAGTATCCTGAATATCCTGAGAATTCTTGAAATCTCTAGAACCCTAAAAACTCTTTGCTTTCTCTAAATTCACAGAAAAGGTTCATCTCTCTCTCATATTCGTTTCTATCTTTCAGAAACGATTCTTGCTCTTGAGTATATCGTAGATACTGTGTTCGCAGATTCCGAATTCGAGTGTTGCGAATCGGTCTATAAAAGGTTGTATCCTGGGATCGTTTCTGCAGACGCTCAAAAGGCGAGTTTGCAAAACGATATCGAACGATTTTAGATTAGATCGATCGATCGTGATTTAAAGGATCAATCGATCTTGTGACGTCTCCGCGAACGCTACACAGCGAGATTGCGATTCGTTTGACTGGTTTAAACAAAACGTTTAAAACAAGTTTCTGACTATCGTTTCTTTTGTGAAACAGATGGCAACTAACGCGAACACTCTCAACAAAAGTGAGATTGCAATGATGGAGACGACTCAAGTCACTCCGAAAATGGCACTGGATACCAGTGGACTCCTTCCTGAAAAATTTGATGGGAATGGATTTAAGAATTGGCAACAGAAGATGGTCTTTTATTTGACATCTCTGAATTTGAACAAATTCCTTACGGAGGATAAGCCAATCACTCCTGATGGAGACCTGGATGTGCGTACGCTATCCAGTATTGATGCATGGAAGCATTCAGACTTTCTGTGCAGAGGATGGATCCTTAGTCGTCTAGTAGACAACTTATACTCTGTCTACAACAATGACAAGGAATATCCCACAGCCAAGCATCTATGGATTGCTTTGGAAAGAAAATACAAGTCTGAAAATGCTGGTTTTCAGAGATATGCTGTGGCTAAGCTTCTAGACTTTAAGATGGTGGATTCAAAACCCATCATGGAACAAGTTGAACAGTTGCAGCTGATCAACGTCGAGATTGCATCAGAAGGTATGATTCTTCCTGAACAATTCGTCGTTGACTGCACCATTGAGAAGCTTCCACCAAGCTGGGTAGATTTCAAAAACTACCTTAAACACAAGCGAAAGCAGATGTCTCTGGAATCGCTGATCTCTAGGCTTCACAATGAAGCTGTGATTCGCCTCTCTAAGAATGAGGAAAAAGGGTATCAAGCATACCTAGCCGAACAATTTAAGGCAAAAGGCAAAGGCAAATCAGAGGAAAAGACTAGCAAGTTCAAGAACTTCAAGTCCTCTGGCTCCACAAGCTTCAAGAAGCAAACTTCTTATGAAAAGAAGTATCGTGGAAAGTGTCATCATTGTGGCAAGATGGGTCACAAGGCAGATGTTTGTCGCAGTAAGCCTAAACAAAAGCGACATCATCATGCAAACCTGACAGAGGAAGATCTCTGCTGTGTTATCATTGACCAAGTCAACACCATTGAGGGAAATCCTCTAGATTGGTGGTATGACACAGGTGCTACGACCCACATATGCTTTGATAAGGACATGTTTAACACTTATCAAATATGCAACAATGATGAACAAGTGCTGATGGGCAACACCCAAACATCCAAGGTTGCAGGACGTGGTAAAGTAATTCTGAAGCTGACTTCAGGACATCAAATTACTCTCACCAACGTGAAGCATGTTCCAGACATGAGGAAGAATTTGATCTCTGGCACTCTCCTCAGCAAGGCTGGATTCTGCGCCAACTTTCATTCTGATAAGTTGGTACTTAAGAAAAATGGGGTGTATTTGGGAAAGGGCTTTGTTAAGAATGGACTGATCAAAATGAATGTATTGACAGTCGTTTCAAAAGTTGTAACAAACAATTCTATTAATAACAATGCTCCAGTTGCTTATTTGGTCGAGTCTTTTGATATTTGGCATGAACGGTTAGGACATGTGAATTATAAATCATTAAACCGATTAATGAATTCAAACCTAATACCAAAATGCAAACAAAGTAAAGACAAATGTGAAGTTTGCGTACAAGCGAAACTTACAAAACGACCATCACCACAAGTCCAGAGAAATACTGAACCTCTAGGATTAATCCACACAGACTTGTGCGATTTAAAATACTTACCTACAAGAGGTGGTAAGAAGTATTTTGTGACATTCATTGATGATTGCACAAAATATTGCTATATTTACTTGTTACAGAGCAAAAATGAGGCTCTTGATAAATTCAAGGAATATAAGCTAGAGGTTGAAAATCAACTCGAAAGAACTATTAAAATAGTTCGGAGTGATAGAGGTGGAGAATATGAAGGACAGTTTGATGCATTCTGCAGAGAAAATGGAATCATTCATCAAACAACTGCTCCTTACTCACCTGAATCCAATGGAGTTACGGAAAGAAAAAACCGAACTCTAAAGGAAATGATGAATGCCATGATGCAAGAATCAGGCGTAACCCAGAACATGTGGGGGGAAGCTCTTATGACTTCTAATTATATTCTTAATAAGATTCCTAACAAAGTGACGGGAAAAACACCATATGAATTATGGAAAGGAACGGTTCCCTCATACAAATACCTGAAAGTGTGGGGGTGCTTAGCAAAAGTTGCAGTACCGCTTCCTAAAAAGGTCACAGTTGGACCAAAAACGGTTGATTGTATATTTATTGGATATGCACACAACAGTAGTGCTTATCGGTTTTTGGTTCACAAATCAGATATACCGGATATCCATGTAAATACAATAATGGAATCGCGAAATGCGTACTTCTTTGAAAATATTTTTCCTTGTAAGGATAAATTAACCCCTAAGCGGAATAGGGAAGAAAGAAACGCAAGCGAAGCAAGCACTCCTGATGGAGAAGTTGCTGAAATTGAACCCAGGCGTAGTAAACGGGCTCGGAAGGAAAAAACCTTTGGTGACGATTTTTTAATGATCTTACTCACTGAAAACGAACCAAAGACCTTCGCTGAAGCAATGTCTACGCCAGACGCACCTTATTGGAAGGAAGCCGTCAAAAGTGAGTTCGATTCCATTATGCAAAACCATACGTTTTACATAACCGATTTACCGGAAGGGTTCAAAGCTCTCGGTTGTAAATGGATTTTTAAAACCAAATTAAAAACCGATGGCGCAATTGATAAATACAAGGCTAGACTTGTAGTTCAAGGTTTCCGCCAAAAAGAAGGTTTAGACTTCTTTGATACATATTCTCCAGTGTCGAGAATAACTTCTATTAGAAATCTCGTAAGCATTGCAGCATTACGAAATCTGGAAATTCACCAGATGGATGTAAAAACTGCATTTCTAAACGGAGATTTAGAAGAAGAGATATATATGAAACAACCCGAAGGGTATGTTGTACCAGGACAAGAACATAAAGTATGTCGACTGGTGAAATCGCTGTATGGACTGAAACAAGCTCCAAAACAATGGCATGAAAAATTTGACAGCGTAATGATGTCCAATGGATTCAGCATAAATGAAAGCGATAAGTGCATTTATTCGAAGACTACGAAAAATGCTTATGTCATGCTATGTTTATATGTAGATGATATGCTTATCCTAGGCAGCAACAACGATATTATCAATCAGACTAAAACCATGTTGCATGGACAGTTTGATATGAAAGATTTGGGGTTGGCTGATGTGATTCTAGGGATTAAAATCACTAGACATCCTGGTGGATACATATTATCCCAAGAACATTATGCTGAAAAGGTACTTGATAGATTTAAAGACTATTCAAGTGGAACCGCACAAACTCCTGTAGATACTACTCTTCATCTGACGAAAAATTCAGGTGAACCTGTATCACAGAATGAATATGCTCGAGTGATCGGAAGTCTAATGTACTTGACAAATTGTACAAGACCAGATCTAGCACACTCAGTGAATGTACTAAGTAGGTACACGAGCAATCCAGGACACACCCATTGGAAAGCTATAACCAGAGTATTAAATTACATAAGGTTTACCAAAAATTATGGGTTGCACTATGGTTCCGAACCTGCAGTTTTGGAAGGATACAGTGATGCCAACTGGATATCCGACTCCAAAAACTCAAAATCAACAAGTGGTTATATATTTACACTTGGAGGTGCTGCGGTATCCTGGAAATCTTGCAAACAAACGCTTCTGGCTAGATCAACAATGGAATCAGAATTCATTGCATTAGACAAAGCCGCAGAAGAAGCCGAGCATCTTCGCAATTTCTTGGAAGATATACCGATGTGGGAAAAACCAGTGTCATCAATACGCATACACTGTGATAACCAATCGGCTATAGCTCGTGCAAACAATAAGTTATACAATGGCAAGTCACGTCATATACGTAGACGACATAAGACCATTAGACAACTGATCTCAAGTGGTGTAATCTCACTCGATTACATAAAATCAGCTGATAATATTGCAGATCCTTTCACAAAAGGTCTGACACGAGATCAAGTTTTAAAATCATCAAGAGGAATGGGTTTAAAGCCTATGAACTAAAGATGAGATTTGATGGTAACCCCACCTACATGTTTTGATAGGTTCAAAGGGACAACTAAGTCAAATTAAGTCTAAATAAACACTGTGAAACATTTGTTTCTACCCAGTTCCTATAGATGACAACAATGTTATCTGCAATTAATAGGTTAAGCATTGGCTTTTAATGAATTCATATATTCTAACCCAATGAAGTGAAGCAGATCACTTCGGGAAAAAGAATACAAATATGAAAGATCACCTTGTGAGTGTGAAATGGGGCCGTTTCTAGGAGAATAAATGAAAGGCTGTATTCTCCAAGTTCACTCATGAAAAACCAGGCTGTTCATGGCCAAAACGAACACAACAAGAGAACAAAATGTTCTACGAGAAATATAACCGCGTTATATCTGTTGTCTCGGTTTACACTAGAAATCCGGGTGGTTCAAGACATCATGTTCACCCCCTGGCCTTGTAAACCCGACAGTTATTAACTATGATTGGTTCAATGCTGAAAAATGCAACCAAATCAGATACGGTTATCTTTCGTTTATACTCAAGAAAGTCTTTCGTTTAGCTTTCTCGATCCTAAAGAGTCTTTCAAAGTCACTCTCAGTTTAGAGTCATTTCTATTCATGTGGGGGATTGTTGGACCAAAATGTTATTAAGCACATTGGGCTTGAAACATGTTGATAATGTGAATATGAAATGGGCTTAAAAATTAGACCCATTAGGGAATAAGTGGAACTTAAGAAAGTCCCACATTGCTTAGAAGGAACTTTTTCCACTTGCATATATATGGAACAAAGTCACTAAGTGTCAAAGTGGTTTATGGGGAGAACCAAAGGATCCACACGCGCGCACCACCACCACCACCGCCGCTCGCTCGTGCTCGTGCTCGTGCTCGTGCTCGTGCTCTGTGCTCTGTGCTCTGGGCTCTGGGCTCTGGGCTCTGTGCTCTGTGCTCTGTGCTCTGTGCTCTGGGCTTTGGGCTTTGGGCTTTGGGCTTTGGGCTTTGGGCTTTGGGCTTTGGGCTTTGGGAATGTCTCGTCGTCGAGGAGTCCTATTTTTTGGCGACTGAAAATGAGATCGACCGATCCTTACTGGACCGATCGATCCATCCTCGCGAACATTTCCAGGATCGATCGTTCCTCTTCTGGATCGATCGATCGCGTGTTACGGATGGTTTCTTGCGTGAGTTTCTGGGATCGACCGATCTAAACCAGATCGATCGATCTCGTTTTACGTGAAATTCCAGGATCGACCGATACTTTCCGGATCGACCGATCGCCTACAGGATCGATCGATCTGATTTTTGGATCGATCGATCGGGTTCAAAATCTCATCGTAATCCGCGAATATTCCAGTCAAAACGGTTATAACCGCTTGCGGAATTTTCGGGATTTCGTTGAAAGTCGAGATTTTATCTCGAAAACCCCCTAATCACTTCTTCCCTATAAATAGAGAGCTAAAGCAATCATTCTGGGTATCCCCGAGTATCCTGAATATCCTGAGAATTCTTGAAATCTCTAGAACCCTAAAAACTCTTTGCTTTCTCTAAATTCACAGAAAAGGTTCATCTCTCTCTCATATTCGTTTCTATCTTTCAGAAACGATTCTTGCTCTTGAGTATATCGTAGATACTGTGTTCGCAGATTCCGAATTCGAGTGTTGCGAATCGGTCTATAAAAGGTTGTATCCTGGGATTCAAAAGGCGTATTAAAACCGTCACACTACGGGCGCTTTATTGAGTTAAGGAAAGAGACATCTCGCCTCCTTTCTGGATTTCATAAAAATCGTTTTATAAATCGTGTTTTTTACAAATTGATTTCTCCTTCTATTACGAATTATCAAATCGTATTTTCTTATCCGGTTTTATAGCTCCTACAATATTACCCAAACTCACATCGCATGAAAATTAAACGGGCACACGATTTTTAATAAATTCATTTGATTTGGACAGGAACTAAAATAATTGCAGAAATTCCTGGAACAAATTTGATTTCTTAATTTTTGGAGATTAATTATTCTACTCTTCTTTAAGTATATATATACATTGTGTTTCGACGTCTGGATCATGAACTCTACCAACAAATTCTCATTCATTTAAATTGAACCATGCTGCAACATTTGGGGTAATACTTGCATACACAAATAATTCGATCAAAATAATGTTTATGGTGGAAACAAAGTAATAGATCCATTTTTAATGTCACATAAATATATTTAATTGGTTTCCACCTATTTCAAAGCTAAAAATACAAAATGAAAGTATGCAATCTGTCGGAATCATATGGTCATTTATAAAATTCATAATACATGTCTGGAGTTTAAACTCAATATCCTACAATATTAAATAGAATATTAAAATTGTTAAATTGATAAAAAAAAAGTATGCAATCTAAAGAAAACAACGATATAAATCAAGGCGCTCACCATTTTGGTATTCTCTATCAATACTCGACACTAATGGGCCACGTTTGTCCTTCTCTTTGTCAATCACTCGTTGCAGTAACATAAATATAACAGGCCATGTTTGGGCCTTAATTTTGGGTCATTACAAAAAACGGGTTGGGCAGCTGGAGATCAACATCCGACATGATTTCTCTGGGTTTGTTACGGCAATAATGTCTGTAATGGTTTACAACTTTATTCCTCTTATTAAATTTCTAATTAACATGATCCTTTAGTCAAATTTGTTTTTATGTATTTAATACTTTATAAATATTTTTTTGAAAAGAAATTGATACCCATTTGATTTGATGTCTATAAAAGAAAACAAAAGTTTGTCCTATTCTATATCCAAGTTTTAGTTGATTGGCCTCTGGACCGGTTCCTATACCAATGCTGCTAAACATTGTTCATTAGACCCCCTTAAAAAAATTAGTACAAGTGAAGCCAAAAAGGTCATGTCAATACGTTGAGAAACAAATTTGAAATTAGCATAACCAATAATATGGCAAACATCATATCATTCATTATTCATGCATCACCACGATCAAGATTTTTCATTTGATTCTATCATATAAATTGTTGAAATACTCGTAATTACAACTTTGGAGTACCTAAATACGTAGAAAATAACCTAAAAATTTGCAAAAAAAAAAACCCACCTTTTTCTTAAGGAAGGGTGAGTTATATTTTTTTTTATTAGCATTTTAATTTTAATTTTTCTGGAAGAGAAGGAATAATGAATTATTGGTAGGCAGAATCTTGGAATTCAAAAGAACTTATAATTTCCTAATGAAGAAATTCGAAGATGCTCTTAAAATACTAAAAAATAATAATAATGATATAATGGTGGAAAGGAGCACTTTACAAATTCGATTCTCTTCTCAATATAATCATATCCATCACTACGACATTGGACGGTGTTGGTACTTCGCTCAAATTATAATTCTATTTATGAAAGTTTTTATAACTCTGTTTTGACAAATTGATCTGTTATAATGTTGAGATTTACCACCACCAGTTAGAAAATTGCAGTTGTCAAAATATGAGTTTAGTAATTATTGGATTTTGAATCTTTGATCATCACTAACTGGAGTCTATCACACTAACACAAATTGGTATTGGTCTTTATCCCACGTAAAAATTTAATTCACAAAATGACACATATTTGTCTAGCTGACCCTGGCGTTGACTTTCAAAATTAACTTTATGTGAGCGTTACTTTGTTAAAGCTCAACGAGCGTTCCATTGCTAGCTTGTGTTGTGTCGTCCATAATTGCTAAGTTTTAAGGTTTTAATTTGTTTAGTTATAACATTTGTTTCTTTATATCCCTAACTTTTGTTATAAACATAGTGAATAACAGTGACTTGAAGTTAATTTGTATATGGTATGGATCTTTTTATCAATTAAACCATCATTGACCATCATTTTAATATGGTTAAGCTTTTATAGTATTTATTCATCACCCAATATTGTACACCCTATTCTTAAACATCTATTCTCAGATTTAGAACATCTACTTTAATATTACATAACTTAAATTTTTGAAAATACAGAAATAGACAACATAACCAAAGATATATATATATATATACTCTAGCTTTGTTGTTTGTTCACATTCATATATAGGTACATGAATAGATATATCATTCTCGAAACTACTAAACCTTCATAATTCAATTTTCTTCTTTTTGTTTCAGCTTTTGAACAAAGCACAACGCGTGTCATGCGTAAAGAAACTCCACGGTATATGGAAGAACAGCTTGATGAACATTCCATATATAACATAATATACTTAAGCAACTTAGGCAGCATAAATGCATGCTTTCTAGTTAATATAATCCTCAACGTGGTATGTTCTTAATAATTAGTTCTATAAAAACTTGGAAGTAATAATGGATTTTTAACCTTATTATATCTGAGTGATTTAGTCGATCCCAAAAGGTACGGAGGAGGAAACAAAGCATTTGATTCTCTCTTATATATTTTATGCATCCTTTCACTAATGATGGTGGAGAGAAAAAGAAAAATACCCAACAAGCAAATATTGTCAAAATCGAAATAATTATCATACGAAAATAATTTATATATTTTTTAGTTAATTAATTAATTTTCTTCGCTTTTCATGGCTTATATAAGACGGTGACCAAACACATATTGAAATGCAGCAGCAACACATATCATCACCCATCTCCTTCAGTTCTGTTTTGCTCTTCTTTCTTTTTTGTTCATAGCTCTGAAATTATAGTCTTACTTCTCTTAGAAGGCTCAATAAGAGGAGGTACTTTCACTACGTTTCTCTCCATCTTTAAACTTATTATTAGAAATTGGTTTCAAATTCAATAATAAACATGAACAAGTTTAATCTGAATTCTGGTTTTCTAATTTTGGTTTCTTACTAAGTAACAGATGGGTGAAACCGCTGCCGCCAACAACCACCACCATCACCATCACCATGGCCACCAAGTCTTTGACGCGGCCATCCACGACGCCGTCCCTCAACAACTAGCTTTCAAATGCTTCGACGATGATGGCCGTCTTAAAAGAACCGGTTACAATTCAAACAAAACAAAAAATGTTAAAACTTTCTTCCATTGTTTCATAAACGCCACAGCTGAAAACGTTTTTTTGTGTGTGTTATAATCCAGGGACTGTTTGGACGGCAAGCGCTCATATAATTACGGCGGTTATAGGATCCGGCGTTCTCTCGTTGGCATGGGCGATTGCACAGCTCGGATGGATCGCTGGACCTGTGGTGATGCTATTGTTCTCTTTCGTTACTCTCTACTCTTCGACACTTCTAAGCGACTGCTACAGAACCGGCGATGCAGTCTCCGGCAAGAGAAACTACACTTACATGGACGCAGTTCGATCCATTCTAGGTAATGTTACTGGCAATTCCATCAATTCAGATACTCTATTGTTTTGTAGTAACTAGTAATGATTTCAGTGCTCTGTTTTTTTTTTTATTGTTCTGAGTTTTGCGATGCTCTGATTTATTATAGGTGGGTTCAAGTTCAAGATCTGTGGGCTGATTCAATACTTGAATCTCTTTGGTATCGCGATCGGTTACACAATCGCAGCATCTATAAGCATGATGTGAGTGTTTCGTAGTGTAATTTTGAAACTATCTTCAGACAAATAACGAGGCGAGGAAAAGTTTTATAAATATTACATTGATGGATCATGCAGGGCGATCAAGAGATCGAATTGTTTCCACAAGAGCGGAGGAAAAGACCCGTGTCACATGTCGAGCAACCCCTACATGATCATATTTGGTGTGACAGAGATCTTGCTCTCTCAGGTTCCTGATTTCGACCAGATTTGGTGGATCTCCATCGTAGCAGCTGTGATGTCCTTCACTTACTCTGCCATTGGTCTAGCTCTTGGCATTGTTCAAGTTGCTGGTGAGAACTAATTACCAAAAAGACTCCCATAATCTTCATGAGAATTGAAAAAATGTTAAATCTTGATTTGAAATCTCTCAGCAAATGGAGTTTTCAAAGGAAGTCTCACAGGAATTAGCATCGGAACAGTGACTCAAACACAGAAGATATGGAGAACTTTTCAAGCACTTGGAGACATTGCCTTTGCTTACTCATACTCTGTTGTCCTAATCGAGATTCAGGTAAAAAAAAAAAAACTTTCTTTGAAGAAAAGATTAAATTTTTTCTAAAACCCAAAAGAAAAAGATTCAACTTTTTAGGTGAAAAAACATTGCCTTTGCACAAAAGATTCATGTTTCTAATTAACTTTTCGAGTTTTTTTGTTTTGGTTCTCGGTATCTAGGATACTGTAAGATCCCCACCGGCGGAATCGAAAACGATGAAAAAAGCAACAAAAATCAGCATTGCCGTCACGACCGTCTTCTACATGCTATGTGGCTCAATGGGTTACGCCGCCTTTGGAGATGCAGCACCAGGAAACCTCCTCACGGGTTTCGGATTCTACAACCCGTTTTGGCTCCTTGATGTAGCTAACGCCGCCATTGTCGTCCACCTAATCGGAGCCTACCAAGTGTTTTCTCAGCCCATCTTCGCCTTCGTTGAAAAATCGGTGTCAGAGAGGTTTCCGGACAACGACTTGCTCACCAAGGAGTTCGAAATCAAAATCCCCGGGTTTAGGTCTCCATACAAAACAAACGTTTTCAGGGTAGTTTTCCGGTGTTGTTTCGTCGTTCTAACCACTGTGATATCGATGCTAATGCCGTTTTTCAACGACGTGGTCGGGATCTTAGGGGCCTTAGGGTTTTGGCCCTTGACGGTTTATTTTCCGGTGGAGATGTATATAAAGCAGAGGAAGGTCGAAAAATGGAGCACGAGGTGGGTGTGTTTACAGATGCTTAGTGTTGCTTGTCTAGTGATCTCGGTGGTCGCCGGAGTTGGATCAATCGCCGGAGTAATGCTTGATTTGAAGGTCTACAAGCCCTTCCAGTCTACGTATTGATTAATGATGATATAAAACGGACCAATGAACAAAAAAAAACTGGTGTATAAAGCTTATTGTTTATATTTTGCATTTGGAAAAAAATTGAAAATGTGTATAATGTAAGTTTCCATTTTCGAATGGTGTCATCTTTGTAATAAACTTTATAAAATATGTTATAAATTATAAAATTCTGAGTTTTTTCTTTTCTCTACTAATTAGTTTGTAGTTTTGGTTGTTACTTGTTCAGCTGGTTAAATTGTAACGTTACCATAGAGTTTTGATCTCTCTAAATGGGTACTAAATTAATATTTTTTTTATTTAGAATTTAGTCGCACAAAGTCGTCACTAGAATCACATAAGTAATGTCTAAGACCATCAACATCCTTCGTACTCACTTGAGTATCAATTTTTGGTATTCACTTGAATATCAAAATATTATAATAATAATATATTTTATGAATTCATAAAGAGTCGTTTTAATATATTTATCCCATTGAGACATTTCAGTTAATTTTTTTTTATCTTTTTCTTTTAATAATTGGCACGTACAAGACGCGGATGCTTTAAACTGCATTGGTTTTTTCTTGCATTTTTTTTTTATATTGAAATTTGGTTATTGACCATATAAGATCTCAAATGATTTAAACCACGCAATTTACAATCATCAAGTTTTAAATTTCGATTATAGTGATGATTTTATATATTGCATATTTTGTTATGAATGTATGAATAGTGTTGAAAAACATGGTGATAGTAAAATGGAATTTGAATCAAAGTGACACTGACATTTCAAGAATTTTATAATAATAAAGTGAAAGTTATAAAGGAGCAATTTGGATGGTATAGCTTAAAAGAGAAATTCCTCAATAGTCAAATTACGCTGTCCACGCAGCCTATTGTAACGAAATTATATATAATTTCTTCCTTATTCTAATATACAACCTTACTTATCTAAAGCATGTAGGGTTCTTGGATCTTGGAAATGATCAGAATCTTTGAAACTTTGAAAGTATCTACAAGGCACGTGCCTGAAAACACCCCATAAAGTTTCAAGGTTTGGTGCTAAATGCATCTAAAGTCAGACCCAGAAATGTATACATGCCTTCCTCGTGCTCTCAATGATTCAGTAATCAGAGGTAACCAGTTTCTTACACAGAGAAAAATATGATTGTCTCAGATATTGAGGAGATGCAGAGAGTTCATCAACCAACAGATGCTTGAGTAGCTTCCTGTGCTGAGGTTGTGCTGTTTAATGATGCAGCCACCGCTTCACGCTCCTTCCGGATTCGCTCTCTCTATAGAAATTCAATGTAAACAACAGAGAAACAATAAAAAAGGCCAAAGTTAGTCAGTGATTGACATGAGATGCACAAAAAAGAGTAGAAGAATTGCGTGTATAATGATGCAGCAGTATGATCCAATTTTTTAATTTACTATGCCAAAGCTGAGATCATAATTCATGATACCTATGCAAATAACCAACTGCTCCAAGATAGTTAGCTCCTATGACCTCTATCTGAGAAACAGATTTAGCTAACCGGCTCAGCATTTGGTGATATCACTTGTTTATTTTAAAATCTAAGTGACAAGACTCATCTACAACGTTACTGCTAATTTGACCTCAAGAATTTGGCTCAGTCTTCTCGTGTCAAAACATCAAGCAGCATTATTTGAAGACACTATATGACATGACCAAACGCTCTAAAAGACTTCCATTAAGATGGAAATCTATACAGACACAAGAGATTCACGTCCTTAAGAAATGTTGGCTATATTTCCCTCTCTAAAGTATCAGAGCTAGTTACAATGACCAACAAACAATAGAGTTAATCTACACACTTGGAGGGCATTGAAACAGAGCAAGGGAAAGCGATCATTCGGATTAATCTTTCACACTTGGAGACGTGAACTAAAGCAGGAAGTGGCTATTTTGTTGAGAGTTAAAAGATCGAAAACATACCCTTCTTTCCCAGTAAGGCAAGAAGCAAACAAAGTCATAGACTGGAGTAATCGTTTGCACCAAAACCGCGTTTATTCCAGTGAAAAGCAAGAGTCCCGTCAAAGGCCTTGTTCTGTGAGGCATCTTTGTTCCAAACTCTACGAAACTTCAGCTCAGTAATCATTAGTTAACAACATCTCTCTCAGTTAAGAGTCAAGACTATCCTAACTTATCTTCTCTAAACATAATCAAAAGCATTTACTAGTAAGCTAACCAGAGATAGTGAAGTTGATTCTCAAGATATTATAAGAAAAATCAACAAATTATCATTCTTTTAGCAGAATCAAAAAGAAGAAAACGAACCGAACGATAAAACATCACTGATTGCTTGAGAGAAACAAATCAGAATCGAATCATTTCAGAGAAAACAACATCCTTAAATTTCTGATATAAAAACAAATCAGAAGCGAAAAAGATCAAGTACACTAGTAATGAAATCGAAACCTCCAAACAATTTTAACAGAGAACAATTCGAGAAATGGAGTATGACTTACGACGGAGATTCTTCGAAAAATCGTCGACGACGAAGAGGGATCGGTAGCGACAATTCAGAATTCTTTTAACAAATTAAATTAGGTCTCTGTTTTGTTTCTCAAAACGACACCGTTTAGTTAAGTGAAACATAACGGTGGATAAGTGCGCAACGTGGCTACAACCCAAAAAGTTGACAAGTAAATTTATCAGCTCCTCTTATATGGGATGTGTCGAATGTTGTTGACTCTAAACTCTAAGTTTTTAGGTTGCATCATCGAGCTGGGCTTGAATTATATACTGTTATGTGCTTAGATTGTGGCTTCTCTTTTCCCCGAGACTCGTTTCAGGATCAGCTAAAAGCTCTCAATCCTAAGGTCAGTGTATAACATAACTCGAATCAACTGATTTAATTTATATCTCCTAAAGTTACTACGTTGTTGTTCTTACTGTAGTGTGCAGAAGCAATAGAAAGTATTGATCATGGAGATCCAGGATCAGAGAAGAGCTTTGGCATGAAACAAAGGCCTGAAGGTGATACTGAGATTGACGAAAAGTTTTGGGAAGAAGGTTTTAATATACCAGTTTGCGAGAAGTGCGAAGGAGTATTATAACCTGATGTAAGATCGTTTTCATTGTTGAGATAGAGACAAAGCATTTCGGTTCTGCTTCTTATTATGTTTTGTTTTTTTTAAGGTAACCTTCTTGGAGACAATATCCCAAAGGAAAGAGCTACTCAAGCAGTGGAAGCTGCGAAACAGAGCGATGCATTTCTAGTGTTGGGTTCGTCTTTAATGACAATGTCCGCTTTTCGTCTTGTCAGGTAATGCGAGAGAATAATCTCTTACTATTTTTTAGTTTGCATCTCATTGAGAAGTATATGTCCTTTTGCAGAGCGGCTCATGAAGCTGGTGCAATAACTGCAATTGTAAATATAGGCAAAACCAGGGCTGATGACTTTGTTAGTATTATCTCTCATCTTTTTTCTTCATCCTTCAAAAACTTATCATTCCGTGACCGATTGGTGCAGATATTACCCAGAGTTCTTGATGTGGGATCGCTCGGTGTCCCAGCTCTATAGGACAATGTTCCGGAACTAAAGATTAGTCAATCAAGTGACTATGTAACAATTTTTAAGTTCACCCAACTTGATCCAATTTTTAATGCATACTTCTATTCCTGCGATGTATCTCAAGTTGTAATTTCAACAGAAAATAAAGAGTAATCATCATTCTGAATGCCGTTAATTGACGTCCAGTCAAGGCTTGTCTGAACCAAAAGAGATAGAAAGATTCAATGATACACCGTCAACTTAACATAGCTTACAGTTGCAGAACATGGTGTTCTGTCAAAAGGCTTTAGAAGATCCAAAAAAACAAAAACACTAAGTCATCTTCTACTAGATTTACTACCGAGTATACAAAGTTTTCAAACCTAAGAAAGATCAGAGAGCGCCTTATCGATATCCCCTGCGTGGTTCCTAAGAGTGTTCCACTGTAAGAAAACATAATGTGCAAGACATAAGCAGGTAACAACAGAAAGCAAAGACTTGTGGAAGTCATAGAAAATGGGGAGATAGATGTTAATTACCTGATCCACGCTTAGAGAGATACCTGTAACATATAACAAACTTGTCAATGTCAACACGATTACGCGTAGAAAGCAAACTAATTTTAGTTGTTTCTTAGAGACAGGCTTAGGAAAGTGCAAATCTTTTATCAACCATTTTCATGTTAAACATATAATATCAACTCAACACTAGTAAATAAACATTCACAATCCGCAGGATCGTCCGTTATAAAACCCTAATATATGCAGTTTCTCCATTCCAGACTAGATGCAGAAACTTAACAAAGCAAAACAGTAACAAAAACTGAACTAAACTAACAGATGAGCAAACACATGTTTGCAATGGTGAATTGTGAGAACAAGAGGAACACTCACACGAAAGAAAAAAAAATTACCTTTCTTGCCGGGCAAAGTTTTTCCGTCTTTGACATAGAACTCACGAATGTCAATCCAAATTTTCCCGTTCCAATTCCTCACAGAGACTCTCCTATTCTTAGATATCTGAATATAAACCCAACAAACTATTATTAACCCTAATTTGATTGAAACCCTAAAGTTGAGTAAAATCACATTAACACAATCAGGACTTAATCAAAAACCCTTAAATCTCACTGTCATAAGAGTAGATACGAGACTGAAATGTTATAGAAAGAGAGAGAGAGAGAGAGAGAGAGAGAGAGAGAGAGATAAAGCAGACTAACATTGCAGACGACGATGTCGTCAGACTCGTCGGAGGAGTCGGCTGGCTTTGCAACTTTTTTAGCCGGAGCGTGGGTTTCAGATTCGTCATCTGATGCTCGGACAGCATCGTCTTTTCGTTTTCCTCTCCACGACATTTTCTCTAGCAAATGACCTGTAGAAGAAGCAGACCTAGAAAGCTCTCTTCAGACCAAAGCATACTCGCACGGACAAAAATCCGAGAAATTACAAAATTATGGAAACGAGAGAGAGAGACCTGGTCGTGACGCTGGAGTGGTAGAGAAAGCTCTCTTCTAAAGTTCGACTCTAGAATTTTTTTTTTTTACAGATTCTGAAGGAAAGTGAAAAGACATGTCTCTGCTCGCGTATTTATGAAATGCGTTCACCGATCACGCGCTGTTGTAGACTTGTAGTGCGTGTGATAAAATTAGTGTGAACAGCTGTTAAATTCTGAACGCAGTTTTCAAAACGCCAGTTTGAGAAAACGCGCGGCTAAACTTAAAAGGCGGAAGCTTTTTAGCCTTCAGATTTGTGGTTTTGGGACTGTTTATGCAAGTTTCCAACTGAAAAGAAAAGGGGAAAAACAAAAAGATTGGACTTGGTTTGAAATCGCGTAGCTCTTCACAATTCTTTCAAATCTCAAAAAGAAAAATAATTTTTTGGATTGGATAAAAGTGGAGTAGATGGGGAATTTGTTCGTGAAGAAGCCAAAGATCACGGAGGTTGATCGAGCGATTCTCTCTCTCAAAACCCAAAGGCGCAAGCTTGGTCAATATCAGCAACAGGTTCTTCCTTCCTTCCCTCGCTTGTGATCTTTGTACGCGCATATCTAGGACTTGATTTTGCTCGAATTGAATCTATTTCTGGAATCTGAGATTGAAAGGGTGATTCACCAATAGGCCATGGAGGTTAAAGGTTACTGAATTTCTGCTAGGCCCAATATTCTCATTGTTGGAAACTAAAGGAACCATTATAGATGCTCACTTTCCGTGGTTTTGGCTTTGTTCAAAGATTGAATTTTTCTTCCATTGTTTGTCAAATGGGTGATGAAGTTTCCTTCAGAATCTGTCTTGGATCCAAATTTTGATTCTTCTTATGTCATGCTGATGATTGTTTACTTGTGTCATCATCGTTTGCTAATTAGTGAGTTTGATCGCGTAGAAGTGGAATGCGATTGCTGTATCTTTCTTGTAACCTTAAGCTATACTTCCTTTCTCTTGAAGCCTCATTTCTTTTAAACCCTTCTTCTAGCTCGAGAAAGTAATTGAAGCCGAAAAGCAAGCTGCAAGAGACTTAATTCGTGAGAAGCGAAGAGAAAGAGCTTTGCTAGCTCTGAAGAAGAAGCGGACGCAAGAAGAGTTATTAAAGCAAGTGGATCAGTGGGTCATCAATGTTGAACAACAAGTAAATATATCTGATCCCTCTTCTTATAATCTTACTTTTTCCATCGTATAACCTAATTGCTATATACGCAAAGGCATTTTTCCCTCCTTTCATAGTTCAGTTAGTCTCTTGAAGAAACCTAAACAAACATATTTTCAACCTGTTGTTATGACTCAGTTGGCAGATATTGAACTTACAAGCAAGCAGAAAGCAGTCTTTGAGAGCTTAAAGCAAGGTAACAGTGCAATTAAGGCGATTCAGAGTGAAGTCAACCTTGATGATGTTCAAAAACTAATGGATGACACTGCCGAGGCCAAAGCTTATCAGGATGTGAGTTACTAATAAGCATTTGTGTTCTTTTCTGTTTATGCGGTTTGCTTATAGTTATAATCATGCTTCTCCTAATTTGTTTCATTCATGGTCTTGAGTATTCTTTTGCTTTTCCTAACTATTAAACTACTTTAATTTTAGGAGCTGAGTGCCATATTGGGCGAGAAACTATCAGCAGAAGATGAAGAAGAGATCTTAGCAGAATTTGACAACCTCGAAAGTCAGGTATTGCATCATGGTTTCTCTCGTTTTACACTCTGTATCTATTGATGTTTCTTCTGGTACCACTTACTGTGATAATCTTCTTGGATGGAGTCAAATTGTGATATATAATGTTTGTTTGTTTGTTTAAAGCTCAATGTTGAAGACATGCTTGACGTGCCTACACCAGAGCCCGTGCCTGAAGAATCCGAGATATTGGATCTCCCAAATGTGCCAACAAAACAACCCTTCGCTCCCAATGCAGAACTCGCTGCAACAAAGAGAAAAGGTTTCTTTTGTTGTTCGATTTCTCATTTGTGATAATTGTATAAGTAATAATTGCTTCATACAAAGTACCTTAAACTCGGACATGCTTTTGTTGTTGCAGTTCTTGAAGAACCTTTGGAAGCTTGATTGAGAAGAGAAGAATCTGATCGAACTATATACCCCCATCCATGGATTAGTACCATTCTTTGGAAACTTGTTCTTCTAGGCTCTTGAAGCTCCTTGTGTAATTTATTTTTACTCTTGCAGCTTGCAAAAGAACGAAGTTCTTGAATCTCCTCTGTGTGACCAAAAAAAAAAAAAAGTGGTTGATCTTGTGATTTATGAAAGATCTGGTTGTTTCTAAAAATCGACCTGAACTCAATCTAGATCCTAGAATTTGAAGCACTTGATATATGATAAGCTTTTGAGAAGACGCCTCCGAAACACAAAGGACCATCCGAGAGAGAGAGAGAGAGAGAGAGAGAGAGAGAGTGGCGGCTTTGATGGTTGATAAAATAGAAATAGAGCGTGCGTTAAGAAAATTAGAGATTGATATATGATCAAATATAAATGACGAAACTTGTATTGTCATGGTCATATGATCATATTATTATGCTCAATGCGGATAAGAAACTATTTAACAAAATATAATTAAAACATGGGAATTTTTTTGGATATACAGTAATTATGATGACTCGAGAGAAAATAGACTATATATATTAAACCAAACCGTACTATACTCGGTTTTAACTTACCACTTCTAAAGAAAACCCATAAACCAAACAAAACCGATACGGAAACGAGTAGCATCATCTATCAATCTCTCGATCTGATTTGGTTTTGTAGGGTTTAAGCGCTATGGCTCTCTGAGCTTCATTTGGAAATCCTCATCGTTCTTAGGCGAGTTTGTCAACGCTTCTTTTAACTCCAGGTAACTTTGTTTTGTTTTTCTGTATTCCTGTTTATGATTTTGAAGCATGTCGAGAAATGAAATTCATTTCGCGATTTCTCCTGTCCGTAGCCATACACGTCTCCTAGATGCATATAAAATGTTTGTGAAAATGCCTCAGAGATTGTTGATTTCAAATTCGATTGCGTTTAATTTCATAGATCTCGCCCCCCTCCCCAATTTTGTTTCGAGGGTTTTTTCAAAGTTTATCGATTTCGTCCCTTTCTGGTTGCATCTTCCTCCAAATCCTAAGAAACTGTGAATCTTAAGCGAAAATGCCCCAGACTTCATCGAGTCTTTGCGGATCCTTTAGTTTTTAGGTTTCGGAAGTAAGAAATGGATATGAATATATAATGAAATCTCCCATGATCTTAGTTTAGTTCACTTCATAAACTCAATGTTGATTCTACAATTTGAAGCACTTCATTGTATGATAAGCTTTTGGAGATTTCTCATCGAAAGTATCAATTTGAAGTTAGGGTCCAATAACATGAACTATTTCTTTTTTATTCTTGCTTGTTATCAGTTTTGTTGATTCAGTTTGTAATTAAGGACCACTACTCTGCATGTTCTAAGCTTGTCTTTTTGCTTTATTATATATTTTCTGCTTTGTTTCGCTTCAGATTTTGTCAGAAGCTGATTTGTGCAACTTGAGATGGCGACAGAGCAGAGCGGATTAGACAATCAGGAAAGCCAACCAAACCAAGTGGCTCCTGGTTTTGTAGGAGCAATTGAAGGTCAATACAAGAAACTCAGAGATCACGCCGAAGCTTATCCATATGTTTGGGGTTCTTATACTGTTGTCTACGGCGGTCTTTTCCTTTGGACTGCTTATAGATGGAGGAAGCTTAGGAGAACCGAGGATCGAGTTCGTGGCCTTCAGACAAAACTTAGGAAACTCGTCGAAGACGAACAAGCAGCACTAACAGCTTCTAAATCTGCTCAATCAGTGTACAAGTCTTCTTCAGTTTCTGACAAGACATCAGTGCCTTAATTAGTTAGTAGTTTATAATCAAAACCATTGTCTCTGTTATGACGAGGTTAATCAATATTCATGGGGTTAATCTGTTTTGTTACAATGCTTTGTTTACCCGCATAGGCTTTTTATATAAAGTCAAATTCATGTACATGAATGAAGAAGAGAATACGCTGAAATGTTGAAACGCGAAAAAAGTCATGTTTAACGTTGCTGTTTTAGCAGATGGAGGCTCAATAAGTTAAAGCGTTATGCCCCGATTATTTGTTTGCGTTTGCATTTCTGTGCTATAGTAGCTTTCTTTGTTAGTTTCTTTCTTCCAACCGAAGCAACATTATCAGGTCTAACTCTGCTTTGTTTAAACTTTTATTTATTTATTTATTATCGGTATATATCGTTCTTAAACGGTTACATATACATTTGGATGTACATGAATGAAAAAGACAAGAAAACGCTGAAATGTTGAAACGCTAAAATGTCATGTTAAGCGTTGTTGTTCTAAGTTCTAGCAGACGGAGTTTCTTGTGCAGTGTAACGCTCCAGCTGAAGAAGTGAGTTCTTTTACGGTCTTAGCGTTCGCTACTGTGAACCTTTGAGCTGGGCCGTAATTGGGCCGGGCTTTTCCAATACCTTTCTGTAGGCCGAAACAAGCTCCGTTCTCGAAATAATCATTCACTGAGTAGAATTTCCATTGCATTTGATCACCTCGGCTACGTTTCTTCCAAGTTATCTACAACCAAGTACAAATTCGAATGTTAGATGAGAAGAAAATGCGTTTGCGTTTTCATATTTCGCGATTGTGGCTTGAAACGCACCTCTTTGCTTCCGGATTTTGGTGCGACGAAATAGTTTGATTCGCTCTTCACGCGTGGGCTCATGCTTCCTCCAATTGCGTATTGTGTCCATCCTTGGTAATAGTTATTCGCGACATGAGCATATCCATATCTCACTCTACATATTTAACATAATCTATCAATATAACATATCAAAATACCAGTAAACGGAAATCGTTTAGTTTGGGGCTTCAGACGAAGATCTCATGACTGGTTACAAATAAATTATAGAAAAGGTCGATTTTTATATATACCTTGGCATTCTCTGGTTGCAATTAGGACCAAAGTGGTTAAACACAACAGTGACTCTCATATCTTTGTCTCTTACATAGCCATCATCATGTCCAAGAAGCATGACCTTGTCCTGGTTCCTAAACCAATTGTTCGACACTGTGACGTCAGTACTCCCTCTTGTGACGTCTAATAGGCCGTCTTCGCAATCATAGAGCGTGTTATGGTCGATCCACACTTTCTTAGCCGTGACTAGCCTAATTGCATCCCCGTCTACTTGTCCAAGTTGAATGATCTGTGAGTCTGGTCCCATCACTGAGCTTGGTGGATGAGCTTTACAATCATGGATTTTAAGTCCGTGAATGATCACATCGGTGGCTCTGTAGACTATGAGACAAGCGGGACCGGAGATATGAACGCTAACACCTCGACCATCGAGTGTCGTGAAGCTGCTGATTAGTAGCGGTTTGTGAAGATTGATCTTCATGTTTCTTTTGAATGTGATCCATTTTTTACCTTTGATGAGAGTTGCTCCGTATCTTAGGGTTCCCGGTTTAGGGTTTAGAGGATCATCAGAAGGGTCGGTGACTTTGTATTGTGTGACTCCTTTACCGATATTTCCCGTCATCTTTCCAGCAAATCCCACGGAACACCGTGCCAGCTGATTACGGTTTCTACGCCAATGCGGGTTTGGTCTCCAACATTTATCCATAACATTCATTTCCGTGGCATCCAAGACATTGGCCACAAACAAAACGATCAAGGCTGGAATCAACGCGATGGTCAAGAACCTAAGCATGATTCTTGATTTGAGATGTGAATCAAGATTGAAGAAGAAGGTTGAGATTTATGATTACAAGCTATGTTTGTTTAAAGAATGAGATCAATAGATGGAGTATATATATATGTGAGATCGAGTTTGTTTCTTATTAACCAAAAGGAAAGGTTCGTTTTTTTTCCTATTTAGTGTGAGTTCATGAAGAACTAGAGAAGTTATAAGTTGTAACAACTTGAAGCAACCTTCTAAAAGTAAAGGGAAATAGTATAACTATATTTTTTTGTTATAAACTACTTGTTTTTTCTTGGCTTGCTATATTTAGTATTTTAGTGATAAATTTTGATGATTTGTAGTGAAGTTAATTCGATCAAGAAATATATATCCGTTTTTATTTTTTTTTTCCATAATATTCGCACATAGCAATGGTTTCTTTTTTTAAAAAGGACATATCATTCATAATATTCGCACATAGCAATGATAATGAGGACCTATCACCTTTAAGTATCTGGTCAATTGTGATCCTTCATGTAGGATAGTGGCTGCATTTAACATGTGGTTTCTCAATCTTGTTTTACAAATTTCCTAGAGAATGAGTTTATTGGTTTACTGGTTTTGATTGAGAATTAGAGGTTTTCTTCTTCTGACTTTGCCATTTAGTTTTTTCCATGAGCATGAGAAAAGCGTTTGGAGATGTTGCTACAGGCAAGTATGAGCAAATCTTGATGGGAATGTTCTTCCTGATCTTTATCCCTTAGCTACTTCGGCTTACCTATATGATAAATGATGAACAACATGTCGAGGTTTAGATCATTCATATATGATAAATGCATAGTCATTCATATATCATGGGTTTTCAATTCAGATTTCAGTTCGAATTTTTCTGAAGTTTGTGCTCTATCAAAGAAGATGTATGCTTTTGAATTAATGATGATCAAGATTTCAATAAAAGATTACGATTCGCAACGTTTATAATCTTTTACATTTTATTACATGTAGCATCAGCTAAGTGTCTACTTAAAGAGGTACATCTGATGGGTAATCTTGTGGGTGACTTTTGATCGTCTGCCTCACCAGAATTTCCTGTTCCCTGAGGTTAGAAGGAGGGACATCGTAGACATCTGAGAACATATCCTTCAGATTCGGTTTCTCAGTCTTCTCTGCAACCCGGAGCGCTTCTAACATCTGTTTACAAGGAACACATAAAGGATCGGATGAACTATCAGCATGTATAATGCTTATTATACAAATTCTCATGAGCCAGGTTCTTTGGTTACCTCTTTCTTGATTCTGCTTCTCAGATCCGATTCCGCTTCATCACTCCACCAGCCATTACTTCCAACCCAAGTCCTAAACCTAGACAGCGGGTTTCTTGCTTTGTTCCACCACTCTATCTCATCTGCAGAGCGGTACCTAGTGGAGTCATCTGACGTTGAATGGTGTCCTACACGATACGTTAAGGCCTAACACGCAAAACAAAACAAAAAAAGGATTTGAAGTTGTTTGTGTGTTTGAGGTTGCATATGATATCTACAATCACATGAAAGTTACCTCGATCAAGATTGGCCTCTGTTCTCTAATTGCCATTTCGCGAGCAGCATGCACCGCACTGTACATAGCAAGCACATCGTTTCCATCCACACGTATACTCCGAATTCCATAAGCACGGCCTTTCACCACTACACCATCACCTGTTGTTGGCCATTGTATTTGCAACAAAGTATTGGAAAAGAGAAATTAAATGAAAATGTAAAATCATCCAAACGGAAAAGCAAAAGGAGTTACTTCGGAACTGATCTGAGGTGGGAGTACTGATTGCCCATCCATTGTTCCGACAAATAAACAAAACAGGTGCTTCCATAACTGCTGCAAAATTCAAAGCAGCATGGAAATCTCCCTAGAAAAAAAAAACATTATTTTGATTAGCCACGTGAGAGTTTTCAGTTTTGGTAAATCATATTGATGCATAAAACCTGAAAGGCTCAAGAATAATGCAAACAAGGCCCAAGTTTTATTTATTTCACCTCACTCGAGCCGCCATCGCCAAAAAAGGTGACTGCACATGCATCCTTCCTGTCCATCTTTAAGGAGTAAGCAGCACCAACCGCGTTTGGTAACTGCGTACTGGAGGCGAGAAATAACATCAGCAACAAAGCAACATAAAATAGAAACTATAAGATTACTATAAATCAGTTGAGTAATAAGAAAGGAGATGTCAGGAGGCTATACGCGATTGTCGCTGAAACGGTAAAATAATTGAGCTTGTTAGAGCCATAGTGGACTGGCATCTGCCTGCCTTTTCCATAATCAGATTTGTTCCCGAAACACTGGTTTGCAAATTCTTGAAGCGTGAAACCACGCCATAGTAGAACGCCAGGCTCTCTGTACTGCAAATTACAACAAAAAGACACCTAATTTATCAACTTTCCTTTAACTACTGTTTCCGTTCAAAATGGTTAATGCTAGACATAGGTGTATACGGTCAAAATAGCACATTATAGTAACATTTTATATCTATATATTATGGTGCATTTTATCACATATAAATTATCCAAAACCTGAGGAAAGATAACATCTTCAGGAGTGAGAGCTGCAGCTGTTGCAATATTAATGGCTTCTTCTCCAGTTGCAGTGGCGTAAAAAGAAAGTCTCCCTTGTCTTTGAGCTTCGTAGAATATGTTATCCATTATTTGAAGAGTAACCATATCGCTATATATCTTCACCGCAACTTCCTCGCTAACCTAAAGACGAAGAACAAGGAGAAAAACCTCACTTGACTTGATGTCTTTGGAGTAATTATAAATTCACAAAATGGAGAGAACTGATTCTTTTTCTTTTGTATATACCTGAACAAATTGGCTGTTGGTGATTTGTTGGCCATTGTCATCAAGAACACGGTAGCAAGGTACACGCTCTTTGTTGGATTCTGATATGAATCGAATCTCAGGTGTGAAAGCTACCTTTCCTCCAGGAAAATCCAAGACCTGAACATTGATGAAGGTCGATGCATATTCTTGAGAATGAAAGAATTGGAAAAGATGAACACAACAACAAATCTGAAGGTTCTTGAGGAAAGAAAAAGAATCAGAAGACTAGCAAATTCCTATGGTCTATCAATGAGGTATTTTAATTCATAACATCAACAGAAATATAAAAATCAATGAGTGATTAAACAGTAACTATGAGTGTCGAAGTCATCGAATAATCTCTGAGTAAGAAGACACCAAGCAAATTTGTAATCTAACGGAATATTCAAAACGCAGGGTAATCGGAACCGGCAACAATGCAAGCACCTCACTATTGGCGTCTTCGTGCAAGCCAATACTCGAAAGCTTCTCTGCCATGGTGTTACAGAAACGACTAATTGGATTCTGTGAAACTCGAATACTCAGAGGACCATGCGGTAGGTATTGGCGGAGATGCCGAGCCGCGTGGCTCGGGGAGCTGAAACCGAGGTTATGTCTGAGAATGTTGAAGAAAGCCGATTTCGATGAAGAAGATTTCAAATGCTGAGCCATTTTGTTTTTAGGAGTTGATCGAAGAAAGATTTTGTACGGAGAAAATCGACTGATTGAGAGAGACACGAAGAAGATGATGTGATGTCTTGGGTTGAGTGTGTTTTGTTTCCCATACATATTTGATACCTTAATTTACAAAGTGGAATCTTTTACTCAAGAGGAAATCGCGATCACGGCCAACGTGTCAAACGCCAACGTGTCAAACGTCAACGCATCAAACGCCAACGCATCGTGACCGTGTCTCCAAACAAAAGTTAACAAGGCAAGAAACATATGGGGCAAAACATCACATTATTAAGCCCATTAGCTTACTATCCGCCCACATTTAATTTCAAACAAGACCAAAACTCACTTTTAACTCCACTTCAAGCCCTTGATAAAAAAAATTCACTTAAGCCCAATGAGATCATACACACGAGGAACATCAACAAGATTTACCCATCAGATGTTCTT
Organism: Streptanthus diversifolius; assembly: GCA_039880935.1. Lineage (NCBI taxonomy): Eukaryota > Viridiplantae > Streptophyta > Magnoliopsida > Brassicales > Brassicaceae > Streptanthus > Streptanthus diversifolius. Next base: position 22,783,636 of record JAXGFM010000010.1, on the reverse strand, counting down.
TTTTAGGTAAACACTTATCAAATGCTCTATGTAAGAAAATGTGATGGAAGAAAGCTATTGATTCCTGAAAATTTATATCTTAGTTGAATTTCGGTTATTTTACATAACCCGGATATTTTAGTTCGATTTGAGATCTGATCATTTGAGATCAGATCATTTGATATAAGATCAGTTCATGTTTAAGTTTGAGAATTTTAGTTTAGCTTCAGAAATTTTACATTTTTAGTTTGAAAATTCAGGCTTACCAGCTAACATATAAAACATACGTTTTATACATAAATATAGTGGTGAGCATTCTAATTTGGTTCGATTAAGATTTTTTGAATTTTAAAATATAAATTTTATTCAGAATCAAAGCTCTGATCATTAACCTAAATAAAGTATATATTTCTCCGGGATTCGTCCAAAAATCTCAATGTCCACACACATCAGGCGGGCGCCTCTTCGTCTTGTTCAAAGTTAGGTAGTGGAAAAATCTTGATTTTCTCTTGATAAATATCGAGTGAGAGGCTAACTCTTAAGAGTGGTGACCGTACCAGTGAACCGCGCCATAACTCTCTTCAAAGGTCATTCACTAGCGGAAAAACCTCTATGTGGCAGAGGTCAGGAAAATAAGTGTTCCTTATTGTTCTGAGGCAAATAGACTTTACAGTGAGGAGATTTAACAATGAAACTAAAGAACCTAGCGCAGATACAGCAAGTGATATGAAACATCTCTTGGGAACTATTTGCTTCATAGAATGTTGAATATTCAGCTTATATTCACAACACGGATACCATCAAGTTTCATTAAACAAGTAATGCTCGCATATGAAATCATAAGAAGAGAATAGACAAAGTACCACTGAGATCTCCCCGTTTCTACATGTCAAAGATAAACGAGATAGAGTGAGAGCTAAGCCAAGCCAGACAAGCCAAGACGATCAGCAACGTTGTACATAACCAGCTTATCCCAAACAGGGCCAAAAAGTTGTTCTCCCCCTATCGAGAATGTCAATGCCCATGCTGAAAGAAGAGCTGTAAAGACACTGAAGCCAATTGCTGACCTAACAACATCTACAACAGCAGAAGATTTGTAAGGTGTAAGATAGGAGAATGTACATGTTTCATATTTGGAAGAAAAAAAAAAGCCAAAGAGATACAAAAGTTTGAATCATCTTAAATCAAAAGTAAAGACACAACTCAAAGCAAGAATAGTCATCATTTCCTCTCTCAATTTATATTAGGAAATATCAATCCAAAGCCAGTCGTGACCGAAGAGTATATTTCACAAATCTAGAATAGTGTCTCTCAAATGACTTATTATGTTCAAAACAAGAAAACTAAGAAAAAAAACTTCTCCTTTCAATAAATCCAATGGGCATACACACTAAATGCTGCTTGGGCAGTAAACCTGAAAACTCCAATGGACTCGTCATGCATCGGTGCCTACAAGGTAGTTTGAGTATCACACTTGCAATTCAATAACTACAAGGTTTGTATACTGGCAAATCAATAGCCATCAAAATACTGATTAGATCCGCATGATTGTACGATTTCAGAATATCTATTTCCAGATCAAAAGATCCCAATCTAAGATCCAAATTCTCGGAATACGAACACGGAGGAAAAAACAAAAATTGATAAGGTATCTGTAATAATCTGAAAACTTACAACTTCGGGTCTGCGGGAAAGCCCGAGAGTGACGTAGAACCGGCCAGAAGTAAAGGCAATTGACAGCCCAGAGCCACGGCAAGAGAGCGAAACCGAACTTGTAGAATCGACGAGCGTAATCCACCGATGCTTCCTCCGTTAAGCCCAACGGACCATCGATGGTTGGCCAAACCTGCGACGAAGAAATTATAGACGACAACGGGTTCGGATTCGAACTCCGATCGAAGTTAGGGTTCAGATTGGGGTCGTCGCTCCGTGAAGCCTCCATTTTGCTCAGCCACCAGTGAAAATGGAAAAACTCACAAATAAAATTAAACCATTTCCTTACTAATTAAACACCGAGAAGCAGCGACGTCGTTTTTGGGTAAGCCCGAGTCTCTCAAATTCATGAATTTTTCTAAGTACAACAACAAACTTGTAATTTCTCCAAATTTGAGTGAGAAATTACAACTACTCGCTAAATCTACATTATTGAAAGACATTACACAATGATTAAAACTACAATAAATAAACCGACAATCCGGCCTCGGTAAATTAAATAACTTGTGTACATTTTAACATCAACAAGTAGTTATGGACTTGAAGCTGTTACTGGTCTCCACAGACTTGACTTGAAACAGATTCAAGTTAATATCTTCTCTCTGGTGCAATAAATCACATACTCGGTAACATTCCTCTGTTACAGCTTACAAGCCTAGATGAGATGGTTTGTCTGCAAAGGAAGTCAGTTCAAAAGATTATACAATATATGAAATTCTACACAAGTTGGCATAATTGGCACACTTCTTATTGATGCGTGAAGAGGGCTTAAATGCGGCTTAATTTTTATATAATAAATCATATTTGCAAAAAAAAAAAAAAAGATTGCTGCAGATTAATATTTTTTAATTCAAACTAATTATGTTTTTTGTTAATTTATTTTGTCGACCGATGGGATCTAACGTGCGCTGGAAAGTCTTTCGTATCAATTTCTTTTTGTTTTCCCACCATTTTTTTGCGTTTGAGTATTCACATGGAAATTCAATTTTTTAATTGAAATAGCACAAAGAATTGGTCAGAATACCTGGCAAATAAATTCAAAACTATTGAACAGATTGACGGAATCGTTAAAAATAAATGTAAGTGAAACACTAGTTTTTATGGGGAAAAAAAATATATTTTTTTAAATAAATTGTTTTTTTTTCCGACAAAAAATACTTTGGTAATTATATTATTGAATTTTCCACAAAAACTAGACTCCATCATTCTACAAAATATATATATATATATATATATATATATATATATATATATATATATCATGTGATTGGCTAACAAGAAGGCAGATCAGGAGGAGGCTTGAGCATTCGAGATGATTTGGTCGATCCATCTTTCACTATGAACACTGTGTTCATTCCCCATGTGGCATGTCTCTCTATATGGCAATGCAACAACCACACCCCTATAAATATAAACAAAGCCAAGACCATGAAAAAAATTGATTTAAAATCTCAAGTGAGATCTGGTTAACCTAAGTTACTGTGCCAATTGTTTTTTATTTTTTGTTGTCTTGATAATTTATATTTTTTAATTGACCCTTTTACTTATTTGAATTTCTCAAATAATAGACAATTAATCTTCAAATTTGTGGTAGGTGTTAATGGAATGTTTAAACATATAATCTAACGTTTGATCAGAGCATGCACCGTAACTATCTCCGTGTTATGATCAGATTCAATGGTAATGTGTAAATTTTATGAACTAATGAAAGAAATCCCATCTCTTGGTGTGCCTTTTGAAATTATTTCACTCTTGGCTCATTTAGGGTTTCTAGGGGTTTATTGTGTGTAAGTGGGTTTGTAAATTCTAATTTTAGAATGGGTTATTGTGTAAAACAATTGGGCCCTCTTCCCACCTTTTAGTTTAATGCATAATTTTAGCAAGAAAAAAGAAAGAAATTCCAAATAATAATATGATTTTTATATACAACGATCCGGGTTATTTCGGTCCCGTTGTGAACGCATCTTACCATCTGCATAACATGTTTTCGTTAGTATTATTTATAATCATAAATATATAACCCAAGGTAAAATAGTAATTTTGTACATTTAATTTATAACGATGACATCCTGAAATGTACATGCAGTGTAAACTGACCTGGATTATTAGCTATGAATCTGACGGCGGTCCAGCCGTTACGAGGAACTCCGACAGTGGTCTCCTCCGGTGGATCAACTAGGTTATACCTCAACGGATCCTTCCGACGATCGAAATTCCCAAAACCCGAACCCACGACATAGAAGCTATAACCATGGAGATGGATCGGGTGATTATCTGAAGCCAACACGTTCGTCCCCTGCAAAACCAACTCGACGCTCGAATTGAAATCGAGAACTACAACTTTCGTTCCGAACCTCGTCGGAAACGGAAGATTTTCTCCGGTGTAATTGAATTCCGTAGGCGGATTTCTCGGGAAACCCTCCTGGAAAACGCCTCCGATGCGGCGATAATAAGCTCTGAGAATGTCGATCGTTGGGTTAACGAAGCTGATGTTGTTAATGCTCGACGAGAATCTCTTCCCGAACGGGCCGTTACAGGGTTTATCGTCGGAGCAATTCATCAAGTTCACGGAGATCGCGTAAAGAAGTCGAGTGTCGATTTTAATCGGGACGTTAACCGGACGATTATCAGACAGAGGACTTCTAAATTGGTTAGTGAACAGGGTAGTTGCCTCGGTATGATTGTAAGGAGGCAAATAAGGTAAAACCGGAGGATTCCGGTTTAATTTATCGGTTAAGGAAACACCTTTGTATTGTAAGATGGCGGTGGTGGTAGTATTGTCAAAACCGGCACCAAAGGCGGAGGCGTAAGCTCGAGCCGCCAAAAAGTAACGATCTGACAGCTGGTTCGCTTGGAGGAGGACGTCCATGGATTGGCCGGGAGTGATCATTAGGTAACTAGTTTTGAAATGTTTTAAGTAGTAACCGTCTTTGGCCACAACGGTTAAGGTGTGGTTTGCGATTGCAAAGAAGAGTTCTTCGTCCATCACGGCGTTGATGATCCGGAGAAGGTATCGTCGACCGCGCACCACCTTTACTTTAAATGTGTCTGTTTCGGAATAGCAAAGGCAAACAAGTCTAAAATTGGTGCCATGTAGATTGATAAAAGATTTTGAGCATGCTGGAACTTGGTAGAGGCTATACCCGGTTTAGAACAAGGGTATAGATAACCGGGTTGTCCGTTTATGGTATATGCTTCCGAGATGGCCGGTTCACCTCCGGTTTTATTGGCGTTTCCTGGTATATCCATTATGTTTTTCTTCTTCCACCATTCACCTGTAAGTTGTCACGAAATGTTTAACTTCATAAAATTCTTAACAATACTAATTAAGATTTTGATTCGTAGTTGGTTCATGCTTAACATACAAAATTATCGTAGTGGAGGACGATCACTGTACCATGATCAGAAACAATATACCTAAAATGAGAGTGATTTCGCGGTGAGGCTTGGGAAAAGGGTAAGATGAGCCGCGTTTGGGGTATACAATAAACGCTCCATGGACTGTGGCACGTGCCCATTTGCTATGTGCATGCCACCAAATCGTTCCTTCTTCAACCTTAAGATTAATTATATATACATAACTCTCTCCTGGTCGAATCGGACACTGAGTCACATATTCAGGTCCGTCCGACCACGGATTTCTGATTTGTCTCGCTCCATGCCTAATATATTAAACATGCCTCTCCATAAACATATAGTCAATGCGAAATCAAAAATGAGATGAAAAAGAGTCTTTACCAGTGGAGGGTAATATTGTAGTTTGCGTTGTTGATGACATTGACAATGAGCTTATCTCCACGGTAGGCTTTTAACGTCGGTCCTGGGAATTCTCCGTTCACTGTCAGTATATTTTTGGTGTCACAAAGTCGGGTGTACGCTTTTGGCTTTATCTGCATAGATATATTTCATTTTGTTACAAGATAACCTTTTGTCTCTATTAATTATGTAAAAATAAACATTCTTTTACAAATACCGTGAAAGTGTGACGATGAATCTTGGCTTCTGCGATTTGTATTGTAAGAAAAACAAAGAGGGAGAAGACTACAGTCAGTATATTAACGATTGTGCTTGAAGTGTTGAGATTGAAGTCCATGCTTGTTCTTGCGAACAAAGATGATCTCAGACAAAATGCGATAAACCTAATGTTTTGAGTATCTGTTATCTGTTACAGTGTTATTTTTATTTTGATATGTTTACTCTTTTATTCCTGTGCTGTTTTTGTTTCTTTTTTACATGTGTGGCAAACATGTTCATATATTATTTTTTCTATTAAACAGTTATTAATATATATATATGCTAATGCATGTGTGCAGGAGTGAATCTAGAGGATTTTTTTTATGGGTGCACAGTTGGTAAGAAAAATGAAATAAGGAAAACGAGGATTTGATTATGGGATGACAGGGGGACACACTGAGAATTGAATCTTCTTATTCAGGAAATATGGTTAGAACTGTAGTAACAAACATTAAATACCAAAATTTTAATGGGTGCATGTACCGTGAATATGTATATATATATATATATATTTCAATGAAATAAGGAAAACGAGGATTTGATTATGGGATGACAGGGGGCACACTGAGAATTGAATCTTCTTATTCAGGAAATATGGTTAGAACTTTAGTAACAAACATTAAATACCAAAATTTTAATGGGTGCATATACCATAAATATGTATATATATATATATATATATATATATTTCAATGAAATAAGGAAAACGAGGATTTGATTATGGGATGACAGGGGGGCACACTAAGAATTGAATCTTCTTATTCAGGAAATATGGTTAGAACTTTAGTAACAAACATTAAATACCAAAATTTTAATGGGTGCATGTACCGTGAATATATATATATATATATATATATATATATATTTCAATGAAATAAGGAAAACGAGGATTTGATTTGATTATGGGATGACAGGGGGGCACACTGAGAATTGAATCTTCTTATTCAGGAAATATGGTTAGAACTTTAGTAATAAACATTAAATACCAAAATTTTAATGGGTGCATATACTGTGAATATGTATATATATATATATATTTCAATGAAATAAGGAAAATGAGGATTTGATTATGGGATGACAGGAGGGCACACTGAGAATTGAATCTTCTTATTCAGGTAATATGGTTAGAACTTTAGTAACAAACATTAAATACCAAAATTTTAATGGGTGCATGTACTGTAAATATGTATATATATATATATATATATATTTCAATGAAATAAGGAAAACGAGGATTTGATTATGGGATGACAGGGGGCACATTGAGAATTGAATCTTCTTATTCAGGAAATATGGTTAGAATTTTAGTAACAAACATTAAATATCAAAATTTTAATGGGTGCATGTACCATGAATATATATATATATATATATTTCTATAACTTGGTGTGTTGAATAACTATATTCTAAACAAGATAGGACAAACTAAGAATGAAATCTGTAATAAGGTTTTACTCAAACTATGTAATAGCATAATAGGCTAATAGAGTAATTAATAGACATTGAATATAAATTACTATGGGACACGTAGATTGAATAATTATCTTTGAAATTTTACCGAATAGAACCAACCACTTTAGACGACCCGCCACTAAATTATGAAGTTATGAATTACAAATCTATTACGCATGCCCGGTTAGAAATTAAACCGGATTATATGGGTCATCCTTTCCTTCCTCTCTAGATTGCATTAAAACTCATATTTCGCTTTGGGCTTTTGTTAGATGGTTTAATGTCTCATTGTGATCATATATATTTATCACAATCTATAAATAATCACCGCTCAATTTAAATAAGAAAAATGACGAATGTGTGACAGAACACACATTAAAACCAAGTCAATAATAATACCATAACTAAAAATAAGCTGAGGTCACAGCAAGAGAACACCATGGTGACTCAGAAGATAAAAGCCAACTCTTAACTAAAAAGGTATAGGGGTCTTAGATACGAGAGAATAATATGACCAATGCGCCGCTGATTGCAAATGACAAGCCATAGATTGGGACCAATGAAGATCCATGAGAAGGAGCTGGAGCTGGAGCAGAGGCTGCTCGTGAACCTGAACCTGATCCCGATCCTGGTTAGACAATAGTCAAAATACATAACCAAGTTTGATACATATAAAGGCTTTAAGGAGAATATGGAGAGAGAACATAAAACTAATCTATATGATCCAACATAAACGAAATGGAGATTTGAACAAAGCCCTTTTTCATGTGTATGCCACACAAGCTTTAGTACTATACTATGTACTTTGTTATGGTATCACATGAGGCAAGTAAACAAGGAAATCTATCAACAGGCATTGAACTTCATTGGCATCAAAGACACATTATATTGAAAGTGTGATGAGATCGTCATTTCAATCAAATTTGCTAATTTAGCTATTAGTATATATATATATATATATATAAGAAGAAACACCAATTTTTTTAAAAAATAATTTTTTACCATAATGGCTATTGACTTTAAAAATCCCCAATTTTATTGTTATAACGCCAAACAAAACATACGTCAAGCAAAGAGTCCAAAGATTCAAAGCATTAAAAATCAGAAATTTCGCAGACCATAAAAGTAATGATGGTAAACAAATCAGTAATGTGATTGTTTATAGAAAAGTAAATATTTTCAGATGGCATGTAAAAGAAAAAAAAAATACCAAAGAAACTAAAGATTGAATTACAATGAAATAAACAAAGGGAAAGAGAAAATACCAGGTGCACTAGCAGGAGTATTAGTAGACACTGCAACAACAACAAAATCTCTGTAAGAGGAGAGCAAAAGATCTAACCTAAAATAAAATGCGAGAAAATCTTTTCATATAAAAAATGAGAATCGATCGGCAAAATAAAAAACGCTTAAGAAAATCCAAAAAAAAAGATCAGGAATCCACAAAAATCGAGAAGAGAAAGGAGTCGAAGAAAAATCTCACATGCACAAGCAGACGCCGGAGGAACGTTAAGTTTGCAAACGGCGGGAAGAGTAACGGCTTTAGTGACGTTCACTTTGAATCCCATGGAGCCACTGTTCTTTAAACCTTCGCACAGACATTCGGCTTTCGTATCGAGCACTGTCTTGAGACCGGAGCAGCACGAGGCATCAGGTGTATCCACTTGACTCCCGATCGTCACGAAAGACAAACATTTCGCCATATTTAGTATCACGGCGGAGCAATCGACGGCCGGTGCCTGGTTCCCGTTAACAGAGGGAGAGGAAACAGAGAGGAAGAGGAGAATAAGAGAAATCGCGGCGGAGAAGACGGCCATTGTTTGATTCTCTTTTCTTTTTTACTCGTCTGGTCACTGAGAGAGAAAGGGTTTTGTTTAAACGGAGAAGTGTAAAATGAGAAGGTCATGTTATTTATATAGGTCTCTGTTTCAGTCACGGTAAAACGGTGTAGTTTCTGCAATACACGTCATGCGTTTCGTGTGTAACGCGTGATTATGGGATTCTCAATGAAAAGAGTTGTCCATTTTTATTTGATTTTATCCTCTATATTAATCAACATTTCTCAATAAAAGAGGTCTATTTTGAATAATTAATTTTCTTACCCAAAACAATACTACTTTGTTGGAAGAATATTGTAGAAACAAAGATGAAAAAAAGAGAAAGTCCAACTGTAATTTCTTCTTCACACGCTTTTCTTAAATTGGAGGATTTCGTTTTCGAACTTTTTGCTATGATGCCATATTCGTCGTGTATTCGTGTCAGTCCTATATATTGCCATCTTGTTTCTTTTTAACCATCTTTGGTTTGTGTGTATAAATATTAATGCTGAATATCCTATCCGTGATGAGCTTGCAAGCCGCAAGTGAAAAGCAAACCAAATTGTCATGCATATGGGATTTGACTATGGTAAACCAATATTTTTTGGATACTCAAAACCAAAAATCATATAAAAAGTGAAAAGCAAACCAAATTCATTATATACTTAGTGTTTGTTACACTGGTCGATAGTCTGGAAACACAATCACATTATGATCCTTTCACCGATCGTTATCGTCATGTCACCAAGACACCATCATTTTGCTTTGATTGGTCAAGTTAATACATAGTAGTACAAATTGTAATGCTCATTGTATAACCAATCAAATAGACAGTAGAAATATGAATGTTACAAAAAGAGAGCATTACAACCAAAAATGATGGCACAAATGCTGTAACAATGGTTTAAGTGTAATGGTACTTTGATGGAGTAGTACTAAAAAAAGTGATACAAGTAATTTTATTTAGAATAAAGTTTATAAAAGTGCAAAATATATTGTTTTGGCTAATATACTATTAATTAATACACGTAAACTATTGAGTTATTGTTATATTATGTCATGTAAAATGTGTCATTAACATTTACATATTTATTACTATTATTATAATATGATTATGAAATACACAAGTAATTTACGATATAAGATTCACACTTAAACTATTGAGTTATTGTTATTGTTATATTCATATCTTTTACTTTTAAAAACTTGTAGTTTATTTTTAGTATACTTCTTATTATTTAAATGTATTGATAATTTAATTTTTTGAGGATAAAATATGAGATATTATGTAGATATATTTAAATTTATAATTTAAATTATTTTACGTTTACGTATTAATTTTAAAATTTTCGATACTTTTTTCAGTTCTACCGGATTTTTATTTTTTATATACGATACATCATAACGTTACCACTCGGAATTCATCTTTATACTATTATTTTATATCACTATTTTGCTGTCTTCTGTACTACTTTATAGTGCTATTTTCGTATCGTTTAAAAATTTATACCACATGGGCTCTAGCTGTCGCGCAAATGTGCACATTGGGAATTTAAATTTAAATGGGTCAGGCCCATTCGTCTGACCCATTATTTTTATGTCGGCGAGAATTCATGCTTTCGTCTAATTCTCCTCGACGCCGCTTTTCGCCACCGCCTGGAAAGCTACGAATCGTCGTCGTCGTTCTCCTCTGGAACGCTGCTACAATGGCAGAGAATTCGTCGAGGAAGAATCTCAAACGATCCTTTTTAGAAGATGAAGGTTCCAATAAGCAACCACCGTAAGTTTACAAACCTTCCCGGAAACCCTAATCCCCCTTTTTTTTTTCGTTTTCCCGTTGAGTGATCCAGTTTTAGGGGTAAGAGAAAATTGTTTTCGACGTTTCATCTGCGTCGAAAATTTCCTTAATTTCCTTAAGCGTTAGGATGATCGAGACCTGGAACCTGAAATTGAGTGTGTAGATTAATTCGTTGATTTTGTTTGATTTGGAATATACCGTTGTCTTGGAGTATTAATCGGTTTTGATAATTATCTGTCAGTTACAGTGCCTACGTTTTGTTTACAACTTGAGTGCGGAGCTTAAGATTAGTTCGTGTGCATACGCTAAGATTTGGATTTATGGACAAGTAGTTTGGTGTATCTCTAATGGAGGGTTAATCTCTCTGGCAGAGAAAAGCGAGTACGGTTTCCGAAGGGGAAGAAATCTAAACCTGAACAGCTCTTGGAGGAAGAGGCTGTAGCTCGCCGCCAAGCCCGTGCTGCTGCTTTGGAGCGTGCCCAGATTCGCAATCAGAATACTGCTGAGCTCTTTATTGATGATGACAATATTGATGAGGCTGAGGAGACTTATGAGGTAAGATTTCTGCAATCCTATTTTTTTTTTGTGACTGTTCCTTGAAGCAAGTAATGTCTATTTCGACCTTCGAGACCTCGATTTTGTCTTGACTGGGATCATGCTGATGCGACTATCTCATTGTAGAATGATGGGAACCGCACGGAAGATGGGATCCAGATTGAAGCTTTTAGTCTGGACAGAGAGAAAGAGGAAGGATACTTTGATGCTGATGGGAACTTTGTAGAATATGTTAGAGAAAAGGAAGTCAAGGTGCGAAGTACACATCTCTCATTGTATAGTTTAGCACCAATGTGTTTTGTGGGTTGTCTTAGATGTTTATTTTTTTCAGGATGCATGGCTTGACAGTATTGAAACTAATCCAATGTATATGGGACGATCTGCTGCTAATGATACTGAGAAGGATGAAGATATTGGGAACGAAAAACCAGTGGATGAACTTTCGCAAGAGGACATTGGAATCAGAAAGAGGCGTATTGCTAACGTCCTTGAACCAGGAGAAACGGTGAGTCATTATGGTAATTGTTTCAGAACATGAAACACGGATTAGATTAGTTAAAATATTAGCTTCAGATAGCATTGTTGAATATGCATACATCAAACACTTAAGCTTACTCGGGTTAATTGGTACAGGTTCTGCGAGCTTTAAGGAGGTTAAAAGGGAACTCCAATAATCGCAAGGAGAAGATGTCATCTGAGACTAAGCTTATCTTTGATCAGCTTACTGAGGATGCGAACAAGCTCATGCAGAATGGCGACTATAGTTAAGTCTCATATTATTTTGCTATGAAAAGCTTTGTATGAGTTGCTGTTTGTTAACATTAGTTGTTCTTTTTATGTTAAGATGTTTATCATGAGGATCAAGAAGTTTTTCAGCGTGAAGTAGGTGAGCTACTAATACTTTTTAAATCTCATGTTGTTTCTTTTCTCACAACACTAGGGAACAATGGGTTTTCGTGACTTGTTCTTCTCTGTGCTGGTCTTTTTAGAGGAATATGAGAGACTAGCTCAAGCGAGAGGAAGTGGAAATGGTGCTACAGAATCTTGTGATATGTTTGGCGATGACGAAGATACAGCTGGAGCCTTGCAATCTGATTATGTCTTTGACGAATCTTCAGGGTACGTTTATACGCTACTGTTTCCTCTCTCTGTCTCTCTCTCGTGATCAGTCAGCAACACTGATGCTTTTGCTTTTCAGGTACTACTACAGCAGCAGCCTTGGTTACTACTATGACTCTAACACTGGACTATACTGCTCCGCAACAACCGGAAAATGGTAATTCCACGAGCTTAGAACTTAAGAAGAAAGAAACTTTGACTAGGTTTTTTCTCCATAGGTTTTGTTTTCTGATATTTTGTCAATAAAGACATGAATTAGGTTTCGGATCTGGTATTCTCCTATTCTCACTTTTGAATATAAATATTATGCTGCAGGTACAAGTACGACGAAGAGACGAAGGAATATATAGAGGAAGTTTAATTTCGTTAGTCAGTTGTACTTTTGACATAAGGTATCAAACATGATTTTTTCTTTTAGTTCGAAAAATTAGCACGTAATTACATGATTTTGAATATATGTATTTGGATTTATAAATTTTATCATTGATTCAGTATTTTATAACTGACGGCTAGTTCATTGATAAAGGTAATTTGGTCAAACGATAAACAAATTAAGGTGATCTTCACATGCATTTTCCAGAAAAACTAGCAACAGCTGGAGCGTACATTCGAAAACGTATAAGATTCCTACTAAGAGTGAGAATTGTAAAGCGAGAGAAACATTAAAAGTCAAATGAATTAAGCAAGGAATGTTGACTCTACTTGGATGCTGCTTTAAGAGCTACATGGACCTATGGTACCAAGCTACAGACTGCTATCAGGTTCAAACTCCGAATCCCATCTTAGCATTGTAAGAGTGCAAAGAATGAATGAATCTCTGCAAACAACTTTACATACAACTAACGAACTGGTTAGATTGGGTTATTAGGTCGTCTATGCAATAATGTATGTATAATTTGATGATTACTAATCTGACATTTATTGTTTTGAAATTTGCAAAAGCCAAATCTGGAAAGTTGACTGATTAGTCATTTACACATACGTTAAAGCCCACAAAGAATAACTGACTCAGCCCAATAACCCAATCAAACCAGTTCATTCTTGTTTAATCCGGTACAATTCTTCAACTACTACGTACGATACGAGTCACCTTTGTATCGGATCGGTTCAGGAGCAACTGGTAAAGCTGAGATTGAGATCATCGGCATTTGGCAGACATCCCGTCGAGAAATCTCTGCTCCTGAGAATTTTTGATCGTATTTCGGATGCGAAACCCTACTACTACGGCTCGTATTGTTTGATCCTGGGAATCTCTCAGAAGGTTTTGTAACTCTACATGCATACATATATATATGTCAAATCGGCGTCTCAAAGTTTTTCGTCTGATCCGTTTTTCGAAACTCTTACAGCCTTGATTGCAATCGAAGTGTTCTGAAAATGGCGGAGGAGAGCAGCTTGGATGGTTCCGAAAAGGAAGAAATCGGTAGCTCAGGTGGTGGCTTTGGAGATTTGGCGTCAATGGACTCTATCGAGTCTCGATGGGTTATTCAAGAAGATGATGATTCGGAGAACGACGTCGAAGATGATGATGACGAATTCGACTGCACCGGACTGGAATCCGAGGATGAGGAGATAGCGGAACACCGCCTGATCCGTACCGGTCCGAGTGTTGACTCCTTCGACGTGGAAGCCCTTGAAGTTCCCGGTGCTTCAAGGAATGATTACGAGGTGATTGATGGTTTTGTATTTGTGCATATGAATGTATAACAAGTACATAGCATATCAGCATATAGCCATGGACAGGCACAGCGAGTGTAAACAAATGTTGGTAACTTAAACAAATACTCTCTTTGTAGCTGTTTTTACCGGAGCTACGAACTATAAAGCACCACTGACTAGGGAAGTGCCATAAGTGATTAAGTGAAAATTATTTCAACGATTCTTTGTGATGATTGTCGACTAGAAACCAGGAATCAGATATACTTTGTGATGAGTTAATATGCGATTCTCCCAAGTTGCTGTGATGGAGATAGGCTAATGATTCTATCATGTTGGGGGTTGTGGTTTCATATGTTTTCCTTAGTGATGGTTGTATCCTGAGATGGAAACTTCCAAGGGATGCACTGTCTGAGATCAGTGACTATGTGTTTTTTGATTCCCAAACTTAATCACGGCACTGCCTTAAGTTGTCTTTTTATGACTTATGGAGGAAATTTTTTCTTGAAGCTGCTACTACTCTTTTTTTTTTTTTTGAAAGTTGTGTAGAGATTAAGAATGATGGATGATATATTACTTGTTTATGTGAGCTAGTATTTTTCTCTACATAGTTGACCAAACTTCTATTTGTGTGTTTTTATTTTGCTAGGACCTGACCGTGGGAAGGAGAGTGTTGCTTGCATTCCAGACACTAGGGGTTGTCTTTGGAGATGTAGGAACCAGTCCATTGTATACGTTCAGTGTAATGTTCAGTAAATCACCTGTCCAAAAAAAAGAAGATGTCATTGGAGCATTGTCACTAGTGTTATACACCTTAATTTTGATCCCCCTTATTAAATATGTTCTTGTTGTTCTATGGGCAAATGATGACGGTGAAGGTATGCTTTGAACTATTCTGATCTCCTAGTTTGTGTCTTCTTTGAATCGCTTCCACACATACACTGCCAACTGCTTTGATTACTTGTGACATTTCAGGTGGGACCTTTGCGTTATACTCATTAATCTCTCGTCATGCCAAGATTAGTCTTATCCCAAATCAACTTCGCTCAGACGCCCGGATTTCAAGTTTTAGACTAAAGGTGCCTTGCCCTGAGCTTGAGAGATCATTGAAACTAAAAGAAAAACTTGAGAATTCACTAATTCTGAAGAAATTTATCCTCGTGCTAGTTCTTGCTGGAACTTCCATGGTGATTGCCGATGGGGTTGTTACTCCTGCTATGTCAGGTTCTTATTTAACCTCTTCTATTCATAGGCATGACTCTGTTGTATTGAACCGGGGGGGGGAATGAAACTTTTTGAATTACTTATTTGCATAATGCAGTAATGTCAGCTGTCGGTGGACTTAAGGTCGGAGTTGATGCAGTTGAGCAAGGTAATGCTGATGATAGTCTAATTAACTTTGAAGCTGTTCGGTGCTGGTTGTTTATTTTTGTCATTGTATTTGTGATTTTTCAGCTATATCTTGTTTCTCCTTTGCAGATCAAGTGGTGATGATTTCAGTTGCATTTCTGGTGATCCTGTTTAGTCTCCAAAAGTATGGGACGAGTAAGATGGGACTAGTTGTAGGTCCCGCCTTACTTCTATGGTTCTGCTGTCTTGCTGGTATCGGCATTTACAACCTCGTCAAATACGATAGCAGTGTTTATAGAGCATTTAACCCTATCCACATCTATTATTTCTTCAAGAGGAACTCTATAAATGCGTGGTATGCACTGGGAGGTTGCGTTCTCTGTGCTACAGGTAAATTTCTCAATTTTGCTGGATGGCTAGAATTTCATCAAAAATGAACTAGATTACTCTTTTAGCTAAGGCTAACAGAACCGAGTAAGCCGTTTTATGCTCAATACTCTGCCTAATTTTGTGATGCTTCCTTTGTTGTTTGTATATGTTAGATAACTTTTTTTTTTTATCGTTCAGGCTCAGAGGCATTGTTTGCAGACCTATGCTACTTCTCTGTTCGATCAGTCCAGGTAAATGAAGAGTGGAAATGGCCCTTGGCTCCTGATGTTTATTTTTTTCCTTTTTGAATGCTATTTGTGCTCTACTTTTCTGCTACTTAAATTTATTTCGTTGTTTTTTTTTTTTGCAGCTTACGTTTGTGTGTCTCGTCCTGCCGTGTCTCATGTTGGGCTATATGGGACAAGCTGCATACCTGATGGAGAATCATGCAGATGCTAGTCAAGCTTTCTTTTCATCTGTTCCAGGTAAAGTTCAGTTACTTCCTTCAATCAGTAATATCCATGCCTCTTTGGCGAACAGAACCACTTTGATACCACTGCAAAGGCTGTTTTCGTGGTGCGGCTTAGTGACTTATATTGAATACTAGTATCAGTTATTAACTCATCATACTGTTCTGCAGGTGCTGCATTCTGGCCGGTCATTTTCATAGCCAACGTTGCAGCTTTGATTGCCAGTCGCACAATGACGACTGCAACATTTTCGTGTATTAAACAGTCAACAGCTCTGGGTTGTTTCCCTCGTCTTAAGATTATTCACACTTCTCGGAAATTTATGGGTCAGATCTATATACCTGTCCTAAACTGGTTCCTGCTTGCCGTTTGCCTGGTCGTAGTCTGCTCAATCTCAAGTATCAATGAGATTGGAAATGCATATGGTAATAGCTGCTTTCTCTGTTTCCCTTTTTAGCTTCAGTAGTCCGATATGCCTCCCTTTTTTTGAATTTTTTGTTTCAATCTCCCAGGGATGGCTGAGCTTGGAGTGATGATGACAACGACAATTCTAGTGACGTTAATCATGCTTCTTATATGGCAGATCAACATCGTAATCGTGATTGCCTTTCTGATAGTTTTCCTCGGAGTGGAATTAATGTTTTTCTCGTCAGTTATAGCAAGTGTCGGGGATGGAAGCTGGATAATATTGGTTTTTGCCGTAATCATGTTTGGTATAATGTATGTTTGGAACTATGGAAGTAAGCTCAGGTATGAAACAGAAGTCCAAGAAAAGATGTCAATGGATTTGATGAGAGAACTTGGGTGCAACCTCGGAACAATAAGAGCTCCTGGTATCGGTTTGCTGTACAATGAGTTAGTGAAGGGCGTACCAGCAATATTTGGCCATTTTCTGACTACTCTTCCTGCAATCCATTCCATGGTGATTTTTGTCTGCATAAAATACGTCCCGGTACCAGTTGTACCGCAGAATGAGAGGTTCCTCTTCAGACGTGTCTGCACCAAAAGCTATCACTTATTCCGTTGCATTGCCAGGTCGGTCTATTTTTTTAACCTTTCACTGCTCAACTTTTTTTTGTGGTTTATAGCATTAGATAAGACTTTACGTAGAGATTCTTACTCCAAGTTTGTAATCCGAAATTTCCTTCACTTTCTTTGTATAACATTCAGAAGTACCCACTGTTGATTACAATCTGTTCCATTTTTGTTGCTGAAGAACCAATTATAAACACAGTTTGTGTTGATTTGATGAAGGTATGGTTACAAGGATGCAAGAAAGGAGAACCATCAAGCATTTGAGCAGCTACTGATTGAGAGTCTCGAGAAGTTTATTCGGAGAGAGGCTCAAGAACGTTCCCTGGAGAGCGACCGGAACGATGATTCAGACTCGGAGGAAGATTTCGCAGGTTCTAGAGTTGTGATTGGCCCCAACGGAAGCATGTACTCAATGGGCGTTCCTCTTCTCTCTGAGTACAGAGAGTTAAACAAACCGATCATGGAAATGAACACTTCTTCTGATCATACAAACCACCATCCCTTTGACGCATCGTCTGACTCCTCTGTATCTGAAGCGGAGCAAAGCCTGGAGAGAGAGTTATCGTTCATATACAAAGCGAAAGCATCAGGGGTTGTGTATCTTCTTGGACATGGTGATATAAGAGCAAGAAAAGATTCATGGTTCATCAAGAAGTTAGTCATAAATTACTTCTATGCATTCTTGAGGAAAAACTGCAGAAGAGGAATTGCAAATTTGAGTGTGCCTCAGTCGCATCTGATGCAGGTCGGCATGACATACATGGTCTGAGCTTCTTCTTTCTTCTTTTAAACATAGTTTCTTTTCCGTGTCCATAGATTTAATGTTTGTAAGCCGCGCGATGTTTCCGCATTGTTGTGAAGAATCTGAGTCTTTGGCTACTCAAATATATAGAGCAGGAAAAAGCTGAAGCCTATAATGATCGATTTCTCAGGAAATTTCATGGTTCCCGGAATACAATATCGGTATATTGTGTCATAGAACTCGGTAGTGTGCTCTGATTTATGAATCTGAAATACTTATTGATACGAGTTAACCTCAAAAGCCTTGACTCGAGAACTCAAGAAGAGAAATGTAAGTCCTCCAACTGCATTTTCATAGAAATGTCTGATGTTTACAATGTTACAATGATCAACGGTATAACTAGAGATCATTCTTAGAGTCTTTAGTCTTCTTCGGTCACACTGACGACATTTGAATCTCCACCGTCGGATCCGCCGCCGCAAGCGAGAAAGAGAGGGAAAAGACACTCTGACATGCGATATCAACATGTATCATACAGAGGACTGACGGACAAGACAACTCTAATGTGTAAACTTGTCAAATATCGATTGGACAAGATTCGTTGTTTATAAACAAGGCGGTTTTTTTTTTTGTTATCCTCGGTCTCCTTCCAATAAGATATTTTAAAAAAGAAAAAAACGCTTTCGCTTTCACACCTGGAAAAGCCCGAAAACGAAGGAAACATATAAGAACAAGCTTCTCAGTTCATGCATACTCAGATCGGTTAGGGTTCGTTGATACTCTTAGGGATTACGGAAGCTAGAGATCTCTTGTTGGATTATTGGGTTTATCTTCTTACGGCGGATCGCGAATCTTTTAAAGTTATTAGTCCTCCTCGGTTAGGTCTCTTTCGTTATCCAGTGTGTATTTCCCTCCCTCGTTTTGGTTCTTTTGCTTGCTTCGATTATTCATTAAAAAATGTTTTTATAGGGGTTTTGGGTGGCTTGGCTTGCTTTCTCCACGAGTGGGAAACGTTCAAGAGAAAAGGGCATAAAAAAGATTTAAAATCATAAATATCAACTTGTATTCTTAAATAAATAAACTATTATTAATTACATAAGAAGATTCGCCTTCAGCACCGACCGGAGTTCACGGCAAGGTTAAACATTAAAGTTAACACCCTGCGCACTATAGCATTTTTTCTTCTCCCAAATTGTCTCTCTCTCTCTCCTTTTTTTTCTCTTAAACCCTTCTAAAACCCTTCTCTCTCTCCTCCTGTGAGATCGCGTCATGTCGAATACGCTGACTTTGATTCAAAGCAATGCGTCGAATCCAAAGGCATGGGTAGTGATCGGCGTGACGGTTGCCGGGATCGTGATTCTGGCAGAGACCCGGAAGCGGCGACTTAAAGCCCTTAGAGAAGAGGACTTTGGTGCTTTCTTAGATCGTTTCGAGCTTCTTCCTTTTCCTCCGCCGCCTCCTCCTGCCGCCAAACAATCTCTTTCCGGTCTTACGTTCTCCATCTCCGACGCGTATGCCCCTATCTCTCTCATTTTCTTCGCTTATTTTTTGAGTCATCGATTTTGCTATTTAAACCCAAACAAAATTCCCTTTTCCTGTCGCGTCTTTCGAAAGATGGAAACGAATGTTGTGGTTCGTTTTTCTTCTTTATATAACGATCTCGCTTGAAAGTATTGAAATTTTGTGGTTGAGTTGAATATTTGAGTTGCTGAGACGAAGAAGTCATGTGCAATGAATTAAGAGAATTATTTTGGGGATATGGCTTTTCTGACAGGTTCGATGTTAAGGATTATATCACAGGATTTGGTAGTCCACAATGGAAGAAGACTCACGAGGCTGCTGAGGAAACTGCTGTGGTTGTGACAACGCTTTTGAAAAATGGAGCTACTTGTGTTGCCAAGACAATCATGGATGAGATGGGTTTTGGGTAATCTCCCCGTTTTTCTGAATTTCCTCCCATTTAATCTGTGCCCATGAAATGATTTTTTGATAATTGATCTGAAACAATTTGGGTTTTGGAATGTGAATTTTACAGGATCATTGGAGAAAACAAGCACTATGGCACTCCTATTAATCCATTGATGCCATCTAATGTTCCTGGAGGCTGTTCCAGTGGCTCAGCAGTTTCTGTTGGGGCTGAACTTGTTGACTTTGCACTTGGTATTGTTAATCTCTTTTCTTTTCTCTGTGCAATATATTTTTTTGGGATTACTTTTGGTTACCAATAGCATTTGTTTGTAGTAATCACTATATGCTTGATTTGCAGGGATCGACACCAGTGGCGGTGTCAGAGTCCCAGCATCATTTTGTGGTATTCTCGGCTTCCGGCCGTCTCAGGGGACTGTTTCTTCAGTTGGAGTTCTGCCCAATTCGCAGAGCCTAGAGACTGTTGGTAAATTACAATTCTTTTTCCCGTTTCTTTGAACATTGTTTAGCCAAGTATTACACTCAACGACTGGAAGCTTTTAGTTTCTATATTATCAAATCATACAAAGAATCCTTGTACCTGTCAAATTCGTTTTTTGTAATTTCAGTGGTAGATGTTACTCTATGCACCTTGCTTTTCTGATAAGTTTTTCTTTTGATTAACTCTGTAGGATGGTTTGCCCGTCACCCATCTGTTTTGTGTCAAGTTGGGCATGCCTTACTTAATCTGAGTGCGGTAACACATAAAAGGCAAAGATCTTTAATCTTTGCTGATGATTTATTTGAGCTCTCTGATATTCCTAAGAAAAAGTCAATGCATGTTGTCAGAAAGGCAATCGAAAATCTATCTGGCTGTAAGTTTGCAATATTATTGCTTCCTTCTATTTGCCCTTCTCCATATTTCTATCTTATGTCGCTTGACCACTGGCTTGTGCAGACCAGACTCCAAAACATATGAATTTTGGTCAGTATGTCGCTTCAAATGTGGCAAGTCTTGCGGAATTCTGTGCGCAATCTGGAAAATCGCAAAATTCAGCATCAACTTTAAAGGTCCTTTCATCTGTGATGTTATCAATACAAAGGTATTTAGAAGCTTGCTCTTTGTAAATTCACTCGTTTTTATCTTGAAAATTTTCTCCATATCAATACTATTTTCCCTCTCTCGTCGTTCCTTTTCAACTGGTACAATAAAAGATTGCTATTATCCTCTTTTTACTGGAGGTAACTAGTTTTCTTCTTAAATTGTGTTATATACGTTTATTGAATAAAAACAAGTTTTTCTTTCAACCAGGCATGAGTTCAAAACAAATCATGAAGAATGGTCGCAAACATGCAAATCGTTTCTTGGGCCACGATTCTCCAATGATGTTGTTACAGCTCTGAAGAGCCGAAATGAGAACATTAAATCTCTCTACAGAGTGAAAACTGAGATGCGGGCTACCATTCAGAGCCTTCTAAAGGTAACTTCCCATTTCAGAAATTTTAAATTCTCTCAATACTGTAACCTCAGTGTCTTGAGGACATTTTGCCACTGAAATAAAGAAAATTGGAGAGGTTGCATTGTTAAAGTTCATTTTTTGGGGGGATTCTACTCTGCTTTTGTAGCTCTATTGTATTATGATAAACATTATATATGGTATGTTATTACCAGGAAGATGGAATTCTGGTGATCCCCACAATTGCTGATCCCCCTCTGAAGCTTAATACAAAGAACAAGAACGCTGTCAATGAGTTTCTTGATCGAAATTACGCACTCTCAAGCATTGCTAGCATGTCTGGGTGTTGTCAGGTATATTTCGATTTCGTCTTTCTCACTTCCAATGGTCGTAGGACTCCCTTTTTGTTACTCTTGAGAGTTGATTAATATAACACAAATCTATATAAAAATTGTACAGGTTACAATTCCTTTGGGGAAACATGGTGACAGTCCAATTTCCGTGTCGTTTCTTGCTTACTATGGGGGTGATAAGTTCCTTCTCGATACAATTCTTGATGTATATGCATCCCTTCAGGACCAAGCCGATATTGCATCCAGCTTAGCTCCAGTGACTGACTCCAATGGTATGGAGGCTTCAGAAGTTATGAAGGAAAAGGTAAAAATTATCTCTTTCGTGCTAGCTTCTGAACAAGAAAACAAAGATTTTCCTGGTTTATTTGTTGACAATAGTGTATGTGGTTCTGATATGCTGTTGGAGTTGGAATGATCTAAAAATAAAGAAAGTTTCGATGGATAAATGTAATTCCAGGGAAATGCTGCATACAAGGGGCAACAATGGAATAAGGCAGTAAGTTTTTATACTGAAGCTATCAAATTGAATGGAGCAAATGCTACTTATTTTTGCAATAGAGCTGCAGCGTACTTGGAACTTGGCCGGTAATTACTCTCTTCATATCTTTCATTGATCGGAAGATAATTTGTTATTCTCTTCTGATCTGAGATTTTCCTTTAAAGCTTCCAACAAGCTGAAGAAGATTGTACCGAGGCTGTACGGATCGATAAGAAGGTGCGAACTTGATTACCTATTATTTCTCCATACTCCATTCTATTGCATAGTTTACTTTTGTTACATTGCGTTTTAGCAGGGCTCTGTTTGCAAGTACACACTTTAGCTGGATCATAAGTCTTCAAATAATTATTTTTATTTTTATTTCTTTTGGATTTAGAAACATAATATTTGTGAATTCTAGACCAAATGTACTATCTGCTAGGCTCGTTTCTGGTTAATTCTTGATAGCTGTTGAATTCAATTTCATCACCACTCATTCACTAAACAGTAGCCACGTATGTTCATAGACTTTTTAAGGAACTTGGAAGTTTGATTCTTTTAGTTATTGTATCTACAGAATGTAAAAGCCTATTTGAGACGAGGGACTGCTAGGGAATCACTTACACGATACAAGGAAGCTGCTGCAGGTAATTAAAACTAATCTCAGACTATGGATTTTATGAGAATCTCTTCATTTGATCTTCTTCGGTATCACATTTGAGAGACTTGTTCTTGTTGCAAATGTCAAAGATTGGTCGCATCTAGACGGTCAATCATAGATACATATAAACTGATTTTATTGTCACTTGTTATTTCAATTTTACTGTCTCTGGTATGGTTTTGGAGCGTACCATATGTTTACTATCACTGCAGATTTCAGGCACGCATTGGTCCTTGAACCCCAAAACAAGACGGCAAAGAATGCTGAGAAGCGACTCCGAAAACTCATGAGTTAAAGAGAGAAACGGAAAAACAGTTGTATTTTTTCGAACCCTTTCTTGTTCACCAATCTACCTTTTACTTGTCTAAAACCCTAAAAGGAAAGGTTTTGATTATTCAGTGATTAAAATAATTGTTTGGTTTATTTAATTCCGGTTACATCTGTACAGATTGGAATTGAACCGGTTACCTCTAAATTACTTAATCTGATGTTTGAATCTTTTTTTGTGCTCATCTGTTTTCAATACGGTGCTTTATACAATTATAAAATCCAACAGGTCCTTTTGCTGCAATTTCGCAAGTTATACGGACGGACAACAAAAGTCACGTTTAATTTGAATTTTCTATAAATAACAGAAATCAGCTTTTTCTCTTTTCCGTTTACTCAAAATTGTTTTTATTTTTTATTTCAAAAATGTTTGATCATCTGAAACTGTTGCGATGCTTCAGCTTCACGGCGTCGCGTGATTGGTTATTCAGGCAATCATTCGCAAACGCCGGTCTCCGTTCCGTCATCACCGATCTCTCCCACGGTAATTCAATCGCATCGACGGCTATGCATTGTTGGATCCCTAAATCCCCAAATAGATCTAAACCTAATCTCCTCCTCGTCCACGGCTTCGGAGCAAACGCAATGTGGCAATACGGCGAACATCTCCGAGCTTTCACAGGCCGATTCAACGTTTACGTCCCGGATCTCCTCTTCTTCGGATTATCTTCCACATCGGAACCGAACCGGTCCGAATCGTTCCAGGCTAGATGTCTGATGAGGCTAATGGAAGCGCACGGAGTGCAGAGGATGGACATTGTGGGGATTAGCTACGGTGGATTCGTTGGGTACAGTTTAGCGGCGCAGTTTCCGGAGAAAGTAGAGAAGCTGGTGCTATGCTGCGCGGGGGTTTGCCTGGAGGAGAAAGATATGGAGGATGGATTGTTCAAGGTTCCGAATCTAGAAGAAGCCACCGGAATTCTGATTCCTCAGACGCCGGAAAAGCTTAAGGAACTCATTAGATTCTCTTTCGTCAAGCCAATCAAAGGTGTCCCATCGTTTTTTCTGTGGGATTTTATCGATGTAAGCTCTTTCTTTCTTTCTTCTTTTGTTTGTTTGTTTGATTCATTTTTTGAGCATTTGTGTTTGTTATATTCATTTTTTAAAAAAAAAATGTGAAAAGGTAATGTGTACGGAGTTTGTAGAGGAGAAGAGAGATTTGATCAAATCAATACTCAAAGATCGGAGACTTTCTGATCTTCCTCGGATCAAACAGGTTTGAAACTACACTTCTTTTTAGCCTTCTTGTTGTTATGTCAATTTTTTTTTAAAAAAAAATGTTTTTTTTTTGGGTTAAATTAGAAATCTTTGATCATATGGGGAGAAGAAGATCAAATATTTCCACTTGAACTTGGTTACAGATTAAAAAGGTAAATTCAGATATTACCATTTTCGTATATTTATATTTATAATATAATAAAAAAAATGGTGAAACAGACATATAGGAGAAAATGCAGAATTGGTGGTGATTAAGAAAGCAGGACATGCTGTGAATTTGGAGAAGTCCAAAGAGTTCCTCAATCACTTGAAATCTTTTCTCCTTGACTCTTTGTGAACTACTCTTTTTTTTTATATAGATTGATATCCAATTTTTTACACTATTTTTCATTACTCTATTTGTTATTTAATTATTTTTTTTTACAACCAAAAATTGATGATCTACAATAAGCGATTCAATCCACAACAGACCGAGTCTGCTGAGACAATTTCTTAACTTCCAATAATTTTTGATAAATTAACAATAAAAACTTGAAATAATGTGTAACTAAAAAAAAAAAAGTTGAAACAAACATGTATGAAAAGTGGAAACGTTCTTTTCTGCATCCGGTTCCTACAAAGAAAACCAAAAAAAAAACGATTAAATAATTATAGGCCTAAATAAATGGGCTATATATATATTTGACTAAATGGGCTTTTAAGAAAATAACTCTTAGAAAATTGTTTATTCGATTGTTAATTTATAGGATTTGGTTTGCTTTAGAGAGGATAATAATATATTGGTAAAACTCAAAAATTAATAATGTAACCATAATCCTTTTTATTCATATTTTTTTATCATGCTTCAGTTTTATATGGCTCCCCTATGAAGGCTCGTCGAATTACAAAGGGAAGATTCCAAAAAAGTTGACTCTTACATTGCATGAGAAGAGAACCAATCTGTGTATAGAGATTAATTAGTCAACATGAGAAGCTGGTCGGTCGGTCGGTCGGTCGGCGGCAAGCAATATAAGACCAACGTACCTCACAAGATTAATAATTGATTAACAAACCCAACTTATCCAAACATTATGCATAAATATACTAATTTATTTATTACGACTTTTGCTTAAAAAAACAGTGATAAACCATTATATTATTTCATGAATGATTACTTTGTTAAAAATTTCACTAATGTTGTTGCTTAACTAATCTACTTAGTGGCACTTCTGAAGGACTTTGACATATTTAATATTATAGTTATCTATATTAAGTATGTTTATTTTAAAAAAAACTTTTGTTGGCTCAGGCATTGGTGGTGGAATTATGTAATTAAGTAAAAAGAAATTAATTGATTTATTGTGGTATTGGCTGCTTGTGCGGACTAATAATTATTGAAGCTCTTGTGGGTTTGATAAAATTGCCGGCAACCGCCGAATGCAGACGAATACTAGTGACGAATAATAATAATAATCAGAGGACAAGAAGATTCAACTTAAGACGACTGACCCTTATCTATATATTTTATTATATATAATTTGTTAATAATTTGATTGGACTTACAATTACTTTCGCTAGTCTTTTTCAGTATCTCTTGTCGATAGAAAAGTTTCATTATTGTAGCTGTTGAACCAGTGTCGTTGTCACCTTATAAGTGTGTTCATTTCAACTTTTGCACTAAAATTACGATGACTTCGATTTTTTTTTGTTTGTGTTTGTTTTAGCGTTTGTATGTTATAGCATTACGTTTTTAAATGAAACAACATTTTTACAGCTTCGATTGAAATTACTGCATACTTTGTTGCTACAAACGGAAGGAAAAACTTTACTTCGCGTCCGGTCTTTTTACTTCTATTTTTCAAAGACAACAAAAATTAATTAAAATTTATAACTTCTAACGTGATCTTTAAAACTTTTCAGCGCAATTTTGAAACCACTCAATATAATCAACATGTTTCATGCTTTTATTTCTGTTTCGTATATATATATATGCATGCTCCATCTTCTACGTTCTTTGACCAGAAAAAAGGGAAAAAGAGAAAGACAATGATTCAAGTGGGCATGCATGCAACATTTGCCATAATAAGAGTATTACGTTTACCCTCAAAAGTCAAAAGTTAGGTTATGGAGAGCAATGGGTATGTCACACTATATTCGACTTGGTTTGCTAACTTTAATTGACTTCGCCGACATATATACATATGCATAATTATCTCATATCTCATATATATATGGTCCCCTTTCAAAATTTCATATCTGTTTCACTAAGTAGATATATATATATATAATCAAATAATAATTGTTAAATATATATAATAAATTAATAATAATAACTCAAACAAAATGCTATAAAACCACTTCAAAATATATAAAAGGTATGTGTTGCCTTTTAACCTATAATATAGTTGTTCATTCATTTTATTTGTCTCATTTCTGTGATGTTCCAGTTAGCAATTAGAACTTAAAACATGTTTTTTGTTGTAAACTTCTCATTCTCAATCTATCATATGATCTCCATTGTTCCATTTGGAATTTCCTTTCACTCCTTCTTACAGTCGATCGGCCAATTTATAATGACCACGCATTAAATAAATTAATAATATTTACACACGCTTCTTCTTTTTTTCTTTAACCATTATTACACATGCTTTGAGACAGATCAAATATAAAGAGAGAAACATCTATAATATTAAAATCATCAAAGACGTTGGGATAAATAGTGTTTGTTAGGCAAAAGCAAGTAACTAATTAAGTTCCAGGTTCAAATCGAATTACGTATTGTTTGGTTATTTATTTACCGGTTTCAATCTGTCTCCACTGCATAGTAGTTTGTTAATTTTTTTTGTTTTTGTTAAAATAAATTAGTCCTGGTTCTTCTTAATCAATTGTTTGTAGATTTCCAATTGGATGAAACTACAGTTAATGAGTTAGCTATGTTAGGTCATACGTAGCTACCAATTGATTGTTTTTTAAGTTAGGTCATATGTTCGCATCTATGAACGAGCTCGTGCATTATGTATATAATTGCTCGTTTCACGTATATTTTGTCGCTTTCACAAGCACATTGAGACATAAAGCGTGTGACATTTTCATGCCAACAAAGCATTGCAAGGCGTTGGTATTATTTCATATTTTCGCCGCCTTTTAATCAGTTTTTAGCCCTACGAATCACACTGGCAACTACATATACCTATCAACACGCACGCTCATCACACCAAAAACACATTAATTGTTATGACTTGGTGACAAACATTTAGCTTTCAAATAAGCCGAATCCAAGTTGTATTGGTTCATATCCATATCACTATATTGGTTGGAGATTTTATATTAATTAACCAGAGCCCACAATAATGGAAATTTGAAGAAAACACATTATTTAAAATAATCGAAATTAATGGAAAATTATTTGATGAAAGACAATATTGTGACGTAAGTTAGTCTAACCTAAAACTCTGATCATCATATGAAAATATCTAACAAAAGAAAATATAATGATTTGTCATCTGACATAATTTTTGTTCTAAGAAGTAACATTTCTAATAAAAGCCTGTTTATCAAATTCACATACTTGGATTATTTTTCATTAATATACACTGACAAAATTCTGTTCAAAGGTGAAAAAATAATATAAATCTGTTCAAGCGGTAACTCTAAGAGCATAGTTTCTTAAACACATTTTAATAAATAAAAAAAAAGTATGAGAGAAAGCATGAAAAAATTAGAAATCCATTCTTAATTTGGAGTTTTAGAAAATGATTAAGAAACCCACTTTACACTTGTCACTTTATTAATAGGTCAATTTTTTAATAAGTTTTTTTATTTAATTAAATTGTAAAATTTTATTAAAATATTAATTTAGTTGTGATAAGAAACCGCTCACGGTGTTTAACCGTGTCCTAATTACCTTTCTACGAATGATGAAAACCCTCGTGGTAATACAAAGGCAGAGGCAGAGCTGAAATAAAATGAAATTACAGTTAAACCTCTATAAATGAATACCATTGGGACCAATAAAAAATATTCGTTTAGCAAAATTATTTATTTATCGATAAATAAATATATTATTTATTTATTGATAAATGAATTTTTATATATTTATTTATCGATAAATGAATTTTTATTCATTTAAATAATATTTTTGCACATCTAGAAATTTGAAAAATACAAATTAAAAAAAGTTTTCTAAAATTAGAAAAATAAAGTTTTCTAAAACTATGAAAATGAAGTTTTCTATATTGATGTAGAATTAGGAAAAAAAAGTCTTGTAGTTCTTAAAATTCAATATAACATATATAAATATAAATATTAATGATGAATTATATCACATAAGAAAGAAGTAACGATAATGATGTCGTTATGGAATTGTGACGATAAAGTTATTGAGTCTTTACTAAATTATGAGAATAATCTAAAACCAGATGATAGTAGTGTCATATCAAATGTGTCATCAAAAGAAGTATATCAAGCAGTTATTACCTTATGGAACTACTTTTTTCAACACGAGTAAGATATTCACAAAGTTTTGTTTGTGATATAAAAAACCTAGATGAGAAGAATTTTGGTAGAAAATAAACAAAAAACTATAGATTCCTTTTTTGTAAAAAATGACTTATTGTACGAATATTGTTAATTGAACAATAAATCTTTTTAATATATATATATATCTAATGAAATGTTATGATTATTCATTTATATTTACATATGACATTTAAGGATTTTACAAAAATATTCATTAATATATTTAACGAAATTATTCATTTAACCCATTAGTCTAAGTTAAAACCGAAAAAAATTATTCATTTATCGAGGTTATTCATTTATAGAAATTTAAATGTATTACCAATCTTATACCTCTCACCCAAGTTCTGAGTTCTGACAATGTGAAGTAAATTTTATTTCCAGGTTTTTGTAAGTATTCTGACAATGTGAAGTAAATTTTATTTCCAGGTTTTCATAAACGTACTTACATGTCGGACCCACAAGACTCATCTTCCTCGTATGTCGTGCCTTGACGTTAGAAATCGTACGGCTCTGCCTTCTACCGTGGGTTTAAATATGATTTTACAAGTTGTAATAGAATGATCAATTTTCTTAGTTAACTCGACGGACCCTCTATAGTTTGGATTGATAATACTAGTTGTGAAATAGAACAAACGTGTTGCATTAATTATTTATGAGGTAACATTAATTTAACTAAAGATGGTATTATACTTAATGTACAATTCTGGTTAGAAACAATATCATTTTTGCATAATAATGTGAAACAAACAAATTATGGAATACTGAAAACAATGAGTTAATATGTCCATGTCCAATATTTGTTGTTATGTGGTTCGATTAAATCCATAGGTTGGAAGTATATATATCCTTTTGGAATCTATTGTTCGACCAATCTTATTAGCTACATTGTCTGAATGAGTTTTGTTTTAAGAGAAATATCAAAATGAAACTGATAACTTTGAGTATGGTTAAGGATAATAAGCGATATTTATCTTTCTCAAATAAATAATAATAATAACATATTATAATCTAAAATATTTAAACATTAAAATTTAAATTTTAAACTCTAAACATTAAAATCTGAATCAAAGAGTAGTAAATATAAATTAATTAGAATAAAATATTTTTAAACACTAAATTTTAAACGATAAAATATAAATCACGAACTTTAAATGCTAAATCATAATCAATGATTAGTTAATCCAAATTTATTTGTGTATAATATTTTTAAATTAGCTTTGTTAATTAACTTTAAATTTTTATAATACTATTTTGAAACAGTCTTAATTTTTTTATATATTAATATAATTTCTCATGTTTTCATTCTGTAAAATTATTGTTCATCTATTTTATTTGATTTATCGATTTTCACATCTAATTAACTATTAAATTGACAAATATACTCTAATTGTGATATCTATAAACTGAACAAAGTTTACAAATTAATAAATAAAAAAAGAAAAAACCATAACAAAAGATGATTTATGTAAATGCCATTAATAATTAAATGCATGGGTAAATGGTAAAAACATAAGGTGAAAATGTTATTAACTTAGATACAATTTTTTGGATGTTAGATTTGCATATTTTCTGCAAAAAAAGGTTAGTATCATTGAATGCACAAAAAGGTGTATATAGAAAGATGCAACATTCTAGAATTTAGAGAAAAGAAAAAAAGATAGTAAAGGCATATAAACAAAGAAGGTGAATAAGTAAAGATAAAGAGATTTCAAAAAAAAAAAAAAAAAAAAAAAGGGAAAGGCTAAAGAAACAGAAGAAGAGTGGACCACGCAGATGTGAGGCAATAATTGATGTAGAAAAGTGAGTGGTTCGTACGCCTTAACCAAGCTACTGAGACTACTCCTGCTCAATCAATACCTTTGGATTGAAGTCCCTACACTCGTTGTAAGGAAACAAATGTTCTTTGGTTTCCTAAAAACATTAGATTTTGAAGATACTAGTTGTGGAGACACCATCCTTTTTTTTAATTTTGGTTCTGATATGAATATGAACTTGAACATTTGTTTTCTGTGTATTCGTTGAGATTTTGGTTTTGTGAATTGGTTGAGTTGGTGATTCCAAGCTTTTGTAAATGATTATCAAATGTAAAGGAAACTTGGTGCGTTCGAAAACGTAGAAAATGGAACTGTCCTTCAACATTTAGAAAGGAAATTGTTTTTAAATTTATTGAATAATTCAACTTTATTTTATTGAATAATTCAACATTTTTTGAATAACTTCAGACGCTAACTTTTCAATGTAAATAGTATTAATTTTATCCGGATATGCACGGAAGGGTTCATCACATTTATTTTTTAATATTTATTTGAAATTAATTTAATACATGTTTATGGAAACTACCACGTCACCCTAGAAGAACCTCACTACAGGCTGTCGAATACACTTGCGTGAACCAATTATGTATATCCACGTGGCCTACGTTGACACGGACGCTCTCCGCATTCTACAGCTGTACCCCGTTTAAAATTTCCGATATAAATACAATCTTTCGGTGGTTTCCGTAAACCTCAAATTAAAAACAAAACCTCTCTCTCTCTGCCATTTCTCTGTTCTCCCCCTATGGCCTATACTTACCGTTTTGCTCTTCTTCTCGTTCTCCTCTCCGCCACCGTCGCCTTCTCCTCCGCCGAGTTGGTCGAGCAGCAACCTCTAGTGCTCACGTACCACAACGGCATTCTCTTGAAAGGAAACGTCACTCTCAATCTCGTTTGGTACGGAAAATTCACTCCCATCCAACGGTCCGTTATCGTTGATTTTATCCGCTCTCTCAATTCCGCAGCCGCAGCAAAAGTTCCATCCGTCGCATCGTGGTGGAGGACGACGGAGAATTACAAAGGCGGCGCGTCAACGATCATTGTCGGTAAACAGCTCCTCCTCGAGAACTACCCTCTCGGAAAATCCTTAAAAAGTCCTTACCTCCGTGCACTATCAAGCAAACTTAGCGGAGGCGGAGTTCGGTCGATAACCGTCGTTTTAACGGCGAAAGACGTCACCGTTGAGGGATTTTGTATGAATCGATGCGGGACACACGGGTCGAAGTCACGTTCCGCTAACGGTGGAACTTACGTCTGGGTCGGAAACTCTGAAACGCAGTGTCCTGGCTACTGCGCGTGGCCGTTTCATCAGCCGATCTACGGACCTCAGTCACCGCCGTTAATCGCGCCCAATGGTGATGTCGGGGTTGACGGAATGATTATAAACCTCGCGACACTACTGGTTAACACCGTCACGAATCCGTTTAAAAGCGGTTACTTTAATGGGGCTCAAGAAGCCGTCTCGGCCTGTACCGGGATATTTGGGTCCGGTGCTTACCCGGGTTACGCGGGTCGGGTTCTCGTGGACAAGACTAGCGGAGCGAGTTACAACGCTTTGGGTCTCGCCGGTAGGAAATATCTTTTACCAGCGATGTGGGACCCTCAGACTTCGAAGTGTAAGACTTTGGTTTAATTTAGAGGTAATAAAAGAGACACATGGGAAGAATCAATGGAGATTGGCGAATTAAAGCTTATTGGGAGCCAAAGAAAGTTGTCGATATATCTGTCGCGTCTGGTTCGGGGTTAGGGAAGGGGTTGTGTTTCTTTTGTCTTTTTGTGTGACGTGTACATTCGATCCTGGATAGATAGATATATGTGAAGGACAGATTCATATATCTATTTTAATGAGGATAATAAAACAGATTTGTAGTTTCCCCTAAAAAACTTATAACCTTAAATTAATAATTTTGTTGTCACCAAAGGAATCAAAATTTTTAGATAAGGGAGAATGGATTAAGAAAGTAATTATCCTGTATTAATACGGTAAAAAAATGGAGCATTAAAAATAAAAATAATGTAAAGGGAGATTAGAGAAGAAAGGAGTTAGCTTATAGGTATTGGTGATGTTGGGACTTGTGGGGGATATGAGAACATAAGACTTTTTCACCTTTAATAAAAGCTAAAGCTTATAGGTATTGACGAATTGCTTCGTAATATAAAGGGTATATAATTAGTGTTTAATCATTTTGTTTTTATCATCCACTTTTTCCACCGATCTCACCTTTTTCGGGTAACTTAAACTAAATTATCCCAGAAATTTTTTAAATATGATCAGTAAGTTGGTGTTTAGTGCTTCGAGCAGGCTTTGTCGAATCATTGGTTTTTACTGACTTAGCAAAAACATAACCCATACATGAAATGAAACATCTGTACATAACTATGGATTCTTAAGATGCCCTTTCTCGACTTTAATTATACACAAACCAAACTATTATTACATATATTAGTATATACTTATATTATCATTAATCATGCAAGAGAATTCACTATATAGATGCCCTTTTACGTTCTTCGGCCATTCATCTATGGATTCTTGTTCGAACCACTCCAAGTTTCCTCAGAAACACTCGTGTTTTTCACATGAACCTCTTTAACCGTTGCGGTAGATTTTGTCTCTTCAGTCTTCGGAGAACCGCCGCTACCACCGGGAAAAGGAAAGCTCGGGATCCACGAAGGAACTTCAAATTTAGGCTCTTCGGGCTCCTCTGGCTCCTCAGGAATCTCAGGCTCCTCAGGAACCTCAGGCTCTTCTGGAATCTCCGCCTCCTCCGGCAACGGCAACTTAGGCTCGTCTAGAATCTCCGGCACCTCAAGCTTTTTATATTGTGTAATTTTTGTGATCTCTTCTTGCACCAGAGAGTGACCTACTCTAGTAGCAAAACTATGCGTAGCAAACAAAAAGAACGACGAGATAAAGATAAGAAAAAAGACGGAAGAGGCGAGAATAGGATTGCGAAGACTAATCATCTTTTGTGATATGATTCCTCTTTCTTGAACGGATGTTTTGGTACTGCGTTACAAGAACGGGTTCTTAAATAATACTGTGTGGAGAGAGAGCTCTTAGAATGTAGATTTCGTAAGAGTCAAAAGATTTGGTGAGAAGAACTCTTTGCACGATTGTGAATAATGTGATGTTAGTCTTCAACAAACTCACCTAATTTTTCATTTTTACCTTTTATATGTATAATAACCCCTTTTAGTTTTAGTTGGGAACTTATTTTTTACGTGTTCAAGTTATAAATATTAGACATTACAAGATGAGCTTATATGATGGATAAATCAACCTCATCTGCCTAGTCAAAACGAACGATAGATGAAACAGTTCGGCCTCTATATTGTTGTACTAGCCAAATTTTATTATAACGATTTTCATGTATTCTTTATATTCCTATGTTTAGACACTGGATTATTCTTCTAAATCTTGAATTTCCCTGTGCAATCTTTATAGATACGTTTTATTGATTTTCGTCAAACACATAACTGAGAAATTAGACCTTAGTATCAGTATATATATGTAACCTTTGTACCGTAACATGTCATAAATAAGTAACACAATCCATTAAAAAAGGTATATCAAATACAAAGAGATTTGTATGTATGAAACATACAAATGTAACAGAATACAAGTATAAGTGTATCAAAAACGAAAAAGACGTATGGCTATGATGAGGACAAACCATAAAGATATGGTTCACTAGGAAAGGATGATGCATGAGATAGACAGACAGCAAGTGTATGTATATCTCTGCAAATAGACAAACAAGAAAAGGGTGATATAATAATTAAGATAATGAGGTGGGCCTTAAAGTAAGTGGGCCTTCATCTGGTTCAGTAGGCTCAGTAAGTTCCAGGAACTTTTGGGAATTCCGGCAACTTGGGAACTTCAGGCAACTTTGGTAGCTCTGGCTTTGGAATCTCCGGCATTTTTGGAACCTCAGGTTTCGGAATCTCTGGAACTTTCGGAACATCAGGTTTTGAAACCTCTGGAATGGTCGGCAATTCGGGTTTCGGAATCTCCGGCAACTTAGGAGCCTCAGGCTTTGGAATCTCCGGCATCTTTGGTAGCTCCGGCTTCTGAATCTCCGGGACCTTTGGCAACTCGAGCTTTGGAATCTCCGGCATCTTTGGTAGCTCGGGCTTCTGAATCTCTGGCACCTTCGGCAACTCGGGCTTAGGAATCTCCGGCATCTTCGGTAGCTCCGGCTTCTGAATCTCTGGTACCTTTGGCAACTCGGGCTGAGGAATCTCCGGCAACTTTGGTAGCTCCGGCTTTGGAATCTCCGGCACCTTTGGTAACTCGGGTTTTGGAACCTCCGGCAACTTAGGAGCCTCAGGCTTCGGAGTCTCCATCAACTTAGGCACCTCAGGCTTCGGAACTTCCGGCAGCTTTGGCAATTCCGGCTTCGAAATCTCCGGAAACTTGGGCATTTCGGGTTTCGGAATCTCCGGGAACTTAGGCAACTCAGGCTTAGGAATCTCCGGCAATTTGGCTTCCTCGGGCTTGGGAATCTCTGGCATTTTTGGTAACTCAGGCTTCGGAAATTCTGGAATCTTGGGCAATTCAGGCTTTGGGAATTCAGGTAACTTGGGCATCTCTGGTTTAGAGAGCTCCGGCAACTTGGGAACTTCGAATTTCGGTAGCTCCGGATGAGGTAGTTCAGGCAATTTTGGTATCTCCGGTTTAGGACTCTCCTCCACTAACCGGCGAGCTCCGACTGGAATCGGATCAGCGAGCAATGCAATAAGACAGATGATCATAATTGGTGATGAGAGGAGAAGAGCAAAGAGACTCTTCTTCATCAGTGCCATGTCTGCTTGCTTGAGAAGTTTTGCCTTCTTCTGTTATGCTTCTTTTGCTTTGTGATGTTTGTTTGTTGTTGGTTTGTGATGACGATATTTTGGTCGTTGATTCGAATGGCTATTTAATGGTGTTTCGAGGAAGAAGAAAGATGGAGTTTGGTGGGAAAAATGTGTACAGACTTTTTGATTCAAACAGTTCGTTTAACCTCTCTATCTGTATATCTACATTGTCATTTTCAATCTAGTTGAATTTTAGGTCCTAGAGTTTACGTGTTCATGTTTTTGTTACACGTATTAATCTTAAAAAGGCTTAAACTTTGTAAACTCGTAGAACCCAATCTTGAAATTAGTCATCAATTAATACAAAGTTTATTTATAAAAAAAATTATTAGAAAATCAAGATTGATCAGTTATGCGTCTTGAAAATTTATATTCAGTTGTGTTGATTATGATTAATCAAAGCTAGTTCCAAGATTAACTTTTGGCACATAAATTTGGTAAATTTGCAAGTATGAAAAGGCCATTAAAAAAGATGTTTAGGTTTTGGCCGGTAATCTACACATCGACTTAGATCCATCTTCGTTGTGTGTGTAGGTTATGTTCTTGTCATCAAAGTCGTAGATGTGTCAAAGTTACAAAAGAAAAGTTACAGAATAAAACTCAAATCGGTACTCGGTAACAAACATTCTTTCAAATAAATGCTTACTCAGTTACTTGTTCTTTCATCAAGTGCTGGAAAACAAAAAAAGACTTTGCCCTTGGTTCTTTTTTAGCTGGTGAAACAAGATTGCAACCAAATCAAGCCCTTTCCACCATAAATAAAACATTCTGCTAATTCTGTTACATCTTCTAGTCTCAGACAAGAAATGTGAATACCTTACTCAAATCTCCATCGCAACCAAAATAAATGCCTAGTTTTTTTTTTTAAGCTCTATTAAGCAGACAAAGCTGGTTTTTGGATATAATACATAAGATTATATACCAAAAGCGCAATTCACGCCAAAATACATCAACAGATTTATCTACATTGATTCCATAAACGTATCAAAACTACATCATTTTCTACTACTGGTATATACATCAACTAGCAATACATAAAACCCGAGGCCCAAAAAGGCAACCACAAAACAAACAAGGGACCGAATAAAAGGCCTTACTTTCACTAAGTAGCCTTGACCTTACCATCTGCATCAACGTAAAGTACTAACAGACTATTGAAGAACTCATCAAGTTCCTAAACGAAACCCAATCCCTTCGATATCATCCTCCTTTCTTATTTTTCTTTGCATCACCTCTCCAATCATCATCATCATCATCATCAGATATTGTAATGTATAAGTCAACACCATCATTGTCTTCATAGTTTATTGGAGCAGGAGCTTTAATATTTGCTTTCTGATCAGAGCTTTGTACAGGGCAGACAAAGAGAGGTGAAAGTGGCGACCAACCAGAGCCAGAGGTCTTAGCATCACCTGAAAAAGCTAATGGGAACATAGCCCATGAACAGAAAAAGTAAAGGCCTTCTCCATTACTCTCCACCGGTGGCGTCTCCGTCTTAACCGCTTCAAACGTTCTCCTACATTGCTGACACCTCAATGCGCATTCTTCGTAACCCTTAGGGTATTCAAAAAGCGCAAAGCAGTATGGACAAGCGGTCCAAAAGCTCGTAGCCATCTCCGAGGTCTCAGCTTGACTCTGCAATGGCGAATCCTGGTTCCACTGAGATTGCTCCGATTTGCTATGGGGTTTACCGAGTTGACCAGTTTGCCTCAGCTGCAACTCTCGATCGTACATTGATTTCCTGGGAGGGTCAGAGAGGACGCACCAAGCATCAGAGACGAGCTTAAGCGCCTGATCGGCGAAAGGGAGACGATTAACAGTGGGATTGAGGAGAAGAGCGAGTCTACGGTACTGAATGGCGATGTGTTCGAGGTTATGGGTTAGACGGGCGAGTCGAAGTACCGCGTACCAGTCAGGTAATCTCGAGTCTTCGACGGTAGATTCTCCGGCGAGAAGAGTGTCGGAGATGGCGAGGATATAGTCCGCGGCATGTGTTCGGGAGGGGTCGGCTTCGCATGCGCGGATCGCGAATGTCTTTGCTCCATGGAAGTCACTTGAGGCCAAAAGCTTCTCCGATATAACAAGCCACTGCTCCACCTCCGCTCTGTTACCATCGCCGCCTACCATGTCTCCGTTTCTCCCTTTTGCAACACTTTTTTGTTTTGTTTTGGTTAAATACAAAACAGAGCTACTTTGCTAGTGGACCAACAAGTTACTGTCTCTTCACAATGTCTACATTATTGGTAGTATGAATAGAGAAATGGGTCACTATGACTATTTTCGTCATTTCAGTGGTTTAACCGGTACCCAGTACCAGACCTACCTTAACCGGTTCGACTAAACTAGTACAGCATACCAGTGATTATTAATTATAGAGTTGATTCTCAAAGTTATGGTTCGTCTGAATATAGTAAATTTTTAGGAACCAATTTTTTCCCCTAAAAATACGTTTTTTAATAATGAACGTCAAAATTTCTCATGGCGTTAAACGGTAAAATCGGAGGTGGTGGTGGTAAGACTGTGTTAATAGCCACAAATCACCCTCTATTTCTTTTTCTTCCAACACAGTTTTTTTTCTTTCAATAAAACATAATTTATTAGAGATCGGAGAAGAATTAAAGACGATCGATAATAGAGATAGAAATCGTTTGTAACAATGGATGAAGAGTATGATGTGATTGTTCTTGGGACTGGTCTCAAGGAGTGTATCCTTAGTGGTCTCCTCTCTGTCGATGGCCTCAAGGTACTCTCATTCACCATCTTCTTTCACAATTTACTTTCAAGTTTTAGCTTGTTTTTGTGCATTACTTTCATATAAAGCTTAGTTTTTACTTTTAGTTCTGGCTTTTGTTTTATATAGTTATGACTGTGATGTCAAATCAATTGTTACATACATTAACGGTGAAATATCATGATCCAACCATAACTTTTTTGACCTTTGAACGAGTTTTTGTTACCGCTAAAGAAGAAACGAAACTTTGTTTCATAGATCATTAACGATGGTATACCAGATGACTAGTTTGAAATGTGTTATTTTGGAAACACATACATAATAAGTTATCTTACAAGTATGTGAAATCATTGACGCAATTTTCTTTTTCCTTTGTTCGAAAATATAAATAGGTACTGCATATGGATAGAAACGACTACTATGGAGGAGAATCAACCTCTCTTAACCTCACTCAGCTATGGAAGCGTTTCAGGGGAAGTGACACTCCTCAAGAAAATCTTGGAGCAAGTAGAGAGTACAATGTCGATATGATCCCAAAGGTACATATATCGAAATTCAAATATATTTGTGAATATCAGAATACAGAAAAATATGTAACGTGGATTAATGGAGAATATGGTTTCTTGATCTGCAGTTCATAATGGCTAATGGACTCCTTGTTCAAACCCTAATTCACACGGATGTCACCAAGTATCTTAACTTCAAAGCCGTAGATGGTAGCTTCGTTTACAATAAGGGCAAGGTAGTAACTGAGTCTATTTTACCTTTTAAAAAAAAAAGTTAATTACTTTGAGATTTTGATCATTCGTGTCGTGCAAATGTCAGATCTATAAAGTCCCAGCCACTGATGTGGAAGCCCTAAAATCGCCATTGATGGGTCTGTTCGAGAAACGACGTGCAAGAAAGTTCTTTATCTATGTGCAAGACTACGATGAGAAGGATCCTAAGTCTCACGAAGGACTTGACCTTAGCAAAGTCACTGCTAGAGAGATAATCTCGTACGTAGAGCATATGTTATTCCATCTCAAGTAATTTCATCATAGTTTCTTACGTTACACGCTTTGTCTCTGTTCTTTGTTTCCCCAATAGGAAGTATGGACTTGAAGATGATACAATCGACTTCATTGGCCATGCCTTAGCGCTTCACAATGACGATGAATACTTGGATCAACCGGCCATTGATTTTGTTAAGAGAATCAAGGTAAAGTGTTTTCTTTTCTCGTGAACAAGGAAGTGTTCTGATCTCAATGTCATTTTATTGTTTTGTTATGTGGTAAAGCTCTACGCGGAATCATTGGCTCGATTCCAAGGAGGATCTCCTTACATTTACCCATTGTACGGTCTAGGAGAGTTACCACAGGTCCGTGTTCACCTTATTCTCAGGAAACATCGATCTCAGGTTTCCTCTTAATTTAGGACCCTTTT
The DNA here is from genome assembly GCA_039880935.1 of Streptanthus diversifolius. Classification (NCBI taxonomy): domain Eukaryota; kingdom Viridiplantae; phylum Streptophyta; class Magnoliopsida; order Brassicales; family Brassicaceae; genus Streptanthus; species Streptanthus diversifolius. The sequence continues at coordinate 22,743,838 of JAXGFM010000010.1, read as the reverse complement.
CTACGTCTCAAATCTGTGTTTCTTTCCTCAGGCTTTTGCGCGTTTGAGCGCTGTGTATGGAGGGACTTACATGCTAAACAAGCCTGAATGCAAGGTTACACACAATCCATAATCTCTTCTTTCTCGGTTTTGTTTATTAGAAATCTCATATCCATAATTGTAAGAAATCTTATCTAGTGTATATTAATGATATTTGCTAACTCTATATATCCATTAATTGTTGTTAAAGATAGCTAGAAACTCATGAATCTCTAACATTATTCCTAACAGGTTGAGTTTGATAGCTCTGGAAAAGCTATTGGTGTCACTTCTGCGGGAGAAACTGCTAAATGCAAGAAAGTTGTATGTGATCCTTCTTACTTGTCTGACAAGGTAACCCTAAACCCATTTCACACCAAAAGTTTAGTTCTTGTACGGTCTAGTTACTTTTTAAGACGGTTTCCTTGTATTTCAGGTTAAGAAAGTTGGGAAAGTGACTCGAGCGGTGTGTATAATGAGCCATCCTATTCCAGCCACCAACGATGCTCACTCGGTCCAAATCATTCTTCCTCAGAAGCAACTCGGCCGCAAATCAGACATGTAAGAGATCATAATCAAATTGGACATTCAATTATAGAAACATGACTCTGACTAGTTTGTACGTTGAAATAAATGAAGATGAATCTCTGAGATGTTGGATTTTGTAGGTACTTGTTCTGTTGCTCATACGCTCACAACGTGGCACCAAAAGGCAAATACATAGCTTTTGTCTCTGCAGAAGCTGAAACTGACAATCCAGAAGAAGAGTTAAAACCTGGAATCGAAATACTTGGACCTATAGATGAGATCTTCTACCATTCTTATGACACATACGTTCCGACCAATAAGCAAGAAGAAGATAATTGCTTCATCTCTGGTGTAAGTGAATATCATAGTCTATCATATAATATAAGTAATTTTTGTGTCTTATATGTCTTATTATTTTATTTTATTTATTGATGTTTCTTTCTTTTGTTTTCTTATCAGACTTATGATGCAACAACACATTTCGAGAGTACGGTTGTGGATGTACTAGAGATGTACACCAAGATCACTGGAAAGGTATAACACTCATCACTATGTTTTTTGGTTCAGAAGTAACCGCAATAGTTTGGATACTGAGTTTTTCTTCGTTTTTTTTTTTTTTTTTGCAGACTCTTGATTTGTCTGTGGATTTGAGTGCTGCGAGTGCTACTGCAGAAAATTGATAATTTTAATTTTTAATTTTAATATCGCTGAGAGTTTTTAAATTGCAAATGACTCTTTCTTTTTCTATTGGATATTTACAAAACACTTCAACAGTCACAGAAGTTTACCTTTTTGTTCATCTTACTTATAACACTGGTTGGTTTAATTTTGATTTGTATTGTAATTACATATTCATTTATTTTCAATAGTAAAATTATGTATGAACTAAAATCAACAATTAAATATTTTTAAGCTGGACGCCTAGCTAGTGCATGTGTATAATTTTTTTTACTTTGAATCAATATCACAAGACAACATTAAACTATTAGTAGACTGTAAAATATCGTTTCTTTCTGATTGGTTCCGCTAATTTATAAGTTTTAGTACCATGCTTTGATCAGAATTTAATCAAAATGAGCAGTTACGAAAAATATTTATCTGACCGTATTTAAATTTCCCTTACTTTTTCCGGTTTTCAGAAGAACTAAGGTTAATCGATAATTAGAAACCGATTACCTTCTAAACCGATCTCGGTTTCCAAAGAATACATATATCTTTGTAAAACTCAGAATTAGACATTTGATCTATCTCGGTTCGGGTTAATCCGGAATATAGAAGAGAACCATTCATTAGTCCAATACGACGCAGTATTTGCGACATTCTTTCTTCATCATCAAGAAGTGCCGTTACGGAGGTAAAGATAGTTGAGTGTTAAAGAGAGCAAGAATGGACGGAAAAAGCTTTCTCTCTCCTTCAGAGAAGAGAGGTATGACGCTCAACGCGCTCGCGCAACCGAAATCGCCGTTGACGGTGCCGGCGGAACATGTAAGGTTTGTTTGTTTCGAAGCTTTTTTTGTTCGTTTTGGTGTAATGATCGATCAGACTTATATATTCAATGTTTTCCATATTTTGGAAAAGGCTTATGGTGGAGGTGGAACTTCTTGTTCAAGCTCGTTCATCATAAGAATTGATGACTATAATCAATGGATTTCGAAGAAGAGAACACTCCTCAGCGACCAATCTCAAAGCTCATGTCTCTGACCTTTTAGCGTTGTGAAAGACTTAGACTCCAAAGTCAATAATATATCACAAAGGGCTGATAGCTGAAGAAGAAGAAGAACTTTGAGAGTTGTTTCCTTTCTTGAACCGCTTTTGTTCGCGGTAAAGGGTAGGCTAAACCGGCGTTACGTTTTGGTTGGTATGAATACGGTTTTGTTTGGTTTGTTAAGAGGGGGGGGGGAGATCGAACGACTTATAGAAAGAAGAACTGAAGAAGTGCAAATGTATACTTTTTGTATAAAACGTTTTCTTATCGATCCTCTTGATTCTCAACTACTCGAATATGTCAAAATTGAAGCCAAGCTTACCAATTCCAGAGTAACGATATCCGTCTTCCACGTGGCAACAGCACTGCCGTTTACTTGGTATGAATCCACGCTTTTCGAGTTCTCCAAACGAAGTCGTTTCGTAAAGCTTCGTGTACTTTTTGTAGTTGAGCATTTTTATTATCGTCGACGTCGAGAAGCATCACCGCCTAGAACCTTCTCTCTTTCTCTAGTATCTCTCCCCTAAAAGAACTTTCGTACCTTCAAAAACCCTAAACCCTAATCAGACACAGACGAATTTTCATCGCATCATTTTGCATCTTCCTAACTGATTTATCGCCTCTTTGAATTTCAAATCATGGCTACCGCCGCTCTCCTCCGCTCGATTCGACGCCGCGAAGTCGCTTCCACTCCTTTCTCAGCTTACAAATGCGTAAGTCTTCTGTCTGTCTTCATGCGATCATCTTCTATCTTCACTGATCTCTAGACGAAATTGGTGTTTCAAGTGAATTAATTATGTGATCCGAATTTACTCATATATAATGGTTCACTTATGCAACCTTGCCTGATCTGGTCATTTTTGTTGCAGCTTTCGAGCAATGGGAAAACATCATTGAACGGTTCTTATCTTGGTCAGAATTGGCAAAGCTTTTCAAGAGCATTTAGGTATTGATCTTTCCATCTATTTGCTGACACCAAGATCTCGTTGTGTTTCTGCTCTCAAATTTTCTTCTAACTGATTCAGCTCGAAGCCTGCTGGGAATGATGTCATCGGTATTGACTTGGGTACAACTAATTCCTGTGTTGCAGTTATGGAGGGGAAGGTGAGACTGTGATTATATGGGTTTTGATTTCTATGCTTTTAAAGTTTTGAGCTGACTTTGTGTTTTTATCTGATTTGTAGAATCCGAAAGTCATTGAAAATGCTGAAGGAGCTCGAACCACACCATCAGTTGTAGCTTTCAACCCAAAAGGAGAGCTTCTTGTGGGTACACCAGCCAAGCGACAAGCTGTCACTAATCCGACAAACACACTGTTTGGAACAAAACGTTTAATTGGGAGAAAGTTCGACGATCCACAAACACAAAAAGAAATGAAGATGGTGCCTTACAAGATTGTGCGTGCACCTAACGGTGATGCATGGGTTGAAGCCAATGGTCAGCAGTATTCTCCTAGTCAGGTTGGAGCATTTGTGTTGACAAAGATGAAAGAGACAGCCGAAGCTTACCTAGGAAAATCAGTCAAGAAAGCTGTTGTCACTGTTCCAGCTTACTTTAATGATGCTCAGAGGCAAGCTACTAAAGATGCTGGTAGAATCGCTGGTTTGGATGTAGAGAGGATTATAAACGAACCAACGGCTGCTGCTCTTTCATATGGAATGACCAACAAGGAGGGTTTGATTGCTGTGTTTGATCTTGGTGGTGGGACATTCGATGTATCTGTTTTGGAGATTTCTAATGGGGTTTTCGAGGTATTATCTCCAAATTTTTTGTTATCAGGTCTTCTGCTGTCTTTTGTTTGAGGATATTTCTTATTTTTAGAATTGATTTTTTTCAGGTGAAAGCCACCAATGGTGATACCTTCTTGGGAGGAGAGGATTTTGATAATGCTCTGCTGGACTTCTTGGTAAATGAATTCAAGACCACTGAGGGAATAGACCTCGCAAAAGACAGACTTGCTCTGCAGAGGCTTCGAGAAGCTGCTGAGAAGGCGAAGATTGAACTATCATCAACTTCTCAAACTGATATTAATCTTCCATTTATCACAGCTGATGCATCTGGAGCAAAGCATTTCAACATCACCCTAACAAGGTCAAGATTTGAAACTCTGGTGAATCACTTGATTGAGAGGACCCGTGATCCTTGCAAGAACTGCCTCAAGGATGCTGGTATAAGTGCTAAGGAAGTTGATGAGGTTCTCCTAGTTGGAGGGATGACTCGTGTCCCCAAGGTACAATCTGTTGTCGCGGAGATCTTTGGGAAGACTCCTAGCAAAGGTGTCAACCCTGATGAGGCTGTTGCTATGGGAGCTGCACTTCAAGGTGGTATCCTCCGTGGTGATGTCAAAGAATTGCTGCTTCTAGATGTCACACCTCTGTCGCTCGGTATTGAAACACTTGGTGGTGTCTTCACAAGATTGATTGGCCGGAACACAACCATCCCCACAAAGAAAAGTCAGGTATGCGTGCAAGGATTTTCCCGTTTGATTGAAAAATCACCGAGTAACTAGGAAAGAGGAATTCTGATTATCACATAAGAGTAGAGAAAACTAGGGTAGTATGAGGCACCTATCAGAGTTGGATCTATAGCTGCTTATAGCAAGGCATGCTCGAATTACTCCTTATGGCAGTGATTCTTAATTTTATAATACCCTCGTCTAAGCTAAGGTCGAAAGCACAATCCTGTGATATGCTATTGATGGATGATCCCATCCTAATCCAAGGCAACCATTGTTTTGGTCAAGTTTGTACTAAAATGATGATTCTCCCGTTTATTTATCGTGAAGGTGTTCTCAACTGCTGCCGACAATCAGACGCAAGTTGGGATCAGAGTGCTTCAAGGTGAGCGTGAAATGGCATCAGACAACAAGTTACTGGGAGAATTCGACTTAGTGGGCATTCCACCATCTCCAAGAGGCATCCCTCAGATTGAAGTAACATTCGACATCGATGCAAATGGCATTGTCACTGTTTCAGCGAAGGACAAGACGACTGGTAAAGAGCAACAGATCACAATCCGATCATCTGGTGGGCTCTCAGAGGATGATATCCAGAAGATGGTGAGGGATGCAGAGTTGCATGCTCAGAAAGACAAAGAAAGAAAAGACTTGATCGACACCAAGAACACAGCGGACACAACAATTTACAGCATAGAGAAGAGCCTCGGTGAATACAGAGAGAAGATCCCGAGTGAAGTCGCCAAGGAGATCGAAGATGCTGTTGCAGATCTAAGGAGCGCTTCGTCTGGAGATGATCTCAATGAGATTAAGGCTAAGATCGACGCGGCAAATAAAGCTGTTTCAAAGATCGGAGAGCACATGTCTGGTGGCAGTTCTGGTGGAGATTCTGCCCCAGGAGGATCTAAGGGAGGCAGTGATAAAACTCCAGAGGCAGAGTACGAGGAAGTGAAGAAGTGAAGAATGTGCGTAGATTCTTGTCAGTTGGGTTAAGAAATTAGGTCTAATCATGGTTGGGTTTTATGTCCAAGGAACTTTTGCCATAAAAACAGCGAGCAGTGATCTGTTTTTGGAATAAGTTTTTTGTAGTGAACGAAACTCTCTCTGGTAAAAACCTTTTGTTATATGTGATGGTGTTGATTAAAGAGAAACGTTTTACAATTCGCCACTTAATGTTCCTCTGCTATTATACCAAATCATGTAAATTGAAGGTAGACGAGCATGAGCATGAGCAGACCCGCTAGGGTAAACAGAGGTATCCATTATTTAACTCGGAAAACGTGCAGATAACATTCGGGAGGACTAATATTTACCAGATTACCCTCCTGTTTATTTTATTTCGTTCACTTTTTTTGGTTTGGGCATTTTTATTTTTGTTAACAAGGGTTGATTTCCCATTTCTTTTGTTCGGACTCTCGAGTTTTCGCAGGAAGATAATTAGAGACACTGATCTGATTCAATGGCTGCTATGGCTCTTCTCCGTTCGATTCGCCGACGCGACATCGTTTCCGCGCCTCTATCCGTCTACAAATCTGTATGTTTTTTACTTGTTGATTGCGCCTTTTTGGTGAAACAGTTGATAGATCGAGGAAATTTGGGATTCGTTTGGTTTCGTCTTTATTTTCAAAGATGATAGTCTCCGTTATGCTCCGTTTAGCGGGAAGTATTCAGGGAATGAAACAGATTATGCTGATTTGCAGATTTTGGTGTGTTAGGTGTTTAATCGTTTGATAGAAAAAATGAGAACACGAGACTATGTAGTAGGTACAGATTTGTATAGCTTCTTCTGGAATAGAAATGAATTTTCTCGAAATAATTTTAAGACTGTTAGCATTTTCTGAAAACTGTGCCTCTGGTTAAGTGGAAAAAAAGCTGCAGTTGAATTTGGTGCAAAAATGTTGGGATGAAGAAGAAGAGAGTTAGCTCCATATTACTTTTTTGTTTGGGTACTTAATAACAATCAGACAATAGGATCTTCTTTTGATTATTGAATATGGGTACAGAAAGTGTTTTTGTTAACCGCTTTTGAACGTTCTTGTTTGCAGCTTGCTGGTAATGCTCAGCCTTCATGGGGTAGTTCCTACACTGGTCAAAAATATGCAAGTTTTTGTAGAGCTTTCGGGTATGTTTCGTCTGCTCCATGCGATGCGGAAATGTATAGAGTCACTGTGTATGATGTGCGCATTTGACTATGTGTCTTTATTTTTATAGATCGAAACCTGGTGTGAATGACATTGTTGGGACTGGCTTGGGAACTACCAACACAAGCAATGCCAGTAGAGAGGAGAGAGAGGTAAGATGACTTTGTCCACACTTTGGGTGCTTTTTTCTTTTGTAATGGTTAAGAGCAGCTTAACTTATGCTTGTGCTTGTGCTTGGTTGATCCTTATCTCAATTCGTCTAGCATTCAAAAGCTACTGAGAATGCAATTGGAGCTCATTTGCGAGCTCTTGGTGTGGGATCACCAAGACGCATGTTGTCTACAATCTCAGGGGGTATAAAGATGACAGAGGAGGATCAGAATTCTCCAAAAATCCAAAGTTTTCGCCCTTTATCTCCTCATCTCCCTGTTTACCAGCCTCAGATGAACTCCATGTTATCGATTTTCAACAGAATCTCGGGGATTTACTTAACAGGAGTCTTTTTTGGCGGCTATCTTCTCTACCTGAAAATGGGTATGATTTGCCTCACGTACCCGGGTTTCTACCAAGTTCTTTTCCATGTACAGCAGCAACTTCCGGTCATCACCTCGGTTACTGCATTAGCCGCGCTTTACCATACTATCAAGAGTACTCACTCGCTCTTGACCCATTAGAAAATGCATTTCACAAAGCTCTTTCGTTGAAGAATGTTTGGTTAAGCCGGCAAAGTCTCCAGTAAGAGTTTCTTTGAGATGAACCAGAGTAATAATAGAGAGGAGAAACGTTTTGTCAAACTCTCATTGTCCTTGAGAAAGTAGGATCCAACTTTATGTTTTGGGATTTTAGGCTTTTCAAGGTTATGTTTGTTTGTTTTTTTCTTTGTTCTCGGACCATATCGAAGGTGTTGAAATGTTGGATGTAATACATGTTTGCCAATATTCCCTGCTATTACGATTAAGCTCTTCTTAATCAAATTTGTCAATGTTGACTTTATTTTTTTCAGAATAAATTTTCGGTTTTCTCTTGTTATGCCAAATTTCTAGGCGAACCTATGTCTGTGTAAAACCACCGAACCAAAACTGAAATTATTCCAAAATTATCGAAAAGGCCATTTTTTTTAGTAAAATTAAATTCTATGTATAAGGTCGTTATAATTTCCTTTTTATTTAGCTACGTTTGATTTTTTTTTTTAAAATGTTTTTTCTCCAAAAACCAATTAAAATCGAACCGTACTCGAACGAATCCAAACAATTTTTTTTTATATATATATAAAGTGAACTGAATTAGAATTCTACGCGAAAATCCTTCCAGAAAAGGAAGAAATTTCCAAATCCGACGTGACTTAGGAGCTCACACTTCCTTAAATCTAACGAATCCTACTCAAACTCCGAATACACAATCTCGCTTGTGTATAAAACAAATTATCAGATACACTATGGGAAACATAATCACTTTTTACGTTGTTGCGCCTCTCTAATCAGCAGTTCACATTCTTTGCTTTCTTGGCAGCCAAGATATGTCGAAGGATGATGGCAAAAACCCTATGGCTAAGCCTAACGATGATAAGGGCAAATGCTCTATGTTCACGGCTTTCCAGAATTTTAGTCTCCGGAGAAATAACCACTTCGAGCTAGGAGAATCCAGCAACAACAACAACATCAACGAACCAGGATATTCCATCAACAACGAACCAGAATACAGTAAGTACGGTCGTTACTTGATCGTCCCCATTATACGAGTCGTCGACAAATTCAGTAAGGAGATCCTATTCCAGCTCACGTATGACAATACTATATCCCTTGCGAGGAGTGAAACCGGATGTGTTGCCCTAAACTATGTGGTGCAAGAGATCAGAGGCACATTCAGAGACTTAATCTTCGACCTAATCGCACTTAACGCGGGATGGTTATCTTTTGATCCTTACGGAACTTACGCGTGCAGAACTTTCTGACACTTGAGAATCCATATGCAACACAAGCTATCGCCGAGACTCTTTCTGGAAAATTCTTCATGTTAGCGATGGTAAGACAAGGAAGCTATGTGGTGGAGAAATGTCTGAAATCGAATTTTGGGAGAGATAAGTTTGGAAACTTTGTTGGACAGTGTGCTTTGAGAGTGATGAAGCAGAGAGGAATGATACAAATGTTGTCAGAGTTTGTGGAGAAGCTATACAAGACCTCACTTTATGGAGATGAAGGTTGGTCACGGGAAGAACACATTGAGAGTGATTGAAGAAGAAATTGAAAATTGAATTCGTGAAGTTTCCAGATGATCTGCCAGGTTTTTATTGTCTTGAGTATTTTTCTTGTTTCTTTTTGTTGGTTTGCTCTTCTTTTTTCAGTTGTTTAGTCGATCGTAGTTGTGTTAATGGATTAGAATGTTTGTTTATTTTTTTTATGTCACGGCTTCAAGGAATCAACTCTTTTTGGATTGGATAAAAAATAAAAAAAAAATAAGAGGGATTGAACATTCATCAGCCAAATTTACATGTCCTCTTTTTTTTTGCTACCCAAGTGATGTCGAACCCATTTCAACGGTTTTCAGAATCTTATAATAACATTAGGTCAAAACTATGGGCCAGGGTACTTTGAGTTTTGGGCTAAATTGGTCTTTGTACTAAAAAAAAGACCGAATAGGACCAAACTGATCGACATCAATAGATCATAGATGTAAAGACAAAGAAATAAAATATGATAAGACAAATTTGGGAGCAAAGAGGAAGAACACAAAATCAATTTGAATTCTAAGGACGAAGACAAGATAGGTTTTACACGGACACCTGTTTTCCGGATAGAGACATGTAATTAATTTGGCAACAAAATAATAGGGAATGATGATGACAATGAAGTGACTGTTGCTTAGTAAAATAAAATAAAAAAAATTGAATGACAAGACAAAGAATGGGTCCTGATTTAGTTAGTTAGTGTGAGAGTGAGCGTTCAACTTTTAAGATCACACACAACACGTGCCCATACTAATGTGGCATGAACATGAAGGAAATCGATTTCTAGTCTTAATCAATCAAGCTAATCAAAATGGATAATAACTTTAAACTTGATTTAATGTGAATGAAGTGAAATTACATAAAAATCAATGAGTTTGGACTCTGGGGATAGCAAGCTTAGAAAAAAGAAAAAAAATAATAATAATCTTAGAATGATCTTAAATAGTTTTTTAGCTATTAAAATATTAAAAATAATAGAAAAGGTAAGAGTCTATCTCAAACATTTTATTTAAAAAAACAATTTTCTGAAGTTTTTGGACATGTGTTCATTTTTAACTGGTTTACATTTTTTATAGAAATTAAAATTCAATTATTTAATAAATAAATGTTAAAATAATTTTTTTTTTTTTTGATAAGTTAGAAACTTAAAATGAAGTCTAGAGGGATGGAGATGCTGTTAGCCGTCTACTTATTATAAACAAAGAGGGTTAAGATACAATAACTAGATTTTGAATATCACTCGGTGGATGCACAAGAGACGATGAGACCAAAAGGTCCAAAAGCATACTTAATTAAAATTAAAACAAAGCTCTAAAATGAGTTATCAAGAACATTAAAAAAAGTTCAACAGAAATCCAGATTACAATTTGATCTAAAACACTATTACATATATTATAAAGTATTTGTAAATGGATAATAATAATAATCTGATCATGACATTTAAGTCACACATCAGCACCATCTGAACTTTGCGACACTTTTGGTGCCGTGTTAACCACCACTTTCCCATCCGGTCCGGTTCTCAACTGAGTCATACCACTAACCGGTTGACCCATTCCCTGGTACTGCGGGTGAGGCGGTTGCGGTTGCGGTTGCACCATCATGCCTTCCCCAGCCACCGTATAGTACACTGGATTCCCCATCTGTGAGTACGGCGTCGTTTCCTGTAAACCCATTGGACCACCTGAATATGGTATCTGTGGTTGAACAACGTTGTAACCTTGTTGGTTCTGCTGCTCCATGTATGCATCAGGATGATGCTGATGGATTCGCTGAACAGGTGGGTAATAGCCTTGGTTTCCTTGTGCCGTTGGTCTCATTACGCTTTGGTATAATGTCCCTGGAGCTTGAGATTGAGCTGGAATCATGTATACTTGCTGCTCCGGTAGGTTCGATGACGTTGTTGTGTAGATGTTGTTACCTGGAATGTTATTATTATTGTTTCCTTGCCAGTAGCCAATCGGAGGTTGTGGAGATACCGTCGTCGGCGCCGGATTTTGAGCGTATGTCGGAGTTAAGTATCGTCCATCTTCGCTTTTTCTTCTGTACATAGCCTCTTGTTGTTGTTGTTGGAGCTGATGTTGATGTTGCATCTGCTGTTGTTGTTGTTGTTGTTCTTGATCTCTGATTTGAATCCTCTGAAATTCATCGATTTGTCTTTGAATCTCCGCCGGATCCGGTTGCATCATCTGTTGATTTAAGAACATCGGCGGCTCAAGCGCCACCGGATCCTGAATCTGTTGAGGCACCATCACAGCCGATGGAGATGGCGGAGCTGGAGCTACTGCTTTCTCCGATCCAAAGAGAAAATCAGCATTATTCGGAGGAGCGGTTACGGATTTCTCTGATTCCGGTCGGCTGGAGAGTGGATTTAACGTTTCCAGATCCGATTTGGTCCAACCTTCGGAGCCAAATCCGGCGGAAATGGGAGAAGATGGGAAGAGAAACAGACGCATCCTGGCTGGCTTAGAGGACATACGGAGAAGGCGATCGTACTCATGCATCATGTGCTCGAGATCGTCATCGTTAGTCACTGAGATCAACGCATCAAGATCTTCACCTGGAAGCTGATACTTGAACGAGATTTCTCCGGCTTCGCCACCGCCGCTGCAGACAGCGGAGAGCTTGGATACCAGAGCGGGAAACCTGATGCCGCGATCGACGGACATGATTTTGGTGTCCCCGTTTACATAGGTAAGTTGGTTATCATGTGGACGCGGGTGGATCTTGCCGCCATAGCTGCACATGAACCTGACCTTGTAGCTATGGGTCTGTTGCTGGTCCTCCCATGGCGGAGGGTTGTCGAAATCGATATCGCGAGATCTAGGCGAAGATTCAGGTGAATCTGGATACGAGTTGTACGAGAATTTGTCCATCTCGCGAACTTTTGAGATGATTAGTCGTCGTTTTTGGCTGCTTAATCCATGAAAATAAAATGTTAGAAGCAGAGAGAGAGAGAGAGAGAGGACTTAGTAGTGTAGTTGTTTGATCATCGGTGGTGGTTTTGCATATACCTCAATTATTTATTACACGTGGCAGTTACGTATGGGTTAATGAACGTGATAAGATCAAGGTGACTGAACCGTGAGGGTAGCTAAAAGTCGTTGATTCGATGGACTGGTGGGACCAGTTAGTGTGTTCATTGTCTCTTAGCAACTCTGTTACATTTATCTCTTAGCAACTCTGTTAAATCCATCTTTCACTGATCAAACAACATTAGACATGGTTGTTACGAAGCTAACACAAACGAGAAAAAAACGAAGAACACACCAAACAGTGTTCGGATTCTCTGCTTTTTTAAACATGCAGACTAGCGCTACTCAAATTTGCCCTAATTCTAAGTAGATCATGAAAAACCCTAAATAAAAGAACAAAGGAAATGAATCACCAGCAATCACTCTTTTATATCCAAAGTTTTCATCTTTTGATCAAACTCTAATCAACTAAAGAAACTTAATCGTAGGTTAAAAAGAAGAAAAGAAAAGATGTGCAGTACCGTGATGGCGACTGAATAATCTTGGATTTCAGTTTCGGAATCATCACAGAGACGAATCTTTTTAGTATATGCAAAATATTGTTATCATAAAAAAAATTACCAATAAGGCCCAATAGATTGTAATGCATTTCAACAATGATCACTTTCACGAATCACATTTTTCATTTCGCAACACTACCTAATTAAGATTAAACTAAAATTTGTAGTAAGTTTAAGATTACAGATCAACTGAGTTACGTTCCTTTCTCTGGTGGATCTGATACTTTGATTGGTTGTGGAGCCTTGAATATTCGTCCGGTCCGGTCCGGTCCGGTTAACTGAAACGTTGAAAAAGGCGCCAACACGCTTATTACGTAAACGTTAGCCACGTTTTGAGCATTGCGTTTGCTAATTTGTCTTTACTTAAATTTACTTCTTCTTTCTTCGTTCTTTGCATTTGGGTTTAAGCCTCGTTGAGCTACTGATTGGCATGCAAGGCATTTTTTTTATCCTTTTAATTAGTGACAGTAAGAAGCAGAGAAAATGAGAAATCTTTACTTTCTTGTCTTATTTCTATTGAGCATCTCGACCTCCATACATCACTTGGTAGATGCTTCTTTGCATGTGAAGTATCTTCCTGGTTTTGAAGGGCCTCTTCCTTTTGAGCTCGAGACTGGGTAAAAAGAAAGTCCCATCTCTTTTCTCCAATTTGTCAAAATCAAATAAAAAAGTCTTTAATTTCAGACATGTCTCTTTCTTCTTTGCTGCATGTGGTTTATAATAAGGTATGTGAGTGTTGGTGAATCTGGAGATGTTGAGCTCTTTTACTACTTTGTAAAATCAGAGAGAACTCCAGATACAGATCCTTTCATGATTTGGCTCACTGGTGGTCCTGGATGCAGCTCTATTTGTGGATTTCTCTTTGCAAATGGTAACAAATCTTTTGTTTTTTTTTTTTGGATTTATTATATAATGAGTCCTAATAACTAGTTTAATTGATGCATGTGTTGTGTGATTTCATGAAAGTTTAGATTTCATGTTTCTTTACTGGTCCCACCTTGAATAGAGGATTCAGACAAGTCTAATTGATGCATGTGTTGTGCAATAGATAGTTTAATATATGCATGTATTGTGTGATAAGAGGGTTAAGACAAGTCTAATTGATGATGCATCTGTTGTGTTTTTGTTGAATTTTTTTGTGAGGTCCTTTGGCTTTTAAAGGGGATGAGTATAATGGAACAGTGCCTCCTTTAGAGCGAACATCTTTTTCTTGGACAGAGGCGAGAGAACTATACCATATTTATTTATATGATTTCCTTCTGTAATACCAACATCTTGCATTTAAAGGAGATGTCGTATATATATATATACTCAATTATTTTCAGGTGGCTAACATTTTATATTTGGAATCTCCTGCTGGTTCTGGATACTCTTATGCGAAAACTCCGCGTGCTTCTGAGATGAGTGACACCAAACAAATTCACCAAATCGACCAATTCCTTAGGATTGTAAGTGTTTTTTTATTTTTATTTTTTGCCTTTGTCGATGTTTATCTGATGATTTTCTCCATTTGGTTTTAAGTGTTTTTATTATGTTTGTACTTGTAGTGGTTTGTAGACCATCCACAGTTTATATCGAATCCATTTTACGTTGGTGGAGATTCATATTCCGGGAAAATTGTTCCAGGAGTTGTGCAACAGATTTCACTTGGTATTTTTAAGCTACCACTTATGTCTCAGTTTCGATATCTTTTAGATCAAATAAATTTAGTCACATTATACATAACAATATGTAAACAGGAAATGAGAAAGGTCTCACACCACTCATAAATATTCAGGTACTAATACTCGATTCTCTCCTTCTTTTTGTTGAATTACACCTATATTCGGTTGAAGAGATTTAATAATAACTTTTATAAAAATTGAGCAGGGATATGTACTTGGAAACCCTGTGGTAAATGAAAACCTTGAATCAAATCATAAAATTTCATTTGCTCATCGGATGGGACTTATTTCAGATGAGCTCCATGAGGTATTATTTTTCTTTTCTTCATCATCATCATCATCATGTGATTCTTGAGACATTTGGTGTTACAACCTATTTTTCATCACTACTATTTGCAGTCGCTTGAAAAGAATTGTGGAGGTAAATTCTTTAACGTAGACCCAAGTAATGCAAAATGCTCAAATGGTCTTCAAGCTTATCATCAAGTAAGGATTATAATAAAAACCACCACATGAGTATATATTTATCTCATGCATTTTCACAAACTAACTTGTTTCTTTGTGTCTGAGTTCTTAGTGTATCTCAGAGATATACAAAGAGCAGATTTTGTTACCAAACTGCAAAGTAGATTACGTGTTAGTAGACATGCCACAAACCTTACCAAATATCAGAACCGGTAGAAGAAGAGAACTGAAGGAGTTTTCAAGAAATGATCCATCATCATTGCCTCCTCCTAGCTGCTTTGTAACAATTCTCTTTTTTTTTTTTTTTTTTGTGTGTGTGATTAATTTGTGTATTCATAGGTTTCAAAAATTATGATTCTTAACTCATTATCGTCTTCTCAGACTTATAGGTATTTTCTGTCACCCTTTTGGGCAAACGATGAAAATGTACGCAGAGCTCTAGGCGTGACGAAGGTACTTATGTGATTTTTTTTTCTTATTCTAAATAAAACACAACACGATTTAACCAATTGAATGTTAAAACGTATGCAGGAATTCGGAAAATGGAGTCGATGCAACACCCAAAACATACCATATACATACGATATTTACAATGCCATTCCTTATTACGTGAACAATAGCCGTAAAGGCTTCCGCTCTCTCATCTTCAGGCAAGACTATTGTTTGTGTCCTTTTATTTTTTTTTTGAGTCACTAATATTAGTTAAATGTTATTCTTTTGTGCATCTTGAACAAGTCAACAAACTCAATATTTGAAAATTCTGGAACAGTGGTGATCATGATATGATGGTTCCTTTCTCTTCAACTGAAGCATGGATCAAATCTCTTAACTATTCCATTGTTGATGAGTGGAGACCTTGGATGATGAGTAGCAATCAAGTCGCTGGGTAAATCGAAAACATAAACATCTGTTTCTAACTTCATTCTCATCAACTTTCATTGTTTCCTTCCTAAATGATCTTTAAACACACTCAAATTTTATCCCGTGTTTGTAGATATACAAGGACCTACGCGAATAAGATGACATTTGCAACCATCAAGGCAATAATTTATAAACCCTTTCTTTCTTTCTTTATGTCTTCTCTAAGGTTTCTTCTGGTTAGAATAAAGAAATGATATAGAGAGAGTTTGATTTGTGTGGGTTTTGCAGGGAGGAGGACACACCGCTGAGTATAATCCAGACCAATGCTCACTTATGTTCAAAAGATGGATTGATGGAGAATCTCTCTGAAGATTCTCACTCACATCTCTCTCTCTCTCTCTCTCTCTCTCAAAAGTTTCATGCCTTTTTGTTTATGCGTGCGTTGTTGTTGTTGAATTCTTGCTGAAATTATAATGCGATAACTATAATTTTGCAAAGTTTTTATTCTTTGATCGAACATGTCCAACTATATTGCAAAGCCCGTTTTCATGTTCCACTTAATTATTTCCAAAAGTAAAAATTTAATAATAATGTCTTTTTATTATTTCTCAGTCATCAATGGTGAAAAACAAAATCTCTTTTTGAAAAAAAAAAAACAAGAAGACTCTTGAGTCTGATAATTATTCGTGCTTATAATTGGACATTGCAATTGCAAGATATGATTGTTAAACTGTTCAGAAAAGTGAAAGGTCTCCAGCATCAACTGATCTCTTCACAAGCTTAGCCCATGATTCATTTGTTTCATGGATGATCTTCAAAGCATAATCCTGTTAAAAAAACAAACCCCAAATCAGAAGCGTATAGCTCCTCTCAGTTTCAGTACCAAACATGAAGCAGCACCACAAGAGAAATTTGTAAAAAGGAACGTACTTTGTTCGCTGGTTTGTCTCCAAGACCAAATCTGTTAGCAGGCTTTCCATCTGGGATCTTGTAGTCTCTAAACCAGTCTCTAATGGCTGTTAGTGTACCCTGATCACCAGCTTTAAGGTCAGAAACAAAATCCATTTAAGGCCTGAGAATTTAGTCTGGTTCCTACTACTAGAATAGCTCGTACCGGGAAATGCTTCTCAACATCATCAACATCATTCACAAGATGAGCTTTTGAGTCATCCAATGAAATAGCAACAATCTTCCAGTCTAGCTCTCCTTCATCAATCATAGCTAAAGCAGCCAAAGGCTTGATTTTTAGAACCTCGCCTATCTTCCTTTGGGTTTCGCCAATCTCAACAACATCAACTATAAAACCGAAACCAAGAAAAGCTTTGATAACCATTCAAGTGATATCATATTCCAGTAGATAAAAGAGTATCACAGATTCACCTGGATCATTATCCCCAAAAGCTCCTTCGACTTCAGAGTTTGCCTGAGAAGGATCTTCCCATGTCTGAGGAAGCAACCCATAGTTCCAGTTTATGTTGTACCTGGATAAATCCAGTAGTGCCGGAGATAAGTTATTGATTTCTATTTATAACAAATCGTAACTCCATAAAATGGGCAAACTTGTCATCAATAGATGCATAAGCCTCAAGAATCTAGATGAAGTCAAAGCAACGGATACAAGTTATTGATTTCTATTTATAACAAATCGTAACTACATAAAATGGGCAAACTTGTCATCAATAGATGCATAAGCCTCAAGAATCTAGATGAAGTCAAAGCAACGGATATAAGTTATTGATTTCTATTTATAACAAATCGTAACTCCATAAAATGGGCAAACTTGTCATCAATAGATGCATAAGCCTCAAGAATTTAGATGAAGTCAAAGCAACAGATATATATTGAAGGAAATTATCGACTTACGGATAATATCTGAGCTTTCCCTTCTTAGTGTCTTGCTTAATAGGAGTGAAATCTTCCTCAGTAGAAACCTCCATTTTTGCTTTTGACTCTTTAGGGATTTCAACAATAAAGTTGAAAACTCCATCTCCTAAGGTCAACGGTATATCATGCCATGGAGAAACCTATACACAAATGCATACAATGCTTATTCAACCTTTAACAAAAGCACAGAACAGAGTGACACACCAAAAGCATTTTAACGAAAAATCACAATGTAGATCTAAAGAAACAATCTTCATTGCATAACCAAACCTAACGACAAGAGTATTCCAAATAACAACGTGATGTATACCCAAAACTCAATATTTTGGATTTTGGCAAAACAGATATATCAATTTCCTCAATCTGTCACAGTGAACAAAGCTTTAACACAGACCAGAGTGATGAATAAAAAGCATTTCACAATGTTAAATCTTTACAAACATTGATTGCATTCTCAGAGAATTTTCTTCATCATGATGATTTTATTGGTAACCAAATCTAAGCACACTAGTATTCCAATTTAAAATGTGGAAGATACTAAGAGCTCAGAGAGAAAACAAGCTTTGACTCTAACACAGAGAAACACAATACGAAGGAGAAGTAAGAGACCAATAAACAAAAACACAGTACCTTCTTCCCGGAGCCATCGAGGAAGAAAACCCGATAATCTAGGGTTTCAGGTTGACCTTCTTCTTTAACCTTAACCTGTGGATTGTATATCGCACTGCAAGAGAAGGGTCGCTTCGATTTCAACACCAAAGCTCTTCTGTTGAAACATACACCGCCAAATTCGCCAGATGATTTCTTCGCCGGCATAATAAAAGTTCGTTTGGCGAGGAAACACGAGGTGGTTTGGGTAGCGGCCGCAGCTGCAGTAATCACTCTTGTGGCCGCCATAACTGTGGAAAGATTGAAAATGGTGGTGGCCTTTCGTTTCACTCACTGGCTCTCCTTTTATTCTTCTCTACGGAGAAGACAAATCAATTAAATTAGAATACTACAGAAAACAAAACGAAGAGAATAGATAACGTGGGTTTTGGATGGTAGGTGATACCAACTTCAATAGATTTTATAAATATTAAAAGTTTAGAATGGTTAACGTGTTGGTTTCGTGGTGTAGTTGGTTATCACGTCAGTCTAACACACTGAAGGTCTCCGGTTCGAACCCGGGCGAAGCCAATATTTTTCCAATTTTTACCGTTTGAAAATCTAAAAGTTTATTCCAACAAGGTCAGCCCAATCAAAAATGATAAAGTAAATAAAAAGTTATAATTCCTTTTAAAATTTCAAAACTCTAAGTAACATAATATTTATTTGCTGTAAAAAATAATTATAATAACAGACGTACATATTCATCATCAAAATAAACCCTTAGTAATTTATTTGCTGTTGAATACATCCTGGCAACATATCTGAATATCTAAAAAATAAGTAATTTGCTTTGTATATAATGAAATTTTTTAGTGATAAACAGAGATAGCTACGATAGAGAAATGTGCCTAAGATGGCATGTAAGCTTAAATAATAGATGGCTTAAATATTTTGAAAGCCATAAAATATAGAAATAAAAGATATACACCAATTTACTGATATTGTTAAACATTAAAAAAGGTCTCAAACAATTTACTTATATTGGAAACACGTTCCATCCTATAAAGCTTTCTTTCTTGATGATCAAAATCAAAAGAAAATATATATATATATATATATATATATATGTTCATCTCCAAATCTTTTGTGTCCAATTAATCCTAAATAAATTGGTCGGTTTTGAGAAGCTGTTGACATCTGTAATGTCGAAACTTCCCTTCATGAAAACCCATGGAGAAGTACGTTTAAGTACACAAACTGATAAAAGGAATATACAAAGTTGAACAAGAAAGCAGAAGGACATAGGACATGATGACTGATGAGTAAGTAGTACATGATCAAATGATTTAGGAGGAAGATCTTATTTTCTCTCTGATTATTCTTGATTTCATTTCCTGATGAAGTCGACACCTTTCTGAATACTTCCGGCTAATTCTTCTTTTGCTTTCTCCAGACCAACCCTGTAGATTATGAAATCATCCAGGAAAAAAAGGATATTAAGATAAAAAAAGATTTCTCTTTTCTTTCTTTACTGAGACAAGTAAAATCAAGAGAGATGAGAGAATGTTTCAGACCTTTCGTATTCGTTTAAGGGCCCAAGCTGATACACTTCCTCTGCTCCTGTACGTCCAAGACGCACTTTGGTTGCAAAGAAAGCTAATTCTGTCACCTTTGGTTGCAAAGAAAGCCATGACAAATCAAAATCGTTAGAGAATGAAAGAAAGAGAGTACAGAGTTTCCATTAAATGATGGAAAACTAAAAGGCCTTTTCCAGATTTACACCTGTGAAGCAACAAAAGAGCATTCAACAACATTTGCATCTCCTCTTAACCCGCGAAGGCAAGCATCTGCAAACTTGGCTGCAGCATATGCCTGTGGTTGTGGTACATTCGACATGGATTCAGGACATTTTTCAAGAGAGAATGCTTTATTAGTAAGTTGGTTTGCTCTTACCATTGAGAGTGTTGCAGATCCAGCTCCAGCTTTTGCCTCCACAACTTCAGTTCCACCGTTTTGAATCCGGTTTGTGAGATACTCAATTTCTGAAGGTGTGAAGCTGCTAGGAGGTTTAACCTGAGGCAAAAAAATAAATGCAAAAACATCAATTAGCAGAGAAGCTGATTTAATGAAATGACCCTGCTTGCTCTATTGATATGATACCTGTGACAATAGTGGCAAAATTGTGACTCCGGCGTGTCCTCCAACGACTGGTACATCGACTTCTCTTGGATCAAGTCCAAGAACTTCAGCCTTCACAAGATTGGAAAAAAGGTCAAATTTTGATGATTGAATAAAAGTCAACAAAACCAAATTTGAGTGAGGAATCATGAAGACATAATTACCACAAATGTGTTGGCACGAGCAACATCGAGTGTAGTAACTCCAAGGAGCTTCTTAGGATCATAAGTTCCAGCTTTCTTGAAAACTTCAGCGGCAATGGCGACAGTAGAATTCACAGGGTTGCTAATCAAGTTGACGATAGCATTAGGACAGCATTTCGCTACGCCTTCACATAGTGTCTTAACAATCCCAGCATTGATTTTAAAGAGATCATCTCGGGTCATCCCTGGTTTCCTCGGCACACCAGCTGGTATGATCACAAGATCCATACCCGTTAGAGCGTCCTCAAGCTGCTTCGCTCCCAAGAATCCTCGAACCTAAAACCAATCAAGAATAGTCATTACTCAGACGTTAGCAAGAAGAAGAAGTCATCGTATGACAAGCTTCCAAAGTTGAGAGGTACGTACAACAGCTCCAGTGTCCATATGGCTAACGTCAGCCGTGACTCCAGGAGCATTGACTACATCGTAGAGATGAAGTAAAGAGACGAGAGGGTTCATCTTCATTAACAAGGATAGAGATTGTCCAATTCCACCTGCAGCTCCAAGAATTGCTACTTTGAATCCTGGATTTCCACCTTTCGCTCTGCAGTTTTCTCGTCCCATTACAGAGTTCTTCGCCTCCATCTAATGGTCATTCAAACCACGACGAAGACAAAAAAAAATCACTTTCAGTTCTAGAAGGCTTCAATGGAGGAAAACAGATTTGTCTCTAATGGCATCAAAAATCTTCAGTTACTAAAAACGAATGTCAAGTTCGCGATTGGACTAAGTTTTTGTCTTGATGAACAACTAAGAACCTTGATGATTCTGAGATCAGATCAGTATTTTTTGTTTCTAAGAGTGAATACAAACTATTAATGCTAACATCCAGCCATTGAAGAATCAAAGATGATAACTTTACTAGAAGCAAAGGAAAAGGAAAAACCTGAGGAGTGAAAGAAGATTGAAGATGAGCTGATATCCTAGCAATCCTCTGGTTGGCATCTCCACGAAACTCCATTCTTGTGTTCTCTTTGTTTGCTTTCGCTACAAAGCTGGTAAAGAGTTTTGATTTGTATGTCAGAGAAGTGAGATGACTTTAAAATATGGGGACTGTATTGAAAGAATATGACGTAAATATTTGTCCTCTCTGTTAATTATTTGTTGGAGGCCTTTCTTATCACTCTATCTTCTCTATGTTGCTCTCGTCTCTTGACCGTTGTGGCTCTCGAAATTCCCATTAAATAAATTTCAAATGAAGCTACAAAATAGTTGATTTGGGTTGGACAAATGTTTTGTTGGTTATGAACAAGCCCACTATAGGCCCAAAACTAAGCATATTATTTATTAACCGGTTAAGTGGTTTGCTCACTGATCCAGCAAGCTACGGTTTAGATGACAAACAAAAGACCAACATAACCAATTACAACCACACAAAAAAAAACAATTAAACCAAAACGACCAACGATATATACAAAGGATCCATCCCCACAGAGATTCTTAACACTTAAGAACACATTTAAAGCTTTACAGAGGTTTGTGCTGAGCATGAGACCCTTACAAAGAGAAGGCTTTCAGATTCCACCAATGGAAGGTTGTTTCAAGCTGCCACCAAGTAAAGACATCATTAGTCCCCCGCCGTGAACTCTCTCCTCCGGAATCATGAAGTCAAAGATGTTTGTTTCTCCTTCATGTGGAGATTTCATTGATGAAGGTACAAGAACCTGCATCGGTATCATCATCTTCTGCTTCTTCTGCCTTTTCTCGACCTCTAAAGCATCAGTACAATCCGAGATGGCGCTAACTTCAGACTGAGAATGATCAAAAGCAGAGCCAACAACAAGGCCACTGAAGAGACCCGGTCCAATCAAACCGCTCTTGCTTCCATCTTCTTCTTTCTCTCGAGACATAATACTGTTATGCTTAGCACAGAAACCACTCTTTCCTCTAGCGAATTTCTCGCATTTCCCATCTCCCCAAGAACAGCGTTTCCCACCACCATGAGCTTTACAGAAATCAGTACTACCTTGAGCACTCTTCTCACACTCAACAATCATACAGCGTTTCCCACCACCGTGCTTAACACAACAGTCAGTGCGACCACGCGCACTCTTAGTACACCCTGTCACAACACATCTTTTCCCACCACCATGAGCAACACAGAAGTTAGTCCCACCATGTACGCTTTTAGAGCAAATCCCGCCTCCATCAGAGAGACAGCGTTTCCCACCACCGTGTGCTTTACACAGAGGAGTACTCCCTTCTGCCCCTTTGCTACACCCTGAAAATATACAGCGTTTTCCACCTCCATGGGCTTTGCAGTAGTTAGTACTTCCTTGAGCTCCTTTATCACAACCTGAAGAAAACTGACAACGTTTTCCACCACCATGGGATATACAAAGACCAGCTTGTCCTTCAGCACTTCGTGTACAGCTTTCTATAATACATCTTTTACCACCACCGTGTTTGATGCAAAGGCCTGATTTGCCACGGGCTGCTTTGTCACATCCTTCAATGAACTCACAACGTCTTCCACCACCATGAGATATGCAGAAATCTGTTTTGCCTTCAGCGCTCTTCGTGCATCCCAAGTATTCACATCTCTTCCCTCCACAGTGTGTTTTGCAAAAAGTGGTTTTACTCTCTGCGCCTTTGTTGCAGCCTGGCTTTTGGCATCTCTGCCCTCCTCCATGGCTGATGCAGAGCCCTGACGCTCCTCGGGCTTCCTTCACACATCCCATAAAATTGCACTTCTTCGGGTTGTGAGTCCTCTGTTGTACAGAGAAGGTTGTGTAAGATGCTGCCTTTAGACTCACTTGTGAATGATCATAATGAACGCCTGTTCCAAAATGATTGACTTCTTGCATCTTTGAAGGGTTTCTAACATTCTCCGCCCTTGGATCTAACAGAAGTGATGGCATGTAACCACCTGATTTCCTTGCAGAAGTAGAACCCTCATCAACAACAGGGACCACACAATGTCTGCTATTATTGATCTCTGTATATGTCGACAATGAACAATCAAGCCCACTGAGAGAGTCTATGCTTAAAGCTGGTAGACCAAGCTGCAGAACTGAATCACCCCGTGATGCGAGTTCTTGAGTGAATCCAGAATTATAACCTTTGTTGCGAAAATAGCATGAAGCTGATGTTGGACCCAATCCAAGGACCAACCGGCAGCCATCATCAGTGCAATTAGAAACATCAGTACAAAAATGGCTTTGAGAGTCCCCCATGGACTTGAGGTTAAGAGCGTTGTCACCCATATTGTCGTGTTTATTGATCCCCGTGGCATTAGCGAGACGAGCTACACCGTGCTTCCAATTCATATGAAGATGGAAAGGATATAGAGAACTCCCAAAAAACTACCACTTAGCACATCACACTTGTAGCTATAAGCATATATTGGAAAGACTTGAGAGATAATAAACTTCCGCCACTCACAAAGCCAGATGTATTTGCCCTGTCCATCTTCAAGAATGGGAAAGAAGAACTATTCTTCTGGTGTAATACTGTCAACAGAAAGACATTATTGGATTCCTACGCGGAAATCAATGGGGATGATGATGTTCAGCAGAAAAGCAATGGTCTTTGTTGAGAATTTTCCTCTCGACCTGAAAAAAAATCCAGAAAGCATTAAACAAGAGGGTTAACGAGATGCATGAAGAGCAAAGAAAATTGTATTACTGAATGCAATAACAGGTGAAAATCCGAATGTGGCACAAGGATACGACCCAAACAGAGTACAATCAAGGGCATATAAGTTCATAGAAGCAAGCATTTGAAGTGAGGTGCACAAGATTGAAAGCTACATAAGACAGTGACCAAGTACGAAACAAATGACTTGTGGATGCAAATTGCAGCCTTAACTAAGTAAGATGAGATGTAAATTTGTACATAGCTCAAAGAAAGAAATAGATTTGAACAATGGCATTTAATGTCTAATGATATCACGTCCTCTCATCCTCTCATCCTCTGTAGTGTTCCCCAAAAATAGAAAGAAAGAAAAAAGTGAAAATCACATGAGAGATGCATCAAAAACTCCAAAGTCAACTCTTTTTTTCTAATACAATACTTTATTAGAACCACGATAGAAGATCCAAACACAAGATCCAAAAATATGAGGAAATATTTGTCTTCAGAGGTTTGACTTGGAGGATTGATTACTGAAAGCAGGAGAAAACTACCAGAATAGTAGTAATACTCATACTAGTATCAGCAAGTTTCTGAACAAGCCAATAAACAAACAAAAAACACTTTGGGGGAAAGGAAGATCTCTTAAGCAAAGACTCATCAAATGATTAAAATTCTCAACAAACTTCACATAACAAAGATTTCAAAGACGATAACTTGAAGACAAAACAAAGCATAAACATGTTGGGTCAGACATTATAGACGAAAATTCAATAATAGCCCAGGAAATTAAAAAAAAAAAAAACATAAAGTCTCACAGAACCCCCCAAATTGAGAGTGTAACGATTGAAGAACAAGCGGTGGGAAATAATTAAAATCAGAATGGTTTAGTTTCACAATACAGCCATACATTCTGATTCATGAACTCCGATCAAGCATATGAATGAATCCCATAAAACAAAATAAATCAGAAAGAACAAAAAGAGAAATAAAGACCTGGTGGATCTGAAACTTGAGATCCAGATAGACTCAATGGAGAAACCAAGAAGAAAGAAGAGCGAGTAAAAATTCAGAAACAGCCAAACAGGTGTCGAATAAAAAAGAAACTAGATTATTGGCAAAAAGAAGGTTTATTTCTTGGACTAGAAATACCTGAATTACCCCCAAGCTCTGATTGGGGAGACAAAAAAAAGTGTTTATTCTGGAAAGTCTGATTTGCCCCTTCTTTCTGATAAATAAACAGTTACCCTCTTAATATAACCGCCTACATACATTTCACACAAGACGAAAACTGTCTAATCAGAAAAACAGAGAAACACGAACAAAGATGGAGAAAACAGAGGAAAGTGTCGGAATCAGAGTTTACACGGCGACTCCGCCGCAAAAACCATCGCCACCACCACCATCTCGTTCGCCAAAATCCGTCTCAATCTCTTCACTGCCTACACTTCCTGCAGGAGCCGCAGCCGGAGGAGGAAAAGGTCGAAAACGTCGCATGGTGGCGCAAGGAGTTCAAAAAACGGTTTCCAAGACATCAATGCTCGTCAATTTCCTACCGACAGGAACTCTCTTGATGTTCGAAATGGTTCTTCCTTCGATTTATCGTGACGGAGATTGTAACGGAATCAACACACTCATGATCCATCTTCTCCTGCTACTTTGCGCAATGTCTTGCTTCTTCTTCCATTTCACTGATAGTTTCAAAGCCGCAGATGGGAAAATCTATTACGGTTTCGTGACAGCACGTGGACTTGCTGTGTTCATGAAACCGCCACCGCCAGATTTCGGAGGCGGAGATGTGATCGTGGAGGCGGAGATTCCGGTGACGGATGAGAGGTATAAGTTGAAAGTGAACGACTTTGTTCATGCAGTTATGAGCGTTTTGGTGTTTATGGCAATTGCGTTTTCGGATCGAAGAGTCACGGGATGTTTGTTTCCTGGGAAAGAGAAAGAGATGGAACAAGTTATGGAGAGTTTTCCATTAATGGCCGGAATTCTTTGCAGTGCTCTGTTTCTAGTTTTTCCGACCACTCGATATGGTGTTGGATGCATGTCTGCTTGATTTTCCTTTATTTATTTTCCCTTTTGTTTGGTATTTTAACTTTTAAGTATTTATTTCGTTATCTTGATTGCAATTTAGATAAGTTGAATTGAACTCTATTATCTACATGTACTGTATTGTTTTGTAAAATAAAATGTTGTTTATCACATAATGTGATAAATGATTCTGGAAACCTTTAACATATTGACATAAAAAAGACTTGTGTAAAAGTCTAATGCCACATCACATAATCGTGATCAGCGTTTTCATTTGAAGAATCAAACACTAAAAATATTTGACTTAAGAATGCTATACGAGTCTATGATAATCTCGAACTTTTAGCATTAGTCATTAGGCGTCTTGCTTCTTCACTTTGGCGTCATCCAAAACTCCAACAAGGCATTTCTCAAGTAAGATATCAAAATTGACCCAAGCGTGGTATTTGTTGAACAAGAACGTACCGTCTCTTCCAACGGCTTTCATCAACATATCGACACCTCCGGGATGAAAATTCATATAAGGCGATATGTTGTACACACGGCCTTTCAAAACAGTCCACATCGAATCTCCTGATTTGTGCATCTTAACTTCATCCATTGAAATAAGCCTTCTGTTCGACTCTCCCTTCAGGCCTGCACAACAACATTTTCCTTTTCGTCATGTAACACATCAAAATGCATTTAGG
The DNA here is from genome assembly GCA_039880935.1 of Streptanthus diversifolius. Taxonomy (NCBI): domain Eukaryota; kingdom Viridiplantae; phylum Streptophyta; class Magnoliopsida; order Brassicales; family Brassicaceae; genus Streptanthus; species Streptanthus diversifolius. Next base: position 22,717,087 of record JAXGFM010000010.1, on the reverse strand, counting down.
AAAATAGAAGAACAGTAAAGAAAGCTTTACCTGCAAGATCCGGATGTGTTCGTGTAAGCTTTAGCCAATCCATTTGGCTATAACCCTTTTCAAATGGAACTTTTGTACGAGTTATAGGCTTTCTAGCTGAAGTTTTAAGAATCTCAGATGATCCATTGGATGGTTTTGAAGACGAAGAATCAATCACCGTGAAAGACAAAGAACCAACTGTCTTTTCCTTCGAAGAAACTTGATTCAGAGACTTGCTTTGAGGATATAAACCATCTTTAAGGGAAATACCGTCTACATGTGATGCAAGATCTTTTGCCTCTAGAACAAATTCACTTTCTGGTGGCACAACCTTTAAAACGGGACAAACGAAGAATCAATCATCATAAAGTCTAAAACTTTCATGTTTTATAACCTATGAAATCCGGAAGAAATGAGTGCAAACTCACCCTTGAGAATGTGAAATCATCATCCTTAGTAGTATCCATCTGGAGCTAAAAAACGGAGCTTTGAGCTATAATTTTCAGAACAGTTGGTATCAGTTAGAATATAAAACCTTAAGCCTTTCTAAAGCACTCTGGGTTAGAAGAAGATCTAGACAAGGACTCATCCAAGTTCACATAACTAAGACTTCATAGACGAAAGATACAGACAAAGCAGAGTCTAAAGATGCCGATTTTTGGGACTCTTGACAAAATTTATTAGCTTAGAGAAAGCAAATCGCATAAAGTGTCACACACACAGACAAACAAAAACCTCTAAAAGAGAATGGAACAAATTGAAGAAGAATGAAAACCAGAGGAGTTGATTTCACAAACCATCCATGCAATACTGATTCATGAATCCATATCAAGCAATCAATAGAAACCCAGAAGAAGAAGAAGAAGAAAAAAAAGGTAATCAGATGTACGGTGAATAGTAGTAAAGGTAATCTAAAATAGAATTGAATACCTGGTGGACCTGAGAGATTATAAATCGCTTCGGGCACCTGAAACAGAGAACCAAAGGAGAAACAAAGAACAGTGAAGAAAAAGAAAGAGCGAAGAGAGAGAGATCTATTGACAAATATGATTATATTTGACGGACGAGTCATGTTCTTCCCTGGAGGCTGGACCAAATTCGGGTCGGTTCAATTCGGTATTTCCAGGTTTCTGGTGAATTCGGGTTGGGATGAGTAGTGCCGGACCCATTTCAATTCGGTTAGGATCAGATAATCTACTAAAATTGGTTCGTCCTGGTTTCATTGGTCCGGTTAAGAAATAACACTTTTATAGTTAAATGAACTTGTGCGTTTTGACTTCCGAGTTCCGTCAATAACTTGACAGCTTTAGTTCACATTGAATAAGTCAATTAAAAAATTTTAAATTATGTACATGTAAATTTTGCTAGACATTATTATACAAAAGCAAAGTTAACCAATTGCTAGATCATTTTAAGGGACATCAGAAATAAAAACTGCTTCTTCATTCCTATTTTTTTTCTCTCTTCATTAGAAAGTATCTTGCTCATGTCTTGTGGGCTAATGCCATTTTTCATGGTCGTAGGAAAATCATTTTTTTTTATTTCAATATTTTTCAGTTGTTTTAAATTAAAAAAAAAAAAACTTAACCAAATAAAAACAAATTTATGATATCAGATCCTAATGTTGAAGGAGTATTTCAAGTTTCCCACATGGAGAAGATGTTCCCCCAAAGCGATTTTCATCTTCCCAGTTTCATCAACCACACTCAGATCTTTACACACATCCACTTTAAACCTAACCATCGTCTCTTCATTATTCCCCAGACGAACCTTCTCGAACCCTAGCAGATGCTTAATCGGCGATCTGTGTACAGCCGGCGGCTTCGTGAACAGAAACACCGTGTGGCTCCCCTCTCTGTCTCCGGTGTTCCTCACTTTCAGCTGGACTTCAAACTCCGATCCTCCCTCGACGGCGTTCTCGCAGTGCGGTCCGACCGCTTCCAGTGACTGGCATTCTGAAGATCGGCAAGGGTGGCTCTCGTCTAGACTGAGAGAGAGGAATCGTGGGGCTTTGATTAGCCGATGGCTGAATTGAGTGTAGCTAATTCCGTCTCCAAAGGCGTACACAGTTTCTCCGGCGTAAAACCGGTAAGTCCGACCCGGATACCCGTTTGATTTGTCGGGTCTCATGTTCATATTCGACATCGGCACTTCCTCCACATACGACTGAGGATACCACGTCATCGGCAAGTGTCCGCCTACCGAAAACCAAAAAAAACAAAAATTACCGGTTATCGAAAATACAATCGTAAAACCGAATCGGTTCAATCCGCAGAACAGAGTCTTACTCGGATTATGATGACCGAATATGACATCAGCAATGGCTAGACCACCGGCTTCGCCAGGATACCCGACCCACATGATGCTTTTGATCTTCTCATCGTTCTTGGCGAAAGTAATGTCAAATCCTCCACCGGACATTATGACTAGTACCACCGGTCCTTTCGCAGCCTTAGCCACCTCTGTCACAAGCTCTTGCTGTTTTCCGGGAAGATTCAGGTCGACTCGGTCAAGGTCCTCCCTCTCAATTGATAGATCTATGCCCATCACGAGCACAACCGCATCAGCAGAAGCTGCCAAAGCCGTGGCTGAGTCTATATCCGCCTCTGTGCACGCCACGTTAGAACATCCCGGCTGATACGTCGCCGATACCGTTTCCACCAGTCCCTGAAGTGGCGTTGTGTACTTGCACGGTACGCCTGAAGATGATTTAAAAAAAAAACAAGATATCGGTTTCACACATTTAAGCTAAAATATGAACCGTCGAGAGACCAATAGAATTTGTGTTATTTTCAATTTACCATTGTAGTTTCCGATCATTGTGGTGGTGACATTGGCGTTTGGTCCGATCACTGCTAGCGTTTTAATCGCAGATGGTAAGAACGGAAGCGAATTAGCAGAGTTCTTGAGCAAGACAATGCCTTGCCTGGCGGCTTCTCTAGCGAGTTCTTGGTTCTCAGCCGTGCAAACATCCTTAGGACCAAGATCACCGTAGGGCTGCTTCTTCGGGTCACCATCGAAGAATCCTAAGCGCATCAGAGTCGCGAAATTGTTTGAAATCGCATTGTCAATAGCTGTTTCGTTTACCAAACCCGCCTTGACCGCTTCCATGGCGTGTTGACCCGTGAAATGATCACAATTCAAATCCAAACCTGCCAACATAGATTTGGCCACAGCTTCCTCTGGAGTCTTGGTATAGTGTTGGTTCGTATACATCACATCTACTGAATCGCAATCCGAAACAATGTACCTAACAACAAAAACCAAAAAAAAAAAAAAATCTTGATTTGAAGAAAAAAACCAAACCCTTCACATGATTAAACCGTGTAAAAAAAAACACTTACCCATTTAACTTCCATTGACCGCGGATCACACCAGAAAGCAGATCAGGATCAGCGCATGTCGGTTTACCGTTAACTTGGTTGTAAGAACACATGACACTAGCCACATTCCCATCAACCACACAGCTCTTAAACGGTGGTTGAAACGTATCATCCATATCTTGTTGGTTCACCTAATCCAACACACACACAAAAAGCAGTCAATAATGTATTTGTTGTGACAAATAACAAAATTCAACTTATACTATTCGAAGAATGCAAAGGTTCTCTTTTTTCTTACCACGGCGTTGAAAGTGAAACGATGGACGTCTTTCCAATTGTCAACATCATAGGCGGTGTAGTGTTTGCAGCATGCGGCAACTTTTAGACGGTTAGAATCTCCACCGTCAGTTTCCTGAAGTCCTTTAACATAAGCCACCGCGTATTGGCTCGCGAGCGTCGGGTCCTCGCCGGGGGTCTCTTGCCCCCTTCCCCATCTCGGGTCCCGGAATATGTTCACATTCGGTGACCAAAACGTTAATCCAGCTAATCCAACATTGTACATTGCCCTCGCCTCCGTCGACACAATCTTAAAAACCAAGCCATAGATAAAGTGTTAAAACTAGAAGCATGAAAATGACTTTCGTTTATTACTTGTATCCAAAGAAACAAAATCTCTCATTTGCATCATGAGAGTTTCCACATACAAGTTTATAAAATAAACTAAAAAAAAAGGTGGGGGATAGTTTCCTTCACCTTGCCAATGGCTTGGAACAGAGATACATTGAAGGAAGCAGCAGTGAGTATGACTTGAGGGAAGCTCGTGGCGCCAGGGACTTGATCGGAGAAATTAGTGCCACGTCCGACATTAGAGACACCGTGAAGTGCCTCCGACCACCAATTATAATCCGGAATCCCAAGGCGGCTCACGCCACTAGCTTTGCTCACCAGAAACCCGATTTTCTCCTCCAAAGTCAATCTTCCGACAAGATCGGTGACTCGGGCTTCGGCCTTCAACCCCGTGTTGCAGAACCCAAACCCGGCGAGAGAAGGGTTTCGAGTGACGTCACATGCGAACACCGGAGAAGAAGATTGGGCGGTCGATGGCTCGGAGATGCAGAGTAGGAAACTTAGGAGAAGTGTGGAAACAGTGGAGAGTGCTCTCGTTTGCCGAGAATAACTCATTGTGTGTTTCTTGTCTTGTGTGTGTTTTTTGTTTGTGTGTATTTTCGTTTATCGACAGTTTGACACTATTATATACTAATAAAAATGGTACGTTGGTTGGATATTGAAATTTTAGGATTATCATTTTTAAAAAAAAAGTTGTATATGTCTACTATTGTATCTACATAGAAACTGCAGATGCAGGTTGTTCATGATAAGATCACTACGAATACTAATTATATTATTATTTGTTAGAAAAGCTAACAAATCAACATGTATCATAAATCTGATTCTCCTAGATTCATAATTAAATTACTGTGTTTCTTTGTTGTAAAATATCAATTTTTCTTTGTTCATCGCCAACTAGATTAGTGAATTAATCCAAAAATTGTAAATGTAAAAGTTAAGGATGAATTTATGAGTTGTCCATATGCTTGTCCATTCAGATCGTCATCACTCATCATGGACATGACATATAATCTAATTGGTTATTTGCATAACTAAAACTCTAGTCATTTAAACTGATGATAGTTTGAGAATCTAAGTATGTAAGAGAATAAAAGCCATTGATATTGAAATATATTTAACTACTTAATAAGAAAAAAAAAATAGCAAAATGAGAGTTGGGAAATAAAGTCAATAAATCCCAATAATCGCCAAATTTTGTCTTAGCCATTCGAGGTCACTATGAATAAAAATGATATTTCCTGCTCTTTCTTAGAAAGCTAGTGGTATCTCAAGAAATCAGGGAAATTTGTTACTCGACAAAGAAACTTTGTGGTCTTAGAAACTTAATTCAACATGTATGGATAATTCTCCTAAATTCAGATTAAAAAAAAATAATAATAATGTATGATCGTGAGGTACATATGGATATTATATGTTGTTGTTGTTTAGAGCAACTTTTTATCAATTTTATCCCAACTCATCGTTTTGAGATTAGAGAATTACTCCATTAAAAACTGTAATGTTCTAAAATAGAGTTAAAGATTGAGTTTATGAGTTATCAATATCCTTAGTGATCTAAATTTTCTCAATTTACTCTTTCTCTGTTAAAAGATAAAATTTTGTCTTTTTTTACTCATGCATCCAGATCATCATCATCGACTAATATAGCTAACAGCCTTTAAATTGATGATAATTAGAGAATCTAAATCTGTCAACATATTGCATTTGGAAATATTGAGTAACTAAACACATTTAATTTAGATACTTTTCTCATAATGATTGATTTCTGACCTCATAATCGTAGAGTATAGTTTTCAATACCCTGCTTCAAATTTATATCTTTTTTGGGATCTGACACAAATTGATAAAGTTCGGTATCAGCTATAAACAATTATTTTGGGACTATTTGGCCTTATCGAAATCTATCACTTTGCAGAAATTCATTTGCAATAAACCTGTTTAATTTAGTTGGACGTGACGAGGAATCAACATATTTGATTGTTGAAAAAATAAATATAATGTTATTTCTTTATAATCTCTCTTAATTCAACAATTTGTCATAAGAAGAAACAGTGAAAAGTTACTGGTGTATAGTGTCTACAATAATTTAATCTAATTTAATATATATATATATATATATATATATTTCTATTTCGGGTAAACTTTTGAATATTTGACAGCTTTGCGGCTTTCAAAATCATGAGCAGACATTGTTCAATGTAGAATACTGTTGTCTCGTAATTGGTTGACGACAAATCTACTCTGGACGTAAAAGAAAAAAAGTAGTAAAGTAAAATAATAAAAACATAAATTATCATAAAAAGAACAAAGAAACAAATTAGCTGTCATGTCTTTTTCTCGAATAGTTGTAATTGTCATTAGAATCCACGATTTGGTGTTACGTAAAGTGGAGAAAGATATATTTTGCTTCTACAAAACAGTAAATTACATTTTTATAGATGAGTTGTTAATTGTATTTCCTAGTACAAAAAAAGTTATGCCCAACAAAAATAAAATTTAAGAACAATTACGGTATTTTTATTTGGATTTAACTAGATTAAGAGAGGGATCTCTATCAAAGACTGACTACTTTTGTTTAAAATTAATCAAGCTTTTACAACAAAATTCCCAATTATCTTCTTACAGCTCATTGTTCCATTATTGTTTCTTATTTTGTGACTATATGCATGCGTGTGGATTTTCACTTATGTTCCTTAATTTTTTGACAGCCTTAAGTTCTTCTTCCAATCGATGTAAATGCAGTGATGACATTATGATGATCATAATATTAATACGCCAGTAAACTCAGTAAGAAATTTAAAAATGCGAATATAAACTGTTTCTTTGTCGTCTAATATATATCGTATGAGAACATCTTATACATTATTACTGTCTTTTGTTAAATATTAACATATTATAAATTATACATAATTAACATTTTTAAAAAGTTAGTTGTGTAAAGAATAACACACACGTAGTTCTATTTGGAACATCTATGGGTTTCTAATATATACGATGTTTCAAAGTAAATTATATTGGTGTGGTTTAAACTCTAAATTTTGGGTTTGTTGATCTTTTGTAATCGATTGACCATCCGCTATACTAAAATTCTATATTTATGTAAAAAGCTATCAAATATTGATAACGATTGGTCATCAAATTATAACCAGCATTAATTGTGTGGTTACTTTTTCTATTTCAAATTCATTTTATGGGTTATAGCTCATAGGTTTACAAAAAAAAAAAAAAAAAAGAATATACTTGTCTATGTTCCAGTTCCTAGTAAAGAGAGTATCTATACGTAAATGTTAATTATGGACCACAATGGAACCAATAAACCTAACATAACAAGTGTAGGTTCGTTGGTAGTGATGATGTATAGACATGATTGAGTTGGCTTTTATCGCGTATATCAACATGATATCTGAAAAAAGTAATTAAAAGTTACATTTTTTAATAGAAATATATAAACTAAAAACATATTGTCAAAGAAAACCAATTTACAAAACCTACACTACTCCTATATTAAATAGAGGTATGACAGTTCACATATAGTAGCAAAAGAAAGATGAAACAATGAAGATTAGGTGCTAAAGGAGGAGGAGGAGGATGAGGATGATTCAAAGCCGCATCACCGCCATTCGTTGTGATTTGACGACGGTGACGAGGCGGTGCCGTTGGTTTCAGTATTCGGAGACGATCCCATTTTTGGGTCGGGTCGAAGATTCCCGGGTGGGTTTCCACTCTCATACGAGTAGAGTACTCTAGAATAAGAAAAAACGGACCACTTGAAATAAAGTAAGCCCATTTGTTACTTTCACGCTATTTGGGCTTAGCTCTCCCTTTAATGGGCTGCAATAATAAAATACTGATGTTTTAAATGTTGCGGACATCTCTTTAGCCACTCTAGTGCCTATAGATTTTCATAGAATTACAATTAGTCAATCAAAAATTGGTTGATGGTGTAAGAGTTGTTTCAAATCTTAATTGAAACCTTTCTGTATCTTATCGAATTAATTTTGAATAATTAGGAATATACCGATGGCTATTTAGTGACTATTGATGCATAGTTCGAGGCTTCGAGCTCATTTAGTCGTTGTTAATTAAGCTGGATAGTTTTTAAAAGAAATATCTCTGCTTAAACACTTTTTTCTGAACAAAAGACTACTTTCATTCGTCGTCAAGCTCTTTTATATATCTCTAGGTTATGAATCTATAACTATATATATATATATATATATGTATGTGGACAAAAGAAAATAAAGAAAATCAAATGAATTGGTAGCAAGATGGATAGGTTTCCTTGAATCTCTGACTGACACTTGGTTGTGTCTTTATTAAAACCTATGAATGTGATCGAGGAGACACAAAAGTCAGCGGAAATATCGAAGTGAAGTAAACAAAGAGCATATGTTTGCTCTCTCTCTCTCTCTCTCTCTCTCTCTCTCTCTCTCTCTCTCTCTCTCTCTCTCTCTCTTTCTTTTCTGAGTTTTTTTTTCTGACCAACAAGTGTGGAGCAAAGCACTGGTTTTTTAATGTTTGGTTGTTGTCAAAGGTTTTCTTTATATTATTGGGAAGGTAAAAAGAGATTGCAACTGTTTTAATTGGACTTCGATTCATTAATACGAAAGACAAACGAGCAAGTACATTTTCTCTGCGCCATCCTCTATATAAATGTGTCTACTGTTATGTGTATATCGACACCCATATCGGTTTACATGAGATCATATATATATAAAAAACTTTCATTTCAAGGGATGAATAATCGTAAATGTAATTGTCCTAAACATATATTTGAATACGTCTACCTATTAGATTAATAAGATAATTTCGTCATAAAATTATGTTTTTTGTATTGAATAATTGTTAAAATTGGTCCCATATTATATACACATGCATACATATACAAATTGATTTCAAATATATGAAGGTAATTTTCTCAGCACAAATGAGAGTAACGTTTCAGTGTAAGGTATTTATGCACGTAAGATGAATATGTTAAAAAAAGAGATGAATATGTGCATATATGAGTGAGAGATGCAACAATGGAGAACACTCATTATTCATATATGCTCTATAATATCTATAATACAAAAATACATATATTTATTTATATATATACATTGTGTGTATACAAAGACAAAATCAACAGTAATGATAACACTATTTAAATAGAGTTTTTCATGGCGTCATGGTTTTTATTCCCGAAAAATGCCCGGCCAAAACTTGTATACAGCCAAACTACAAATCAAGACCTTATTATTATATATATACGAAATGATAACATAAATATTAAATACATGGTGGTACATAACTCAAGCTAACCGTTATGATTATTCCACAACCTTTTCTCGGTCAACAACAATATATATTTAATATATTATATGACATCCTAACAAATTCGTATCCATTTTTTATATATAAACTCTTTCCATAATTGCACCATTACTCACACTTTATAACATAATTTAGTTACTATTAATGGAAATGCACCTGATTTAAATTAATTCTTCTCCTTGAAATCTGGCGGTGGTGGCGGCGAAATCCATGACGTCGTCACAGCCTGAGAAGCTTGATCTTGCGGCGAAGGAGGATTATTGAGAAGCCGGATCTGCCGTTTCAAGAACTTGACGTAGCGTATTGCTTCGTCGAGCATTGAAGCTGTATCCATCTTGGTACCACCTGGCACGAGTCTCTGGAGGATTCTGATCTTCTCGCTGATTCTCTCACGGCGGTGTCTCGCCGCCACGCTCTGAGGGTCGTCGGAGATTCTTACGTTGCGGCGTTTGGGTTTCTTGACGGTTGCTGGATCGATGTCGACGGGCTGCATGGCCGCGATCTTGTACATCATCTCTTTCATAGCACCCAGTTCCTCTACAGGCTCTTCTTCTTCTTCTTCTTCGTCTTCTTGATCTCCGGAGAAAAGAATGGTGGTTGCGAGGGAAGAAAAGAGAGGTGGGAAATGAGAAGAAGAAGAAGAAGAGGAAGTGAAAGGATTGAAGATGTGGAGGTGGGTGTGTTGGTCCATGGCCATACCGATTGGATCGTTATGATGATGATGATCATTCTTGTTGTTGTTGATAATGTTGTTCCAAGTGTAATTTTGGAAGAGAGATGGGTTAATATTATTATTCATAACTTATGTTTGTTTGATTTGTGAAAATGTTAATGCCTTTGAGGCAGATATAATTTATATATATACATATACATATATATATATATATGTATGTGTGTGCGTGTGTGTGTGTGAATGTGCATATAGTTTAAAGGAAAAAAAGAAAGAAAGGTGGTCATCATATGATGAGGGGTTAGGTTGGTGATGCAATAAGGATACTTAAATAATAATTTAAGAATTATGTTTTCTTTCCAATAAGTGGACGTCACTAGCCGCTACAATAAATAAAATTATTTATAATAGAATAAGAAGTCCCTCAAATGCTCTACAATGTTTATAATCATCGTATCAATTATGTAAATAACTATAGTTGCACTATTGCACAAGAAAAGCTTTATAAAAGATCATCTTTAAGCAATGCGATAGTTCTGTGTATACAGCTAATTAATGTTGTAAATCTTACAAAACCCTTTCATCTCCTTTATATAACTTCCATTATTATATTAAAATAATAATAATAGAGTTGGCTAGGGTTCTATCTCTCACAAGAGACTTGAAATTAGGGTAGATTGAGAAAGTGGCTTTCATCAAAGTAATAACTAATAAGGATGTGGACTACTTTATATGAACATGAGTTTCTCTTTGATTCTCAAAAGATGTGAACACTTGTGTGCTCTTATTCTGACTTCTCAATTTTCAATCTCTTTCTCTCTTCGCAAATTCCGTTCATCTCAAAATAGGAAATATTGATAAATTTTCCCTCATTCCCTTGTCTCTTCACTAAATAGCACATTTTGTTGATCGTATACTCATATCCTAATCAACGGTCGTGATTATCTCTCTCCCTCTCGATAGAGTACGTATTGAATGTAAATTGTGTGTGAGACTCGCAATGCTATATATATAATAATTGAAAAAAGATATCAACTTGCTTTTTCCACCAGTTATATATAATCTGCGACGTGATAAAAGGGTTATAAGGATCACATCAAATCACTCGCATGGGGACATCTTCATGAAAATTTGGGTGTTATTCATGATTGTTACTAACAAGAAAGACGTGTATCATCGTCGTGACTGTTATATAAGATGTCCATGACGAAAGTTCTGCATTTTATTTCAAAGTTTACATCTACGTAACGATGTTCATGTATATAAGTGTATACAACAAACACAAATTCCTAAAATACACGAAAGTTTTACGAGACTTAAAAAGAGGGTGAGAGAATTGAAGACGCTATCGTTTCTTGATTATTGCTCCAATTAATCAACTTTGTTATCTTATAATATATCAGACGGTCATGATGTAATATGACAAGTTTCTTATGTCATATGTCTCATTTTAAAAGCAATGTATATACATATATACGTCTTCATGTATCTACAAATATGAGAAGGATTTGTATTTTTGCACATATGTTATGATTTAGTCTGCATTATAATCATACAAATTGCAAATTGCGCATGTTAGGGTTTCCTTCTTTGGTATTTATCTATTGTTCGTATCTATTCTTATGAAATCCACCTAACCGCCAACTATATATATACATGTACATCTACTTATACACATAAGTTTTGATCATTTGTTTAGGTGCGTAGTATATCAATATAATATATAAATATATTCGCATTTGTACTAAAATGGTGTAATTATGTTTTGCCAAGTTCGTGTATTTTGGTTTATTAAAGAAAGATGTAAATAAAAGATATATATATATATATATATCCTGACATTATTATATTTGAACATCGGGAAAACGGCAAGATATCCTAAATAAAATTTGAATGCAATTGATTAATCACCAAATCATTTTCAGTTAATTATCACTAAATTAATTGCATTCTTTGATATGGTTGAACATGTTGATACCTCAAATGGTTCCTTTTTCGTCCCTATATATATACAAACTGTAACTGTAAACCCTAACAAGATGAATCTAGCTAATGTAAATGTATGTAGAACAACTACACGTGAGTGGGTGAAATAAATATGTAACATTTTCCGAGGAAGATTGAATCATAAAACCTGACACGATCTCCATTATTTTCATCCAAATTACCAACGTATATAAAGCATTGAATAACCATAACAGCGATAATACAATCGTGTGTTACGACTCCCGAAGACTCACTCTCATTTCCTCAGAGTCCGGTCTCTTACCGCAACTTCTCTTTTTCTCGCTTTTTTTCCTATTTCTCCTTGCACCATAGAGAGGAACAAACAAATCAAAACTCAGTGTTCTATGTATCTAAATATCAACACTTTGTAATTTAGTGATTCCACTTTCTCAGTATCGAATTTCACTGGTTATGTTTGGTCATGATTGTTAATTATCAAACCATATTAAACCAAAACAGTAATACAGTATATTTTACTAATTATCTAGTCACCGCGACTCACTCAATCCGATAAAATTTCAATTTGGTGATTTTTTAAAAATAAAGAGCGCTAGAAGAAAAAGGGAAACCTAAATAATTCGATTTAAGAACCAAAATCAAGACTACGTTAATACTTAACAGAACATAAAGTTCCATTAGTTTCAAAACTTGATGGCAGTAAGTGAAATTGTTAATTATGATTTTTTATGAAATTTGTAATTTCTCTCCAATTAATGAAGGATTCATAAATTACCTCACGGAGGTAACTTTTATTTAACTCATTCAGTTTGTGCTAAATAAGTTGTCATAAGAAATTTATATAATTTTTTTTTCGTAACGTCCATATAGTTTTTTTGAATTGTTTAATTAGCTCAAATGTACCATGATTTTCCTTTTATGTTTATACTTTTTATGCAAAAGTTTTAATGGATTTTTACACAATGCAAAACCAACAAGATAATTAATTTCTGGAATTTCTTCCAAATTTCACTTATGCCAGCTATGATATTGCAATCGTTAGTACTTAACTACGTCGAAAAATATTTTGGAAATATGAGTTTTGACATACAACCTGTGACAAATATCTTGGTTATATGTCAAACATAATTCCAGAAATTTATTTGTCAATACTTTTTGACGTATTTTGTATTATTTTCTCTTTTAATTTGCGCAAGAGGATCTAAAAGTCTATGAAAGTGATTACAAGGCATGGGCAGAAGCTGTGGAGAAAGTGAAGAAGTCTCTTGTTTGGTCCGAAAGGGTTGTGATATGGAAAGCTCTTTAAAGAGTTTTTTCACTTTTAATTGTTTCTCACTTTTTTCTTGAAAATAAATAAATTAGATAGACGAAGTTAACTTCAGTGATTTTTATTTGCTTGGAGTAGTTATAGTTAGTGTACATGCATATATTTTAGCGGTATACACGAGAAATTAGGTTATTTAAAAACATGCGCACACAAATTGATATTTTTTTAGTGCTTTGGAAGAATATGTACGATTCCTATTTTTATTTTAGAACATGAGCATCATATGAGTTAAATCACTCACTATCATCTTCAAAATATATAGTCATTCTATACTTTATTTTCAATAATATGTTGCTAGCTCTTTCATACAATCTGGAATCTTATACATTATAAGCAAACCAAAATGTAAAAAAAAATAAAAAAAATTAAGTAGTTATATTTGTAAGATTATAAACAGAAAGTAAGAAACTGTTATCACAATTATGCGTTTTATAATTTTTGTTTTGGCAAGTAATTTTGTTTATTTTTGGGATTTTAGGACTGGTCCGAGTCCGCGCTCGGGATCAATTCAGTAAAAAAAAAAAAAAATCCAAATGGTCGAAAAACTATAAGCCCGAACCATGTCTATGTCTACATCGGAGGCCGCACAACTTTCGGATTTAGCCCTAATTCACACGCCTAGCCACTAGCCAGGACTGGCCTGAGGGCCTGAGTCTGTGCTTAATTATGGTAACTGTCGTTTTTTGTGCTTTTTTCTAATGCATAGTGACATAAGTGTATATATATTTGGGTAATTAGCAAAGGTGCAACTTACATCTTTGGAGCCCGATACGAGCCCAAAAGGTTGTCACTCGAAACATGGGCCGCCCAAACGTCGGATTTTTTTTTATCAACCAAATAAATATATCGATATTGTTTTTATGCCAAATGTAATGTTGTGAAATATTTATTTTCTTTATAAAAATCTATGAAACAGTAAAAAAATTCGTTATTTTCTGCTAAGGAAATTAAGAAAATATTATACATAAGTGTATTAGTAATATTTTTAAGATAGTCACTATGAAAAGAAAGATCCTTCCGATTTTTCTCAAAGTTAGAAAAATGTATTATTCCGGTAAAAGTCTCGATGACGTTAACAGTATTGGCATAATTGAAAAAGTTGATAATAGAGTTTATATGCTGCATAAGCTGTATGTTTGGTTAATATACACATTTTAACTGAGTGATAAAAGATTAAGTAATTTATATATAACATTATTAAAAAAATTAATAGATTTACTCATACATATTATACTTATATTTATAATATATATTTTAAAATAATTTCATACTTTTCTATTATAACCATTTTTAATAATTAATTATATTTCTTAAATTACATTAAAAATAAAAATACTAAAAAAACATTAACAGTAAATCTTATTTTTAAAATATATATTTTATTATATTATTAAATAAAATAATTCAATTATGTAAAATTATATTCAAATTTTTAGATATTTTAAAAGTTAATGCTCTACCAAATGCTTATTTGAAAGCATCGAGAAAAAGAATTTTGTAATTCATCGGCAACTTCTACATGCTTTTATAAATAAATTATTAACAGAGTTGAGTAGGTGATAAAAAGCATAATGCGTTTTAAATGTTCAACCAATCAATACCATTAAATGCGTTGTTGTCGCATGAATAGGAGGAACTCAACATTTGGGCAATGAATATTAGTAGCTTTTTTCACACTTAATAGCTTTTATTTATAGAAAATATATACTTCTAGATTTTTTCCTGCTTAGTTTCTTGAAATAAACCTATATTTTTAATAATTTATATACAATGAATTGTAACCGCAGAAAACATATAATACTGAGAGTTTGAGACTGGTGGGTAGTGTAATAGTGTTTGTTAACGCCGATCTACATGACAATACCTAACCAAATCAGCATTTATTCTAAAATTAAATTATTCGGGATTAATGTTTGTTACTAAAATTATGCTATTATTAGTTTTAAAAAAATTTCAAAAATATATCTACAATTAGATGTTAGAGAAAAGTAGAAAAACATGAAAAAAACAACAATGACCAACCCTAAAGTCAGATCAACAGAGCTTGACCCTGAGACCTAAACATTAAACCGATTAAAACCGGAGTCCAAACCGGACAATCTCATCTCCTTTATTTCCTAATAAAACCGTAATTAAAAAAGGACACCCACAAAATTCCAATATCTCTCTCTCTCTCTCTCTCTCTCTCTCTCTCTCTCTCTCTCTCTTCCACCTCTCCGTCTCTGCGCGCATGATCGCAATAGTGTTCCACTATGCGCCGCCCGTGACTCTAATGGTCTGTGACTGTAATCCATCTCTCTCCATTTTCATTTAATTTTTTCAATTTACCCAAAATTTTATTTCATTTCCTTACACACACCTATACATATATATACACATCGTTTTCTAATGGCTTCTTCGAAACTACTGCATCATCCTCTTTTCTCCTCCGCTAAATCTCACCGCAGAAAATTCCCAATCCGCTGCTTCTGTCTCTTAATCATCGCCATGTCTTCCATTCTCATCCTTTTCATCTCTCTCTTCCTCTTCGCTTCTCCATCTTCCTCCTCCCGTCACCACCACCACTACCACAATTCTCCCCAATCACCCTCCGATACTCCTCCGCTCAGTCCTTCTCCGCCTCCCGCCGCTCAGATCCGTCTCGCCTGCAACTCTACTCGTTACCCAGACGAATGCGTCTCTTCCCTATCCGAATCGGGTCGGGTCCCTCCGGATCCTAACCCATCACAGATCATCCACTCAGCGATCTCCGTCTCTTTCCAAAACCTCAAAACCGCCCAATCGAAAGTGAAGTCTATCCTAGACGCCTCCGTAGGGAATCTAAACCGCAGCAACGCCGCGGACACGTGTCTCCAATTACTCTCTTACTCGGAGCACCGCACCCAATCGACGGATCTAGCTCTGACACGTGGCAAAATCAAAGACGCTCGCGCTTGGCTGAGCGCTGCTCTCGTGTACCAGTACGATTCATGGTCTGCGCTCAAATACGTCAACGACACGAACCAAGTCGGCCAAACGATGTCCTTTCTCGACGGGCTCATCCACGTCACCAGCAACGCTCTTAGCATGATGGCATCTTACGATAACTTCGGAGACAACATCGCGTCGTGGACTCCCCCAGCAACAGAACGGGACGGTTTCTGGGAAAAGACTGGGTCGGGTCTGGACTCGGTGCCGGGTACAGGGCCTAATTTGGGTTTCCCTTCCGGTTTAAAAGAAGACGTCACGGTGTGTAAAGACGGAAAATGCGATTACAAGACGGTGCAGGATGCCGTTAACGCGGCGCCGGAGAATAACGAAGTGCGTAAGTTTGTTATAAAGATCAGTGAAGGAGTGTATGAGGAGACCGTTAGGGTTCCGTTTGAGAAGAAGAACGTTGTCTTCATCGGAGACGGTATGGGCAAAACAGTCATTACAGGATCGTTGAACGCCGGGATGCCTGGGATCACCACGTACAACACTGCGACTGTCGGTGAGTTTTTATTATGAGTAAACGCCTCTTTAATGTTAAAGCAACGTAATTTAATAAATGACAATATGCGGTGAAAGTTCTTATTTTTTTATAGATTTATTGAGCTAGATGGATATATATTATGTGGGATTTGCACTTGGCACGTGAAAGAATATATATTTTTAGTGTTCTTATTGAATACTACTAGATAGCGGACCAGTAGATTCAAAGAATCCATGATTTTACATTTAATAAGGATTTGCTTTTTATGTGCTAATAAATTATCGTTTCCTTATTTGTAGTAACTGAAAAAAAAAAATTTAGTTAAATCATGGTCTTTTCATATTCTAACATACTGTTACATGTTTGGTTTGATAGGTGTGGTAGGAGATGGATTCATGGCTCGTGATCTAACGTTCCAGAACACGGCGGGACCAGACGCTCACCAAGCGGTGGCCTTTAGATCCGACAGTGATTTTTGTCTGCTCGAGAACTGTGAGTTCATTGGGAACCAAGACACTCTCTATGCCCATGGCCTTCGTCAGTTGTACAAAAAATGCCGTATCCAAGGAAACGTTGACTTCATCTTTGGAAACTCAGCTTCTGTCTTCCAAGATTGCGAAATCCTAATCGCACCGCGTCAACTTAAACCCGAAAAGGGCGAGAAAAACGCCGTCACTGCCCAAGGAAGAGTCGACCCGTCACAGTCCACGGGGTTCGTGTTCTTGAACTGTTTGATAAACGGAACAGAGGAGTACATGAAGCTGTATAAAGCTAACCCTAAGGTACATAAGAACTACTTGGGGAGGCCATGGAAGGATTACTCAAGGACTGTGTTTATAGGCTGCAATTTAGAGGCTTTGATTACTCCTGATGGGTGGTTACCGTGGAGCGGGGATTTCGCGCTCAAGACGCTATATTACGGTGAATCTAAGAACACGGGTCCGGGATCTGATAGGTCACAAAGAGTTTCATGGAGCAGTGAGATTCCAGACGAGCATGTTCTTGTGTACTCGGTGGCTAACTTTATTCAAGCCGACGAGTGGGCGATGTCTGGTTGAGTCAAGTTAAGACTAAAAACGGTTAAGCGAAAGCTTTATAACAAGAAAGCCTTCTCATTGTACTTTAGTTGAGAAAGTTCTTAAAACAAAATAACTTTTGCATTCATATTCGTTATATTAATTGAAATTTCAGATCTTTAGGACTAATTGAGGTAAAACAAAAAAAAAGCTTCAAACTTTTGGAGGAAACAGCCTTTTTGCTTATCATTGAATGTAGCAATCAAAGTTTAGCGTGTTGGGCTAAAATCATAAATGGGTATGGACAAGATATCTAAATGCCAGCGGGTAAGCGTCTGATGGTTTTTTGCTTGACGTTAAAGTAGAGTTTGTTGTTACAAGAAAACGGAATTCCCAAAAGTTTTCAACGAAGCAGACATCATCATCATCATTTCAATGCTTTGAGAGTTGGCCTTAAAAGTAAAGAGGACGATTTAGTTTGCATAAAACTGGTACAGGGCAGGTAAAAAAACGTTTACTTTCAAAGAAGAGTAAGTTTCAATCGTAAAATTGATTTGGATTTTAGCCTTTTATGGTTCTTTCTAAGTGGTTCACCTAAAGACATGTAAGTGGGTAGGTGTCCATGCATTAGGCACATAATTCTATTGTTTTGGTTGGTGAAAGGGCCACACATTAAGAGATGAGTGGTCTCAAACTCTAACTTAATCTTGTAGAAGCAAAGAGGAGAGAAACTTTTACAGTTGGGCAAAAAAACGCCTCTAGAGAACGGTTGATGCTTAAGACTACATTTGAAGTATTCAGAACTATAAAAAGCTAACTTTATTGTTATCTCTGTGAAAACATATTATGGCAAATAATGAATGGTAGACAAAAGTACATTATTTTGAGACAAAAACAAAATATTTGTTGATCGAAGGAGATTTTTTTCATTATTATTAATGTTGTTATTGAGATTCTGAAGATTTCTCGAGCACCAATACAACACAGCCTGCTAAATGCTAACGTGAGTGCATATGTGCGCACAATAGTCCTACAATGATGGCATTCCCCTTTGCAATTCTCTGAAAGGGCTCTACAAAATGTGTATGCTTCACAAGAGTATTATGACTGAATGGGCCTGAACTAAATTCAAGACCCAACGAGAAGGACAGTAGAGACTCTTTAAAAAAAGATTTAAGTCCTTAGCATTGGAAATATTTTATAATTGTTTCTCTAATGATTGTAAATGTGGATGATAGATGAAATATAGGTTTAATCGGATTTATAATTTATGTAATTAGTTTTTTATTAATTTATTAGATGAAAGATTTTGTTTTGGTGCTTTGATTTATTGAATAATACAATATAAATTTTATTAATTTATTCGATAAATTAATAAACTTTCTTCACTTAAAAATATGGCAAGTTTAAGATAATAAAATAATAATTTTTTTGAAGCAGTGGACAACAACTCTCTCAGACTTGTATCTTAAGATTTCATGTAGAACAAAGTAAAAAAAGAAAGAAATTAATACATGGATAGAATGAAGAACAATTACTGTGAATTGACTCCATGAGAGACCATGTTTCTGCAGATTAGTTCTATGGTTCATCAACATTTCTCCCAACCATAAAAAAAACATTTTTATCCCACCACCTCTTTCTTCTCTAAAATTCCTACGTGTAATGTTTATATACTTTTGAACTGACCTGAAAATTGTTCCTTAATCGGAAGAAAAAATTTCAGTTTCGAAAGAAATTCAAACTGTCTGATAAGCATATTTGTCCAATAAATATTTATTACTTGAATTAAAACAGCATAAAGCAGAGCACATTTGTTCCTTAATCATTTGTTCACCATATAAAATAGACAAATGATTAACACAACATAAACCGAGGATGTGAGGTATAAAATGATGGGCATAAAAAACTCATCAGTGGCCATGATGTTGATATAAGGGAAGATTCTTCTATGAGTTACAAAAGACATGTGAAGTAGAGTGGGGCGACAAATAGTACAATAGAGTTTATGTAGATTTCATCATTCATTTGGGAGAGATTGGTGTATGAGGTATATATATTTTTGTTTTTGATATTTTTTGTTTATTTTTTATGTTTGATATTGAATCAAGAATTATTCATCTTTTTCTGTTTTTGTAAACGCAAATGCATAAACAACATCCTAACTCCTAAGAAATTATGGATGTGAGTGATAGTAAGACATCCTATCCCAAAATATTTACTTAAAGTTTTCTTTCTTTCTTGACTGTTTTTCTTTTTTACATAGATTTTGTCATTCTCGTGTGAGGTAAATTTCTCAAAATGCGGTCAATACAGATAGCTCTAGCTACTATTAGTATGAGAATGAAAAAATGAGAACTTGATTCTAAAATGCAACATTAAGTTTTTTCATGGGTTAAAAGGAAACATTTGGAAAAATGTTATATGAACTTTCAGCTATACTATCAGTCTCTCTTTAATTTTTTTTTTATATATGCAAAGCTAGAAACTAGAAAGCTTTTTGTGGGCTATAGAAAATATCACATCATGTTATCATTACTGTTGATAGGTGTTGTGACTCGACCACCGGCTTAGCCATCTTTCAGGCACCATTCTTTGAATTTTGAATTCTCTAATTTATTATATATCTGATTGGAAAATAGATTAATAAAGCATTCGTACGAAGTCCTCTTGACCGGCGAGAGACGCTCTGTTCTCATCTACTCGGATATATCTCAGCCATTAATAGTACTGAAACCAACGGTGAAGAGTTACAAAATGCTTCACCCAACATTGTTAAGATCTACTTGCATTTTATATGGGCCTCGTAACCCTAACCTTTGTTTATAGACCCCTTTTTTTATAAACGTCACTCGTTCATATAGGCTAATTGGTTATATTTTCTGCCAACAAGGCACATTAAATTCAAGAAATATGTTGTTTAGATTATTAAATGAAGCTTTCTTAATTAACGACGAGAAATCCATGATTAATTTTGGACTTAGGTCCTGCGGGTTCCTTAAACATAAAAAAACATACGAATAGAAACATAAGTCAACATCTTTCAATCACATTCTCTCTCTCTCTCTGCCCATATTTCTTGCTGTCAACAATTCACAACTCCCTCTTTTTCATTCCATCACCATCAACAAAATAACCCTTTTAAATATTAAATAATTCCACCCAAAAACCCTTCAAACAAAAAAAAAAAAATAGTTTCCTCCTCTCTCTCGCTCTCATTTCTATAATCGGCTCCAATCTTTTAATTCTTCAAATGTCTTCTCGAAATCGCAGATCATCAAGACTCAATAAACTCACGAAAACTATCCTTATTCTCGGTCTTCTTCTTGTCCTTTTAAGTGGCTGCAATGGCGCAAGAACCACGAACGTATTCAACACGAGTTCACCACCCAAACAAACTGACGTAGTTTCGTCACCTCATCATCATCATCATCATCACAATCGTCAGGTACAAGATCACAAAAGTGTACAGTTTTTGGGGTTCTTGCCACGTCAGTTTCCTGTTCCAGCTTCTGGTCCTTCCAGGAAACACAATGACATCGGTTTAAGTAGTACTACTATAACTCGAACTTCTCCTTGAAGCTCAAAAGATTTTAATGTTCTGTAAGTTTTTGTGGTTTAATTTTGGTTTAAACTGATGCCTTGGATAGATCAACTTTTTTATTTTTAATATTGTAACTTGTTAGATCCATTGAATTATATTGCACTTCACCTAAGTGTAAAGGAGGAGAGATAAGGGTCTTTTTGTAATTAAACAATTAATGTTCCTTTTGATTTTCCGATAATGAAAGTTTGGCACAAATCTTTTTTTTTTCATACGACTCGTATTTCTAATCGTGGATCTATCCGGATTGATGATTGATGACAATACTGTATCAATACTAGCGATAATTTTTAAGATATAAGTTCCACTTAATATAGGCTACGACGTACAATCACCGATTAGCTCGTTTCGGTATCATCCCGATTGATGATTTCAATTATTTAATGTGAGTTTTTCTTTTTGCGAAGAACTAAAGGAGAATCATTTGAGGAACCCCCAAAGAAATAAATATCAAATTAAACGTTAATTGTATTTCATATAAATAGTGTTCATTTACCTTCCAAAAATATTTTAAAAAAGATTTTTAAGATTTATTATCAAATGGGATCGAATGAAAGTAAGTATGTTGTGACATCGATATATACTGCATATACCGCGAAGAGAAAATGGGAATTTAAACCACAAGTCTACAATCTGAGTGGTATTTCAAATAGACAAATTATCAGATAATGCATAGAGAAACAACTAAAGATGATAAGTCCAAAAATATAAATAATCATACAATGGACTTTGACAAGTACTAATAAGCATATAATTGTTGTAACTAAAACGTGTGATTAAGATTGGACTAATACATATAATGGATTATTTTCGATCTACCCATTTGTTTAATTGTAGTGAATAATGGCATTGAGTAGTCGTTGTGAATGCGATGGAGCAACGGATGCAGATTCTTATTGGAGGATTTCATGTGACATCTCCTTAGAATTTCAGATGTTCTTTGAACGTTTTTTGGGGTTAGTGATATGTTTATTGGGGTTAGTGCATTTTTCTTGATAATTTTTTAAAAATTATCAATTATATTAACTTGTTTGTCATTCGAACTTTGAATAACTTTATTGGACTTCCATGTGATGATATATACTTTTCATGAACAATAGGGTCCCTTAACTCGAATTTAGCTTCTTGTCTCGATTACGACTTTAGTTTAGGTCATTCAAAATTAATTAGGCGTGAGCTAAAGATTAGTTAGAAGGTATAAAATAAAGAGATTCCACAAACGGTAAAAGAATTTGTCAGTTATTAAAACCAAAGCTTTCCTAAAATGGGTCTTGTTTTTAATTCTTTCTTTCTTACATAAGGTCAGTGACTCACTGCCCTGTTCTTACATATCAGTAACTTACTGGTACATATTATATGAGCTTCATTTAGATACTGGAACTTGGTGACCTGCAATGCTGTATCAATCAAAGCATGCGTGTGAGAATGAATATATTAATAAGCAAAATTGGCTCAAACGATGTGACAAATGCTAGAGTGTATATAACGATGGATATGCGGCATGTGATGTGTTCATGCGAACGTGTGTACTAGTGTCCACGTGCACGTACACGTGCGGTGTACCCCGCCTGGATAGGGTCTCGATTATTTCGAATCACATAATATTAATTGGAATTATTGTTCTATACCAAACCCATAAATCTGTAACCTATCCATATGCACGCGTCGACAAAACATATTCGTGCTAAAAACTCAATATTTTGGTTAATGATTGAACATTATTGATCTTATATGTATCATACAAATTGTAGACAGTTGTAAAAAGTATCATATATATATATATATATATATTTTTTTTTTTTTGACAACAAGTAACATATATAGTTAGTATATATAATATATTATATATATGTTAATTCCACTTCGAAATGGTCTGATTTTTATTTGATCAAAAACTTATCGGGTTAGAAAAGTAACGAGTTTTATCACAAAACTAAGAAAACAAATATAAACATTCACATACTGTAAAGATATAGCCTGATAATAACCTGTTTGATCTACCACTTCGATCATGTGAAAATCCGCAAGATATAGCCTGATAATAACCGTCAAACTCTGACAACCTCCACGAATAAAGACACAACTACAATTATCTTCAAAAACAAACAAAACAAACCAACAGTACCGCAATACAAAACATGTGTTTCCATTGTTCCCCCCCCCCCCATATTCAACGCATATTCTCTGAAGAGTTCACAAGTTTTTTTATATAATAGAAGAATAATTAAACCTTTTAAGCTACTGCGTCGTCCACAATACTAACAATTAACAAACCACACAAATGGGTAAAATAACATAAGAATTTCAAAACGATGAAAAGAGGGGCTAAAATTCAAGTCTTATTGAATATAATCTGAGACACTATACGTTTTTTTTTAGGGTCAGGCTGGTGTCTTAGGATTATTTTGAAATTTGAATTTATGGTGCTATAAAAAAATATCAGACCGAATTTAAATTATTTAAACAATTTTGAAATAGTTACACGAGACTCATACTGGTCGAAAATCGATTAGTACTATTCAGACTAAATATCACGAATGAACCAATACTGACAACTTTGCGTCGTCTCATACATGCACATCACGTATACGTCGCATGTATATATATATCCATGCATGGCAAGTGTCACATCAGAGATTGAATTAATTACGTCATTTTAATCAGCTATGCGTTTATTTTTCTTGCCACTTGTAAATTTGTTATCCGAGGGCATGCTTTGTTGAATATTTAATGAACTTTTGTTTTGTTTTTTTTTTTTGGTTTTAGCCGGTTGCAAAATTTAAACTGTGCAGAGCAGGAGAGCAAGAGAGCAAGAGTTATTATTACATTGGAGGTTTTTAAGAGGATAGATTCTTATCATATAATTTTCGATTTATTGTATGACATTCAAGTTCTTTGCCTGCTTTGAGATCGGCTTGCGAAAGGTTGTATGACTTATCACTCTTGATAAATTGTATAAATACTCTAAAGTGAGCACTCCAAATGTACTAATCTCAAAACCTATCAGAATTGTGTGAATATGTCCATGTAAATATATTATATAAAGAAAAACACAAAAACAACATGGTATATTTACATGGACTTATTCACACAGGATATATTTTGCTAGATCATACAGATCAAACCAAGTTATAAAAAAATCAAAAGCATTTATTCTCTTGTTAACCACTAAATACAAACACTTTGGTAAACTAGTATAAGTTAGTTTGTTTCAAATTAGCCCAAAACGATATCGTGAAGATAATTAGATCATTGGGTCTTCGTGTTACTAATTGGGCCACAACGGCGACATATTTAAGCCCAAATATATGTTTCTGATATTCTTTTAGTCCATTAAAATTCAGCCCGTTTGTTTTGACGAACCCAAAGAAAATCAAGTATGAGGACATATTCGTGTCTATTTGCAATCACTGTAAAGTGGAAAATGGGAAGAATGGTCGCTCAACTTATCTTTCCTTGGAATACAACTTACAAATGATGGCGGCTTTGGCTTCCCTTTGAATTTACCTTTTTACATCTCTTTTTTTATTTAAAAAAAACAGTTTGTAATTATTTATTTTCTGTGAGGTTATTTGACAAAAAATGTGTTAGGAAATTAAATGTAAATCATAGATTAGAAAAGTCTTCATTAACTATTTCTGATTATATAAGTTGCCAACCAAGCGAGACCACTTTCCAACTTTTACTGGTAAAGTGTAGGAACTTGGCACATGCTTCCAACATGGGACATGAAACTTTATATCACAAAAAAAAAATATTTTATGCTTTAATATAAGTTTAATCATTCCGATTAGAATTTGGAAAAATTGAACTAATTAATTTTGGACATGTATACACAAATAGGCAAATAATATAAATGGACAGAACATGTTGTGAGACGACTATATTCCTAGTAGATATATACAATGTGTCTGCACCTTAATTACCTTCTCAGTTCTCACATATAGTGTACATTCAAAGGGAAAACAAAAAGCTTCTGCCATATTTTATTCTTAAATTAACAAACCCATACATGCAATTCTTATATTTTTATGTCGATTGGCTTCGTACTTCACATTGATACAACACTT
The DNA here is from genome assembly GCA_039880935.1 of Streptanthus diversifolius. Lineage (NCBI taxonomy): Eukaryota > Viridiplantae > Streptophyta > Magnoliopsida > Brassicales > Brassicaceae > Streptanthus > Streptanthus diversifolius. The sequence goes on along the minus strand of JAXGFM010000010.1, from coordinate 22,691,703 downwards.
CTTATAAATTACAACTATCCTTTTAAAAAGTTAGTAATTTTTTATTAATTTAATATTGTAGGGTGTTGGATTTGATCCTAGATAATTTTGAAAAGTAACCAATGTGATGCCACAGAATTTCCATGATAAAACTTTAATTGAAATATTTTCAATTGTGACTAACAGTTAACTTGAGTTTAGAAATGGGCTATTCAAAATCTCCGTCAATTTTCGTTTCTACAAACAGTCCCCTTCAAATATTTTAATTATAGTGTTTGAAGTTTGAATTCTCAAAGACGAAAGCTTTTAATAAGAAAAACATAAATGATAAAATTTAAAAATTCCATAGATAATTCAAAAACGGTCACGGGAGAAACCATAGAGTCCTCCGTTTGTCAGAAATATTTATTTATTTATTTAATATTATTGCTATTATTAGTTTTTTGCAATCATCGAGAATAAAATTTTGAACGCTGTCTGAAACCACAAAAGCCGAGCCGCCGATAATTCCTTATCCGACCTTAGCTTAGCCGTAAAGATCAGTCACGGCTCGCGGGCTAATTTATTTGAAGTGAATCGTAAATCAACGGTTAAGATAAAATTTTAAACAATCTAACGGTGCCGTATAAGCGTCGGTGAGCTAAAACAAGTGACAAGCCAGGTCACCGTAGCATTTGCTCCCACAGATTTTGCTGTTTTAATTTAATTTGAAATATTTTTCAATAAATAAAGAAGATAAAAAAAAAATGAAAGAGTGAAATGAAGGGCAAATACTACCTATATATACGCTCATATATACTCGTCTCACTTTCCTTAGTGTAGCTGCTGGCCGCTGTTGTTTCTGCTTCATCTCTCTCACTTCTTCTGGAATCGTCTTCTCTACTATACCATCTTCTTCTTTACGGTGAGTTTAGATCCGCTTCTTTTTATTCATCGCTTGATCTCTCCTTCTTAATATTACTGTTCCTCTTTACTGATTTATTAGATCTGTCAAGCATGCGTTGAGTATTATGAGAAAATTGTTCTTATTTTTGTTTCGGGCTTCGATCGGTGCTAGTTATATCGATCTGAATTAATCCTTGATTTCTTAGGGTTGATGCGTTAGATCTATGGATTTCGGGGATTCTTATGCTTGGGTCGATCTGTCGCCGTTAATTTCGTTTTTCAGCTTAGTGAAGTTGTCTAGTTTGAAATGATTTCGTGCTTTATTTTTATCGTCACTTTATCTAGTTTTATACTTCGATCTGCAACTGTTTTCTCTTTGAGATCTATGAAGTGTTACCAGTTTTTCTTCAACTTTATATGATCTCACTAAGCGAATATTCAATGTTGTTGTCTGAACAAAGTTGTTATTTATTCAGTGTTGTTGTTTGACAAAAACGAATTAGCTCATATGAAATAGCATTTACTTGTTGCGCTTATCTGATTCCCTCGTTTTTTTTCTTTCTGTTGCTTAGTGAAAGATGGCCGATGGTGAGGATATTCAACCCCTTGTCTGTGACAATGGAACTGGAATGGTGAAGGTTAGTAAGGGATTGTTCATATAGCTAACGTCTGGTTTCTGCTTCATTTTTTTTCTACTTGTGTTGTCCTCTGATCATGATTTTGCATATGAACAGGCTGGGTTTGCTGGTGACGATGCCCCCAGGGCTGTGTTCCCAAGTATTGTTGGTCGTCCCAGACACACTGGTGTCATGGTTGGGATGGGTCAGAAAGATGCTTACGTTGGTGATGAAGCTCAGTCCAAAAGAGGTATTCTCACTCTGAAGTATCCGATCGAGCATGGTATTGTAAGCAACTGGGATGACATGGAAAAGATCTGGCATCACACTTTTTACAACGAGCTCCGTGTAGCCCCTGAAGAGCACCCAGTTCTTCTCACAGAGGCACCTCTTAACCCTAAAGCCAACAGGGAAAAGATGACCCAGATCATGTTTGAGACATTCAATGTCCCTGCCATGTATGTTGCCATTCAGGCCGTTCTATCTCTCTACGCTAGTGGGCGTACTACCGGTTAGTGCTCAACTTAAAACATGTGAATATGATTAGCATTCTGTTCTTACTTGCCTTTGCTTAAATTTGTCCTCTTTTCATTTCTATAGGTATCGTGCTCGACTCTGGCGATGGTGTGTCTCACACCGTGCCAATCTACGAGGGTTATGCTCTTCCTCACGCTATCCTCCGTCTCGATCTTGCCGGTCGGGATCTCACTGATTCTCTAATGAAGATTCTCACTGAGAGAGGTTACATGTTCACCACTACCGCCGAGCGAGAAATTGTCCGTGACATTAAAGAGAAACTTGCTTATGTCGCTCTTGACTACGAGCAAGAGCTCGAGACAGCAAAGAGCAGTTCTTCAGTGGAGAAGAACTATGAGTTACCCGATGGACAAGTCATCACCATTGGAGCTGAAAGATTCCGTTGCCCTGAAGTACTCTTCCAGCCGTCGCTCATCGGAATGGAAGCCCCTGGAATTCATGAAACAACGTACAACTCCATCATGAAGTGTGATGTTGATATCAGGAAGGATCTCTATGGAAACATCGTCCTCAGTGGTGGTTCAACCATGTTCCCAGGAATCGCTGACCGTATGAGCAAAGAGATCACCGCACTCGCACCAAGCAGCATGAAGATCAAGGTGGTAGCACCGCCTGAGAGGAAATACAGTGTCTGGATTGGAGGATCTATCCTTGCATCCCTCAGCACATTCCAACAGGTGAAAAAAACCCCGATTCTGTCTCTTTGTTTTTCTATTAGCCTTTGGAAGTCGAGAGTGAAAATATTGAAATATGTTTTGCATTGTGTGTGTGTGTGAAACAGATGTGGATCTCGAAGGGAGAGTACGATGAGTCGGGTCCATCGATTGTCCACAGGAAATGCTTCTAAGGGTTCTCCTCTCGTTCGTGGTGGTGAGCTTGTTACGATCTATATCCCTTGTTGAGATGGGAATTGAAACTATCTGTTGTTATGTGGTTATTGTTTTTTTTTTTTTTTTGGTCTCTTTAGGACCTTTTGAATGTCTCGAGAGTCTCTTATGTACTTTAGTTTTACCTTTGTTTCTTATTTTCTGTTTAGGATGCTTGTGATGATGATGCTCTGGTTTTTTTGGTCCTTATTAAGTAAAAAAAAAATATCATATTATATTTGGTCGTTGCTTCATTTTTTGGGTTGTTTGGATATCTCGATTGATTTTTTTGTTCGTCTTTGGGAACAATATTTTCTTTGTATGGGACAATTTTTTAAATTGAAATGCAGTTATTGTGTTATGCCCAACATTCTAGAATTGACGTATTCGAAATCAACTAAAATGTCATTTTATTAGTTAGGAGATAATTACCAATTTGAAAGAAACTGGACCTTTAGGTGTTTCAATTGCATCCGTTGGAATCATCAATACATTGTGAAAGTAAACAATGGAGTGGATGTGAATATTTACTAAAACGCTTCTTTCAAACGTTCCTAGCGGTAGAAGCTAGGATTGGTAACATTACCGCTTTAACCCCAATTGCTACTTTTTTTGGAGACTAGCAATCACTTCCATCGTTTTATAGGTGGGAAATGTGTATTTTTGGTTACGCTTTTGGGATTTTTTCGGATATTTTTTTTCTCTCAACTAAAATTGTCTAAAACATCACAATCTGTTTGTTTTGTCTTGGTACCTCGTTAAATTATCTGTCCCCACCATTTGAAAGACTTGAAATGGTCGGTCCAACCAAATCACCCAAATACTTTAATTGATACTTTGAAAAATTTCGATTGAACAACTCATATACACACACAAAAAACGAGTAGTTGCCTGACATAGTCACCGACTTTCTCTATAATCCCTATCTTTATTGTATACACTTTTGTAATTGTCTATCGAATTTTTCCAAAGACTCTATAATGTCTTTCTTTATCGATGAGCTTTGGCCCAAAACAACCATTGGATGATAACTGATAAACCCAAATTAGGGATCTCCAAAAGTTATCCGAGCCCAACTGAAACGGCATAAAAGAAATCAAGTTGGATATTGCACTAAAATATATAAAATTTACCCAATTTTTTGTTTCCCGGTTATAGTATCACCGTTAGTGAAACCAAATCAAATGTATACATATGGATAACATAGGGCTTCAGTCTTTGAAACAGAGCAAAACAAAAACCCTAATCAAAAATCGATAAACAGAGAGGAAGAAGATGGATTCCTTGACAGAGGATCTAATGAGAAATGATAATAGCGAGATTACCTCTGAAGAGCATCACCACGTTTAAACTGGTTTGTAAGCAAGAGTTTTTTTTTCTTATTCTTCTAACTATTGTTAGTTCCTTGTGCAAGAGGAAAATGGTTACAGCCTTTACAATATAAGAACTTGATACATTAGTTTTCTCAACGAAAATGCTATGGATTGGTTAATTAACTTAAACTATAAAACTAACGCTATATTATATATCTCTATTACTACGCATGTCATACACTGCTCATTACTAGGTTCGTCTAAAGACACTATCTTCGCTCCCGATTAAGTTCATTGCTCTCTTCTTCTTAATCATTTTTAAGTTCATCTAACCAATTTGTTATTTAATCCGAGAGGTAAAGAACAAACAAAAAAAGCTAGAGAAATAACAGGATTTCAAAAACTGTTAACATACGAATACTCATCCGTCGTTGATCAATAAAATTTTTCTTTTTAGGCGCAAACCTAACGCGGAAAGTAGCAGAAACAACCGAGATGGATCGGTACGAACTAAGAAGCAAGCAAAAATAGTGAAAAAGCGTACAGTTTGACTCAAGACTGTTTTGAGTACCCACAACGAAAATAAGCTAAGTAATTGCTATTAGAATTTTGAAATAAGATCAATCGAATAAATTATAGAGTATTATTGATATTGACCAATCAATTGTTACATTTTTTCCTCAAGACAAAAAGGAAAAATACAAATGGTATCGAACAGAGCATGCCCAAATTAAAGAAAAAGTTGGAAAATTTTCTTGAGGAACAAGCTATTTCTTCTTATGGAAATGAGTTTGAAAAACGAGGTAAACATTCTCGTATAAAGATTTTAGGGTTTCTCTGTTCTCTCCAAAACAAATACATTCCCTTTCCCATCTCTCCCTACTTTTAAATCTTCGTCTAAGTATCTGCAAAATTCTCAGAATCAAGGAATCACGATAAACATTTATTAATGTGATTACCATTTGGATTTGAATTAGAAGGATACGAGATCTCAAATATTCCCTCGGGGTTGAAGATTCCCAGCAGAAGATTCATGTTCTTCCTGAAAATGTTCATCAACTGATTCCAACAGAAATCAAGAAATTTCCCAACAAAAGATATATTGATTGTCTAGGAAAAAAAGAAAAAGAAACCTGGTCTGGCCTGATCGTGGAGCTTTCATAAGTTATCTCAACACTCTACAAACAAACGCAAATCAGTCAAAACGTGATCTGAAACCAAAAACGCGAAAATTGTTACTTTAATGTACCGATTTAGATGTGATCTTGAAGGAGGCGACGATTCTAAACTCGCCGTCGAGTAGATTCAGTCCCCGGACATCGAATTTCAACACATGGACCGTTTTGCCCTTCGTTAATAAATACATTCAGTTTTATATTAAACGTCATCATCAGGAAAGCTCCAAGATCTTGTCGAATCCGATTTTAATTTTGATTTACCTGAGCAATGTCGATCTGTTGAAGAAGATCTCCGAGAGAGACGAAATCTCGAAGACCCAACTTGGTTCGTTTAGAACCCAATACAGTGATGGTGCTGTAAATGAGTTTCCAGCAACCTCCGATCTTGTCTAGCTCTCCGGTCGGCTCCGGCGTCGGATTCCGACATTCCAATAGCTTCACCAGACGCTCGATCTCTGCTTTTTTATCCGATTTAACTCCAAAAATCCCTCTATTGATCCCTTTTTTCATTCCCAAACAAATTGTCCATTGATAAAATGTCAAAGCATTGAAATCAAATTATAACCTTTTGCACCACCTAATCATCTCAAACTGGAGAAAGTGTAGATTTTTTTTGGTCTGATTGATTTTAAAAGGAACGAATCTAATAACCTTTGAGAGCTTCATAGAGCTCTTCTTTGATCTTGGAAACTGTAGTATCTTCTTCTTCTTCTACCTGTTGTTCATTTGGGGAGGAAGCAGAGCTATGTTCTGTGACATTTCCGATGAAAATGGGTCTGAGACGAAATGGGTTGTCACTAATACTCAACGTTTTGCCATTGAAATTGCTGAAGTAGAGTGACATCTTCGTATTTCCTGTTCTTCTTGAGATTGCTCCTCGTGAAACTGCCATTGATGGTGGCTGGATAAGCTTACTCGACATTACCAGTTGTCACACAATCGCCGATGAACCTAATGGAGCTTAAGACAGAAGGTAAGAGATGATGATTAGGTAAGAAAATGGATTTGAGGGGAAGAGAAAGTGTTTTTTTTATGGGGAAGAGATTGGACAGTTTGGTTTATTTTATCTATCTTTTAGCACCTATCAGTCTATCACCACCATACACTATGCATATACTCAAATATAAAATTTTAAATTTCCATGTTTTCTATTGTTATTTCTTTTAACTTTTTGGTATCTTTCCCAGCCTTTACTTAAGATGCGGGTGGGATGTCATTAAAGAAAGTTATATGAAAAATAATTAGGATGGGATATGTACACTTTTAAGGATATTTGTTTTGGTGGATATAAAAATTGATTTGTGAATTTTTTTTTTAAAAAAGTAGAGATTTTAACTTGCAGATATTGTTCTTAAAAAGATTAGAAACGTTTAAAAGATTTCCCAAAATATAAATATGTACTATAACAGAAGAAAGATGGTTAGAGCTGATTCAGTTGATTGGGCCACTAAATTAATGATTCCAGTACCACCACTTGATGATGAAACTCGTTTCTCGATGTCGATACAACAGATAAAAAAGCTGGTTTTAATAGTTCTGTCAGAAAACTAATCGTTTTGCTAACGTTAACTTTACTATTAATGTTCAACAATCAAAATGTAACTAGTACTTGTATTTGTCTATCCAAACTTTAAATTTATATACCACCTATTTATTTTCTAAACGTGATTGATTTAACAAAAAAACATGAATTATCAAAGCGGCACTTTGTATGTAGTTTAATAGATTTGCAAGTAACAACAAAGTATCAAACATAGTCATGCTATGTTCTGTTCGGGTTAAACAAAAAAAAAGAGATGGTCATGCTCTGTTCTTTGTCACAAGGACTTAAAACAGAGTTTCAAGCATCTTTGGTTTGAGTTGGAGAGTCTTGTGACGGCTTCCATTGCTGTGGAGTCTGAGCTTTCTTGATAGAGAGAGCATGAATCTCCTTCATTTCCTCTTCAAGCGCAGCATTCACCATACGATGCCTCTCCAGCAATCTCTTCCCTTGGAATTGTTCAGAGACAACCTCAACTTCAAAGCTCGCACCGCAACTGCAACACGTTTTTAGCTTAAGATTAAAGACAAGAGATTATGCCCTAAGGCCAGGGGCATTGAAGATGTATACGATGTTGGGAATCATGTACTTACCCTCCAGATATGTCAATCACTTCCTGGTACACAATAAAATGAGACAATGTCAGTAAAAAAATACTAAAGAAAATCGAAGGAACAAGTGAATCGGTTGAAAAGGGAATTAGATTGATATAAAATGAAGTTTTAACTTCAATTGTTAAATGTTGTAAAGCTAAGAAACTACGCATAATCATTTGGTTCTTGAGTTCGAATTCACAAACAACCACATATCAAAATTACTCCTAACTACGCAAGCAAACACGTTTTATCTTCTGTTTCATATAACACCACCATGACGTTAAACCGAGACAACATAGAACGAAGAACATCCCAGAATCATCTTCTGATCCAATTATTGAAGTTTATGGTTTGATCCAAGTGAACAGTTCAAAATCTCAAATTAGCTGCAGATCCTTATTCTCCTAAAAGAAACACAAACATGCGTATGTTTTGCGCCAATTGAAGATATTTACTCAGGTGGTTTCTAATTTTCTCCCCAAAAAAAATCCAAATTAAAAAGAAGAAGAAGCAGAAACCTTATATGCATAGACAAAACTGAAAGAAGAGTCAATCAAGAGATCAAAGTGGAATAAGAAAGGAGTCGAAGAAAACTCACGAGATGAACAGGTTTGAGTTTCGAAGTCAGCGAAGCTTCGACCTGCTCCTTCGTCACACCCATCTCTCTCTCTCTCTCTCTCTCTCTCTCTCTCTCTCTCTCTCAAAACAATGATTGAAAACCCTAATTACTTAATCCAATTAGAGTAAAAACCATATGCTTTTGTTTGGTTTTGGTTTAGCGAAATGTCGGTTTAGCTTGGTTCATTTTTCAGTTGGGATTCGAATCGGTTTTTGGTCAGAAAAATAAAATAAAAAAATAAATAATTAGGGTTTAAGCACTGCTTTCCTTTCCTTCGTCTCCCTCACTCCTAAAACCCTCTGCCACTACCCTGAGTCTCGCCATAGTCGATTTAATTCCCGGAGCAACATCAGTTCTCCGACCATGAAATTGAGATCTCTACCTTCAAAATCCCTCCTCTTTCGCCTATCTTCTTCTTCCACCGCCCAATCTCCCCGTCGAGCGATCGCCCTTCTCGTCACTAGCTTCCAATCCTCTACATTTTCCACCACCACTGGCTCCGGCTCCGGATCCAGCCATTCTTCTTCGAGGCGTCCTCATTACGACGAAGAATCCCGATCCGTTAGGATTTCTGTGTGGTGGGACTTCGATAAATGTAATTTGCCGGTGGGTGCCAATGTCTTCAAATTAGCGCAATCCATTACCGCAGCTATCAGAAACAGCGGAATCAAAGGTCCTATCACAATCACAGCCTTCGGAGACATTTTTCAGCTCCCCAGACCAAACCAAGAGGCCCTCTCCGCTACCGGAATCAGTCTCACTCATGTTCCTCAAGGTTCGTATTTTTCCAGAATCTTTTTGCCTCTTTCGAATGTCAATGATAGTTTCTGTTTAACGAGAAGCTTTAACATTTCCTCGATTCTCTCCAGGTGGGAAGAACAGTGCTGATAGATCCCTTATTACAGATCTAATGTGTTGGGTTTGTGAGAATCCACCTCCAGCTCATATCTTTCTAATCTCTAACGACGAGGCATTCGCAAGTGTATTACACAGATTGAGGATGGAGAATTACAACATTTTGCTTGCGAGCAAATCATCTGCTCCTGGTGTTCTGTGCAGTGCTGCTTCGATTATGTGGGATTGGGAGGCTTTGATCAAAGGAGAGAATGTCACTGGTAAGCACTTTAATCAGCCTCCAGATGGTCCTTATAACTCTTGGTATGGTCACTATAGGGTTCCTCTTCTTGATCCATTTGCAACCACTTCCACTGAGCAATCGTCTATTTTGAAAACCGAAGAAGTTTCCGAGTCTATAACAAATTCGGAATCCATCAATTCGAATCCTGTTAAAATTCGTCCTATTCCAAAAGAAGTTGTGAGCAAGATTCGTCTGATATTGAACTTATATCCCAAGGGGATACCCATTTCCGAACTACGTACTGAGCTGAGTAAGAGCAAGTTGGCTATAGATAAAGATTTCTATGGACATAAGTCGTTTTCTCGGTTCCTACTATCCATGCCAGATATCTTCCAAGTTAATACAGCAAATGATGGCTTGTGTATTGTTCGTGCTGTCACCGAGAAAACAATTCCTACGCGACTTGATTCCTGTCCTGGGTTGTCTACTGCCGTTGATCAGAAGATTAAGGAGAAGGAAACTGCTAATGCTTCATCGTCAGAACCAATTAGCAATGTACAAGTGGCTGCTGAAAGAAGAGGAAGAGATGAGTCACTTGGAAAGAAGCAGGAAAAGATAACGGAGAATGATAAACATGCTAAAGAGAAAGCACCAGAGAGTTCCCAAGAGTGCATTCTGGTCAGCCAGAAGGAAGATAAGGCAAATGACCAACCTGTGGAGACGAATCAAGTCTCTCTTATATCGGGGAGTGAATCTTCCATGGAAGATGGCTTTTTTCCAAAGCTAAAAAGACTATGGTCTGGTTCAGCTGAGATGGAATCAGAGCATCTCCCAAAAACTAAAAGTTTTTCTGGGAGTAGAGACAAGGACGATGGAGTTTTTAATGATGCCAAGGCTGAGGATAAGGACTTAAAATCATCGAGTCAGGGAACTGATTCCATGTCCCAAGTCTCACCTTCCTTTGCCGGTGAATCTGCAGAGGATGTAAAAGGAGGAACTGATGAAGTAGGCAATAGTGATACAAATGCAAGTCCAGGCTTTTTGAGTCAACTTTTGAAGAGTTTCAAGTTCTGGGGAAGAAACACAGGGATTAGCAATGACTCGAGTTGCAATCAGAAGCTGGTTGATGTTGATTCTCAAGGACATGACATTTTTGCTGAAGAATCTTCGTGGAGCGATGTTGAATCTTTCATTAATTCTCCAAGAGGCTTCGTTATTGTTTCTCACTCAAGAACAAGGTTCTCACATTCTCTTCCTTCTGATTTAGGACTGTGAATAAGATATTAATTACTATGTAAATCAGATATTGTTTTTTGCGTTAGCCATTGTTGTCTCTCAGGGAAAGCGTATTTGGCTAATGCTGTGTTCTTTTTCAACCTGTCAGGGAAATGATGGCTAAGAATCTGCAGAGGGAAGGGCCTTCGTGTCTCAGACAGCTCAATGAATCAAGCATGCTTCATCTAGTTACCTTATTAATATCACATAAGAAATGGATTGAAGAAAACCCCTCTTCTTCCCTACCGTTCAGTATCATCAAAGGCTCTGGCCCTAGCCACCGTCAATCTTCAAATGGTTTGAGCTCAATATTCTCGGATTGTGCAAAATCACAGTTGCAGAAACAAGACGGTGAGAAAAGGTGGAAGAACGTTGCTCATGCTGGGGTTTCTGTTGGTTACAAAAGTAATGCGCTTGCGGATTGTCAGAAGCTGATTAAGAAGATAACAGAGAAAGACCCTGAAGGGTATCGCCTGATTCGTTTCAGAAAAGACTTCTTAGAGACATACGGGTACCATTTAGCTGTTGACAAGCTCGGTTACGAAAACCTACAGTCTCTGATACAAGTAATGCCTGGGGTAAGAATATCATCTGGATACATTCTTCCTTCAACTTCTTCACCAGGTGCTAAGTCTACAGAAGAAGATGAGTCAGACTTGTCATTCGAAGAACTCGGTCCAGTTTCTGAAGCAACGACTAACCACCAGACGACCAGAAAGCTTCCAGTGTATGAATTATCTCTCTCAGACGATGAATATTCTGGTTCAGAGAGAGACAACCAGAAGAAGAAGAAGCAAGTGTTGAATGAAAAGGATCATGAGAGCTCGTTATTGCAGATTCTGGATTCTTATTACACAAGCAAAGATGGGGAAGTTAAGATGGAGAAACCAGGAGAGAGAAAGCTTGTGAACAACATTAGGAAGCCAAAGCCTTCGAAGACTTATTCTTTTGTTAAAGATTCAGAAGTCCAGTGAGTACGAGAGTGCTTTTAGTGAAGGATCTCCCGGGAAATTGAATTTTACCTAAATTTTGGGAGCCGGTTTGAGGTTTGGTCTATCGTAAACCGAATCCGATTAATGAGAAATACGGTCAGATTGGTTCAAACTTCAAAGTGTAATTTAGTGTTCATGAAGATTCCTTTATATAATAGGAGTTGATTGCATTAATTGGTAGTTTGTATTTTGTGATTTTTTTATTTAAAAATCACGTGGTTTCCAAAAGGTATATAACGTTACTATATGAAGTATAATTAACCATGCCGCCATGGAGATAGAATGATATTAATATTAATATTCCGATTGTATCAATTTGATAAGATTACAGTATATATTTTGTAAGAATCATGTGGCATAATAGTTATCTATGCATTTATTATACAAATTTGGAGTTTGAACTTGGCATTTAACATTTATATGTTCATATGTTGTCAAAATTTTTTAATAAAAATTAGTATTTAATGTAATACCTTTTTTCTTGCTAACTATTTTTAAAAAACTTTCTTGAAAATAGTGTACGTAAACTTTTAAAAAAAACAAAAAGTAATAAAAGTTTCAAATGAAATTGTGGCGTACATGTGGAGTTGCTTGGTGGATTATCTTTGCCACTCGAATCTTCTCAATGGAAACTTATTTAAACAAATATCAATAAAAAAAAGTAACTTAAAATAGATAAAACAAATGATATCTTACGATAATAAAAGTCGAGGTTAAATGGTTTTCAATTTGTCCATGTTAAAATTAAAACCACCAATTAAAATACTAAATGATCATTTCCATTAAATCTTAACATATCGAAATTCCTGAAAAATCTATCTATCAAAATAAAATGGAAATTAATACAAAATAAACTAATAAAAAACATGTATAATATGAAATTAATTTTATATCTATTTATTTTTGGAATTGAACATAAAAAGCCTAATTAACCAAAAAAGGAATTATATCTAAAAATGTCAATACCTTCAAAAATGATGTGTCAAAATAAAAAATTAAGCTACCAAAAAATAATTATTTTTTAAGAAAAATAACTTCAGCCAAAATAACTCTTGGATACAACATGTTACAACCACAGTACTTACTAAATATAAATCAAAACCGAACAGTATGTAAATAGATTACTCTTTTTATATAAAGATAGCTAAAGATATAACAAAAACATCCACAGTATTATATTATCATTTTATATGCAACAAATATATTCTAAATAATATTTGAAAACACTACACAAATAACATTTCACTTGAAATATAATAATACAGTCAAAAAATTTAACACATAACTATTATCGATGTTTGAAACCACATAAATATTACATAGATAATATTTTAAAAATTTTTATTTTAACGATAGTATAAAAAATATGAATTAAACTAAAATTTTCAACCATAGAAACACTGTATAAATCAATACATAGAAAAATCATATAAACATTGAAAATAATAAAAGATTATACGAAGATGACACACTACTCTAAAATTTTGAATAAACATCTAATAGCAAAATGTATATACCAAATGAATAATAAAAATGAATAAAAATAGAAGTTCAAACTTGTGAAAGATTTGATGGACAAATAAGAAGTTGCATAGCATATCATGGCATCTTTTCAATAAATCTAGAAGCAGCCTTTTATTGTTCGAGATAATTCGATTCTTTTCACATAACTTATTCAATATATTAGCAATTGTGTGATCATATTATTTTCATATTTCATTTCATAATATAATTTGCATTCACAACATTAAATAAATTTATAAAATTATATACCTGATTTCAAAAATTATATGAAATTTGGAATTAACATGAATCAAAATTTTAGATGCATAGATATATAATATTAATAAGATATTTAATCGAGTAATAAAAATCTTAACACATAATTTAAAAAGAAAGAAAATCGTTTAACTGTTTATGAACTAGAAAACCCTAACTTAGAAAATTAATATTCATTTTATGTTTAGAAAAATTTCAAAAACAATTTGATATATACACAAACAACTACAAAAATCACAAGAAAAAGTCATTAGGATATTAGTAAGATAATTCTTATATTCTAAACCAAATGCATGTGCTCTGCAACAACATTAAATGTGGAACACTTGGATGAAGATTATGATTCTATTGTGGATAAAAAAAGTGATCCAACTAGAATTTTGATATGGAAGTTCATGGAGGAATGTAGAAGAGAATTGACTTTATTTAAAAAAAAAGAGATGGATGATAACATATCATCAAAATTTTCCAATTTTGTTTTTTAAATATATGTTAAAAATACATAAAAGATACAATAAATGTGTATTAAATGATTTTGTTTTTTAGTTTGCAAAAATGTCAAACTATTTTTTGTTCTGATTTCTACACATGTGACATAACCCAAAAATATTTTAAAATATGTTAGTATGTTAAATCATTTAGTTATATAATTAGATAAAAATCCATCTTTTATTATTTTTATTAATAAAATCTATAATGATATATTATATCTTAAATATATTTTCACTAAAATAAGTTAATTTATTATGTTTTGATAATTTTAAAACTACTAATAAAAAATCTTAAACCAAATTAATTATATATTTCCACGTGTAGTGCAAATAAAAAATATAGTTAATCTAATTATTTAAGCGAAATTTTGTCTTGTTCCCGTAAAATATGCCAATATTAATTATTTTTAATTCCCGCGTGTATATTATTAAAATAACAATTGAACAAAACAGCTCATGCGTATCCACAATGATTTGGTCAGAAAAATAATAAAATGCGTCCATTCATTATGTCAAGGCAAAAAGTCTAAAAGAAAATTTTCGTTTTTTTTTGGCTTCGATTTGTTAAATCTAAACGATTTCTTTTCCTCAGCATTAAAAAAAATAAGTTACACTCAAATATTTTCGGAGATCTGGCTAAATACCACCAAATTTTACTTCTGGTACTCACTGTAAACCTAAAAAGTGAAAACTACTTTACATTGACCCGTTAAAATTGAATTTACTTTGACAGTAATTGATAGAAAATTCCTGCAAACCGTGAATCTGCACGAAAATAACAAACATTAAAAAGGTCAAATATTTAGATATAAACTGGCATTAAGCAAAAGAATCAATTCCTAAGAAAATCAATTCATTTTCTTAAAAGAGCTAGAGAGAAGCATCATTGTGTAAATCACTAAAAATACAAATATGATAAACTTGAATTTTTCGAATCTAGTATTATTAATAAATCCAAGAAAATTATGTTCTTTATCCGAAAAAATAGTAGTAACAACAAAATGGAAAACAAGTTTACCCACCAACTTAATTCCAAATTCTTGAAACATTTTTAGATATCACTTTCTTCTTCTTGTATCTGTCTAAAAAAACAGAGCTTTGTTCTCTGTTTTATCTTTCTCTTCCTCGTTTCAGTCAACTCTCATCATCTTTTTCATTCAATTTACCAGTGTCTACTACCGCCTTGAGAACTGCCACCTTTTCTTGGAAAAAATCCACCTTTCTTAGGTTTAGGGATCTCATGAATGTCCATCACCTGTATAGTCCTTTGCTTTTTTGCTGGATTCAAAACATAAAAAAAAACCACGGTTAGGAAACGACCCAAATTTAGTAGAGATGAAATTAAAACCGAAGAAGAATGATCCGAGTTTAAAAACCATTCTCGGCTTGTCTATAGTTTTGTTGTAGCCTTTTGCGGGCCGAGTCGAAATCAATTTCTTTATGCTCCTTCTCCCTCTGCAATTCCCAAACCAAATTTATCAAAATTGACATAAACATTAGAGACTTGAACACCGATATTAGGATCCGGTTTGGCAATGAACCTGAATGGTTTGTTGAGAAGGTGAAGGACGAGAAGGTTTAGCTGGAGATGGAGATTCTCTCCTAGGAGGAGGAGCAACATGTCTTGGTTTTCTCTCTGGCTCGGTAACGTTACTGTTCTTGCTTGAACCCGAATACCCATCTGTCAAAAACCGGAAAAGGAATAAGCTTTATGGATTACAAATGTATAAAGATCAGAACTTCAGAAATCTTTATTCAACAACTTACTCTGAGTCTGAGGAACCGGTGAATACCCGAAATCAGGAACCTGCCACAGAAAAAAAGGATATCAACTGAAGCTCAATGACAAACCAAGAAACGAAAAGGGATTCGGTTTTAGCTACCTGTTGGCGATTACCGTTATGGAGAGCTTTCTGCTGCGGTGAGTCCTCGTCAGCTACAATGAAGAGATTGATACTTACGAGATTAATAAGAAGAATGATGCTTGTTCTGAGAGCTAGAGTAGTTTTTTTTCTTTTACCTATCAAACTTGGAGGTTCGAGATCACCAGGCTGGTTAAATTTGACCCATTCGTCTACTGTTTCTTTCCATTTTCTGCAGAGACAAAGGTAGAGTAACTTAGAAATCAGGAGTGGTTCCTGTTGAATTTGAGCAGATAATGTGTCTGAATCTGATCGTAACTTGACAAGCTGTTTAGCTAATCTCCGAACATTGTTCGATGGATGCTTCCGAACTCGATTCACATGCCTCCCAATATCAGTTTCCTAAATTGACCAAACATGATAAAGTTTTCAAAAACTATGAACAATTGAAGAAGCAAGAGTGCTCTCTATTCGAATGTGATTCAAGTTACTACCTGAAGAGCTTGGAATGTTATGTCCATATCTTCCAGATTCTGAAGCAGCTCAACCAAAGCTTCTTCGGACTGAAATCACAAACAAGCGATTCGGTCTTTTAAAACTGAAACCGAACACAAAAGAATCAATCTAGATTCAAGAGAAGAAGGTTTAAAAAACCAGATCAGGATCTTCAAGTTTCTCCTTGATTTCAAGAATACTCTTCTGCTCATCATCAAACAAACCAGCAAACGGATCAAAATCGTCATCGTCGTCACCATTAACCGATTTCTCTCTTACTTCTTCTTCTGCAGCTTCTCCTTCTTCTTCCTCCGTCTCCTCGTGAACCCTCCCATTAACCCTAGCAACCGCTGCTTCCGTAACGGTTCCTCCGCCGCCGAAATCGCAGTTTCTACACTTGTTCGCCATCGAAGTCGCGTAGAGACGCTCCACGATGTTATCTCTCCGCCGCTTCAGCTCTTGACCGTAATCAAGCGACGCGACAAGGATCGCAGTATCGATAAATGTCCAAACGTCGACACCTGCGTTGTCCATAATCGACCGGAGATCGTCCAAATCCATTACCGCCGCAAAGGAAATTCACACCCAACCCTTCCAAATTTGGTTACTTTAAGGAATCAAAAACAGAGCAGTCGGTTTCGTATTACATCACCAGATCTAGAAAAGAAATCGTTTGATGAATTCGATTCATCGGAGGATTGAAAACCGAAAAAAGATCCCACCAAAGTTTAGATTCAAATTCAAACGTCTGAAGATAAAAACAATAAGAATCAGATTAAAATCCGATGAAAGAAAGACCCTTTCGAGCTTTGATGAAGCTTTTAGTGTTGCGAGGAAGAGAGAAAAAAGAAAAGAAAAGAGAGGTCACATAGATCAATAAGGTAATGACAGAAAGAACAAAAAAAAAAAGGAAATAGAGAAAGGGAAGATGAAAGGGAATATTCCAAATTTGAGGCTTTAGAATTTGTTTTGGCCTTTGGGGGTTATCGCTTTTTCTTCATTCTTCTGCAAGTTTTTTTTTTCTTTTCCGTCAAATATTCTTCAGACAAAACCAATTACAAGTAAAAAGAAAAAAAGGGATTTGCTTTAATCAGGATGCTCTTGCCCTGGACAGAGCAAAGCACAGCAAGTTGGTTTGTTGTGGTTAGGGAGATGAACAGCTAGAGAGAGAGAGAGAGAGAGGTGAGTGTTTTTCAATAATGGCGTTTACTTTTTTCCTTGTAATTGGAGAGAAAATGAAAATTGAAAATTACAATACAAATGTTTACGCACTTTAGTTAAATGGGCCAATCAATTTTGAAACCAAAATAAGTGAGTGGAGGCAAAGCGGAAACTAAAAAAACAATGAAATTTTGGAGCCAAATCATAATTTTCTTAAAACTTTTTCTATTAATAATTTGATAAGTCTTACAAAATTTACTATTGTTGTATGCATTTATTTATGTGTTTAGCGTTTACAAACATATATATATATGTTGGTCCATTTTGTAAATATACATCAGCTTTCCAGTTTTGAGCTGTTTTTTCGTGAGTGATCATCGATTACATGAGTTTTTTTTTTTCTTTAAATTTAGTAAATATTACCATTTATCTCTGCATATTGTTAATTTAAAGAACTTGGCGGAGCTTGATTAGTTTTCAGTCGCTGACCTCGATCAAAAGTAATTAAACGCTGTTATAAAAAAAAAAAAATTGTAAATTATACGCTGTTAGAATTAAAAGTGATAATATGGGCTTAAAGGCCCATAAGAAATTGAGAAGGCCCAATCGTCGCTGATCTTCTTTCTCCTTGTGCAGATGGTCAAATATGTCAATGGAGTTTGTTGACTCATCATTGTGTTCTTCCTCATTATCTGTTCAATATGCAGCGGATAGTACTACTTTCGTTATGTTTAATGGAAGTTTATGCGCGCGCTTCTTTAGTGCTAAGTTATCTGAAAACTTGAGGATTTCAAATTCAATACTACTCGATTTTGAACAACCAACTCCATGAAAACAAAATTAAAAAAAGACGTAAAGAATGTCTATCACAATTTTGCCTATAATTCAAAGCACGAAAATACATATCTGCATCAGAACATCTTTGTAGTTGCTTAGAATTTTCGTGTCTTTCTTCAAACAACAATACCTATTTATTTGATTCCACGTCTAATCTTTGTTTCTTGCATAATGGTCCTCGTCTTGATCTTAAAATGTTATTTTCTGTATATGTAACTATTATTCGGCTTTGTAGTTGTTCTTTTTTGCTGTAAAGGCTTTCATCGATTATTAACTGTCTCTTGAATACAAAATATTTGAAATTCACCACATTTTCTTTAAATATTCTCATCTGCCAAAAAGTTTAAGACTGAATTTTTCTTGGGAAACTTGAGATGCTGCCTAAAACTTCAAAGTGGATCATCTGTTATTTTGTAGAATGCTTTACTCAATATATTGTCTCACTTTTGACAATCTTATGCTTTTTGATCCAAGTTGTCTTTCTGTGTGATTAATCGTTCAATTTAAACAAGGACAAAACAAGTTCACAGACTTTAGTTAATGGGCCATTCAAAATTTTAGTAGAGACAAAATGGAAATTGAAAAAAACACGAATCAAATACATGTTTAGACACTTTGATTAATGGGGCATAAATAATGAATCCATATAATCAATATGAAGCATGAAACATACACTTATAATGATGAGATAATACTTGAGTTAGAAGAAGTTAAACGGCTTATTTGCCTTGGACTTCTTCCTCAGATGACCATACAAATCAATCGCCATTTGTTAAAAGTTGAAACCCAAGTTTCAGGATTATGATGACCATATGATTACTGGAGGATCTGACAACTATTTAGAGATGACAGTGCATGTAGAGATAAACTTTCTCTTTATATAGATATGTAATATTTGAAGTAGATAGAATCATGAAGTCCAAATAATATAATTATGATATAATAACCCATCAAAGTTTGAAAAATTAAATTCCACAAAAATCTCCTCCAGGTCCACCATATGTGAACAAAGTAGATCGTCTCTTGAAGAAACGTTTTGAACCAGGTTTTAATCCATAACATTTGTCACTGTCTAATAGTTTTTCTGGCATATTCTTTTGAAGTCTGAGCTTATATTTTGAATCAATGATCTCAAGGGATTTAACTCGAGCCGACTCATTTTCAACTTTAGTTGGTAGATGACCATTACCCATTGGTGGACTTTTACCAGAAGGAGAAGCCTGGACTGCTCCTATAACTCCAACCAAGTCCGCATTGGTACTCATAAAATCAAATAGTTCTCTTGGCCAATAGCCAATGTAAATTTTACAGGCTTTGCTTTTTTCATCGATTCTCCACCAATTTCTTGTTTTTCTATCCTTTGATTAATAATTACAACAACAACAACAACAACATGTTAGTTTTGATACACTACAACAATAATATTTGTTACTAGACAAATATATACTATACATACCTGTAAAATACTAGTATGCATAACTCTTTCTCCTTTGCGGGGATAAGGAAAAAATCCACTTAAAGGATCAGTTTTTGACACTTGAATAAAACCACGACATATTGTATTATAACACCCTGATCCATTAGCACCCTGCCATTATTTAATCCTATTATATTCATATAATCCATATCATAGTTACAAAAAAATTAGTCTAATGTAATATACATTGAAGGACATAAACACACATACTAAAAATAACTAATATTATCCAATATATTTATTATAAATTATGTAGATTCTAAAACATAGTCAAGTTGAATATCAATGCTAAAATTTTAAAATAATTTATCATTTCATCTTTTGAAAGGAAAATTGTTAGTTTGTAGAAAACAATTTATAAATTTTCACTTCAAAAAATACAATAGTAATTTAAAATTTTAAATATATAATTTTCTACTGTGAAGAAAAATTTAGACAATATAGTGGTATTTTATGAACATACAACCACCGTGTAGCACTATCTTTTTCATTTGGAATTTATTAAAAACGTGATAAGGTATATTATGTATCACCAATAATACCTTCCAAAATCCATAACTCCATGTGCGTCCGTCGCCAAATAACGATGGATTCACCTATAAATCAAATTAGCACATTCTATTTTTAATATCATTTTATATGGGAAAAAATTATATCAGAATAATCTCAACATTTGTTTACCATCCATCCGGTTTGGATAAAGTTAACTTTGTCACTGAGTCCACTGCCTATATATATGTTAGTATATGAAGCTTGGTCCGCACTAATGCTTAAATCATGTACACTCATCCAAGCTGCCACACCATGGTAAGGACCTTGGTGTTGTGCTCTAACTCCAGCAATCTTCAAATTCACAAAGTTGTGGTTTGCTTTTTTATATCATTACATATATTCAGAATATACATGTTCATAAATCAAGTAATTTAAGTAAACTTGCTTACATGTGTTCCAGGTCTGTCGATTGTCAAAGGGTTGAAATGTTTTTGAGCCCAATATTGAGCATTTGTGACATATTCTTCTGTATTTCTCATTATAGGAACAGTTCCATTTGGACATTCGATGATTTTTTCACTTTGATTTTCATTTTTACTTTGATCTTTTGGTATAGAGATTGGAAAAGATGGTTCCAGCTACTCAAAATTATATAGTCACACGATAAATACATGAGATGTAAACTATATTAAACATTATTCATTTTCTTGCACTAAACTACATTTAAACATTATTATGGATATAATATACATATAATTATATAGTCTATAAAATATGTTATTAATTATTATACTAAAATCAAACATTATATATACACACACTTTAATTCCAAAACAATACATTAACTTTCAGATATCTCATTATATATATTTAACTTATAATTGTCAAAATAAATATCCAAATAAACTCAATTAGAAATATTTAATTTTTAGATTTTTTTAGTAGAACCTCAGTCTTAAAATATAAGTTCAATCCCAAAACTTCTAGAATGTATATTAAATCGATAAATAAGTTTTAGTATATGTAAAAAGGTAAAAAATATTAATTTTATTTAAAATTATCAAAAAGTTCACGAAACATACTATTATACTACAATGCTTTTGATATACCCTAACTACAAAGCAAACATTAAAATGAGATAGGTTAGAAAGATAACAACACGTATCAAAAATATAGTTTGATGAATACCTGAACTTTATGATTTTTGAGTAGTGGATGACTTAACGAAGGTTGCTTATATATATCCACACAATCATATATGATTTTCTCATTAAACTATATATGAAAAGTATATCTGAGATCAATATCGTAAATATATTTACAAGATTAGTTTGAGAATTGGATCAATATAATATTATTTTCTTTAATTTACCCCTTTACCTTAACAGATTTTGGATATCTTACAGTTTCTCTACATTGGACTACATAAACTGTAAATATTGTTGTGATGAGTTTGAGAAAGAAATTCATGGGTAAAATCAAAAATTTCAATAGTTACTTTTTAGATCTATATTTACATCCAATTACTTAGGTATTTATAATATTTTTGTTGTTAAAAAGGTGTTTATAAAAGTTAAGGTAATCAATAAATTAAGATTTTTTGTTTGTTCTGATTTTAGTTTTTAATGGTTTTTATTAATAACCATAAAATTTAACCAATTACATCTTTCCATATGGGTATACCAGGTTTGTCCATGTAGATATGGGTAACTTTGCTTTTTCTTTTTATTTTATTTTCAAGAAAAAATATCAAGTAAACACTTTAATGTTATGAATTTTTTATGATATTTAGTAAACACTTTAATGATATTGTTTTATAATATTTTCTTATTTTGGTATACGACTCTTATTTTATTTATTGTGTTTAATTCTTATAAGTATAGAATGGATATTGTATTTGTATCCCTCTTTACTGGTCTACTAAATTTATAAAAAAAAGAAAAAAATATACAGATAAATTTTAATATATATCTCTTTATTGGTCTACTTTACTTTTTTGATAAATACAATGATTATTCCACTTGGATTTTTTGTACATATAAGCAATTTAATATACATATTAATTTTTATGGATAGGGTGATTGGTTAAGGCTTGACCGCTAAGCCAGACGTTCCTCTACAAAGAAAACGCGTGAGCTTGGGAAGAGAGACCATGCCGTTTGGGGATGTTTGGGAGTACTGGACTGATGATAGCTTTGGCCATTTTGAGTTCGTTCAAGCAAGAGATTCTTTCTTTATCTATGTGTAACCATTTGAAGTGTTTGAATTATTCCCACAAAATCGATATTAAAAGACAAACAAATATTCTCGCAGCTGGCCGAAGACATTGGTTCTGCCCCAATATGGGCGTCTAACAATTGTAATTCTTTATATCTTAAGACTTTGTTTTCATTACACGTAATTTAGGGATCAGTCACAAATCACAATGATGAAGTTGAAACAGCAAGTGTCATGCTCTTTGTCTCATGTATTCTCGTGGAACTCTCTGTTTTTCAGTTAGAGAGTGAGTAGTTCATTACTGAACTCTCTTCTTGTTTTTTTTTTATTGCTTATATACTATCTGGTCTTGTGTTTCTCTCATATTTGTATGTCAAAGGTTAAATGTTAAATCTTAATTTTCAGGGATTTTGCTATTTTCTATATATATATATATATATATATCCTTGTTTCTTCATCAACTCACTAACATGGTGTTCTTGGTTATTAGAATAATTATTTATTGAACTTGAGGTTTCATGTTCAAGTATCTAAATCTTATATCCATGTATTATAGCTACATGTGATCTATCATTTCATGTAGTCGTACAAAGTTGGTATATAATCTTACTTCATTAGTTACTTAACTAATGCCTCATTTAAATAAATTTTGTTTTTGCTCATTAAGTTCTTAATTGGAACTTCAATTGGAAGACGCAATGTTGTAGGCTTGTGTGTTTGATTAGGATGCTAGGGAAGTCGGGAATAACATTAACTGCTGGCCAAATTCTCACCAATATATGAAGTAACTCTTTAAGGCTTTGTTTTTGTTTTTCTTCCAATGATTGTTTGTCTTTCCATATTTGAGTGCCTCAAGAGCCATATGTTACCAATTTATCTCACAAATTTCATTATAATATAATTCATAATATTTATATTTACATTATTGTCGTTGTCAATTTCGGTGACGCCAGCAACAACAACAACAAAAAAATACGAATTGTGTTATTCGTTCTATCTTAAATCATGTTTCTAAAACAACAAAACGAACAATTAAAAACTACTACTCAAAATCATGGCTAACTATATGAAAAATATAATTCCAAATCTAGCTCAATAAGTAGGCTTATTACCAAAAAAATAAAAGAGTTACTATTGAAATACATGTTAGAAATGTTTGAACCAAATGTGGAATTTATGGATTAGTCTAAATACAATGTTATCGAGTTTGGTTAAATTTTGTATGTAAATATATTTACTTAGTAGTTAGTAAAAGGTTAATTTCAAACCAACGTATATTATAGGGATAATATTTCCCAAAAAAAAAACATTATATTATAAAAATAACCCTAAATTAATTGATTGTATGGTTTTTCTTTTGGTTCCTATCTTCAAGTTTCTCGCATCCGCTCAAAAGCTTTCGCCGTGATTCTTCGCCGACGGAGGCTAATATTGCAGGCGAAGCAATTTTGAGGTGGGAGGTTCGTTTACAATGGTAATATACGACCCTTTTTTTTTTTGTTGTGCCCAGTTAAATCCAATGGCTCCATATTTACAGATTTCGATTAGAAACGCTTTATAAATAGATTTTGTGGTTCTTCTCAGGATTCATTTAGAGATGCGATATTGCAGCGAGGTCCAATTGAAAGCTTTGCACTCAAAACTGTTCAAGAGTTTATACAACCTCAGGTTTACTGTTGGAATCAACAAAAGATGATGTGTTTACTCTTCAGTGTATC
Organism: Streptanthus diversifolius; assembly: GCA_039880935.1. Taxonomy (NCBI): domain Eukaryota; kingdom Viridiplantae; phylum Streptophyta; class Magnoliopsida; order Brassicales; family Brassicaceae; genus Streptanthus; species Streptanthus diversifolius. The sequence goes on along the minus strand of JAXGFM010000010.1, from coordinate 22,667,699 downwards.
TCTTGTGGCTGCAAACTCCACTTTTACTTTGTTTTGTTTCTTATAATTATATGATCTGGCAGAAACAAACAAAGTTGGCCCAAGATGAAAACCAAATGCTTGAAAACATGCTCCGGACATTGCTGCAAGAGCTTGTGGTCTGTTGTTTCTCCACAATATATATATTTTTTTTTCCTAGTACGCATATGCTTGTTGATCTAGTCATTTGATTTATTTTTGGCTGTGTGGATTTTGGGGTGGTTCAGGCTTCTGCTGCACAATCAGGAGAGAAAATAATGCAGTATGGTCAGTTGATTGATGATGATGATGATGAAGATAGACATGGCCAGATTCCTCATCTTCTAGGTTAGCAATTTATTTCAAAGCGTTCTGTCTAGTCTGATTTGCATAGCTATTCTAAATAAGTGCAAGTGTGTGCCCATAAAACATCTTCTAATCGATTATGTCTATTGCTTTCACAACTTCTCACCATCTTCCTGCTCTTGTTTTAATTGGTTTCTTAGATGTTGTTCTTTATCTTTGTGAGAAAGAGCATGTAGAAGGTGGCATGATATTCCAACTGCTGGAGGATTTGACGGAGATGTCTACCATTAAAAACTGTAAAGATGTTTTTGGTTATATTGAAAGTAAACAAGATATATTGGGCAAGGTATGTCTTAAGATGAAAACAAATTTTTCCTCTTTGTATTAGTTGCATGAGTATCTTGTCTGTTGACTTTGAATGTTACAATTATATGCAGCAAGAGCTTTTTGCACGCGGAAAACTTGTTATGTTGAGGACTTGCAACCAACTTCTTCGGCGACTCTCAAAGGTTCATTATCTCCACGCTTTTCTAGTCCCTTTGTCAAACTTATTGGAAGTCATAATCTGCTTTCTCAGTCATGTCACTCCTACTCTTTGTGAATTCCTTTTATGCTTTCACAACCTGGCATGCAGGCTAATGATGTGGTATTCTGTGGAAGAATTCTTATGTTTTTGGCTCACTTTTTTCCGTTATCTGAGCGCTCAGGTAAGAAGGGTTTCTCATAATTTATTGCATATACGAGTTTTGGGATGCAAATATTTAGAAGTGGTGTAACGTTTACTTGCTTGGCTTGTTCTTGCAGCTGTGAACATAAAAGGCGTTTTTAATACATCTAATGAAACTAAATATGAAAAAGATCCTCCAAAAGGCAAGCAAAATTTTATGTAATGGTTTCTGCTCCTTATATCGATTAGACCGTTCTAATACGTGTTATCCGTTCTGTCTATGCCATTTTGCTTCTCAGGAATTTCTGTAGATTTCAACTTCTATAAGACATTTTGGAGTTTACAGGTATGTATTAGTCAAAGGAACTTTGTACGGAACTTTGTTGTGCCTTTTTCATAAGGGTTGTCTCATAAAATTCCTGCTTGCTTATCATACAAAATCATTTACTGGAAAATAGCATCTCAGTTTTCCCTTTGTTAGTAACTTTATTGAGGCAATGCTTCCTTTATTGAGAAATTTGTTTTATTTCCAGGAGTATTTCTGTAATCCCGCTTCTCTTACTACCGCATCTACCAAGTGGCAGAAATTTTCATCTAGTTTGACGGTATGTGATCTATGGTTTTTGGCTATAATGCATTACCTTGTCTCATACATATATGTATATATGTATATGCATGGTCAAGTTATGCTGGTGGTAGTGAGAAATATTTTTAGACATAGTTTTTTGAACTGCCTGTTTAGGTTGTATTAAATACCTTTGACGCTCAACCACTAAGCGAAGAAGAGGGAGAGGCTAACAGTTTGGAGGAAGAGGCAGCAACTTTTAATATAAAATACCTAACAAGTAGTAAACTAATGGGTTTAGAGGTAAGTTTGATGTGGATATTCACGCACATATATATCTCTTTGTGTAGAATGCGTTTGAGATGCGTTGACATAAAATACAAACAGTTAACACATTTTTTTTTTCACTTTTGGTCACAGTTAAAGGATTCGAGTTTCCGACGACATATTCTTCTCCAGTGCCTCATTCTGTTTGATTACTTGAGGGTAAATGTCTGTCAAGAATGACACCTTAAAATTACTTTCTCTCTTGTAGCCTGGTACAACTGACTCCTGTTTCGTTTAGGCACCAGGAAAGAACGACAAAGATCTGCCATCTGAAACCATGGTCAGTGTTTTTGCTTTTTCAATGAGCAAATGTGCTCGTGCCTTGTTTCAAAGGTTGACAAACCTAGCTTATTATATCGTGTATACGGGTTTTATGCAAAATCACTCAAAACTATTATTGGTGTATCTCTTTCGGCCTAGAAGGAGGAACTTAAGTCATGTGAGGATCGCGTAAAGAAATTGCTTGAGATAACTCCGCCTAAAGGGAAAGAATTCCTCCGTGCAGTTGAGCATATACTGGAGCGTGAAAAGAATTGGGTATGTGTGCTGCTTTCTCTCTTACTTTCTGGCCTGAAGGCAATGGATTTCCTTAATACATACATTTACAGGTCTGGTGGAAACGTGATGGATGCCCTCCATTTGAAAAGCAACCGATAGAGAAGAAATCACCCAATGCAGGACAAAAGAGACGGTATGTGGAAAAGCCGACCTTTTATATATAACTGCTTCTCTCCCATGTAATCACGTACCTAGGTGGTGGTGTCATCCATTAGAAAATTAGATATACTAAATCTAAATAAGAGTATAAAGCTCCACTTTTGCTTTTACAGGAGGCAAAGATGGAGATTGGGCAATAAAGAACTCTCCCAACTTTGGAGATGGGCTGATCAAAATCCGGTAAGTATTATCTCTCTTGCATCACTGTGCGTTGTTATTCTACTCTCTTTTTATCCGATATTATATTTCATATCTCAGTCTTCAATTTTTGTCTCTACAATAATTGTATCTCTGATGTTATGACAGAATGCTTTGACTGATTCTCAACGTGTACGAACCCCAGCCATTGCAGACTACTGGAAACCATTAGCAGAAGATGTAAGACAACGTAGCATATTTTTTTAAGACAAACGACATTTTTCGAAATGGTTAGTGTCTTATCAGCCCACTTGGTGTTTCTATTTAAATCTCAGATGGACCCATCAGCTGGCATAGAGGATGCGTACCATCATAAAAACAATAGAGTAAATATAACTATCCTCTGACTTACTTTATTTTTAAGATGTCTCATTGAATATGTATCTCAGGCACATTAATTGTTACTGTCTTGAAAGGTTTACTGCTGGAAAGGTCTTCGGTTTACAGCTCGGCAAGACCTGGAAGGATTCTCGAGGGTACTTGCTTCTTATGACTCGTAAACTCTGATTTGTCAATGCCTGATATGATTATTTCTTTTAACTTGTTTTAATTTGTTTTTCTACAGTTTACTGATCATGGAATTGAAGGAGTTGTCCCTGTTGAACTATTGCCACCTGAGGTCCGGTCTCAATACCAAGCTAAACCGAACGAAAAAGCGAAACGCGCTAAGAAAGAAGAAACCAAAGGTGGATCTCTGGAAGAAGAAACCAAAGGTGGATCTATGGAAGAAGAAGCCAAAGGTGGATCTCTGGTATCAACAGAGGGAATCCTGATTGGTGGTTCTACAAGTGAAGCTGAAGCTGAAGTTGCAAGAGACGAATCAGAGGCGATGGAGAGTGATGCTATTGCAGACACTCCTACGCCTGAGGAACAACAAAGACTCGGTGGTTCTGACACAGACAACGGTCAAGAGGCCGGCCAAATCGAAGACACAGAGACAGAAGAAGCTGGTTTGATGGAGGCTGATCTTAATCATCCTCCTATGCCTGTCTCATGAGTAAGCTTTCTGTTTGTGAACCCTTTCTTTAATGGTGATTCCTTTGGATATGAAGTTATAAATGTATTGGTGTTTATCAAATTATGAAAAGTACGACTATTCTAAATATGTTTTACATGTAGTAAATAGAGAAACCATTACTCTTGATGAAATCCATCAACCAGGAGTTAGGTTATTGTTGTTTGCATCAAAATTTTATTTGATGTAAAATTTGAAATGTTTGCTGTTACTCAAATTATGGTAAGTAAGCTTATAATTGATATGTAATGGATATGTTTGTTTTTCATTTTTGTATCCAGGAAAAATAGTTAACACTAGTTTAAAAATTGAATTAAATAACACTAGTTTAAAATTGAAATTAAATATTATGAATAATTTTGACTTTTTCTACTTGCTAATTCGATTCACAGAAAAAAAGAAAAAAATTCAAATCACTATTCCATTTTTTTCTCACAAATTCCTTACAAAATTTGTTTTATTTTGTCATAGTTTCTTCTTTAATACATAGTTCACAATAGTTCACAATTATTTTTCAAATGTTTCCTTTATGGGTTGGTAATTCAGCTCGTTTTTATGTGTATACCAAACTTTTAAAGTGAGCAATTTAGGTCAGATCAAAATTTATCTCATCTATGAATTCATGTATACATGTAAAACATAAATTATACAAAATATAAGAAAACATAGTATTTATAATATTATCATACATTTTTAGTTCTTTTACGTAATTTGTTGACTAGAAGTAACCTTAATTAAACAGTAAACACATACTAGTAGACAGTAGTAACAACCAATAATCATTGGTTTCAATCTCAATCCAGTAATAATTACAAAATTAAACAAACAATCAATAAATAAAAGGAGCCTAAGCTAAAACTAAAAGTGTCACTATTAGCAGCTATGAAACCAAACTTTATGTTTGGCCATCAACTTTTACAATATAAATGAGTGGTTTTAAGTCGTAAACATCCCCACGATCTCTATCTAATAAAGGTTCATCATGCACATTCTGTTTCTAGTATATCTATTTTTAATCATACTCCAGCTTATATTATATTTTGCTTTTTATCGATTAAAAATTGATTAGATTATGTTTCTACCCCCTCCCCCAAAATTGAAAATATAACTAAATCTTAATCTCAAGTTATATATAGTTTCTTTTTAGTCGCTGTCAATGCAAATCGAAGTTGGCTTGTTATAGTCGTTGCGCATTGTTATGACAAAAAAAATTTTGTCGACTCAAAACTGAAACAAAAGACTAAGCAAAGCGGTGCGATGATGAAGCGACGAAGACGACCAAAAGGTGTTTTGTGGTTGTCAACTATTGAGGAGTATCTTTAGTTCGTTTGTAAAAGAAAAGATTAATATTGTTAATCTAATGTTCAAAAATAATACTGTTAATCGATTGAAACATGAATCCGAATAGTTTGCCTAAATCTCAATATTAATTTTTTAATCCTAAAAACACATGTGGCACCGACAGTTTATAATAATAATTTTGTATAAGAGCAAAGTGGCCCAAAGATTTGGAGACAAAACAGTACATAGAATGCTTTCCAGTCTATCATGGAATGTGACATACGACGTTTTAACTTAATAATTTAGTTTATTTATTTTTATAAAGTACTAATAAAGTTGCGACTTCATTTTATTTTTTTGTTTTCCTTCTTCTTTTAGTTTCAATTTTAGTTTTAAGCTAATATTGTCAAATACGTATGTTTTTCTCTCAACTTATACATATATAGAAATATCGATTGTCGGCAAATGTATACATATGAATGTGTAATATATATATTTGACGTGAGATGATAGTCTCAATATTAAGTGCACATTGCTTTCATCTTGTACTAGTTTTGTCAACAGTACATTAACAGGAGAAAAGACAAAAGGGAAACGATGGTGGGTGGATCCAATTCAATTTATATATATGGAAGAGTTAATGAATAGAATTATAGAATTCAAGTCTGTATCTAACGCTAGGGAATGTAACCATTGATATAAAGAATGATCCTCCCATAGTAACGTAATAACACAATGACGACAGTGAAACTCTCAAATCTGTGATTAAGTATAGAGTCATGAAATACAAGAGAGAGTCCCGAACAAACACAGGGAAATAAAATGTAAGGGTGATCAAATGTTTTACCCAATCTATATATATATTTTCGTTCCCAAGAAAGAAAAACAAGCGAGTCAAAACAATAGTAATATTTATGATTACGTTAAAATTGACTTTTTGGCGTTAGGTTAAATTTGTGTCTACGACTCTGTTGTTCCATTTACCCAATTACCAACTCTTTACTCTTAATTCAGACAATTGGAGTGGAGGACAGGAGAGCGCCAAGCGACACATGTTTGATGGGTCCCACACTTATTTTTTTTACAAGATTTTGCTTAAATCTTTTTTTTTTTTTTTTTTTTTTGGTCTTTTCTACTTTCGTAGTTGACGATACTTGAATTAGATCTCACCACTTTCACTGATCGATCTCTCTTCTGCCCGTCTCTCTCCCTCTCTCTCTCTTCGTCTTCGTATTCTACATTTGCCCCACTCTTTAATTATCTGCAGCTCTCCTTTCTCTCTCTCTCGATTTCTCTTCCTTTTATTTATTGTCAACTTGTGTGTGCGCACATTTGGAGAGAAGGAAAAGCTTGCAAAGCTTATTTCATTCAAACACCTTCTTCACACGTCTTCCCCCAATTTTTTTTTTTTTTTTTTAAAGTTTTTCTTCATTGCTTCTATATAATCTGAGAAATTCTGACTCAAAATCCTCTGAGATTCTTCTTTGAAGTTGCCTTATTGCATGCTTTGATGGGAGTTGAAACGACTGGATCTCTCGGGACCAAGTTAGGCTGATTTGACTCAGTTGCAGAACTCAGAAGCTACCTCTCTCTCTCTCTCTCTGTCTCTAGACTGCGTGGCCGTGAATCCGCCATTTTATTCAATTGTGTCGGGAATATGAATACTGGTGGTCGGCTCATCGCCGGTTCCCACAATAGGAATGAGTTCGTGTTAATTAATGCAGACGAGAGTGCCAGAGTAAGATTATCAAAATTGAAGCTTTATCTCTTTTTGTTTTCTCTAAGTACATTGTTGTCATTTTTATTGTTCCGTGAAAAGGTTTTGCCTTTTTCTTCTTCTGGATCTGGGTTTTACATTTACCCGTCAAAATCGATTAGGGTTTTTCATTCAGATCAAAGATTACGAAATTCTTACCTACTTTTGTCAAGATGTACAGTGGTAGTTTGTGTCGGTGGGGATTGTAATTCTGAGTTCATGAGTGTAAATTCGTCCAATTGAAGCTGTGCCGAGCCCCAAATCTAAATGCTGTGTTTGAAAGAAATTTTGTTTCGATTTAATCTATAGTGAATCTTGTTGTCCTGATTGAGATTCATTCTATGTTCATTCCATTTGCTAAGTGAGCTATATATATATATATATAACTCTGCTTCTGCTGCTTTCTGATGTGTAACTTACTCTTATTACAGATACGATCAGTGGAAGAACTAAGTGGGCAAACATGTCAAATCTGTGGAGATGAGATAGAACTGTCAGATGATGGAGAGTCTTTTGTGGCATGTAATGAATGTGCTTTCCCTGTCTGTAGACCTTGCTACGAATATGAGAGAAGAGAAGGAAACCAATCTTGTCCTCAGTGCAAAACCCGTTACAAGCGTATCAAAGGTGAATTTAATTGATTCAACTGGTTTAAGCTTTGGTTGATCTTTAAACATATGTATGAATATTAGAAAGGTGTTTTGTCTCACAGAGGTCTCCAATTGTTTTCAGGGAGTCCAAGGGTTGAAGGAGATGAGGAGGATGATGGAATTGATGATCTTGATTTTGAGTTTGATTATAGGAGTGGCATAGGATCTGAACAAGTTTCTGACACTTTCTCTCGCCGCAACTCGGAGTTCGATTTGGCTTCTGCTCCACCTGGCTCCCAGATTCCATTGTTGACTTATGGAGATGAGGTTGGTTTGTACTTTCAGTTTTTCTTTGTTTTGTATTGCTTGTTAAATTGCCTTTCCTTGGCTCATGTGCTTGTTTGGTTTACTTGTAATTTTGTAGGACGTTGAGATATCTTCTGATAGACATGCTCTTATTGTTTCTCCATCACCTGGTCATGTCAATAGGTTTCATCAACCGCCTTTTGCTGACCCGGCAGGTAAGTTTTGTTCTTTGGTTTGAGTAAAATTTCCTTTAATTTTTATTTTTGTATGTGGTTACTAAGTTAGTTGTTGTTCTGTCACAGCACATCCAAGACCAATGGTACCTCAAAAAGACCTTGCAGTTTACGGATATGGAAGTGTCGCATGGAAGGATCGAATGGAGGAATGGAAGAGAAAGCAGAACGAGAAATTTCAGGTGGTTAAACATGATGGAGATTCTAGTTTTGGCGATGGTGATGATGCTGAAATTCCCATGTAAGACAAAACAATCTTTCGGAGAAACACTCTCTTTTGTCATGTTACATTACTTTGCTTTTGTACTAAAGAGCTTTCTTTCGTGGTGTTTTTTTTTTTATGTAGGATGGATGAGGGAAGGCAGCCTCTGTCCAGGAAAGTACCGATAAAGTCGAGCAAAATAAATCCGTACAGGATGCTAATCATCCTCCGTCTTGTAATTCTCGGTCTCTTTTTCCATTACCGTATTCGTCACCCTGTCAAAGACGCTTACGCCTTGTGGCTAGTATCTGTGATATGCGAAATATGGTTTGCTGTTTCATGGGTTCTTGATCAGTTCCCTAAATGGTATCCTATAGAAAGAGAAACATATTTGGACCGGCTTTCGTTGAGATACGAGAAAGAAGGAAAACCATCAGAGCTAGCTGGTGTGGATGTATTTGTGAGTACGGTGGATCCGTTGAAGGAGCCTCCGCTTATTACAGCAAACACTGTTCTGTCGATTCTTGCGGTTGATTATCCTGTAGACAGGGTTGCTTGTTATGTCTCTGATGATGGTGCTGCTATGCTTACTTTTGAAGCACTTTCAGAAACAGCAGAGTTCGCAAGGAAGTGGGTTCCTTTCTGTAAGAAATACAATATCGAGCCACGTGCTCCCGAGTGGTATTTTTGCCTCAAGATGGATTATTTAAAGAATAAAGTCCATCCTGCATTTGTTAGGGAACGCCGAGCCATGAAGGTTTGTTAATTCTTGCTCCTTTATACATGAATTTTCTAAGAAAAAGTTTCTGCCTTTATTGAACAGAAGTGCATTTTCTTTTCCTGGTCACAGAGAGATTATGAAGAATTCAAGGTCAAGATCAATGCTTTAGTTGCGACTGCACAGAAAGTGCCTGAAGAAGGCTGGACTATGCAAGACGGAACTCCTTGGCCTGGTAATAATGTGCGCGATCATCCTGGCATGATCCAGGTGAGATGCTCTGAGGCGTTTACTGTTTCATTTTGTTATATGTGTGTATTCTCCCAAACTAATCTGTTTATTTTTGTTTGCTCCTGTGAAAAGGTCTTCCTTGGAAATAATGGTGTTCGCGATGTAGAAAACCACGAGCTTCCTAGGCTGGTTTATGTTTCTCGTGAGAAGAGACCTGGATTTGACCATCATAAGAAGGCTGGAGCCATGAATTCGTTGGTAAATAATTATGCTATCCTTGAATGTATTCTTTGAAATGGTATATAGTGGTCTCTCGCTAACTTACTGATTCTTTCGTCTTTTCATGTTGCCGTATTTAATTTAAGATACGAGTCTCGGGGGTTCTATCAAATGCTCCTTATCTTCTGAATGTCGATTGTGATCACTACATCAACAATAGCAAAGCTCTTAGAGAAGCAATGTGTTTCATGATGGATCCTCAGTCGGGAAAGAAAATTTGTTATGTTCAGTTCCCTCAAAGATTCGATGGGATTGATAGACACGATAGATACTCTAATCGCAATGTTGTATTCTTCGACGTAAGTACACAATGCTCCTATCACCGTATCCTCCCTTCTCTTAAGTCATGAATTCGTTCTTACTTGACTAACTTTTGATCTTGTAATTTTCAAAACAGATTAATATGAAAGGTTTGGATGGATTACAAGGGCCGATATACGTTGGAACTGGGTGTGTTTTCAGGAGACAGGCACTTTATGGATTTGATGCACCGAAAAAGAAGAAGACTCCACGCATGACTTGCAATTGCTGGCCTAAATGGTGTTACTTTTGCTGTGGTTTAAGAAAGAATCGTAAGACAAAGACAACAGATAAGAAAAAGAAAAACAGGGAAGCCTCAAAGCAGATACACGCGCTAGAAAATATCGAAGAGAAGGGTGCCAACGGTAAATATTATTTGGTTTCAATATCTCGTTTCAGTTTATTACTAAACACTTACTTGACTCTTTGTTTCTTGGAAGGCACTAATAATGCGGTGAAATCACCAGAGGCTGCACAGTTGAAGTTGGAGAAGAAGTTTGGACAGTCTCCTGTTTTTGTTGCGTCTGCGGGTATGGAAAGTGGTGGGCTTGCTAGGAACGCGAGTCCAGCTTCTCTGCTTAGAGAAGCCATCCAAGTCATTAGTTGTGGATACGAAGACAAAACCGAATGGGGAAAAGAGGTAATGGAGAGCTCTTTAAAACACTTTTTAACTCCTTACATTCATGTTGCGATAAGATTTTTGATTTCTTTCATTCAAGATTGGGTGGATCTACGGTTCTGTCACCGAGGATATCCTTACGGGTTTCAAGATGCATTCTCATGGCTGGAGATCAGTTTATTGTACACCCAAGATACCGGCTTTCAAAGGATCAGCGCCTATTAATCTGTCTGACCGTCTTCATCAAGTTCTTCGGTGGGCGCTTGGGTCTGTTGAGATTTTCATGAGCAGACATTGCCCTATTTGGTACGGTTACGGAGGCGGTTTGAAATGGCTTGAGAGACTGTCTTACATCAACTCTGTGGTTTATCCATGGACCTCTATTCCACTCCTCATTTACTGTTCTCTCCCTGCTATCTGTCTTCTCACCGGGAAATTCATCGTCCCCGAGGTAAAATAAAAAGCATATCTTTAGGTTCTCCCAAAGTATGAATCTTTATTCCATCTTCTGTGTAAATTTGTTGATCCTTCGGTTAAGAAGAAAAAGTCATTTTTTAGTTTCTTAATGTATCAATCTTTATTTCTATGTTAACGGCTCTTGTTTCCTTTCTTATTGTTGTTGTTGCAGATTAGCAACTATGCAAGTATCCTCTTCATGGCGCTGTTCTCGTCGATTGCTGTAACAGGCATTCTCGAGATGCAATGGGGTAAAGTTGGGATCGATGATTGGTGGAGAAACGAACAATTTTGGGTGATTGGAGGTGTTTCATCTCATCTCTTTGCTCTCTTCCAAGGTCTCCTCAAGGTTTTAGCCGGTGTCAACACCAACTTCACAGTCACGTCAAAAGCTGCAGACGACGGTGAATTCTCGGAGCTCTACATCTTCAAATGGACTTCACTTTTGATTCCTCCGACCACACTCCTCATCATAAACGTGATTGGAGTCATTGTCGGCATCTCTGATGCGATCAGTAACGGATATGACTCGTGGGGACCTCTTTTTGGAAGATTGTTCTTTGCTCTTTGGGTCATCCTCCATCTTTATCCTTTCCTCAAAGGGTTGCTTGGGAAACAAGACAGAATGCCTACTATCATTCTTGTCTGGTCAATCCTTCTCGCCTCCATCCTTACGCTTCTTTGGGTTCGAGTCAATCCCTTTGTGGCGAAAGGCGGTCCTATCCTCGAAATCTGCGGTTTGGACTGTCTTTGATTTGATCTCGATTTGATGATACATCAACGTTTTTCCACATAGGTAAGTAAAGAGGAAAGTTTCACAGATTTGTTTTACTGTGTTTTATTATTATTGGGGAGTAAAACCCTATTAAATTGGAAAAAAGATATATAATGTTATTTTTGGAAGAAGTGTTGTATTGTAGATATAGAAGGTGTCGTCGTCTATTTGTTCTTGTTATATTTTTGTGGTGAAAGTGAAACAGAAGAAAAGAGATGTTATATTATTAATTCTTTTATTGAATATTTTGAGAAATCCTCTGCATGTTTCTGATAAAAAGAGGATGGTTTCATCAGTAATTATTGAGTGTTTGGCTGTGATCTTCTTCTTGTCTGAATTCTTTTGAACTTTATGTCTGTAATTGTTCTCAAGAGAGACTTTCAAACACGAATGAGCAATGAAAACGGTCTAATTTCAATTTAAATAATTTTTGTCGTATCTGTTTATACATTAATTTAGATATCGAACTGATTATAATTAATATGGTATAAAGTTTATATATTAATTTTGATGCCGTACTGGTTATATCTTTTTATATACTATTAATTTCTAAAATTTGGTTCAAATTAAAATTAACATGGTATAAAGTTAATGAATAAAAAGCACGACGAAATTTGTTTAGGGTTAAGTAGGTCGTTTCCTCCGAATGAGTCAAAGTCAACACACGACTTTTTGGCTGGAAACTTTTGGAGGCAAACTCAAAGCATTCATTTCATTCTTCTTCCAATTTTTTTTCGTAAATTCAAGTCATATGTTGTTCTTCATTTTCAATAAACTGACTGAGAATTGAGAATATATAGAAAATTTCTGATTTAAAACTAACCCAATACATAACCCTACCCTTTTAATAAGTGTGAATTTGATTAAAATAAAAGAAAATTAGAATCTGTGTACAGAAAATTTTATAAAACCCTACAAAATTTAATTGAGTTCTTGCATTTAGCTTTTGTGATTCATATCTGATTTGAAGGTTATGAATTCATATTTGCATTTTTTTTTTGTATATGTGTTTGCGTTAAACATTTTCGTTTTGACTTTGCTTTTTAACTTGTAAAGAACAAAGGAACTGCATTTGTCTTTGTCCTTACGTTTCATGTTTTCTGATTTGGCAATTTGATGCTACTAAATAAATAAATAAAATTTGAAAAAATTTGGTCTGTCGAATCTAGTCTGCTAGATCATATGGATAGTTGTAAAACGGCTAAGAAATACATTTGTGAATAGTCATATTTTAATCTTTTTGTAACGACCAAAAGGAGAGATGGTTTTAAAATATTTCTTTGAAATTTTCAGGTGTTTAAAATTAGTTAAATAACTTAAATATAAATTTATTTTATTTATAAAAGAGCGAGTTAGCGATAAGAGAAAGCTCACCAAAGGTTAGAGTGGATACGCGTTTGTGACCAAGGAAAGAAGTCAATATAGGTAGGGTCTACTGATAGAATAACTTTTTTTTTAAAAAAAAATTAATTTAGTAGTTTTAATATTTTTTAAAACATTACATGATTTTGGGTGTATTATGAATTTTAAAGATGTACACCATTAAATCGTGAATTTAGATACAGTATATTTTTCATAACTAAGTAAAAAAGATTTCGTGTTTTGTAGTCGTACGATTCAGGTCAAACGAGTCAACATATTGCCGAAATCATAGCCATGCCACGAAGTTTTATAATTGTTACATTCTAACCCTTACGAAGATAAGATGGTTGCCAATGAGTTATAATATATGATGACGATAACTCATTTTATTTATTTATTAACTGATAAAATCATTACGATTTTTTTTTTGTATATAGTTTTATTTCGTTTGCAGGCAGCATATATTTGTCGTTGAACAAATCGTCGCTTCTCTAAATTTTTTTAGAAATTGAGGCGGTGATTTGTTGAATGAGTCAAAAGTAGAGGGATGAGATTGCAAAATATAGTTAAAAAGATGATTGGGGAGAGAGAGATTTCGTTGCACCAACGTCGCAGTTTCTCATTGCCTTCAAAACCCTTCTTTAACATTACGTAATCCTCGAAGAAATTTAGCACAAATAAAATAAATCGAACAAAAACACCATATTTACAAAAGAGAGTTATTGTCAGTAGATAACTTGATATTTAATTTCAATCTTAGATTCTTTCTTCATTATGGAGAAGAGGAGAAGAGAAGAGATGATGACGGAGGCAGAGATGGAGGCAGCTCAACATCTGATGCATCTAAGCGACGAAGAGATTAGTCTCGATATAATCAAGAAGAAGAAGATTGAGGAAATATTCGGTAAAGATGATATTTATCAAGATCAATGCACGAAAGAAATGGTGATCATGAGAGTAATGTCATCAAAGAAGAAGAAGAAGTTTAGGACGCTCGAGAGCATTTACATGGCGACGAGACCTATCAGGGTCGTGATAAGATGATGAAACAACTCTCTCTTAGGTTTGATATCTTAGGGTTGTTATCACATTATAATGGTCTTGTCTGAGCATTTACATGCCGACAAGACCTATCTATCAGGATCGACATTGGATGATGAAGCAATTCTTTTAGGATTGAAGCTAAGGTTCTGTTATTACATTATAATCTTATTTGAAAACTTTGCAAAATTAGTTCGAAGCAGATGAATGAAGGTAAATTAGTTTTTTTTTCTTCTTCTTTATAATAAAACGGCCAATGTACGTCGTTTACAATTAAATTATTTTATGAACTACCGTTAGAGATTGTTAGGGTCAAAAGAATCGATCGAAGATAAGAATATGAATCAAGGGAGATAAAGATCAACAAATTATGAATTATGATCGATGAGTCACGGATATTATTAGCTTCCTCTCTCTTTTCTTTTTTGTATAAATTTTCGGACGCGTAGAAATCTTTATATACGCGTGTTGGGTTGTCTTCAGAGTTTTACCATAAACTGTAATAACAAGAAATCCTAATTTTGGAATGTAGTTGACGACGATGATCATAAAATACTAAATATATTGTATATACATATAATTTTTTTATTGTATTATGTGTGCTCGCAATGCCAAGTTATAAATGTAAACTAATTTTAAAACCTTTCAACTTTCAAGGTAGCTGGTAAATCTTTAGACAGTCGGTTAAAGTATTTTTCAAAATCTCTACGATCTCATATCGTCGTTTAGAACATCAGGGCGATATCAGAACTGCAAGAAAGTAGCAACACTTCATTGAAATAAAATAAAATAAAAAAAATACTTCTTAAAGACTACAATATATGGGAGAGTTACAACCAACGAGAAAGAAAGGAACCCAATAATCTTTGGATTTATATAACATATTTCAGACAGGAGATTGAATCCGGTTTAGATTTTATACCAAGTCAGAAAAAGAAAAAGAAAATCTACCGAAGACAAAAAACCTGGCCTGCCTGCAATTCACGCCTTGGCTTTGGCTTCATATTCATGTGGAAGCTGCAATAACAGATACACTCATTTAGTAAACCAAATAAACAGAAGAAAGCAAAAGAGACTCAGGCGAGAGAAAGTGATCTATCTTACCATGAAAGTTGCAGATATCATCTTTTGTGCAAACCATCTCATGTGCATCGCTCTTTGAGCTGCCGCTGCCGCCTGCACCGATTCAAACCGCAAATACACAAAACCTGCGCTGTTCCTGCATTTTACCCAGATTCAGACCAATATCACATATCTATATAAACATACAGAGCTAAATATGCAAGACATTTTTATTGTAACTAATGGGATGATACTTACTTGTCTACATAAATATGCTTGACTCTGCCATACTTGGAGCATTCTTGCTCAACGTCTTCTCTAATTTCTTCATCAAATTCCGGTTCCGTCTGCAACAAAGTAATGTTTTAATATTAGTCTACTTGTAGAAAAGAGCCAGCAGCCCTTTTACATAAGGCTGAGACTCTTTTTTTCCCCACAGCCTTCATGTGAAGGAAAAAAAAAGCAAGAACCAACCTCGGTTGCAGGATCAAACATGTTCTTCAGTAGAAGACATTCACTTGGCTGACCAACAGACTCTGTGACAAAAGAAGGGATTGCTGGTGTCGGAAGCAATGATGTGGGGAAACCAGGATTCATTCCTGGTTGATTAAGAGCTGTTCCATTTAGCGCTGGTACTCCAATACTGTGTACAGATTACATATGTTATCAAGAGAGACGGCCAAAATAAAAACGAGTAACAAAAAAGATGCATAAAAGAGAGACAGACCTTGCTGCGAGACCTGTACGATCCAGCTTCTGCATAAGCAGAACCCTCGATTGTGCATTTAAAGCCTGTGAGAGAGAGTAGTTAAAGAACAAGTATCAAATTAAAAAGAGACAAATGGTACAAGGAAAGGTTCTCTAGCTTACCAGTCCACCTCCATCATCATCATCAAAATCAGCAGATTTTGGATGACCGTCTTGTGTGCCAATATGATCAGAGACAGAGGAAACCTAAAGAAAAAATATTCATATATATATTTACCACAGTGAAATAATAACTCATCTTAACCACAAGGAGTTGAAAACTCACCTTGATTGTCCTACCAGCAATCTCCAATTTTCCGTTTAAGGCTATTTGTGCTGCCTTCGAATGTTCAAGTTGCGCAAACTACGGAAGGAAAATAATATGAGTGAGGAATCACGAAGAAAAAGAGCACCAACTTATTTGAAAACGATTTCTACTAACCTGGATAAATCCAAAACCTTTGCACTGCCCAGTTTCAAGGTCATATGGAAGCTGAACAAGCTCAACAGGACCAAACGGCTCAAAAATCTGATAACGGAAAATAAATAAAATGTGAGCAGGAAAATTTAAATTAAAAATGTTCACCAACACATGCTGGTCTGTTCACAAGTAATAAAGCTTTTCAAGAAGCCATATATCTTTAAAAACAACTATTAAGGAGAGTGGATATCACGGACAGTACCTGTCTAAGCTGCAACTCTGTCATGTTGAAATGCAAGTTCCCCACATAGAGCTTCCTATCAACAGGGCCAGTACCACCTACACCGCCTGTAGTGGTATTAGATTGAGCCAAATTCTTTTCAGCTTCAGAGGGCTTAACCATCACAGGTTGTCCAAGAAATAGCTGTCCAGACAGAGCTATGGCCATTGGAACTGACATCACATCATAAAACTCAATATACCTGCAAGTCAAAAGAGATAGTTGACATGGGAAAAAATATCAGAATAAAACTTACAAAGCATGTAGCAAAGAGAAGTTGGGAACAAAAAACTTTTAGTGCGAGAATTCAAGCTGAGTCTCTTTTGGTGGATTGGAGGCCTAGATTAATAGAAAACGTTAGCCCATCATGATAAAATGAACAATAATTAAATCTAGTAAGCAATGAAGATAGTAACACGCTCTTCTATCGGTGAATATCTCAACAGAGGACTGATAAAGCACCAGAGACTAGGAGGAATCATAAAAAAGAGGAATCTGAACAAGAGTGATAGGCTAATGGGTTCCCTCCTTCCTGATACTGCTTGCAATGGAAAGTTAACAACTGAAATAGGATTCAGGTTTTCTGACATCTACCTTGAGCACGCAGAATTGATTAAACAAGAGTGAAAGGTATTGCCATCATCCTCATCATTATCGCATTGATAGTGCATCTAAGAATACAGTTAAATCGAATTCTTGAAATTGCATAGAAAACTGAATATGCAGAATATTACGTACCAAGTGCGCATACACAAAACTTAGTTTAATAGAAGCTGAAAGAAAAACATACCCGACTCCTTTTGATCGTCTTGAATTTCTGTCCATGATCAATCGCACATCCCTGACCTGAAATCATAAGGAAAAGAGAACAATAAGAACAAATGCGATCACATTTTTATAACATTCATTGAAAATTGAGACTCGTGGAGTAATATTAACACCTTGCAATGGCCTAAACTAACAAAAACCGGAAAAACAATGAACAAACCAGAAAGGCACAGAGTAACTGACCTTGCCAGCTTTGGAGAAGAACTCATAAACATCTCTCTCGGTAGCTTTAAGAGGCATCTGTGAATTACAAAACCAGTTAGGTTGGCTTAATCAGTAAAACTTAACTGCGCGGGTTCTTTTTCCACACAACATTACTAAATCAATGTTTAATAATATACCTGATATGCAAAAACCGTTCTTTGGTCTCTCTCTGGATCTGCTTCAGGCTCATCTTTCTTGTCCTTGTGTCTCCTGTGCAATCGTGAAATCAATTTAAAAACTTGGAGTCAGTACATTGGTCAACAAAGTTTTGCTAAATTACATAACAAAGGAACAGAATTCAACAAACCTGCTTCCTCTTTCCACTAATTCGCGTTCCCTCTCCTCCCTCCGTGATCTACTGCTGCTTCTCCTCTCCCTCTCTCTCCTCTCTCTATCCTTCTCCCTCTCTCTCCTCTCTCTGTCTCGGGTTTTGTCCCTATCGCTCCTGCCTCTCTCTTTGCTACTCCTCTCCCGATCGCTCTCTTTATCTCTCGATCCTTCCCTGATCTTATCCCTCTCTCTTTCCTTGTCTCTGTTGCTGTCTCGGCTTCTCCTGTGCCTCTCTTTCTCCCGATCCCTCTTACCTGCACCGTTCTCTACGTTGTCTACTCGAGACTTCTTACTCCGACTGCTCCCTCGCTCTTCGCTGCCGTCTGCTTCGTCATGCCTCTCTCCTTCTCTCTTCCTGTAACTCCTCTCGCTCTTCTCGTTCCCGCTATCTTCCTTCTTCCTATTCGACCCATCTCCTTCCTCCACCGTCTTCTCCAGGTACTCGTATTCGTCAAACTCCATTCTCGTCAACAGTACGGCAATTTCGTCAAATAGGGTTTTTGTTAGGGTTTCGAATTGAAAGAAGCGATTAAGGGAATGGAATCTAGCTCTGCCTATTCGATTGATATCTAGAACATGGTTGCTAATTCGTAAATTCCTAACAATAACGAGGTTATAAACGGTACTTCACAACACTTACCAGCAACGTCAATCATGGGCTTAAATAATTGTAGTAGGCCTGACATTCAAATGTCGCTCGGGTTCGGTTCGATTTTCTTTGAGTTTTAGTAATTCAGTTATGCCTTTTTAAGGAGACCAATACTTGGGAAAATCAATTCGGTTATCTTTCAGTTCGGTTTGGTTTGATATGGATTTTCATGTTGAGAATCGGCAACCCAGATATTACCAGATTTAGTTTGGTTTGATTATAGGCTGGGCATACCCATTTTTTATGGGTGGATTTGATACCCGGTCTATTTCGCGAAAATATTTATTTTTTCGATATGTATTTAATATCCGTAAAAATAAATATCCGTAAAATTAAGTATTCGCAAAAAAATCAATACATGTTACCCGCTACCTGTTACCAATTACCCGATCCGTTACCCGTAGATATTTGCGGGTATTGTAGGTTTTTACGGGTATTTATGGATAATTAGCGGATAATTGACGGATATTTTCAGGTACGGGACGAGTAACATATCAGATATTAAAGTTTTTTTAAATGTTTGATACTTGATCTGTTACTTACGAATAATCCCTAATTAGATTTGATACCTGAGGGTATTTAACTTAACGGACCAGATACAAAGCGGATCGGACCAATATCAAATACACGTGCCCATGCTTATTTAATTATATTATATTATAACTATTCAAATTTCTGTCAAAATATTCAAATCACCAAAAATTATCCGAAATAAATAAAAAAAATAAAATAATAATTTTAAAAAATAATTTTGTGAAAATTTATTTATTTTAGCTACTATAACGAATAACATATATATATATATATATTCTGATTATTAGTCTATTTTCGTTTATTTCAGTTTAAAAGTTATTAATATTTTAAAGTCAGTAATTATAAGTTTAGACATTTTAGTTTATTCAAATTAAAATATAATTAATTATTTAAATATATATATATCAGATATCCATTCAATTCTTAAATTGACATATTTAGATTTAAATATTCAAAATATTTTAAATGAAAAATTATTCAATCTTTTGGTTTAGACTAATTTGACGAGGCATAGTAGTAACCAAGAAAGACACATTTTCTAGATTGATTTTAGACGTCCTACATTTTCTGATAAAGTCTTATATTGTTTTATTTTCTCGTTAAAATTATTTGGCTTATATAGTTGAAGATTTTAACTATGTAATTAGTTTTATAATTATAAACGCAATTTTCATAAGTTTTGAAATTATAAACAAAGTTTCTTAATTTTAACCAAAAATGAAATAATCCACCAACAATCTTTGAAAAAACAAATGGCTGATAAAAGTAAAACCAAGAAGTGGCAAAAACTCCACTAGTGTACAAAACCATACTACATATCTTTTAAGTCTTGACAGAGATGCTAATAACTCAACGAAGATCCTGAAAAGTTTCATGAAGACATGTTCAGGGTCTCAGTGCGGCTTTGTGAACCATGGTTTCCTTGTGAATTTGGTGGCAACTCTTTTCAACAAGATCTAAGAGCTTCTCCAAATTAACTGCCCACGAGTTGAGAATCTCGTTGCTGTCCTTTGCGATCTGGAAGCACACAATTCCAGATGGTCTGTCTATTTTTGCAATCAGTGCTTTCGACACAACCATCTCTGAGAGATGCTTCTCCGCCTCCTGAAATTATTACAATAGTATACAGAGCTTTAGAAGTAATAAGCATATGATACAACCAGAGAGAACAGATCAATTACCTCAATGCTTAGGCATAAAAGCTCTGCAAGTCTCTTTAAGGTTATCCTTGAGTAGTACTTTGAGACAACGAGAATATTCTGTAGATTACAAAAAGAATATCGAAAAATTAATAACAGCAACTGCCATTGCCAACAACAATGATTCTCATGGTGAGACTTACATGTTCAATGATTCTCAGTTTCAGATCTTCACCAGCTTTGTCACCCAAAGAACCTCCAACCATGTTTTTTTCTTTCTCAAACTCATCCTTGTATTTGTTCCAGAGAGATGTCCATTGAATAACCTCCATTGTTACAACCTGTTTTAGAAGCATCCTGCAACCAATAATATAAAACATACAAGAGACTACTCAGAACCAATATGAAACCCGAAACAGTAATGAAAAAACAAAATTTATGGAGAAAGAAAAGTACTTGAAATCAGGAATTTCTAATAAATTCTTATCTTCCAAAGTTGCATTGAGCAAGCTTGACTGCATTGGATCATGAGGTGCCAAGACCAAGAACCAGCAGATCTTCCTCAGGACCTATTGTTTGAAGATCAAAGAGAGAGGTTATTCTTAAACTAACCATAGAAATGTATATTATACTAAACATCCAATCAATGGTATGAAGCTTACTGGAATCCACTGCTCTGGGGTTTCTTTTACAGAAGGGATGTCATATATTGACTTGTAGCTACGGCAGATTTCAAGGTACTCATTGTTATGAGAATAATACCTACATGGTTGTGTTTTTATATGGTTATTTATAGAACGATCAGAATGCCACGGAAATCAATCATGGTACATCAGAAGTCAGTGGAAACATAAATGCAATTCATGTAATAATTCATTAGTAAGGGGAAAAACTTACAAAAGTGACACAGAACACAAATCAAGAACAATGTCTTATAGAAGAGTTACCGAATCATTAGCTCATAGTAAACTCGCTTAAGCTCCAACAAAGTAGGTATATCAGCAGGAGCCTCCTCTACCATGTTCTCACCTTCCTTAGGTTTCTTCTTATCTTTTTTTGTATCTGCATCAAAAACTCTAGGATTGATCTTCCTAGATAAGATTTGTGCACGAACATAATCTTGACGATCCAAGCACAAGCGGACCTTCAAAGGTTAACCAAAAGTAGTTAGCATCACAAATGAGAATACCAGTAGATATATTAAACATAGCGCAAGTCCTTACTTGTTCAAGGATAAATGCAATTTTCTCAGTTTTTGCCATAGCGCCAAATGTCTCCACCTGGTATTCATGATCATATTGATTAACTAGGAAAGAAGATTTTCAGGAAATTAAGTAGCTAAAGGTAGAAAAGCTTACAGCAACTTCTTGCATAAGATCTGCAGCCTCAGCAATCTGACCCTGGTCTTCCTTAATCTTAGCAAGCTTCTTTGTGAGCCGAGCCCTCTCAATTTCAACATATATCTACACATGTGGAATTAAAATGCAAAAAAATTACATAAAATGATTAGTATATAATGAAGATAACACCATCAGTTTCTCAGTTCCGCACCTTTCCAGCAGCTACATTGTTCAGCGTCTTAATAAGCTCAATCCGAGTTTCTATGTCTGGAGTCTGATCGATATACTGCATTGCTTGCTGCACCATGGATTGCACAGCCTGCAAATGGATTCACAACAAAACTCACTGAGATTTTACTTTTCATTTTGTATAGTTTACTTTCAATATAATTCTAAACATTAAAAAGTAAAACTAATTATGTTTGAAGATACTAGACTAAGAAAACACGAAAGGCAAAGTAAAACCAACGAAACACTGAAAATAGAACTAAAGTTTAGTAATAAACTGAAGCAAATACAACTACAACCTATCACCGGACAAAAGCCACTGTAATAAGTTTTGTATTGAACATAAAAGGCGAATCCCCCTGAGTTTTGAGCTTAGGTCATTTATCTCTTTCCAAGATTAGGGTTACCAAACACTAGGCCTATGCAATTCAGAAGTCAAACGTGAAAGAAATCACAGTAAAATACAAACAAAATCTCCAACCTAATAACTCCTTCAAATTGTCAAGCGAAGAGGAAAATCCAAACTGAAAATTCCCTACAAACTCAATCGACAAACTAATAAGATCATAAAAAATAAATCGAATTACCTGTTTAAGCTGGCCACGTTTCTTGGAGAGATTGAGAATCTGCTCATTCAGAAGTTTCCAGTCCTTAGCTTCGAAACAGAGCTGTAGAATCTCAGTAGCGGCTTTCCTGGTACCGGCGACATTCTCGGCGAGTCTCATCTGCTTCTCTTCATTCAGAAGCCGATCTACTGACGCCTCAAGTTTCCCGCTGTCTCCCTGAAATTCACACTATAAACGGAATGAGATGCAAAATTCGAAACAAGGGGAAAAAAACTAATAAGAGATCTGAGAAATCGACAACTCGCCATCGCAAAACCACAACGAATCAACTTAAGGCAAGAACAGTTGAAATTCCGGTGACAGAACGGCGAAACTTTAGAGTTTTAGAGAGAAGAGGCGATCGAGAGAGAAACTAGAGAGCTTATGGATTTGCCGAGCACAGAAATATAGCAAAGTTCCCAACCCCTTGAACAAGAAATCTCAGATTCTTGGGCTGATAATCCATTTTTCTTTAAATGGGCCACTGTTGGGCCATTAACTAATTTGTTTTGAGCTCATATTATGGTTCCATGCCAAACTGATTGATTTGGTTTGGTCCTACAATCCGGTTTGGTAAGCAATCCAATCCGCTGATTTTGGTTCAGTGATTTACTGAACCGATCCCATGGATTGAACAACTTTCATGAATAGAAATAGAAAGAAACTTATATTGTTCCCTCTTCCGACCAAATCTCAGTAAAAAATTACTGTAATTTGTAGCAAAGACAGAAGATTTGGGATCCTTCGATCTCGATTTAGACCTCACTCTACTCCCCTTGTCTCCAGATTCTGTAGTTTACCTTCAATACTGGAAAGATTTTATGTGGATTGTTTTCTAGATTCATCGAGAAGAAGAAAGTTGAGGAAGGAGAATCCTACTTGGGAAAGTCTTATGATGCTCTCAAAATTCAGATTTTGAACCTCGTGTTGATCAGGATCCTCGTGCATAGCTGAAAATCCGCTGCATTAGGAAGGTGAATGATCTGTTCTCGAGATTCTGGATAATAACAATCTGATTACTGTGCGGAATCGGAGATTGAAATGATAATATATGGAAGCTGCTTTTTGGGTCGAACGCGCGAATATGGGACTTGATTTTGCAGTGCTGCTGGATTTTACACTTTACCGGATCTGAGTTTGCTGGTGTAAGCAAAATGAGGTTTTGGAGGGAACGTGAACGGGAAAACAGGGAGCAGATCGTCGCGCCATTATGCGGCCAAATTCGAGTATTGGTGGTTGGTGACTCAGGTAATACCAAAGTCTCGTTTCCATTGATGAGATATAGATTACGCAGTAGTTGTAGATGTGTAGTGTGTTAGATTTGGATAATGGATCTGTGTTTTTAGTACTAAATTTGTGGAACCAAAAGCAAGTTTTGTTCTTTGTGCTGAAACTCAATCTTGGTCATTCTTAAAGAAGGAGCTAATGAGAAGCTTGGAAAGATAGATTCTCATGATTCATTTGATTAGGATTTATAGTTGTGGAACCTAATAAGAGTCTAAAATCTTAAGTCAACAAGTCTTTTCCTTAGAGTCTACTACCTCATGTGCTTGCTCATGTTCATACTCAAAATCTTGCTTCTTCTTTTATCTTCTGCACTATTGAGCAAATCTCATCTCTGGATGTCAAATTAGGTGTGGGAAAATCATCTCTCGTGCATCTCATTGTCGAAGGCTCCTCTAGTGTTCGCCCATCTCAAACAATTGGATGTACAGTTGGTGTCAAGGTAACGTAAGCTGTCTTAAAGTTTCTCCATATTTATTAAAGAGAGCTTGAGCTTAGTTCCTAACATAGTTTCCGGTATTCTCTTCTGTGCAGCACTTAACATACGGAAGTCCTGCTAATTCTTCAAATAACATTAAAGGTGACTCAGAGAGAGACTTCTTTGTGGAACTCTGGGATGTATCAGGTCATGAGAGATACAAAGATTGCCGCTCGCTGTTCTATTCGCAAATTAATGGTCCGTCATCTCAATTATGTTTCATATAATGTCATCTCAGTCTCTGTTTGTCGCCAGTTACAGATGAGACCGTCAATCTTGCAGGAGTCATTTTTGTTCATGATCTTTCCCAAAGAAGGACAAAAGCAAATTTGCAGAAATGGGCGGCTGAAGTTTCAGTAACTGGGACGTTTTCAGCTCCTCTTTCTTATGGTGGGCCTGGTGGTCTTCCAGTCCCATTCATCGTTATAGGAAACAAAGCCGATATCGCTGCAAAGGAAGGAACAAGTGGAAGCAGTGGAAATCTTGTTGATGCGGCTCGTCAATGGGTTGAAAAGCAAGGTCTTCTTCCCCATACTGATGAACTTCCTCTCTCTGAGAGCTTCCGTAGCAATGGTGGTCTCGTAATGGTAACCATGAATAAAATTAGTACTTGTTGAACCAGTGACCAGTCAATTCTCTAATATGGTATGTCATATAATGTTGGTGAGACTATGCACAGGCTGCCAAAGAAGCTAGATATGACAAAGAAGCTCTGAACAAATTTTTCCGTATGGTTAGTGTTAATACACCTTCACATCAAGTTTTACTATAGCTCTCGCTTTCAACCTCATGAACACTTTCTATATCCAGTTGATAAGAAGAAGATATTTCTCAGACGAACTACCATCGTCTTCTTCAGCCTGGTCTCTTTCCCCTGCACCTTCACAGCGGTTAGACGAGGGCACAAGCGATGAAGATCAATTCTATAAAAGGACAAGGTAATATACTTTAGCATCATCAAACTTAACCGGTTTTGTATTCTGATTTTCGGGTTCCAAAAACCATTTGGTTTTGGTCTTTTGAATTTGCAGCCTAATGGGAGGAGATCCTTACAAGTATAATACTTTACCGCCACGCAACCTCACGCAGTCTCCTACACTATATCCTCAGCAACCAGTTTCTACACCTGATCGTTACAATTACGCCATCCCGAGATTCTCGCTTTCCAGTGTAGAAGATACAAACAACGGTAATGCCAGGTCTAATCGGATGGATATTAACGTCTGAAATTGAGGAACACATATCAAAATCTCACATGTTTTTCTGTAAAACCCCAATATCTTCTACCCTAAACATAATCCAAGTATTTAGCAATTTTTTTTATTTTTTATTTTTTGGGTCAAAATATTTATCAATTCGTTGTTTTAAGTTATTTTAATCCTGATTGGATTTAAATCCCCGATATAAAAGAAACCTCACCCTAATCAAGTTAAAATTTAGAATTTCCATATAACGCATTTGACCTATACCCTATAAATAAAATGCACATGTACATACGAACCTTGATCAATAGACACATACAAATCGTAAACCGAAAGAGGTAAAAAAACATTGTTGTCTAAACGCACGAAGCTCATCGGAGAAAGGCTAAGTTGATCGAAACTCAGACAATACGTCAACTTTATGAAATAATATAGGTCACAGCGCATAGAAGCAGAAGAACTTATTGGGTCCCTTTTGCTTCTGTTTAAAGAAGACGAGTGTCTTTCTCAGATGTTCAACGAACTTATGGAAAAAGAGATCAGAGAGCTGAATAAGAACGAAACTCGGGAACCAATCGGTGCAATGGAAGAAGGAGCAGAGAGAGAGAGAGAAAGTGATGGAAAAAGAAGTAAATCAAAGAAATAATGATGAGGCTGAAGAAGGTACAATTCAAGAAGCGGAGCATCGTCGCTGTCGGGTACGTCTTCGTTGCGAGATTGGTTAGGATGAAGCAGATAAACCTATTAAAAATAGAAGCAAGTATAGACTCGAGCCGAGTGGACCTGTGTTGAGCCTCACGAATTTAAATTAAAAGATTAACTAAAATTGCGGTAATGTTAATGTGGAGGGTGATTTTGATGGTGGTAGCAAAAGAAAGCAAACTATTTTTACCTTTTCATGTATATGTTAGGATAAAGATTTATTTCAATCTGTAATGCTATTCTTTTACATTTTAATTTATCAACTAATTTTTTTAAGCTGTATATTTTCTGATATTTCTCTCAGAAACGATTTTTTTTCCTCTGTATCATACTATTTTATCCCAAAAAAATTATTTACACCATGTAAACATATATTATGTGGGGTATATTGGATTGATGATTTGTTAAGATTTCATTATTTTTCAAATTATCTTTTATTGTATATAATATTAGTAAAAATCATTTTAAATATTGATTTATAGGATTGATTATTTATACAAATTTTTTAAAATTTTTATTTATTGAAAAATAAAGATTTCATCAATAAAATATATCAAATAGAATTTGATATGATTTGAAAGATAACTTTTAATTTTAAATTAATCAATAGAAATACCACAAAGGTGTTTGACAAGTTTTTTAAATTTAATTTTTTTAGTTTCAATCTAATAAAAAATCAAAAATTTGAAAATGGCTATAAAAGTTATATCTTGAAATGAAAAAAAAATATTTATTGGAAACTCAAATTATTAACAAAAAAAATTGGTACAAAATTTCTATTTAACAAAAAAAAATTTTACCAAATCACCAATAAAATTTTATTTTATATTTTAATAAAGTCACCAATTTATAACCTCACCAAAATCCTCAAAATTTTCAAAATCCTATCAAAACCACACATCTAAATCTCAAACAAAATTTTCAAAATCTGTTTAAATTCCACTAAATTTTAAGACTCCTAAATCCTATCAAATCATTAGTCATGTAAACTTTTTATATAATTTTAGAATCATATATTGTTATTTGATATGTTAAAAAAATATTACTTTTATACATTCAATAAAATAACAACGCTAAGTTTCACTGAAAAGTGAAAAATTGAAAATTGTTAAACAATAAATCACATAATTCTTATTTATTTAATTAAGTTTTTCTCTATTGCCATCTACCTTATTAACTCTTTTGTTTTTCCTTTTTTAATAGAGTTTGCTTCTTCTTTCTCTTTTATATAACTGAAAAGTTGTTTCTTTGGCCTTAAAATTATCTCCAGTTTCATTCCGTCGTTAGAGGAAAAAAAATAAGAGAAGAAAAAGAAAACCTAAGGGTTCGATTTTCCTCCTTGGTACTCGCCATGTCTGGAGAAGAAGAAGAGAACGCCGCCGAGCTCAAGATCGGAGACGGTACTTCTCTATTCCCTTCTCCATGTTCGTAGCTATTGTACCGCGAAATTAGGATTTATTTCTTCTTTCATTCGAATTGATCTTCGTGCAATACGATTAAAAAATGAATCGAGACGATTTTCTTTTTCGAATCATCGAGCTTACCCTTTTCGAAACCCGTACTCAATCTTGGAGATTTCACTGAAATTCATGGGTTTCGTTCTTTTGGCAATAGAGTTTTTGAAGGCAAAGTGCTTAATGAACTGTGAAGTTTCTTTGATCCTTGAGCACAAGTATGAACAGCTTCAGCAGGTCTCCGAGGATCCTATGAATCAAGTTTCTCAGTAAGTATTTTTAGTTTTGTATTTCGTAGAGATTCACCGTAAATTAGCAACCAATAGCCTAAGAATTGAAGAATGTACTCAGATTTTGATATTAGTCTACACTGATGCATATTACTTCTAGATTAGTGGAGGCTCGCTATTGCACTTATGGTTATGCCGATTTCGTTATGATGAAAAAAGTCAATAGTTTCTTGGTGAACAACTTATGTTTTTTCCTTGCAGAGTGTTTGAGAAGTCCTTGCAGTATGTGAAGCGATTTAGCCGCTACAAGAATCCAGATGCTGTTAGACAAGTTCGAGAGTATCCTCTTTTTGTGAATTAGTTGATTCATAGCTTTCAACCAATGGTTGATTTGACATGCTTGCATCTTTATTCGAAAGACCTAGTATCATGAGAATGCATTGATTCTGCTTTTCTTAGCACTGAACGATGACTGAGAGAGTTTACAGTCAATTTTTTAGTATTGTAAGAATATACCATTTGATTTTAATGCAACATGTTTTACCCTAACTCAAATTCCACAGAATTCTGAGTAGACACCAACTCACTGAGTTTGAGGTAAGAGGTTAAATCTCTTGAGCTTGGATTTTTGTAGCTTAGTCGTTTTGAAAGGAGACTTTAAACCACTGCATTGGTCATTGTTCAACAGCTCTGTGTTCTTGGCAATCTCTGTCCTGAAACTGCCGAAGAAGCAGTGGCAATGGTTCCTTCTCTTAAGGTAAAAAAAAAATATTCTACTTTTTCTATTCTGTGGAGATCAGATAGATACTTAGAAAGGACAAATAGCCTTGTTATGTCTGTGGACTTTTGAGATATGATGTAAGCTTCTGTTTTGTGTAGACAAAAGGAAGAGCTCATAATGATGAAGCAATTGAGAAGATGCTCAATGATCTCTCCCTTGTCAAGAGATTTGAGTAGTGCAGAAAATTCTCAAGATCTAAGATTATAAACATATTTATATTTCAGGGTGTTATATTTGCCATTTAGCTAATGTCTGGAGTTAGTTTTTCACGTCTGAAATTTTGTAGCTTTCATGGCCAGAATCTCTGGAATGATACCTTCATGTTAAATGAATGTAATTTACAATCACACTTGAGCTACCTGGATACAGAAAACAAATCAAAGGAATCACATATTTTAAGACTATCATCCATTATTGAAAAGGAAACGTTCATGTTAAATATAATCTACAAGGGACGGTTTAAGTTTTCAATGAAATTAAACATTATCTTTTCACTGAATAGAGCAATTGATGAGACACTGTATACATACACCTAAAGCTATGTGTGAAGCTTTCTTTATTTCCATCTCTTGGCATTTTTGCTGGACTTTGACTTCTGTTTGGAAGCTTGAAACGCCCTCATCTTTTGCTTCTTCCGTGCTTCTCTCTCAGCCTTCGACATCTTTGACTTTGCTTTCACTTTTGGAGCTTTTTCCTCCAACTCTGCTTCTCTCTCCAGTTCCTTGGCTCTAGCTTCCATATTCTTATCCAGGTAATACTGAGAAACATCTCATGTTACACAAATCTGGGATGAACAAACTTGGCGAATGTGCATAAGAAGGAAACAAGGAAGAGATTTTTTTACATTGTAGTCTCCTGCATAGTCCTTTAAACCACCATCTCTGACTTCAATAACTCTGTTGACGATTTGTTTAATGAAGTATCGATCGTGTGAGGCTGCGATGACCGTGCCTTTGTACTCGTTTATCGCCTCCTAGTAAAGAAGGAATCAGATGATCAGAACTTATTCAACCTCCAAGAACAGTTTTAGCCATCAGGGAAAAGAAAGAATATGATTAGAAGAAACCTCAAGCATTTCTTTTGAAGGTATGTCTAAGTGATTGGTGGGTTCGTCCAACACGAGTAGAGTGGATGGTTTCACCATGAATTTGCAGAAAGCAAGTCGTGCCTAAGACCACAAGAGAAACGGTGATTAAGTACACCAAAGAGATAATACAAATATTATTGGCAAATGGGTATAAGCATAAAATTACCTTCTCACCACCACTCAAAAGAGAAACCTTTCTATACAACATGTCAGCTTTGAAGTTGCAGCGACCAAGAAGACCTTTAATATCATCAGTTCTCCAATCTACAGCAGCTTCAACAACCGTCTCAATCACAGTTTTATCCAAATCTAGAGCCTCTGCCTATAGCCAACAAGTGAGTAAAACCGTTTTTTAATTCCTCTAGTAAGCCCTTTCTTCATGATAAAACAAACCTGGTTCTGCTCGAAGTAGTTTGGCAATACATTGTGCTCCCCGAGAATCACTTCACCTCTCATAGGCTTCTCCAAACCCATAATCAGTTTCAATAATGTACTTTTACCGCATCCGTTTGGACCAATAATAGCGATTTTCTCTCCCCTTTCTATCGCTAGATTTGCCTTGTTAAATAGCATCTGCTTGCATCAGACACAGATCAAACCATGAGGCCAGACACAAGTAATCAAAGGTATATCCAACAGCATTTTTTCTAATTCTATCATCTCACCTTATCCACAAAACCAAATTCAAGATTCTTAACAGTGACTACAGATTTTCCGCTTAACCCACCTTCAGGAAACCTAATTTTCATTTGTTTCCGCTGAAATGGCTTCTCTGTTTTCTCCTCTTCTTGGAGCTTCTCCAGTCTCTGTTCATCATACAATATAAAGCAGACAGAATCAAGAGAAGTAAGTTTCCATATATCCTCTGCTTCATAAGTAGTAAATATTTTGCTGCAAGTTTTTACCTTTTCTGCTGAAGAAGCTCGACCAGAATTTGCTCCAGCACTTAGCCTACTGATCAAATCTTTTGTTGCTTCAATCTCTTTCTGTTGCTTCTCCCAAGCAGCATACCGAGCTTCGACCCACTCTGCCTTTGAAATTACATACTGAGAGTAATTACCCTCGAAAGTCCTCGATTTGCCCATTTCGGTTTCCACAATTTTGGTACATAACTGATCTAGAAACGCTCTGTCATGGGATATTATAACCATTGGTACATCTTGCTTATTCAAGTAACTTTCAAGCCACTCAATAGTATCAAGATCCAGATGATTTGTTGGCTCATCCAAAAGCAGCAAATCTGGGTTCTGCTCACATAGTCACACATTAGCTATAGCGTCAGTACAGAACCAAAAAGGAATCACTTTTCTCCAGAATCGTTCATCCAGTACCTGAAGCAAAATTTTCCCAAGTGACATTCTCATTTGCCATCCACTGCTAAACGAAGCCACGAGCCTATCTGCGTCCTCCGACGAAAACCCTAATTCCGGCATCAGCTTACTGATTTTCGCATCGACAGAATCCAAATCAACCTCTTCAGCTCGTCTCTGCAACAAATCGAACTCGTCGAGTAACCTACCCATTAGGTCTAAATCATCAACAGCTTCTTCTATCGCCTTCTGCAGCTTCTCAAGCTTCATTGCAATTTCCATCTCTTCTTTAAACGCACTCATGAACTCTTCCTTCATTGTCTTGCTCATCGAAACCTCGAATTCCTGACTCAAGAAAGCGACTTTCAAATCGGGTTTGGCTCTAATGACGTTTCCCGAATCAGGTTCCTCTTGACCCGTGATTATCCTGAGCTGTGTCGTCTTACCCGCACCGTTGACGCCGATCAACCCAACTTTTTCACCTTTCTTCACTTCCCAATTCACATCCTTGAGCACCGTCACGCCTTCATAGCTCTTGCTTATGTTTTCAAGTTTCACTCCCGACGAAATCGCAGACGCACCGTCGTTTGATTGCTTAACGATCGGCTTCCGATCGTGATCTTCGGTCAAGAAGAGCGACTCAAGCTCATTCGCCGACGAATTGGAGCTGATGGAGGGAACTTGGGCTCTGATATTGGAAATTTCTCGTCTATAGCTAGAAACAGAGGAGAGTTTGAGGGTGAATGGTGTAGGGCAAGGAAGGGGACTAGTGAAGAAGGTCGATCGAAGGTTTAGGCTATGGAGATTCGTCGTTAAACCCATTTTGGGTAGACATCAAACGATTAAACGAAGAATTCTGATTGTTAAAAATGTATTTTTAACAACAAAACAGAACAAGAGTAAATCACTGACGTGAGCGAAGAATCTCACGAACACACACGTATGTGAACTCAAGGCTCATAATCTGCCACGTGTCAAACCATATAACCACTGTCTAGATTACCACGTCACCGTCGTCAAACGCATAACAAGCCCAAAATTATTCGTAAAATTGTATTATAAATAACTCCAATTTTGTGAACAAAAAACAATAATAATAACTCCAATTTAAATACCCGCGAAAGTACGTCGAAAGCATACAATATTTAAAGGTAGTTTATTGCTATATCCTCTTTTGTACGAAGAATAAAAAAATCAATAGATCTTGAGACTTATCAATATAAATATTATATTTCCCTAATTAGAATGTCTAAATCACCTTATATACTGATAAATGATGCAAGTAAATCAGTACAATATTCTCCAATAATCAACAAGCTCGAAGAAACAAATAAACTTTCCATTATAATTTTGGGCATTAAAGTAGAACCCTACCAAATTAGTTATAAATGTACAAACTCTAATCAATTGTTACTATACATTTTAGCTCTTATAAATGAAATCTCACATTTCCTAAATCTTCTTCGTCGTTCTCGATTCACAACGAGATAAATCTCATGGATGGCTTGGCGTGAAATATCTTGATTTTTGAGGTAAATGTTTCTGCTAGTATATGTCCAGTTACGAAAACAAAAAAAAAATCAATAATCACCACTAAATGTGATACTTTTTACTTTGGACAGGGCAGTTCTATCAGTAAATAAAACCATGTACCAAGAAACTCTGCAGTTTTATCATTTGTGGAGACTTGCTGTCCAAGAAAGAGACGAAGCAAGAGAACATCTGATGCATTCACTCGCCGAACTATCTCAATTACGGGAACTCTTCAACAATATACTGTTTTCCGAACAACAAATACCCAGTCATCACCCAGAAGCCACAGATGAAACTACCGGTCATCAAAACTGTAATTACAATCACTTTCGCGGCGATTCTCCGTCGCGGTTCTCGTCTGCATCGCCGTTGGATCTCGTCTCAAGTGTTAATTCATCGCCGTTGGATCTCAGCTTCCGGTCGAGTCAGATGCATTTGGTTGTTGAGAATATGAGAGATTATGAGACCATTGTGCTGGAGATGATCGGAGGAGTGTTGCCGGAAAACGGTAAATTTTTGCAGGCCGTCATTGAAGCTGGATCGTTGGTTGAGTCATTGTTCATATCCGGTCCGGTTCCGAAATGGAGAAATCATCCGGTTCAATTGTCGAGTCAAAGACCGGTTCTAAGTAATAATATCACTGGAAATTGGAATTATGGTGGTTTGGAGTTTGGTTCGGGGATCCAAAAGCGGTATTTCCCAGGCAAAATGTCACACTTCAGTTTGATGTCTTAAGTTCCGCATGAAATTTATTCGGTTCGGTACATGTAATGTTCTAAATTCTTTTTTATTGCTAAATGATTTAGTTGATCCAATCAAACAATTCATACTTATAATTTTATTTTCTTTTATTTATCCACTTTTCATACTACATTATAGTACTTTGTTAAGTGAGAGCCAAGTGAAATTTACGGCTTCGGTTTTCTTGTGTGGACGGATCAGCGAATGTATATATCATGATACTGCTCGCAAGGAAAGAACGTTTACTTCATGGCTATTGAACATAGATAAGGACTTGTACTTTTAGGGAGTTGCCTCATCAAGCAAGCTAATTGCTTTCATGAGTAGGATGAGATTTACTCAGACTAAGCGAGAACAACAACTTCGTTGGTTTACTCTACTCAAAATTTTAACTACAATGGATCGAAACCCAATCACAAGGTTAGAGTATATATTGTGGCACCATATGTATTAAAATGTTAAGCATACACATCTACATTCAAATAAAGATAAAGATAATTGTATGTTCGTCTTGAACAATAACCTCTTTTTTGTAAACCTCAAAAACAGGCAATCCCAATGTTTTTTTGCAAGTTCCCCCGGACACACATCTCACCCACACAGAAGAAGGGAAGAGCCAGATCAGTTTATAAAGATTAAGCAATAACTAAATCTCAGGCTTTTTTTTGCTATTGTTGAGCAAGATTTTTGAGGTCACTATTATTTGACAATTCTACTATATGAACTTCTCATTATGAAGGCTTATATGTAAATGGAATACATTATACTGTATGTAGCTCTCGTTTGATGCATCTGAACTTCTCATTCAATTCCAACAGCAAAAAGAACGTTGGTTTAAGCCAATGAATGTTGAATCCAAGTAAAATATTAAAAAAAAACTCGATTTGAGGTTGGTGGACTTCATACCTCAGAGACTCATAGAGTCACCAGAAATCACAACACCAACATTCATCGTCTCGAAGATGATGAAAACATGATTAAATCTTGTAGGATTATATGTCTCCCTTCGATCTTTGATATATATTTGAAGGTAGAGTGGCAATCACCAAATACTTACCCTAAATCATACAAGGCGAATACAGTCAGTAGCACATAACATGCGTCTCTCATATTTGTGTTCAGGGGTCAAAGATCTTTATTTTTTCACTTTTTTTTTTTTCAAATGTGTAAAGGGACCAAACAACCACAAAATACTTTACAATCTAATATAGATTGACTCATATAAATTTGATATTATTAATTTGATTGATCATCAAGAGCTCAATCTACTTTAATAAATTCCTTTTTATTATATTATCGTCTGTCTGTATATATTCATTGATCTAGAAAGTAAAGATTTAGTTTGGTTATATGTAATTTAGTTTGTAATAAATGGATGACATAAACCGTGTATTTTTCTATTGTTCTTAAACGATTGAGTTATAATATAATTAAATCCTTCTCTAAAGAGATTTGTTTTGGTTCAAAATACTCTTTTAAGTAACAAAAATATTGTACATGTTAGTCCACCTTCAAATATTAAAGAGATCATCTCTTCGAACGTTACCCTTTGATATATTGATAGTTAGAGCATCAGCAATGGTAAAACTTATTAGAGTATCATAAGTAATATATTATTATTATTTTTATTATTATTTTATTAGAAATAAAGAAAGAAGAGAGAGGAAGAGAAAAGATGAAGAAAGAAGAGAAAAAAAAAAGATGAGACGTCTCATAAGTCTCAGTTTAATGAGACTTTCACACCTACTTTCTAATCATATAACTGGAATTAGTCTTCTAAACCAAAATATAATGGTCGCAAGAAAACTTAAAATAATGGGGTCAACATTTCTAATACACGGTTTATGATCTACAATTACATTTAAGCCCTCACATAATTTTGACCAACACCGACAGGGGAGAGAGAGGATAAAAACTTAAAAAGTCGTAGATGGCATTATCGTGATTATTACACACTACCTCGGACATAAGTCGAGCTGTTATATAATATATCAAAATTCATTGATATAAGTTGTTTTTTTTTTTTTTTTTCTAATAGCTTTAATATTCTCAGTAATTTGGGGTGCGAACCCTAAATCTGGTATAATAAATGTAGAGGTGACTATAATTATGTCACATGATTTATACAATCGTTTTACTGTATTATAAGTCGTTTTGCTGTAATAATTTCACATATTTTTTTTTTTTTCTTATCAATGATCCTGTTGTCTCTCCAGCTTCTCATTTTGTAGCATCATATCCAAACAAAACAAAAACAAAAAATCAGAAGAAGGAAGGACTGATCTCTCCGTTTCTCTCTATCTACAGATTTCTCTTTGACAGATTTGAATCAAATGGAGGAGGATCGCAAAGAGGTATAAACCATCTTCTTCTTCTTCCCTCATCTGTCTTACCTCTCTTCTCTGTTGTTTTTTTCCTGATAAATTTTGTTTTGAACTAAGAATTTCGAGATCTGCTTGTTTTGTTGTGCCGTTTGGATTTTGTCGGTAATCGAACTTGAGCTTTAGACTTTTAACAAGCTCCAATCACTATTGATACTGTTATAGTGATGACGATTTGATTAAAATCTGCGTCTGGGTAATCGGAAACAAAAATTGAGTAAAGCTTCTCCCTTTTTTTCCGATTCTTGAAAGCAGAAATTTTGTCATTACGAGGTATAGAAGTTTTGATTTTTCTTACTCGGTATTTTCAAAATTTTGGGTTACCTTTATTGGATTGATAAGGAGATCATACTTTACTCATATTTTCTCGATCATTGACACTCTCTAATAAATTTAATTAGTTGTATTTCGAAGCTTAGAAACAGTTCAATAAAGTCAAGAACTTTGCATTTGTTTTACTCACCTCTTCGTCTTCCTCCTCATTGTTTTTCACGATGCATCGCTTTGTAAATAGCTCTGTATGTTTAAGTTTATATGCAATAAATGTGAAAGCTTTTGTTGATGTTTTTTTGTTTCAAACTGTGGCTGTTTTGCAGAAGAACTCTCCATGGCTATCTGTGCCACAGTTTGGTGATTGGGACCAGAAAGGAGGAGGAACAATTCCTGATTACTCGATGGATTTCACCAAGATTAGGGAGATGAGGAAACAGAACAAGAGAGACCCTTCTCGAGCCAGTCTAGGCAACGAGGAAGAGCTCATTAAGCCACCCGAGTCAGCAACAGCAACCGCTAAGCTCACCACCGTCCATAGCGAAAACAAACAACACTTCTCTCCGAGCCACCATCACCAACCACATTCCCCTTCTGTAAGATTCCAAAGCATTTTTTGTAGTCTTTGATTTGATCGTTTCAAACATAATTATTTGCATTTGCGGTTATATCGTGTACATCCTTATTTTGATATGCATTACTATCATTAAGGAATGAGGCATTTAGCACGTGACTTTAACCAAAATGTATCATGTATTTAGGGTCCATATCGTTTTGTGTTTGCTGAAAATATTTGAAGGACCTTAGTTGATTGAATATAGTTTTATTGAGCCTTTCTTGATTATGATGACTATGAAGTAAGATAAGAATTATATGTGGTTGTTTGGAAATAGGCGAGGAGAAGCATCTTCAGCTGCTTCAACTGCTGCGTCAAAGCTTGAAGGGTTCTTGTCTAGCAAAGGAGCAGTTTCATATATTGACTTGTCCTTCGAATATTGAAAATGTAATGTGATGACACTTGTATGTTTTATATATGTTTGTATCCATTTCTCTTTTATTATATGCATATAGCTCTATTACAACAAAAAAGGATTAGGTTAAAATTAAGCTAATTGCTTAGCCCAATGCAAAACATGGACACTAGAGTGGTTGGTAATATTCACTATTAAATGGGCCTTGTAAGGATAAATGAAATACTGAACCCAATGTAACAAAATAACTCACTAGTAATGAAACAATTCATTTCTTTTTCTTTTTTTATTGACAAAAGATCAAATCAATAATATGATATCGATCTAGTAATTTGTTTTTGTTGTGAGATACAATAAGATACGAGTCTAAATAATACTGAATTTTTTTTAAGATTCCAGCTTGGACGTCTAAATATGTTTTTATCGACCATGAGAAATTTTAATTTCATTTTTGTGCAGAAGATTTAAATTCTCTCTTTTTAAGAACACTATAGACTTGTAGACAAAACAAAACAAAATGGCCATTGTTCGATTCTAAAATGGGCTTTAAATAAGCCCAAGAAGTATATTCAGGCGCTGTGCATGGATTTGGAGTTACGTTGAAAATAAATGTTGAAGAAAATGGGCCCCACGATCGTGAAGACGTGGCAGAGATGACGAATCTGTCAACGGTCAACATCACATGTTAAATCTTGTTAAGGCCCAACTCCCAAGTCCCTACTTGCCTTTAGGTTTATTTCTCGTTACATTTATGAAAAGCAATTTTTTTGTCGCAATTGCGAAAAAAAAAAACTATGCTCCAAATGGTACAATATGAAATACGAGCTAAATCAATATAACTAATATTGATGTCACACTTGCTTGTGCCTTGTTGGATAGCGGTTTCAGGGTCCAGAAATTTTAGGATTACCCGATTAGAACACCACAATGAAAATTGTAAAGTGGTGTAGTTTGTAATTATTTTACGTTACAGAAGAGGAAATCAAATGATGATGAACGAAATTTGAATGATAGAGAAAGTGACGATGAACGAAATGTGAATGATAGTCTTGTAATTCTTTTACTAAAAACTGTTTATTTGACGAGAGACGCATGGCCAATTATAAGAATTCAACTTAAATCAAGAGTGAAAAGTATTTAACTATAAATCACGTATAAAATTTGTTCTCGTTGATCATCATGCATGCTTCTACTCTTTTTTTTTCTTTGCGTACACGATCCAGAACATGTGGACGTCCATTTCTTGCTTCAAGATGTCAGAAGGATTGAATCGTTCTAGATTGTCAACCAAATCAGACGGACTCTCGTTCAAAACTTATTAATTTCCACTGATAGGTTTGAGCCTACATTGCATATAGAGACTTGTCGGTGAGGCCAAAACGTAGATATATAATAAGTTAATTTTTTCCTTGAGAAATTTCACGTCACGATAATGATGATTCACCTGTGGCATTAATTATACTACGATATTGGGCTTGATGAGATCCTGCTGTGTATAATACCTTAGTTATCGTACGTGCCCTTTGAATCGTAGCCACCGTTGATGTTAGTTTCAGACCAACTTAGATTGTCGTCCGGTCACGTATGTACGCATGACAAAATTCCGAATTATAATATAATACAATGATAAAAACATTCTAAAACCTATTTGTCGAAGAAGCTGATAGATTTTTTTCGGTATCGTATATCATATTGTTACCATTCATGACATCAGATTACTTGTTTGAGTATCGTAAAAACTAAGTATAATCGTATATCATATTGTTAC
This sequence comes from Streptanthus diversifolius, assembly GCA_039880935.1. Classification (NCBI taxonomy): domain Eukaryota; kingdom Viridiplantae; phylum Streptophyta; class Magnoliopsida; order Brassicales; family Brassicaceae; genus Streptanthus; species Streptanthus diversifolius. The sequence goes on along the minus strand of JAXGFM010000010.1, from coordinate 22,629,199 downwards.
CATCCATATCGCAAATTCGATTCTTAAAAAAATGAATAAATAGTATATGGTCTATACGTAATATGAGAAGTACATCAATTTTTCACCGTTGCGGGTTTTGAATCTTTTGATCACTATCACCAGTTTACAAAATAAATTGTTCTCTTTTCCCTCTTAAAAGAAACAAATTTAACGCTAAAAAATAAAGAGAGAAAAAACTGAAATACCCAAAAGATGGTTGTAATTAAAACGGGGGAGTCAGCAACGTCACTGAGTAATTAGACTCCACAATTAATGAGTATATGATTTAAGTATGGTTAGCTCAATCCAATTAAATGCATATTGTTTTAGTTTTATCGTGATTTTCATATTTTAAAATTTACTTATACTATCAACTCTTGTACCTGAATCTTAATAAATTATGAAACAAAGATCGAATTTGTAGTATATATAGAGAAAAAGGTACAATGTACTTTGAGTACTTAGGGGACATTGGGATGGTTCATGTCTCTTATCATTTACTCTTATTTGTCCACCAGCCCCATTCCCTGCCAAACCTCCCTTCTTCACCATTCACACTTTTTTTCCATTTTTTTTTGACCATTTTTAAAAATATTTCATAAAGTTTAACTAAAGGGAATGAAAAATACCAAACCATGTCGTTTAATTTTCTATGTATAGATGTAATTTTTGTTTTGTTTTTGACAGATCGATGTTGAGATTCGAACCTGTTACTTAATATGTTTAACATGGATAATGGATGATTTGGTGGCTGCCAGCCCCAGCCTCTAAGATTCCACCCCGGATTCCTCTAATTTCACCAATTTGTTGGGGTTTTCTATTTATTTTATTATTTTCATAAACATTATCTAATAAAAACGATAAACGGCGAGCTAGAAATAAGCAACATACAAATTGCATGAGACGTTTGGTTAAGCGGCTTTCTAATGAGATTTTATTTTCCTTGTTAGTATTATGCAATTTGTACAATTGCATATATATGTATATGTTAATCTTATAAAAATATTTGAACAACATATATATATATATATATGTATATGAAGTTTGTATTTAAGATTATTTATTCTCGTAAAGGCAAATTTTAAGAGAATCAAATCTCATTAGAAAAGAGAATCTTATGTTGAGAATCTTAAATTTTTAACTAAGATTTTACATAGAATATTAGACATAAGATTCTCATTAGAAAGCCGATTAAGATTCTCAACATATGCAACAACGTTTGGTTAATCGGCTATGTAATAAGATTCTAAAAAAAACCTAATGTTCTACATCATATTTGTATAAGATTCTCAACATGCAACTTCTTTTTACATATTATGATTGTATGTTATAGGTTGAGCTCTCTGTCTTTTACAAACATTGAGCCGGCATTCTCCAAATACTTTGTGTGGTGTGGTTTAGACTAGGCTTTAGCGAATAGTTAGATTTGTACACTAACTGTGAGTTGTGAACAATAAAAATGCTAGAATATGATAAATTGTGATAAAATTATAAAACAAAAAGACAGCTCCCATTTCTTGGTATCTTAGTTTGATACAAAGGTTTGGATCTCGTGGGAGACAAATTAAAGTTGGTTGGCTATTTCTCTCCACAAACACTTGCGAGCGATCAACAACGACTAATTAACCGTCGATATATCTAATGTTACTTTTCGTATAGTGAAATAATCACTGATTTAATATCTTTTTGTGATGATTTAATGTTTAAAGGGAAAAAACTGAAATTCATCACTGATGATATTAATACCCTATAAAGGGATGTATATATACGTGGACGAAATATCATGAAACCTAGAAGTCTAGAACCAGGAGTAAGAGACGGTGCATTAATATGAATTTTTGCATGTATATAGATGTTTCAGAACTACATATGATGGTTGAAAAGTTAATTTAACTCTCATGAAAAATCGTGATTTCTACTTATTTACTATTAGAATCAAACTCGTGATTTTACAACCCGTTGAATAATCATAAGCAGAAAGTAAAATAAAGATAAAGATAATTCTTAAATAGAAGAAGAAATGAAATAGGGCAAGTATCTCGTCGCACGTCACAACTCTCTACAGCCCACTCTATAACCGATTAGTATTCATTAGTTCGTCCTTTCGTATCCCCTAAGCCGAAATATATGGATTCAAGAAATTTCTTTTAGGTTTAACGAACCTCATTAAATTAACTTTTATCTCACATCGATGCAAACAATAAAACCAACGGTGCAAACAAAAATGAATTTCGAAAATAAAATCAAAAATGCCGAATTCATTGTCATAACGCCCTCTCACTCACACACATATCTTTCATTTCATTTCAACACCAAACCAATGCATGCGACTCACCTCCTCCCTCCACGTGAATCTCTCCCAATTTTAACCTTACTGTTTTCCCTATATTACTTAATCAAAATTTACATCAATATTATTTATACTTTGTATAAAATAATCATTTAAAAACAGACGTCTCTCTTCCCATGCATTGCGCATTTAATTAACGCTGCCAAATAATGCATGTGGATATATATATATATACCCTTCTATATCTATCTATATATACCTTTACCTTCAACTTCTCCAGTGTTCCTCTTCAAGTACTTCTCTCTTTAACCCAAAAAGTACTTTCCTTATCATCATATTCAAAAATTTACTCCATTTTATCATTTCTCTCAGATATAATATATTTCTTCTTTTTTGTTATTACTATTGGTTTGTACGTTGTTCATTCATTTGAAAACATACAAGATCAAAAGTACAACAAAAGTAGTAAACATGGAGTTGATGAATTTGGCGTCAAAAGAGACAACTTATTGGATGCTCGCACTACCTGCCGTTTTTGGATCCCAAAGCCTACACGATATTTCCGTCCTTGGGTATCTATTCCTAGCCGTCGTTTCTCTCTCTCTACTCACGTGGGCTCTCGCCGGAGGCGGTGGAGGTGCATGGAAAAACGGCCGTAACCGGATGGGTCGGGTCGCGATTCCGGGTCCTCTCGGCGTACCAGTATTCGGAAGTCTTTTCACTCTCAGCCGTGGATTGGCTCATCGGTCACTAGCCGCCATGGCTTGGAGCCGAGCCAACACTGAAATTATGGCTTTCAGCCTCGGCATGACGCCGGTTATCGTGACATCTGAGCCGAACACGGCTCGCGAGATTCTGATGTCGCCTCACTTCGCGGATCGGCCGGTTAAGCAGTCGGCTAAGAGACTCATGTTCTGCCGAGCCATAGGTTTCGCCCCCAACGGGGCATACTGGCGCACGTTAAGAAGGATCGCCTCGACTCATCTCTTCGCTCCACAGCGCCTTTTAGCACATGAAGCTGGACGCCAGCTAGACTGCGACGAAATGGTAAAAGCTGTGTTAGCGGAGCAAAACGGCGCTGGTTCCGTCGTTTTGAGAAAACACTTGCAGCTAGCGGCATTGAACAACATCATGGGGAGCGTGTTTGGGAGAAGATACGACCCTCTGGCTCAGAGAGAGGCTCTTGATGAGCTTACATTAATGATTAGAGAAGGGTTCGAGCTCTTGGGTGCCTTTAATTGGTCCGATTATCTTCCATGGCTCTGTTATTTCTACGATCCGATTCGTTTAAACCAACGTTGCTCAGATCTCGTTCCTCGAATCAGAACCCTCGTCAAGAGAATTATCGACGAACATCGAGTAAGTAACTCGGAGGAGAAAAGAGACATTGGAGATTTCGTTGATGTCTTGTTGTCTTTAGACGGTGACGATAAGCTTCAAGAAGATGACATGATCGCCGTTTTATGGGTAAGTTCGTATAAAATTGAAAACGATAGTCGCATTATATTTTAACGGTTTATCTAACGGTCTCTAGTACGTTGTAATGTTTTTTTTTTTGCATTTATGCTTATATTTGTCTTTTTAATGTATACATATAGGAGATGATTTTTAGAGGGACAGATACAACGGCTCTATTAACGGAGTGGACCATGGCTGAGCTAGTACTGAACCCCAACGTGCAAGCCAAGCTAAGGGACGAGATCAAAACGGCCATGAGCGACCGAGGCGACGTGGGAGATGCTGACCTGGTAAAACTCCCGTATTTGAACGCAGTGTTGAAGGAAAGTCTAAGGCTGCATCCTCCTGGACCATTGTTATCGTGGGCCCGTCTTTCCACGTCAGATGTCCAGCTCAGAAACGGCATGGTGATTCCAAAGGGTACCACAGCAATGGTCAACATGTGGGCTATTACTCACGACCCGACGGTATGGTCCAACCCGTTAAAATTCGATCCGGATAGGTTCACTACTGGAAACGCTGACGTGGACATTCGTGGTGGGGATCTACGGCTTGCTCCGTTCGGAGCCGGGAGGAGGGCGTGCCCGGGGAAGAACATGGGTTTAGCTACTGTGAATCGGTGGGTGGCTGAGTTGGTGCGACGGTTCGAATGGAGTCAAGATCAAACCGAGCCGGTCAATCTTAGTGAGGTCTTGAAGCTTTCTTGTGAGATGGAGCGTCCGTTACGTGCCGTTGTAACGGAAATATATTAAGTTAGGGTTTTTGACTTTTGTCAATGTTTTTTTTTCTATTTATTAAAATAATTTATATGTACGTGTTTTTTTTTAGTTTGTTTGTCCGAGAGAGGTTTAGATGGCTGGTTGCTTGCCATTTTAATAATTTATTGAGATTGTGGTTTGTGTTTTAGTTTTTATATATCCTTAAATAGCGTGGGTCTAAATGAATGGAGTAATATCAATTTTGATCCTTTTTGTTCTTCTTAGGACTTTGTCTACGTATTTTAATTTCCCTGTATATAAATTTATCTTAACAATTGAAATGTATGCATTTGTTTGCTTGCGAAAACTAGATATTTTAGAATCAAAAAGAAACAAACCGGATGGGACGTGGACAAAACAGTGAGATGGTTGTGCTTTAATTATAATTTGGACGATTTTGATCAATTTGATGCATCTACTTGGTGATTTTTATCCGAAATACATATATATGTTGTCATCATATTGTAATAATTGAGGAGCAATACATTTGAAAATTACAGTCTATATTTTTTCTGCTGAATGCAAGACATTTTTCAGATTAGCATTTTTAGCTTTGATAGACTGCGAGCTTCCGCTTTGGCCGAGTCATCATCTTAACGAAATATTAATCATATATATAAACACCCAAGATTAAGAGATTTTCCGAGATTTTAAAATTTTCATGCTGATAAAAAATCATTGGATTACATACATTTAATAAAATGAACAATATCAGTTATCTATCTCGGAAAGAGAAAAAAAAAAATTGAAGACATGAAACACACAGAGCAATGGCATCACACTCTAGTTCAGGGACGGAGCCATACACAAACACATACATTTGTTGTGTTTGATCTGTCGGTGGGAAAAATAATTTGGAAGAAAACAAAATTAGTGAACTGATTACACTTTGTCACATTCACCTCAAATCAAGACAAAATCTGTTAACATTGCTGGACAAAAATAAATAGGCTCTTATGAACAGAGACGGTGACGTTGCCTTGTTTTCTCTAATGAACAGATATTTACATGACATAATAATTTGATATCAGATTTGTTGTCGAGTACATGCACAATCTAGAAAAATAATATCGATATGATGGTTAGATATATAAATATATATGATTACAAAATGTGATTTTAAATACACAGGAATCTCCCGCACATATTAATCATCAGGACCGAAACCTGAAACGTCATGTAATTCAAACAAACGACTTAAAGTTCGACAATGATCTTTTCTTAGGTTCTAACCCAACTACCTCTGCACCATATCGCTTGGGTGTTTTATTTTGTTCTTTCCAGTTTCGACGACGATTTGTGACAACCGTGATCGCTTAGTTTTTTATGGTATCCTTAATAAATAAATAAAAAACTGTTTTTTTTTATTTAGATTTTACATGGTATAACATGCCTTATGATAGGAATTTCCAGCAAACCACTACAGATTAACCATTTTAGCTGAAACCCAATTGTCCAAATAATACAAACAAAACAATTTCAATCATACTAACCTTATAACTATATTTCAATTTTCAGTTGTTGGTGTCAACAAGTCCTCAAAATTAAATTTTTTGTTTTGTTCTTGGAGTTAAAAGTTATAAGCTATACAATAAAAAAAAAAAAAAAACAGAGACAGTAATATGGAGGTGGAGAAGTCATAGGTTTCGTCGCTGAGACAGATGATCTAGTTGTAATGTATATATTAAAGACACCGAAACATGTGCATGGCGTCGTATCTCTGAAACTAGGCTCGTGTCTTTGTCTCTTCACTATTGATTTTCATGACACTGACTTATCACTGCTTCAAAGTTAGTGGCTGGGGGCAGTCGACAATTCTTCAGGTGACATTGACCCATCCTTTTATTTATGGTTTCTCCTTTTCCTTTGTTTATTCAATGTTTATAAATTTTAGTTTTTATATTTGTCAAATATGAAGTAACCATCAAGTTGATATGGCCGAGTTGGTCTAAGGCGCCAGATTAAGGTTCTGGTCCGAAAGGGCGTGGGTTCAAATCCCACTGTCAACAAACATTTTTTTTTTTTTTTTTTTATTCAACGACAAATGCTCCATTTTTCAGAGCCGTATTTGGGCCTTCTGTCATCGGTATTTAATTTGGACTATATCAAGCCCAATATTTTCAGGTCTAACCATGATTGGAGATATATATTTTTTCTTTTATAAGATTTGCAGGGAATAGACAAGTAAACAAATGGAAACTTCCAACTCGCTAATGGCGCATTTGTCTCTTATATATATATATAAATATTGTCAACCGATAAAACATTTTAGAATCTTGCTACAAAGTAAAATATTGGTTTGAACCTCTAGCATGATATCGTATAAATTAAGACTTTTATAGTTTTCAATAATTTGATTGTTTCTTCTGACGCTCTCGAAGTATAACTTAAGGACACCTGGATAGATTATAGCAAATAGCTAGTAGTTCATATCAGAATGCGTCACGAATTATCGTAAAAACATGTGTCTGTTACATACACAGTGACAGGCGTTTGTTATATAAATAGGTACTTCATATAGTAATTTTTTTTAATAACTTTTGTAAACGGGTTCTTAGTTCTTACCAGAATATTCATATTTTTTGTCCATGGAAAGTTGGCTTTGTTTTTTTCTAACCTGATCTGATACATGACAAACACTCCATATCCATAATAAATACGCTTACAGCGATAAACCATGAAATTAAGAAGATAAGCGTCTAAAAAAGACCAAATTCCGATTACAGTAGTTCATTTTTTTACTTGTATGCAGTTAGTTGTTCATTAATATCAAAATCTTTAAGTTTCTTTTTTTTTTAAAAATGATTCATATTTTTGTCCACGTAAATTTGGCGTTGTTACACGGTTACATTAGGAATATCAAAAACAAAATATGTAGATTAAACTTCTATCATATGACGAATAATACCATGAAAGCTTTTGTTACACTCGATTTATATAACTAGTGCGTGAACATTGTTCACTTTTTGTAAGGCTTATCCCCAAATTTTAAGTTATTATAGTGATAGTCATGATCGCACATGCTTTACTTGTGCTAAATTCAGTTTATCAATCTACATATATCATGATGAATTGAAAAGTCAAGAAAGTCACCACCAATGCAGTGGGAAGTTTTGGGAGATTGAGAAAAGATGAAGAATTATTGAAAAGCATAGAGCAATATGCAAATGGATCGACCGACAACTAGTACCCAGGGCCCAGGGCCTGGTCAACATTATCGAGCTCTCGACCAAAAAAAACAATTTAGGTCATAACGATTTTTTTCAAATACACTATATTTTTTTAAAAAAATTATCAACAAATTTTTTAACTCTTTTGGACATGAAACGTTTTATAAATAATTACTAGCTAATGTTATATACTTTTGTTTGGATTTTATTTTTCCTTAAACTGGAATTCTTTTAGCAAAAACACATAGTCTAATATAATACTGTATAATATTGTTCTTGCGACGTCGCATTCAATCCCCACTAAACCGGCCCTGTTAATACCCATTTTTAGAGGTACACATGGAGTTTAATTGTTATAAAAAGATTAGTCGTAGACATTTGAGACAAACACATCACCTCATATACTCAACCATCGATTCACACATAATCCGAAAGAAGAAACAAATAGAGTTGACTTGGATTTCAATGGAGGAAGAGAGACGAAGCGAAGAAGAGAGCTCTCATCTTTGGATTCCTTTTCAATTCTTTAACAAAGCTCTCAAGAGCTTCCTAAAGTGTCTTGGTCTTCATATCTCTCCTTCTCCTTCAAATTCTTCGGCATCTTCGGTACGTAATCAATTATTAGCAAAGAAAGTTAAAGAGATCAAGGTATTATGCATGGTCACATGCATATTCATATTATTAGTATAAATATTCATATGCATATGCATATGTACTTTGATATGTTCGGTTTCGATTAGACATTATCTTTAGAATTATATATGTGTGTAAATATATATATATATATATATATATATATATTTAATTTCATGGGTTTAAAAAGGAATTTTCTTTTTGTTTTACATATGCAGGAGCAGGAGGAGGTCGGAAACGACGTCGTGCAAACAAGGGGAATATTAGTCGGATCAAAGCAACGGGCGAAAGAGCCACATAGCTCTGGAAAGCCAGGCGGCCGCAACTAAGGAATATTTGATTTGTTGTTTTAAAAGGAATTGTTTTAACAACCAATTTCTTGAGAAAAAAAAAGCAGTCACATATTTTAATTAAATACCAAAATCAGATAAATTATCTTTGTATTTAAGTTTTATTCACTGGCCCATGTCCGTTAACCTCCACGTATGGAGAGAGACACAAAGTTCGAAGTAGAAGTGTGGAACACTACGTGTAATTTTAACAGAATAAGCCACTGTATACTTGTATTAATTCAGGTATTTTGATCGACTAGGAGTATAATATTTGATGGTTCCTTTATTATACATCACAGGTAAAAAATCGCTAATCCGATCAGATGAATACAAGTGGCATTCGGATACGAGGCAATTTTAACATAAAAAAAAACTAATTACAAACGGGAAACATGCAATGATAGGAATAGATGGCGACCGATGAGCTGCTACACTTGTATAAATATATGAAAGTTGACCAAAAATAAATGATGAGTAATTTGAACTCTATTAATGATCCTATAATTAGTCTCTCCTAAGCAGAACTATCTAGAAGAAAGAATAAGAGATGGAGAGAGAAGGAAGAAGAGAAAATGGAGTTTCTTCTTATCTATGCATCCCTTTTAATTTCATCCACGAAATTCTGCAATCTCTCTTCGTTAAGTTACACTCGGTGTAAGATCTCCTCCGGTGAGTACTTTCTACACAATCAACAACAATTAATAATGTAAAGTGTCTATAATAATGATGCATGGTGATGAAGATATCAGAAGATAAGGAAGCGTCAGAGGTTGTGGAAGTATCGGCGAGGAAAATTTCAGCGAAGCAAAAAAACGAACAAGAACCCTTCCTAATTTTCTATTCCGCGTACAATAAGTCAACGTCATGTTAATAATGTTCGTAACTTTGTATGATAATACATGAAAGGAACAAAAATTCGTAAATTCTTAAAATAATCAAAGATTATTCCTCGTCTGTTTTATCAATACTAGTCAAGTCTTTTTGTTTTGCTGATTACCAAAAAAAAAACTCTAATCTGGTTGGTAGTTCGACGTAAAGCGGTGCGAATTGACCACGACCAATTTACAAGTCTAGACTTTGTAGTTGCTGGTTATTGACTTTGTAGATCGAGTCCAAATAATATATTTTCCTTTTAGAATAAACAACACTTTTTTAGTCGTGTTATCAATTTGCCACTAAAGTCTGCATCGTAAATTTCAAATTCCTCATTTCTATAAAGCAAAAAAAAAAGTAATTTTAATAATCGAAAAGATTATTAATTTTAATTTGGAAAAATCGATACAAATAAATAAATAACATTTTATGCGGAACATGCAAGGCTAAGAAAAACGAGCCAAATGAGCTGTTATTATCAGAATTAATATATATATATATATAGAATTACCATTTAATAATAAATAATGTGAAAACTGATATAAGCATATATTCTTTTATACAGCGTATCTCTATATATAATATAAAAGGGAACTCAAGTCACTCGTTCTCTCTCACTTAGCTGAATAAAAGAGAAGATGAAGAGAGAAGGAACAAGAAACGAAGAAGGAGTTTCATATTATTTTTGGATTCCTTTTAAGTTCATCCACCAAATTCTCCGATCTCTCTTACTCAAGCTTTTTGGTCTGCAGTCTCCTTCTAACCATACTTCTCAAGTAAGTAATTTCTCTAATGAACACTAGTTTAATATGTCAGGTAAATGTACATTGTTGATCTCGTCTTCTTTGAACTTGAGATTTCTACTTTCCTGTTACATATTTTTCTTCAAGTGATAGTAGTTGTGGTTTATTGCAATAAGTTTTCCAAATGCTGATGCTCTTGTTGTATTAAGATTTAGGTAGCATCTTTCAGCAAAAAAAAAAAAAAAAAGAAAGAAAGATACATATCTAAATTTCTATAGTATTATTTTAAAGTCAGTTTTTCGATAGTATTATTTAAAGTATAATAATCTAATGAAGTAACTATATTTATCTCTAATTATCACTGTTAAAACTTTTATGATTATTTTTATTGATTTAACTTGTCTAGTGTGACATGTTGATCGATGCACTAAATATCTGTGGATATGTAAATGACTCTTTGGTGGTTATATGGTATTAATAATTAATTAGAATTTAATAAGATGTTGACACCTAGTTAACAAAAAAAAAAAAAAGATGTTGACACATCACAAAAAACCTTATCTTTAACCCTAATGCGGACACATAACCCCCATTAGCTTATAATCATATAAAAAAGTCTAATACAAAATACATATTTTCTCACAACAGGAAGAGGAGGAGGAAGTAGAAGTTGAGGTTGTGGAAGTATCATCGAGGGGACTTCCGGCGAAACCAAAAAAACTACAGCAGAAGTCGAGAGAAAGTTCCGGCAAGCCGGGAAGTATCAACAAGAAGCCTCTGTAGTTTTATTTTAATTAAGTATAATAATCTACGCAGAAATTATTGCTTTCGTTTTCTTCTAATTAGTGTAAGATATATGATATCAGTATTTCTCGAATATTGTAAGTTCTCGGAGACCTTTCTTTTTCTTAATAATAAAATACAATATTAATCTTGTATGATATTTGATAAGAAAGTTGTAAAACAAAGAGATATCATATGAAACCGCTGAATTCTAAATATATTGTACTGGTTATGTAAATTGATGTCATGTCATGTGTTGTCAATGATAAGGTGCGATTACTAATTCTTATGCAATTCAAAAGTGTTACACAAAAAAGGAAACCTATTTATTACTTTCCGATATAGGTAAGTGTTATGTTGTTTTTTTTTTTTTTTTTAACACAAACCAATACTTCATTCAAAATGAAAACAGAGTTATACATCCAAGTGTTATGTTGCTACCCTCGAATATAAAACATTATTGTAAAGAATCATATTAAATGGTAGGAGGCTTGAAAATTTGGGATGTCTTTTTGATCATCTAGATTTTCATTGATCTTGAAATTTGAAGGATAACCTTTTAAGCTTAATCCAAATGGTAAACAGGTGGTAACCGTTAACCAAAACCGGCGTCATACGTAAATATCAACATAACACTTACGTATATCGAAAACAAACCCTATTGAAAATTCGGAATGTAATAACAAAGTAATATAGAAAAAGTACGTATAAATCTTTTTTTTTTAATATATATTTTAAAACGTATATGGACCAAGTTAACCGGACTAAAGGTTTTTCCAAACCAACCTCAGTGGGATATTGGATTGCTATCGGACATATCAATTTTTCTTCTAGCAGCTTCTACAAAGACAGACGGCCACTGTATAGAAACGAGGAGCAAACAAAACTTTGAGTTAGATCTATCTTACTGCTAAATAAAATTGCATTTAAAAGGATGATTGATCTTTTTGTCTTAAAGTAGAAAGGAAAATTTGATTAGAAAGTCACAGAGGAAGAAAATTTAGAAGACAGAGAAGATGCAGAAAGAGAGGGATTACAAAAGACATTGGTGCAAGCTCATCACTCAAACTGTGATGGCTTTCCTCGAGTGTCTGAATCTCAGACACGCATCTTCGTCTTCAAACATGGTGAAAGCTAAAGCAAGAAATGTAAACTGATGGTTGTCACTATTGTTACCTAAGTAAGTGTTTTTTTTCCTTTTCTTTTCTTCATAGCCTCTGGTTTTGTGGCAGGAGAAAGACGAAGCTTCATCTGTTGAAACTTCAACGAGGAGTCTCAACATGGCGAGAAAACGGACAAGGAAACCGCCGGTTAGATCAGGGAAACGAGGTGGAGTTAACAACTACTACATGTAGTTAGAGTCTTTAACTTTGGCGTGATGTAGAATTTGATAATCTTGTTTACCAGATACTCCAAAAGAAACTTGCTTAGCGTCTCAAGAACCATGATATCCATAGTCTCATATCAATCAAAATAGACTATTCTTAAGCTAGTAAGTCTCGAGCTAGACTCGGATTCTGAAACGAGGAAGAAATGGGATGTGATTGTTAACCTTTTACTCCTTCGCTCGATTTGCAAAATAACTTGTGGCGATTTTGGAGAACCGAGTGATTGTGAAGAATAATTGCCATAAAGAACGTCCCTTAACGATCCCTTCCTTTAAGTTCCTCGCTGTTTTAGCTACCACTGGTTCTGTTTCCTTTGTCTTGGTTTGATGCATCACCTCCTGCATTGAAGCTACTAATGAGGTAAAAATGGAGTTAACCGTGAAGTCCACAGCTGAAAAAAGAGTTTAGAAGTAATGGCTAAACCTGGATTCATGTTTGTTAAACGCCTTAGTCTATCTTCAGCCACGCGAATAGCCCGTGTTGAGCTTTTAACACCTTGAGTGATGCCTTGGCTACAAAAATGAAGACAGTATTGAAGAGTTCAAATGAAATGAAGAACTGGTAATCATGATGGATGTGAGCCAAAAAAAGAAACAAACCCTAAATCACTAAGCTCCATTGTTAAGTCGCTGATCTCCATTCCCGATAAGCGAACTGCAGCCATTGTATCTGGTAACTCTTGTCTGGTTACATCCAAAAGCTTTTCAAGAGACTCGGCTGCTTTCTTGAAAGCCTTTTTTCAACATGTCAAAGTAAACAATATATAGAAATCAACCCCAAAAATCGGTAAATTCTATAAAGGAAAATGTTCGAGAACTAACCAAGAGTGTTGGGATTGCAGCGAAAAATAGCCATGATGCTGAAATTGCTGTCTGCAAGTGTATAATAATGCTGATGATGTATTGTTATAAAGTGAAAAATCCAGATCTTCATTTGAGCAATCAGAATCAACAAGTATCACAATTCGATGGTTGAGAGATAAGAAGACAGCAAAAATTGAACATTAGCAAAGAACAACCAAAATTGTTTGACCTAGAGGAGAAATTTATATCACGGGAAAACCTAAATCCAAGAGCGAAATCATGTATGGAGGATCAAATTAAGGCGAGGATCTAGAAGATTTTCACAGAGACTTACTACGCAAGCGATGACATTGAGCAAGACTAAGTGTTTCTGCGTGAGTGTCCACTGAGAGAGTTGGAGAGGAGGCTGTCCCACGGAAGAAGTTAGACGGGAAGTGACCGATGATGGTTCGGAAGATTCCTGCGGATTCGAGAACAATGGAGGGGACGGAGAGGGAGAAGAAGGCGCGATTGAGTCCGAAACCTTCCCGGATCGCAAAGCTGGAGAAGCTTGCCGGAGAGTATACTGGCGGCGAAACGAAATCTTTTTATCGACGAATCTGTGATGAAAAATCGGATTCCCGAAGATTGCAGGTTTAGGCGATTGCAATTTCGACGTGGAAAACATAGTGAATGCTTTCGCTCTATTCCTCAGAATCCATCGTAAAGCTTCGAGTCGATAACAATGGGTGTCACTTGTTTAGCGAGGACAAGTTTAAATTTGCAAAGAAGTCCTCTGCTAATGCTTTAATTACGTAAAACACCGCATACTACTATTTCAACTAAGTTGACATCCTTTGGTATCATAAGTGAACCGGACCACCACACGTTGGTTTGTAAGCTGTAACTACACGTGTTACATGTATGAATTTATACAGGTTTATCTTGATATGTCGTTCTTACACAGCTTCAACCAAAGCTAAAAGCAAAATTGATGGATCAAGTGCTCTCGTGCAGCATCAATATCCCTCTACTATCACCGTTAGAATTTAAAATCCGTTAAGTTATGTGTATGCGAGTTGTTGGTAAACCAAAAAGAAAACAAAAGATATGAAAATACAAAGAAATCTAAAATAAATGAGAAAGATTTTAGACCTAATTAGGTTCACACAAAAGGTGGGGTGAGCCACATTAGAGACAGCCCTCCACAAGGTTCGTCAAACTTCCGCCAATCCCAATTTCAAAATAAATTAAATTTGTCAAGGAAAATAAATAATTATATAAGTTTTTTTGGGGCTTACATTATTTTTCGCAAACCGGCGCCTTATTTTAATTTGGGAAAAAAAAAATCAAAAACCCTATTTCGTCTTCAGAAGAGGCGTTGATTTGAAGCAGGTTAAGACAACATAGGGATAGATAATAAATAAATAAAAACCCCCAAAATTTTTGAGTCTCTGAAATTCGAAATTGCGGATCCACCGCCATAGATCTTCTCTCTCTCTCTCTACCCTCTGTGTCTTGCTTCGTCGCCGAAGCAGAAGGGTTTGTTCTCAAACCCGTTTCGTTCTTAATCTCTTGTTATTAAGTTTGTGTATTACTAGTGTGCAATGAGGAAAGGAGCCAAGAGAAGGGGTGCTTCAAAAGCCGGCCGCAAAGGTGCTGTTGCCGAGAGTCAGAACGATGAGGTGATTGCTGAGTCTCTCGAGGCGTCGACGCAAGAGGAGAGTCAACAGCCTAAGGAAGAAGTCGCCGAGGGGAAGGAGAAGGAGAATGGGGAAGAGGCTAAGGGAAATCAGGAGGACGGAGTAAAAGACGAAGAGGAACAAAAATCGGAGATACCCGATTCCTTTAACCAGGAGAATCAGGTCCCTTTGGTCAAAGACGCGTCTTCTTCTCAGCAAAAGGAGGATGTCAAGGCCGAGGATGTAGATGAACATAAGAACAAACCTGCTCGTCGTGGTGGTAAGCGAAAGAGGTCCACGAAGAAGGAAATTGAAGTGAAAGATGAGAAGAAACCGGCTCCGAGAGTGAAGAAAGCCCGAGTGACCAAACCACAAGAAGAGCCTGAGTACTTCGAGGAAGAGCGTAATCTGGTATACTTTACTCTTGAATATCATATAATCATGTATAACGGGTAACGATTCATCACTTGGATTATATGAAATTCGGGGCTTGTACTGTGTGTTTTGGTTATCTCAAGCTCTATGTCCATTTACAATAGGGGTTTGATCGTTTGTTGGGTAGGCTTCTCTTTTTGCTTACCTTTAGTTTGGCGCTGATATGAGTTCTTGGTTGGAAGAAAGTATAACTATTTAGATGGAGTGTAAGAATGGTATGGTGGGTTTATCTATTCGACTACAATTGTATGCCATTATACTTCTTATGCCATATATGGTATGCCACTTCGAGCATGAGTTACTGGAGGGAAATTTTTAATGGAATGGTGTCGGAAGATTTCAGTATTGTAATTTCTAATCAAAAGGATTGTTTTCTAAATTTACATGTGCGCTTGTTTTATGTTTTTTTCAGGAGGGTTTGTGGAAGGCTGCATTTCCAGTGGGGACTGAGGTATACTGTTTTGAGGAATTTGGCTTTCAACGTTTGAGTTACTGTCTTCATTGATATTTGCTTATGGTTGTTCAATTGTGGTGGCAGTGGGACCAATTAGATGCACTTTATGAATTCAATTGGGATTTTAAACATCTTGAAGTAAGTTGTTTTGAGTACATTCTCCATTTTTGTTGTCTATTGTTGAGTCGATATGTTCCAGGGTTGACGAGATTCTGATATTTATGTTTCTTCGTCTGTATGCCAGGAAGCGTTAGAGGAGGAAGGTGGATTGCTCTGTGGGAAGAAAGTCTTTCTTTTTGGCTGTACAGAACGTAAGCTGTTTCTCTTGTTTTTTTCTTTCTTTTCTTCTTCTTTTTGATTATTGATTGTTGGAGCTATATGCACTGCTTTTTATGCTGTCTCCTTGTCTTTTATCCTGTTTAAAACATATTAAGCACTTGTGGTTCTTTCTAATTTGCGGAAAAAATCTATCAGACTGTGGAGTATGCTCTCTATTTTATTTCTGTAACATTTGCTTCTAGTTTCTGTTTAATATTCTCTTTCATCGTTACAGCCCAGTTAGTCCCATTCAAAGGCGCAAACAAGATTCTCCATGTCCCAGCAGTTGTTGCTGTAAGTTCTTGTCTAAACATCTATCAACGTTTGCTTGCAATCGTTGATCTATTGATTGAAAATCATATATCATTTCTCATGGTAAAATTTATCCATTCTATATATGCAGGTTGAATCACCCTTCCCACCTTCTGATAAGATTGGAATCACGTCGGTTCAGAGAGAAGTGGAGGAAATCATTCCAATGAAGACGATGAAAATGGACTGGCTTCCTTACATTTCGGTTGACAAAAGGTACTTAGACCATGAGTTCCACTTGCTTCTGAACACATTTGGTGGGATGGCCTAAATCAGTGAGAAGAGGAACGCAGATTACGTCTCATACTATTCTTGCTTCTGATGTTTACCAGAATTTGCTAACTACCTTTGATCTTCTTCCTGCAGAGGTAGACAAGTTGATAGGATGAACTTTCAAATTTTTGTCTTGAGCTGTACGCAGAGGAGGTAAGTAAACATTGTGTTGTCTTCTCTCTTCAGTGTCAGATGACTGATAGAGTTGAAAAGATCGATGTTCACTTGCTATGAAGTGATTTTGAGTTACATTCCATATGATACTGAAATTGGAACATGAAACATGGCTTCACGCAGCTACCATTTGAAAGTGTGATTAGTCACGTTGCATCATTTGCTCCCTCATTTCTGCCAAGTAATTTGTTGTTTGGGTGCGGGATTTTATTTATGGGTCTTTATTGCAAATCTGCATTCTCATACAGATAGCATTGTTTGAATTTACCAGTTCTGGTGTGTTGAATTTAGCTTTCTATTATCTGCAGAGCTGCTCTGAGACATATGAAGGAAGATCTCATTAAGAAGTACGAGTATTGCCTTCCTTGTGAGTTTTATTCCTCACTACCAATATTTGTTAAAATTTGCAGATCGAAAACCAGTTATAGTACATGGCAGGCTATTAGTTTTATTCCCTGTGATGTACGTGGTAAGCAACACCAAATCTAAGATCTTTTATTCTTCTTCTTCTTTTGCTTTGCAGATTTCTATCAGCCATTTCAGGAAGATGAACTCGAACAGAGTACTGAGGTCCAAATAATGTTCCCTTCTGAACCGCCAGTAAGTCTTCTTGCATGAATGAATGTATTGGAAGTGGCAGTCTACATAAAATGGCTGGGTAGGGGCACATTGTTTAGGTATTTTTTAATAATCAAGCTTTAATGTTCTGCTTGTGCAGGTTGTATGTGAGTTTGACTGGGAGTTTGACGAACTTGAGGTGTGCCTTTGGCTTTTCTGTAACGATTAAACTTGAAATTACTTCTTCATTTGATTCAAGAGCGTTTTCGTCTTTGCACTGCTCCTTCCTTGTGTGTTCTTGCATTCATTGTATGGGTATTTGTGCATGTATCTCAGGAATTTGTTGATAAATTGATTGAAGAAGAAGCCTTACTTGCAGAACAAAAGGATGAGTTCAAAGTGAGTGGAGCTGTATAACTCAATAGTCAGTTCATGACGGTTGAGGATTTGTCTAAGTTCTTTTGGTTTTCATTTTCTCAGGAATATGTCAAAGAGCAAGTTCGGGCTGCAAAGAAAGCTAATCGAGAGGTAAATTGTAACCAAATCAAGATGAATGATATATGAGCTACATTGAATAAAACTGGTTGCTTAATGATCCTTGCAGGCAAAAGATGCTCGAAGGAAAGCAATTGAAGAAATGAGCGAAGAAACTAAGCAAGCCTTTCAAAGCATGAAGTTCTACAAATTCTACCCTCTGCCTTCATCAGAAACACCAGATGTCTCTGGTGTCAAGGTAAGAACAAAAGAAAATAGAAAACCTGCCTCATCCAATAAATTTCATTCGGTTTTCAGTATATTATGTAGGAAACTAATCTTAAAAAAAAAAACGTTTTGTTACAAAGCTCTTAATATGTGAATCTGGTTTGCTTGTTTGCCCTTTTCGCAGTCGCCGTTCATTAACAGATATTATGGAAAGGCTCATCAAGTCCTTTGATATCAAATCTTCAGAACCCAGAATAGCTTTTCTTGGCATCTTCAACAGAAATCAAACTTATATTTTAATCACAGGTGCTCTCAGAAACTCTTTGAGCTTTATTTATAGTTACAAAGCCAAGTTTGGACCCTTTGAGCTTTATTTATAGTTACAAAGCCAAGTTTGGACGACATACTGTATTTTTTTCAGTAATACTTGAGATCTAAGAAGTGTCACGGGACCCAATTTTTTTGTTTATTCTTGTTTTTGGTGGAAATTTGGAGTCAACAAACAGTAAATTATAATTCTACCCTTGAAGTTTTTCTTAATTTACAATGGCATTCACAAATTATTCTAGAAGATTATTAGATTAATATATGCTAAGAAAAGCAAAGTGTTTTAATGGTTTTCCAGCTTGTTGTCAAGTTTCGACAATAACAAAATGGTATTATTTTGGTGGACCCAGTATAATACTATCGAAAGAGAGAGAGAGACATTATAATTATAAATAGACAAAGTGGAATAACTATGGCATCTTTCAATTTATGTTAAGAGAAAATGACATTCTAAATAAGACCAAATAAATTGACCCCTCAAAGATTTATGATTAGAGTTTGCATATAAAAAAGAAAATAATCGTATATATATATATTCCAGGTGGAAATATATCAATCAGTCAAACAGTGCTATTAATTTTCAGCAATAATAATTTCCATCCGAGCATAGATCTTCATTGATTTTTATCAATTTTCAGCTAAACTTCTTAATTGGGTTGGATAAAATTTAATATATACTATAGATTAAGGTTTGGTTACTTAATTTATTTAAATCAATGCAAAGATGGCTTTACAGCTAAATTAAATAGAAATTAAAAAAACAAATAAAATCGGCATATTGGTCCATAAGAATTGTATAATGACACACCACGTTCTTGTCTTGTCTCTCCGTCCCGTTTTTAGGACGGCGTTACACATATACACTCTCCGTCACGTATGGATTGCATGTGAAGACTCAGCGACATGCCATTGTCTTGTTCCACTCTGTTTTTTTATTTTTTTACTTGTCTGCAAACTAATCATATTCCTTCCTCCACTTTGCCGCTTTTTTTTAACGGTTTTTGCCTTTACCCTTTTTCATTTGTAGATAATTATAATTTTTTTGTTTGGGTCAAATTTGTAGATAATTATTTAGTAGACAAAAATTATAAGTATATAGCCTGTTGTTGACTCTTGTCTCACCATTAGGAATGAATATGCACTAGAGTATGTTTCGTAAAAACACAAATATTAGATTTTATAGTGATAATGACTTGACGCAACAACTATTCAATGTCATGTCTACCAAATTTGGTAATCAGGTCAAAGAAAAACTATGTAATAAAAATTAATATATGATTTGAAAAAATAATAGAAGCCGATTTAAACGATTCAAAATTTTAGAAATATCTGACCTAAAATTGGAAACTGTTGATCGTTGATTGACAGAAAAACGTAAAGTAATCCGCTTTTTCTATAACTGAGTTGGCGAGAAAGACATACCATAAAGAAGAAAGAAAAAGAAAAAGAAAAAAGAAAAATAATAAACAAATTCGATTTTCTGGAAAACCTCGAACACTCTCTCTCCTCTCTCTTCACACAAACACACACTCTCTTTCTTCTTCCCTCTTCCAATTTCCAGATTATAGGGTTTCGAGTAACAATCCCTAAATCTCCGTCTCGCTGTCTCTCTGAGATAATGAATCTTTAGGGAATTTATTTTCATCCGTTTGCATTTTCTTCGGGCTAAATGAGTCCTTTACTTACTCTCGCTTTCTGCTTCATCTCTCTATTCATCGGTGCCAACGCCGTAACTGAGCAGGAGCTCCGATCTCTACTCGAGTTCCGCAAAGGGATCCGTGACGAGAGCTCTAACCAACGCATCTCATGGTCCGCTACAAGCAGCCTCTCTGATCCTGCTACTTGCCCCGATGGCTGGCCCGGTATCTCCTGCGACCCGGAATCCGGTTCAATCGTCGCCATTAGTCTCGACCGGCTTGGTCTCTCCGGCGAACTCAAATTCAGTACGCTTACTGGTCTCACCTCTCTTCGCAACCTCACTCTATCCGGAAACAGCTTCTCGGGTCGGGTCGTGCCTTCTCTGGGAGGAATCTCGTCGCTTCAGCGCTTAGATCTGTCAGATAACGGATTCTATGGACCCATTCCGGGTCGGATCTCGGAACTGTGGGGTTTGAATTACCTCAATTTGTCTGCCAACAAGTTCGTAGGCGGTTTTCCGAGTGGGTTTCGAAACCTTCAGCAGCTAAGATCTCTGGATTTGCACGGAAACGAGATTTGGGGAGATGTTGGAGAGATTTTCACTGAGCTGAAGAACGTGGAGTTCGTTGACTTGAGCTCCAATCGCTTCCATGGCGCCTTGTCTTTATCCATGGACAACATTTCGAGCATTTCCAACACTCTCCGTCACTTGAATTTGAGCCACAATGCGTTAAACGGCGGGTTTTTCAGCGCCGATTCGATGGGTTTGTTCAAGAATCTCGAGATTCTGGACCTGGAAAATAACCAGATCAATGGCGAGTTGCCGCGTTTTGGATCACAGCCGAGTTTGAAGATCCTGAAGCTTGCGCGTAACCAGTTATTCGGTAAAGTGCCTGAAGAGTTGTTGCAGAGCTCGATTCCACTGCGGGAGCTAGATCTCAGTCGAAATGGTTTTACAGGTGAATTGAAATTTACACCCTTTTCTTTTTCCAACCATTGTTCCGGAGCAAGATTTGCCAAAATTTGCTGAATTTTGCTTTTGCTACTTTAGGGAACTTAGAAATACAACTATTCCTTGAGCATTGATTTGACTGATTTCCTGGTCTTGACTAGACATTTGCGTCATATTGTCTGAACCTGCTGTATCTAAATTAAAGGAGTTTCTTTTTATTCAAGTGCAGGATCAATTAGTGAAATCAATTCAACAACTTTAACTTTGTTGAATCTTTCTTCCAACGGCCTGTCTGGGGATCTCCCATCGACTTTGAAAAGTTGCTTAGTGATAGATCTGAGTGGGAATACGTTCTCAGGCGATGTGTCTGTTGTTCGAAAGTGGGAAGCTACTCCAGATTTTCTTGATCTGAGCTCCAACAGCTTGTCGGGAAGCTTGCCAAACTTCACTTCTGCGTTTTCAAGATTAAGCGTGTTGAGCATCAGAAATAACTCCGTGGCTGGTAGCTTGCCTTCTCTGTGGGATGATTCAGGGGCTTCCCAGTTCTCTGTAATTGATCTCAGTTCAAATAAGTTCAGCGGCT
This sequence comes from Streptanthus diversifolius, assembly GCA_039880935.1. Classification (NCBI taxonomy): domain Eukaryota; kingdom Viridiplantae; phylum Streptophyta; class Magnoliopsida; order Brassicales; family Brassicaceae; genus Streptanthus; species Streptanthus diversifolius. Next base: position 22,607,581 of record JAXGFM010000010.1, on the reverse strand, counting down.
CCATTCCACTAAGTTTCTTCACTTTTGCAAGCTTGAGAAGTTTGAATCTTTCTAAGAATAACTTGGAAGGGCCAATTCCTTTCCGTGGTTCACGTGCAAGTGAACTTTTGGCTCTAAGTTCTTATCCTCAGATGGAGTTGCTTGATCTCTCAACCAATTCTTTGACGGGTATGTTGCTCGGGGATATTGGTACAATGGAACGAATTAGGGTGCTGAATCTTGCCAATAATAAGCTGTCCGGGGAGCTTCCAAGCGACCTCAATAAGCTTAGTGGCCTTGAGTACCTGGACTTGTCAATCAATGCTTTTAAGGGTCAACTTCCCGACAAGCTTCCTTCCCGAATGGGGAAATTTAATGTGTCTTATAACGACCTATCAGGCATAATTCCAGAAAACCTGAGAAGCTACCCACATTCATCATTTTATCCTGGTAACTCTAAGCTAGTTCTCCCAGGTGGGATTCCAACGGATTCAAATCGTGAAGTGGCCATACGTGAGAAAGAACATCACTCGAAGCGTAGCATAAGGATAGCAATTATTGTTGCTTCAGTTGGAGCTGCTCTTATGATTCTTTTTGTCTTGTTTGTCTATCATCGAACACAGCTCAAGGACTTCCGTGGGAGGGGTGGATTTGCTGACCAAGCCACGACTAGAGACGCCAAGTTTGGACGCTCTTCTCGTCCCTCCTTTCTCAACTTCAGCTCAAATGTTGAACACCAGTCATCATCTTTGAGCTTCTCAAATGATCACTTGCTCACCGCAAATTCAAGGTCTTTATCCGGGATACCCGGATCTGAAGCTGAAATATCTGAGCAGGGTTTACCCGCTACGTCAGCTACTACAAACCCTAACCTCCTTGATGATTATCCTGCCACATCTGGACGGAAGTCTTCTTCAGGAGGCTCCCCGTTATCCTCCTCACCCCGTTTTAGCGACCAGCCTGTGATGTTAGATGTTTACTCTCCCGATCGATTGGCTGGGGAACTCTTCTTTTTAGATGTTTCTCTAAAACTCACAGCAGAAGAGTTATCCCGAGCTCCTGCAGAAGTTCTAGGTAGAAGCAGCCATGGAACACTATACAAAGCAACACTGGACAACGAACATATGTTAACCGTGAAATGGTTGAGAGTTGGACTTGTGAGGCATAAGAAAGATTTTGCGAAGGAAGCTAAAAAAATAGGCTCTTTAAAACATCCAAACATTGTCCCGTTGCGAGCATACTATTGGGGTCCCAGAGAACAAGAAAGGCTTCTCCTATCTGATTACATGAGAGGAGAAAGCTTGGCCATGCATCTATACGGTTAGAAGCTCATATATATGTATATATATATATATATATTCTCTTTTAAACCTATTTACGCCTTCCCGTAAAATCTTGTTCAAGCTAAAAGTAATCGCCTTTCTCTGCAGAGACTACTCCTCGAAGGTATTCTCCGATGTCATTCACCCAAAGGCTAAAAGTTGCGGTTGAAGTGGCGCAATGTCTTCTTTATCTACATGATAGAGCAATGCCACACGGGAACTTAAAGCCAACAAACATAATCCTCACAAGTCCCAACAATACCGTGCGAATAACCGATTACTGTATTCACCGTCTGATGAGTTCATCTGGTGTAGCGGAACAGATACTAAACATGAGTGCACTCGGTTACTCTGCTCCTGAACTTACCTCAGCCTCTAAGCCAATACCGACACTTAAATCCGATGTCTATGCGTTTGGAGTGATTCTTATGGAGCTTTTAACTAGACGGAGCGCGGGTGACATAATCTCGGGTCAATCAGGAGCCGTTGATCTGACAGATTGGGTGAGATTGTGTGATCAAGAAGGTAGGAGAATGGATTGCATAGACAGAGACATTGTAGGTGGGGAAGAATTCTCAAAGGCAATGGAGAATGCACTTGCTGTTGCAATCAGGTGCATTGTCTCTGTAAATGAAAGGCCTAACATCAGACAAGTTCTTGATCATCTTACCTCGATTTCTGCTTGAGATTTTTTTTTCTCTGTATATCTTCATGGATTTCTCTTCAGCCATCATCCCATTTTTTCTTCTTCTTTCTGGTTTTATGTTTTTTCTAGTAGTTTGATCAGATGATTCAGATCCTCAGGTGTGTTCTTACATTTATATTTTGTTGATTATTTTTCCCTTCCTTGTAAAGGTAGAAGAAAAACTAATCCCATTTTTTCTGACAGCAAAAACTTGAGTTTGGTTATTGTTTTTTTTTTTAATATTTCCTTTCATCTTATTGACTATGATTTGTAAGCAGCGAATCAAGGGAAAATGAAAGAGTGTGATTTTCACTAACTTTTACTTATGTATGTATATTGTTTTACAGAATTGTAATTTTATTACATTCATGGGTTTTGTTGTTTCGCAAAATTGATAACAAGAGATACAAACTATGCAATTTGATCATGTCTTTTTTAATTAAATTGACTCACTTTTATTCAATGATTCCGTAATTATTAGAAATCATCACACCGCAATCATATATACAACATGCAAACCATACATAAGCTATAACAATATTACATACAAAGAAAAACAAAAACATCCAAAAATTGGTTTCTAAAAAGCTACAAACTTTACATGCTGATCATATTTACAACTTTCCTCAAACATTTCCTTTAGCCTCAGGACAAGAATCATCATTGTCATCATCAAATAGCAGCTTACGTTCTTGTCCAAAATCTACTCACCAGCAAACTCCATTCTTGATTCTTAATAGTCTCAAACCTTTCTTGAAATCTTATCTCCTTAATTACGTTGGTTCACGTTGCCGAGTCGCCCAACTCGAGCTTAAAGCTCTTAGCCGCTGGAAATACTCACCTAATGCTAACAATCCCCTAGCCGCTTGTCTCGTGGTTAAGATCCGATGCATCTGTTGCAATGTCTCATGTCTTAGATGATCAGCCTACAGCAAAAACAACAGTATAAGAAACAACTCAAGAAAACAGCTCTTGTCCTAATAATCTCTCACTAGTTATTGGTTTAAATCTTGTTTCTTACCTGATTCACAAAACTGACCAAAGCCTCCAATCTCTCCATAGCACAAGTTATTTGAGGAATATAACTTCCTTCACCGAGATTACCGGCTGCTACACTCTCAGCTAATGTATGTTGCAATTTCTCCATACCTTGAGACACCGCATCTTCCGCTTGTTGACATGATTGCCTCAAATTACAAACATCCAATACTTGTTGATCCATCAAAGGATCAAAATGAGGTAATAGAACCTAACCACAAAAAGAGAAAATTTATAATTTAAACCATTGTGAAAAAGCCATTACTTATATGGATTAAAGACGAGTTTTTCGATTACCTTGAGAAGCTCCGAGGGTCTAAATCCGCCTATCCACAAGAAAAACCGCTCTGCTGAAGTTTTCCACATTCCCGACATGATGTAAAAGACATCGATTTTTGCAGCGGCTGATTTCATTCGGAAGAGTTGAAAGTAATGTTTCATGGCATTGTCAACTAGCAAACGAAGCTCTACATCACTAACTTGTCCGTGTAAAACCGTTCTTAGCTCGCATGTTTGCCTGTTCTGTTCTTCCACCCAATGTCCATATTCCATCTCAAATGCTACAGTCCCTAACAACAACAACAAAAACAGATAAATCTCGAAATTGATTTTGAGAGAGATAATAAGGAAATTGCCAAAAAGGCGAAAAGATTTAAACCTGAGCTCATCTTATATGAGAAACCAAGAGTATTAGTATCTACTCGGTTCCCCTCATAGAAACCCTGCAACATTATATGATCATTTATCATTATATCAACAATATACTTTAGGAAAAAAAGCAAAGAAAGAACGAATCTTTACAAACCAGTTGTCTAGCACGATCGAGTTCTTGCTCTAAATGAATTAGCTTCAACCGGCTTGTCTCTAGCTGCTGAACATAAGCCTGAAAGAGAAGATTCTAAAAGTCAGTATAACAAAACAAAAACATAACTATCTTACGAGTTACAAGGGATCATAAAGTTTCATACTTTCTTGCGCAAGCGACTTTTCTTAGCTGCCTCGCGATTCTGTGCAAGCCGTCTCTGTGTCTGTGAAGAGATAAAGATTTAAATTTACAAAAGCTCCAAAGAATTTAAGATAAACCAAATGAGCTATAATAACTTACCTTATCAGGATGTCTAGATGTGGAAGCCTCTTGGTCAAATTTGTGAGGAGTTCCTTTTTTTCCATGATAAGTATCCTCTGACTGAACAAAAATGAAAAGCAACCATTAGTTTCTGAATTCAAATGAGAGAATTTCCCTGAGATAAGTAAGAACTTTGAAGTACCAAGCTGTCCGGTTTTCCATTTGTCGGAATGATGATAGAGCTAGGTGTATAAATGCCTCCATTGTTCTTGAAGCTTTCTTCCCACATACTGATTTGGCTGAGTGGCTCGTAGATTTCAAACCTTCTCGGAGAAACAAAATGTGTGGAAGTTGTATTCATGTTGCTTCAACTGGCAAAAGCAAGAGATGAGTACAAAACTTCATTAACCAAAAAACTCAAAAACAAAATCAAGAATTGCAAAATTACATACAAGATCACAAGTTGAGCGTTATGTAAGTGATTTGCAGCTAAAAGAAAAGAAAAAAAAAAGGTTGTGGCTTTTAAGTCATTTTCCATCACCCAATTCGTCAACGCTACCTCTCCTAATTCTATAAGCTCCATTGATAAGGCGAAACATCGGACTCATATACACACTAAAAACCCTATTCTTTACTGGTGTTTTTGAAAAGGTTGTCAATTAGATAAAAGATAAATTGAAATTTGTTCTCAGAATTCCTATAAAAAAAACATACCAAACTCTAATGTCAGTGTCAGTTATTGGATCTCACTGTATCTCCTTCTTGTAGGTATTAATGGTGGACCATCTTAAACACCCCCCAATAAGGAAAATAATTCCATCACTCTCTCACTGATTTGATATAACATTCTGTTTCTAGCACAAAAGTCAAGATTCGATTGAAGGCAGCTCGTAGAAGAAGGTAAAGAGAAGAAGAGAAACGGAACCAAATATCACATAGATACGAGCCAGTTTCAGTTGCTATTAATGTCAGTAAACCCTAATCCAGAAAATCAAAGGAGAAGTAATCATCGAGTTTATTAAAGTTCCAACGGTCATAAAAGAATTGAGAAGAGTTTCATCATTCATGTTGATACAGTAAGAGAATGAAACAGAGTAAAACAAATTTAATACTTTTTGTTTCATTCGAGCATAACATACGATTTTCACAGAAATCAAACAAAAAAAAGTCACAACACAGGAAGAAGAGAGATCCGAAGCCGAACCTTCTTCTCGTCTTTTGCGTCAAAGGGCTTCTAAAAGGCGAACTTTTCCCGCGGAAACCATGAAATAAAACAAAAGCAAAGGAACTTTTTCACTTTCAGCGACGAAACCTGAAGCAAAGCCCAGAGAACCGCAGTTCAAATCGGTCTGATAAGATCTTTTTCTCTGGTCTTGTCATCTCGAGGAAGAAGAAGAAGAAGAACCATGCGAGAACACGACAACTTAAAAGAGAGACCTTTGACAAGATTCTTTAAAATTTCTAAATCTTAATAAAAATGTAAACTTAAAATTTTCTTCTCTCTCTTTTCTTTTTTGGTTGGTTCTTCGGTGATGTTTGTCTCAACACAATTAGCAAATAACAAAGTCAAAAAGCAAATTTTTACATGTATAAGTTTAATAAATCTTATTCTATTTACCGTATATTCTTAATGAAATAATCCATGATTCTTTCTTTCACTTCGATTACTAAACTACCATTTGTTTCTGCTTATTCTCCACTACCTCGCTAATGTGCGCACCAGGTAGACTGGGAATTTCTTAAAGCATTACTCGTTTTTTCCCCTTATTTACTGATAATTATTTTTGTTTGTGTAAATTATATTTTCATTTTAGGAGTTCATTTTCTTCTTACGACTGTTGTTACTAAAAAAAAAAAAAGAATTATAGGTTTAATACTTCTCCAACAATATATTATTATCCACAACACGTCGTCAAATTTAGCGGCGGGTCCCGTCGGTGGTGATAACTAATTTTGACGGCACACCCGCAAAGCAAAAGCGCGTGGAGTTGAATCAATGTGGTAAGATTTGTCGCGGGAATGAAAGGCGGTTCATTCTCGAAGAGTATATTGTAACGGCTATTTTTCTAAATTCTCTATATATTTTGATTTTATAAAAACACCAACCAAACAAAGTACGTAAATGTTCACAAAAGAAAACAGAGTAATTATATGTTCTTTTCGGGACAGCATCTTCGATTTGTTTATGTTTAATAGCAAATACGATTCACGTGTACAAGACCTTCTTCGAACTTTTTTTTTTAATTATATTTTCATTTAATTTATATGTGTCTAAAATCATCGCCTCTGCCGTGTAATATATATATTGCTGAAGTACTGTCGCTTGTCGGACATTTATAGTCAGATTGATTTATAAAAGTTTTGTTTCGATATTTTAAGACATTCTGATCAAATGTTGGCTAATCTTCGAAGGTTTTAGCTTTACCAAGCAACGCTTATGATAATTTGTTTATGCTAAAAACTGGTATATTAATTTGTTCTTAAAAGAAAATTAATGGCTTATCTCGAATATAAACAATGAAAGATAGCTATAAAACAAAGAATGCCAACTAAAAAAAAAAGATTCACATATTCGTCTTGTTCGTATATTTGATAATATTAAAGGCAAAATGAACTTGGTTTTGCGAGGAATCAGCTGATAGAGAAATATTACAATATAACATTACAAAAGATTGGCTCTTCAAGTTCCATAGAAGACATTTGTGTGACCGCAACTTCTTCTACCCACTTACCTCTTTGCTTATTATTTTAATCAAAATGGATACTAAGTAAAATATGTGATCTGTTGCATTTTTTCTGTGTAAACAAACAGTACATATTCGTATAACATGTTCACGTATTGCATAGTTCGCCTCATTTATCATATTATTGATTATGTCCTCTCACATCATTAGTTGAGGTTTACTTTCCGATATGCTGTTAATTAAAAGTAATACTATTCTATAAACTTAATTGTATTATAAAATTTCGCGTGCAAGTGATATTTATGTGTAAAGTGACACAAATCATCATGTGATTGTGGACGTATGCACTCATTCCATTTTAGAGGGTTTAATCAGTTGGTTTATTGATTTGTGATGTTTCTTTTACACGTATTATATATTGCAATAATTTTAAATATTACTTCTTTCTCCTTCTGATTTATTATATAAGCTCAATCTTTTTCAAGATAAAATACAATTTATTTCTTTCCAGAATTTTTATGAATAAGCTCAATGTTTTTCAAGATAAAACTCAATTGTACTATATCTGAAAACTAGAGTATAATATATTAGGGCCCAATAATAAAAACTGGAGATTATATCTGGACCCAATAATATAAACTGGAGAGTATATCAGGGCCCAATAACTTTAAACACTTCTTCGCTGTAACAATTTTTTACTTTGTTGATGTTGTGTGATATATCTAATTATAGATAAACTAATTTTAGATAAATCTAGACAACTTTTACTAATTTTTTTTTTGGGTTAACGCGATCCACTAATTACACATCATGGCAGAAAAAAAAAATCACGACACGAATGTGCACCGACAATTTTTTTTTGTCACGGGCAATGGGTATAATAAGGAAAACCGATGTGCCATCTTCTAACTAATTTCACTAATTACACATCATAACTATTTTATCTTTACTTTTCAGATACAGTTAGTGTCAGTACTTAACTTCGTTCAGACGCAGCATTTATAGACATTTGATCCCAAAAAAAATGATGGATTAAATTGTTAAACATTTGACTAGACTTGGGGAGAAAATACTTATGTTCATTGTATACTTCATATCAGTGTAGATGGTATCAGGAAACCGACCTAGCCAATCTTTTGTGGAAACCACCAAAGCAATAGAAAATAATTTATGATTAGAATTACGATTAAACAAATAATTTTCCTTAAAATAAATGGATCCTTATCCGAAACCGCACGCTAAAGCAATAAAAATTAGCTTACCTGTTGATAGATATTGGAGATAACCAATAGTGGAAGATCATCGAGTTATTGATTCAATGGCGAAAACCCGTGTGATGTTTGGGATCGAGGAAAAGAAGACTGAGAGTTTAAAGAGGAATTTTGAAACCAAATCTCAATTTTTGAGAAGATTGATTGATAATCACAAATCTGTTCAATATTTCATTATTGACATCCGAGGTGATTTGAGAAAGGTCGACTGGTCGAGTCATAAATTTGACAATGATGCACAACTAAACCAGTACCTACTAATATATTTTAAAAGAAATGACATATATGTTGTGTTTAGAAAAATTAGTGTAATGACTACAAGTTTAATTGATTTTAATTAATTTAAATTAAGATTCTTTCACGGCTTGGCCCGATGTGGTTGGAAGTTTTTTAGGCAATCGGCCAAATTTTGATTGAAGCTTATCGTTTACATAAGGGATAGACAATACCTCATTATGATATTTGATTCAAATAGATAAACATACAAATTCATCAAAACTGCTATAACTTTGTATCTCAGTTCGTTGTAAGATTGTTCACAACATAATTTCATCTTTTTTACTATCTAACAAACCATCGTATCCATTATTATTTTTTTAACGGTGGTTTATGACCACAAACCCACTTACATTTTGGATTTTAAATGAAAGAATACTGTTTTGTTTAATCTCGTTTAAACATTTTATTCTAATTTTTAATTTTAGATAAACAAATAAATGTTTTTATAGTGAAGTGTTCTAAAAAATTGCTAATATTGTAATTAAAACAACAAACAACCAATTAAATTATATAATATTTTAAAATAAAAAGATTGCACGTATTATATCTATAGAATTAATATTTATAGTATATTAAAAATAAACGTATAAGTTGATATATATATATATATATTATGAGTAATCTGAAACTCTGCATTTCTTTATGCCAAAATTAAAATAAAATCCTAAAAGGCTAAAAGTACAATGCAGTAAGAAGGCACGTAAGTAGTTAAGTACGGTAAGAGTTAGACATGGTGCTGGCAAGAAATAATAGTCTACACTCCACAAAGTACATCCACATTCCACAATAACAATCAATAAAACTTTATTATATTAAAAAGTTATAAACTTCCAATCCATTTATCAAAAGTCAAAACTTCGAGAGGGCTCTAAAAAATGGAAAGCGGCGATGAGAGTCCGGTGGTTCTCATAACGGGATGCTCTCAGGGAGGAATCGGTCACGCTCTGGCGCGTGAGTTCTCTGTGAACGGTTGTCGAGTGGTGGCGACGAGCCGATCTCGGAGTACAATGACGGATCTGGAGCAGGATCCGAGGTTTCTCGTGCAGGAGCTTGATGTGCAATCGGAACAGAGCGTGAGCAGAGTCCTATCGAATGTTATTGATAAGTTCGGTCAAATCGATGTTCTTGTCAACAACGCCGGCGTTCAGTGCGTCGGACCTCTGGCGGAGATCCCACTTTCCGCCATGGAGAACACATTCAACACCAATGTTTTTGGTAAATAAATAAAAAATTGGATTTTGAATTCGATTTCTTACATTACCAATGGGAGTTTCTTGTTGGGTTTCTGGTTTAGTGCTTGTTAGTGAATCAGTAGAATGTATAACAATCCACTTCTCCTATCTGATTTGTTCGCTCGTCGTGGAACAATTGCTTATGTTGTGGCTTAATGAGTTACGAGAAACATGTCAATAAGTGAAATCTATGGCAATGCAGGTTCCATGAGGATGACTCAAGCCGTTGTACCTCACATGGTGTCTAAGAAAAAGGGAAAGATTGTCAACGTTGGAAGTATCACTGTTATGGCACCAGGTCCATGGGCAGGGGTCTATACAGCAACCAAAGCTGCTATTCATGCTCTTACTGATACCTTGAGGTTTGATTTTAGCAACTTCATCAGCTTATTTATATCTTATCAGATGCCACGATTTTTCGTTTGAATAAACTTCCTCTGTCGCATGCTGAAACATATCCTTTTTTGGGAGTTTTTCTGTCAGAAGTGGGAGAATGGTTGAATATGGTCTTATCTCAGTTAAGGTTTGATCGAGTATCATTTATGAGGACTAAAATCTGATGTTGAGTTAGGTCGATGATTCTTGATGTTCATGAGTAGTGTGTAGTTGTTCAAATTATCCAGCACGGGGTGGTCTTGGCTTTTCAATAGTACGTAATGGTTCCCGCTAAACGCAGGTTGGAGCTCGGGCCCTTTGGCATTGATGTCATCAATGTTGTCCCAGGAGGAATACGAACAAACATAGCAAACTCAGCTGTTGCAACCTTCAACAAAATGCCTGAGCTGAAACTGTACAAGCCTTACGAAGAGGCTATCAGAGAAAGGGCGTTTATATCACAGAGGATGAAGCCAACTCCTGCAGAAACATTTGCCCAAGACACCGTAGCTGCGGTGCTAAAGAAGAAACCACCCGCTTGGTTCTCTTCAGGCAGATACTCAACACTCATGGCAATAATGTATCATATGCCCCTTTGGTTCAAAGATTTTCTCCAGAAGAAGGCTTTAATGAAAAAGGGCTAATCATTTTCGGGTTTAAAGACTGTATTAGTTATTACGAAAACGAATGTAAAAGCTTGTTCAGACTGATAATGTAATCTTATGTCGTCATGGTTGAGTAGTTTTGATTCTTTTAAGTACGAAAGTATACATATATACTAATATACACATGCGCGGAGGAATTAGGGAGAATTATTACATCATGTTGAAAAGCTTGTGGTACACATATTTGTAAGGGAAAAGGTCAACGTTTCTACAACGCCAGGAACAATTTTCCGCTTTGATTCGACCCAACAGTGTATCATCAAAACCACATTTCCGCAGATAAAAAGGGTCAGAACTATCTAAAAGCTACATAACTAACATCATTTCTAACTTTAAGAATGGTGTGGAGCTCCATAATACATTATTCCCGGTGGCTGGAAATTTGGACCTTGTTGAGGTTGTTGTTGAGCTGAGTTCGACTGAGGAATTTGAGGCTGTTGATTACCTATCATATGGGGTGGTGGTGGAGGCGGTGGTGGAGGCGGCGGAAGTCCAGGTGGCATTAACGGAATGTTACCAAAGCCAAAAGGATTGTTCATTACCGGCTGTTTTAGAAACTGTGGTGGTGGTGCTGCTGGATTAGAGATCAAATGGTACTGACCTTGTGTGGTGGGTGTCTGGTTCTGGGGGTTGTTGTAAGAAGGGACAAAAGCATTAGTGTCAGAAACCGGAACTGTGCTCTCTGATTTGGATAGACAAGAAGTCTTTGTTGCTTCAGCTGCGAAGGAAGATAGAACAGATTGCATGATCATATGTGATGAGGTAGATGCTGTGAGCATCGCAGCAATAGAAGCAGGCGTCATCTTTGATGCTTGACCAGACTTAGTGCTGTTGTTGTCAGTTGTCTCGGTTATCGTGGTAGCAGAGACTGAGCCCGGAGCAACGGTTGTTGGGTTTGATGCATAATCCTCATCGTTGAGCCGTTTCTGCATGTTTTGAGCTTCCTCTGTTTGTTCTTGAGCTACCTGATTATAACGAAAATAGTTCATGAGCTTAACCTCAGGGGGTCACAATCGAGGTGATAGTTGGAGTGGGAAAGCATATACATACCTGAATCTGAGCTTTAAGATTCTTCAGTTCGGATTCCTGACACAACCAAGCAAAAGAATGAAAGATAGATCACAGAATAGTGAACTTGCCAAAGTGCGAAAATCAATATTACCTGTTCGCGTAGTGCGTCTTTAAGCTGGTTCACAAGGGAAGTTCTACTTCCTTGAACAGATTGAAGTTTCTCAACACATTGTCTCAAAAGGTATTCTTCCTCTTCCAATTCTTTCGCCAGTGACTTTCTCTTCGTGCTGTCTTTTACTGGAGAGACATGAACATATGAATTTAGAGAGAAAAAAATCAAGCGCAGGTAGTTAGTGATGATGATTAGTAAAAAAAGATTGTTACCAGTAGAGCAGGCTTCTTCAACATCTTTCTCCATATTCCTGATTCGTTTAACTGCAGACTTGCATTTCTTCATCTCAGCTTCTTCATTTGAGTTTTCAGCAACAACCAAATGATATGCTGATGCTATCTTCTCAGCCACACCTCCACTTGATAGTTTCTGGTTATGAAAGCAAAAAAAAAAAAAAAAAAACACAAACAAAGAACTCATTTGACTGATATCATTAAAGGAGAAAAGGAAATCTCGGTGTTTAGTGTTTTACCGTTCTGGACGATTTTGAATCCCGTTTTGAGGATTTGGATCCACGGGGACGCTTTTTGCTGACATCAAGTGGCAGAGGGCAATCTTCTCCAAGCATCATGTCTCTAAGATTCTTCGAACGGGATCCAAACACTCTTCTTTCCTCCCATATCTTAACCTACAATGTCATGTAAACAGAAGAAACATATGCTGATATTGTAACCTATTCGCAAACCCCAAGCACACTGATCATACAAAGTAACATACTCATTTCCAGAGGGTAAAAAATCACATACTCGCAAATAAGTTCTTTCTCTGAACATTGGATTGAGCATAAACAGAATTAAGAAAATAACGTGTACCAAAGAAACCAAATGCTGACATTAAACTATTCACAAAACACTTAATAGCTTCTAACACAATTGCAACACCAACATTGACAAACAAAGTAACAAAAACCATTCGCAGAGAATAAGAGAGAGAAGTCAAGCGCCAACGAAAAGAGATAAAACAGAGTTTTACCAAACGCGAGACGACGCTTTTCCCATGATCATCTCCCTGAGAAACAATGTCTTTGACAGCCTTAGGAAGAACATTCCAGAACTCTTGCACGAACTCATTACCCTGACGCTTACTGTTCTGAAGAATATCATTGGCCAAATACAAAAGAGGCACTTTCTGAGCCATCTTTGTACTGTGAAACTGTTTTTCCCATGTCGTTACGATCAATTCAGCTTTGACCCGATTGAATATACACCAATGTGATAAAGCTTATTCCAAAAGAGTCAAGAATCCAAATATCGAAAATTGACAAAAAATACCAAATTTACGAGATCTAAGCAAAAGCTTTAGAATTTATATGCAAATAAACTCGAGAAATTTAAAGCTTTTAAATATCTGAAAAGGATACTTTCGATGGACTGTTGAGTGCTATTGAGCTTCGCGAGCTTATCAATCAGGATCTGTTCACTGAATACAGTACTCATCCCACCAACTACTGTGAAGGATATCACAAAACCAGCCAAAGACAAAACCGTAGAGATCCTGGGGAAGGAGAAGCTAAAATCTCCCGAGTGGTTTATGAATTGGAGCGAGAAGCAGCCGGATTTGGTTACAGCTGGTGAGTTGGGTGACAGAAGAATGCGGCGGAGCTGGAAAGATTGTGCGGCGGAGCGAGAACGAAGAAAACCTAGAACAGTCACGTAGGCGGAAGCAGATTAGGAATACGGGATGACTAAAACGACGGCGTTGGACGCCAAAGTGGATCCTATAGAAAAATGGGTAACAAAAAATCGCAGAGAAGAGAGGAAAGTTGTCTCTTTTTTTTGGTTTTATTTCAGATACTAGATGGGGTTTTCCTTTACTTTTCTCCAATCTTATTTTCGCTTTCAGATTTTCATTTTGTTTGACCTAAAAAAGTTTTGGTTTTTAAAAATACTTACTTAGATTTACGACTAGAAGTAGTAGATATTTTTATTAATAAAAGAAAAAGAAACATACTACAAGGTATTATACTCACAAGAATCCCATAAAGATTCAACAACACTGCTCCTCCTAGTGTAACCCAAAGATTAAACCTTTCAAAGATTATCCTCACTGTCTTCACTCGCTGTTGTCATCATCTTCCTCACTGTCTTCCAATTTGATATGGTTCATGTTCCTCTCTAAAGGAGGGAGACCATCATCTTCATCATCATCCTCAGATTCACCACCTTCTTTCCTAACATCTACACACAAAAATAAAAAACAGAAGCACGAACTCTGTCATGATGAAAAATTCATCATATGATGTTATGTGATAGTGACAGAGAGTTTAAATGCCGACTTACGTTTTTCGAGGGGAGCTGGTTGTTTTGGGACCTGAGTATGCTGAGAAAGCCAAGAACTTTGAACTGAGATTATCTCAGCACTATTCTCGCATTTCGAGTACTCTTTTAAAATATCCCTGCACAATCCAAATGTTACGCGCCGAACAAAAAGCAAAAATGATGTTAAGAGGGACGAACAACAATTATATATGTTGCTTCTCTGGTTTGTTACTTGTTCAAAGACAAAAAGGCATGACCCCATTTGAATTTCGCTAGCAAAAGATTTGCAGTCTCCTCCTCACCACTGATTGGAAAACACAGAGAGCAATACATACTTAGAAAACCGATAATGTATGACCAATCGATGAGATGAGTTTTAGGCTTTTAGGTGAAATAGTTGTAGACCCACCATAGTATTAAAGCTGCAGATAACGCTTCCACACAAGATAGCTCACAAGGCCTTCCATAATTTACTGGATTAGCTGCTACTAACCATGGTACTGCAATCATGAAGAAAGACTTTATTACAAATCTGGCTAAATCCTCAAATCCTGATATTTTCAGCTATGTATCGTAACTGCTTACAGAGACGAGGAGCGGTACAACGCAGCTTAGCAAACGGAACATCAGTTAAGCGTGCCCAAGAACAATCAACTACAGCTAATCCTTTCCTTTTAATCAGACTATAGTCTTCCTTGGAAACACATTGTCTACCAACTGGACTGTCACATACATACGACACAGATTATGGAATTAAAAATTAGAGGATTAAGAATGTGCATCTATTTTAGTAATGTCAAAGCTACAGTAATAAGTAATAACAGGTAGAGAGATACCTTAAAACAACACCACCGAAGCCAGTGTTAACACGTAATTCCTACAAAATCATTGAAGCAGGAAACTGAAACATTAATAAAAGAAAGACATGACATATACATGTTTTCTTAGTTCCATGATGCTTACTTTCAACAAGTTAAATCTAGCAAGCTTACGACCTGTGCACCTCTTTGCATCACATTGACCAAAATCCTAACACAGCAAAAGACAATAGTTACAGATGAAGCAATTTGATCTTCGAAATTCAATTGAATTTGTATTACAATTTTTAAAAATATTTATTCGAAGAAAATCATTCATACCCACATTGCCAATTGAACTTTGGGAACTGGTGCTTCATCCTCAGATTCTACGAATTATCACTAAATAAATCATTACTGGTAGTTGACCAAAAAAAAAATTATTACTGGTATGTAAACTCTCAACGATACTCCACTAACGAAATTTTAAATTTTCAGTACCTTGATCATGAGGAAGCGATTCATCTTCCCTGCAATTTCAACGAAATCGTAATTAGTCGACCAGAGAAAAACCTCTACCCAAAAGGAAAAAAAGAAAGATTATACCTTCCAAGATTATCAGTCCGACTGGTTTGGCCCGGATTCGAATTTCCGCCTCTAGATCGCCTGTGCTTACCGTGACCCATTTTCCGGCGATTTTTCCGACAAATGAAGCGTTTTTGATCGGCTTTTAGGTTTTATATGTAAATTAGGGTTTCTAAAGGACAGCAAACCACATTTCTTTTGGTTTTTAGTAAACCATGATTCAGTCGAAGCCAAACCGAAGGAGCGTTTGAGGACGTGTATTAACGGCAGACAGCTAAGGGCAACTACGTCTTTTCACAACCCTGCTTTAATCCCTTTAATCTTGTTGGTTTAGTTTAAAACCGTAATTCTTCGAAACCACACCGGATAAATGACTGAGAACACGTGTAGGGTAGACCGCTCAGGGCGAATACGTCATTTGCTAACTGCTTTCTTCCCGCCCGTTAACTATAATTGTGATGGTTGTCGGAACCATGCCAAACGAATGATTGACTGCACGTGTACACACCAAACGGGGCAATTGAGTGAAGTGTTTTCTTCCCGACTATCCCCGTTAACCACGATTTTGTTGGTTAAGATTAAACCGTAATTACGTCAAACTCAAACCGGACAAATGATTGAGTACACGTGTAAAGTACACCGCTTGGGGTAATTACGTCATTTGACAACATGCTTTCTTCCCGTTACGCCTTCTCCTTCTCTCTCCCTGCCAACATTTCACACTCTCGAGATATATATCTATATCTATGTATGTATCGCTTCTATACATACACTGCGATTGAAAACCCAGTTTCTCTAAGATTGTTGGCTCTTGTGTAACGGTGCTTGCTAGGTCTTGTATTTGATTCTTGTTTCAGCAAAAACCCTAGCTCGAAAAATGGCGTCACGATCTGCTTTTTTACTCTTCTGTGTTCTCTCTCTAGCCACAGAGAAGATTCTAGCCTCTGTCTTCTCCTCAAGGCTGATCCACCGCTTCTCTGACGAAGGTAGAGCGTCGATTAAGACTCCGGCGACGTCACATTCGTTTCCGGAGAAGCGGAGCGTGGAGTATTACCGGTTGCTCGCGAGTAGTGATTTCAGGAGACAGAGAATGAATCTCGGTTCCAAGTTTCAGTCCCTTGTTCCATCAGAAGGAAGCAAGACGATTTCTTCTGGAAATGACTTTGGATGGTAGATTTTTTCATTTTCACACTAGAATATAGAAAGTTCCCTTTCTTCCCATTCTTACTCAAGTTTTTAAATTTTGTACCTTTAGATCCGATCCCGAAGAAAAGTTTTAGGAAATCGTCTATTAGTCCTGTGTGTTTGACTAACTCAAAATCTGCTTGATATGAAATTACTGATAATTATGCTCAGTTTTCAAATTAGACGGAGTCTTTTCATTTGGGTTTACTTGTTTTGGATAAATACTTCTGTGGTTAAATAAGTTCTGAACTTTGTAGATTAGTAGTTGCCTTGTATGAATTTTGTATTTTGATGTTTTTACTCAGGCTACACTACACTTGGATCGACATAGGGACTCCGAGTGTATCGTTTCTTGTGGCTTTAGATTCCGGAAGTGATCTGCTTTGGATTCCTTGCAACTGTGTGCAATGCGCTCCTTTAACATCGAGCTACTATAGCAGCCTGGTATGTGAGAAAAAAAGATAAGCATGTTGCTTAGGTATACACCTAGTGAAAATGATGACAGGTTTAGCGCTTATTTCCAATTGATTGATTGGCAGATGCTTCCTCGTGTTTGGGGGCACATATTCTGCAGGCTACTAAAGATCTGAATGAGTATAATCCATCAAGTTCAAGCACTAGCAAGGTGTTTCTCTGCAGCCATAAGCTTTGTGAATCAGCTCCAGACTGTGAGAGCCCGAGGGAGCAATGCCCTTATACTGTTAACTACGCTAGTAACAACACCTCGAGCTCGGGATTACTTTTTGAGGACATCTTACATCTTGCATATAGTACTAACAATAGATTGATGAACGCTTCCTCCTCTGTCAAGGCTCGAGTTGTTATAGGGTGAGCTTTTGCTTTTACTATTGTTTGTGCGATGTTTATTGTGTGTCCGAGTTACGTATTGAATATGTGCCTCTTCATATTGCAGATGTGGTAAGAAGCAAAGTGGTGTATACCTGGAAGGAACTGCTCCAGATGGTTTAATGGGTTTAGGACTTGGAGAAATCTCGGTTCCAAGTTTTCTTTCTAAAGCGGGACTCATGCGAAACTCTTTCTCGATGTGCTTTGACGAGGAAGACTCAGGAAGAATTTACTTCGGTGACATGGGATCGTCGATGCAACAATCAACACATTTCCTTCCGCTTAACAACGAATAGTAATGACGAATGAATGTCTTCTATACTCAAGGCTTTTAACTAGTTTAAGACAGCATTTATAAGCAACTTCTGTTGATTTTCTTTACAGTGTAGCCTACATTGTGGGTGTGGAGGCTTGTTGTATTGGCAATTCGTGTCTAAATCAGACGAGCTTCATAACCCTTATCGACAGTGGACAATCATTTACGTCTCTACCAGAAGAAATATACAGAAAAGTTGCACTTGAGATTGACGGTCATATAAACACTACAATTAAGAGGGTCAAAGGTGGCCCATGGGACTATTGCTATGAAACTAGGTAAACAACATAGAGAAAGAAGCTAATTGCTTGGTTTTATGTTATTGATATTCTCTTATAATGTTTTTTTGCGATTTTCTTTTTGTTTGATGGACTAGTGTTGAGCCAAAGTTGCCAGCGATCAAACTCAAGTTTTCGTACAATAACACATTCGTGATTCACAAACCTTTGTTTGTACTCCAACAAAGTCAGGTCAGACCATTTCCATATATCTGCACATTTACGTTACATGCTTGAAACCACGAATTAGATATTGTTGAAATCATTTTTTCAGGGGCTTGTCCAATATTGCTTGCCTATCAGTGCTAGTGGACAAGAAGGCATAGGAATCATAGGACGTATGTTATAACCTTATTCACTTTCTCTCAGACATTCTCAGAACATGTCTCCATGAAATAGACTTATCTTCTTTCTTTCTTTTTTTTTTGCAGAGAACTACATGAGAGGGTACCGAATGGTTTTCGATAGAGAGAACATGAAGCTAGGTTGGTCAGTCTCCAAATGTGAGATTTCGATTTAAAGAGAACATTGTTACTGATTAAGACCTGTACAGGATCCAAATATCGTTTTTTTTTTCGCAGGTCAAGAGGATAAGATAGAGCCGCCTGAGGCTTCACCAGGAAGCACTTCATCGCCAAATCCATTGCCAACAGAGGAGCAGCAAAGCAGAAGCCATGCGGTTTCACCAGCAATTGCAGGTAAAACTCCATCCAAAACATCATCAGCGTCATGCAGCTTATCTTCCATGAGATTATTCAACTCTCTCCTTCTTCTCCGTCTGCTACATGGGGTTGTCTCTTATATGTAGAGAATAAAGATTGTCTTGTCGAAAACATTAACTATTTTGCCTTTGCATATATATGAGAGTTTAATTTAAAGTCTTACGTCTAAATCCATATCATTTCTGTTATCTTCTCCATCTCCATTTTCATGTGGGCTAAGTTTTTCGAAATATTCTGGAGAACAAAACTGGCAAATGCATTATAGACCCAAAAAAAAACATCTCGGCGTATAAATATTTATAAAAGGTTAAATCTTTGTTCTAGAACTGTTTGTATTTACACCGAGATAGAAATTAAAAATTCGCCTGCAAATTTGAATTTTTTATTGATTAAAGATTCTCTTTTGTTACCGGCCAAAAAAGAAACAATCAAGACTCGACTCACAATCCGTAACTTCCTGACCGATATAATCGCCGGGAGATTTCAAGAGTCAAGTCCACGGCGTTTCACTAGCTGCTTCTGAGCCTCGGACAATCCTCTGATTACTTCCTCATCTTCAGGTGTCTCTTTTCTCAATATCTCGTAGTCTCCAATCGCCGTTTCCCAATTCCCAAGCTGCAACCACAACAAAAAAAAACCATTATTATTTTACTAATAATTGCAAAAAAGCTCCAACACAAACTTTATTTCAAAATATCAACCCATACTACCTTAGCATTACAATCGGCTCTTCTCAGTCGAGCCTTGGCGTAGGCAGGACGGACAGTAAGTGCCGCCGTGGAATCCTCGACGGCTCTATCGAATTGGCCCATTTTGGATAGACAAGTCGCTCTGTTACATAGCAAGACTGAGTTTCTCGAGTCATGGTCTAATCCTTCACCATAAGCTGCGCTAGCTTCTTGAAATCGTCCGGCTTTGAATAAATCGTTGCCTCTTGATCGCGCTGCCGTAACCGCTTGCACACGCCGGAGAACCATGCTTACTTCCCTGTTGTTCCCGTCCAGCTTGTTAGCTCGTTGAATCGCCTCAATCGCTTCTCCGAATCTGCCGTTTTGACAAAAACCGTTTTGACACAAACCGCTTAAACCAGGATATCATCTCAACATAAAAGGTAAAAGGTAAAGACATTCAGTGTTTTTAAATCGGTACGGTTAATCAATGCTCAAGTTTCGTTTGAAGTTATAAGTATGCTTGGACTAAATTTTGTTCCGTTTCGTTTATATCTCTGTCCTATGTCGAGTAAAAACAAGAATCCAGAAGATTAGAAAATTATAGAGGAACAAACCTGCCGGATGACATGTGAACCTGAGCCCAGACGACCAAGAAACCGGCGTAACCGATGGGTCCGTAATATTTTGTGCTCATTTCCACATCGAAAACCGGACATCTAGACAAGGCATCATCGGCCTCTTGATGTCTGTAACTCTTCAAAAATGCCTCTGCTTGCAATGCATATACTTGAGGAGCTGCGTCGGCGCCTGAAGCTATGGTGTTCTCCGTTTCTTTGATCAGAGTGTTCCAATCTCGCAATCTTTTGGCTTCCGTGCATTTGTTGAGATGAGTCTGTACCGATTTGGCCTTCAAAATGTCTTCTTTATCTGTTTCTGGACCCGAATGCTTAATATGATATATTGACTTCTCCACCTCTCCTAACCTATATTGGTTTCAAGTTTATTTCCTTTTTTTTTAAAAAAAAATGATGATATTACTCGAGTTACAAAGTAGGGCTTTGAGATTACCTGAGGTACAAGTTAGCCAACCGATGGTGAGCTCTATGGTAATGAGGCTCCATTCGGATTGCTTCTCTACACTCAAATACTGCTTCAAGGATTCTCCCCAATGCCGTCAATGCCGCACTTTTGTTGCTACGATACGCAGCCTTTTTTGGATCGATGGCTATCGCAGCATCGTACAACGCTAACGCCTCTACGTAATTCCCGTTCTTGTAATCTTCATTCCCCATTATCTTTAAAGTTTCGGGATCCATTCGCGTGGATATCGCCCTACACAAAGATCCTGACTGATCTTGGTTAGTTGAAACCGTTATTGGTGCAACTGATGTTTGTCTTTCCTCTTCCATCGTCTTCCTCACCCCATACACTCCACCAGTATTACCGTATCCATTGTTTTGAACAGTGGTTTGATTCCCAACCGCTGTTGTTCCCGGCTGCTTCAAGTTCCCAAGATTGCCAAACAACATCATATTGCTTGAAGATGCTCGAACCATAGAGCCATTAATCCCTTTCCCTTTCTGATTGTCGATGATCATACTCTCTAGCTCACCCGATAAACCGATAGCTTCCCTTGGCACCTTCCTCGCTTGTTGTTGGACCGGCCCTTGATTATTAATCTGTTGGTATTGATTCGATGAGGGTTGTATAATAGGTTTTTGTATCTGGTTCTGGTTCTGGATTTGGATCGGCTCAGGTGAGACTTGATGATCTTGAAGCTTTTTTGGATTTAATTCGGTTCCTGGAGATTTGGTGAACTGAATATTAGCGGTGCAGGCTGTGGAGGCAATGCTGCTACTCGTTGTGCTTTTATGGCCACCATTGTCCGCGGTACATTTCTTGGACCACAAGCCACGTCTACCAAACACAACACCCAACAACCCACGACGCGACCTTTTCTCCACCGACTTTTCTGCCATCCTTCCGCAGCACAATCAATCAAACCCCAGGAAAGGGTTGATAAAGGTAGATATAAATATAACGAAACAGAGCTCAACGTTTGGTATTCGAAGAAGAGAAGGACCCCATTGTTAAGAAGAGGGAGGAGGTGAAGGAAGGTTTTTTTGTTGCGTGTCCTCTTCATGAATCAATAACTTTACACAAAATTGCATTGTTATCAAAATATATTAAAAATAACAAAAAGAAAAAGAAAGAAGAAGAAGAAGAAGAAGAAGAATGATTTCGTTTTCACTTCTCAAATCGATGTAAATTTGTCAATAGACTTGGTGGTGGGTCTTGTTCTTTTCTCTTCTATGGCTATTACCTGTTGACCTGGTCTTGTAAGAGAAACGAAAATGAACCTCAGATTTGTTTAGTCAATATTTAGAAAGAAAATGAGAGACTTGTCCGAACAAAAATAAAGTCCAAGATTTTCTCAACCCGATTCTATTTTTAGTGATCTTATGGGGTTCACGTTGGTTGAATATCTCCATGTAAATTAAGGTGTCTACAACGACGTATGTAGATTTCTCATTAAAATCCAAAATAATGTGGACTCACCAAATCAAACATCTAAGGAGACAAGTTCCCATATATCTTTGTTTTTTTTGTTGAACAATTTTTTAATTAAAAAAAAAACAAGTACATCTTTGTTGAAAGAACTAATTTTATTTTGATAAGTGAATAGTGATATTTAGCTATTAAGGTTATAAATATATAATATAATTAAGAAACACCTAATGCATTCATAGAAAGATATACTCCGTCCATTTGATTTGCAGTGTTGTAAGAAAAGTTTTACTCATTTTATGAAAATATTATATTTATATTCTATATTATATCAATGCAATATACAAGTTTATCCTTCGAATAAATGAACTAACCTTATGAAAATAATGCTGAAACGTTTTTTAATATGCAAAGAAAAATACAAAATAATTTTTGTAGGGAAAAAATCCATACTTATTATAAACACAGACAAAATATGAGTCTCAAAGACTAGACCCAAGGACACCACCAGTTCTTTACAACTTCTTGGCATGGATTCACAGTTCAGATTTATCATGTCACTCCTTGAAGATCTTGAAGTTGCTTCTTCAAACGGTGATTTACAGCATTTGGCGCGAAGGCAATGTAAAAAAATCTTTGCACTGATAAATCTTTTTCCGATTGACATTATCATGAACGCTGATTGAGTAATGCATAGCCTCTCTCATCATCGGACCGACTATGGTGATTCATTTTTTCTAAGTCATATTTTCAGTTGTATGCGCCCTTTTTTCTTTGATGTTAAAACTTACAAAGGTTTCTACATTTCTATTTCTTTTCATGTTTACCTAGTGTACAACATGCCTTTTTGTCTAGCTCTTAATTTTCTTATGGATGTGGTGTAAAGTACTAGACTACTAGAACAATTATAATAAAACCAATGTACGTATTGAATAATTAAATAAATAGAGAATACGGAAAGGAAAATATAGTTTAAAATGAATACAAAATGTCAAATAAGTAATTAGTACTATAATCCCTCGAAACCCTAAACTAATAACATAATCTTAGCAATAAAATATTCTTAAAACGAGTGGTTAACTAGCAAATTACGTTAACCCTTGAGAAACCAACGGAAAAAAAACAAAAACCTAGTATTTAAAAAAACAAGGTTCGCATCATTCATTAGTGAAGAAGCAGAACTTGTGGGCTTCGTGTACACACGTACACTGAGCTAATATGTATTAATACCTTACTGTATTATTAAATTATTACTCATTTCTTATTCCCTTTAATGTTTAATAGAATAAAAATCTGCCGACTTACTAGAGAACTAGAGAACTAGAGAAGGGGTTTTTATCCATTTATGTTTCAATAGGGTCGACACGCACTGAAGTAGACCACACGTGCGGTGTTCGGCTCGAAGCACGACGAGATTCAGACGAGTCATATCACGTGTAGTTTCAGGTAGTGGGCGACACGCGTACGAGTCCTTTTGATCTCTTAGGCTCCTCTCCTGTCCATTGCCTGGCTAAGTATAGCCTGCCACTCTACCGGTTCCACACTTGTTTTCATATATTTTTTTAGGCACGGTTTACCTCTAAGCTAGTAAAGCAAACTTTTTGTAGCTATATCAAAAACCCTCTGATCAACTAATGATATTAACAGTAGTATTACTTACACTCGCTTTTAACAGATTTGTTACTATATCCAAAAAGTAGTCTCAACCTCCATAAGATTACATACACTCGCTTTTAACAGACTTGTTAAAAGTAGGATCTGATTCAAACTAAAATGATAGTATATTACATAAAATGTACTTTTTGATCCAATGCCAGTTATTAATGTAGTATGTAATTGTGTCTTGATACATTTGTGAAATGGTATAGTATGAAAGAAGAAACTGCCAAATCAAAGTTTATTCTTCAAAGCCAAATTTTTTTATGGGATGATATGATGAATTCAGATATACTATACTTTTCATAGTAGATATAATATACAGTGTTTTATTAAATTTACACGTTTTACTTAATTTTAATCCCCAAAGAAAAATAAAATTGAGGAGACGCAGATTCGACGACTCGCATGGTTCGGCGACGATAGACACACAAACATATTATAATCAACGTACGCGAATGAGACTGTCAAAATGTGGGTCCACTAAGCCCATTAATAGGCCCAGTAGGTCCCACTACGGCTCGGGTTTTGTAGGTCCCACATTTTTGCCTTTGTTCTCCTACATAAACTAATTCGCAGGACTGGAAACAATCACACAAGTCCTCATCATCATCCTCCACTTAATCTCTGGTCATCTTTTTCTTTCTTCTCTCCCTTAAATCTCAGTTTATCTTTGATTCGAGTAGTTCACCTTGAATCCTAATTTTCTAAAATGGGTAAGCTTTGGTTGTTTTACTAGATTTCATCTCGACATAATCTTGATATATACCTCTCTTCTCTCTCAACAACCAATCCTTATACTCTGTTTTTCTCAGTGAGTTTTGTCGTGGAAAAACCACAGAGAATGTCAGCTAGTCAAAACGTCGTCGTATCAGAAACCACAAGGTCAAGTATCATCCCCAAAAACTCTTCTTCTGCCCAGAAATCCCCAACCGCTCCTCCTGGTTTCATCTCCATTTCCAAGAAAAAGCTTCTCAAGAACCTCGAAATCATCAATGGTGGCCAAAGAATCAACGCTTGGGTCGATTCAATGCGAGCTTCTTCTCCTACTCATCTCAAATCACTCCCTTCTTCTATCTCCTCACAGCAACAATTCAGTTCATGGATCGTAAGTTGTCTCCGTTTCTAACTCTCTTTCACAAACTCTTAATGTTTCTTCCTCTTACAACCTTTTTTATTGCATTTTCCGACAGATGCAGCATCCTTCAGCGCTAGAAAAGTTCGAGAAGATCACAGAAGCTTCAGGAGGGAAACAAATCGTAATGTTTCTTGATTATGACGGTACTCTCTCTCCCATCGTGGATGATCCAGACAAAGCTTTTATGTCAAGCAAGGTTTCGTCTTAAAATCACCTTAATCTTTTTGACCTAATCATTTTAATCTCTGTGGTTAATCACACATTTTGATTGCTCTTCTCAGATGAGAAGAACAGTGAAAAAACTGGCTAAGTGTTTTCCCACTGCTATAGTTACTGGTAGATGCATAGACAAGGTATTTTATTTTTATTGGCATTTCCCCATATTTATTAACGTTATTTATAAATTTGTTTATATATGATTAACCAATTTTAAAAAAATTCTCACAGGTCTATAACTTTGTGAAGTTAGCTGAGCTGTATTATGCTGGAAGCCATGGCATGGACATTAAAGGCCCAGCAAAAGGCTTCTCCAGACACAAGAGGGTAATTTCATATACCATACTAATTAATTGATAAAAAACAAAATATTAACATTCTTATTTTCATTTAAGCTGATTTAATTCCCTTTTATTTAGGTTAAACAGTCTCTTCTGTACCAACCAGCCAGTGACTATCTTCCCTTGATCGATGAAGTAAGACATATTACATGTTGGGTTTAATAAATAAATAATTATATGTTACGACAAATATACTTGTCGCTTCAGTGTTTGGTTTGATCATTTAATTTTGTCTGTGTTTAATTTTAAAGATCTATAGACAACTCTTGGAGAAAACCAAATTAACTCCTGGAGTCAAAGTAGAAAACCACAAGTTCTGTGCTTCTGTGCACTTTCGTTGCGTCGATGAGAAGGTAAAATCGGAATCATATTTATAGAAAATTATATTAAATAAGGAAAACTAACATAAAAATGGAAAACATAACAAACCAGAAATGGAGCGAACTGGTTCTACAGGTTCGGTCGGTATTAAAGAAATACCCTACGCTCAAACTGACCCAAGGTCGCAAGGTATGACGTGACATTCACTCATTGGTCGAATATATACTTAGAAAATATGTTTGGACACAAGTTTTGTTTTGTTTTGTTTTTCTATAACAGTGATCAGTGTAAATGATTTTAATTTGTTGTTGATTTAATTAACAGGTTTTCGAAATCCGTCCTATGATTGAATGGGATAAAGGAAAAGCTCTTGAGTTCTTGTTAGAGTCACTTGGTGAGTGCTCAGTAGCTCTCTCTTTTTCTTAAAACAAATTTTTTTCTTCTAAATCTATAATTAGAATAAAGCAAGAACTGTTTGTCCTGTCTCTTTATTTAAAAGTACCTCTCCACTAATCATTTTTCATCATCAATAATTCAAAATGCTTCTAATACCTTTTAAGAATTGGAACCAATCAATTTAAAGACTGAATGAATTTTGAAACGTTTGAAACGACAGGGTTTGAGAACTCTAACAACGTTTTTCCGGTTTACATCGGCGATGATCGGACCGACGAAGATGCATTTAGGGTATGCAAATTATTGTCTTGAATACTATTCATAAAATATAAAAAATATCCGTATAATTAAGTCACGACTCTAGTTATATCTTCTTGATTAAAATTGGTGCCATGTAAACTAGATGTTAAGAGACAGAGGCGAAGGCTTTGGCATTCTTGTCTCCAAATTCCCCAAGGATACGGATGCTTCGTATTCTCTGCAAGATCCATCCGAGGTAAGCCCACATGATATATATATATATATATAATGTGCATATGTGTATCCATTTATATCCATCGTCGTCTATGTATTATACGTATTTCGCAGTTAATGGTTTTCTACACGAAATCAATATATAGGTGATGGATTTCTTGCGACGATTGGTGGAATGGAAACAAATGCAGCCAAGAATGTGAAGGGGATATATAGTAAATGTCAATGTTCAAAATCATTAATGTCAACCAATATGTACATGCCTAACCTTTCTTGGAACGTTGTAGAGGATATGGAACCTTAGGTTAATACCCTTGTTTATCGTATTTTGTTTTTGTCGGCAACAGAAAAAAGGGTGACAAATTGTTTTCGAATAGTTCTACTAAGTTGTAATTATTTTCGTTAATGTTATATCGCATGTTAACTAAGAGAGTATTTGTATCTGTTGTCTCCGATTTCTTCTTATATTTCAATGGGTTTCTTTTGATATCCACACACATACCCCCTTTTGTTATGTGAAGTAACGTTAGAACAAAATTGATCTAAAGCTGAGACTTTCATTTATGAAAATAATTTTAAAAGTATATTTATTATCTCAACTTGTGGTAATTAATGGAATCGTTATAGTTTCTTCTTCTCTATTGTTTCTGCCTTCTTTGAATCCAATCTGATATATAATAATTACATCCGTTCTTGATTTAAGAAAAATAACATTTAATTTGGAGACGGTGACAAAGTAAAACAAAAAGGTTAATCTATCCCAAAAAGTGTTAATTTAGGTAGATACGTAAACGATTATTCGTAAATATTATGTTACACGTATGTAGCAAAACAAACAAGATTGGATTTGATGAGAGGAATTTGAAAGAGTTTGATGTATCGAGATTTGTCTCACTTTGCGTACTTGTCTACTGACACTTTGACACATAGCCTCGTGGGGTCCAAGTGAAACTAAATTATCAATACAAATCTGTCAAGTACTTTTCACTAGTATAGACAATAAACCTAACCGAATTAATCCGGATCAAACCAAGAATTAGCACTTGTATTCTTGCTCGTTGTAGCAAAGACAAACTCTGGAAATTTGGAAGTTTTATTTTGTTTTAATTGTTGTTTTAGGTTAAGTCGTGTTCCTCTTCGTGCGTGTCCTTTGGCCCTGATTACGAACGCTCTATATAGTTTTTATTTGCTGGTACGAGACAAATTTATTATATCGAATTATAGCAGATTTTGTAGTTGGTTCAAATCATCAGATAAATAATACGATAATGTTTCACTTTTTCGATAATTTCTGTGCGAATTTTATATGGATGAGAATTTTCTCTACTCGACTGTATATCTTTTGACAAATGAGTTCTCTCCACGAACGTATCGTCGACTTGCGCTATGGTCTGACAAGATTTAGTTAGTCCACATCCAACTGGCTGGACTAACCAAAATTGGATTATTTTACGTTCTTAAAAAAGTTTAAGTTACACTAGTTTCTTAAATTATACAATAATAGTAATGATCAGTTAACTGAATATATAAATATTTGACTCAAAGAAGTTTTCACTTTTCAGTTCTACAAGTTAGATGAATATTTAGTGTCACCGATCTATATGTCATTGTTTTGTATGGAAAAGTTATTTTGTTTATTAAGTTTCAAGAAATTTTGTTTCAAAATCTACTCAAGAGGATTTTTTAGATGGGGTCATTTTATGTAACTTTATATTTTAGAGGATTTTCTGCCATTTATTATACTTATATTCAAATGTATTGATGATCCGTATGCACCATTAGAGCAACAAACGACCGAATGTGACGAGATGTGAACCTCTCATATTCTTCAATACATTAATCGTGTAATCAATAACCAAGGTATATAGTATTCTCGTTTCTACTAGAAACTCTGAATGTGTGACATATTTGGATTATATTTTTAATAAGATTAACCAATAAAATTGCCGATGCCTTATTGTTCCAGTTGTCCGCACACTATTCAACCATAAAACTATAAACGAGTTAGGCAAAGTAACACACAAATAGATAAATATATTGTACATGTCAAGCCCAATCTCTGACTTTCCTACGTTACTGTTTTCTATTTTTACTCGAATAAGTAGTGAAGTCTTTGGAATCTGACACTGGAAATGGCATATAGATAGACATAAACGTTTACATACACATATTATGTATATCTACATATGGACATATATAGCTATATGAGTGGCTATAGCATCACCAGGTGCATGCACGTTCTGTGAAAGCTGAGATTTGTATAGAGAGAGAAAGAGAGTCATGACTATACGTATAGTGTCATAGCAAATCAATAATAGTGGATGGTCATTATGGTCAAAGCTTTTTGTCCATAACTTTTGGATGTATAATGCGACTAACTATCACAATAAGGCTGCATGTGTTTTCAAACCCTTACGATGTAGACATTTCACAAATTCACAATATTTATTTTCTATACATTTATTCTCATTGTCCATGTCCTCTATAAGTAATAATAATGAGAGTTTCATTTTTAACTCTAGAAACCCAATAATTGTTTTCAAAATTCAGATATTTGATTCATACTTGAACCATAGATCATACCAAGAACTAGAAAGCCATACCATTTCATATATTTGTAAAAAAGGATTCATATTAATTGTGCTAAGCTTTTAAAATTTAGCAAATATTAACATATGGTTGTTCTTTAACACAAAACTAGCATGAAACTTTAAAGTTCCAATTCTAAAGTAGCAATGAGAAGAGTTAAGATTGGCCAAGTTGGAATCCACTTATAAGATCGTATTGATGTGCTACAAGTATATCATAAAAACAAAAGAAAAATAAAGAAAAAAACTGGTAAAACAAAAAACGAAAACCGAACACATGGGTGAGACAGGAAACAAAGACAATAAGATAGTTCCAAAGAGTTGTCAACTAAACTCACTTCCTACACTTTATTTGAACGTGGAAAGATGGATTCCACACTTTGTTTTCCCTTCAATCGCTTTCATTGGCCGACTCTTAGCTCTCTTTACATTAGTTAGATGTTAGCTTAATAAAATGATTTGATTAAGCCTTCAAACCGCAATTATCGGTGATCACTAAGTCTCTTCACACCGCAAATCTCATACTTAAAAGCATAATATATTATTAACCACGTTAAATGAGATACGTCTTCTAGATTAATATATCTACACGAAGGTTTACTTAATAGAAGGGAATATAATCTAAACAAATATTGAAATGTTAAATTATATATGTATATGCTTAAATTAAATGCAAGAGCTATAGATTGTATTCGTCCAAAATATTGGAATTGTATATATACAATATCAATTGTGTGGATCTCGGCGATAGTAATGAATCACGTGGAGGAGCTCAGACTCAACGTCGATTTATTTATATAAAAGGTTCAAGTAGAGTCTAGAGCTTATCAATATTCTATTCGCTTTTCCCAATTATTATTGGTTTGTCAATAATCAAAAGCCTTAAAGAGTTAAAGAGGACGGTTTTTCTGTTATTTCTTGTCCTCTTTTTCAATTTAAATAAAATTTGCATGTTGTCAGAATGAAGAAGAGGGATGGTCTTACTTCTTGTAGCTCCCGTAGTTTTGTTACACGTGTTCGACGGGGAACCGGTCCCCGCTTTGAGGGTCGAGCTTTCTATAAGCCTCTCTAGTGCAATTTATCATTAATTTTTTTTCACTCGCTTTTTAACTTTTTGGGATAATTTATTTGCATTACATATATAATAAATGTACTGTGCACTAGATACATATATCTTGAGACGTTTATGATCTGAATATAATACTACTATTATAGAGTTAATATCCAAAATATTATGCATACATTTTGTTTTTTTACGTCCATATACATGCAAATATGCAAGACATGCATGATTTGTAAGATTTGATATGTATAATAAATCTTGGGGTTAAATTTTGATTTTTTTACTTCTAAATTGTACGTGAATTCTCATAAAACTTTTTTATATATTTACAAGATTTGATATGTATATCTTTAACATTAGGAGAGAGGTTAGATATGGGCATCGTGATTGTAATTATATATGATTATTGCTCAATACGTTTTGACTATATATGTTAATCACGCATACTTTATAAAGATGGGATCTCTGCCTAACTCGTGTCCCAATGAATATAATGAGTAAATAAATGTGTCACATGGGAACTCTTTCAAAGTTGAATGCCATAACAATGGGGAGCC
The DNA here is from genome assembly GCA_039880935.1 of Streptanthus diversifolius. Classification (NCBI taxonomy): domain Eukaryota; kingdom Viridiplantae; phylum Streptophyta; class Magnoliopsida; order Brassicales; family Brassicaceae; genus Streptanthus; species Streptanthus diversifolius. The sequence goes on along the minus strand of JAXGFM010000010.1, from coordinate 22,576,886 downwards.
AAATTACTGTATACGTCTGTCTGTCTGTCGAAAGTATCTGAACGTGAACTGTATAAGAACCAAACATATAATAATAGCAATATGCATGTATACATATATATATATATATTGGATTGTAAATACCTTTTCACAATAGCTCAAATAAACACGTTCACAATATCCACATATTATTGTATTGTAAAAACCTTTTCACATTTTGTGTATAGTTTGATGCTTGAATATAGTATGTGAACTGGTCAAGTATAAACCAGTATAGATAAGAATTAGATTATCGGTTAAGACTCTGGTTTAGGTTTATCCTGCATGTGTATATAAGCTTACAATTGTATAGTTTTTTATCAATCAATGAGAGTGAGATTATTTCGGTACACTACGATTTGCCCGTGGAATCGAAATTGTCAAAATGATATTTAAACCCATTTATTTTGGGGTGGTGGATAATATTTCCAATTAATAATTAGAGACCCACAAGCGTTGGTGTTTACCTTCTGTAATGTTATTATATATTTGGTCCAGTTATCGTTTACAAAATTCTAAAGAGCCCATAATCAAATTAACGACGTTCAAATTTGACGTAACTTGCAACGTGCGTCGAGCATATTCTTTCCACTCTCTCAAGATTATTTTTTTGGGTTATTCAGGATTTTTACTTTTTTCAACACGGCTCCTAGCTGATTTATCCAAAAAGGGGTACAAAAAAAAGCCAATTTCGAAGATAAAATCCCATAAATGTTTTTCTTTAGTATTCCTAATACCTTTTTTGGTAAAATAATCCTAAAAATTACTTCTAAACCGAGAAGCTAATTATTCAATTCAAATTGATTGTAAATCAGATAATATATAAACAGGATGGTCAATATATAACTTCCTAAAATTAACTTTTTAGTTACTCTTAGTAAGACAAAGCAAGAAGTATAGATGATCTAGTACCATGATTACGTAGCCCATCAATATTAAAGATTTGTTATTCCGACATCTCACCAATTGCAACCTCAAACTTGTCTCTGATTCCAAGTCGTAACAAAAAAAAACAAAATAGTCAATGCCAAAGAGACGCAAAGAGTTTGAGGGAAGAACCAACACAAACAGCAGTTGTTCATACATACGGAATGGTTTTTATTTTTCATTTAAAGCATCTATACATTGCATCGAGATATTACATAAATAATTTCCACACGAGGTGATGCGAAAATTAAAGAGAAGTTTTGAATCCATACAGTGTTTGATCAAGTAGAGAAGAAGACTTACTAAGTGTTGTGCCGAGGTGTTTTCATTGCTCTCTCCAGATCAATCTTGCAATCTTCTCGCAATTCTTTCATTGTCATTAAGCTATTTTGCTGCAGGATTGGAGTTACAGAAAACACAGACACAGAGAGAGAGAGAGGAAAACTCAGGTTTATGTGCACAGAAAACAAAGGGTTAAAGAAAAGAACGCTTTGCATCATGCCTTGAGAACAGATTTTGAAGCTTCAAAAAGCACTTACAAGGTGATTGCTTTCATGAGCGAGGATATCCCCCATGCTACGAAAGAGCGACCTCCACTTGCCCATGAGATTAGATTCTAGCTTTGCAGAACCAACAGAGTTTATCAAGGCATGAAAATCCGTAGGCTTTTCTGTACCATTCCTTTGAATCAAGTCGCTCGCTACTTTCTGACTCTTCTTCAAGGCTGATTCAGAACAGAAAAACAAGCATATGGCAATATTTTCACAGGGAAATCATCAAGAACATGTGGCAAATATATGGTTTATAACAATATACAGATGACTGGGACTTACCAGATATTCGACCTTTGATATCCTGGTAATGAAGATCCGACCAGATATACGCAGCTGAAACAAATCCATATAGCAACAGAGCTAAGTTAGCTAACTTTACTTGAATCAAGAGAGATAATATGTACGAAGAAGCTCAAGAATGAGCTACCTTTAAGGCAAAAAGAACAAGAGCATGACTTTAGCAAGTCATCTCCCATATTCAGGTTCACATGCGCGTCCTTGTTAACATTCGAGCATCTACTCATTTCAAATGATCTTAAATTCTGACATTTGGGCAACTCCTCCCTTATCTCGGTATTGCTGCTCAACACAGATAAAGCCAAGCCGTCAGCAGTAGTAGTAACATCAGCTTGACTTGCATTAGCATTCATGTTTAAATCTAGTGCACCGTCTTTGTCACCAGGTTCAAAATAGATCTCCTTCACTGGTTTGCCATCTCCACTGGAAACCTCCACCACCGCAGCATCAAGGGATTCCCCAGATTCTTTGTCATCAGAATCACCAGAACTATTCTTACAATCCGAAGAAGACCCTTCGTTTGTATCAACATGTATAACATTTTCCTTTACCAGATCATCCACAACCACACACAACCTCTTTGAAAATTTTACCCTCGAACCATCATGAGCCACGGTCTTACCAGATCCATCTTCAGATTTATGAAGCAAATCATCCAAAACCAACGAAATTGCCCTCTTCTTTGGAAGATTGGTCAAATCACCCAAAGCAGCGCGGACTTCTTCGGAACCTAATTTGCCGCTATCTTCAGTCATCTTCAAAATCACACACAGGGAAAATCCAATAAATCTCCGATTTAAAAAAGAAATAAAGTAAAAGCTGAGAGTAAGATGTAAAAAATCTCAACGACGAAGCCGGAAATTCAACAAAAAAAATCTCTCCATTTCGCAACCGGAAATTGACGGTGTGCATTAAAAAAAGAAGAAGAAGAATCAATTCGTACCTAGAAATTAAGAGGACGACGAAATGAAAAATGGGTTAGTGACCTGGAGAGAATGAGAGCATCCGTCGGTGGTAGTTCTCAAAGATCTAAAGAGTGGGGAAATTAGGGTTTTTGAGTTCGTTGAGGCGGGAACGCGTGTGGATTTCTCCGGTCTCGATTTCGTTTCTTTTTGTTTTTATCGCGTTTCGAATCATAATTGGGCGTGAAACTCGAGCGACGCGCGGTCCCACACTTACTGGGCTATAAATATCAATGAAGCCCAATATCTTTGGAAATTAATGGGCCTTTTATAATCTACTGGGCCAACTATGAACATTATCTTTCTGGTTTGGAATACACCTATATATTTGAACAGGCAAGCAAATCTAAATTAACCTTTTTCTTTTCAACAAGCTTAAATGGATCTAAAATCAACAAATTGATCATGGTTAATCAACTGAAACTGTAAAGAATGATACAACTGATATTGCTTCTTTTTTTTTTTTTTGTTAAAGGATAGAAGAGTAGAATGTTATAAAATCTTATCTAATCATTTGTTATCCAAGTTTTTTGTTATGTATTCATGGATGCATCAGTAACCTTTACCAAATTAACACAGCAATAAAAATTCGACCCAGTGAAGAACACTGTAATAAAAAAAAGATTCTTATACTAATATACAATATTCTTTACAATGTATAATATCGGCGATGCATTTTGTTGCGCTTTATAAAAAACCCGACATCGTTCTGTTATGGAAAAATTCCAAGTTATATTTTGTTTAATTTTTCCAACTAATTTTATATTATATTCCCCCATAATATAGATAATAGATTACTAAGTTCAGTAAGATAAGTAACAGGGCATTAATGTCCACTGAGCTGGTCGTGTGTCAAACTCTTGATCTAAGTTAAATACAGTTTTGACTTTTATCCTGGCAAATAAACAAGCCTTAGTACTTAAGAGGTTGAACGTAAGTCATGTGACTGTTGATTACTGGCACGCGTGTATTTCCCAAAGTTGGAAATCACATGAACTCGATTTTGATCGGATATGTGAATATCAGTTTCAAATTGTCAAACTGATTGAGCTGATGTAATTAAACGATATTTAGAATACATGTAAACAGTATGTTTTTTATATAATGTTGACTATTTTAAGGAATCCGTTTTTAGATGATGGAAGGAAGTATATATACTGGAATAGAACCTCCTGTCCGAAAAAGATAACGAAGTCGATTGCACACGACCAACAGCAATGAATCTTAAGAACTAAGCCTATTGGGCTAATTGTGACCGACGTGGGCCCATAGAAACCCATGACAATCACTACGCATTTTAGATAGATAGGTACAAAATTATTTACGAAGACAAAAAGGCTAAGAGGGCCACGTCTCCATTGCAAACTAGGCAGTAGGCTTCTTCACCATGAAGCAAACAAAAGTTTTAAGAGAAGAGACGAACACAAACACAAACACAAACACACGTTTTTGAAAGAAGAGACGAACACACACACAAACTCGCTACAATTTTCTCTCGACGAAGGTACATAATTCGTCTGTTTTAAATAGTTTTTTTAGTTAAATCCAACGTAGTTTTTACACAGTCTCTCAGCGGAAAGGAGTATTAAGATATACAACGTGCACCCTTATCAGGGGGGAATAATTAGATAACCTTATTTTTATTAATCATAAGTTATGGATTTTGATAAAACCGCCGACCGAAGGTAGCTAATTAAGCAGTGGCAGAGTTACCAGAAGATCGATGTCAGAGATTTGTCCAGGTGACATCTCCATATTATCAGCTTCGGCTCCCGCAAGATTCTTCTTCTCCATCTGTAAGATAATTATAGGTCAAAACCACTATTAACTTCTCTTTCTCTCTCTTTTTGTTTTCTATATATATATAGTTTATTAAATTACACAAGGAATATTCTTTTCAAACCGACCATCAAAAATATATAGCAATCTCGTTTTCTAGGGTCTTTCAAGCTTAAAAACTAAAAAGCATGTATATATCTAGCTTTTTCTTGTTTATAGTTAACCTCAACAAGTAAAACTGTGGACTGGATACTTGAACCCAACCAATCGGATCCCAACCCAACCTAAACCATAACAATAAATAACCAATATTCCATAAATCATAAAGCAAATTACCGAAACTGAATTATGTCCAAGAACCGGATAAGATATTATTTCAACTTAATCAAAATGATATATCAGATTATTTAGGTGGTTTTTTTTCTTTGGTCACGAATTGTTTAGGTAGTCATGAATTTAAAACTTTTCACAAACTTCTGTTTTATTTTTTATTTTTCCAAAAACCAAGCTTCATTGGATATATATAATTGGTAAAACCTCTAAGTAGAAAAAAAGATGCTGCATCTTCTAGGTATTAGGGTTAAAGACTTTTGTTTTAAGTATTAAGGTTTATGACAGAGTTTAGTATTTACTTTTAGGGTTCATGGTTAGGTTTTAAACTGTTTTGTTAATTTATAATAGTCGAGATTATTTTAATTTTACTTCAAAATTTAGACCATTTTCATAAATCTCCCTAGATAGATATTTTTTCTTTTATAAATAAATTACTAACTTAGGATGACTAATTTTTTTTGTTTAAAATTGTTTCACCCTTTTTCCTAAACCCTCGCATTAGGACCGAACCAAAATTTTCCCCAACCAAAACCAGACCAATCAAATTTTTGGTTTTCATACAGTCATACACCCATCAAATTAGAATAAATTACCCAAATCTAACCAAAAACCAAAATGTATAATCTCGAGATTTTTTTTTTTCTATAATAGCTAAAGTGTAATATGTATTATACATGTATGCAAGTATAAGAGTGTATATGTGCAAAAAGTGCTTATTAGCTTTTGCATATTTATAAAGAATGTAGCTTTCGTTACCTGGCTGGCCAAGACCTGGTTCTCTTCTTTCAGCAATATCTCCTGTTTTTGAAGGTCAACATGATCATCAATTACCAAGTTTCTAAACCTAATTTCAGAATCTGGAATCCAAAACATTTGCATCATCCCCGAAAAGACAAGATGCATTGTGAAGAAGTCTGTTGTAGACTTGCGAGCTCATAAAGCACACTTAGGGTAACTAATACAACACACAAATGTTTTGAGACTCCCAACACATGAGAAGATATTTAAAGTGCTAAAAAATCAGATATCTAACCTTTTCGTTGAGGCTATCAACAAACTTCAACATTAGTTCTGTCTGCAACAAAATTAAATATAAGCGCACGAACGTTCTCGACAGTTAAAGTAAGAAAAGAGAAGACATTATGTAGTCAACGTACCTTCCTAGCTCTAGTTACGGAAAGGGCAGTCTCAAGGTGGTTCTCCAGCTGAACGAGGGAATCGACGCAAACATCGACATTTGATACCACAAGCTGACTGCATATATTCATAGGTTGACAACAAACCCTATTTCCTTTGTAACCAAAGGAGGAGAGCAAAAATAGTCTTAGTTCATACTAACCTTTCCACAAGTTCTAGTAGCTCATGGTGTGAACCATAGTTCAGAGCTTTTGACTGAAGATCCTGTCCACGGAGAAGGGATAGAAGAGGCGGTAAAAGACAATGGATTTGAGAAATAGGGTATGCACGTAAATCCACAGCCTCACATATGATCATTCGACGAACCAATAGCTCATAGGTGGATACCTCAATCTAGATCTCCACAGTTTTACGGTGCTAAACATGTGTTCACTTATGTTTATAGAACAATTGTTCCTAAGGGAGCATCAATCTCTCAATAACCTCTTCGATGTTGAGAGCAACATTTGATAACTACAGCTCCAAACTAGAAATTATATGCGCAAACGTTAAATGAACGTGATCCAATGCCCACAAAACGCAAGCTAAAACTTGAGGCTATGAGTTGGCTCTGACCAGTATATATAGAGCTCTCTAGGCCTTAATTATTGCTAAAAAAAACTGCATCAGGAAATATTCAAAAATGTTTGTATTACCAGAGCTTTAAGATCATCAGCATGTTGTGTTCCATACCGATCAAGGATCCTGACAAGGCTGGAGAGTAGACAAAAAAAGAAGAAGTTTAAGATCAAAACTAGTAGCTAACTTTTGAAAACCCCACCGGAATCTATGAAACATCAGAAGAGATACATGTTGAAACAAACAATCAGAAAAAACTGTAGTAATCATGTTTAAGCAGCAGTACATTTGGATTTCCACTTCTTGTTAACTAACTTGCTCTGATGCTTGCTAAGTAATATTTTGATAGTATATTTCTCTCTCTCAAAATGACATTCTCCCTCAAAGAAAAGTCATAAGAACATTAAGACCAGCACAGGTTATCCTTAACCCTATCAATTCATTTCCAGCGCTGGCTTATGATTAACATAAAGAAAAACTAATTAAGGTACATAAGAACCCTATTCTCAAGTGAAGACACTTTGTTTGCCTCTAAAACCATGATTGTTTGTTTGGATTTATGTTTGTGTTTCCATGTTATAATAAATTAATATTATAACAAGAAATACAACCGCAAACGTATTGCAAACATACAATTGAGGCTAAAGAGAGAGAGAGAGAGTGTGTGTGTGTGTGTGTGTACATAGAGAGAGACACATAGATAAATAGAGAGAGATTTCATCGAATGAAATGACTGAAGACATAAAATTAGGAGAAAATAACTAACACTATATTTTTTTTCTATTTATGACCTTATAGAAGTCAATAGCAAATTTGGAAAATGTCCACTAACTCACCGACCAGTTCGTGTTAATATGTTCAGTTCCATTGCGAAGTTAAGCCCTAGCACCAAAACCAAGGGTTTCCACGTTCTAAAAACCTTTTTTGCTGACATAAGTATTGACATCTTGATGTGCGATACTAGGAGTCGACTACTCCAAGGCTAAACCTAGTATTCAGTACAAGGGGTGAACAAATCCTTGCAAAGTATGCATCAAGTGAGAGTGGACCTGCGATCTTGACCAAAATGGCCAAATCACTAGAACGAATTGGTTATATTGGAGGATTTTAGTACACACTAAACAAAATTTAATTTTTACAATGTAGGATCATATTGATTCATTATAGAGTGGCACTAAAGGGGTAGGTATTTCTTCCATAAAGACAAATGTTTTTTTTTGCCAATTTCCATGACAAAAGACACAAGATACAACGCTATGTGATTGTCAACTTTCAGACCAAGAGTTACAAGGTTGTGTGATTGTCTCAACAACCAAAGCTACAAGATTAAATTTTGCGGAAATAATATGAACAAAGTGTTATATACGCACACAATGAGTCTAAGATTAAGAGAGATGATTGATATCCAATCACATTAATACCTCCCATATATATATATATGTGTGTGTGTTATTGTAACTGCGAGGGTGGAAAACTAGAAACTATAACTAGAAGAAACCTTTGGAGAATCTTGAAGAGACATATCCGTAAGAAGGAGAAAAATTCCTTAAAAATCATATATATATCCACATTAATCTTTTAGTCAATAGTAACACAATGTGGCATACATTAAAACCAAAGTTATTGATCTATTTTTACCATCAACCCCATACTAATCGCAATCGGTACTGGATCGCATAAGTAGTGCAGCATAAACTGTGCGGTAATTAAGTACTAATTGTGAGGCTGAGTTTTCTTAAATCTACCAAAATCCAAAATTACTATACATAAATATATATATATCTATATAAATATATATATATAAATGTATGAAAATTAAGAGTTAATTATAAATATTCAAGCAATAAATCCATGGTAAAGAGAGAAATTTTTGAAGATCTACAATTATCTTTTAGTCAATAGCTGCAGCTGCACAATGTGGCATAACATTCAAATCAAAACTCTTGATCTATTATTCAGCATTAACCCCACATCAATTTAATAGATCTTCCCGAAGTGCAGTGCATTGCATACAAATCCAAGATATCCAGTGACTTTAATTACTCTAAAAAGAGAAACATTAATCATTACTTATTCTGATAAACAACTATTCAGATACATAAGGAATCCCTAAAGCAATTAACAAATGATGAACTAACAATCGAAGATGGCTTGAAACTTCACTAAACAACATCAAGTATGCATCACAACGTATCAAGAAGATCTTGAAGGACATGCAAATTTTTTACAAATAAAATAAAATAAAATCAATGCAGAAAAAGAAGAGAGAGAGAGAGAGCAGGAGAGAGAGAAAGAAATGAAGAAAGTAAGAAGCTTTAGCTCATCACGACATTGTTCTCCCTCAAATTTGGTTATATCGTGTATTTCTCATGGTCATAGAAGAAACAATAACAAACAGAAAACCGAGAAACTCACAGGAGATTCGCCGGAAAAAAATCAAAGCGTCTTTTGATTGTTTTATTTTATTTTATTTTTTCTTTGTTTATTTTTCCTAGAAAAAGTAAAGGGAAGAAAACGGAAGCAAAGAGGAAAGGAAAACCCAGAAGATGAGAAGTCGTACTTATCGCCGGAGGAGAATCTGTAGAGCTTGCCGGAGGCGGAGAAAACGAGAAGAGCGACGGATGCATCGCAGAGAACAGAAAGCTGACGAGCTTTCTCGATGAGACCGTTGCGTCGTTTGGAAAAGGTGACTTGTCGGCTACTTTTGTCCTCAATTCGCTTGATTTCAAGTTTTTTTCTTCCCATGGCTTCTGTCTCCGTGAAGCCTTTTTGCCCTAATTTGATCCTGAGGTTCGGTTCAAGTCGCCGGAGATACTGAGTGTTTTTTTCTCTTACTTATTTTTTTTTGCATTTCTTTTTTTTTTCCTTTTATTTCTTTCTTTTTTGTGTCTATCCACTTTTTCTTCCTCGGGCAAGTTTTTTATTTTTTAAGGGTAAACGAGAGATATGAAAATAAAATTTGCGTTTTAGCGACAAGATAGCCACGTGTACCGCATGACGAATTCCTTCTGGGCGCGTTGCGTTTGCTCTCGTCTCTTGCCTTTGTAAAGATATCACCAGAATTAATCGGCTTTTTTTTTATTATCTTTGATCAAAGATTTAATCAAATTGTCAAGTTATATAGATGGTTAGATCTCAAATACTTCGGAACTCTTCTGTCGGTATACATTTGGCTATCACTTTTGTCCATATGTTTTATCAAATATATATATATATATATATATTAATGAAAATTATATCTTAAAAGCAATATATCACAACATTGATAGATTTGTAATCTTTGAGATTATTAATGTAAAGACGCCAAATTATTTATCAGAGTTGAAGCTGATAGTGGCGATCCTCTCTAGTTAGCGATCTATTGGTCTGTATTTTATCTTTTAATACTCTTCTATGTGTTTCATTGTTTTCTATTATACGACCAATTTTAGATTTTGATGTTGTTTGTTAGATAGCCGGTTTCGTGCTTCCAGGAATATGTATCCACCGTTACTTTAGATAGTATTATATTATGTCGATTTATATAATCGATTTTTTGTTAATTTAAATATGAAATTAATAAAAGAAATGATAATAAAATATAATTATATCTTAACAAAAGCAGAATTGTTGACAAAAAAAAAAAGAAAATTTACTTCTATATTTTTTTGTCTACAAGGCTTTAACTTTTTTTCTTTATATATCTTATTAATTTTATTAGTTAGTTTATTTTCCTCCTAATATATGTGAGTTTTTATCTATCATCATCCACATTTTCAATAGCACATTTATTGTATTCCTTCTGTTCGTTTCTTGCATGATGTTGCATATTCAAAATTTGATTCTCTACAAGTCAGACCAATTATTAGGATTAAACAATAAGATTTATAGGATAGTACTATTCAATTTTTTCGTCAACCACTAACAATGATTGTTTATTTTTTTGGATAACAAAGTCTTTGCGTGGACAACATACTGTACTTATTTAGGTGTTTGGCATGGACAACCTTATGTATTTGAATGGGATGTTTTAGTAACTATGATGATGTAATGTTCAAGAATATATTTTAAAGAAAAACTATTATTTGATTTGAATTAGTTAAGTTAAAATAAGTTGGTACTTTACTTTCTTTTTAGAATTTTGAGTAAATCCCATTAAAGTCTTTTATATACTGTAAGATGAAAAAAAAGTTAAGACGATGGCATTTTTCTATACGATAAATTAAATGTTGGTGGAAAAGGGAAAATGTTTGTTATTATAACCTATTAATTTTGCTACATATACTATATGCTCGCTCTATATACTGTTAATTTTGTGGCAGAGAAAATACGATATTTATTATTATAAACTGAATGCGTAAAGTGCTTTTAGATTCGATGGGTGAATCTACGGCATGGTTTATATCCAATCATCTCACCCGCTTTCGATATTTCTGGATGTGTCCATTATCCTTTTCTTAAGAAGCATCTCCGTTTTCTTACTTTAATTTATATATTAATTGTCTAATGGATATAGAGACTTAATGGATTTGACGGGTTTTAGATTTAGTGGAATTTAAAAGATTTTCAGAATTTTGGTAGTAATTTTGTTATGATTTTTAGGATTTTAGTGGAGATTTTATAATATTTGAAAAACATTTTCTTAATTTTTAAAAATTATTTAATATAGTATATACTATATATTTGTCTATTTTTATGCTTTAATATTTTATTTAAATAAGAAGATGATATTGAAAATTTTCAAATTTTTATTTTTTTGTTAATAATTTATTTTTTTCCAATGAACTTTTTTCATTTCACATTTTTTGTTTAAAGTTAAAAGTAAAAATAAAATATAATTTTTAAAAAATCAAATACTATCATAAAAAGTTGTATTGTTATTAATTAAATTTTAACTATAAATTAGCTTTCAAATCCCTTTAAATTATATTTAATAAAATTTATTGATGAAATCTTTAATTTCAAATAAATTTGAATTTGAATTTTTTTATACAAATGATTAAATTCAATAAGCTGAGATTTTAAAGAATTTTTACAAATATCATATCCAATAAAAGAGAATTTGAAAAAAATGAAATTCTCTAACTTTCTAATCCAATACACCTTTTAAAATTTAAAACACGACAAGATAATATCACTCCAGTATACTCCTATAAAATTAAATTTAATTTAAAAATTGTGTAAGACAAACATATTGAGTATTTAATTTTTCTATTAAACATGTCATAAATCATGTCAAAATTTGACTAATTTATCTTTCAAATCTAATAAATGGAAATTAGTTTTTTAAAAATATAAATAAATTTGAAAATATAAAAATACATATTTATAAAAGTATTTTTTATCTTACTTTTAGAAACAATAATCTTAAAAAATATCGTTAGAATATTTTTGGTTCTATTCTAACTCTTATTATATTTATTATGTGATTTATTTTGTTTATAATACATATTTCATCTTGTTTAAGCTGTTCATATATGTTTTACGTAGTTTAAAATTGATATAATATTTAGTCTTTTTATCGATTTTAGAATGTGTTTTTTATTTTTAAGTTTAGAAAATCTGAAAAATAGAAAACTATTGTTAAAACCAAAATTGAATAGAACCACTTTAAAATCGATGTGATATAATGATAATCAACTATAAAATTCATTATATACGTCAATGTCTGAAATAGATTTCCCCTTCTTACTAGTCATCAATCATCATTAGTTCATTACATGCACGTCGCAACTGATTTTTGTTTATCATATACCATCACAAGAATAAAATTACAAAAGTATGGTCAAAGAAATTATTACCTTTTTACTGAAAATAATATGCGCAAGACTAAATCAGGCACAACTCAACAAATAATAATTAATTATTTCAGTAAAAAAAACCATTTAAATAGCTCAAAGACATTAGATGCATAACATACACAGTTGCATATGAGATGTGATTTGGATATTTGATCATCAAGGGTTCCTATGTTAAGTCTTAGAGAGTTTGAAGTACCTTCACCACACTGCTCATGTTTGGTCTGAAATATGGCTCTAAAATTGCACGCCACTGCAGCTAACTGATGATTATATATCGCAACATGTGATCAAAATTGTCAAATATTTCAATTATCATAAAGACGAATGAAGATAAGAACTATCGCTTGTATTTTTTTTTGGCATTTTCAAGAAGGTAAAATCAGAATTTGGTTATTGCTACTTTGATTCTAATGTCAACAGATAATTAGTCTTTTAAGTTATATCCAAAGCTAAATCTTTGATGCTGCAATGAAACAATGAGAGAAAAGCAATGCTATGGGATTAATAATAACTTGGTAACAGCTTTGTGAGGGTACTCTCGAGTAGTCTTGCAATAATGCATTCCTTGACTTTATATTTGCACTGACATTACCCATATCCTTAGACTTTGTTGTCGACGAGGTAAGGTATGATCGACTGGTTTACGACCTCTAAGGAGCTCCAGCAGAACAACGCTAAAACTGTACATATTGTTCGTTGTGCTCAATATTCCGCTCATTGCATACCATACACACAACCCAAAATGATTCGGCAATGAAAAGAGATGCAACTTGCAAGTGAATTACAATGTAAAAGTAAGAAGAACAATGATAAGAAAAGCAAAACTTAAGTGAATGAATTAGTGTTTTCAGAGCATGAAAACCCAAACATTTTTGAATGAAAACCATTTAAAAATAATATTTGAATGAAACAAAATTAGCGTGCAGCCATGTCAGGGTTTCAGTACTGTAATCGTCTTCATCTTCTCCGAAATCTGATTCAAATTTCAGTACGAGTGAAGGATTGACGTGGCTGTATTGAGTGATTGAAACGTAGAAGCAAAAGGGCTTGAGGAAGAAACAAACCGAAGATGGTTGTTCAGAAAATCGCGGAAGGTTGTGGATAACATAAGTTAATGACGAAGATAATGGTATTATATAGTACATTGTAATAGGATAAACTTTAAAATAAATTAATTTGATTTATGAATTTTGCCATTTCCACTTGTCTTTAAAACACTAATGATAAAGTGGAAAAAATATATTCCCGATATTAATACCAGCTAACATCTAGTCCATTAGTCATTAGAATTCATTGCCATTTAGTGCATCTACCACCTGTAGCATTAATTACTAGTAGTATACTAATGATCATTCGTCACATTATGTTAAAATAATTTTAATTCTTGGTTTGCTTCGATGATGACATTAAACACGATGAGCTCTTCCTTGTTGGTATACATTTCACCTTCACGATCGATCTTTCTTCTTTTTCCTCTCTCTGCTTCACCTCTTTAGCCATATCGACAATCTTTGATCTGTTCAAATATTCAAAAGTTTAGTCACAATTGTTATAGCTATAATTCGCGATTCGAGAATACGTCTGGAAGAGTACTACCACTAACCTTTCCTCGTTGAACGAGTTAGATCGCCTTAACGCTGGTTCGGCCGCCACTCGTTCATGACTCACTGATTCGACGATGCTGCCGCTGAAATACTCTTTCTCCTCCGCCTGGGGATTCCCAAACCTTGGATTCTCCGACATGAACCTTATCATCTCACGTTCGTCTTCTACGACAGTCTTCTTCACAATGTTCTTGCACAGAACCCCTTTGCGAAGATTCTCTTCCTTTGGTCTCGAATTCATCAGACTCGGAGCATAGTGCTTGGCGATGTGCCCGCACGAGATCATATGGAGCCAAATCGACCCACGAACCGATCCGGGATTCACCGGATCTCCGTCCTCGACCCGCTCGGAAACGACGAGTCGACGTGGCTCCACTGAATGGGAAAGAGTCAAATCGGACGAGTCAGATCGGACCGGCAAGTCCTGTTCCGTCTTAATCAAGTTGGGTTTTTTCTCGGTGTATTCGATTGTCTCCGTCGAAATTCCACGAGAACAGCGAGATTGTGGCGTTGTGGAGGATGTATAACTGGTTTTCTCTTCGGAAAGTTCGTACTCTCCGTCTTCTTCTTCCTCTTCTCCGACGTATAGCTTTGAGTCGTCAAAAGACGTCATTCTGTTTTGAGGTTTTGGTTTTAACCTGAGAAGTCGACCGTTTGGAGCTTCTTCAATTGGACCCGACGCTGGTCTGTTCACATGCATCTCTTGAAATTTCTCTACAATAAAATTACAAACTAAACAAAAAGTTGCACAAAAAAAAAACTCAATTTTGCAAAACCTCTATTTGAAAGACTAGTATGATGAACTTACCGGCGATTTCAGATCCTTTCAACACATACTCAGCACGATCCGACGGGTAAATCACATCGTTTTCAGCTAAGTCATTCCACACGAATCCATTTCTATAGCTCCTGATGAAGATATCGAAATAAAATGCATAAATCTTTCGCCTTTGATTACGGATTTTGCCTCAGTTTAAAGCAGCGTTACCTTTTGCATGACCAAGCGTATAGTGATGGCATGCTCTTCCCTCTCAGAACCGTAAGCCGGTTCATCACATCTTCAATGAATCACACACACAAATTACGAGCCTTTAACATCATAATGTATATGGAAACACCACACTATGATCCATAAACTTGTTTATCACATAACCAATGATGAACAGAAACAAAATATCGAAGCTTAAGAAGCATAAACAGAGTATAACGATCTTTCTCTATCTGTATTGTTTTGGGTATATATACCTCTTAACCGGAGAGGCTGGTTAACCGGAGCAATGACTTCGATGAAGTGAGGGTGTTCGAGGTGGCCATGTCTAGTGAGATAATAAACGACTTGGAATCTTCTGAAGATTGGTCTCTTTGTCTTGGCCTCTTCTTCTTCTTCATCTTGCTGAAGATTTAAAGACCTTATTAGCCTCTCTGGACTTTTGTTGTTCTCTCTGCCTCTTCTGCTTCTTACAGCTTCCATCTTTGGTGTCTATGTCCGGACAAGAGATAAGAATTATGAACAAACAGACTGTTCTTTATAAAGAAAATGTATGTATCTGTGTGTGAATTGGCCTCTCTCTGATACAACAGAATTGGCATTGGAGATAAGCCCAACCAGACCTGACAACGACTTGGCTTTACTACCTGATGGTACAATGGCATAACTCGGTCCAGTCCAAATTTATCCATCTATGGTTTTATCTTGATTACTAGGATTTAGATCTGGTTCAACCTGATTCTTAAGGTGGACATCAAAAGCAAACCAAAACAGAATTCCTCAACCCAAATTTCATATAAACCGAGCAATACTGATTCTGTTGTTTTGTGGATTAATACACGATTAACCGCTAAATTACAAGACGAAATGATGCGTTTGATGGATTTAGCCTGGTCCAATATGGGTTGGTCTTATGTGTTATAACCTTGCCAAGTCCTAATCTTAAAAGGTTAAATCCGGTTTGGTCTTAGTAAAATTAGACAAGTTCAGTCCCCATGCTTTTGACTCACCGGTACATAATATAAATTACACTTTAAGCATTATAAGATTTGGTTGAGCAATGTGTCTTTAATGTTATTTAAATATCGTCGAATGTTTAACCTCATTAATTTTGTTTCGTTGCGTAAATTTGGAAAAAAGAAAAGTAGTTTCAGAGATGACGATGAGTCAAGATCACTGTGCTTCAAATGGAAGTTTGACTTTTAATGACTTTATATATTATTAAAAAGTAAATAAAACTTGTAATTCTCTTTGTTTTTATTTTTCGAGCTAGCGAAAAGTATTCAAGATAAAAAGAGCTTCAGAATCTAGGTAACTAAAGAGGGTTCTTTACTGCTATGTACTGTACTTCTCATTACACCCGTTAAAAACAGACAAATATGACAGGTCAATACAAAGAGTTTATACAATTTATGATGGAACTTAAAATCTTCCTTTTTTCAAATCATTCTGACTATTTTAAACTTTTGTTAATTCAACAGTCTTCTATATTAGGTAGGCTAATGGTAGTCATATCAGCACTTAAAAATTTATTAAAACTAATGAAATTGGTGAATTTGGGGGGTGATAAATGAATTAGAGAATCTGGATGTGTTTTTTTTTTTTTTGCATGGACATAACAAAGTTCTCTGGGCGTGGAGTGGCCCATCTACTTAAATTCCTCACCAGCTACCAAACAAAAAATATGCCATTTTCTAAATAGTCGTGTCAGCTTTTTAATTACCTCTGAATAATCTCATAGTAATATATGTTGTGTTTATAGAGGAAACAATATAAAATAGGGAGAAAAGTATAAATAAACAGTTTTTTTTAAAAAAAATATTGAATTACTTTTATTACTTTCGAAAATATTTGGATGGTATCAAGATTGGTATATAACATGCAATATTTTGATTATTGCATAATAAACATCGTTTTACATAAAAAACAGAAAAGTCGATATATTGAATACATGCATGATGCATGTATCACTGTCTTTGGGTTTCATAACGTTATATGTCAACATAATAATAAACTAAAACGCTATATATCACAAAATTCTCCATCTTTCTATAACACAATGATTTGGATGCATGGGAGTTTTAATAGATTGAAGTTGTTGTAGTATTTAAAATTTTCAGAGGTCTTGGTTTCGATTTTTATAAATAGATATTGATCTTACAATATATAAAGAGTTTGGTTGAATAATAAAGTGCCTTTTGTTTTAGATGAACAGTAAGTTTCGAGTTTTGTATTCGTGGTTGCAGCTACACTAGGCGGGGGTTTGGTATGACTTTGTCAATTATCACGGAAGGTCACATATATATTTTCTGCATTTTTCACTTTCTATTAATAGAAACAGTTTTTTCCATCAATTTAATCTAGTGAATTTAATATTATTCTTAATATTCTGGGATTGTTGAGTTTAAAATCCAAAATGAATTTTAGAGGTGAAAATAGTTGAAAAATACAAATTTGATAAACCCCCACTCCCAAAAAACGTGAAATTGAGTGGGCTAAGTTATTTGTACAAAAGCCCAACATAGGACTAATCAATAAAAGGCCCATATAGTTATCCCATTTCACCCTCCACTGTTTCCGTTGGAAGCTCTTTCAAAACTCCCTTCGAAATCTCCGTCCATTTCTCTCTCTCTCTCTCTCTCTCTCTGTCGATCGATCGGCAATGGCTGCCGCCAACTCCATTTTCACCGTCGCTCCGTCGCGAAATTTTGCACGTATCTCTCTTCACCACTCAGTATCACCACCGTTGAGTCTTCCACTCACCAGAACGAGCTCCGTCACGTTTCGTCCCAAACCCCGATCCAGCTCGCTCGTCTTGTGCTCCACCGATGAATCAAAGATCACTGCGGAGAAAGAGATCCCAATAGAACTCAGTAATTTTCCGCTCATGGCTTTCTGATTACAAATAGATTTTCAATTTTTTAAAAAAATTGTAAATCCCGAATTTTCAGGGTACGAGGCTTTTCCGACTGTGATGGACATCAATAAGATACAAGAGATTTTGCCTCACAGGTGAAAAATTATTGTAAAATTTGTATTAGTCTGATTCGATTTCTTCATCATAATCAACCCATTTTTGTGGATTGTTGTGTAGATTCCCGTTTCTGTTAGTGGATAGAGTGATAGAGTACACAGCTGGTGTATCTGCGGTAGCTATTAAAAACGTGACCATTAATGACAATTTCTTTCCTGGGCATTTTCCTGAGAGGCCGATTATGCCTGGAGTCCTCATGGTTGAGGTAATCGCATTACATGATGCTTGTGTCTTATTACTCCAAGCTTCAATGGTTTTGAAATGCATTTACAGTTCAAGAGAAACTATTTGATCTTTAGAGATCTTCACATTCCCGTTTGTTCTGATTTTATTTGAGAGAGTAGACTGCTTATTTGTATATACCAGCCGTAGTTAGTTGAATTGTTGGTTTTGAGTAATGACTCTAGGGAAATTGAATGAGGGTTAAAATTTACGTTTCGGTTGATGTTAAGAGGGAACTAAAAGGTGAAGGCTTTGCTTTTAAGAAATGGACTGGATTTGAGAGTAAGATAAGCTGTTTTAAAGGATACCTTGTATCATCGCTTTAGATGGAGAGTTGCTCTATTGCGATATAAGTAAAATCAGTAGCATATCTATGTGGCATGTAATGATTAGACTCATTATGTATTGTTGCAGTTAGTAAAAGCTTTATGTAGTTTCTTAATATGGCTTCATCCATAAGTTTTCAGACATCTTGTACCTAACACTTGTTCAAAGAGGTAAAATATAAGCTTTGTTTCCACAGGCCATGGCGCAGGTGGGAGGTATAGTGATGCTACAACCAGAAGTGGGCGGATCTAAAAGCAACTTCTTCTTCGCTGGAATCGACAAAGTCAGATTCAGAAAGCCTGTGATTGCCGGTGATACTCTGGTGATGAGGATGACGCTTGTGAAGCTACAGAAGCGGTTTGGGATAGCGAAAATGGAAGGGAAAGCATACGTAGGGAACTCTGTGGTATGCGAAGGAGAGTTCTTGATGGCTATGGGAAAAGAAGAGTGATCATCTTTCATGCCTTTTGCTTTTTCTTACCCCTTGTGGCTAAGAGTTATCACACCTTCAGAAGAGATATACTTCATGCATTTTTATTCCTCAAATTTCCTCAATTTCGAAATGATTTGTTTTTTTTTCCCCTCAAAACTCAAGCATATTATAGTTTTATTCATTTTCAAAAAAATATATTAAAATTTTACTTTTTTCTTCGTAATTTATATTATCACGTTTTTTTTATCCTTCACATTCAATTCAGTTTCATTCACATTTACATTCTTCATCAAACTATTTACTTTCAAACTCTTTTTTTAAAAAAATAAAGAAGTAACTTGTATATTTACAAATAGAAGCAACTAAGGAATACTCTAATACATGATCGAAGATGTAACTTATATAATATCAAAAAGAAGCAACTAAGTAATACTCTAATATATGATTGAAGAGATTAGTTTTGGTGTTGTTGACAAAAGAAACAGAATAATTATATTATTTGAAAACGGTACAAATGTTTATATAAAATTTCAATTTTTATAATGAGATTTTGATCAGCGACTATTCATTTGTTGGTCGCAGAATAGAATCTGCAACCAATGACATGCGATTAATTGTTGGTCGCATGTTTTGAAAAATGTTTCAGTCGCTAGTTTTTTCAGTGAACAGAGATTGTAACCAATAATTAATATATAAAAATCAGCGATTGTCAAACGAATAATACTGCGACTGCGATCTGCAACTGTGACCAACGACTGTCAAACAAACATCATAACAATCGCATGTCGTAATCGCCGATCGTTAGTCGCAGTCGCATGTCACATGTAACAGCAACTAGTAAACCAACAGGGTCATATATGGGCTTTTTTGTTTACATCTTTGAAGCCTATCTACAAACCTACGAGTACATAAAATGAAACGTGTTTCCGAATTACGTTGACAGTTAGGTGAGTGTTGGTGACAACTTACATTCGTCGAATATAACAGTCAGTCCACGTAGACTTTAATATTGAAAGAAATGCTACCGTATCTCTTTTTTTTTTGTTGCTAAATCTTTCAAACAAAGTGATTCTCTTTTTAAATAATATGATTCATTCTTAATAATATGATTTTCATTTTTTTTGTTTCCTCCATAATTTTAAAACTAATAAAGTTGGAAAAAAATCTAACAATTGGAGAGGAACAAAGCCTATATTTATGATAAAGTGAAAAGAAGTATAAAATGTGTGTGTGTGTTCATAATGCTATTGCTACAAAGGAGACAGCTAACGTTGATCTGGCCTACTCAAAATTGCTCAGTATATATTTTAACGGTTATAGGTTAGGGTTTATTGGCTAGATAGCCTAATTTTAAGCTCTTATTAAAAGCATAACTATATTGTCGGGATTCTTCAATTAATTACTAAATATGCAAGTGTGTAAGATAAATACAGTAGTCTCGAAATTGCTTGTTAGTAAGGAGACATCAATATTTCCGAAGAAGATACAGAAAGATCTTTTAAAATTTATTACATTTCACCAAAAATAATGATGAAATGATCGCATGTTTGTTGTTTTATTTATCATATGTAAATATTCATTTCTCTTATTCACAAAGTAGATGGCTCAATACTACGCTTGGTTGAAAACGTATATAGTCATGTCCTAGTAGACATGACTTTGACACCGTACATTTGGAATATTCAAAATACTAACTTACAAATTCGCCAAAAAAGAAACATTAATACGTGTGCAATAAAGATATCGAGGGGTTTGACTTTGGTCTGAATTTGGACCCATGAAGTTCGAGGCACACATATAGTGTTTTCTCCACTTGGTCCGACCAAGACAAAGACATTTCATCTATTGGCTGTGGCATAACCACTTCACTTTTAAAACCCATCACACGTTCCATCATTGGCCTATCCAAAAGTCCAATTAAAAATGTCAATCTATAAACCATTTCAAGTAGTATTAAAAGTTGAATCAATTTATGATCAGATTTATCTATTAACTCATAAACTATATATGTTTTCACCTATCGATCATAAAGTAGATAAGAGAACCGGTGTTCGAGGCTCCATTTCATTTTCACCTACCACTTCATTCCCAAAGAACCCAAAATAATTAATAATTACGAATAGGTGTTATAGGCATGTTTTACTTGTTGGATATTCTGAAAAATAAAGACATTCATATTCATTCTGCATCTCTATGATAATAATATATAATAGTCGTACAGTTATGGTTTTAATTTGTTCGTACCTGAATTTGAGGCACCTTCTAAATATTTCGTGTACATGTGGGTCCGAATGTTTAATTACTAATTTACTAGTATTAACCAAATAATGTACATAATTCTATATTAAAACCATATGCTATAAAATATAATATACAATATTAAAATTAAATTTAAAATAAAATATAATATTTTATACATATTTTTATATATATTGAGAAATGATAAAATAATATTATAATATATGTTATATAAGAAAATATTAGTTTTAAATTGATGTAAAATATTGATAATATTTTGGATAATTTATAGATGTACAGTACTTGAATCTAATTGGTTTATCATCCCTACCCGTAATTCTTTGTTTTTACAATTTTGCTTTAAACTAAAATTTTGGATATCCTGAAAACTAAAAACGCTTGGAACGAATAACTAGTACCTCTGCCTCACACGAATGACCCATGATATTTCATTTCATGTACGGGGAAGTATTGATTTGTTGTAAAGCCTTCTTTTCAGTTTAATATATTTAACCTTTAACAAGTTTTTTTTGTGCTTTTAGTTTAATTAACAAAAAATGGACACCATGGGATTCCACTAACTCATGTGTATATAAGCATTAGAGAACAGGTCCATTCACTTCAGCATCCACAAACTTTGAATGCTCAGTCATAGCTTCTCTTCCTAGGTAAATTTCACGCAACCGCAGAGAAGAAGATGAAAGAAAGAGAGAGTTTTGAATCTCTCTCTCAAGTTCTCCCAAACACTTCAAATCCGGCACACATGATCCAGATGGCCATGGCCAACTCAGGTTCATCTGCAGCCGCACCTGCCGGTCAAGACCAACTTGACCGGTCAAAGTGGTTCCTTGACTGCCCTGAACCACCTAGCCCATGGAATGAGCTCAAGAGCCAAGTCAAAGAATCTTTCCTAACCAAAGCCAAAAAGTTTAAGTCACTTCGAAAACAGCCTTTCCCAAAACGATTCCTCTCTATCCTACAGGCCGTTTTCCCAATCTTTGGTTGGTGCCAAAACTATAAACTCACCATGTTCAAGAGCGATCTCATGGCTGGTTTAACTCTCGCTAGCCTCTGCATTCCCCAGGTATATATATTTATATATCACATAAACTAAAATAAGAATAATCTTTTGATCCGCCTGGAGATCTTAACTTCTTTAAATTCTTTTTCTTTGTGTACAGAGCATTGGTTATGCAACTCTTGCAAAGCTTGATCCTCAATACGGCCTATGTAAGATTTTTTTTTTTTTTGATACAATCGAAATCCTAAATATCTCCTGAACTATACTTGTTCTGTGTGTGTTAATTCTCTTGAACTATACTTATATATGGACCGGTACACTTTTATAGATACGAGCGTGGTACCACCGTTGATATACGCATTGATGGGGACATCAAGAGAGATAGCAATCGGACCAGTGGCTGTAGTATCTCTCCTTATATCCTCAATGTTGCAGAAACTAATCGATCCAGAAACAGATCCCTTGGGCTACAAGAAACTCGTCCTGACCACAACTTTCTTCGCCGGAATCTTCCAAGCTTCTTTCGGGATATTCAGATTAGGGTTTCTGGTGGATTTTCTGTCGCACGCAGCTATAGTAGGGTTCATGGGTGGTGCAGCCATTGTTATAGGACTCCAACAGCTTAAGGGTTTGCTTGGTATCATTAACTTCACCACAAACACCGACATTGTCTCTGTTCTTCGAGCTGTCTGGCGATCTTGTCAACAACAATGGAGTCCTCACACTTTCATCCTCGGATGTTCTTTCCTCAGTTTTATCCTTATCACTCGCTTCATCGTAAGTAAAATTTAAAGTTGCTTTAGTTAATACATCTAGCACTAAATCTTACTTTTGGATCGATTTAATCTGAGTCTACGTACCTAATGAAAGTTCATGGGTTTTGGTTTTAAACCAATTCGCAATAAGTCTTGTTGTTTCTTGAATTCCATACTATGTTCAAATATTACTTTTCACGTTTTGAAAATATAACATTTTTCGTTAATTTTTCACCAAATTCTTGCGTTTATTATTATTTTTTGTATATTTGGGTTCATTTGAAAAGAAAAAAAAACACTTGTAAACATAGACTTAAACATAAACAAACCTAAAAAACAATCGTAACGTAGAAACATTGGTTACGTCTTTTTCATGTGGCTTCTTAAAAAAAAAACATTTTCGGAGATTTATAGAAATGGGTTACGATTAAAGTGAATTTAGCAATCGAATATATATCAGGGGAAGAAGAACAAAAAGCTGTTTTGGCTACCAGCGATAGCTCCGTTGATTTCCGTCGTAGTGTCAACGTTAATGGTGTTTCTCACTAAAGCCGACGAGCATGGCGTGAAGACGGTGAGGCACATCAAAGGAGGTCTTAATCCCATCTCAATAAACGATATTGAGTTTAATACTCCTCATCTTGGACATATCGCTAAAATCGGATTAATCGTTGCCATTGTTGCTTTAACCGTAAGTCATTAACCTTTGGGTAATAAGTAATTATTTTCTATTACAAATTTGATTTAACTAATTAATTTTGTTTCTATTTTTATCAGGAGGCCATTGCGGTGGGAAGGTCGTTCGCCGGAATAAAAGGGTATAGACTTGATGGAAACAAAGAAATGGTGGCCATTGGATTTATGAATGTTATTGGTTCCTTCACATCTTGTTATGCTGCTACTGGTAATTAACTAATTAATCTTTTTGTATACATAGAAATATCACTATCCTACTACTATTGACATAACATATGGACTACTTTATGGGTGGAATGTGAAGTACTACTCATAAAAGTCATTTTGGTGGATGAATACAATTTGCATACCTATTGGTTTGTAGACTTTCTAAATCTTATTACTTAACAAATAAGAAAGGTCCAAAAGGTAATTGATCATCACATTTAGCAATTCTTTTAATTAATGGCTATAACATTTTTAAATATAACCTTTGTTGAATTTTATATTAATTATAGATACATATAATGTATTTTTTTCGGTATATATATGCTGTGAATTGACGACCAGAATTTGATAAAAATCATCATCTTAAATATTTATCTATTCAAGTTGAACGTTATTCATATACTACAAGACAGAATTATAACGACCCTTTGACTTTTAATAATTTTACTTTAATTAAGGTTCTTTCTCTCGGACGGCGGTGAACTTCGCTGCCGGGTGTGAGACGGCAATGTCGAACATTGTAATGGCGGTTACAGTTTTTGTAGCACTCGAGTGCTTAACGAGACTTCTCTACTATACTCCGATTGCGATCCTCGCGTCCATAATCATTTCCGCACTTCCGGGATTAATTGACATTAATGAAGCTATTCACATTTGGAAAATCGATAAATTGGACTTTCTTGCCCTCATTGGAGCTTTCTTTGGCGTTTTATTCGGTTCTGTCGAGATCGGACTCCTCGTTGCGGTATTAATAAACATCAAGTGTATATACAAACATGAAGTTATCATTGTTAATTTTGATTATATTTATTATAAAGAGTTTATTTTATTATGTGTTTTGTAGGTGGTTATTTCGTTTGCCAAGATCATACTCATATCGATTCGACCAGGGATTGAAACGCTCGGGAGAATGCCTGGGACCGACATTTTTGCAAATACTAATCAATATCCTATGTCGGTTAAGACTCCCGGAGTGTTGATTTGTCGTGTCAAGTCTGCATTGTTGTGCTTTGCTAATGCTAGTTCCATTGAGCAAAGGTATTCATATACGAACATTCTTTGAATACAAATCTTTTTAATTACAAAGGTAAAGGTTCTGGAGTACGTCGTATATTCAATCATGCTTATAGGATTATGGGATGGATTAATGAGGAAGAAGAAGATGGTGAAAACACAAAGAGCAACGCTAAGAGAAAGATCCTCTTTGTAGTCTTTGATATGTCAAGTAAGTGGACTTGCATACAATAATCTTAAATTATATATTATATACCTTACCACATCTTTTAAATAATGATCGATAGAAATAATTTATCTATTTTACCTATTATCGAAAGATGTCTCAAAATATTGTTTTCTATACAATTATAGAAATAATCACAATAGGGAAGATTTTGTATTATATTTTTTGTTGTTTTAACATCTCTCCTAATTATTTATTGATAGATTTAATAAACGTTGATACATCGGGAATTACGGCCTTGGTGGAGCTCCATAACAATCTAATCCAAAATGGTGTTGAGGTAAATTACATTCTTACAAAGTTATAATAATCCCCTATTCTAAAAAAAAAAAGAGAAATTGTAAAGACAAAGCAAATTATCATTTTGAATATTTGTTTTGCAGCTGGTGATCGTTAACCCTAAATGGCTAGTGATCCACAAGCTGAATCTAGCAAAGTTCATCAACAAAATCGGTGGCAAAGTCTATTTGACAATCGGAGAAGCTCTCGATGCTTGCTTTGGATTAAAAGTCTGAGAATTACAATATCTAATCAACGTGCGTGTTTTACGGATTGTTGCCTGCAAATTTTATGTGAGTTTAATTTAGAAAATTAAAAGCGACGTGTGCATGATGATGTATTTAATAAGTACGTATGTGTATTGTAGAGTGCCTTGGTACGTGATTAAATAAAAGTCATGCAATCTGTAATATGACGATCGATGCATGGGTGTGTAGATTTGGGAACAATGTACAAATGTGTATGTGTGAGTTCGAGAGATATATATATTGGTGATTGTAATAATGTATACCAATGTTATCGTGTTAAAGATGTTTAATTTTGTGTCTTCAATGTCCGGTGCTTATTAATAAGTCGTGATTCCGTCACTAAATTTTCGACGAAATTTCGTATTATATCTAGAAACCGATCTGCATATATAAATTACATATGTCTAAGTTCAATGTATCTTAATCCTTTGAAGAAGAAGTATTTATTTGGTGAACTAATTTAGTTTAGTGGAAGGACTTTATTGGGAACTAATGATGTTCCCCAATTTAAAATAGTCTAATCCACTTTTTGAGTTTTAATTATTGAAGTTAATGGGAACTACTGTTTTATCCACGATCTTCTCCTGATTCTTCACGGCTTCAACTAGTAGTATATGATCTGAATCACTACATAACAATTTTTTAAAACAAAAACCACTAACTAACACTTCAAGTTGCGTTTGTGGTCTCTTTTTTTTCCGGTCAATATGTGTGTGTCTCTATATTAATTCATATGGAAGATTCAGTTATGGTGCTAAAGTTGTTTTAATACGTCCAAGTGGGATTTTGATTGGAAATATTTTCAATTTCGGAGAGATATATAATTAATTATACAAACTTTTATAATATTATTGTCAGTATTTATGATTTATAACATCAACACTCACTTTTTTTTCCCCCAAACCCTCACATTTTCCTATAGAGACTCTTTGTTAGATGATACATTAATACTGGTACTGTTTTATAAAGATAGAGAAACTCAATTGACTTGATACTAACTCAATGAATTCTGTGATTAAAACCCCAAAAGAAAAAAAGAAAAACGAAAAATATAGTTGAAGCTAATAGTTTTACTAGACATTGTCTAACACGCTAAACCGATGCTTACGTTCAAGAAATTAGATCAATACTAAGCCAGAATCCATCCTTTACAATTAGTATAATTAGTCGAAAAGTAAATAGAGCTGCGGTTTTGATCGCTACACACGTATTAGGCAATGCACATTACATTATGCCACTATTGATATTGCAACTCTTGGCTTTTATCCATTGTCAATGATAAATGGATCCATTGTTAATAGTGAACCCA
Organism: Streptanthus diversifolius; assembly: GCA_039880935.1. Lineage (NCBI taxonomy): Eukaryota > Viridiplantae > Streptophyta > Magnoliopsida > Brassicales > Brassicaceae > Streptanthus > Streptanthus diversifolius. The sequence goes on along the minus strand of JAXGFM010000010.1, from coordinate 22,549,880 downwards.
TTAAACTTTATAACCTCTTCATCAATATAAATAAAGTTATGTTTGTGTTAAAAAAAAAAAGTTAATAGTTTTACTAGTCCAGTAAGTGTCGAGGTTTAGTTCAGAGTGTTATGGACTCTTAAAGCCCATATTAGATCGTTGGACCATTTAGCGGACTAAACCGGTTAAATGGGCATATAGTCTTCTTCTTTTTTTTTTTTTTTTTTATACAATTACTTTCGTCAACCTTTCACATTTCAGTTTTTTTCTATCCGTTGAAAGCAAGTGGGAACCCAAAATCCCATTGTGCGATCAGACGCACTCAGACTATCGATCTTAATCCGGCGAAGATTCCACCGGAAATTCGGATCCGGAGAAGATTCCATCGTTAATTCGGATCCGGCCAAGATCCATAAGAAATGAAATCGGAGACTCTAACGTTAGTTATGGTGTATCTCGCCGGAATCATGGAGCGAGCCGACGAGTCTTTGCTTCCAGGAGTTTACAAGGAAGTAGGAGAGGCTCTACACGTGGACCCAACAGCTCTTGGAACTTTGACTCTGTTTCGTTCCATTGTTCAGTCTTGTTGTTACCCTTTAGCGGCTTACTTATCTTCCAGACATAACCGAGCACACGTCATCGCTCTCGGTGCTTTCCTCTGGGCCACCGCCACTTTCCTCGTCGCCATCTCCACCACTTTCTTCCAGGTTCTGACTTCATAACCGATTCTCTCTGTTATAGTTGTAGTCAACTGAAATCAGATCTGTTGGAATTTTTGGTAAAAGTTGTTGATCTGAATAGAATAGAACAAAGTCTGGAGCTTGATGGAGTTTGATGTGGAAAATATTTCGATTAGGGAGAATAGACAACGGTTTGAATGCCTGGACATGATAATCTCTCCTTGGGTTATGACAGAGTTGCTGAGATAATCAAAGGTCGTTGCTTTAATTTTTTCTGTTGAGGCATGAAAACTTAGACTGTGTCGTTGTGTTCTCCAGGGGACTGCTTCTAGTTATTGCAGTGATTATAAACTCATTGCAAGTTTTCGTTTGTAAATCAATTTGGAATATCCCATTTGCCACTAGCTGAACTAAATTAATTACATTGTTGCTTTATATGTCGCTGCTTGAAACCAGGTGGCAGTATCAAGAGGCTTGAACGGGATTGGCCTCGCCATTGTAACTCCCGCGATTCAGTCGCTAGTCGCTGACTCAACCGAAGATAGTAACCGTGGCGTGGCATTTGGATGGTTAGGAGTGACTTCCAACATCGGTTCCATACTTGGCAATCTCTGCGCTATCCTCTTTGCCTCCAAGTCTTTCAATGGTGTCGCTGGCTGGAGAGTCGCTTTCCTGTTGGTAGGATTTGTAAGCGTGATAGTCGGTATACTGGTCCGCCTCTTCGCAAGCGACCCTCATTACAGTGACAAGAACATCACCAAACATGACAAAGGCAAACCTTTCTGGTCAGACATAAGGGATTTACTGCGAGAAGCAAAGATGGTTATAAAGATTCCGTCTTTTCAAATCTTTGTCGCTCAGGGAGTCTCAGGGTCCTTCCCTTGGTCAGCTTTAGCTTTTGCACCATTGTGGCTAGAGCTCATCGGTTTCTCCCACAAAACAACCGCGGTTCTAGTAACTCTCTTCACTATTTCTACCTCTGTTGGACATTTATTTGGAGGATACATGGGGGATACTCTTGCCAAGAAGTACCCTAACGCCGGTAGGATAATACTCTCTCAGATAAGCTCTGGCTCGGCCATTCCTTTAGCTGCGATTTTGCTTCTTGGATTACCTGATGATCCCTCCACGGCCTTTAGCCACGGTCTGGCCCTTGCCACCATGGGATTATTTATCTCATGGAACGGCTCAGCTACAAACGGGTAAGTAAATGCTTATATTTTAATCTTACTGAAAATTTTGGTTTTGTTTAATCCCGGAAGAATCTTCTTGAAATGGTTTTATACAGTCCTATATTTGCAGAGATTGTTCCCGAGAGAGCGAGGACGAGCATCTACGCGTTAGACAGATCATTTGAGTCGATATTAGCTTCTTTTGCTCCTCCTATTGTAGGGATGCTTGCTCAGAACGTCTATGGATATAAACCGATCCCTGAAGGATCCTCAAGCTTGATCAAGATTGAAACAGACAGAGAAAACGCAGCGTCGCTTGCTAAAGCACTCTACTCAGCAATAGGGATCCCGATGCTGATATGTTGCATAATCTACTCGTTCCTATATTGCACGTACCCTAGGGACCGAGATCGAGCGAAAATGCAGGCCTTGATCGAGTCAGAGATGCAGCAACTCAAAGAAGAAGAAGAAGAAGACGAGAAGTGTGGCATTGAAGTCAAGAGTTTTGGAGCAGAGGAACACGATGAGACTTATCTGCTGAAGCAGCATCAGAGTGAGGGTGTCAGATGATGATTTGAGAAAATTGACAATTTACATTGTCTAGGGTTCCGCGAGTAAATTATAGGAAGATTGAGTCATAATTATAAGTTTTTGTAAAAAAAAAAGCAATATAATGGTAGATAACATTTGGTGTGAAAGGAAACAGGGACAAACACTTAATTTTTATTTATTTTTTTGCAAAGAAATATATTGATAAATGTTGATCAGAATTACATCCGCTTCTTTATTAAATTGGTAAAAACATTAGACTAGTAATACGGAACCGGATTTTAACCGGATCCGACAGAAGAAGAGGCACAGGCAGGCGCGTCAGTAAATTGGAGTTATTTCAATACTTGGATACGCATAAATCACTTTACTCTTGTTTCTGTCTCAAACTTTTATTCACAATAGAAGATCCACCTTTCTCTGACTCTCTCCTTCGCTTCTTCATCTTCCTTCATCTCAGCTGCTTTCACTTCCAATGTCCGATTAAAGAAGAGAAACTAGAATCCTCACCTAAATGCTGTGTACTATCTTCAGTTAGTCGCGATAATTGAAGAAGCAGCAGTAATCTGCTGTTTTTGTAGGGTTACTTTGCCAATTTCCTAATTATAGGTATCTTCTTTGTCCTAGCCTTTTCTTTCTCTTTTTTTGATCAGTCAAAATTCAGCAATAAAAAGAGAAAAACTTTCTCTTGTTTGCTGTTTGTAACGTATGCAAGATGGGCTTTTTAAATGGGTGTCTCGAAAGATTCGTGCTTTCCTTGTAAATATTGCCAGAATCCTTTGGGTATTCTTTCTCTACTGGGTTATACTCTTAGAACTTAGATCTTACTCTTAGACGCATTGATAATCTCCAGTGTTTGATATATGTGTTGGCCTCTTGTTCCAGAGATCTAATTGATTTTAGCAATGTTGTCTTTTAGTTGCGAAATCAAATTTTATTGTTTCTGTTCGAGATTTTGAAAATTTACCGGATCTTTTTGTCTATATCAGCTGTCTCTTTGTTTCCCTCTCGGTAGCCAAAAAAAAAGCACCACTGGATTTCTCATGTAAGATCCAACATCGCCTTTCGTTTTCAGGATTTGACTTGGCAAAATAGAAATAGTTGTAATTTATTCGGTACTCCAATAGATTTTTTTGTTCGTAATTTGAAACTGTAAATAGAGACTGTTCTTGTTTCATATTTTCAGCTAATGATATGCAATTTGTTTTGGTATTGGTGTTATGTAGATTAATTGATAACAAGATCAAAGCGGGAACAAGTCAATGGATAAAGCACCTTCGCAAGAGTGTCCATATCCAGGATGTTTTTTCTGTGTAATGAAAGAAGGAAACCCGAGCAAACGAAGATCTTGCATTCTCAAATTCTTTCGAGACCTTCCTTCTCAAGACGACGATGGTCAAGTTCTTCCCATTAGTGGTCTGTGGAACACAGCAATGGCACACCCGAATGATCCCGAGTTCATCGAGCTCGGTATCTTTGAGTGTATGTCCGCTTTGATATGGAAAGGACTTAAAAACCGGCGTTGGCTATCACATGATCAGAACATATACATTCCTTATTACGCTGCTCACATTATCGGTTCTTACACTATGAACATGGAAGAATTTGCAGAGAGAGCTGTGGAAGCTGGGGTGATTCCTCCACTTGTTGAGCTTTTAAGAGGTAGGCTTACTTGGGTTGAACAGAGAGTGGCGGTTCGTGCTTTAGGGCATTTAGCTACTTACCCGAGCACTTTTCCTGCTGTTGCAAACCACGGAGAGATCCTCGAACTCGCTATACAATTGGCGATGAGTTCCTTGGAGATAGTTTATTCTCATTTTTACCAGTATCCGGATAGAAGGTTGAGTTACCATTGCGATCTGCTGACACGAGGCATGGGAGGTGTTGAGATGGAGTCAAGAAAAGCAGAGGAATGGGCAAGCCAGTTGCAGTGCTGGTCTCTTCAGCTCATAAACTGTTTCGCCTTTAAACCCGAGTTTCTTCCCACTTTATGCAAACCTGAGTTTCTGGTGAATCTTCCGGTTATGTGGGGTGGGCTTGTGAATGAGAACTCGCCCGCTGGTATCGGTTTGCTGAGAACAATCTGTCAGCATAAACTCGGTCGTGGACCTGTCTCTTCATGTTCGGGAATGATCGAGGCGTTGTGTAATATCGCTCGTTCTTCTGATGATTGGCAGTATATGGCGATCGAATGTCTTCTTTGGTTGCTCCAAGATCCGAATACGTCTCATAAAGTAATCGACAAAGCGGTCCCAACGCTTGTGGATCTAGCCGAGATCACAAACTTGGGCGACCACAAGAAGCTGGGAGATTCCATTGTAAGTGTTCTTCAAGAATGCAGCACCATGGGTAACCGTTCAAGGGAATTGATCGAAGAGACGGTAAATTCTCGACAGAGACTGAAATGGGAGAAGAGTATGCCTAAAGAGGATCTTCACATCAAACAAGCAGCAGCTTTAGTGGTCAAACTCGAAGGGAACTCTCTCTTTTCATCAGGAGACATTGCGGGTGCATCGGAAAAGTACTCGGAAGCTTTGTCTTTATGTCCAATGAGGTCGAAGAAGGAGAGAGTTGTGCTGTACAGCAATAGAGCTCAGTGTCATCTCTTGCTTCAACAGCCTCTAGTTGCTATTAGCGACGCCACACGAGCGCTTTGCTTGCACAATCCTGTAAACAGGCATGCTAAGAGTCTTTGGAGAAGAGCTCAGGCTTATGATATGTTAGGTTTAGCTAAAGAGAGTTTGTTAGATGCGATTCTGTTCATCAACGAATGTTCTCAGTCGAATGATCCTGATCTCTCCATGAGACAGAACAAGGTTCCTGATTACGCAGAGAGGTTGGTGAAAAAGCAGATGCGAGCGGCTTGGTTGTTTAAAGAAGCAGCATTGAAGCATGGAGGTGTGCATAGGAAAGGCGAAGAGAGGGAAGTTTATGGAAATGAAACGGATGATTCGGAATGGGAAACTGCGAGTGAGAGCGATATTGGAGATGACGGAAGGGATCATATGGGACTTGATGATGAGGAGGTGGAGGAGGAGGAGGAAGTGGAAGGCCATGGAGAGAAGTGGAAGAACAGGAATAAATCGAGTGATAAAAATGAGAAAACTTCTGCTAAAGGTGAGATTTTTTTTGCTGGGTTTACTTGCTTGATTATGATCAACCCATTGTCTGATATCAATTTAGTTAATAGTTTTTTGGTGCCAATATCTATGGATTTACTCAGGTATGAGGCATGGATACAGCATAAAGCTAGCAGAATGAGGAAATGTAAAGAAGACCTTAAAAAAATGGACAGAACAAGGTCCTCACAAGAGGTTGAGAAGAAATAAAATGTGTATGCGTGGGGTTTTTTTAGTCTTTTCACAAGCAAGAAACTTGCTTCATGGAAATCGTAAGTTCTCTTTTCCTTGTGGTGAATTTTATCCATTTTGAAGGAGTAAGATGAAAGGAGCAATTGATTTGTTTTTTTTTTTTTTGGTCAACAAAAAAAAAATTACATTTTTGTTTTTCAGTGATTTTATTTATTTTTGTTTTGGTGTGTGTGTAACTAAGAATTATTCAAGAGAATATGTGTTCCAATTTGTATAAATTACATTCTCTCTTGTATAAAGAAATGATTTTAGGATTTTGTGATTGGGAGATAGTAGATTTTTTTTTGTTTTTTGCCAATTTTAGATGAAAAAAGCACGTTTTTCTAACTTTAAACATTTAAACTGTATATCCGCTCGTTGATGATATATAAGTACAAGAAAATTTGAAAAATGGAAGATCATTCAATCCACGATGGATGACACGATAGTGAAATTTGATTGGAGCAAAGAGGATCAAAATGTTGGATGAAATTTAGTTTTTATAAAAACAAGATCTAATTCAAAGAAAAACTCGAATGAATTGTTGCAATAAAACGAGAAAACTAGAGATCAATGACCAAAGAAAACGAAGAACACTCACTAATCAGATAAGTTGCAGGACTGAATCACAACTGTATTCTTGAAGACAATTAAACGATGATGTTGTTTTTAAGCATGGTCATGACCGAGAAGGGCGAGCAGCATATCCTTGTAGTCACCAGAAGTGTCATTAGCAATGGCTCGATCAAGAGGAACGCTGTTCCTACGTAAGTATTCCTCTTTGATCCGCTCCATGTCGACCTCTGCTCGTGTAGTGACCACTCTAGTGAGTGCCCACTCGTCTGTTCCCACCTTATTGATAGCTCGACGTAGAACCTTCTCAAAGTACTTCTCTGGATATGTCAAACACTTGATCACAGTTTTGAGTATTTGAACATATTCATTTTCCGAATCTTCTTTTAAGTACTTGTTAATGGAACTTCCAAACTTGTCCTTGAAGTGATTGAGAGTTGCCCCAATCTGAGCTTTGCTCCTTGTTGTGAAGATTCTGATGAGATCTTCATCAGTGTAAGCCTTCTCAGTAATCTTCTTGTGAAGTGTCTTAGCTTCCGAAGTAGCGAGCTTCACGTTGACCTCATCAGCATTTCCATCGTACCTAAAGGTGCTCACAAGAGGAACCAGTAGCTGCATTTTCAAAAGTTGTCAAATCAAAACAACAACAAATAATTAGAAACTTCTCTCTTTGTTCTTGAATCTTGACAGTTATTATAGAGATGGAAAAGCTCGGGAAAATATTTAAATTTATAAATACCTTTCGGATATCTCCAGATGTGTGGTATGCGACATCCTCCTCGAGAGAGGTCTTGTAGCGAGCTTGGTATGCTTGTTTGGCCTTGAAAAAATCAAGGGCAGGTCTAGTACAAGCGATTTCAACAAGAACCCAATTGTTTTTAGTGAACATTTTTGTAGATTCCTTAGCCAAATATGCATCTCTCTCTACTGGCTCCAGAGTCCACAACATTACAGCTCTCTGTTTTCAAACAAAAAATACTATACTCAGACCAAAAGAAGACAAACGCATATAGAGATTTTATTTCCTTTTGACAAACCTCAAAGTCACCGGATAGCTCTTTGTCTAATTCCTTGAGAAGATCCTTATTGTAGTTAGCCGCATAAACAGCACGGATGAAACTGCGTTGCATTGCATTTCTATGAGCCAAGATTGATATGATCATCCCTTCGTTGGTTCCCCATCCTACACACACAAAAAAAAAAGTTAGGAAACTCTCACCAAATGTCCAAGGATGTAAGACACTGCGGAAATTAACTTCTCACTTATGTTTTGTCCTTGGTCTTGTGAGAGATAATTAAATAACAATATATGAAGACGAGTAAAATTATTAATTTTAAATGTAGCCTAAAATATCTATGGACAAAAAAATCATGATGAGTAAAATTATTATTTAAATTAATGTAAATTTTCAAGAGATAATATCTATTATTTTTTTTTTAAAAAAATTGTTTATGTTGACAAAAAAAAATCTATTAAAAATTATTTCATGGTCAGTTACAAACTGGACGGTTACAAAACACTTTAGTTTTCCAGACATTTTACTAATGTTTATTGGCTCTGCACCATAAACATGTTTCAAATGTTTGACTGGTTGATAAACCAAAATAAATATTTTATGGTTAGCGATCAAATCCGATAATAATTTGTACGAATGCGTGACAAACCGAAATTAGAACTTTGTTCATCTCTACATCTAAGTTGCAGAATCTAAAATTAAGCATCGAGGTTGTTGTCCAGTTAACTAAAAGCAACATATAAGTTGAGAATTTGAATCTGAATGCAAATATTTACTAAAAGAACAAAAAAAATTTTTGTTGGAGGTAACATATCAGAGAGTTTGGATGCTTTAATTGCATATCGCAAATCATTAAAAGATCAAAATACTTTAAGTAAATCACATAGTATGTATAGGTAAAACCACAATTTTGCATTGTAACCCAAAAAAATCAAGAACTCATACATGCGCTAGAATCGTGAAATCGAGATTTGCATAAGATTTGATACGTTTGAAAAACAAAAGAAAAAGAGCTTAAACCTATAATCCATTTCTTAGGAAACATATATGCATAATATCAACCAAACTATAGCTAGATCTGTAGATCATCAGATATATAACAAAAGTAAACGATCAAACTAATAATATATATTTTAAAAAAAAAAAAAAAATGCAAAGGATTGAGTCTAGTCTTAATTTTCAAGGAAGGGAGATAAGAGAGAAGAGTGAAAACCTTTAAAAGCCTTGTGGAGCTGCTCGGAGTCTTCTTCGGGAAGAGGAACATTTGCAGGAACTTTGAGAGACGCCATCCTCCTCCGACCTCTGAATTATTTCTCTAAACTGTGGAACGAGTATCATGCACATTGTATATTATATACTGGAATAAGATACCTTTTTATTAGTTGGCAAAAAAAAAAAGTTAACCTTTTTATTAATTAAAAAAAAACTTAGCAATTTAAGGAAATCAGTAAAAGGCAAGTTTTTTTTTTTTTTTTTATTAATACAGGCTGTATAATGCACTGGGTAAAAAGGTTAATAAACATAAATGGGGATAATTATCATATTTTTGGGATGTTAAAAAAGTATCCTATTTTTTCATAAACTATTAGATGGACTAAAAACAATTTGATTCTAGGATTAAATAATTATCGACTTTTTCCATAAATTAATTATTTAATTTACAGAGTAAATTATTAAATATGCATTTATATTTTAAAGATATTTAAGGAAAAAATATGCAGAGCTATATTTAAATATTTATATATTTAAATATGCCACATGATTTTCACTATTTTCTGTTTAACTAAACAAAGACAAATATTACATATTCTTAGTTTGATAAATTCTAAGAAGAAGGATGAGAGAATGAAAATTCTTTTGTGAGTTTAAAGATTATAAACCAAAAAATTCAAAGGTTGTTTCATGATAAGATTAACTGTAGAAATTAAACAAAATAAAAACAAAAGTAACTGAAAACACTCATATATCATTCAACATTAGTACCAGAGGTTGCATGCAAGACCAATCACAAGTGTTTTTTTTTACACAAACTGATAAGATTTTGCTCCTTTTTTTTATCTTGCAAATATTGTTTCAACTTTCAAGTTCAGGCATGGTCATGTCCGAGAAGAGCGAGAAGAATATCCTGATAGTCACCATGAGTGTCTTTGCCAATGGCTCGGTCAAGTAGGACACTGTTCCTGCGTAGGTATTCCTCTTTGATCCGTTCCATGTCGAACTCAGCTCTGGTAGTGACCACTCAAGTAAGTCCCCACTCGTCTGTTCCCACTTTGTTGATGGCTTGACGTAGAACTTTCTCAAAGTATTTCTCTGGACGTGTCAAGGATTTGATCACGGCTTTAAGTAGTTGAACGTATTCATTTTCCGAATCCTCATTTAGGTATTTTGTAATGGAAGTTCCGAACTTGTTTTTGAAGTGATTGAGTGTTGCGCTGATTTGAGCTTTGCTCCTTGTTGTCAAGATTCTGATGAGATCTCCATCATTGCAATCCTTCGCCTCGATCTTCTCGTGAAGTATCTTAGCCTCAGACTTAGCTAGAATCATGTTCACTTCATCTCCATCGTATCTGAAGGTGCTCACAAGAGGAACCAAGAGCTGCATAAACAACAACATATGTTACAATCTTATATGCATTCTTGACATAGTTTATGAACTATAATTTCGTTAGGAATCTTTCATCGATATAATAAGAGTCTTCATCTAGTATTTTTAAGATATAAACCTTTCGATTTCTTTTTTTTTTTTTCTAGGTTTTGACTTTTGAGATGTAAACTCATAACTTTTCGGACTATGCTTGCTTGGCCTTGAAAAAGTCAAGGGCAGGTCTAGTACAAGCGATTTCAACTAGAACCCAATTGTTTTTAGTGAACATTTTTGTCGATTCCTTAGCCAAATACGCATCTCTCTCCGCTGGTTGAAGAGTCCACAACATCACAGCTCGCTGTATTTGATTTTCAAACAAAACATATAGAGTTTAATACTTAATAGTAATATACCACAAGAAAACAATATATAAAGAATTTGACTCATCAACGAACCTCGAAGTCACCTGATAGCTCTTTCTTTAATTCCTTGAAAAGATCCTTATTGTAGTTAGCAGCATAAACGTCTCGGATGAAGCTGCGTTGTTTGGCATTTTTATGAGCCAAAATTGATATGATCATCTTCTCGTCGGTTCCTATCCTTAATTGGACAACCACAACATAATTAAAAGGCATGTTACCAAATCTCCAAGGAATAGAAGAAATATTACTTTCTTTCTTCCTATTAAAAACATATACATATATATGTATATATATGATACGATATTATCAATATCATTTGAGACTTGCAAAGGGATAACAATTTACTACTGGTAGAAATAGAGACAGTACCAGGTTTGAAAAAATTAGAAGAATTATACACTTTTAATTTGTCAGGTTGAAATTATAATTAGGAAATAATAGGTAAAATGACTTGGCAATTTAGTTAAATTAATAAAAACGAAAAAAAGACAGCAGGCAGACAACGGTTTTAATTAATTAAAAAATGGGGTTGAATAGTAATTAAGTTATATAAAATACATTTCAAATGAAGTAGTAAGCATAGATTAATTGTTTATAAAAAAGTATTAAGCATAGAATGGGTCAGAAACTTATGATTTAGATTGCGAATGACATGTTTGGGTTTATTCTTTTTTTTTTGAACTTGACACGTTTGGGTTATAAAAAGTATCTCATTCAAGGATAAATTATAAATGTTGAGCAATAAAAAAAAAACTTCTTAATTTTTAATACAAAACATATCAACTGATGTAGCAGAGTAGGTCAGACAATTAATTATGATTTTAGATTGTGAACGACACGTTTACTTGCCTCTGAACTTTATAAAGTATATTTGTTTTGACATAATGAAGAGAATATAATTCGAGGAATAATTCTGTTAGAGCTATGAAAAATAAATAGTGTGATAGTCAACACTGTGTCAAGTATAATTTTGTGATATCTTGTTTTTACTGGATATATTCGAAACTGTAAACTTTCAAAAAGGAATTCGTAGTTATATTTCTGTAGAATCGAAATTTATGGCAATGTCCATGAGTTAAAATTATATTTATAGGATTAAAAAAAGTTATTTGTAGGAATGTTCTAGCCTTCAGGGACAAAACAAGATTTTCATGGCTTTATGTCATTAGTTTCTTGTTTAACTCCAAGAAACGCAGGGGTCACGTGGTTGGTGCTAAGCTAAACGTGAAAGGAGCAGTTGTTTTGTTTGGCAACCAAATACTGAAAATCTATATAAAATTTACATATAAACGTAACGTCATATACTCGTAACAACCTAATTTTTTCCGTCAAATCATTGCATTAAATTAAGAGATTTTATACTAAAAAAAGGGTACAACCAAATCATAGATAAATTCTCTAAGTAATATTTTTAATCACAGTATCATAGTAAATAAGAAGACCGAGTCACGGACAAGAGACTGATGGCCTAAAATAGAGACAATTGCTAAAATACTACTGAATTTCAAAAGTATTGCTGAAATACTCTTCTGACATTTGTATTTGTATTTTTTTTTTTTTTATTAAGTTAAAGTATAAAATGACCAAAACAATATATGAGTTGATAAAAATTACGACCCATACCACGACCCATCGGGTATGGGTCTAGAGATCCACCCGGTTTAGATATTTTTTTTTTGTTTTAAAAAATCAGAGGGACCCACCACTCTTCCCTCTCCCCCCCTCTCCCCCCTCTTCCCCCGTCGAACCCGTTTTCCTCTCCTCCTCCCTCACCTCGTTTCTTCCCCAATCTTCGGCCATTTCTTCATTTTTTTGTTGAAAACTTCGATTCTCAACCAAATTGAGTCTTCCAATTTGGTGAATCTATAAATCTCTAACCCTAAATGGCTCCTCCAAGAAAACGCAAATCTCCAGCCAAAGGGAAAGTCGGAAAAGGGGGAAAGAGGAGAAAGACTAGTCGGAATTACGAAGGCCCGCAAGGTGTTAGTCCCCCACGAGAGTTGCGGATGGTAATTTGGAAGCCTCCACATTTGCGTGAACCCTCCTCTCCTCCACCGTCACCTTCGCCTCCACCTCCACAATCGCCGGCTCCATCTGCTAGTTCACCGCCTCCAAGTCCACATTCGCCGGATCCAACTCCAAGTTCGCTGGATCCAACTCCAAGTTCCCCGCAGCCAACTCCAAGTTCGCCGGCTCCACCTACTCATTCGCCGCCTCCACCTCCACCTCCTCATTCGCCGCCTCCACCTCCACCTCCACATTCACCGGCTCCACCTCCACAATCTCCTTCTCCACTTCCACAATCGCCTTCTCCACCTCCACATTGGCCGCCTCCACCTTCAGCAAATCCGATTGAAGTGGGTGCCTCGTCTTCGCGGGTTCCTATGTCAGAGGTAAACCCTTAACATTTTTGGTATGATTTTGTTCTTGAATTGAAGAAATTGGTTGATGTTGGTAAGCATATTACTAAGTATTAATGTGTAGTGGTATGTTATATAAAAGAGTATTACTAATTATTCATTTGTAGTTGACAACCAATTCGCAATTTTGAATTGCAAGTTAGTTAACGTTAATATACAACTGAGTATTAACAGATATTAGTGTATGTGATTGTACAACTAGATTTCACTAGATACAACTATACCTTAGTGTGAAACTGAATGTCAAAAGATAAAACTAAATATAAATGTATAACTGAGTATCAGTTAATACGAATACATGTTATAGTACAACTGAGTATTGTTTTATACGACTGAGTATTGTTTGATACAACTGAGTATTGATATATACAACTAAACGTTAAAAATGTGTATTGATTGCAGATTACTGTGCCGTGTCCTCCGGGGAACTTATACTTCAAAAACACGGACTATGCTACAATCTGCAAGATAGCATCGAAGTGTGAAGATTTCAAAACACTGAACGAGATTGCGGCTCTAAAGGATGGACAAGAAGCGGATTGGTTTGCTAATCATCCCCAGTTCCAGCATATATGGCATAGAGAGAGGTCCCCAAACCATAAACTAATGGGAATGTGGATGCTTCTCCTACGCACAGTCCCCATGGAGAAGACAAAAATTGCTTGGTTTGCCGTTAATGGTGTGCCGGTCCGGTATTCTCTGAAAGAGCATGCATTGATTAGTGGATTAGATTGCCACGCTTATCCTCCTCATAAGGAAACACTCGGGGACTTGAGATTTGTGAAGCGCCATTTTAAAAAAACCAAGGATATTACGGTTAGTGAAGTGAGGGTGAAGATGAAAAAAATGGCCGGAAATGGAGAGCGACTGAAAATGGCGGTGCTTTTGTTCTTAGCAACTGTCATCAAAGGATCAAAAAGGTATGGCTTTATTGATCCTTTTATTCTTCGAATTGTGGATGATCTAAAAGTGTGTAGCAAGTTTCCGTGGGGGCGATACACGTTTGATGATTGTATCGAAGAGATTTTCCACATGATGGATTACTTCAAGGGTTCTGCTAGATCCACATGGTGTTTTCCGGGATTTATCATTCCGTTGGAGGTAATTCTCAATCATGTAGTTATTTTATTAAACATAGTGATACCAAGTTATACGCAATTATATTACTGAACATAGTGATACCAAGTTAGACTAATAAATTACTTGCAGCTTTTGGCATGTGAGTGCATTCCACAATTGGGACAGAAATTTCGTGATGATGTCCCCAATGCTGACCCTGGATGTCCGCGAATGTGCAAGCGGAAATGGCGAACACAAAGGAGTGGTGGTTATCTTAAAGGGTTTCCGTTGGAAGAGATCAACGAAACACTTGGAGCAACAGAGGTACATAGTGACCCTTCTTACTTGGGGTCGTCCTCGTTTGGTGACATAATCTGGAGGTATGACAACCAATTCGCGTATATGGTCGGGAACTGTCCATTTAGACATATGAGGAACAGGATATATCGTTCTGTAATAAGCCAAAGCCCAGTTCGACATCCAATAATACTTGGAACACAAATCCTGTATTTCCATTTCAGTGTACCTATTCTTTCTCGCTTCTGCTAGGGCAGCTATTGCATGGACACACGGGTACTTATCAAGATCGAAGCGCTTGCATGTGCAAGTTTTCATTTTCAGATCAACCAAGTGACTATTACCATCTTCTCCACGAACGTCTAATTCAAGGAAGAAACTGTTTAGCACTGTAACCTTCAACTTGTCTGCCTCAGCGCACAAAGGGTGCAGCATTTTCTCAATGAAAGGTACCAAAATCCCATCCTTGGTAGAATTCTGTCGGTACTTATTGAACCACTCAGCTACCTTTGTTACAATGACATCAATCATCGGCAGAAGAGAATATTTCCTTGCTTCTCTCAATACATTGTTAATAGACTCACATGCATTGTTTGTGTAGATGTTGTATCTATCTCCCGGAAAATAACATCTCGCCCACTTCCAAGTTTCTTTACAACTTTTATCAAGATACTCCCCGGCCGCAGGATACCTTTTTACAAAATCACTGTATCGTTTCTCAAACTCAGACACTGTGTACACTTCCGCCATTGCCCTGAAAGATTTCGCAAGTGCTTCTTTGTTAACATACGAGCAGCTTCCCTTCACATTCTGAGATAAATGATAGGTGCAATATCCATGTAAAGCTAGCGGGTACACCTCAGCTATTGATTTGATGAGACTCATATGTCTATCCGTCACGAACACTAGATCACCACTATCCGGTACTACTGATTTCAACTTACTGAAAAACCAAGTAAGGCTTAAATCATTCTCACCGTCAACAACACCAAAAGCGATCGGATAGTGGTGATGATCCGGATCTTGTGCGGTCGCAACTATTAGTTTTCCACCGAACATATTCTTAAGGTGAGTACCATCAACAACAATCACTTTCCTCATGGCTGAAAATCCTTCAATACTTGCTCCCAAAGTGAAGAATAAGTACTTAAACTTTTTATCTTCATCCAATTCCACATACGTAACAGTACCTGGGTTCAGCTTCTCCAACATGTACATATAAGAAAACAACATCTTATAACTATCCTGTGGAGAACCACGTACCTCTTCACAAGCTTTGTTTTTCCCTCTCCACGCAGTAGTGTGTGATACTTTCACGCCTAATTTTCCTTGCACCAAATCAATGATATTCTTCGTATTTGGTGTATCAAGACTTCCTGGAAAATCATCATGCAAAACGGAAGCAACTAACCGTGAAGTTCCACATCTTCTCTTTGAATTTGTACTTGAAGTTGCACGAGAACACGTATGAATGTTGTTGTACTTTCTGATTGAAAACCGAGTTGAATCCTTATGCCTCGCAGCCCGTAAATACCACTTACAACCTTTCTCTGCTCCACAACATTTCACCACATACCGCATTCTATCGCTATTCACAATACTATACTGAAAACAGTTCAAATGTCCAGCTTGTTCTACTAAATCTTGCACCTCTCCCTTGCTTTCAAATTCTTGTCCTACTTTCAGATTCATCCCATCTTCCCATTCTAGATTTGCAACCTCATCTCCTTCCACAGAAGGTGCAAACTCAGTAGCTTCATTAATAAACAAAGTATCCATCTCTCCTCTTTCTTCATCATGTAAAACAATAGCATTATGTTCTGATGGCTCACTTGCAGATTGATTCATGTTGTCGTAATCAAGTCGGTAATTTTCTTTCACACTAGAAACCATGTCTGAACCACTAGCAACAAATTGGCTTCCTACATCATCTCTGACCGGTTTGTCATAAGTCTGATTATTAGCAACTTCCACATGCAACACACTTTTTGCATGATCTTCATACAACTCCAAATAACACAAAACACCATCATCGTCGGAGATATAGATAGGTTTCTTGGGATCCACTAAAAGTGGGATGTAACTAATTTTCATTGCAGTACTAACTTCGTCCACCCCTATCCTTTTGCATATATCTTCAACCAACAGCCGATAAGTGACTTCTCCACTTGCCTTTTTAATCAGAACAGCATGATGAATATCTTCTCTAGAAATCCATACAACATCAACTCCCTTCCTTATATAATTTCCCGCATAATCAAAGTGCACCAGAGTCCGTTGTTTATTATTCATTATACCCTGAAAATAACAATATACAACATTACATTAATAGTTGTACTCAATTGATTTTCATAAAAGTCAAAATTACACTTAGTTATATTCAGTTATATAAGTTATACATCTTAGTTATACTCGGTTATACTCAGTTGTATTCGTTACAAATAATAAGTGGTTATACTCAGTTGTATGCGTTTAGACATAGTTGTACTTATTTGCATACTCAGTAATATTTTTTATACACACAATATCGACCTACATTTCAACATTACATTCAATAACCTAGAAACATAATAGTATTCCTATTTACAATTGTATTTTTTTAGTTATTCACAAAATCGAGCTACATCTTCTAATAACCCATAAACATAGTTGTATCCAGTTGTTCGCAGTTGCATTTTCTCTAATATATACAAAAAGAGCTGTATTTCACCATTCCCGTCACTAATCCACAAATGGACATGTAGATAAGTTACATTACCTTCGACACAGACCAGATATAGACCCTTCGCTCAAATCCTCTTCAAAAAAACGAAACTAAGAACAATCACCTTCAAGCTTTAAGCGCCACTTATTATGTGCTCTCTTTCTCTCACTTGCAGCTTTATTTTAGAAAAAATTCGTTCAGAATGGAAGAAGATGTTGACTAATGTGCTTCAACTTCATTTCTTCTCGTGAGTGTGGTGAAGAAAAATTAAAACAAGTAGATTTGGTGGTTGAGTCGCAATGGAGGAGGAAGAAGAGAAGATTTAATTTTGTGGGGCCCACGACACCAACACTCGATTACACACGGACCACTCCTCTTCCTCACGTGCGACATTTTAAAAAAAATAAAATAATAAACAACAAAACAGCACGTGAAGGGGGAGGGTAAAATTAAAATTTTTTTGGTAGGACCCACCTCAAGAGTATTTTTGAAATGAAAGGACTGTTTTAGCAATTCTCTTCATCTTTTGGAGTATTTCAGAAATGGACTCCCTAAAATAAGAAGACCGAGTCACGGACAAGAGACTGATGGCCTAAAATCAAAAAAGAAAAGTACGACTCTGCTGGGGATCGAACCCAGAATCTCTGGTTTCGTAGACCAGCGCCTTATCCATTGGGCCACAGAGTCTTATTGCAACCTATCTGGTTTGCTAGAATATAGAATTAGAAAATGAAGTTTCTGAGCTATGCCGTTACATTGACGATACTAAGTCACTTGTATGTAGGAGATTATGTGAGAACTCCAATTGTCTTCTTCACCTTCTATTTTTATTTATGGAAGACTTCTGGAATTTTTCTTTTTATTTTTTGCGAATATTAAAACAAAACTAACAACTTTGCAATTTTGAAAATTTATTTTCAAATTGATATTTCTATGTTGAATTCTTACAGAAATTCAAAATGTGGACCTAAAAGCATACCGAATTGAATAGTCTATTTGTATACCGGAAAAGATGGAAAAAAAAACAAAATGTAACAAAATCTAGATAGATTGAACAAACTTGAACGATATATCTTACAGAAAAGAAAAGATGAAACTTTGTGATAAGAGAAGAATCGAATTCATGAAAACGACGTTCATGACCTGAAAATCACCAGCAACTTAGGTACGTCCCGCATAAACTCATGATCCGTGGCTAACTCAACTCAGTTTCCATAGAGTCTGCAAAAGACAGAAAGGAAAAAGAGACAACCTTTGTAGCATTGTTCTTAATTTCTTATGGAAGATGAAAATTATTGTCTTTTGAGAAAATAAGAGAAATGCGCGATTCCTACATAGCTTAAACCATGGTTATCTTCAAACAGTAGCTGAAGTTTTCTCTGCCAGTTTCTGTAGCTTCTCAGGACGAGGATCTTCGGCTTTGTCTTCCTCATAAGCCGCAACATGAACTCCAAGAGCCGCACGACCTGACGGGTCAAGATTCTGTGACCAAGCTGCGTCCCATTCTACAGCTTTTGCTGTACTACATGCTACACTTGGACCTCCTGGTACAGTAGCTCTAGCAGCGCTCTACTTATTATATAATCCGAAAAATAGATCAGAGCAAAGATCAAGAAAATTCAGGCGAAGAGGTAATTACGCGGATGAAAATGATATAACCTTCGGGAAGAACTTTTCAAAGATGGTTCTGTAGTAGTAAGCTTCCTTTGTCACAGGTGTGTTATCAGGGAAGACAAAGCTTGCGTTTGTCAGCATTGTGTCGGAGACCTAACCAGGAGAGAAAGGAAAGCACCGCATTACTGAGCTGTGACTTAAGAAGAATCTTCCTATGAATTAAAAGAGACATCTTATTACATGTTTGTTTGCATGATCTTTCAGACCATCAATCCAGCTGTATCCAACTCCATCACTGAACTGTTCTTTCTGCCTGTATAGAATGTGCTACATTTTACCAAAAAGATGAGAACTTATTAGCAAAGCTGGATATTTTCTTCATATTGCAGGGAGCACAAAGTTTATGTTAGAAAACCTTTGGTAGATAAGGATTTTTCTCATCGTCAAAGGCATTGCGTAACACCCATTTTTCGATCCTTCCGATGTCAGGTCTGATCTGCATTGTAGTTTAGACCAGATTTATCATCAAATTTGTAACTTGGGATTATAAACCAAAGCCATGAAAGAATCAATTGATTCTAGAATGTTCCAAAAGCAGTGTTATATATTAAAGATACGGATCGAAATCACTCTTTCGATGTGTGCGTAAAAGGAAACGATGAGAAAGATGCCACCTACCATCTTCCACTCTGGATCGATGCTCATCGCGACATCTATAAATTCTTTATCGAGGAAAGGTACACGAGCCTCAACACCCCATGCAGAAGTTGATTTGTTAGCCCTCAAGCAATCATATTGATGAAGAGCTTTGATCTGTAAACAAATCCGCACAGAAACAAGGTTCAGAAGTTACAAAAGGCAGAGTAGCACGAGAATTTCTGGTCTACAGGCGTTACCTTTCGGCATGTTTCCTCGTGAAATTCTTTCTTGTTGGGTGCTTTATGGAAGTACAAATATCCTCCAAAGATTTCATCAGAACCTTCCCCAGAGAGAACCATCTTTACACCAAGTGATTTGATTTTTCTCGACATTAGAAACATCGGAGTGCTGGCTCTTATAGTAGTCACGTCATAGGTCTCAACATGGTATATAACTTCTTCTATGGCATCTATCCCTTCCTGATATTATCATTCGAGGAAAAGATAAGCAATCAACCGAAGAAACAAAATTTTAACACTCAATACTTTCGTAGATGCAAAAAGAAAAAATATACCTGAACGGTAAAGTGTAACTCGTGGTGGCGAGTTCCTAGATAGTCAGCGACTTCTTTACCAGCTTTAAGATCCGGGGATCCCTGAAAAGAAAGCAAAGGTAAATAACAAATTTTGATGACCGTAGAAAGCTATAGGTGAAAACATTTTTGAGTAATCAGGTAAGCCTTTAAGACCTTCAAACCAATACAAAACGTGTGCAACTTCGAACCCCACTGACGAGCAGCATCTGATTTTTCCAAATGGCGTAAAGTCACTGAAGCAACAAGGGATGAGTCTAATCCTCCAGAGAGAAGGACACCAAAAGGCACATCGGTCATTAGTCTCTTTATAACAGCCTGCAAGTCAACGATATGATCACCATTCATACTTCGAAGACCTCATCATCAATTAACAAAGAAAGTATGCACCTTGAGTAACTACACAAACAATGGAAATTGGAATTTGAGAACTTGAGGAGGATAGAGCTCCAGAATTTACCTTCTCGAAAGTATTGCGCACTGCCAAGGGATCATATACGGTTGAAGGAACCAGCTCAGAGAACCATGGGGGGTTGTACCACCTCCTAAGACCACCTACAAGAAATGTTTGTTCCATGAAACCACACAGACAAAATGCCACACAAACCCACTAAAAGTGACACGATAAGCCAAGAAACATCATGAAATTTCTATAAAATAGATGTGATGTGATACGAGATGCAAACCTTGTTTACTCGAATAGATGTGGCCTGGTGGGAAAGACATAAACTGTTCACAATCATCACTAAGTGCTTTCATCTCAGAAGCAAACCAGACAGAACCTGTGGAAGATTATTACCAAAGAGTAAACCAGTAACCAGTGAAAAGGGTTGCAAACGAGACAAGACACCAATACACTTCAGTTGATTGAGGTGAATTTCTTAGAGAAATGTGAACGCACCATCGAGACCCCACCCGATGTAGAGTGGGGTGATACCAATCGCATCCCTTGCAGCAATAAAACTTTTGTCCCGAGTATCAAGGAGGACAAATGCAAACATGCCATCCAACATGTCGACAAATTCCTCTCCATGTTCTTCATACTGCAATTATATTAAGAAACTATAAATCACACAGATAAAACAGAATGTAAACAATCGAACAGAGTCTAAACACAATAACTATTCAACTACCATTAGGTAACATATATCTAGGTGACTTACTTACACTTACATTTACATAAGAATGCAGAAAACACACATCATCAATCTAGGGAAACCCTGAAGTCATGAACACCTCGCAATTAATGGTACTTACAAGATGGGCAATCACTTCACAATCACTCCCAGTACGGAACTGGTGAGACTTCAGATTTTCACGCAAATCCTTGTGGTTGTATATCTCTCCATTGACCTGAAAGCAAGTAAAGCGTCCAAACAAAAATAACCCTTAATCATGTGAATCCTCATAAAGTTCGAGGTTTGACTTTTTGTGATATATGTGATCATTTGAGGAATTGAGATTAGGACACAAGCCAATGTACCGTGACAACGATGGTCTTGTCTTCGTTGTAGAGCGGTTGGTCTCCAGAAGTGGGATCAACGATGGCTAAACGCTCGTGAGCCAAGTAACAATCCTCATAACAATGGAGCCCGCTCCAGTCAGGACCTCTATGCCTCAATCTACATAACAATTATAACAGATTTGAACCATTCAATCAATTTTAACAAGAAAGTTGGAATTTTCTCTCCCGAAACAAAACCCAGAAACTTTTAGAACATTGCGCAGGCCAAGGAGATCGAGAAAACAAAAACAAATGGAACTGAATGAGACACAGTAAACGGGAGGACTTGATTGAGAATACCTTCGAGAGAGTTCGATGATACGGGAACGTTTGGCTTGGGAGTTATCGACGCAGCCTAGAACAGCAAGAATCCCACACATGGTGGCGGCAATAAAGAACACAACGGCTTCTGAAAAATGGATGCTGAAAACTAAAAAGGTCATCTTTATAAGGTGGGTTTCGATTCAATCACAGCCGTCGATTCTGACAATTAATTTATTATTTTATTTCCAAAGACAAAAGATTCGGATTTTACTTTGCCCTAATTTTCCTTTGACTCGCTGAATCTCGGCAAAAGATTCTATCTCCACTGAATGGTATTGTCACGAGATTCACCGGATCCTCGAGAAGAAAAGGGGAATTGTTTGACGAGTAAGTGTTACCTTTACCATAGGATATACACTTACTAGGAAATAATATAATTTAGTTAACATTTGGGACGACTGTTTCATCAAAACTGCAAATGACGTCTTTATCGAATACTTTTGTTACGGTTTAACCAAACGGCTATGCAGGCCCGGCCCATGGTACAAGTAAAATAACCCATGAATTATGGTACAGGCCCGGCCCATGGTACAAGTAAAATAACCCATGAATTATGGTACATACTACATAGGCCAATATTATAAATCATATATATAATTAGCCACTTTTCTCATTAGCCTATCCACATTAAATAATAAATACTAAATTATATTTAAAATACCATTTAATATATATTAATTAATATGATTTTATTTTTATTTGGTATAGATTTTTAAATATTCAAACAAATTAACTAAATAAATATAAAAATTATAGTCAATTAAAAAACCAAAATATTATTAGATGTAAAGTATTTCACTTGCTTTGGAACAATATAATTTACCTCTTCATTCCACTTAGTTTGTGTTTCACTTGCTTTGGAACGCTACACAAACTTAGCTCAAAGATTGTGGTGCATCTCTTCCCAAGCTAGGGCTTATGACATCGACATTCTCCTGAAGCTGGTTCTTGGTCCCGTGGAACTTTGTCTTCGTGTCCTGTCTCTTGTTTCATCGTCTTCTCGTTTTATCTGGAATGATTTTTTCATCTTTTGCCAACGCAATCCCCAGTTCTGTGTGCTCTTCTCTTTGCTACTACTTAACTTTTCGTACTCTTGTTGAAGCTCATTGTAATCGTTCTGAAGCTCTGCCATCTTCTTCTTCACACTCTCCAGCTCTCCCTTAAGTGTCCTGATTTCATTATCTCTGGATATTCGTCTATCCTCACGACCTTCAGGGTTTTCTTCCTCGGTCTCCGGTTGCTTGTCTTGCATCATCATCCTCATCTTCACTTGTTCCGAGAAAAGCACCTGATTATTGATCTTGTTTATGGTGGAATTAGTCGCTTATATTACTCTTTGACTTCAAGAAGTGCTTACGGAATAAAATATTGCTCTATTGTCGCATACCTGGACGATAGTTCTCAGAGACAACCGTTCATTTTTTTGCAGCATGTAGACACGCATCAAGAGATAGTTTGTCACAGTTCATTGTTTTGCACAATCGTCTTCTATCATGCTCTGATAGTGAAGGATGAGTCTGAAACAAGGATGAAATAATTAGCTGTGAAAGATTTATTTTGGTTTGGAGATGAAATCTCAAGACGAAAGCTAGTACCTTGAGGAACATATCAATTGCTCTATAGAGGCCGTCATGGCATTTCCAAGCATTTTCCGGCAACGCTTCTATTAGAACCTGAAACTTGGTGATGGGGAGACATGGATCTTTTGCAATCTCGGCTAGGTAATTGTCCAACAGCTTTGTTATGACTGGCTTTCCTTGAACCTGTTGCTGTTGTTGTTGCTGCTCATGCATCAAGTAATACTCGAGAATCCTGTGAACCACGTCCACATTGTATATTGTGTATACCTCAGGTGAGCTGTGCATAAATCAACAAAGATTCTTTAGTTTAAGTACTTCATATGAAAGCTTACAGTTGCTTAAGAGTAGATTTTTCTCACCTGGCTCCTTTCTGTTGATCCTCAATTTTGAAGTTAGGAATCAGGAGGTCACCTACATTAGAATCTTCCAATGCCATACCGACCCGCTTCTCAAGATCAGATATTAAAGCTGGTGACGCAGAATACACAATCGCATTTTTCAGCAACCTTATCAGGAAATGGCAAGAAAATGCTCCAGATTGTGGAGGAAGAACGCTTACTAAGCTTTCGATAATTCCCTTTTGCCCTTGACATCCTAGACTGATTGTCTCTGTTCTTTCTCTGTCCACACTAAACTGCAACTCATTCTTTTCTGACCCGTGACCTATTATTCTTTCCAAACCGTCATCGATTAACGGCAACCAGTTCTCTGCGTACCTCATGATGATTCTACCTATAACATCTTGTTTGGCCCGTCTTGCTTTCACAGTTGTTATAACCCTCATGAAGTGATCAATTTGAAGGGTGGCTATATCATCGTATAAACATCTTTCTTTGCTATTTACATCTTCTGGTATGTTGTTGTTATCACTGCAGGCTTTCCAAGCAAGCAAGTCACAGCATCTCCTTACAATCTGGAGGTTTTTAGCCCATGGAGATAAGTTTGCACATGATCTCAGAACTGTGAGTGTATCTCTCCATGAGGCAAGTACTACAAAAGTGATGAAAGCATCTGTCTTGGAGATTAGATTCCCCTCTTCAAATTCTTCAGTCATGTACAAGTACTCCGATGCACATCTCAGTGGAGCTACGTTGAGAGGATTCAAGTCCAGAGGGAGACCGTAGCAGAATTTCAGAATGGTCTCAAATGTTTCTGCTCCACCTGGGAAGTTTTCCAGCTTGTGACGATATCCGTTCTCAGAAGCTGAAGGCTGTAGCTCAATATTGCTTATGTAACCACATTTGGAGATCAAATGAAACTGTTGAAGACAAAGAAAAAAGGTAAAGATTCAAGTTACTAGAATCCAAATTCTGATTTTACCATCTTAGTTGTCTAGAATGCAATTACCAGACTCATATGTATCTATATACACTTGAAGACTGTCAAGGTAACACATCTTTCTATTGTTTGATGGAGATGTGTGCATGGAATGTAATATCGTCGACTTGAATAGAAAGATCATTAGGGATTTGAGATTTGACATACCTACAGAGATGTACATTAGCCCATTAGCTAGCTACCGAAACTCCTACTTCTTCTTTTTTCTGCACTATGCTATGTATATTCAAAGCTTTACATACCAGGAACGGTCTTTCTTCTCGAAGCTGTTGGCTAATGTAACAACTCTATGTGGAACTACAATGCTTTTATTACAGATTTGATCAGTAGCAGTATCATCTTCTTCAGAGCTCTTCAGCTGGCCTGCAAATGCCGAATTCATTCCCCTTTGATCTGCAAAACAAAGAAAATAAGGTAATCTGGAAATACAAGTGTGATTATTTGCAAGAGAGAGAGATGAAATATAAACGTATCAAAGTGGGGACAAATATGAGAATAAATGTGAGAAGACAGTATGTGGCTCTTATATTGTATAGATTGAGAGAAACAGTTGTGTTGTACCTTTCGCTGTGGAATATTTGGATTGCATCATGCTTTTGATTGGAGGGACAGTATGTTTGTCATTAAATACTATCTGTCTGTCTGTGTCATTACCAAATCTACTGGTTTGATTAATCTTGATTGTATGTGTCATGACAGATGGTTCCCCTCAAGACTAAAAGCCAGAGTGTTTGAGTTATTACGAATCACAAGAATGACAAGAAGTTCAGACAATATAACACTAGTAGTAGTAAACTATACCAAAATTAAACACTAAGGCCATTATCAGTATAGGGTCATAGGAACCTTGGCATACTTTTATACTGCAACAACATTATGAGATCAGGTTCAATAAAAAAAATTATAACACAAAGCCAACAGTATATCTCCATCTTCTTTCTAGTTGTATGAAGAACAATTCCCAAATGCATCATGATGAAAGGCAATTCTCTAACAAAGCAGAAAACGATGTGTTAAAGACAAGAATCAAGTTCTGGCATGGCCAGGAACTATCAGGATGATGTAGTTGGTGTGGTGGATCTTTGGAGTGTAAATCACCTTGATACGGTTCTACACGGCGTCGTTTAAAGATATCACTATCGTCTTTCATTAACTGTGTGCATTAGTTGAATTTTCGATTAAATTACTTGATTTTGTGTGCATTAGAAGAAACTTTTAGACGTTTCCTTTCCTTCTTCTTGGAGTAAAGATGAGTGTGAAAATGCCTTTGCCAACAAATTAAGTAAATGTGCACATGATTACATTTTTAAAGTTGACCCAAAGACCAAAAATTGTTACACTTTTTTATTCTCTTATTACCATGAAAATTGTAAACATAAAAAATATTTTATCCTCATATATGATTATATGATTGCCGTGAAAATAAATAGAAATTGATTACTCTGATATATTTGACAAACTTTCTTTGATAAAATTGAGTAATATATTTACTTTAATAGAAATTAAGGTAAATACTCCTAAATGTAAGTAAAATTGTAATTTGCTAAAAAGTAGGGAAATTAATCAATGTAAAAGATATGGCTATATATATATATATATATTATTTTTGTTTATCAACAAAAGTTATAATTTTCGTGTTTGGCGGTTACTTTTGCAATCTAGTCCCATATAAACCTCAATCGTCTCGGTGAAGAGAGATCTTCGAGAGCGAAAAATGGCGACTGTGACACCTTTAGCTAAGTACAAGCTCGTCTTCCTTGGAGATCAATCCGTCGGCAAGACCAGCATCATCACTCGTTTCATGTACGACAAATTCGATACCACTTATCAGGTTTGTTAATTATCCATTCAAATCTATCTCAATCAATCGCGATCTACAGCTATTTTCAATTCTCTGTTCAATCAGAATGTGAATCTGTGATTCGCGTTCGTTTTGCTGTTCTTGTGTCTGGGAGATTTGGATCAGATTCAAAATTGTGCGACGAACTCAATGCGGATTTGATTAATAGGCCCTGGATTTCGTTGATTTTGTTTTTTTTTTTGTTTGTGCGAAAATTTGCAGGCTACTATTGGGATTGATTTTTTGTCAAAAACAATGTCCCTTGAGGATAGGACTCTTCGTCTGCAACTATGGTAAATCACCTTCTGCTATTCCTTTTTTCTGTTTGCAGAATTATTCAGTCAAACACGAGGCCTCTCCGAATGTTTCAAACGCAATTCATGCTTTTACCTTAATAATTATCAAAGTAATTTTGCTTTAAGATGCTTAAGGTTGTGTAAACTTTAGAGAAAACGCCAAATATATAAACAAACAATGAATGCCTCAGTGGTCATTAGGTATCTGTTGTTGTACTTATATAAGTCCATGGAATTTTTCAGCTTTAATTACCTGCTCCCAATACCATGTATCATCTTTATTGACTACGGAATTTTCATTCTTTTAGATATATATATATATATATTTTGGTTCATGCATATAGTTTATGGTGTTTGATATGTGCATTTCAGTCAGCGTCTGACTTTATAATTCACAGGGATACTGCCGGGCAGGAGAGGTTTCGAAGTCTGATTCCAAGTTATATCAGAGATTCGTCTGTTGCTGTAATTGTCTATGATGTTGCAAGTAAGGCTTCTGTGAGAAATTTTCAGCTTTACCTTAAAAGTTTCTTTGGTGTACAATCTGCATAGGATCGACAGTACCTGTCACGCCTTCATATATATATATCCTTCATGGATAGACAGAATTACTTTGAATTCTCACAGATTTTGCAAGAATAGTATGTAAAAGTCTCATGATCTTTGTTTTTTTTTATTATCAATGTACAGATAGGCAGTCATTCTTGAACACCTCGAAGTGGATTGAGGATGTTCGTACAGAGAGAGGTAGCGATGTCATAATTGTTCTGGTGGGTAACAAAACAGATCTCGTTGACAAGAGGTAAGAAACACTTAAATTAGTAACATCAAATCCAATGATACACCTAAAAGAAAAGCAAAAAATAAAAATAATGAATGAATTAAGTTACGTGGAAACTTTTTTCATGTACCTATCAACTTGACAATGTCCATTTGACAGGCAAGTATCGATAGAGGAAGGGGATAACAAAGCTCGTGATTTTGGGGTAATATTCATAGAGACGAGTGCAAAAGCAGGATTTAACATCAAGGTGAGAGCCAACTATCTATCCTCTTTACAGTTTAAAGATTTGAGATTTCTTTTGAATAACGTTTTTGGATTTTCTTTTGGTATTTTGGAAACTTGTAGCCACTATTCCGCAATATTGCAGCAGCATTACCAGGAATGGAGACACTTTCAACGAAACAAGGTGATATGGTTGATGTCAACCTAAAGCCATCGACCAATTTTTCTCAAGCGGAGCAGCAACGAGGTGGCTGTTCGTGTTAATTGAATTTAAATATGCTCTTACAGCAACAGAGTAGGGAGATTTATAAAAGAATAGATTCATGAATAAATAAATTCTGCAGAATTTAACTTAGAAACTTTAGTGTTCTTTAAGAATGTTTTGAGTTCAATATTGAGCTGTGTAATAATGACGCTTTAAAAGTTTTAAGAAGAATGTATTGCTCTCTTCGGATTTGCTCAATTTATGTTTACAGCGCAGTGTCAAGATTTAATACCTCATATTAATTTTTTTATTACTACTCAAATGCCCCTCAAGTGTAAGATATTAGACAAAAGACAAGAGCAACAAATCTTTAGAGCTCTTTACTGTTGCCATCCGTATTGCTGGTTTCTACTACCACCCATTGGGTTCTGACCTCTTCCAGAGCCCCCATACTGACCACCTTGTGTGTAGTTAGGTGGTACAACCCCGTACTCACCACCACTAGGCCCTCTAGGACCGGCCTTATAAGGAGCTCCCCGTCCTTGTGGATGATATGATCCGCTGCTGTAGCAGCCTCGGCTCTGATTATAACCCCTGCTCTGGTTTCCGCTAGGAGCGTACCGATTTGGACCAGGTGGACCACGCGGCTTCCCATACATGTGGTGGCTAGGTCCAGCAGGTATATGTGGTGGTGCGTTGTTAGTGGGATGGTTTGGACCGGCATGCCAATGTTGGCCACCGTGTTGTAGTGGAGGCAAGCGAGAGTGCTGCTGCTGTGGATGCTGCAGCTTCTGTCTTTTTGCTGCTTCCTCTTTTTGACGCTGCTCTTGCCGCTTTTTCTTTGTCTGGAACTCATGTGATGCCTCATATGTGGGTAGACTGTATATGAAACACTGTTCTAGTCAGACGAATGATGACGCATAAACACACAATCACGAAAAAACAGAAAACGCTAATACCTCTTTGGGTCACATGGCAGCGGATCAGTCCAAAGTACTCGGCATCAAGAGCATCCTTTGCAGATATTCTCTACACCGGGACAACACGAAAAAAATAACTTGGATGTCAAGAACAGGTCTAAATGGTGTTTTACAACGTCCTGACTTGGAGCCACAATAAGAGGCAAAGTTTTCAAGTATTCACTTCCAATAAGGATAAAGATCTCTAATACCTGTGATGGGTCAAGCACCAACATTTTCTCCAGTAGTTCAAGTGCATGGCGATCAAAGCCTTGGCACCTCAATTTAAGAAAAGCCAAATAAAACCTTCTGATCAAAGTATTTGCGTAAAAGTGAAGTTATATATAGGTATTGGTTTACTTTACTTACTGTCCGAAGAACTCTCTCACGCGTCTCTTTAATGGCCGTGTGGGCTTGAAATTGTTATACCAAGGCATCTTGGAAACCCCAGGCCAAATATTTTCATCAGGTGATCCACAAAGCTCAAAAATCTTGTTCAATTGTTCATGCTGAAACAATGTAGGAGACAGGGCATATCATTTTGAGATTATCAAACGCAGGTACATTTGACTGCGTCTACAATGTTTATGAGAAACTATCGAACCCCAAAACCCAGATCAAACTTGTACATATAATATATAGGCATAGAATCTAACCAGACTCTATGGTTAGAGAATAAAAGTGACCATATATAAAAACCATGGCTAGTTATTTAATTCCAACATTGAATTGCAATGACCAGGTAGATCTTTATGCTATTCTTGGCATCAAAGCACACTGTACTAGCATCTGATATTTTCAAAAGAAACTGAGCTATCAGCAAAGATGAAACTCTGACCTCATTTTGCCCAGGCAAGATTGGTTTTGCATACAAAAGTTCAGCAAATAAGCAACCAACCGACCACATGTCAATTGCTGGGCCATATTTTGTGGCCCCGAGTAGTAATTCAGGGGGCCTGCCGCAATAGGTGCAAGTCAGCAAAGTAACATTAGCAAACATCATAATGCGGAGATATAAAACTTTTAAAATGACGATTTGTAGGCATACCTATACCACAACGTGATTACACGATTTGTGAGATTTGCAGTATGATCATGAGAAAACATCCGTGCAAGCCCAAAATCGGCCAGCTTTAGGTTTCCCTCATTGTCAATAAGGAGATTTGAGCCTGCACCAAGATCTAGGTCAACGAACAATTAAAAGCTATAACCAATCAACAACGTAATTGAGATGTTCACCTTTTACATCACGGTGAAGAACTTGATCATATGAAAACAGTGAAGCCCCGTGAGTAGTTGCCTCATGTAACACTTTTTACATGATTGAATGTTAGAGTTATAGTTGAACAATAACTAAGCTAAGGCTTGTAAAATTAACAAGCTATCTAGCCCTGCAATACCTTGATTTGGGGAATAGTAAATCTCAGTCCAGGACGATCAGAGAGTCCAGTCAAATCCATGTACTCAAAAACCATATAGATGCCTCCCTTGTATTTGTCATTATCTATAGTTTTGTACAAAGTCACAAACTTCCTAGGCAACCGAACACAATTATAATTATCTATGGCTAAAATACAGAACTTGAATTAACTTTTCACTAACCTGGCTTTCCTTGGTCATCCCTGTCGCGACCTTTTTAGAGACAGAAAAAATCGTGCACAATCTCTTTTAGCTCAATGACATTCTCATGATGCAGCTTCTTGAGAATTTTTATCTCCCGGATAGCTGCTATAGGAAACTGCATACCAATAGAGAATAAGGGTTGTTACAATTCTTATTGGATACAGAAACTTGCATTTGTTCTCTTAGCTTGCTGTAAGATAGTGAGCATCATACCCCCTTCTCTTCATTGTCCATACGGATCTTTTTCAGAGCCACGATTTCACCAGTTTTGATCTCTTTAGCCATGTAAACTTGACTGCAAGAGGAAACAACAAACAATAAACATCCTTTAAGCACAACTATATACTTGAAATTTAGATGTTTACGTATATGCATTGTAAAAGCCGAATCCACAATAAAAGAATCGCTTCTAACTACAATTGATCAATCCACATGAAAAGCAAGTATCCCGAGTAAGAAAATTACGCCTTTTGAATACCCAAAAACTGAAAGTGGATTTAAGTACAAGAGGAAGAATTTGAGAAGTAGACCCGTAAGTTCCTTCACCGATTTGTTCGAGCTTCTCGAAGCAATCAATGCTGCGAGATCCCCAGACCGGAGGAGGTTCCTCGAGGTTTAGCTGTCCGAAAGCTGCCACCGCCATACTCGTTCCCACGGCTGTTCCAACTGTTTCCTTTTCCGGAGAAAAAATTACTCCGGTGATCAAATGTCGCCTCCTCGAATCTTTGATCGCTTCCTTTTTTATCCGACAACTTCCCCGTAGGTTGGATTTTGCTAACTTTGTTCTATGTTTTTAGCGTTTTGGTATCCGGCTTCAGCATACTGGTTTAAACCTAAGAATTTCTCGGTTTGAACCGGTTTAACCTTTGTGCCTTTAGGATTGGGTTACACTAGCGGTAAGCCCATTATTATTATCAGCGATCCGTTTGAAAAATTAAAATATCAGGAAAGTGATGGGTCCCACCGGAACCAAATATGAATTTAGATTCGCTATATAAATAAGATAAAGTATAGTCTGCCCAAATAAAAAGGTAATCAATTGAATTTAGATTAGTGAGCAAACAACTAAAATACAAACTCCGTTCTAAAGTTGATGGATCAGATGACTCATATGCCAGTGTTTGCGTGCTTAACACGCCATTTTTAGCAGTGTGAACGAATCATCCTGGTTCCTCGAACGAAGAAAAATCTAGCCGGAAAATATCGAGCGACGAAACCCTAGATCTCGGTTACTGCCGCTGACGGAGAGAGGACTCACGATCTCTCGGGCTCATCTTCAAAACCGTAACATTGGTCCCAATTCACTCGAGGCCCGAACTCAGACCGTTCACTTTTAGAGACAGAAATGAGCGAATCTTAGCTGGATGGTCTCAGCTTGAGGAACTTTTTTTTTCTTTTCCTTTTTTTTCTTGTGGCGGCTGAGTCTGCATGAGGTAAACTGATATTTTTAATTTTGTGAATTTTTTATTTTTAGGAAAATGATTCCTCTGATCCATCAACTTTAGAATGGAGTTTGTATTAGATAGTTTCCTTAAGGAGGGATGGTTTATTTAAATATATGGTCATTTTATTCTGTAATCATAGAGTCTGGTTAGATTCTATGCGTATATATTATATGTACACGTTTGATCTGGGTTTTGGGGTTCGATAGCTTCTCATAAACATTCAAATGTACCTGTGTTGATGGGAAAGATTAGATAGTTTCCTTAAGGATGTGCTATGTTCTATGAAGTTGATTGTTTAAGTCTTGATTATGTTCACATTTGTTTGTCCACAATGCCATGAAAGATGTTAGTTACTGTTTATAGACCTTTCCTTCTTCGTCTTATACTATATAGGGAATCTGACTGAATATGAACCGATGATAAAATAATCTTTAAACAATGTTGTCTCATCCATTCCACTTTCTATAGAAGATCTTGACTTGCAGATTTGGTTCATATTCACACAATGGGGTTGAGATATGATCCACCACTAACTGACATTCTGCCTGATGATGCAGTTTTCAAGCTAATCAATATATTCCTCTTCCAAGCCACTCTCTTGTGTGGTGATGACAACGTAGTGGAGTTGTTCTACCATCTCCTACTACTCTGGTGATTTCAGTGATATTTTATTCTAGAGTTTCTTAATTCAAGGGATTTGTCAGCCATTTGGGACTTATATATGTCCAACACATATAACTATCCCACTTTCTGCACCATAAAATGATACATAATAAGTCATATTTAAGTACACATAGGCAATGAGAGAAGTCTCTGTTACCATGTTTCAGTTTCAAGCCATATGGAGTTTGCTAGTGAAGGAAGGTTGCTACAGTTCAATACAGGTATTTCATCCTTTTGGGTAGCTATCAAAACTGCAGTATGCTGAGTTGTAATAGTCAGATGTTTTGTTGTTATGGAGTCCTGCTTGTTAATAACTCTGTTGGCTCACATGTTCTCTGGTCCATGTACAAAAAGGGTTCTGCAGATTTCCAGTTGTCCTGTTGTTGGAATAACTATATAGTTGAAATAGCAATGATCTAGTCCATGATGATTCACCTAATATAGTTTATCTGAAGGTTAAGTCAAAGATATTCTCAAAGATCTATCTGCCATGATATTATATAGTACATCGTCAAAATTTTAGACTTTTATGCAAAATTTAATGATTATTATTTCTTTTCACTATTATCTTAAGTTTTGGGGTTGGCATCTGTAATATATGTGCTGTTCACATCTATCAGTCTACAGTTTACTTACAGAATCTAATTCTGCCTCTCAAATGGATCAGCTTTCCAGCGTATCATCAATCTTTTTCTGTGTTATTATATAGTTTTGGGAGAGCTTCTGTGTGTTTTCAGTTTCTCTGAAAAAGATAGGGAGAAATTTGAAGCTTTAAGGGATAGGTTAGTGTTTCTTAATGTCAAGTGCTATCAATTTAGAATAAGTACAAAAGGCTTAGGACAAAGAGCAGATCTAAAGGTGACTTCTGAGGTTTGCTTATGGATAGCTTTATGTTCTTTATTGGAACTCATTTTAAAGACCTGACTTACCAACCCCAACCATGTGTTTTAGAGTTATGCACAGCTTTTTATGATGCTTTTGTCAAGATTATTCTATTATGTATCCTATTCTTACGTATATATTCATGCAGAAATCTTCGTACTTTTTTGGGTCAGGCCATGTGACTTACTTTTCATGCAAAAAGCTTGCCCAGTCTTTTGTCTTTAAACTCTTATACTTTCGTGAAAAGATCAAACAATTTAGCCTGTTTGCTTTAGCTACTACCTTCTTAAAAGGAACAATGTTATTTTGACAGGGTCTTTCAAATTTTCTTTTTGTCTTCTGCTTGATGCTTCCTTGTGAGCCAATACAATAAACTCAAAGAACATGGCGGGTGGCATGGCGACTCGGTTCTGAGGTTCGTAAATGTTTCCCATCTCTTCGTCGAATCACTAGTATACTCATTCTATGGTTTTTCGCTGATTTTGAGCTATGATGTATGGTGATATTAAAGGGACTGTCTAGGGAATATCATATTTTTCAAGCTACATCATTCACGAAAAAAGATGACACAAATCTACCTTTCCACCTTTATCACATGACTGGTAAAGTTAATTAACTTTTTCAGCTGTGCCCTTTTTGTCCCCCATTTGTCAAGGTGAAAGCTGGATCACTTTTTATACTTATTTTAAGATTGTTTACTGAACAAATCTCGTTTGTTTGGTTTATACTTTGTAGATGTACTCACTTCATCTCCTTTTCATAGTAAAAGCTCACATTTCCAAAAAAGGTATTTTATATGTTCAAGTTGTCTAGATGTTAGTGAAGATTTGTGAAAATACTAAATATATACATGAATGTTTTTAACCATAATTAGTATATGCTGAAGGTGAGCCTTTGAAAACCCCCTATAAAAAAAGCTTTTAGTGAGAAGGCAATACTAACTTGGTAAACTCAACCAGGAACAGAGTTGAGGCAGCCACTACAAATCCTTTTTGGATGCTTAACATTTTTATTTATTTATTCTACCTATTTGCAATAGATTTAGCAAAGATGATGCTTATTTACTAGTTTTTATTTACCAGTTTGATGATTAAGGTGTGTATGTATAGAATACCCAATAAAACACATAGCTGGTTTGCTTTATGATACCTAATTAACCTTATTTAACTGATCTTATTTGTTAATAGCTACTACTTCTTGCCTCTGAGCTCATGGGCTTTCTATATGGTGATTTCAGTTTGGGCTTTGCTAGATTGGGTTTAACAAATCTGAAGTTAGACAATCCTAAACTTACAATATAATCTTCTAAACATGCTTTTATGTAGTGTAATTTTCTTCTAAGATGTGCAGTGAGCTCATGATAAACTATTTGAATCTATTTTCCATGGCATGTATAATCACAGAAAGCAAAATTATATGAATACCTTAAAGGGGCATAGAGACACATAAGAACTCTTGAACAGAAATGGAATAGAGATGTAATCCTTCTTGAAATTCCTGGTAAGATAAAATTCTGAACTTCATATACATATATGGTATATTTTTCCAAGGCACAGCTTATTCTTGAAAAAATAAGAGAAACTTATTCAACAATGACATCGTATAAATAATAATAAAAATTTCATTTTCATTGCTGGTCTCAGTGATCTGGTATATTATTTATGATGATTTTAGTTCCTGCATTCCATATTGCTTCTAGACTTTGTTCGATAAAATTCTTGTTACATGCACCTTTAAAAGTCGTAACTAAGTAAGATCAAGATTGCCTCTAGTCCTTGAGCAACTTGGTTTGTAGGAGATACACATTAAATAGACATTCCTCAATAGTTTTCTTCTTTTTGCATTCACAGAAAACTTTACTTATGTTAAAAATTCCTCTTCATCTGTTTTTCTTTGTTGCTGTGGATATATCATGCTAAATGATAGATACCATTATTGCATCTAAAGCAATATATCTTTAGAGCTCTTGGATGGCATATTTTTCCACTGTTAGCCTCCATGTCTTTCACTGTCTCTAGCTGTAAAACGATGTCCACGACAAAAGAAGTCCAGCCACCTAAAATGACATTTAGTGGTTGATGGTTAACGAAAAACAACACTTAAGACCACACACATTTTAGTTCATATAATATTTGACTGACTTTATAAAATTAATGGTAGACATTCTTGTTCTTCCTTTTCATTTGTCATGTTCTCGAGGTTTCTTGTGACGATGCTTTTCTACCAGATGCTCCTGCAGCAATGTTGGGCGTAACGGTTGAGAAAAGTATGTGCTATTCTAAATGAAGAGTAAGCAAGAAGATTTTGAATGGTGATTTCTTGTTTCACTTTCTGGATTTGAATAATATTTTGAGTTATAAAGATTAAAGCCTTTTAGACCACTAGCATATAAAATTAACCCCTTCTGTACGTAATTAACCACCGTTAATCTGATTACTACAGATAAAATAGAAATTACCAAATAGATTTCCTATCTCCATTCCTGTATTCCAATTAATAAGGTTGCTAGTGGTAGCATGTGAACAGTTGAAAACGAGGATGTTGAAGAGATATTACGTATATATATACGTGTGCATACGTGCGTGATGTCTGATATTTGTTCTTCTTGGTTTTACAGTCACCACTTTCGTAACTTGTTGGAATTTCTTTCAAGAACCTCACTGATGATATGTTTCCTCTGACTTGTGTAAGTACCAAGAGCTTATAAGTATTACTGCAGATAAACCCTACGCACCTTACTTGTGTTCTATCTTACCTTATATCGATTTTATGGAATTTTAAAGTTGGTTGAAAAAATCACATTAAATGCAAAGGTTGATTAGTTAAAGGTATATTCACGTTTACATACAATAGGTAAAGGGTTAAATATGTTCATTGGTGGCACAGAAAGTCCGAGAATTTAGACGCGTTGGTTAGAAACTTAGGAGAAGAAGCAATTCAGTTGTTTAGCTGACATTTACAACCAAGTTGTTGTTTTGTTTTTATAAGAGGAAAAGAACGGTTTAAGTGATCTCACATAGTATTTCATAATAATACTTTTGTAAGAACCTAGTGCCTTCTTTAATTCTTTAGTATTTTCTGTACCTGCTTCCTCTATTCGAGACCGTGGTCCACTCTGCGAGGAACCCTAATTCAACAAGCAATTCAAATCCCTCTTTCCCCAAATTTAATTAATATTTTTGTAAGATTTCTCGTTTCTTAAACCCCTTTTTGAAAATTCGTAGGCTTATGTATATATAATATATATCTTCTAGGTATGATGATACTCGCAAGCTTAAACCATTCTAAACTCTAGGATACATGGTCCTGGGATTATTTCGCTTGGATAAGATGAAATGGAACCATAGACGTTAATTAACATCCGGATGTTTCCCAGGAATTTTATTGTTTAATGAAATTGATTGAATGGCTTTCATTAAATGGCTTCTGACAGGGCTCTATATTCTCTACATGAAAATATTACAAATATAGTTAGTTGAATGTTGGTCTATTATTGGAAACGTATGCTCAGGAAGTTTTGTTGGGTAATTTATGCACTGTTGATTTGTCAAGCCTCATGGGTATTCGTATGTTTATACTTGCAGTGAATGTATAATGAGTTAAATGACAACATGGTACTGCGAATCCATATAAAGCTGTACGTTCAGAGTATCATATATCATTTCACCTACAGTTACTGCCTACGCTAAAATATCTTCTGGAAACTGACAGATTTTGATGCCCTCATT
Source organism: Streptanthus diversifolius (assembly GCA_039880935.1). Lineage (NCBI taxonomy): Eukaryota > Viridiplantae > Streptophyta > Magnoliopsida > Brassicales > Brassicaceae > Streptanthus > Streptanthus diversifolius. The sequence goes on along the minus strand of JAXGFM010000010.1, from coordinate 22,512,837 downwards.
TGGTAAAACGTCTTCTTGTTTTGATTTTTCTATGTTTATTATTTAGATTTGTTTCTTGATGTTATGTCTTTCAGTTTGAAACTCTGCACGAAACCTGTGATGTTCATTATATAGAAGACACGAAAGAAAAAGACAAGAGCACAAGATATGCCATTGGCTGCAATACTTAGGCGAAGGGAGAAAGTCTTTTAGGTTTTAAAGATGGTGGAGATTTAGATCATTTTCTGCTAACCAGCTCCTCCCTAATGGTCAAAATCTGTCACATCAAGCCTGTCACCATCATTAATAGTAAGTTATTCTTCTGATAATACCAAAACTTACCACTGTTACCTTGTCCTCCATATTTGTCTGTCCATTACTGTTGCTGACTTAATTTTCATCATTTGGATTCTCATTGAATGGAGTTATAATATAAATGATGTTTGGTTAGCAATGGTAACTTTTTCTGATGTTACTATTAATTTTTTCTAAACATTTCCATGCTGCTGTTGTTATTGGCATCTTCTCCTGTGAAAACAATATTTTGCTATGTTACAATTTCTATTTCTTGGCACAGAATGATACGAACACATGCTGATAAGTTCTAGTGTAGTTATGATATGCGTTCACTGTTGCAGGTTTCTTCATTTTGGTACCTTTTCTTTATAGAAAAAACATTTTACGGGTTGGAAATCTCTGTAAGTATTACCTAAGTTTTGCTATATCAGGACTTTCTCACGATGTGTCAAACAAGAAATTACACTGTCATATCAGACCCACTCTGTATCTTTAATTTGCTACATTATAGCTTTGGACTTATGTTAGTTTTATATTCTTGAAACACAGAGACAATAGCTCTTAGGGTTCATTGCTTGAATTTTGTTTTTGGGTGGTTGGTCGTAGCTTTAATGGAGATGAAGAATATACAAAAACAATATAGCTACGTATATGAAAACTTAAATCCATAAATTAATTAGCCATGAAAATGGATGATGCGTGGAAACCTAATTTGCGTGCCAGAGGAGATGTCTCTTTTGCCACCCTTTTGTTGCCATGTGTTGTTGGCGCTGACTTCTCTTTCAAATCCTTTCTCTTTCTATTTGTCTGCAATGATTAAAAAATTATAACTAACAGCTTCTTCCTCCTGTCAAATTCCCTTTGTTTGCCCTTCTCCTCCATCATTACCTACTCGGAGAAGATCTTTTATGGATTTCATAAAACAAAACAAAAAAGATGATGAAACCTTATAGCTTCATTAAGTTAATCTTTGTTCTTTTTTGTGTGTAGAATCTTTCAGTAGCAAGAACCTCCAATAACCTGTATGATAGCCTCATTTATGAAAGAAGAAAAAAAGTGTATACTAGATTTGGTACTGTGAAGAGACCGAGCAATAACTATGTGTTGTTATTCTCCTTGACAACTGCAGGATTTGGTATTAGGGCATAGTGATGGCTACTGATGAACTGCTTCCCAATTAAAGACAAATAAGAGATCAACTGATATGTGTTTGACTGTTTGTCCATTGAAGACGGCTATTCCCGAGATGATACTCATATTGCTTAAGACAAGAAGAAGAATTTACATTGAATGATTTTTTCACACTGGTAAGGATGCGTACGTGAGAGAATAATAGAAAAAAAGTAATTATAAAAAATGGAATTGAAAGGTGAAAATGACATGGTTGTTTTGGTAAGCGAATAGGAAAGAAACACGTGATGAATGGACATGAAGAGAAAAGGATGATAGGTTTAATATAAATAGAAATAAGAAGCAGTTAGTGGTTGTGAAGGAAGGAGGCAAGCGACCAAATCTCAGAGAAATAACAGTATAGAGGAGGAAAAAAGGAACGAGACCGTTGTTAATTAGATACAGGAGATCAGCGAACATGGGAAGATCTCCTTGCAGTGATGACTCTGGTCTCAAGAAAGGTCCTTGGACTCCTGAAGAAGATGAGAAACTTGTCAACTATGTCCAAAAACATGGCCATAGTAGCTGGAGAGCTCTTCCTAAGCTTGCTGGTACATGTTTTGTGTTGTTTTCTTTTTTTATATCTTGTTAAAAGCTTATTTTACATTTTATTGAGTCTAAGCTTCTCATGTGACTTTATATCTCTCTTTCTCTCTCTTCAGGTCTTAACAGGTGTGGGAAGAGTTGCAGGCTAAGATGGACGAACTACTTGAGACCTGACATCAAGCGAGGGAGATTCTCTCCGGACGAGGAACAGACTATCTTGAACCTTCACGCAGTTCTTGGAAACAAGTAATCTTCTGATTCTTTTGATTTTATAGTCAACGGTTTTGTGTTCTTGTACTGCTTCCTTATAATGATGATGATGATGATGATGTTATAAGGTGGTCAACGATTGCAAACCACTTACCGGGGAGAACAGACAACGAGATCAAGAATTTCTGGAACACTCATTTGAAGAAAAAGCTGATCCAGATGGGATTTGACCCGATGACTCATCGGCCAAGAACCGATATCTTCTCCGGCTTATGTCAGCTCATGTCTCTGTCGTCTAACCTTAGAGGTTTTGTTGATCTGCAGCAACAGTTTCCAATTGATCAAGAGCAAACTATACTGAAACTCCAAACCGAGATGGTCAAACTCCAATTGTTCCAATACCTCCTTCAACCATCTTCCATGAATAACAACATTAACCCTAATGACTTTGACACTCTCAGTCTCCTTAACTCTCTTGCCTCCTTCAAAGATACCACCAGTAATAATCTCGACCTTGGTTCCTATCTTCAGGACTTCAACAGCTTACCATCCCTAAAAACCTTAAATTCCAACATCGGACCATCATCTGTTTTCCCTCAAAATCCTGAGGACAATCACTTCAAGTTCTTCAGTCAAAGAGAAAACTTACCTGTATCTCCAATCTGGCTCTCGGGTCCTTCCATCTCAAATCAGAGCATGTTACCTTCTCTTGATCATCCTTCGTCTGCTGTGAGTGATGATCTGATTAGAAACCAATACGTTATTGAAGATGTCAATAGCAATCTTACCTCTTCAAGCTGCCAAGAGTCAGGAGCTTCAGCTTCAGCTGCATGGCCTGATCATCTATTGGATGATTCCATATTTTCCGACATTCCTTAGCCTTCTTTTGTCTTTTCAGGTATGTTTTGGAAGAACTCAAAAATCGAATTTACGCTTAATTGGGACTGTGCTTGTTGGAGAACTTATTTGCATATCTATATATATTGTAGACACATGCTACATATGTGTGCTCATGTTGTAGAATGTATAGTATAGTACAGGTTTCATAACTCATATGCGTGTCGTATTTCAATCCTCTTTAGCATATGTTTGTACCAATCGCCGAGTTTTTATATATAGAGATGTCTTATGTGAAGTGAAGGTCACTTGTAATTGTAATTAGGGTTTTTTTTTTATTATTTGGATATTTTGTTTTACTTTTCCTGTTTAAGAACATTCGAATCATGTATGAGTATAGATGTTATAACAGTTTTTGTATCTTTATTTTTATTACCAAGTATAGATCAAACAAATTGAAGTTAGTCTTAGAGAGAGGCTTATATGACACATGTGAAGAATACGTATACAAATTAGTATCGAGCTGTCGAGACTAAAGACTACACAATTTAGAGTTTAAATGTTGATTTGTACATATATCTTTTTGCTTTGCCAAGAGAACAAATAATTGAAGAACTGAAAGAAGCATGTGATCGTTTGGCTAACGATAATATAAAAAGGGCAAGTAGATATTTAATAATAATTATAAACAGTTATGTGATGTCAGATAAAGGGATCTCTCTCGTTAGGTTAAAGAAATGTATTGACTCACTCATTGAGTATTTTGCCTTCTTTGAGCAAAGATCGAGAGACCCGAAAATTTTGGGTATTGTACTTCGTCCGTATCCAAATGGATAATGTATGTTATTATCCATTTTCTTTTGTCAACTTGTTTTTATCCATATTTTGGATATTTATTTTATATTTTGATTAACCATGATACGATGCGTATTACGTACGTACGTAGTCAAATATTCTCGATGAGTCAATATAATATATATATTCAAACCCACACATATAATCGAAAAAGAAATCGCACTTGATAAACAAAATTACATCGGTAATCAGAATAAGAAAGTATTAGAATTTGTAAAACGTTTCATTTAAATAACATAGATAACACAGGTCGGTCCCATATGTAAGATTTGCGTTCTAAAGACATTAGTGCCTGACAGTGTGTAGAGAAATACTCCACGTGATTTATATTGAGCCCAACAGGCCCAATATACACCACATGAAAGTTAACTATGTAATGGGCCCGACAAAATAAGGCGAGAAAAAAAATTAACATACGCGCAGATATGGCGCGCGACTCGACAACACGAACTGTCTCGACACAACACAAAGATTGTTACTTTCGATAGGTTACATTCGTCTGAACTATTTTAGATTTTATCATGCAAACGTTTGAAATTTTAGCTTCATCTTACAAATACATACATCCATTGTTATGTTTTCTGCTTAGTCATATCTCTGGAGGTAATCGAAGATTCATGCATCATTTTATACTGTAGTTACACTGTTATAAATATTTATAACTGACCTTTTTGAAGTAAGAGTTTTTTCTTTTTTCTTGACTATAATTTTGGTTCAGATTGCTATTTTAATATGATCAAATAAAGCCATTCAAGAAACAGCACGATATATGATTCATGCAGTTACTAAATCATTTATTTAAATGAATTCATCCCAAGTTTATGCAGTCTTCAACCCAATTAATAATTTTTTTTCTTTCTAATCAGAACTTTTCCTCTTATTTTTTATTTGAATAGAAGAGCGAGTAAAATCATCTTTGTACAAGCATTATTTACAGGTCCTTTTTCTGTTATCAACATTTGACTTCTTTTTGTCAACGTTAGACCATTCCTTTCACGTATATATCATGCAAATTATTATATTTGTTTCAAAGTTCTCTCACGCCGTATTTGTAAATCTTTTCATTACTTATAAAAACTACAATAGACATTTTTTATGAGAGAACTAATAAACGGTCACATCATCATTTTCCAGGTCGGGATTCTGATTACATTTTAAACAACGGCGTCCAAATCGAGAGTTGACCTTAAAGGATCTCTACAAAACCACTTAAACCGTTATCAAAATTATATTGAGGAAATGGTTATCATAATCAATATAGGGATTATATCAAGTATTGTACCAAAGTTCCAATCTATTGTTACGTTTGAAAAATAATAATTTAAGTCATGTGAATCTACTACATATATATCATCAGCGAATGATTTTGGATTAAGACAAACATGAGTCGAAATTTTGAAACTTCTTGGGTTAATGTATATATTATTTGTTCATTACTTTTTTTAATCAATGTTTTAGAGTTAAACAATTTTCTTGCAAAGACTATTTCTTCGTCAATGTTTTGGTGTTTAAAATTATTAATGATATCATTTGAAAGCTCTATATATAACTTATAATGAACCTTCGTTATATACAACATGTTTAACTGATATATAAATACACATGCATGAAACTTTAGGACATATATAAACTACCAACAAGGCAAAAATAGAAGAAATTAAATGAAGGGAAAATTGTGCTTGATTGCTTCGCTTCTCGTTCTCTCTTTGGTGTTTTCATCTTATAAGGTCTCAGCTCAACCATACCAATCCCACGAACTTAGTGAGTAATTCCCAATATTTCTCATTATGCTCCATGTATATTTAAATATTTAGAGTTATAACTCTAAGAAATCATGTTCGATTTAGAACAACACGAATGTATTGGAGTATCTGAGTACTAGAAAGAAATTAGGAATATAATTTATATACTACAGTAATACCACTATTAATGTTTTCTTTTCGAAAATTATTACAATTCAACCTGAGTGATATTCTTTACATTCAAATCAAAAGAAAAAATAATACTAATAGATCGATGTGTTATGAATGTAAAACGAAGAAACAGGAAAAAAGATTCACATTCACAAGGTATTAAAGATCGTAGTATCTCCTAGTAAGTCGACCCCAGGAAAGGGGCCGAGGAACAGAAAGGTGAAGGTGTAAATCAAAGGCATACTTGCGACGAGCCTACCTCGACTTTATGTGAAGGTGTCAACATGTTTCCTTTTTTCTTATGTTCTCTTTGTTTTCTCACCATATTGTATTTATTATTTATCACCCTCATGTAATTAAACGTTTAGACAAATTTTATCTCAAGGTTTTGTTATCATGGTGTTTTGGATTCCTATATACAAATTAATTAGTTTATATTTCGTTGACAAATCTCCTACCGGAAGTCAACGAGAAAAGTCAAATAAAATATGTTCAAAAGAGGTAACAATCAAACATTAGGACCCATTCTCTTTCACAGAATTCACGTCAAAGATAGCTCATGAAACAAAACATGTACACAATTTACTTCTTCGCCGAAGAAACACAACAAGAGTTGGAAAATTTACAGTAAAATCAAGATTTGATGGATGGTCATCTTCCACCTGATAATTCAATGGCGTCCTGGTTATTCATAGAATCTTCACCCCAATCAAACCTCCTCTGCATCCGCTCGAACTCATGACGTCTCGTGACTTCCACGTTTTGCCACTCTTCCCATCTCTCCGCAAGCCCTTCTCCTTCTAACATCCGTACAACTTCCGACATCACTGGTCTGTCTTCCGGCGAACCTTGTGTACAAAGCAAAGCCACTTGTATCATCATCTCTACTTCTTCTTTAATATAATCTCCATCCAAATTCTTATCTACAATTGCTCCCAATCTCTTCTCTCTTTCCAGTTTCTTCACCTGTCCAAACAAAAACAGAAAACCCAAAAGATTATGAGGTAAATAAAAGGCTTGAGAGAAGCCATTTACAAGGTGACATGATTATACATACGTGGTCAAGCAACAAGACATCATCTTCTTCCTCCAATCGCGAGAAGTCTATCGCCCGTTGTCCTGTAACAAGCTCAAGAAGCATAATGCCGTACCCGAAAACATCGGTTCTCTCTGATGACTTCCCTGTGGATAGATATTCTGGTGCAATGTGACCCATTGTTCCTCTAACCTGAGTTGTCACATTAGTCCTTCTAACATCTACTAACTTAGCTAAACCGAAATCACCAACCACTGCTTCAAAATCTTCATCTAATAGCACGTTTGCTGCTTTCACATCGCGATGTATGATCTTCGGGTTGCAATGTTCGTGAAGATACTCAAAACCACGCGCTGCTCCTAAAGCAATCCGTTTCCTCGTCTCCCAATCCAAAACCGGGTCGCCCTCCTTAATCTCTCTGAGACGATGTGCAAGACTTAGATTCTGCATGAAGGGATAAACCAAAAGGCGTTCTGTTTGAGTGGTGCAGAAACCGATAAGACGCAGTAGATTCCTATGAACAGCTACACTTATCATCTCGACTTCCCTCTGGAAAGCAGCATCTCCACCAGGACTTTCAAAATCTGTCAATCTCTTCACAGCAACTTTGGTGTTATCCGGAAGCACTCCTTTGTAAACTTTCCCAAAGCCTCCTTGACCGAGCACATTCTTTTCGCTGAAGTTATCTGTAGCTATTTGGAGCTCTCTCCATGCAAATCTTTTCAACTGCCCAAATGCAATTCTCCTGTCCACTTCACCTAAGAGATAGATAAAGATTGGAAACCTCTTTATTTCACCAATGTGCGTATCAGTTCATCATAACATATCGGAAAACCAAATAGGACAGAAAAAAAGGACTCCGTCGGGTATAAAACAGACCTGCAACATCCACGAACACGTCACGTTTGTATCCTTTATGCCTATCCTTGCAGAACAAAAACACCAAGATTCCAAAGAGGATAACTGTAACTCCGGCAACAACTCCTGCAATAATGCCAGTTTTTGGCTTGCTTGAATCACCTATCACCACAGACTAGACGTCATCAGCAGAAATAAAAAACTTCATCCTTTTGAATTGGAAATAAAGAAAATATGGTTCAAGCAATCGCAAAGTAATGTAGTTACCTGAATAGGCAACCTCAGATACACAAAGGTGAGGTTGACCACCACCACAATTCAAGTTGTTTGACGTGAAACTATAGCCGATAAAACCATATCAGATTACTGCTTAAAGAAATTAAAAGAAAAAAAAAACACATTCACCTTAAGTAGTCGAACGTACTTGTATTTTGGGATCTTAAATAGACTTTGAGGAATCTGGCCACTGAGGATATTGGAATCAAGCAGACTGTAAAACGTAGTTTCAAACAATGTGATTAAGACAAGAATGCTTCCAAAAGACGGGAAGCATAGACACAGAGAACAGTAACTTACAGATTTATCAGGTTTGGTAGACCAGTGAGTGACTCCGGGATAGTCCCGTTAAGTTTGTTCCTACTCAAGGTCCTGCTTGGCCAAAATACACAGTGAATAAAGACATGATAGATCTCTATGTTTTAAATGTTTAAAAACATGTGCAGCATTGGGAGGCAAAATCTACTTACAAGAACTGAAGTTTCTTGAGATTACCAAGAGTGGATGGTATACGACCAGTTAGCTGATTGTCCTCCAGATCCAAACTAGTCAAGCTAGTCAGATTTCCAAAGTCTTCTGGTATTTCACCCGTTATTCCATTCCCCTTCAACGTACTAAATATAGAAAAAATGACAACAAAATGCTTAGGACAGAATCTGTGCTAGGATCTCAGAGAGAAAAGAGAGGGTTACGCTAGGGAACTTACAGAGTCTTGAGTGTTTCAAGGATTCCTATTCTTGAAGACAAGGTTCCGGAGAAGTTCATGTCCGACAAGGTACTGCAATAAAAATGCCATAGATATAAATTACTCGTACAACATTATAAGACCTCAACAAGAAAAAATTGCTTGGAGACTGACACTGACACTAGTTCAGCGTTATCGTTCAACTTACAGAGAAGTGACAAAGTTTTTGTCATCACAAATGACTTGGGACCAAGTGCAAGGATTCACTTGATTCTGGTTCCAGTCACTAAGCTGATTCGGCAATGCACGTAACGAGATCCTCAGCGCAAATAACGCATCCCCTGAAATGGAAAACGCAAAAGAGTAAGAAAGTAAACATACTTCAATTACTCCAAGATCTGAAATCTTACATTATACATTACCAAATCTTAGAAAATTACCAAAAACGAAACCAAAGGTATGAGAGAACACAAGTAAGAAATGGGCATCACCTTGAGAATCTGGTGACACAAATGACAATAAACAGGCAAAAACCAACACAGTTAAAGCCATAGCTATCTTCTGCAAGCTGAACATCTCATCTCATAAACTGGGTTTGTGCCATCTACAAGAAACGTTTAACAACATCACAAACAAAATCTTTTTCTTACTTTAAATGGATCTGACATATAACATCGAAAGATTAATGGACGAATTCTCGTTAACTATGAATCAAAGACTTTCTAAAGTCAACCGAGATAGCTAAAATTAAGAGCTTTCACTATTCAAAACGAAGAGACTTCGCATAGAAAAAAAAAAGAGTCAAAGGGGAATAGGTGATGATGCTAGAACACGAACCTGTTCAGGTTCCCAGAACGATTTAATGATCAATCATCTCAAACCCCATGAACAAGTGAGATTTAAGCAACGGCAAAAGGGAAAGAACATGAACTGAAAAAAATTGGTACCGGAGAAGAAAATCCCAAAAAAAGGAAGAGAACAAAACAGAAAAAGCTGAAAGAGAGTAAAAAATAAAGCTTTGTCTCTTCGATCTTTTTTCTTTTTTTTTCTTGTATACTTTGTTTTGCAAATCGCAGTTATCACTCTCGCTAATAGTGATGTCTGCAGAAAAGTCCGATGTTGGTCCACGAACTGCTTTTTCTGCAAAAACAATTAATTAACTCTGATAATGATGTTTGGAATGTGATTAATATAAACTATCTGCTTTATATTAATTACGACATTAATGTTAGCTATTTATCTGTTTTGCGTCGTTAGCAAGATGTTTATCATGGTGAAATGAGCATGTAATTTGTAGGTATGCGTATGTATATGACACGTACTGACGAACATCATCACTTATGTATGTGTAAACAAACATACGTGTGCAAACATAAGTCTAGTTTAATTTCTAACATCGAGAAAGTAAACCAGGTTCCAAAATCAGGTTCACCCACCAGCAAAGAAAACAAACATTTTCCCAGTTTTAAATCAATTAAGAGAACAAACATTACAAGTTGAACCAAATAAAATATGATAGTTTTTGATATAAGGATTTGAATATGTTCTTCGGGTTAACCAAAACCAGACTAGATCATATAAATTTGGTTTGATTTAGTTCTGTTTTTTTGGGTAAACTTTTTCTGTTCACCCCTAATCAGTGTTTTGAAAACTGGACCTGCCCGGCCGGTCGGACTAGCCCAACCGGATCATTATTGTGTGATATTGAAGATTTTAATTAAAATCCTTTTTCGGTTTTTTTGTTATATATATATATATATATATATAAACAGAAATTATTAACAACTCGTTTAAACCAGTTAAACCGGTTCGACCAATCACCCAGTAACTATGCTGGTGTCGGGTCCGGTTTTTAAAACATTGCCCCTAGCTGTGTAAATTGGGGAATGCTACAAAAGAAAATGAAATAAAATAAAAAGTACACTACCTATTAGTAAAGTTTCAGGAAAAACAAACAATAAATTTTCTGAAAACAGCATGGACACTGGACAGAAAAATACGCACGTTTTTTCATTATGTTCACATGGATTCGCTTAAGTTTTTTCCACGTCCATCAAACCGCGTCTGTCAAATTATTTACATGTCTTTGTCCTTTATTTTTAGATTGCACCAAAATTGATTCACATACTATCTGAAATGTTCTAAACGTTTATGTATATTGAATGAAGTATTTTTAAAAATAAAAAATTACCTTAACGAAACACATACACGTACAACTTCCTAAACACTTGTCTAGATCTGTAAGACCATATAATATATTTTTACGATTCTATCTCAATAGAGTCACATATGTCATAATATAAGAAAATGCTAAAAACGTAACGCATGTGAACTTTATCCAATTATATAAGAGATGATTCTATAAAACTATCTCTACTATAAAACTCTACATATTTACCCCTAAATTACATTACTCATTATAAAACCATCTAATATATAATTTCTCTTCTTAAAATCCTCTAATCATTATAAACCACTTTAACATTATAATTTCTCTTCCTAAAACTCTATAATAATTATAAAACTATCTAAACATATAATTTCTATTCCTAAAATCTTCTAATCTTTCATAGATTTGAAGTTTTTTTTGTTTTAACTAACATCAATTTTTGTATAAAATAAAATGCTATAATATTTAATATTTAAAAACTAAAATATAGATATATATTAAAATTTATAATGATATCACTTATTAAATTTTGGAACATTAAAACAATATCTCTTAAATTAAATTATTATAATTTTTTAAAAATAATGTATATAATTACTAGAATATCATAAATTTATAATTAATTTTGATTTTTAGATTCTAGTGAAATTAATCTAATTAATTATAATTTTATGATATTATAATAATTGTATTACATTATTTTTTAAAAAATATAATAGTTTAGTTTAAAAGATACTGTTTTAATGTTCTAAAAATTAATATGGGATATCATTCTAGATTTTAAAATATATATATATATATATATACATATATCTATATTTTTATTTTTCAAATATTAAATATTATAGCATTTTATTTTATACAAAAATTAATGTTAAATAAAAGAATAAAATTTTATATTTATGAAATATTAGACGATTTTAGAAATAAGAATTATATGTTTAAATGATTTTATGATTATTAGGGACTTTTAGAAAGAGAAATTATAATATTTAGGGAGTTTTCAAATGATTAGGGAGTTTTAAGAAAAGTATTATAGATTATATGGTTTTATAATGAATAATGTAATTTATAAGGAAATATATAAGATTATATTAGTAGAGGTGGTTTTTCTGCAGTCATCCCATTATATAATTAACGTCATAACCTCATCTTTTTCCAACAAGCAAGAACCAACCAACCAAACAAAAAAAACAAAAATCGTCGATCCAGACTTGACTTATGGAGAGAAAACATCACTTTGTGTTAGTTCACAACGCTTATCATGGAGCCTGGATCTGGTACAAACTCAAACCCCTCCTTGAATCCGCCGGCCACCGTGTCACTGCCGTCGAACTCGCCGCCTCCGGGATCGACCCAAGACCAATCCAGGCCATTGGATCTTTCGACGAATACTCCAAACCGCTGATCGAAACCCTCAAATCTCTCCCAGAGAACGAACAGGTGATTCTCGTTGGATCCAGTTTAGGAGGCATCAACATTGCTCTAGCCGCCGATAAAATCCCGGCAAAAGTTAAGGTTCTTGTGTTCGTCAACGCCTTCTTGCCAGACACAACCCACGTGCCCTCTCACGTGCTAGATAAGGTTCACAAAAAGTTATTATTTTAAAAGTAATTTAATATGAGAAAAATACATTTTTTTTACTTGTGAATTTTTAATATATGAGAATAAATTATTTATTTTTGTTGATGAGAGTATATGGAGATGCCCGGAGACTTTGAAGACTGTGAGTTATCGTCTCATGAAACAAGAAATGGAACAATGAGTTTGTTGAAGATGGGACCTAAATTCATGAAGAATCGTCTCTACCAAGAATGTCCTATTCAGGTATTAACCACAAATATTACGACTAGCCACAAACTCTCTATTTTGGGATCGAATGATTCATGTTTACTGACTAACCATTATAAGCATATCAAAAGTAGACACTAGATCTAAACAGATTATATATGTGTTAAAGATTTAAGATTTCTTGGTTGTTACGTATATTTACTTGAGATGAGGGAAGTTACGTGTTTATGAGATGATTTTTTAAAATTGTGTGTTTATATAATAGGATTACGAGCTGGCAAAAACGTTGCATAGACAAGGGTCATTTTTCAAAGAGGATTTAGCAAAGAAAGAAAAGTTTAGTGAAGAAGGGTATGGTTCGGTGCAACGAGTTTACATAATGGGTACTGAAGACAAAGCCATTCCATGCGATTTCATTCGTTGGATGATTGATAATTTCAGTGTCTCAAAAGTCTACGAGATCGACGGTGGAGATCACATGCTGATGCTCTCCAAACCCCAACAACTCTTTGACTGTCTTTCTGCTATCGCCGCCGATTATAATGAGTAATGATATAAAGGATTCCTATATTAAGTTTTGATGAAATAAAACATGTGTCTCAAACATAGTTTCAATCGATAGCATCCTTTCGATTTTTTGGTTTTTTTTTTTTTCGTGAAGCAAACTTATAAACATGAAGCTGCATCGTGATGTTGGCAAATAAAATTTCACCGTCAAGATTAAATGGATACAATTTTGGTTTCATAGTTAGTTAACAGTAAATACCAAAACTAATTGCACATAGTTATGGTTAATAGGTTACTTATTATTTTGAAGCTATAAAACAAAGAAAAATTAAAAAATGATGTTAATAATTGTACGAAGCCTTACTCAGATATGGGTCTTCAAAAGATTCACGAGAAGAGACTCAAACAGTGACGTGTAGGACATCGAGGCAGGTGAGACAAAATTGATTAATCAATTTTGACAGTGTGTTGTTCTATTCAAATCAAATCTTATTCATTCTCTTCCAAAATTAAATTAGAAATTTGGTTGCATATATATATATATATATTTTAAAACAAAAGGTAATGTAATTAGTTAATTATCGTTTTTAGCTCAAAAGGATTTTTGTCAGTAGAAAAACTAAAAAGCTGAAAAAGCTGATGAAATAAATTGTGAACATGCAAACGTTAAGGAATCAATAAGACATACTTTATATTAATTGAATTGAAAAAAAAAAAAATTAAAGCCAAAAGCGTTGAAAGAAATGAATGACGCAAGTAAGTAGTTACAGCTCTCTCTATCTCTCTGCAAATACAAAATTATCGGTGGCGTATATCATCGATAATTTTGTTTTCAAAATAATCATAGAACTTTTGATTATTTACAAATTGAGCCTTACATTTACAAAGAATCCAAAGAACACCTCTACTCTCAATAATCCAAAATCAATTATAAAATAATAAACAAAACAAAAAAAAGGAGAGATGGAACCAGAGAATGATGATGATGATTTAAGGGTTATAAAAGTGTCCATTGCAGTGGCATTTCCAACCCATGGGTTTGTAATTAGAGTACTGATCAAGGACGGTGGATAGGGAGGAAGGTGGCCGTACAAAACCACCGGAGAACGGGTCAACTCGGGTGAATCGGGAGCGACTCGGGGGAGTGGGAACTTGAGTTGGCATGCAAGGATGGCAGCCACTGCATCTATTGTGGCAGCTCGGTGGTGTAGAACCTAGTCTCGCTTTATCTTCGACCAAAGCCACCTGAATCAAAAAGCAAATCAAATTGAAAAATAAGGACAAATGATATTGATTTTGGAATTGATTATGCGTGAAAGATAATGATGGGGTTGATTACTTTAGGAGAATCCGGAGACTGGACAGGTTGAAGAAAGGATGAGACTTGTGGAGAGATGAAAACGAGGAGAAGAAGGATATGTGTTGGAGATTTAAGTGAAAAGTTGTCATTTACCAACAATTGCAACTGTTGGTGATTTTATAAATGAACGGTTGCAAACGTTCATTACAACTCTTGAACCACTATAAATAATTGTTTCTCTGCATTGAAATGGGGCATAAAGAAAAGAGAAAAAGAATTTTATTTCTTTTGGTCAAAACACAAAAAACAAAACACAAGTTCTTTTTGTATTTCTTGTTTTAGCCTATAACAAGAAGAAAACTTTGATTGTCTTATCCTACAAGGGATTTCGTGTAACCCAAGGCTTTGATAAGGGTCGAAATACTCTTTAAGAAAAGTGCTCTCTTGCACGATTCAATCATTATCCAAGTTCATCGTTTTGTAATATTCTTTTTTTTAACAACAATCTTAAAGAGTATTTCTTACGTGAGCGATGACTAATGTTTTGGTTTGTGAGATGACGTCAAAGTTTGGAAAGTTAGATAAGTTTGAATGAGTCGATTTTCGAAGATGACAAAAGAAGATGCACTTTCTCCTTACAACTCTCAAGGTGGTGTATGTTCTAAGTATGCCAATGCCCACCGTATTGGAGAATGCCGAGAAAGAGTTTGTGAAGGAAACAAAGAAGCAACTTAAGTGTGGAATTCACAAGAATTCTAAAAGGAAAGACAAAACCAAGAACAAAAGATAAGGATAATTCGAAAAAGGCACTTGACTAGTGATAAGTGGTTGATATCCGTTTTGTGATATCTTCTCTGAATTTTTCTATTTCCAGAATCACATACAAGTCATACCATCGTAAGGTACGCTTTCGGTTTAAACGCTTCCGCATCGTTAAACTCCAATATTGGTATCAGAGCAATTGGTTTCAATTCTGGTGTATTTGTTTGTTTCGTACATAACTCTCTGACCATGTATCGGAATCGAATGATTTTGATGTCTATGCGTAGATAATAGAATTTTATTTCTATTGGTATATAGAACGCAATATTTGGTCAAGTGATCAGAGAGATATGAGAATTTTGAACGAACAGTTGCGAACATAAACGCATCAAATATCGTTCGGTTTGTTTTATCCATAATTCTCTGACCATATATCAGAATCATATGATTCTGCTATCTATGCGTAAATAATAGAATTATATTTCTATTGGTATATAGAACTCAATATTTGATAAAATGATCAGAGATATATGAGAATTTTGAACGAACAGTTGCGAATATATACGCATCAAATACCGATTTGTTTGTTTTGACCATAACTTTCTGAGGAGATATCAAAATTAGATGATTTTGGTGGCTGTGCGTAGATAATGAAATTATCTCTCTATCTATATATAAATCGCATAATTTGGATTTATACTCAGAGAGTTAGGGCAGTCGAAAGTTTTTGGTGAACAAATATAAACATATATATATATATATATATATATATATATATATATATATGTAAAGTGCTGAATTGTTGTTTTGCATAGAAAATTCATATTCTTCTTGATTTTCATATTCATGGATATATATTAAAATTAGTTTTCAAATTATATATTTTACATGAATTATTTGATTAATCATATATCACATGTAATATATGATAAGTGGTTTAAAGTAATGTATAAAATAATGTTTCATTTATGGATTCATTTTTATACAGTAAAATAGTGGGAGTTTTGATTATGATCAGAGCTTAAAATTTTACATGAAACAAATTAATTTATTATAATTAGATTATAACATGGGTGATGATTGGGAGCATAGTGAACTCTCGATCTTATGTTATGAATCGAAGTTATTATGAATTAATTTATGTTTATAGTAAGATTATGTGTATTTGTTACATGCTAAAGATGAGGCCTTTGATAAGTTCAAGGTTTATAAAACCGATGTTGAACTAGAACACATGACTTGGTTAAGTAGTTACGCACCGATAGAGGTGGGGAGTATTATGATCCTACATATTTTCAGTTTGTAGGAAAAATATATGAAACTACGGCTCCGTATACACTACAACAAAACGGTGTATCCGAGAGGAAAAATCGAGTCCTAAAAGAGATGGTTAATTTCATGCTATCAAAGGATTTGTCGTACCCGGTAATGAGCATACAGTGTGTAAGTTGATAAAGTCATTGTATGGGCTAAAGCAAGCACCAAAGCAATGTCATCAAAGGTTTGATGAGACTGTCTTATCAAGTGGATTTAAGTTAAATCAGTCAGATAAGTGCTTATATAGCAATTTTGATGAGTCAGGAAATGAAGTAATCATTTGCTTATATGTTGATGATATGTTGATCTTTGGTACTGACCTTAGACAAGTTGAACTCACAAAAGAGTTTTTATCATCAAATTTTGTCATGAAAGACATGGGGGAGGCAGACGTGATTCTAGGAATTCGAATCAAACGAAATGGTAACGAACTATCTTTAACACAACCTCATTACATTGAGAAAGTACTTAAAAGGTTCAATTGTGAGAATTGTTCTCCAATGAGCACTCCCATTGAGTGTGAAACTTATGCCCAATACGGGTCAAGCGGTATCACAGCTCGAGTACTCTCAAGTAATTGGTTGCTTAATGTATGCCATGACGAGCACTAGACCGGATATAGCCTATGCGGTAGGAAGGTTAAGTATTTATACTAGTAACTCGAGTACGCACCATTGGCAAGCTTTAAGGCGTGTGCTCAAGTACTTGAAAGGAACTATAAATTATGGTTTATCTTATGGTGAATTTCCTTCGGTCCTAGAAGGATATTCGGATGCGAGTTGGATTACCAACGTAGAAGATCATTCTTCTACAAGTGGTTGGGTATTCTTACTTGGGGGAGGTGCCATTTCATGGGCTTCCAAGAAACAAACTTGTATTACAAGTTCGACTATGGAATCTGAATTTGTAGCGTTAGCGGCTGCAGGAAGAGAGGCAGAGTGGCTTAGAAATTTAGTCTCTGAGATTCCATTATGGCTGAAACCGGTGTCACCTATTTCTATCATTTGTGATAGTCAAGCTACTTTGGCTAAAACCTATAGCCAAGTATATAATGGTAAGTCACAACATTTGGGCGTTAGACATAGCGCGGTACGTGAGTTGATCACTCATGGGGTGATCACATTAGAGTTTGTTTGATCTCAACAAAATTTAGCAGATCATTTGACAAAGGGATTAGCTAGAGACTTGGTAAAAAAGTCAGCTAAAGGGATGTGATTAAAGTTCATTTAAAAATTTTAATTATAGGAAACCCAATTCCCCTCTAATATGACATTAGGGGCTGAATTCAATGTGGAAAGCCTATAATTAGAGTTTTGAAGCACAAATTTCATAACATCCAAAGGTATGTGCTTAGACCTGCAAGAGAAAGTTAGGTTGAAGTTTCTTCTTAATAGATTTTTTGAAAAAGTGCACATTGCAGGTGCATGACTAAAAAATCTACCTATACGAGTGTGAAGTGTAGCCGCTTCAAAAAGTTTGAACTTTGCTTTGTATACTCTCGTGAACGGATAGGGACACATGGCTTATAATAGTGTCAAGTATAAACACTTAGAACAGTGTAGAAACTTTTGTGTGTATTATCTTCATGTGCCCAAATGAGTTGAAAGATTCAATCCATAGGACATCTTGATTCTCGGGCGTTTGGAATGTGTAGTAACACTAATATGAAAATTCAATCGTTACGACATTTTCATTTATGCATAAGTTTGGTTTTTGTGATTTTGTGAATCAAATATTATACTTAAATGGGGGAGGAATGTTGGAGATTTAAGTGAAAAGTTGTCATTTACCAACAATTGCAACTGTTGGTGATTTTATAAATGAACGGTTGCAAACGTTCATTACAACTCTTGAACCACTATAAATAATTGTTTCTCTGCATTGAAATGGGGCATAAAGAAAAGAGAAAAAGAATTTTATTTCTTTTGGTCAAAACACAAAAAACAAAACACAAGTTCTTTTTGTATTTCTTGTTTTAGCCTATAACAAGAAGAAAACTTTGATTGTCTTATCCTACAAGGGATTTCGTGTAACCCAAGGCTTTGATAAGGGTCGAAATACTCTTTAAGAAAAGTGCTCTCTTGCACGATTCAATCATTATCCAAGTTCATCGTTTTGTAATATTCTTTTTTTTAACAACAATATGATTGTAAATAGTGAACATGTTGGTTTTCGAATTCAAGAATTATCACCATACATGAGAAACTTTCATTTGGGTCTAGTGAAATTTGAAGACTTTGAACGCAAAACAGAGAGACTGTGTCTAGTGAGATATCAAGGACTTTGAAAGGAAAACAGAGACAAGTAGAAGAAGAAGCTTTTGGATCAGAGGTTTGAAATGAGTGAGAAGGAGAAATTTTGAAGGTGAGAGAGAGAAATAAGGGGTAGAATGGTAAATTGAGTGGAAAGGTGAAAGGAACAAGACAGAGTGGGGGAGACAGAATTAGGAGGATACAAATCAGAGGAGAGACTCAGAAGCTAGCCTTATTTCTATGTTGAGTTTTGACTTAACTTTTACATCTCATATTGGAACAATCAACAAAACATGCACTGTTAATTTATTGATTGATTGACGATGGCTTCAGATTTTGGTTTGGGTATATCAGTACTAAACCGGGTTCAATGAGTTTTTAGCTATAAAATCCTTGAGGTCAAAATTGGGTCAATAGAGAAGCATTGTTTAGTTTTCACTCAATTTTCTTAAAAATATAGTCAACTGATGAAGGTGCTTTATACCAATATAATACTAAGGAATCTTTACTTCTTAATTATGTGCTTAAGAATATTAACTCCTTGATTATGTGTGTTTCTTCTATTTTTGTTCAATGTTCATGGTTTGAAATGAGGTTCTATCATTAATACTATTGAGCTTCTAAAAGACGCTCTCGATTCTAAGAGAAATACTAGCATAAGCGAGTTTCTCTATATCAGTTCGTAAATGTTGAGTGGACCTTTCAAGGGTTAAAAAAAAAGAGTCGAAAAACAACATTTCACCGGTAAGTATCTATTTACTGACACATAGAATTGGGGTTTCCTTTTATCATCACGAAATAGTAAGCGAATAGGAGAATCGGGGGTTCCTTTTATCATCAGCAAATACGGAAATTACTGAGCATAAATAGTAGTAAAAACCACAGTTTGACTGAGTTTTGATTTTCAAACCAAAAAAAGGGAAAAGATGTAAAAATTTCCAAAGATCAATAAATGAATAAGAAGAAGAAGGATGCCACATTTTATCATTTTGACTGCTTTCATTTAATACTTTCAACAATCTCATGTTATTAAATGTGAGCATCTGTACACTTTAATGTTATATAATCTATGCGTGTCTCTTTCTGCTGATTTCCAACTATTTTAGCAGTATCGTTTTCTCCTTTACAATACCCTTTACTATATAGTGTCCATATTATTCCTATATATAGTACTTCATTCATTTTCAGTATATTATTTCTTATCAAAGAAATGATTTTTGTCCCACGATATATATTTGTTTCGAATAAAACCACCCAAATGATTACTTTTTACAAATAAGCAAAGTTCGATCGCACATAATAATTAAAAGGAATAGAATACCGAATTGTCCATGGACCATTGATGATTCTTAACTATTCTTTGGTTACAATTTATGGGGGCATCGATTTTTGTATGGCTTCTTGAAAGTAAAGTTTAGAACTTTGGTGCATCGAGTAATACTATGTTTGAAGTAAATATATTTATATAAAATAAATAGTAAATGTACGTATTAACTATTAAAAGAAGCCAAGCTTTTTCTCAGACAGGGAATATACATAAGCCCCTGAAATTTGGAACATCCTTTTAATTTTTTCTTAGAATCATTTTAAAATAAAATCGAAAAAGTGGAAAAATATCAATACACGAAATAAGGTCTGTGAAATTACGTTCCGTAGAATCGCATGACGCGTTCTGTGACTATTTTTTCCACATTACCTGATTTGTCGCATTATTCTCTTTAATTTAGATTATATATTATTATAAAAAAATAAACAAAGAATAATGAAGTCAGACAAAAAAAAGATGTGAGCGAGAAAAATAATTTTGTAAAAAGAGAAGACTTTCACAGTAAGACAACGAGATAGCGAAAAAAACAATTGCACGATCCAATTACAAGAGTCAAGGGCTTTTGTCTTCTTCGATAGTTGATACGTAGGTCCCACACTCTTCTACATATATTCCCTTTTAGATAGACGGCTCAGATGTAATCAGAAAAGATCCTACAGTCGAAGAATGTTTTGGTCACACGCTTACGCTAATTACGTTACTCTTGACAATTACCCATTTTCGGTTTAAACCGGTATACAACCTTAACAAAATCCCGGTTTTACAACTGCCACATGTTTTTCTACCGTTGAGCAGCTCGATATGCATCTTCGTCGGAAATAACTGCCGGTATGTTCTTTAGTAGCTTCTTCACATCTTCTTTGGTATTATGAAGACAAATGTGGATCGAGAGATTTCAAAATCTCTTCATACTTCTCTTAAGCTTCCGAAATCTGATTCGCCTGTAAAAAACAATGAGCTCTCTTATATTTTCAAGAAATGCTGATTCATTGTCGTATTAACGTTTCTCTACCAGTTCGGTGGGGGCATTCTAAGGGCCGAATATTCCAACGAACATTCGCAATACATTGAAATGGTTTTCGAGTACATCGTCCTACATTAAAACCATATCGATTTGATCAATAGAGATCGTGAAATGACACAAGAGTTCGTTGAGTGTAGCTAACCTCATGATCGAACCTGCAAAAGGTTTTTGGTTTAATTGTTCGGATTGTTTATTATCACAGTCTTGGCTCGTAACTTGGATCTATAAAAATCCTACCCTTTTCGAATTATGCGTTTTTTTTAATAATTTGAGAACAGTTTACTTAAAGATATGATACGTTATTATCGAGAAACGGGTTTTAGTTACAAATTAGATGGAAATATAGCAAACAAGTTCAAAACTTTGATATAATAAAAGGCTTGAAAAATTAACAGAAATCAAAAGAGACGTTCAAAATGGCGTTTTCATGTCTTTGGAGCAACTTAAATACGAACAGAAACAAACTAGAGAGAAAGAAATCTCTTAATCTTAAAGGGGGTTAAGGAGCAACGGGCTTAGCGGCAGCGGAAGAGAGTCTAGACCTCTTCTTGGCCAAACTTTCACTACGGCGATCACGCTGCTCCTTAAGTCTGGAGGCAAGAAGCTTCTGGTACTCGGCAGCATCAGAGTTAGCCTTGGCGATTCTCTTCTTCTTGTCAGCAATTCTAGCTCTCTTCCTTTGGAGAGTCAGGGGAGTCACAAGCCTCTGGATCTTAGGAGCTTTGCTAACCTCCTTGCCTGCACAAAGAAGAAACAGATTTTGGGAATATTAATAACAAAATTACAAGTTCTTAATCAAACTCCAAAGTGAGTCTATCTATTTACCCTTCTTGTTTGTGAAGGTGCGGCGGTAAGTGTTGACATACTTCCTCACATCATCCTCCTTTCCAAGGTTAAACAACTTGCGGATCTTTGATGCCCTCTTGGGACCTCTCATCCTTGGCTTCTCAATATCGGTAAGCCCAGGAAGATCGTTCACACCCTTCTTGACAATGACCAAGTTAAGGACAGAGAGATCAGGGCTCACAATGCAACCACGGACAGACTTTCTTCTCCTCTCTCCAGTCCTCCTTCCATGTCCTCTGAAGCAAGGAGTTCCTACTCACACAAACAAGATCACATGAATCGAAAGAAATAAAAGATTCATGACAAAGAGAAACTGATGAAGCTGTACACATGTTATAAGAATAGGAGTAGTCAAGCACCTCGGTGAAGCAAAAGGCGGACACGACCAGGGGTCAGAACTCCCTGTTTCATTGGGAAACCTTGCTTGTCACATCCTCCCATGATCTTGAAGACATACCCCTTGAATTCCTGAATATAGATCATAGACAAAACAGTTGCACAATTTTAATTACCATTTCCAAGGATCAGACAAACAAAAACAATGAACTAATGGTAGAAATTTTACCTCGCCCAAAGCATCTCCGCTAACTTCCTGAGAGAGCCTCTTGTCATAAAAGGCGCGGCTGCAATAAACAACGAAAATCAAACTCAGGCATTTTAGTCATGTTGTTCATGTCGATTCAGAACTGGCTAATGAATATATCAGAGACATCCGATTTCAATATTGCAGCAGGTATAAACAGATTGTGACCGGGGTGGGTAAAACAGTAACTATCATAAGTTTCTAGGTTCGTATCCGAAGAGTTATACAAGTTTCAAAGGTGATGTTCCACATTGTACACTCAATTACCCGAACTTAAACAAAACAAGAGCTAATCCAATCACAAATCTATAAGAATAACAAACAAAGGACGATGTGATAGAAACCAAAGATCTTACAGCTTTTGGTCGTCATCGATCTCGAGCTTCTTCTGGCATCCAGTAGTCGGATTTGCGACGTTGAACTGCAAAATAAACAAAATTGAATGAACAAACGAAGAACACAGATATCTCAAGCAGATTACCGAAGAGGATACGTGAGAAGGAAAAGATGAGCTACCTTCATCGTCTCCGATTGAAAGTGGCACTATAACTGCCTGAGAGAGAAAATGAACGATATAAATAAAGGTCGCGGCGCAAGTCGGCAGTGGAACTAGGGTTTTATGCGGATGCGCAAAATGGC
This sequence comes from Streptanthus diversifolius, assembly GCA_039880935.1. Classification (NCBI taxonomy): domain Eukaryota; kingdom Viridiplantae; phylum Streptophyta; class Magnoliopsida; order Brassicales; family Brassicaceae; genus Streptanthus; species Streptanthus diversifolius. Next base: position 22,489,657 of record JAXGFM010000010.1, on the reverse strand, counting down.
CAACTTATACGAGAACAGATAGGTCTCATTACACCGGGCCCAAATAGATGGGCGTTTAATTAATTTTTTAGCCAATTATTTAATCACTATGGGCCTTAAGGCCCCTAGAGCTATTTTTTGTTTTGACAATTACTAGAGCTACATAATAGCGAGAGGTGTTAATATCTATTTGAGCATTTTTTATTAATACCTAACTACACTTTCACCCGAGTTTTTTTTTTTATTAACACAAAAGAAACAGTTTCATTGATTGATATCAGGTGATTCAATAGAATCATTTTGTACAATGGGCTCCAACTAAAGGGGGATTCTATTGTCAATTAATTCAAACTATATATTACAAATTCTAGTCATTTTAGCAATTGTATTAGCTATTTTATTTAATTTCCTAGAAATCAGAATCAATGTATATGAAAGATTATGGCTAAAGATCAAAACAATGTGTATTTAACCCCAACCACTTCTTCTGATTATCTATTGCCAAGTAGAGGTTTAAGTAATCTATTTAAAAGAATACATTTTCAAGTTTAATGTTTGATACAAAATAGGCTGTCCACACCAAAGCAACTGCCTCCTCTCAAACTGAAAAACAAAGACCTCCATGGAAAACAAGAAAGTTCGGGATCTAGAAACGCTCATGTTATTCCGAGGGCCCAAAGTGACTTGGCAAGCCATTGTAGCTCGGTAAGCTTGGAAACTGTGAGAAGATCTTTTGAATTGGAGGAAGCTCGTAAGTTAAAGCTGGGGAAAGTAATGCTATTGGTACCAGAAGTAGAAGACATTTCTACAGCAGTTTCAGTGCTAACTTCTTCTTATCATCAATAAGATCAAGGAACCAAGACCCGGTGCTCCCAAACCCAACGCCTTTTATGTCTGGTTAGACCGGTTGAATGGTGACTACAACTAAGCTTTCAGTAATTTAACGTCTAGTGTGTTGTGTTATATACCATATCTGAAATAAACGGACTGTTTCAATGTTATGATTATGATCAACAAAGAGAAACGGCTGAGTGATTTAACGCACGAAGACGCAGAATCCAAAGCATATCACGAGAATTGGGCAAGTAGTATATAATAAAGAAGAGAAATTCTCGTTGGGATATTTCGTCAAACATCTTCAGGACTATCTTAACAAAGACTAAGACAAACACAGAATTAAGAACGAGCCAAACTCGACAACTTAGAAACCCATATACTAAACACAAACTAAAATCCAAGAAATAGATTGCCCATCAACGAACTAAACAAAGCTAGATAGCATAAGTGTCTTCAGGCTCTTTCACCTCGGATTCTCCTCGCGAGCTGGATATCCTTTGGCATGATTGTGACTCTTTTGGCATGAATCGCACAAAGATTCGTGTCTTCAAACAAACCAACAAGGTAAGCCTCGGCTGCCTCTTGTAAAGCAGCGACGGCGCTACTCTGGAACCTCAGATCGGTTTTGAAATCCTGGGCAATCTCACGAACCAGACGCTGGAAGGGAAGCTTACGGATCAGAAGCTCCGTGCTTTTCTGGTACTTCCTGATCTCTCTCAACGCCACAGTTCCTGGACGGAATCTGTGTGGCTTCTTCACTCCACCGGTAGCCGGAGCGGACTTCCTCGCCGCCTTTGTTGCAAGCTGCTTCCTCGGGGCTTTTCCTCCGGTGGATTTCCTGGCGGTTTGCTTGGTACGAGCCATATCGAAACAATCACTACGAACAATCTAATTGACGGAATTTTTTAGTTTCGAGAGAATGCGAATGCGAAATTTGGTGGTGAAGAATAAAGCGGACGATGAGTTGCTTTTATGGGAAAAGAAATTGGCGGTGAGCTGAATAAAAAAAGTTGGAGGGAGTTTTCCTGAAAATATTGTTTTGGAGGGAAATATATTTTCTTGTCTGTTGGATTAAAAGTAAGATCGACGGCTGAGACTTTAAGTACTTCAATCCGCGTGTTCCCCTATCAACCAATTAGAACAGTCCATGTCAAGCATTTTACCTATTATAAACCAATTTAAAATCATCATTTCCAGACCACGAGACCTTTTGCGCTTACTTCCAAATTTTTTTTGAAATTTCTCGCGCCACTCGAAAATTTTAGCCATGATATTATTTCCAAAAAGATGAGTAAATTTTTAAACGACGCAATAAATTGAAGAAGATAATTAATCTTGAATTGATATTAATGTCACAAATAGAATTTACGATACTGATTTGACAAAGCATCTAATTAACAAAACAAAACATCTGACAAAACTTGCCAATTATCAGAATCAACTTCTTGGTTCGTTGGTGTCTCCGATGTCTCACTTCCAACTCAGTGATATCCTCGCTCAAACGGGACGAACCGATATGGGCAAGATGGAAAACGAACCACTCTCTTTTTTTCTGGCTTTGTTTATGAATTGGGAAGTCCCAATTTCCTTTATTTTTCGGTCAAGTGACGATTTCGTTTCTAACTATCTTCTAATACAGAGTTTGGGGGTGTCCAAATTAACGAATCAACACATTTCATGGTTCTAATGAGTTGTAACTTTTTGTTTTAATCCGATTACCAACACAAATTCAAGAAGTTACTTGTCATCATAGGAGAAAATCGAAATATGTAATACTAATATTCATTTTGGCATTTCATCGAACATCTTAACGGCAAATCTAAAGACTAAAACAAAAACACAAACATTCTTAGAAAAGATTCACATATCCGACAAACGCAAAAAAGTGCAACTCCCCAAACCCAAAGTAGCTAATGCATTACTAAGTCTATTGTTCTTCTCCAGCTTCCTCTTAAGCCCTTTCACCCCTGATTCTCCTCGCGAGCTGAATGTCTTTTGGCATTATCGTGACTCTCTTCGCGTGAATCGCACACAGATTTGTGTCTTCAAATAACCCAACAAGATAAGCTTCGGCTGCTTCCTGAAGAGCCGCGACGGCGCTACTCTGGAACCTCAGATCCGTCTTGAAATCCTGTGCAATCTCACGAACCAGACGCTGGAACGGAAGCTTGCGGATCAAAAGCTCAGTGCTCTTCTGATACTTCCTGATCTCTCTCAACGCCACTGTTCCTGGACGGAATCTGTGTGGTTTCTTCACTCCTCCGGTGGCTGGAGCGGATTTCCTCGCCGCTTTCGTTGCCAGCTGCTTCCTTGGAGCCTTTCCTCCGGTGGATTTCCTAGCAGTTTGCTTGGTACGAGCCATTTGCGTTTTGGGAAATCTAAGTTTACTCTTTGGTGTTTGTTGATTTGCTTTCTGAGAGAATGTGATGGATGTACAGAAAGTGTAGGCTGGGATGTGTCTTTTATACCGAAGGGAGAAATGAAGTATTTGTTTTGATCCGTTAGATCTTTTGGCTATGGACAGTTAAGATTTCTTTAATCAGTGCGATCCGCGTCAATTGTTATTTAACCAATCAGAAGGACCTGTATCTTTGCAATCCGCGTCATTTGGTAACTAACCAATCAGAATGACTTTTTTGTATCTTCCGATTTATTTCCACGAATTAAGCTTCCTTTCTTTACTATTTTTCAATTAGGCACGTTTTGAAACTAAACAATATAGATGGTTTCTCTAATCGCACATTTGCAGAAATTTTGAAAAAGTTGTGAAATAATTTAAAATATGTGGAATAAAATTTTTGTGTGATTGGATAGATTTTACATAATAGCGGAATCTACTAATATTTAGAAATTATAATTAAGCTAATTATTATAAAAAAAATCTACAAAATATTATTAGAAAATTTTAATTTTCTTATTGTAATTATTTAACTTGTTTTAGTATATTTATAATAAATATATTTATATCTTATTACGTTAAAAAAATCAAATATCATAGTTTTATTTATTACTCTTTTTATTATATTATATAAGATGTTTAAAAAAATTTGTTTTATTTTTTTTTATTTTCTTAAATTTTATGCTTATTTAAGAAAATAAATATTATAATTGAGCTAATTAAATATGAAATATAATTAAAAATTATAATTGATCTAATTATTATAAAATAAATTATTATTATTAGATTTTCTTATAAGATGTCTACAAAAAAAATTATTCTACTTTATTTGATTTTCTTAATTTTTATGCAAATTTGTATCTATTTAATATAGTGTGACTATTAATATTTTTTAGTAATTAAATTTTATTAGTATTTATTTAGAAGTATAAATTATTGTTATTTTGTAATTAATAATTATATTTATAAATGTTATTATTATGTATTGTAAATAATTATATGTATAACTAAAATTTTTATTAGAATTTATTTAGAACTTTTATATTATTATTATATTATTAAATAATTATTAAACTTTGATTCCGCAAAAAATATATTTAATATTTACTTTTCTTTTTAATGGAAATTTCTTTGTATTTTTTTAGTCAAAATGTAAACTTGCATTTTTACGTTTTTTTATTATTCCACAAATTTTTTTTGTTGGAAAAAAATATTGTGGAATCGCGTTTTTATTCCACGGACCCTATTCGAATTATGTTTAATAATATACTAGCTATGGTCTTCCATCCGACCGTGCCTTACATGAATTATTCTTTTGGATGTATGTAATGTATGCTTGACTTGACCAGTTTGGTCTCAACATCTTTATTTAATTTTTTAAAAAATCTCAAATTGATGTTCAGACTACTCCAGGACAATTTTTAATTGTTTTGTTTTGTGTCAATTTTGTATTCATAATTTCATACATCATGATTGAGCCATATGCCGACAAATGTCATGTTTAATTTACTTTTCTTTTTTTAAATCATGTTTGTGACTTGCTCAATACTCAATTGGAAAATATCTTAGGTGATTTTTTTTTACCTCTTATGCTTTATGTATTGATTTTATACATTATGATATGTATTAAATATATAGATTTTATAGTAGCAAACTTATTCATTTAGAACACAATCATCCATATGTTAAAATAATATTATAATTGGTGTGATATGTGATGTTGACTATTAACTTGTCAATGTTTAATATCATTAAAAAAAAGGAAGCGACGACTTGGAAATAGAAGATGTATACAAAACTAATACTGGAGAAAGGTATTTTTTCAAATTTGGATGTTTACAAAGCAAGTTTACATATATTAAAAATGGAAACTTTAAGAAAATAGAAAACGAATCAAACTTAATGGTTAGCTAATAATAATAAAAAATATATTAAAAAAATCAAACCTTGACTGACGCCTGTAAGGATCAAATATTAACATAAATAATCAGACAAAACAGTTTCGTTTCTTCTTATTATCTTTTTGATATGAGGATGACAAAACTCAAACATCTCATAATAGGAAAAGTCAAAGACAAAGCTTCAATAGGCAAAGCCAAATTGCTTTATAGTTTCAGTTCGAAGGCGGTCAAGTACATTCATGTAGCCCTTTTGAAATCAACAACTCACACTTCTCACAAAGCACCCGATAGCAACTATGTCTCCGACGTTATCTCTTACTCCAACAGTTGTCATGGTCCGGCAGCTTTCGCGGCGGTTATGTGGAGACTTCGAGTTACAAAGAATGCTTTCGTCGCCACAAAATCTCTCATCGTCTTCCACAAACTAATCAAATCATCGAGAGACAAGTTTGAAGGATTCGATCGTGGTAGAAACAATCTAAAACTGAATGATTTCTCAGACATATCTTCTAATCTCACGATAGAACTAACACGATGGGTTAAATGGTAATTTAGTTATATTTCCTTTTTTATAATTATGACATCTATAAAATAATTTGGACCCGTTCATACCGAAAACCGACGCTGATAATATTAATAAGTATTTGTACTTACGTGTTGTTGTTGTTTTTTACAACAAAAAAAAAAAACAGGTATGGACTGTATTTGGATCATCTCTCGTGGATTTCGAATGTCTTGGGGTCTTTCCCAAATCTTACGGAGAACTCGAAAGAGAAATCTAAAGAGAAAGATTGTGTTTCGTCTTACCAAACCGGGTACATAATGAGACAAACCAATTCTCTGGTGAGTTTCTTTGAGCATATATGTACCAGACCGGAGACTCCACCTCTGTTCGAAAACAAGATCGTGGACGAGATCAGAGAGCTCGTGATTCAAGACTACTTCACGGTTATGAGATTGGTTATGGTGCGGCTTCAAGTGTTGAGTGAGAGATTGATTAAACCGGGTATCGAACCTGTTGGTGATTCCAGTTCGAACGATTTAAGGTTGGTTTTGATGAGGCTTGAAGAATGCAAGGAGAGTTTGAGTGGATTTTTTTGGTGTTACAGACGTTTGGCAGAAGATTTCTGGTGTTTGGTTGAAATATTGATGGCCGAGACGGTACATGACGAAAAGGAGATGGTTGAATTGGCCGGTTTGGTTCAGACGACGGTTAAAGACAATGGGGAGGTGGTTGAAATGGCCAGTTCCGTTCAGACCGAATGGGTAACATTCGACGACTCCAAGCCAGCAACGAACGAGTTTTTAAAATGGGACTCCGAGTGGGTAACATTTGATGATTCCAAGGAATTGACGAATGAACCGGTCCGGTTCAGCCTATGTACATAACATTTGAAAGCTGATTGGCCCAGTTAAGTGAGAAAATATCCGGTTTACACTTGGATAGGCGTCTCACTATGTACATACGTACCAACTTCATCGGTTTGATTTGGTTTCTGTCATACAAAAATTTGGTTTCTAAAATTATGCTTAATTCCGTTTTTTTCAAGAAGAAAAGTATAAGTGATTCCCTATGTAAATAACTGCTAAAGAAATTTGTGAAATGAAAGTGTGCTTAATTTATTTATTCAACTATTCAACATTAATAAAGAAAACAAATCGCTCATTATTAGAGTTTCACCTTAGAAAACCGAACCAAATACTACACCGATCCACTAGTTGGCTCACTAAGAGACCATGCTTCACTTTTCTGCATCCGAGACGTACCACTTTTGAACGCGCAAACTTGCTTTTTGTGCCTACAAATTTGAAAGAAATGACGAAACAATTGTATTAAAAAGCATACATGAAGATGAAATAAGCCGTATAAGCGAACCCGACAAACAATAAGAGCTACCTCTTTCTCCCAGTCGCATCTCATAGTGATAAAAATCAATATCAACGTCTGAATTGCCGTTCCTCCGAATATCATACCAGCCCATATACCCTGTTAACATATAAATTATGTACAAAGAATACATAAAGAAATGGCCGATATTTACTAAACCTTCAAATAAATAAATAAAAACTGGCGTTTACCTTAACACCAGACTTGAAAATCCAGCCCATGACAAAACCGAGTGGAAGTCCAATGACATAATAGCATCCCAAATTTATATATGCCACGAATGATTGCCAACCCGATCCAATCGCAACACCTAATCAAAATTATAAAAAAAGTCACATCACAACCGTGACCCGGTTTATTATTGGAATAATAAGCAAGTTGATTTTGGTTTTTGTTGCGTACCGGAAAGAACCGGTTGGACACTGTTGAGAAGAATCGTAAAAGCTAAAAGAATAGAGAGATCATTGACTGCTTTTATGACAGTTTCACTTGAAGAGAAAATCCATCCGATTTGATCATGAAGAAATATTACAAGCACAGAAAATATTAGTCCGATGATTAACGATTGTGTAACTGATATGATCATTGCAAATCTTGCTCGTTTTCCATTGCCTGCTCCTAATTCATTCGCCACTCGTACGCTACAAAAGCAAGTGATTAAGGAGTATTTATTAGCTTTAGTGCTTGTATTTAGCATGTGTTACATAGGATAGTTAAAGGATCCAGAAATTTTGGGGTCCATTACAAATTTTGTTATTAATTTATAAGTTTTATACCTTATGTTTTTATAGTTAATTTTATAAAATTCAAAGACCTATTATTATTTTTGTCCAAGATTGAAGGGTCTATTATTTTATAACTTTTTTTTTACAATTTGATTTTTAAAATTTAACAAAAAATCATTATTTATTCTTCATATGTATTTGTAATGTTTTTTTTAAAAAAAACAATGATACTTGAAAAAGTGATATTTAAAACAATGATACATACTTCATATGTATTTGTAATGCTTTTATTAAAAAAATGTTCACTAATTTTTTTTTTACAATTTTCCAAGCTTCTATTCCAACTCTAACATTCATTTTTTAATTATTAGTTTATTACTATGTACTTTTAATTGACGGTTTTGCTAAAATATGCTAAAAAATCCACACGATTTAGATAACTATTATAAAATATATCTTATTTTGTTATATTGATATTTTATAAAGAAAATGTTTTAATTTAATATTATATATATATATAAAATATTTTTATAAATGATGCCCATTATGGCCTATTTGTTCGGTTAGCACGGACTGTTGATTAGTTTGAGTTCGAAAATTAAAGTATATATACGATCGATAGTTATAAAAATGAGAGATCAATTACCCGGTCCCGGCAAAGAAAGCAAGTGGAATCATCATTTCCAAACCATTGATCGACATGCTGCCAATGGAAACTCAAGTTATGAAATCTTTTCAGAGAAAATCATATCTAATATATATCAATCCAAAACTATATATGTGACGTACCATATAGACAAAGAGTCGACAGCAATTTTTGTATCCTTTAGATTTCCAGTCATCACGATTAAAATCCTATAATACCAATACTCCAAGCTGTCTCTCCATATAAAACTACCGTACGTAAGAAGTTGTGTTCCCATACGTAAACCAGACTCAAAAAAATTGTGACACAAGTGGCGTTTAACGAACTATTACCAAAGCATGACTCCGGAGGACGTAGAGAGCTTAGCGAATTCCCATAGTCTGGTGAAAGCGTCGATGGAGAAACCGGTCCAAGTGAGTGGACAACCGCCGCAAGTGGCGTAAGTAAGTAAGATGAAGACAGTGATCCACCATGACACATTAATTGTAGCCATGGTCCCTTTGACTCCAAGTTTAAGACCGTACACAAAAAGCCAGCACACAAATATGTGAACTACGAGTGCCACTCCAGACGCAACTGCAACCACCTGGTATTGTAAGAGATATATCAACCAAACACAGTTAGAACCGTCAAGGGACTAATCCGCTCCTTATGTAATTACATACCCTATTCTTGAGCTGGCATTGGAAGAATCGGCTGAGAGGGAAATAGAAGGCAAACGTGAAATGGGTAGGAATGGCCCAAACGGCGATGACACCGGAGAGCTCGGCAATGTCATCAGGCTGGCTGAAGAACTTAAGAATCGGAGACGCAAATAAGTACATAGGAAGTAGCAAGATGGAGAATAAGAAGAGAACAATCCAAGATCGCTGCATATACACTCCCAACATGTCATATTTCTTCGCTCCAAACGCTTGACCGCACAGCGTTTCTAACGCACTTGCCATTCCAAGCTGCATATATTCATAGATATAGTTCTCTTCAAAAAACTAAATATTATGATATAAGGCAGACAAGTGTTTCTATATATGTGTGTGTGAATACCAGGAGGCCGAGGTTGAAACCGATGATGATGTTGTTGACGATGGAGATGGCGGCGAGTTCGAGCTCGCCGAGGTGGCCGGCGAAGGCCTGAGTGATGACCAAGATCGAGTAGGTCGAGACTCTGGCGAATATGGCCGGTCCAACGATACGCCATAGCTTCTTCGTCTCCATCCATATCTCTCTCTTTATTTCGCCGTCTTCCTCCTCCACCGCATATTGATCCCTCAACAGAGGAATCCTCGCCTTCTCTATGCATTTTGCTGTGTCGTCTCTTTCTCCCATCTTCTTGAAAGTAAAGATCGTGGACGAGAGTGAAGAGTAGGTATGAGTATAAAGCATTTTGAGTGGAGAACCCACCACGGTCACTCGGTCAGGCTTTTTAGTTTTTTTTTCTACTTTTCTGTCGCAACTCAACGAATAATAGTCTGCATGTGTGTTCTCAATCAAGACGATAAAGTAACAATAAATTAAATTATAGCATATGTCGAACAAATTCATGAAGCATTTTATTAATACAGCCTACTATAGTTGATATCACATGACACGCAGTGCGTCTTTTTATTTTCTATTTTTTTATTAATTACCTTTTTCTGAAAACAATTCTGAAAACCTTAAAAGATATTATGCGACTTAATGTTACAGATCAGTACAATTTTATTTACTCGTTTTAATCCCTCTTAATATTAGAATAATGAGTCAAAGTTTATATATATACTTCATTTTCCTTTATAAATTGTAGACTTTTTTGGGGTTTCTATCTACAATTTTCAGCAACAATTGAAATAGCGCCTTAAACTACTAATGTGCGATTTTTTTTTTTTAAAATATGCGATTTATTATTATTTTTTAAAATATGCGATTAATTTATTATAGTCATAGTAACATTCAACTTTGATTCTGTTTATTCCATATCATTTTTTCTTTAAATTATGTTCTACACTAATCACACATTCTATGATCTGTTTTAAAAGTGTCTGATCTGCTGGTTTAACTGGACCCATAAAGTAATAGAAAAAAAAATTATAATAATCCATATATATGCATCTTAGTGTTTGATCAACAACTTAATTTCCCACGTTTTACATGCCACTCACGTCCACTTTGTTTGATGCCATGGATCCAACAACTTCTATTCTTACCTTTATATTATTATATCCTATATAAAAGTTATATATAAGGCTGTGTCACTTTATTCTTATAAATTAGTGAAATATTTAGTCACTTTATCCTCCTAAAAATTATGATGAATTTTTTGTTTTTCAATATTTTGTACCAATTAAAATGAATTTTTAATCAAATTGTGGGCATATGAGTCTTGTTCTATTCCTCATTTTTTCTCATGAATTGAAAAATATATGAAGAAAATTTTTTTTCTTTAAAATTGATGAAAACAAGTAAAACTAAAAATTTCTCATTCATTTCTAATTTTTTTTTTCAATTCAATTTCTCAAATAAAATTTGGTTCAATTTTATTAGTATATATGATACATGTGATTTACAAACAAATCATTTATGGACAAGTTTTAGATTTTAGGTTTTGATGAACAAGTTTAATAGAAAAAATTTGGCTAACGTCAAAACATATTATTAAGAAATTTTTGAGGGAAAATATGAAAAAGTGGCAGTCTCAAATTGGAGGATATTTTTCCTTTAATATAATTACTAGATTAAAAATATTAATTTTGAAAAAAATGTTCAATTATTTTGAAAATGTTTTTCTAGTCACATATCTTTGTAGTGATAATAGTCAAATCAACGTCTAAATTCCTTATTCATAGATGAATTCACTCTCGCTTTGCAATTTTTTCTTAAGAAGTTATTTAGAACTATCCAAAAAAGATACTTTATTCATAAAAACAAAAGAAAAGCATCTTGATCTTTGTAGGGTTATTTCTCTAACCCTAACTTCTGGAAGAATTAGTGCAGCAAAGTTTAATGTTCAGACTTTCAACAGAAATAATTAAATCAAGAAGACAATGCAGAGTAATTTTTAATATTTATAACTGTTGGAGATCCTTCTCACTATTAGTGTTTATTCTCTCAATAAATAGGATTCGTATCACTACAAATCACTCCAAATCTCATATCCATAAGATCAGTGATGTATATACTCTATTTTATGCAACTATTCAATACTCCTCTGTCATATAAATTATGGGCGACAAGCTCTGCAATATACATATAAATTCACTTCATTCTCCTTTGATATTCTTTAATAGCAAGATTATCTTGAGAAGACTTGCTTGGCGCATCGGTATGAACTACGACGAGTTTATGTCACTTTTGTTTAAAGTTCGCTAGGATTCACACAAAACTGCCATGTACCCATCTCTCAGAGACTTCTAAATATAAATACACCTTATGGTTATGCGCTCAAAACTTTGGATCATCAAGCCTGATCCTAAACAAATAACTTCAACTAAGAAAAAAAAATTGCGAAGTGAAAGTGGCTTAATTTCTTATTCGTAAAGAAAACACAAATCAGTCATTGCTCCAGTTTCGGTTGACAAAACCAAATCATAGATATACTACACCGATCTACCAGTTGCCAGTTACAAACGATTAATCGTATGAGATGAAATGATAATGCATGTGCTTTACTCGTTAACAACGGCCTAACTTTTATGGAATGTATGCTCCAACTACATTTTATTTTACAATTGTATAAACATTATACAATCTTCAATTCCCTGCCTCTGAGTCTGAGATCGACCATTTTTTAACGCGCAAACTTGCTTTTTGTGCCTACACATATGAAATAAACGACGAAACAATTGCATTTTAAGACATGCATGAAATAAACCATATACGTGAACCAAAAGCAGTAAACAAAAGAAAATTTGAGTGACCTCTTTTTCCCAGTCACATCTCATAACAATAGCAATCAATATCAATGTTTGAATCGCGGTTCCTCCAAATATCATACTGGCCCAAATGCCCTATAACAAAAAATTATAATAAACATACATATATAGTTTAAGAAATAAACCTTTAATTATATTGAATTTATGATATAAAAAACTGGCGTTTACCTTAACACCAGACTTGAAAATCCAGCCCATGACAAAACCGAGTGGAAGTCCAATGACATAATAGCATCCCAAATTTATATATGCCACGAATGATTGCCAACCCGATCCAATCGCAACACCTAATCAAAATTATAAAAAAAGTCACCTCACAACCGTGACCCGGTTTATTATTGGAATAATAAGCAAGTTGATTTTGGTTTTTGTTGCGTACCGGAAAGAACCGGTTGGACACTGTTGAGAAGAATCGTAAAAGCTAAAAGAATAGAGAGATCATTGACTGCTTTTATGACAGTTTCACTTGAAGAGAAAATCCATCCGATTTGATCATGAAGAAATATTACAAGCACAGAAAATATTAGTCCGATGATTAATGATTGTGTCACTGATATGATCACTGCAAATCTTGCTTTTTTTCCATTGCCTGCTCCTAATTCATTCGCCACTCGTACGCTACAAAAACAGGCTTATCATATTAAGTAATTGGTCCAAGTGGATCGGATTTGTAATCCAAGTTAATCCGTCACCCACCAGTCAAACCGTAATATAGAAAGGTCTTTCAAATATAAACCAAACTAAACATAAAGTAAAGTATCTACACGATAGTCAACAAACGAGAGATCGGTTATACCCGGTCCCGGCGAGGAAAGCAATTGGAATCATCAGCTCCAGTCCATTAATCGACATGCTGCCGATGAACATTGTAAATAGTTAAGATATATGATATAAAAGCTTTTCATATTTAATATAATAATTTCAAAATATATATATATTTGACGTACCATATAGACAGTGAGTCGACAGCAATTTTTGTATCCTTCAGATTTCCAGTCATCAGAATTAGAATCTTATAATACCAATTCTCCAAGCTGTCTCGATAAAATTCTAACATAAGAACTGTGTTCCGATCGTATACTAAACGGAAAAAAATGCGACGAGAGTAGTAATACCAAAGCATGATTCCGGAGGAGGCAGAGAGATGAGCGAATTCCCAAAGTCCTGTGAAAGCTTCGGTGGAGAAACCGGTCCAAGTGAGCGGACAACCGCCGCAAGTGGTGTAAGTAAATAAGATGAAGACATTGAGCCACCATGACACGTTAACAGTAGCCATGGTCCCTATGACTCCAAATTTAAGACCGTACACAAAAAGCCAGCACACAAATATGTGAACTACAAGTGCCACTCCAGATGATATTGCAATCACCTGGTGGTAATGTAAGAGAGTATCAACCAAACAACATTCAGCAATAATAATATCAAGAACATACTCAGTCATTAGATTTCGGAGGAAACTATTATGCTAGAACATGCTGTCAAATGATGATTAATTGTGATTGTGACTGATATTTAACTAATTGAATAAAAATGAATTACGCTAAAAGAATGTTACATATGTACCATATTCCTGAGCTGGCATTGGAGGAATCTGTTGAGAGGGAAAATGAAGGCAAATGAGAAATGGATAGGAATGACCCAAACGGCAATGGTACCGGAGAGCTCGGCGATGTCGTCAGGCTGGCCAAAGTACTTAAGAATCGGAGTTGCAAATAAGTACATCGGGAGGAGCAAGATGGAGCATAAAAAGAGAACAATCCAAGATCGCTGCAAATACACTCCTAACATGTCATATTTTTTCGCTCCAAACGCTTGACCGCACAGCGTTTCCAACGCACTCGCCATTCCAAGCTGCATATAAATAGATTTTGTTACTTCATATATAAGTGTTAAACATTATAAGATAAGCCAAATAATTTTTCTTATACGAGGAGGCCGAAGTTGAAGCCGATGATGACATTGTTGACGATGGAAATGGCAGCGAGTTCGAGCTCGCCGAGATGGCCGGCAAAGGCCTGAGTGATGACGAGGATCAAGTAGGTCGAGATTCTGGTGAATATGGCTGGTCCAACGATACGCCATAGCTTCTTCGTCTCAACCAATATATCTCCGTCTTCCTCCGCTTCATGTTGATCCCTTAACAGAGGGATCCTCGAATTCTGTACACTTTCTGCATCGTCGTCTCTCTCTCCCATCGCTGTGCTTCTGGAAAATTATAAATTAATAAAATAAAAGAGTAGATGAGAGCAGATACGTGTTGAGTGACACACACGATATATAAACATTTTTTTTAATAACCGGGAGATTACAAACCTAAACCCGGATATTTTGTGTGGCAAAACCGAACATTATTGCTGTTTAAGACATCAACGGTTACCATCCTGTCTCATTATTAAATTGAAACGTAGCTGCAAGAAACCCTCGAATTATGGTGATTTATTTTACTATTGACGCACCATGAGTCAATTATTTAATCATTTATTTCTTATAATCCTCTTTCATTTTACCCTTATCTTTGACTTCGATCAACAACTCAATTTCCGTCGTTTTATACGCCATCTACGTCCAGACTGGCTGTTGTCACGAATTTAACAACTCCATTTTTAACTTAATTGGTTTTATTCGTCTCGTAATTAAGAATTTCTTCATCTATATAGAGCCGAGTCACTTCACGCTTATAAACTAATGGTTGCAAAATCAGAGAAGAAACATGGAAGACGTGAGCATGCGTATTTCTCACCAACCACGCCATTGCTTAGGTTTCGGTTTATAAAACCAGATACTATACATACCGAATAGCTGGTTTTCCCAATTTCAACTGATTAATTATACGATACATATTATTCAATTTCTTGCATCCCACCGTTTTTTATCCGCAAAGTTGCACGACGTGCCTGCATGCATATAATATAACAGACCACAAATTGTTATGTTAAATGCCATATATGTTATAACCCTTTAGTTGAACGAAAGGTAACAAACAAATACTAGAGAGTATATCAAATTTTGGAAAGATATAGTATTAAGAAATTGAATCCACCAGAAAATATTAAATTTATAATTAAAATAAATTTGTGTATCGGATTTTTTATTCGAAGAGCTTAAACATCTAGTATAAATAGATAAATATCGCCAAACTCCGGTGGGAAAAGCCACATCTGTGGAGTTTTAATCATTTGACGAAAGGCACTTCTTCAAATAAATACATTTATTCTTTGATAAAATTATTAAAATTATATAGTTATTTCAACAGCATGCATTACTAAAGTATATATGATTGGTAAAGATAAAATAAAAGATTACTATATTTTAAGATGGAAATTATATATTGTAATATTCATGTTACCTCATTTTCCCAACCAGATCTTGTAGTGATAATAACTCATAACCAACGTCTGAACTGTAGTTCCTCCGAACATCATACCGGCCCATATTCCCTGCATGATTCAATAAATATTAATGCTATATCAAATTTCAAACAAACAAAAAATTTGATGACACAACAAAGAGATAAACAAACAAAATATTAAAAAGTTAGACAAAAAATACAAGTAACTTAAAATAATAGGAGAGCGTCGTGAGAAGTCCAATGAGTTTGTAGCATTGGACTTCTCCCGATAAGACAACTTTAAGACAGCTTTAAGACAGCTTCACTTTAAGAAAATATCAACCGGATTTGCTCATGGAAAAACACTATGAGCACTGCGAACGCTAATGACTGCTATATGATCACTACAAAACCAAAAAAAAAAAGGTTTGACGTCACTTATATTAAATATTTATAGATGATTAAAAAAACTTTTAAATTTTATTTATATAGTTGACTTTTAAAAATGATGATGCAAAACTATTGGCCAGTAAATTTAAGACTTAATGTAGCGAATAAATATATAAGAAGAAGCAAAATGATCCAATATCGCTGCATATACATTCCCAGTAAGTAGTATTTCCTTGCCCCAAATGCTTGACCGCATAACGTTTATAATGCGCTCGCCATCCCAATATTTTTCTTATAGGTTAAACTTTAGATTAATATAAGCCCGAAAATGCATTTATATCGAAATATCTAGGAGATCATATATTAGTTAGATAGATAGTTTAATCATGTGGTTAAATGAAGATGTTAAAACGTATGGTTGTTAATCAACTACTTCACAATTACCAAAACCAAATAGTAACTATAGTTTTTTTTTTTTTTTGTCACAATAGTAACTATAGTTTGCCAAACGATAACACAAAACGATAAATTTATATTTTTTAAAAGCGCGGCAACGTAATTGGGCTTAATAAGTGGGTCTATTTAAACTATAATGGACCTTTGTAATGTAATCTAAAGCATGCACTGTAACATATTTTATTTTTATTTGACATACGAGACTCCGAGACTAGTAAACAAAGTACCAAATTTATGTAAACCTCCGGGATCTTTTTTTTTTACTAAAACCTAAAATATGAGTTTTTAGTTTTACTTATTATTTAGATAACTATATGTGTGTTATTGATGGGGGAAATTTGGTTAATAACCAATATAGAGCATATATTGAAGAATATAGCTATAAATTTGTTGATAATCAATCATATAGCCAATTTATGTACTGTTTGACAATATTTTGAAAATAAATAGAAAAAACTATATTTTTGTTATTCAAAAAATATCATTCTATATTTTAATATACAGAACAAACTTGTTATAATTTATGTGATAAATAATTTCTGAGTTATAATTTAAGATTTGGGTTAAAATTGAGATTTTAGATTTAAAATTTCCTTTTAAAAATTGTATCTTAATTTTTAGAGGTTAGAATTTAAAATTTGAATTTCTGATTTAGGCTTATATTGTTTTGTTGAGTTAAGAAAATCTAGATTAGCAAATAGAGCATAATAACACTATACAAAATACCAATATATTATTTTTTGGGATGAATAATTTTTAATTATAGTTCATAATATCGCACTGGGGATTTAGTTTTCAATTAAGTGTTCAATTTTTGGAAATTGTGCATGAAAATTTAGAATTTTTGATTTAACGTTATATTATTTTGTCATCTTTTTTAAAAAAGCATTGATTAATAAACCAAACAAAGTTTTTATTTATTTTATATAGAATAGAATGTAAACTTTTGGTCTTAAATTCTATAAATATAAAATAAATTTTGGCTATGTTACACATAAGCCCTTGATTTTTAGCTTTTATAGATATTGTTAACAAAAAATAAATAAATTCTGACACTATGGTTAAAATGGTTATTTTGGGAATTATAATTTTTTGGTTATTGTTTTGTTGTCGAATTCTCTTTATTGATTGCAAGAATTGCATTTACTACGACAAAATTAATGTGGTGTTACTGTGTTAATCTATAGTGTGTTAGTGGTGGTGACAAGGAAAATTAGTAGTTTTTTAATTGCTTTGCTTCGTTTTGAAAAATATTTGTAAACTTCTTTTGTCGAACATCTGTAAAGTAGTTTCTACATTACGCATTTGAAAATAACTTAACACACAAACTTAATTATTTCGTTCCTAAACCTAAAAAGAATATTGAGTGCAGAATAGTTGCAATTTCATTAAATGCAGACTTATTTATATGTGTCCTTAAGAAAGCGAGATGGGAGTGAGCTGCATGAGCAAATTTGTAAGAATTTGATTACGCGAAAGAATAATGAAATTATTTTATTAATCTATCATTGGATTTACATAAACAGATGACTCCTCTACAAACACCCTTCCAATGGTAATCACACGTGTCAACATTCCATTAGTTTCCACCATGAATCACTTTCCCGGTCCGACGACATACAAAAGCATAGTAAAAATTCAAACGATCAAATAGCGAAATACGAAAATAAATGAAATTCTCACATAACACCAATGATTTTAAATAATTGGGGGAAAATTTAAAGAAAAAGAATGAACATCTGAAATTTGAAACAAAATACAAAATAAAATAAAAAGATCTCAAGCCAAAACGGCGGCGTACATAACAGCGGCGAAGGCGGTTCCGGCGATGAAAGCCTTGTTGGAGTAAGCGGCACTTGGGGCAGGCGCCTTATCTGAAGGCCCTGGAGCAGGTCCGCTTGGGCTCAAGGCGGGACCTCCCGGCGCCGGTGGAGAGGCGGTGGGAGTATCAGAAGGAGAAGGAGCAGCCGAAGGTGTAGTAGTGGCGGGGGCAGGGGTCGCGGCTGGTGGTGGAGTGGTGGTTGGGGCTGGGGTTGCGGCAGGTGGTGGGGTGGCCACTGGTGGAGGAGTAGCGACGGGAGGAGTGGCTGTCGGAGTAGGAGCTGGGGCTTGAGCGAGTGCAGACGTGGCGAAAAGAGCCATTATCAAGAAAAGTTGAACAATTTTGGAACCCATTTCTCTCTAAAAAAATGTTTCTTCTTTTGGCTTAAGAGTGAGTGAGAGAGAGAGAGATGATGAGATGAGAGAGAGAGTTGTGAAGTTGAGGAAAATGGAAGAGGATGTATAAAAAGAGACAAATTGAAGAATTGTTTCGATTAATTAAACCAGATTCCTAATATCTTTTTTTATATATATATTAGAGATAAAATTTGCAGACTAACATGCAAACGCATAATTGGAACATGGGGTATACTCTCCCAGGCCGATGCATTAATAATGTGTTTTTAAAAAAAAAAAAAAAAATTGAATATAATTGGTATATGATTATATTATATAATGATAATGACTAATGAGCATATTTTTTATAAGGTAAATCGGTTTACACATATGGAAATATAAGTCGGATGAAGTCTTAACATCTTTGTTATATTGAGTTTGCTTGGTAAACAATCCACAAAGCATAGATTTAACGTTGAATTAGGAGAAGTTAATTTTGATTAGGGAAATAGACTTGAGAGTTGACGAGCTGTGAATGGATGGTGAATATAATTGGAGAGAGAATCCAATATTTGTAATCATATATGATTTCAAATATCATTTATGGTAGCCAGAACTAAGTTATATGACGTGGCAACTGTCGGAGACAACTAACATGTTTAGTTCAAGAATCAAGAGTTGCAACTTTTCATGTCTTTCTGTCTACTTGATTCACCGGTTATTTTAATTTTATATACAATAACAACCCTTTATATTTTCTTTAATATTGGTATATATATATATATATTTTTGGCATAGTATAAGTTATCTTATTATATAGATAAGAAGTATCATAAACCGTAATAATCATTAATCAATCCCATGTGTCAGACCTGATAATTGGATTAGTTTTTGTGAATATCATTGGTGTTGTTACCGTTGGACATTGCTAATATACCCGTTGGAAATAGCTGTCAGTGAATATAAATAATGTCGTCTGATAATAGCCTGTAAAGGCTACTTATTCAGAAGGTAAGGTGTCTTTTTTTTTTTTTTCGATTGAATGATTATTAGTGAATTATACATAGTTGGCAATGTATTGCCACTTGATGTAATATGATAAACGAAACTAAACATCCATTTTTTTTTTATTGAACTTTAACTAGCATTCATTCTTTCCCAAAAAAAAAAAAGAATATAACCATAAAAAATCGAATAAGCTAAAATGTTAGCACACCAGAATAAATATATTCGGTCATTTAACCAATTAATTGATTAGTCAGTTTGTATAAGCAGTAGTTTTGATCATACCATTTTGACTATGAGCTAATCAATCACGTCAATAAAAGAAAAAAATAATTAACGGATGCTTAATGATTTTGAATTAGGTTGCCGATTAATCATTAATCACAAAGAATGTATAATTTATCTGGTTCATTTATTCAAAAGTATAAGATGATGATTACAATGCCACTGATAGTAAAATATCAGACTACCACCAAGAAAGTTATAAACCAATTCCTAATCTTCATATTCCATTGGTCAGGTTAGGGATAAACAAAATATATGGATCCCAATATTTCAACTAAATCCGTTCCGTAAATGATACCAAACTGAATCCAAAGTCTTCCAAAAAATTTTAGACTCTAATTCAATTATACTGATAACTGAATGTATATCTAAATATTTGAAATATAACTATATTTTTAAATATATTAGTTATATTTATGTTTAAAATAATTTAATATATATAATTATAATTATAAATTCAAAATTATCAGTTATTTTATACTCAAATAATCATATATCAAAAGAACCCAGATAGAACCAAACCAACCTGATTCGAATATAAAAATATCTAAACAAATCTTACACTCCAAAATCGGAAAATTCAGAAACCCAAATTATCTCAATCTAATTCAAAGAAAATTAAAAAACCCGAATTATCTGAATCTAATTCAAACGGATATCTGGCCTCTGAGGTATAGTTTAGTGTATCCCTTTTGATTCAAGCAATCGAAATGGGCTCAACTAAAAGTCCAATACGATATGATTCGACTGATCAAAGTCAAATGGAAGATCAGCAGAAGAATTACTTTACTAGAATGGGCTCAATTGTAAGCCCATTACGATGATACCAGCCACTATTTTAAAAGGTCTTCTTGGTAGAAAAGTCACTGTCGCTCAAACGAGTTGGTTTTTTTTTCCCGCTATAATATTTGGCGGGAACTAAACAGAGCCAAAGAACACATTTTCAAAGTTTTTTGATCTTTAATTAATTCTGCAAATTTCTTTTGGTTTAATCAATTGAAATTTCAATAAAGACACTTTTAAAAGGGTGAAGGCAGAAAAAGGGGAGAGAAATCAAGAAAGAGAGAAGTAAGAGAGGAGGAAACAGAAGTAGTAGAAAGAGAATGATGAGTCTTAAATTTTAAGACTACATTACTGGGTGGTGTTTGTGGACATGAAGTTGACCCATCTCTCTCTATCATTTCACCAATCTTCTTCACTGTCTCCTGCACACAAACACACACAAAACAAAATATGAAAGCAGAAATAAAAACAGACAAACAAAACGTAAAGCTTGAGCCTTTTTCCGGTCCCCATGAGGACCCAGATCATCTAGTTTGATTGTAGTTGGAACCCATAAGGTTTGGAGTGAGAAAAACAAAACAAAAGAGAACATTTACAATTATGAGAGTGTGTCACTAGACTTACAACTAGAGACTATAATTGAGTTGCTTTTTTTTGGGTCTATAGTCAAACTAGTTTTGGTATTTAAAAGGGATCCAAAAAGGGGGCATATTTATACAATGTGCAATGAATGATGCGTAACTCTATGTTTCCATATTCGTAACAATCCATGACATTGAACCACCAATTTAGTAATTATAGAAGAGACTTTTGGTGACTTTTCTTACCTTTTCAAGGTGTGAGAAGAAAGAAGAGAAGGAGAATTTGTCAAATTGTAATGTGTGCAGTTCTCCAGAAACAGAAAGAGCAACAGCAGCACCAATTTCTGAAGCTCTAAACTCTAAAAAGTCAATAACTGCCCACACATCATACAACTTTTTCACAATCACCATCAATCTGGTTGTTTCTTTACCCAAAACCATAATAACAAAGAAAATAAGAAATCAAAACCCATAACCCAAAAGCAAAATTGGCTTTAGGCTGAGGTTAAGAAAATAACAAAATCCAATGAAAAAGGAGAAACCTTTCACCTTTGGTTGTGCTGCCTATCACTTGTAGTGATCTGGAGATCAGTCTGCTGGATGGTTCTTGATCATATCCATTGATCTTACTCAAGAAGTATCTTATGTAAGAGCACGGTGTCACGGCTCGTAACCTCCATTTCAATAAGTTCAAGACCAGAAGTTCCATTCTTTGAACTGATTTAGGCTCAAACATGAACCGAGGATCTCCAACCTATTAATGTTATCACTACTAGAATGTTGATTTTGGCTTAAAAACTACAATTAGAGACATGGGAGATAATTAGAACCTGCAGATGTATTAACTCTGGAACTTCCGTTTCCTCAATCTTGGCTGCAAGGGATACATGCCATAGCCAACAATTGCACAGTCCAAGCTTTTCCACTCTACAGAAGAATCATAACTATTTCAATCGATAATCAAAATGGGTCAAACCTTAGGCCAGGGAATGAGTTTATCTAACTTATAGGCAAGTCATGAACAGATAAGAAACGATCCAAGTAGTTAATTGCTAGGCATATACACAATGGTCCAAATTAAAGTTCCTCACAAGCCTGTAATAATCAAGGACATAAGAGGTTATATAAAGTTAATATTTAATCCCTCTTCAGATCAAAGTCATGTCTTTTTCAGATCAGAGTCACTCAGATATCTACAACATTGACTTGGTAGGAATTGAGTCAACACAAGAATCACAAAGAATGGAAAGACAAAATCTCACCTTCCAAATCCAATCAAGAGCTTGATTTCTGACATTTTACATCTAAATCCCCACTTCTCAGTCTCTTGAGGTAATCATCTCTCGGCGAATGTTGCCTCTCGTTGTCAATCATCTCCCTAATGGTCTCTTCGTTCTCCGATGGAAAACCCACCTGAATCGATGTTCCGTAAGAAGTAATCGAGTTTGTGTCGACAAAAGTGCGGTTCTCATGATCAAAATTGGTGGTCTCTGTGGATAGGAGATTTGGTTTTACAATTTCTGCCATCACAGAGCCTCAAATTTTTTGCCTTTTTCCGATCTTTACAATTTTTACTGTTACGGGATATGGAGGAAAAACAAGTTGCATAGTATAGAGATTGAACTGAAAGAAAAGATTTATTCTCAGTTTTATTTTGTTGTTCTTTGTTTTTAGTCTACCTTGAGTTTATTTTGGGGTCAGAATAGGAAAAAAGAAGGAGATTTATTATAAAAATAGATGAAAATGTGGTTTTAGGGAAAGAGATGAAATGTGATGGAGAGAAGCAAATAGATGAATATGAAAAAGATGGAAAATTCATCTGTAGTTGTCAAAGGGAATGTGGAAACTACTTTGTCCAATGAGTTTAAAGGCTTTTTACATTTGATTTGGGGTTAGATTTTCACGATTTTTTATTATTCTGCATATTTACGAATACAAAATCGGAAGTTTTAGAATAATGTAGGCAGAACCGTTCATTATAGTTTCGAATGTTATGAAAAGCTTTATCCATCATGTGTATGTAAAACTGTTTATTGTAGTATCTGTATGTTGTGGAGAGAGTTTATATAATTGTTGTTTAAAGAATTATTCATCATAATTGCAAATAGTTGAATTTGATTGATCACAATAAAATTAGAGCATAATATAACATATGCCAAAAAAAAAACTTAAAAAAGTATCATCATCATGGAAAAAATAAATTCATTTAATTCTGGAAAATGGATGTGAAAAGGTTGGTTGCCCTTATTTCTTATATTATGAAAATCAGAAAATGCATATAAATTTTGTTTGAATCCGAAGATACAGGGAACTATTTATTTTCCTGCTTTAATATGTAAGAGATTAAATGAAGTTTAAATCTCCTTTTCACCACTTTTTTTTCCGAAAAAAACATGTAAATAACTTTTATTAGTTAGTGGAGTGGACTATAAAAGTTTGAGACCTCCAAAATTTTCAGAACCCCTGATTATTGTCATGTCATGTGAGTGTGACTAGATAACATTACACTCTAATCTCAAGTTTTTTGGCCATTGAAAGAAAACTGTTTATTTGCAGTAAAAACGACAAGAAAAAGGAATACCCTAACAAAAGAATAGAGATCCGTGGACTTTTTTTTTTACAAAAATAATGGTGCACCTTGCTAAAAAAATATCATTTTATTAAATTCAAGGTTTCATATCTATAAATCAAATTTAACTTTTAACATGACAACAATTTATGAAATTTTGGAGTGGATGTGGACTGGAATCACGTGTGAGCGAGTAACTTTGGTTCTTTGTTTTTAATTTTTACAGTATTTTTTTTTTCTGAAAAGATTGGTTGGAGAAATGAAAAGTTGAAGTAATATATAAGAAAACAATTACATGTCTCATAGATCGACCAAAGACTTTTTATTTAATATCGTTTCATGCATGCATTGCAGACAAAGTGGTCCAAGTACAATTTTGATGTTTTGCATCTCTTTGTGCAATGAGATTCGACTTCTTTGATTCTCACCTCGAATCTTGCATACGTGTGAGCACGTATATGGTCGCTTTGTGTTACTTAGATCTTGTTGCTTGGACTTTGACTGGATTTATTATAGTTAAAAAATTGGAAGTAATTTTATTCACTGCAAAAACAATCCCAAGATTTTTGGTTCCCAACTTGACAGAGGAGACCGTAGAAGAATCAAAATTCGAGTATAAGGAGAAAGAAGTTTTTAAGGCTTAAGCCAAGTCAAGAGATGACAAATTTTTAGAGAACATAGTTTTAGACATATTAATAGAGAGATAAATCATCAATCTGTGCACATATTCTTCATAAACACTTAGATATTTTTTTCACAAGCAAAGGTTATGGGGATGTTGAGATCGAAATTGGTGGCGGAAACATAGCGCATAACACTCTTCCTCTCCCCCCCCCTCCTCCTCAAGATCCTCACGCCTCGTCCATCTGCTCCTGAACAAAGAATATTAACAACTCAGTACACACAGTTTCTCGGTTATTTCAGATTTAAGACGTTATTTGATGTATCTATGTGATGAATCTGATCATGGGTATCAAGCACGGTTGAACAGAACCCTATTCATGCTAAGACGCGATTTCTCATATTGAAGAAAGAGAAACCGTTTGTAGTAAACAACTTTAAGATCACGTTGAACGTAGAGTTGAAAATCGAAAGAGATGTGAAGAGGAGTAACCTGCATATCAGACGTCCAGAGGGTTAGATTGTCCCTCAGCAACTGCATAATGAGAGTGCTATCTTTGTAGGATTCTTCTCCCAGTGTGTCAAGCTCAGCTATGGCTTCTTCAAAAGCCTGCAGGTGAATCCAGCATAAAATTTAGAATGTCCCACGCAATGATAAACTATGTCGTGTTACTACATAATTACTGAGTGAGAAGTTGTGGTTTAAGCAGAATAAGACAACAGTCAAAGTATTGGACAACATTGGTGATTGAAACCAGTGGAATAGTCAACCAGTGGTCAATCCCCTTAGTCAAAACATACAATCAAGAAACAGGAGAAAACTCTTATGTTACCATAGAGAAATGCAAAGAGAGAGAGAGAGAGATGATCCTACATGAGACTTTAAGCAGTGAAAAAGAATAAAGAAGAGTAGGAACCTGTTTGGCCATGTTACAAGCTTTGTCTGAAGAATTGAGGATCTCATAGTAGAACACTGAGAAATTTAAGGCCAGACCAAGCCTTATTGGATGAGTAGGCGCCATATCAGCAGCTGCGATATCCTTGAGAAACATTTACATTGAAAGAGGAACCAGTAAGTCGCCATCAGCTTGGTACCAAACCAATGATACGAACAATTTGGGGAAGCATCAGTATAATTGCTCAAGTCGAGGTAATTTCTACATCAGGACCTAATTACTAGATTTGGAATATTTTCCCAATAGAAGAAATCTATGAAACAGGAAAGAACAGCCAAATCGGATCCATTCCCAAAGTATCCAAAATCACCTGAGCTGCCTTGTAAGCGAGCATGGTATCTTCAGCAGCTGCTTTCCTCTCGTCTCCAGACTTAAACTCGGCCATGTAGCGATGATAATCGCCCTTCATCTTCAGGTAAAACACCTTAGACTCGCTCGCCGCGGCGGACGGGATCAGATGCGAGTCAAGGAGCCTCAGGATCCCGGAGCAGACGGAGGAAAGCTCCGTCTCCACCTTAGATCTGTAGTCCTTGACGAGCGACACGTGCTCTTCGTTCTTCCGGCTCTCTTCCTTCTGCTCGATCGAGGACACGATCCTCCAGGCGGCGCGTAGCGATCCGATCACGTTCTTGTAGGCAACTGAGAGGAGATTCCTCTCCTCCACGGTGAGCTCCTCCGCCGGAGTGGCGCCTGTGACGAGCTGTTCCATGAACTGGACCATCTCCTCGTAACGCTCTGCCTGCTCGGCGAGCTTCGCCATGTACACATATTGGTCTCTGCCTAATGTCGCCGCCATTGGAGAGAGAAAGGGAGATTTAATCTTTTTGGGGAATTTTTGTAAGAAAATGAAAAAAAGAAAGGGAGAAGAAGAATAAAGGAAAAAGAGCCACGCGCGCGTGGTTTCAGTTTTGGCTCTACGACATCGCTTTACTTTCGAAACTTTCGTAAAGTCAGGCGCGTTTAGTGTCTTGGCGCGTGAATGTGGGGAGGTTTGGTTTTGTGATAAGAGCGAGTGAATGGACGATGATAATTTTTTAGTGAGTCAGCTTCTATTCACTAGTTTGAAAGTTAGAATTCCGGCTAGATTTATGGGCCTTTATTAGGCCTCATACGGGCCTTGTGAAGCTAAATACTACTTCGCTTGCTGGATATATAAACATGACGAAATGATCTATTTTCTTTGGTAAGATATCACTTGAATTCTTGAACTAATGACATTTTCATCGTTTATAATCCCAAACAGAAAGCGTTTTAGATTCTGAAGTTTTAATTTTGAATTTAGTTTCCTATATTGACTTTTAAAAGATTTTAGAGGGTGTACATTAATTAGCAACAAGATCTTTTCAAACTCATGTTCCTGTCAATGTAAGAAAATGTTTATATTCTCTAATAGTTGGTAAAATATAATACGAAGATATATGTAAACTCAGTTACACAAAAAGAGGGAGAAACATGTATACGTTCCAAAAATTAAGTTGTATACGTTGTCTTGCAACAAATTATAAAGTGTTTCCGTAGTTTTGTGCGGTAGTATTTAAAACTAGTTTCGGGAGTCCTGTTCTTTAAGCTTCACCGATTTCTTTTTGCTCGGTATGCACTAAGCGTATAGTACCTTAAATTTATCGCAACCAACGTAAAGCCAACTTAGACGACAAGCTTGAGCTTCCTCAATAGGCCGTGGACACTCATACTTTGTTCTTACTTAATGCATGTGAGTGCCACTGATTCACATAAGTTTTTTTTTTTTTTTTTTGGAGAGGAGCTGAGCGAAGTGACTGTACTGTTAAGATCCAAATTCAAAAGTTATACGCAAGCGCTCGTAGAGAAACTTGCAGAGAATGTCGGTTATTAGTTTCTGAACTTGTAGTTTCTGAGATTTTCCGTCTCGTCTTCTCAGAATCATTGAGAAAAAATCTAAATCTTATGTAAACAGATGAGGATAGAGAGTCACACGAAAATGAAGAACATCATCCACGACTTAAAGGAAACAACAACAGAACCAGATGTCAGAAAAAGTTTGAAGTTTTTAGTAGACAAGCCATCGATCACCTGCATTGTATTTTGTCGGTCGATGTGTTTGTCTTAATATGCAGAGGAATATGAGACAAAATGGGACAGGTTAGGAACGCAACACCACTTAGCAAACCGTTTGGTTTCTTGTATCATCATTCGCCTTCACTGTTCTTATTCTGGTTTTTTCTTTTCTCGCAGGATGTGCTTCACCTTTTGGAAGTCCAGAAAGATAAAGTGACTTGCCGCTGAGGCCTGAGACTCGCAGTTTCTGTAACTAAACTCAACTTTTTTTTTGGAATTTATCAACTCTTTTATCAGCAAGACAAAGAAATGTCTCTGTTTGATTCTTATCTCGTTAATTTGTTATATGGTGATTTGCAGGTTTTAGATGAGATATTTGTGAGTCAGATGCAAAGTTTGTTTGGGGATTCGCTAAAGGAAGAGACTTTGGAGGCACCGAGATCGATGATGGAGCTTAGATCTATACTCTGTGAAGAAGAAAGTCTACTACTACTGACTACTGATCTAGAGAAACAGAGAAACAATCTGTTATCTTTAGGTAGTTAATTAGAAAATGCGGGAAACCATAGAATGACTATTCAGATTTTTGTGTGTTTCTGCTTCATAAAGTTTGTTATATAAATATGATAAGCAAATTCATCACTGTAGTGTTGGCATAACCAAAAAAAAAAATAAAGCAAACAAACCAAAAAGAAAGAGAGAAGGGCGTTTGAGTATCAAAAAGGGCGGAAGATTGAAAAAAAAAATTTGATTCGTCGCCTGAGAGATTCGAACTCTCGCGGGGAAACCCCATGTACTTAGCAGGCACACGCCTTAACCACTCGGCCAAAGCGACGTTTTGAAATATCTTTCGTTTTAATTTATTTAATCAATTTATGAAAAATACCCTAAATGAATTTTATTTTGAAATCTACATTTAATTATAAATGAATTGACTAGATTATCCATATTGAATTTTTATAATTATTTAATATTTAAAATAATTGTTTTACTAAAAAAGTATATATAACCATAAAAGTATGTGTGCAATTTTTTTATAAAAACAAATTCAGCCAAATATCAAAATTTTTAGTTTTTTTTAACTACTCCTAGTTAATAGTTGTATATTTAATATTATATTAGATTATGCTTTGAAACATTAAAATTTAAATATTTTTATAAACTTGATTTTTTTTATAACAGAAATTTTATATAACTCTCTGCTTTTATAATGTTTATAAAATTGAAAACTTGCAAAGATAAGATACTTTTAAAGATTTATAGATTTCTTATTTTAAATTATAAATTAAATATATTTATTTAAAAAACAAATTTATTTTCAAAAAACATAAATTGATCTCACATATAAATAATTATAATATTTCAAATTTGATTTTTTTTACAAAAATAAATAAATAAATAACAAAAATAATATTATTTATTATTGTACCATAGTAGATCACGTTTAGTGGCTCAAAGGAATAACTCATCTTTAACTTCTTCTAGTAATGATGGAAATGTGATTAGAATGGAATGGTGTTGGTTGTATCACTGAACAATTGTGCAACCGATGTGACTTTAACACCCTTTCTCACATTCACCCTCTTCTTCTTCTTCTTCCTCCTCCTATCCTCCTCCGTCGTAGACGACTGAGTCTTAGCTATCTCCTCCGAAAGACCGGATGAAACACGAAACTGGTCTTGGCTTTCAACCCTCTAAGCCTCACCGCCGACGCGTCATAAGCACGTGCCGCCTATTCTGCCGTGTTAAACGTTCCTAACCAGTGTCTGCACCGCCCTATCCTGTCCCTTATCTCCGCCGATCATCTCCCCCACGGACGTTTCTCACTCCTCTGCGTCCTCCCTTCTTCTGAAACTAAAATCTACAAAAGCTGAGCAAGTAATGACTAGTAGGGAACTTCTCTATGTATATACAGTAGCACAGACATATGTACGTGTGTAAAATGTGTGTGATCCATTGAACATTTTGTTAAGATCTTCATTTGTCTTGGGTTATGAGAAAGTCATCTCCATGAAACCTGGGTGAAATAGGAAAGTTATTTTGAAAGTTTCCTTAACAGTTTCTCTATATATATATATCAAAATGAGGTTAAAATGGGAAACTGAGTAACAGACATGCTTAAGCCAACGATGACACATGTTTTTTTTATCATCAAATAGCTAATAAAATGCAATAATTACATTTAGATATCACCAACTTTCTGGATTTAGATACCCTATTGTACCATGTCAGAACATACATATATGGTACTTAAGAAAAGTATTGGCCGAAAAGAAAGATAATGCTGTCTGTATATGTCTTTTGTCTACTCGCATGGATTAGGTAAGGGGTCCATCATCAAGCAAATAAACTAATTTGCTATTTTCTTACGCTGTCGAAACTTGACAAAACTGTGTAGAATTCAATAGTTTATTCAAGTGTCCATTTCATTATTGGCTTTGAGATCGTCCAGTGAAAAGGTTAGTCGCAAGGTCATGACTCGCTCCATAATATTATGACAAAACGTAGTATGCTAGTAGTCCGCATTTTGACTCTTCACTTGTTGTCAACAAGTCCATATTAATTATAATTTATATAATCATCCATTAGTTTATTTGACCTTAAGGAAGCAGTAAGCACATATAGGAAGACTCGGAAGCTTTCCATTTCTGTTTCTGGATGCGATGTTGGTTTTATTTTTTCTTATGTATATCATTTTAATTGAATCAAATTTTAGTTTAATTTTCATTAGCGGCTCTTGCTTATACTAACAACATTGAAAAAAATGATTCGCTTATTTGGTTACTCTCATTTTATCGTCTTGAAAACTCTCTTCTTGATTATGTTATTTTATTGTTTTGAAAAAACTGCAACAAACATATGCGGTTGCACTCCTGCACCTACATTAAATTAAACTCGCCATGATTTTACTTCAATCAATGGATTCAGCAATCCAAGTATCCGCTCCCATGAAAATCAAAAACCAGTGTTCGTTCTGCAGCTCGAGGACTCCCCATGATCGTTGCCAATCCAGATTACGTGACTGTTGAAGCAAACATTTTTCATATCATGCCAGGTACATATACTTAAACTGTCCCATTGTGTCTTCTGCTTATGACGCTGTTAAAAAAAAAGACTCCTACAAATCAATCAAACCATTCACAAATTTGTCAGCTACACTAGCTGCCAAGTATGAAGAACTTGGAGGAGAAGTGAAATGGATGGGAAAACCTTACAAGGTTTGAACATTGAACTATCAATGAACTTTGCCTCTTTGTCTCTGTAACACCTGAACTTGAATGTATGTATATGGCATATGATTTATGAGTCGGCTATGGCAATTGCAGGAGTCAATCAAGCGGAGGCTATCGCAGTAGAGAGACTCGCTTCACCATGATATAAAAGGAGCAAATGTTTCAGGCCTTGAATCAATATTCATCACTGGAGAGATTCATTGTAGTGAGCTTGGTCTCACTTCTTTTGATGAGACTGCAAGTCTAGACTCGGTCAAGACCCTTACTGCTAAACACAATGCATTCCGACCATATTTATTATCTGCGTTTAAATGGTAGTATTCATTGTACAAATCATATTATTGCTTCTTCAACTAGACTTTGCCTTCATTTAACTCTTGAGAAAACAATTCAAAAAGTTCACTGGCTGTGAAAGTAAACACTTATTTGCTGTGTGAATGAGAGCAATATACAACGTGAAGTTACATATTACACACAATGAATCTGGAGCTATAAGGTAACATAAATGCGCAAGATTTCGCTAGTAAAAAAATCTCACAAGAAATAATAAATACACAAGGAACGTCCGTTGCTGGATAGTATATCTCTGCAACATCTCTATGCCGTCTTATGCCTTAGGTATCTTTCTCCAGTTCACCAACAAGGTCCCTGAGAGAGGGAACCTTCATGGCCAGTGTTTTGTAGAGTCTAGAGTAGCGGGCTCTTGTGCCATCAGCTGTTTTAGCTAAGGCCAGCAAACTTAGAGCTTCGGGTAGTTGAGCAAACATAAGTTTCATTTCATCTAGGCTCATGTTTACTAAAACAGAAGGTCTTGGGACAACTCTGACAAGTTCACCACCTTTGGGCTCCTGAACGCGTGCATCAGCCTTTATCACGAGCTCTGAGTTGGTGTTACCTCCACATTTTATGATGAATGGGGCTGACGAACCTGTGTTGAACTGCAAAACGTTCCACTGAGACACATCAGTTTCACCTGAGGATATTGATTCTAAAGAGGGTCTCCGGCCGTGTAATTGTTCCAGAATATTATTGTTCTCTTGTTCAGGGATTGTCTGCGGTTAATCAAAACAGAAGAAACAAGTTAGATTGTTTGATATTCGAATCCGGATCTCATCATCATATCAGGTACAGTTCTTTGTGTATCTATGGTAAGTTCATGGAGGAACTGGTTAATCATGGAAATCAAAAGTACCTCGACCAACTGGCGTGCTGTAGCGATTTCTCTTTGTGCACATGGATGATCAATATCAAGAAGAGAAGGCATTCGCTCAGTGAGTTCATCAAGGGCCTCAAGTAATGCGGTTTTCTTGCTCTTACTCAAAACATGGACAGAGGCTTGTCTTGTAATGTCCTACAAGATGCAAGTAAAGTTGTTGACCACTATTCTTCTCACAAACAAGCATGGTCTCAAATGGAGTTATAAATACCTTGACTTGCTTCAATATGCCATCCAGAGAAATGAGAGACGCTAATCTTGAGTCTTCAGCTGCAGTCGAAGGGTTTTGAATAGGAGAACTGCCTTCTTCCAAGTTAAGCAAAGCTGCATCACTTCTCATTTGTTGCAAAATCTGATAAAGAAAGCAAACAGAAGTCAGAGCACAAGAACGTTTCTACAAAAACAATCAAAGTAACCACAAAACTGTATCATTTACTTCCAGGCGAGGTGGTGGGATGGTGTACCTTTCTTCTTTTGAGGTCAACGGACTCAAGAGCTGATCGAAGCTTAGCCACTTGACCGGCATCTTCTGCCTCTTCTGCCGCCAAGGTACCAGCAATATCCTATAGCAAATTTCCATATTAGACATCGTTCCAAACAAAATTGTTCACACTAATACCTTAGACCTCAACATGGGCCATGTTAAGCCAGCCACAGCATCAACTATTTTAAACTCATTTGGGTTTGGGGATGTCAATCTGTTATTTCCACTCATAATATTGTTCTGACCAATGACACTGCATACCTTCATGTGCTGCAATTGAGAAGTATAGACACGTTTTGCATACTCGGAAAGAAGCTGCCCGAGAGCATCTGTGTGAGGTGGCACCGCAGCCCCTAGTCCAGCCATCCAACCATCCATAATTGCCGTGGAAAGAAGCTCTAGTTGGCCGGTGGTTCCTCCCGAAACATCATCTGCGGTCACGGAAAGAAACTCAAAGTTTTCTGCAAGCCATAACCGAATCTGTCGCTGCAGTTCACCAGCCGGAGTGTGAACAAATAGTGCAGCTAAGGCTTTGTTCCCAATAGCAAAACTTTTGGCTTCATCTTGCATCTCCCGCAGTTTAACACCAGTAACTTGTTGCCTCCCAGATTCCTAGATGATTACAATCAAGAGCATAAGTGTCTCTTGATGTTTAACATATTAGGTCAAATCAAGCATCTTTGAGAACCAAGTGCTCTTACAAGGTATATCTACCTGTTCAAGTCCACGCATTCTTGAAACCACAGATGCCAACTTGTTTTTCCTTTCTGGCTTTATATTTACTTTAAAGGTATGAATCTGCATATCAAGATATCGAACTGGGGATTTACCTGGGCTGCTACCCCTGCTAGTGCTTTTACTTCTACCAGTATTAGGCTTCTCAAGAAAGCATTCAACAGGAGAGACCTAAAAAAAGGGTCGGATTACTTTTACGAGGAGAAAGGAAAAAGTAATAAAAACCAGCAAAAGCTAAAAAAAGAAGAAATAATCAGCTATAGTCGTATGCCTTTGCTCACCCTGATAGACTGAAGCTCAGGTGATCGCGCCAGTAAAGACCTTATGTATAATATCCTGACTCGAGAAACAAGCATAGTATCCATTACTCGTCTTGGTTCCATTTTCCGAATAAATGAAAAGACAGAATCTCTGATCTCAGCAAGGATTTCATGCTCTCTGGAAGCACCAGCCTTAATGACAGCTGCCAAAACCTGCAAGTTAACAATAGGAAAAAACGCCTCTCAATATAGGTTGATATCCCTAACAGCAAGAAATATAGTGACATCACAAGCTTCTCTCCAAATTATGATAGAAGGTACAACGGTGTCATTTCATATAAGTACACCACTGAAAAGTAAGATACTAAAACAATTAGCTATGAACCAAGTACCAGCATTAGTAGCTTGTTTGCGCCGTCAGCAACGGCAGCAAGACCTTCATACTCTTCAGGGTCAAAGTCATTCAATGCAGCTGTCAGGTATTCTCCAGCTGGAGTGGTTTTTACTATTTCGGAGCCAGATTTTACTAAAGTTATCGCTCCGTCATTCTTATTTGCTGTAGATGGTAAAGCAACAGCTTCTGCCCTAATACTTCTCCCGGATAGATAATATTACATATGAGTTGATAATTAGGGTTAATTATAATGATTTGACAGAATCAGAACTCAACGTTTCAAACTGATCCCGGAATCACCTGTGAACATTGACAGGCTGAATGTTTGGCGATGCTCTTGATGAGGGACTCGACACCTTAGAATCAAAAATAGATAAGAACCCTTAACAGCTGAGCAGAATCATGATATGATGTTGAACCATGCTTAGTGTAGCATAACTATACAAGAGCAAATAATTACCTGGGTCGAGACAGCCATCGACCTTTCTGTTAATCTGTCAAACAACTTTTCGTTTTCTTCATGCAATCTCTGCAGAAAACATCGTTCTGTTCAGATAAATGTACTAGTCCAAATATCAATGGTTCAGCCAAGGAGACGAACACCAATCAGAATACGGTCAAGAGTAAGACAGAAACGAACCTCAATCAGTGCATCACGTTTTTTCAGTTCTTCCTCAAGTTTCTTGGTAACAGAAGAAGAATCATTTGTGCTCTCGGCCGCTTTTTGTATTGAAGAAAATATGTCCTGAGATAGCAAGGCATCTCCTGCTCTTGTTGTGTCAGATCTAACGGCTTCACTTACTCGTGACTCCAAGTCTTTTATTTTAGCCTGCATCAAAGTTTAAATGAAAAACAGGAGAATTATATGACTATCATGTGCAGAGAATTCAACAATTTTAAAATCAATTGCCTTACATAGATCTTGAACTTTAAAGAGTAGATACTAATACTCATGGAGCACCAACCTGGAGATTTTCAATGGTGGAATCTTGTTGTTGAATTTGCAGCTTCTGTTCCTGATCCAACTGTAAGAGTTGAGCTATTTGATTTCTTAACTGAGAATTTTGCTCCTTCTCTAGTCTATGTTTTTCTACAAGCATAGTATTCTCTGACTGCATGAAATACAAAATGGATAATGAGCATCAAATAATAATGGTATAAAGAATTGTAGAGAAGCCAAAAAAGAACTTATATGAAGCTGTATAACCTTTAAATCTGATTGAAATGTAAATGAAACTTTCCACGCCCTCTGCACTTCACTGTAGAGCAATACACACTGGTCATTTGCATCTTTAAGTGCTTTTTTTAAGCCCACAACCTCCTGTTTCAGATTCTGATTTTCTCTCTCTTTGTCCAACAGCTCCTTCCGAGCATCACTTGCCTGCAGGACAAAAAGGTTATCTACGCTGCATTTTTAACAAAACGAATATTTGATGTCTGTATATTTTTTTCATTTCCTCATCCACTTACCACATCTCTCCATTTCTTGATTGTATCTCGATTCCCAAGGCTTGGTACAGTATTCCTAGCTCTAGCAGCATAGTTGAGACATGATATTGTCTCTGACAAGTTCCGTGCACTCGGACATATGTTAACAATCATCAATGTTTTGGAACTGCCCCCTACATCACACAGGAGATTGAATATCAGTTACAAATAGCTTAAAAAACTGATGGCAAAGCCAAAACCGTTGAAACAAAGAAAAGATATTCAAGGCGAATCACAGAGGAAAGATGCAAGTACTTAAAAGACGAAATATTTCACCTAGCGAATCTGCAAGTATACTCGTAAGAATTGAATTCTCATAAGGAATTGAATCCTTTCCTGACGTCAAAGAGAATAAAACATCTCCCAGCCTATAGAACAAGTGATATATACACAGTAAGTAAAGTTAACAAGAGCAAATGTTCATGCATTGGAGAGTACACATGGAAAGCTTTGTCAGGCCTCTACATGATAAAGACACGGAAGTTATATGTGCAGCTCACTGGTAAGGGAGCAGTGATTAGAATTAGAAAGAACAATTTAACATACGCTGAAATCGAATTCATGACATGCAGCAGATCAGTGACGTGGTCTCCACTGTCATTTTCAACGGTTAAACCTTCACTTCCAGCCAAGTCAACCAGAGAAAGCGTGCTATATATATTTTCTCCAGTAATCGTGTTGCTATAGTATACGTGTATTGTGACAATCCTACAAAGAGAGAAGCCATCCATAAAGACATGAGACTAGCGAACCTTAGCAGAGACATAATAAAAAAAGAGGAACTATTCAAGCACAAAATAAAACATACAAATGGGTCACATTAAATTTTGATTTATCATTTCCCCGGTTCTGAAATGCATATTTTAAGACTCTTAAGAACTCCAGTGGATTATCAACTTTTTCCTGTCCGAGTTCTATAATAGATTCGTGTAAACCCATGTTGATCTTCGGCAAGTTGCTATGAGTTTCCGAAAGTAAATCCATGATCTGAAAATGAAAGTTGCTTAAATTAGAAATTTCAGATTCCATTACAAAACCATCTTGGCGAAGAAAATGAAAGCCAAAAATATTAGTACTTCAGACATGATTGGAAGCACCTGTTCATTATAGATCTCAAACACTGAAACAGAGAAACTGAATCGAGATGTGGAAGTTGAATCAGAATTGGCTAGGTCGAAAAGTTCCTCAAAACAACGAGCATATAAACCACGGTCGTGACTCAACCCTTCCTGACAAAACAACAGTCAACAAAGTTGATTCAATGGAGAGCCATATGGAGATAACATATCACTGGAAAATAGACACTGGTGTGAACGCTATAACATGCAGGTGATACTGTATACCTCATAAATCAACACAGACACAATATTCACCTCAAATCAAATCTCAGATGGATTAATAAAGAAAGAATGTTGTCAAATTAAGTTTGATCTGCTATCTACACATGTAAAAACTCCAGCACCAAACTTATATTGGGCTTAGTTCTGAACCAAAGATATATGAAGAATAAACATGAAAATAAGGAAAATAGCGTATGAGACCAATAGAATGGTCATACACTCGCAAAGGCAAGTAACTGCAAATATATCATAAGCTACTTTACAATCCCACACTCAAGCAAAGCTCGTCACTAAAGTGTAACAGAAAAGCAACTGATATAGGTGCTCAACAATATGTGACCTATTTGTAAACTTTGAGAGAAAAAGGAAAAGAATGGCAACCATAGTGTATGTCTTCCCTGCATTAGTTTGTCCAAAGGAAAATACGGAGACGTTAGATCCATCCAGTGCAGATTGAACAAAAGGTTGGACATCACTGAACAGTGCAGCTGAGGAAAAAATAAATCAAAATCAGAAACAGCTCGTGACATAACGAAAGGCTACACTTATCATGAACTTGATACTCACCTTGACCAACATGAGGTCCATAAACTCGGTCAAATTCAAAGTCCTTCTTGGGATTAGACAGAGTATCATCACTAGTGTTTACACATATGGTGCAATCCCCAGGGAATTCTATAATAGAAGGACCTTCATCCTCAAACAATGGTCTTGCACGGCAAAATACCTTTATGTTCCCTGAAATACATATATATATATATATATATATATATATATATATATATAAGAAGTATCAGAACATCAGTGAAACTATAGTCAAAGAAAGACAGATAATATTGGTTATGGAAGATTGGTACCTTTGGCCGTCAACAAGTCATTGAACAATCTTTTCTTCTCATTGATAAGTGGAGATATCCTAGCCTCAGTCTCAAGGACAGATTGATCTGCGGTGGTTAAAGTAGATAAATGAATAGAACATACTACCAGCAACAGCACAAATAAATATAATATAAAAAACGCCAACACAAGAGGTAGGTAGATGGATTCAAGAAGTTTCCAATATCGGAAATATATGGAATTACGAAGTTTCTAATGTAGGAAAGAGGCCAGCGAACTCTTAAGTTGTCAATAACACTTCTTCAGCAGCGACAAGTGTACCACATGTAATAAATAATCAGATATTCGTGATGCTGGGCACAACTTACAGAAACTTCAAACATAACTCATGTAACTTACCCAATTTACGACTTTTTGCAGCCAGAACACCCAAGTAACGTGTAACTCTCTCAAGCTTTGCATTCGAATACTCCTGCAGATCAGTAGCTTCCTGTCTCAACTCCAAATAATCTTCCTTTGCAAGCTGTTCAACCAAGGTACATTTTTTTTCTTTTGATAAGCAATAGTTTTCAACCAAAAAAATAGTGCTACACACTAAACTTCCATCAGATCTCCCAATTACACAGCCTAGCCTATATAATCACAACTAGTACCGACTCAGCTCACACTGAGAGAAATAAAAATCAGCCTTTCTTTTAATAATTCAACTCAAAATCAAAGTCAATGGTGACAAGAACTCGGTCATAAAACTTGTTCCAACAACGGAATTACCGAAACCGTCAAGGCTAAGCACAAAAATCCAGTCTTTACATTAAAAACCAACAAACTTCTTCGAGATGGATAAGATTCACTGAAATGACCAATTATGCGAATACAATAAATCTAGTGTGTACTGTTGAGTGTAAAGAAACTGAAGTAAAGTGAAAAAACAAACTGACATTTCACCTTAAGTTTCTCCTTTAATCCGTAAACCTTGGAGGCAAGCGATTGCTTTGGGAGCTCCGGTGACTGAGGCGGATGCGAAGCCGTCGAAATCGAGTACCGCCGCACCAGTGGACCGGTCGAACGGTGACCGCTCTCCTCAAAAGATGCATTCGAAGAAAACTTCCTCGATTCGAATCCACTCACCTCCCAGTTCCACCTATTGGTTTTACTCCTCTGATCGGCCATTTCATCCAACAAAACCCCCCAAAATTCTTTAGTAAAAAAGTCCAAACCACAAAAAGAATCGAAGAATTGAAGCAGTAGCTTCTAATTCTTCAAAGTTTTTGAATTTATTTTCTAGAAATGAAGATTTTTTATATTTATTTCTCGTTTATCACTGCGGATTTTCCCTCGGTCTGATTTACAAAAACAAAAACGAAATGAAAGGCGGAGAAAGATGCTTTTGATGGAGAGCCATACGATGTCGTTTTGTACTTTTTTCACTTTTGTTTTCTTTTTTCTTAAACAGAAGAAAATACAATTTGGTGTTGGTGACGACCCTGAAGCCTTATGAGACACAAATATTTTCGTGCTCTGTGTTAATTTCACGACGCCTTATCGTGTTCGATTTTAGGTCATTTGATTCTTACTACGAACAGCCAGCTACGTTGACTTTTCTCTTCCTTTATTTTTCCTGACAGCAATTACGTTGACTTTTTAATTTTTTTATACGTAAACATTTTACTCATGGTAAGTTCAAAACATTATTTTAAAATCGTCAGACAATATGAACGAATAATTTCATAAGTTAAAGCATAGAAATCAATGAAATTTTGTCAATGACATAATTACATCTTTCATAATTTTAAGTTTCTGAAATAAAGTCTTTTAACTTTTTTCTTTTCTTCTGTGTTTCATTTCTACTATATAGACGGTGTCAAATGTTTAAGATCACAATGAGAAGGAGACGATAAGTTTCTTATTAATTTAGACATCACATTACATTTAATAACAGTAAATTCATAAACTGAAATAATCGCCGAGGAAGTAAAGAAAAAGTGAGGCTCAAAGAAAGACTTAAAAGTCTAACAAAGAGAAACGCAGGAAATAAACCACGCAAGAAAAGAGAATCAGTTGATGAGCTACGGTCTCCTCACTATAAGCTTTTATTCCCTCTTGGATTTGGAGAGAGCTCTCTTACGCTGACCAAGCATGTACCTGTACATGTGTGGACTACCTGCAACAGCTCAAAAACCCCATTTCCAAACAAAATTAGTCATGGATCACAACTGAACAGATTCATATGAGATATGATCTAACAAAGGTAAACTGAGTCTGTTCCTGGGACATAGGTTGCAAGGACGAGTATCGTTGCATAGAAGAAGTCGAATGAGAAGTTCAATGTGTTCGGCATCCTAACGCTGTACATCTCAGACGTCTGCAGAAAAAGAGAGAAAAAACAAAAAAAGCAAATCGACCATTCAGGAATCAATATTAAAAATTCAAAACTTTATTATACATAGCATCAAATTTCAGTCGATCTATGTGAAGAGAGTTACCAGGCTAAACATGTACAAAGGAAATACATAATAAAGCTTCATGGTACAAATGGGTACTGTAAAGAAAAGCTTTTTCATATCTTTAAAGAATTGACATGAGCGTGTTGTGTTACCTTGATGTGAGGTAACGCAAGGTAGACAAGGCCTACTTCACTGGTGATACCTGTCGGATATAGCACTAAAAAGCTGCTGTATCTGAACAGATTAAACGAAAAACAAGAATAAATGAGATGAGGTTTACGTATTTATCAATTATCAAGGCGTATCATACTGCATATGAATTTGCATACCTGAGCCACAAGTGCCATGAAGGTGCAAAGCCTAGAGCTTCCTTAAGACCAAAGAAGGAGTAGCGAATAATCTGCAATATGAAGCAATCATCCAAGCATTTAGATCGGGTTATTTAACCTTACATATTAACTAAAGCACATGAAGACTTCACCGGTGTGGAGTAAAGAGCAAGAAATGATCTTTAAGGCGCAATTTTAATTTTAAGGAGTCAAATCTTTACAGCTAGATAAGC
This sequence comes from Streptanthus diversifolius, assembly GCA_039880935.1. Lineage (NCBI taxonomy): Eukaryota > Viridiplantae > Streptophyta > Magnoliopsida > Brassicales > Brassicaceae > Streptanthus > Streptanthus diversifolius. Next base: position 22,449,217 of record JAXGFM010000010.1, on the reverse strand, counting down.
AACATAGAATCTCTTGGTCAGTACTCTAACAATACATGTGACAGGAATTTACAAAGCATCCGGAAGAGAAGCAATGTTTAGACATTTCAGATTCAAGACAAACAATGAAACTGGTGAATCTATCTTACTAAGATATATATTCAATTGTTGAACAAAATCAAAACGAAGACTAGAAATATAATCACCTCCGTGATAGACCAGCTTATGACCAGCGATGAGACAAGAAAATGTGATCGGACCTGAAATTAAATGGAACACAGTTCAAAAGATCAAATGACGAAATTGCAATTATCAAAGAGGTTATGCTTTCTGGAAACTTTCCAAGTAACCTCTGGAAAGCTGTATAGGATGCCCCAAGTCAGAAACAGTCTTGAACCTATCTGTGGCAGAGTTGCAGAAACAGGAGATCTGACCAAACCTATTCGAGTTTAGAGACACCGGACACAAATCGGTCAATGATCTTAAGAGTTCCATCAGTATGGTTCAGTTCAAGTTCAAAACTAGCGTAACGGATCAGATGACTCACCTACTAATCCATGAAGAATCTGTTGGACACCCAGAAATTTCCCAAAATCCAGATTTGAATCAAGCAAAAAGGGAATTAAATCAGTTGCCACTAATGTTCGTATCAACTTACCAGGAAAATGCAAGAGAAAACGAATATTTAATGGCAGACGGACCTCGAGAACGGCGGCAGTCTGAGCAAGCTGGAGAGGCTTCTCGACGGCGTCGTAGACATCTTCATGTCCAGTTTCCTTCAACGTCTTAACCGCAAAGTACAAAACCTGAGCCCTAAAACCCCAATTGTCACCCAAAAACAATTCAAATCAAATCCGAGAGAAAACGAAGAAGAATTAGAGTAAAGATGATAGGAGGACTTGGACTTGCCATCCAGCAAAGATGATCCAGTTGTAGAGAGTGAGGTATACGCGCCGGATGAGAGAGAGAAACCCCGCCATGGAAAGTGGAGAAGACAGCAAGTCAGCTAGAAAGATTCTTCGAACTCCCGAAAGAGAGCAAAAGTGTAGATTTATGGCGGAGAGTTCGGAAGTGAATGCATTTATGAATATATAATGAATAGATACAGCTGAGCTACTTCTCAACCGTCTAGTTCAGATATTTATGATTTCACCCTATACTTTCAACCAACTATCTCAAAACCACCCCTACATTAAATATATCACATTATCCCCCCCCCCCACTTCCAGAATCGTGGAGGGTAAATCATTAAAATTCAATTACAAGAGTGTAAAAAAAAAGAACAGAATCATCTTCTTTCCATGTCACTGTTCACTTGAAGCAGCACCTGAGCTTGTTTGAGACTGGCCATCTTTCTGCTCCTTATCAGCCACCAACGGGCCGTTTCCAGATCTCCGAGCACCGGTGAGTTCTTTAGCATCTGTTTCCTTGGGAGAAGAATGCATCTCTACCTCAATCGGAAGTGTTCTCTTTGAGCCCTCTAGTGCAACACCCAGTACTAAATTCTCTTCCAAAGCTGATTTAGACACTGAAGACGTTGAACCATCTGTTTCGTTCTGCGCATCGTTCTTTGGTGACTTTGTCGTGGTGCCACTTCTCCTGGCCTTTGGTTTCTCAGCTCCTGACGCTTCTGCTGTATCCTTTGGGATGGTAGCCGGTTTAGAGACCGGTTTGGTTCCTGGCTTTACTCCTGTTTCATCAGGTACCTTGTTGGTATCAGAAACCGGTGATTCTGCAACTTTCACGTTTGCCTTTGGGTCAGGAGAAGGCGTTTCTTTGGACTTTGGACTGGTAACCTTGTTTTCTTGCTCTGCAGTTGGTTTAGATGCACGGTTTTGAGGTTTCGATTTGTCTTCCCCATTGATTTTGTAAGAAGGTTCGATTAACATCAAGGGACGCCGAGAAGCAACACCTCCAGGACCGTACATTGATTCTCCAAATGGTGTGTTTCCCATGTCGGCGTCTGTGTACATCTTTCGGATTGTACGAATTGGTGTAGCTAGACGTGCTCGGTGATGGCTTATGACTCTAAGAAGGTCCAACAATATGGCTTCCTGTTTCGCCAAGAGTGTAAAACTTAAGCCAATCCAAGAAAAAGATAGCAATTACGTAGACGAAGATAGACGAAAGACTTTAACTTACCTTTACACATAAGTATTCTTCAAAATGGGACGTCTTCACAAAACAAGAGATTAGTATCTGTAAAAAAGAAAATCAGATGTCAGAACCAGAAAATGCAATACTTCCTGAAACATCAGATCTTCACTTCAAGATAGGTGCAAAAGAAGATATAGGCACAGAAGTCTTACCACGAGGGCCTGATTTTCTGGATTGACATTCTCCAAAAATATCCTTCTATGCAGCCTCTGCTGCTCAACTTGAGGATTTTTGGCCAGTACTTTCCGCATGTCAGCTACAATATTCTGTTTGGAAAAGTTCAGAACAAGGATCAGCTGAAAAACTCCACGATTGGCACTTAACTTGTATAGCGAGTTAATGACCATATAAGAATTAGGAAACGCACATTTATTTTGTTAACATCCAAGTGACTGATTGCTAGGTGTGTTTTGATACGCCAATGGGTTTTTTGAGTAAGGTTTCTCACGACATTGACTGTGAACTTATGGTTTGGGATGTGGATTGCCTCGCGGTCTTCACCTCTTATGATCGTTGGTGACCACCAACCAACATGCTGAAAATGCGTTGCAACAACCATTTGAAAAAGTTAGTTGGCTAATCTTAAGGAAATATTCAGGCATAGGAATAACGTGCATGGAAGCTAGGAAAAGATTCACAATATCTAAGCTCGAAGATTATGATACTAACCTCCACAGTACCAGAAACTTCATAACCTTCAATCTTTGTTTGAATCCACTCATTCAGAACAAAAGGCCGGGTTGCGTGAATCATAACACTTGAAAGGAAGTTTGTCAAAATCTGGAAAAGCAAAATCAAGGTATTAAAATGAGTATATTTTCATAAAGAGAACAGAAACGACTAGGGGAAAGTGAATATCCCAAAAACTAGTAATCACAATGCCATTCAGGTTTCACCTCTCGGCCAGCAAGAGTAATCAAAACTGTCCCAAGACCTCCCGCAGTGAGCCATTTTTGTGTAGAGAAGCCCAGCAACTCCATGAAAAGTGAAACAGCAGCAACCCATACAGCAGAATACACTGCTTTCCCAGCAAATTGAAATCCCATCTGTCTCATTCCAAGGGCAAATTAGCCAAATAAATTGAGAAAACAGTTAGATTTATGTGCCTGCAAGCAGACACAACGCTTAGACATGTAAGATAGACCAGACATTCTAAGAATAATAACTTTACGGATATTTCTAAACGAACAGAAAAGTTAATGAAGCATTTTTTAGTGTTCCATTACGTACATTTCTTGTATCGTTTGGGTCGCTTGTTTCAGAGAAGAGCTTCTGTGTTTGTTGGATAAGACTGCATCGAAACATCTAACCAGAATCAGAAGTCATGAGATGACACATAACAATTTCACATAAAACAAACCAGTAACTTACAGAAACTTAAGATGAAAAGACGAGGTATTTAAAAAGAAAAGACAGCACGCGTACCTCGATAGGCAGTAGGCAAATGCAAGTACTGTTGACAATGACCTCACGAAATTCAAAAGCCGATCTTTTACAATTTTGCTAGCTTCGGTAGGAAGAACAACAGGATCTAATGCCCTATTTAAGGAATATTCACCAGAAATAAACCATCTATCAATTATCTCAACGAAGCACTTCAATTATGTATATCACCAAAATATCTCAACAATGAACCTAAGAGTCCTGAGAAACTTCTTGAGAGATATACCTGCAGATGAATAGAGCTCCTAACCATAAAAGCAGGGGTTGAACATACGAAGTCAAAACATAGTAAGTACCACTCTTTTTCCATCCGTTATCATTCTTCTGCAATGTTTGAACGGTAAAGTTTCAGAATATCGTATACAAGTAGCCCCATTAATTTGCACTGAGGCAGCACAGAAAGGAGAGCACTAAACAAAAAAAGTACATATAACTTGAAATGGCTAAACATACATTGAGCAATAGGTTTCTTCCTTGGCGAACAAGAGGTACTAAACCCCACAGGGAGAAAGTAAGAAGAGCAAAAGCTGGAACCAACTTATACACAAGAGGGAATTGTTGTATTAACCCGTGTGACCTGCAAACCACGGAATGAAAAAATTACAGAGTGCATTATAAATGAACAGGAGAAAGTACCAGAAACATAAACGGACCCCCTCAAAATTACCCACCAAAAAAAATTACAACTTCCATAAGGAAAACCATGGCAATGACAAAGCATGCTCGGCTACTTCCGCAATTTCTTTGAGTAGAATAAATTCATTTATTGTGAGTCAGATGCATCGAGAGTACTATGCAAATCTTCGGTACCACAGAGTTTCACAATTTTCCAAGGGGTCATTCTGCAAGTAATTATAGGAAAAAAGAAATCTTACTTTGTTAGCACCGCAGTGGCAGCTTTAATAGCAGGTTCAATGACCTTGCCTCCTGCAGAAAAAGAATGACACCTAAAAGCGGTGGTTCTGCATGGTACTGAACAAATAGGCCTACGAAGGTAATCCGAGAGTAAAACATTCCTGGAATCATGTTGCCCCAACTATATACAGAAAATAATAAGTAACTAAAACATCGGCAAACCCCAAGTTGAATGACTAGAGTAAGTAAGCTGTATATGAAATATTACCGGAACACCTAATGAGAGAAGACCCTTTGATATATGCAGCCTCTTTCTCATGGCACTCTGAGAGCAAGCACATGTTTAGAAAGACGAAGGGGAGAAATTATCTTAAAGAAAACGATTACAGGGCTAAAATGGTAGAAACATACATTTTCTGGGTTATAGCACCCTTGGTTTCTGCAAAGACCGAGGCCATAGGACAACTGCAATGAACCATAGAGGGACATGTTTTGAGAAGAATCAATGTGTTAGCCAGCGGCGTTAGTAGTACCGATCATAAGCCTCACAGCCTAACGGAAAGAAACTAAAGAGTGCCAACACGAACCCTGCACTGTAGAAACGAAACACACCTTTTTAAACCTATGTGTATGATTAAAATGCAGCAAACGACAGTTGCAGTGAAAGTCTAGCATCGGCAGGTGGAAAGTCTTAAGAATTGCATTTCTTAAATTTTCAAATCTCTCTTTAACAAACTGTGAATATAGGTAAAGCAATCAAAACCTATGCAGTATGATCCTTAAGACTAATAAAAATCACGACAATCTAAAATTGAACAGAGAGCGAAGTAGAGCCTGCGAAAGCACAACACAATTCGATTCGGACCGTGTGCAATATTCATAACCAGAGACCTAAATTATATAACTTGGATAATAATTTTAGATCACAATCCCAACTAAACAACTTATAGTAAACTTACATCAGCTAACTTTAAGCTAATCACATGTAGAGGAAAACAGCCAAAATTAAAAGTTACAAACCTAGACTCCTCTAGAAAATGAAATCAGACTAAACACCAAACCAACCCGCCAACAACGTAGTAATCATTAACGAGAGCGGAACAAAAGGCATGAAATTGATTGATCAATCCATAATTTGAGTAGGAAAAAAAGCCAAATTTATATAAACATGGGGCAATACAGGCTCGATGCACACTAACACAGAGCCCAAGATAAGTTAACACAAATACGAATTCAAAATCGGATTTACAATTGAAAGACTTGATTATTAAACATGAACCTATCTAGAGAAAACAAAAAAAAAAAGACTTACCCAGAATCAAAAATCAAGGGAACAGACAAAGTTTCAGGGTTTCAAGCTTCTTTCTTCAAGGAGCTTCTAGGAAGAGAGAAGAAGGATTCGCAATTCGCAGACAGAGAACACGATGCCGTTTGGCAATGACCAACGTTCCGGGTAAAGTGGTGATCAAAATGCCACGTGTTTGGACACGTCACACTAGTGCGGCGAATAGATTCCCTATGAATTTGGATGATCTTGAAGGATGGTAATGGACCAACTTGTTTTACCATAATGGAAGATCATGTTTAGAGTTAAATATCTATTTCATTTTTGTTATACACCCAAATATATATTCTATTTTTTTTTTCCAATTTGCAAGGGAACAAATTTAGGAGGAAAAAGAAGAAACACGGAAAATATATAATGTGTGGGACGTGTCTTTTGAGACTTTGATAAATCTATCAATGGCGGTTTTCTTTGCTTCTGTGCGTCTGTTGTGATTTCAGGACGTATCTCTCAAATCGTCAATCAAATAATCTAAATATAGAAATAAAAAGAAAAAAAAAATGCAATTAGCAAACATTCGAGGTTAGTTGTTTCTAGTATGGACACATGGGAATGGGCTTAAAAAGGGATTAGAAACACATGTAGGTATTGTGGCTGTGATATGTTGTACTTGTATATATATGCAAATATGGATATGTACATCGTTTAATTTTGGCATTACATGTGCTTTGGACTATTCAGGTCCAATGTTGCTTTTGTTTTAAATAGCAACTTACCATTATGTCGCCGAATCTTCCTCTTCACCATTCTTTTTCAACAAGATTTGCAACACAAAACAAAACAAACAAAAAAACAAAAAGAAACAAGACAAATCTCCTTTGGTTTTCCTGAACAAAAACTTCAGAACAATATATAGAAGCAAAGATGAGATTTGTTCAATGTATTGTATAAAAGAAAAGGTTAGAGAATAAGGATGCTACGAAGAGCTGCAAGCAATGCATACTCATGGTGGTGGGCAAGCCACGTTCGAACCAAACAATCCAAATGGCTCGAAGAAAACCTTCAAGGTAACACATTACATTACAATTCGATAGATTCGAAAATTTCTATAAAAAAACATAAGAATTTTCGTCTCTTGATGTCAGATATCGAGGAGAAGGTGCAATACGCACTTAAGCTTTTGGAAGATGAAGGTGATTCATTTGCTAAGCGTGCAGAAATGTATTACAAGAGAAGGCCTGAACTGATAAGTTTCGTGGAAGAATCATTCAAGGCTTACCGTGCTTTAGCAGAACGGTATGATCATATCTCCAAGGAGCTTCAGAACGCTAACACAACAATTGCATCTGTTTTTCCTGACCAAGTCCCCGAGTTTGCCATGAACGAGGACGATGATGCTGCTCCTGTCTCACCTAGAAACCCTAAAGCTCATTCAGACGCGTCATCAAATCAGAATATTCCAAAGGTTCCTGGTTTGCCTATAAAAGACTCCGAGGCTGCAAAGATGTTCAAGTCAAGGAAAGATATCAAAGAAAATGGTGCCTTGTCTGTTGTTGTTAACAAGTCCGGGCTGAGTAAAACCGAGGCGGTGGAAGAGATTGATAAGTTACAGAAAGAGATTCTTGTTTTACAGACTGAGAAAGAGTTTGTGAAGAGCTCATATGAGAATGGACTTGCAAAGTATTGGGAAATTGAGAATTGTATCATGGAGAAACAGGGGAAGGTTTATAGTCTACAAGACGAGTTTGATGAAGGTGTTGTTGTTATAGAAGATGAACAAGCTCAGATTTTGATGTCCACCACAGCTCTGAAATCATGCCAAGAGAAATTGGAAGAGCTGAGAGATAAACAGGAGAAGAATGTAAAAGAAACAGAGATCACAAGAAAAAATATCAGAGAATCAAAAGAGGAATTTGGTAATCTTTCTGATGCATTTCTTGGTGATGAAAGAAGAAAACAGAAAAATGGAGAAATGCAAAATGACGAGTTCGAATCATTAGAGGAGAAAGTAAATGAAAAGTTTGAGTCTGAGGCTACTAGCTCATGTCTTACAATAACAGATGTGGCTGATAAGATTGATGAGCTTGTGAATGATGTGATCAATTTGGAAAGCTTGTTCTCATCCCAAGCAGCATTAATACATAGACTACGTGAAGAAATAGATGATCTCAAGGCACAGATTAGAACCCTGAAAAGAGATAATAACTCAGATACTGACATGAGGAAGCTGAGTGAGATGGAGGAAAAGCTGAAGGGTATTAATGATTCAGACAAGGTGGTTGAAGAACAGAGTGTGAACATTGAAAAACACCTTACAAAAGCACATAGAAAACTAAGTTTCTTGTCTGAAAGGTTAAAAAGCTTGAATCAAGAAGGGGAAGAAGAATTCAAGACCACTAACTTGCCAATTCTAGATGCAAGTTCTTTGACTGATCCAAAGTTTTTAGAGGAAAACCTTGATGATTTAGTTGGGTCTGAAAATATTAAATCAGCATCTGAAGTGGTTGTTGCTGAAAAAGATCATACAAATGAAGTTGATCAAGAAGATACAATTGAAACGACAGGGAAAGAAGCTTCATTAACACTAAAATCAGGCATTGAAACTGAAGATGAAGCATTCTTGCAAAAGTTTCTTGCTCATGGAATAGAAGGTAGAGAGAAGCATCTGTTAACCGAATACACCAAACTACTTCGGAACTACAAGGAAGTAAAGAATATGTTACATGAAACCGAAACAAAACTCAAGAGTGAAAACACCATAAAAGATGAACAGGTCAGAGTCTTAAACCAAAAACTCAACCTCTTGCTTAAAGGTAAGAGTGACGGTGATGATCTGCAAAGGCTTAGAGCCAAGGATCAACAAAAGCATGAGCAACTGTTCATGCTTATATGTAGAGAAGATAATGCGATAAACGCGGTAGCTGGTCAAAAGCAGATGTTATCAACAAAAGAACAGCAATTTGGAGCACGAGTTGATGCACTATTAAGTGAGAATTTGAATTTGTTGGTGAGATTTAGCAACTCGTTTGGACAGATACAACAGTTTGATACTGGGATTAAGGACTTACATGTTGAGTTACTGAAGATCAAAGAACAAAAGAATCAAGATAAGCATTCTCTGAGATCAAATGTTCGTCCCATTTACAAACACCTCAGCGAGATACGCACTGAACTAACCATCTGGCTGGAGAAAAGTTTGCTGCTAAAGGAGGAGATCAACTTAAGAGCTTCAAATTTGAGCGACATACAAAATGAAATAACAGAAGACCTCATAACAGATTCTGAAGACTCGGAAACGAAGTTTACGATTTATCAAGGAGCTAAATTTGAAGGTGAAGTTTCAAACATGAAAAAGGAGAACAATAGAATTGCAAAAGAGTTGCAAACAGGTTTGGATCAAGTTACAGAACTGCAGAAGGAAGCTGATAAGACACTTGAGAAATTGAGTGAGGAGTTTTCACTTTCTGAATCAAATAACTGTTACAACACACGATCTTCGCAAGATAGCAAAACTCGTATTCCTCTGAGGTCATTCATCTTCGATACAAAACCAAAGAAGCAAAGACTATCCCTCTTCTCTTGTATCCAACCTTCAATATATAGGAAGATGAAGCCTGATTCATAGAAAACTTGGATATCTTTTTCATGTACTACTACGTCAAATGTGTGTATAAATTTAAATCTTCCTTACATGAGACTCTAAATATGTATACCTCTCAGGTTTTTAATTAAACTGAAGCGACTTTCTGATGAATCTGTGTGGTAACATGTACAAGAAAGTGACTCATATGGTTGGTGATTGGTCCTCTACTCTCTCTAGACAAATACAGTTTCAGTTTTTTTTCTGTTTATTTATGGTGTAGATTGGTCCATCTCGCAATTCTCACTTCGGATAGTATTAATTTATTCCTCACAATCTGCACAAAGCAAAGGCAAAACGTGGGCTTGCAATGAGATGTTAATCTTCTTGCTGGACCCTTGAACATCTCATTAAAGGCTTGTTTTCATAATTTGTTGTACGATGATTACAAAACTTATAAGAAGCCAACTATGTTTTGAATAAGCCCAAAGTTATTGGCAAAGATCAAATAGATATATTAATGAATCTGCTTCTTCTTCTTCTTTTTTAACTCCTAGAATCTGTTATATAAAATGTCAGTGTACGGTAGATCTCAGTTTCGTAAAATAGTGTGACTTCAAATCAAAGTATTGTATCAAACGTCAAGATAAATCCTACTTTCTATCTAATTATTTTATTAGAACTTTCTGTCATGCATTTTTATAAGTCCTGGAATGTCAAAATTTATAGAAACGCTTCTGGTTATGAGTTATAATAATATTGGTTGAGCTTGTGAATTACTTTATATTTATACTTCAATGATGTGTATTAAACATATAAAATTTTTTTTTTTTGCTATTATAAAATATGAAAAAGATCACTTGGCTATCTATCTATCTACAGCTAGCAGAATCACGTTAGTCTAAGTTTTTACGGCTGTTTTGTTTGACTAATGGATGATTCATACATCCTCTTCGTGATCTTTGCTGTAAAAGAAAGAAATTTAAACAAAGAAATTTAAACAAAGAAATTTATCAGGTTTTATCACTATTAACTAATCTATTAAACTACTCACTGTTTTTTAACATCTATCTATTAGTATATTACTACTTTAATTAGTGATTGTACCAAAATTTACTCGTTATTCTATGGTACACATAATAAGAATTTTTAAGAGGTGTGCAAAGTGCAAGCATCATTACCCCAAGTGGGTAAATTACCCTTCAAACACGGAATTACTGTCAGAAAATATATAATGTTTATTCTCTATTTCTCTTCATCAAAAACTTTTTTTTGGGTCTTTCTAAAGGGTTAACTCCTTTAAACTCATCCATCATATTCTAAATTTGGGGTTTAATACGTTTTAAAAATAAAAATAGATCCAGTATTTTTTTTATATTTTGAAAATGAATCTATAGTTTTTTTCTAAAATCTTCCAATTATAAAAAGAATCACTTTATTTACAATCTTGGTTCACGATATATCTTTTTTCATTGCTCTTCTATTTAAGTTTCATATATTCAAACTTCTGATATTAATTAGTGAATTATGTTAACCGATTGGTTAAATACAAAAATGTTATAATTTATGTACGAAAAGTTGTACAAATCAAACAATCGAAACTCCACCATTTTGAGTACTATATTTTGTTTCACTGCTAATTTGGGTCTTTGCCCCTACAAGTTTGCCTAATACAACCAAAACATCCCAACGACAAAAAATTAAAGTGAAAAATATTTTAAGAAGTAATATTTTTTGGGGGGGAACAAAAAAAAATTAAAGAGAAGGTTTAGTTAAAGAGATTAAGACAAAAGATGAGAGATTAAGATAATAAAAGGAGGACAGAGTCGCACGTGCAACACCGAAATCTTCGACCAGAAACGTTATGAATCAAAAGATGCTGCGCACGTGCCTCCTCGGTCAAAGGTCAAAAGCAACTGATACACTTAGCACTAGTCATTGGACCTTCCAAAATTAAAACAACATTAATCGTAATTGTTGCATTATTTTAAGAAATTGCTGGGTATCCAAGATAAGGATGATGATTAGGAGAGTCTGTGTTGGCAAAGACTCTTTCAGAGCTAATTAAGAATTTCGTTATTGACATCCTTCACACCTTAATTTACTTTATATATATCTGAACTCCAAAATTTTTATCATATACGTGGCTGATTAACGTCTACATATATGATGAAGTTATTATGGCTAACCAAATGAGCGTAATACAATGTTTTTTTTTCTTCTAAAAAATACAATGCTTTTTGTGTGTTATTATATTTTAATTTTATTGATGTATATTTTTATTAATTATAATAGGTGACTATTCTACACCCACGAACATATATAAATATCTACAAAATAATAAATTTTTAATAATCAGTTATTAATGTTTTTATTTATTTATATTCAAAATCTATTATAGTTATATATATATATATATATATATGAAAAGTAAATAAAAAATTTTCAATAACTTAATGTCGTTATATCAATTCGATATATGGTTTTAAACATATAAATTTTGGATCATTTATTTATATATAAGATTGAAATAAAATTTTAAATGAATTAAAATTGTTTTTCTATACTAAAATAAAATAATATTAATATTTTTAAGTATATTTAGTTCGATTTTTCATTTTAAATATATAAATATATTTTTAAAAATTATGTAAATTTTAATATATATATATATTAAAAAATTAAATATTAATTAGTTTTGAGTTACATAAATAAATAGTAATCTTTAGAATATTCATTTGATTTGATAACTAAATTTATAAATTTGATTTGTCGAGTTGGTTTGTTTGATTTGTAGTATTATAATTATAATTTGTAGTTTTATATTATTAAAATATTTATTAGTATTAAATCAGTTATAAATATATCATTTTGAAAATATAGTATACATATTATAATAAATTAATGATATTGGAGTTTATTTAAACAAAAAAACTCTCAACTTGAATAACATAAAGCCAGAATGGAATCCGTTTGATAATATCACTTGTACATACATAATGAGAATATATTTGGTCATTTTCAACGAACACTGAATATACTATTGGAGGAGAGAAAACTATGATACGATCAATACGATATTGATAATATACAGCTACTTACGTGTGACAGAATGTATCATATATACTATTATTATTATGAATCACTCAAAAGAGGAAAGAGGGAGATAATGTGGAAGCATGTGTTTATCCTCTCAAGTTGCTAGATTCAGCCACGTGTGATGATGTGGCACTTATAATTTTATAGGATTTGCAGAGAATTACTATCTATATATATATATATGTGTTCGGTGTTCCGATAGTATACATATGTGTGTAGATACGAACTTCGAGCTTTTATCGTCGATGGGTTAACATTCGATACAAAAGGGGCAGGTGTGTGACCATCCCTACGTGTGATCTCACATGCAATTAAGAGATTTTAAAGCTATGTGTTGCGAGACAAATAGTTAGATAAAATACTTTTTTTAAAATTAACCAAACAAAAAAAGTTTGAGTTGAGTATTAAGACAACAATAAGTGAGCATAAATGTTTAGGTATGTTTTTATTTTAAGTATGTAAGGGAACGTATCACCAAGACCTTTTAATGACTATAATGCCACGTCACTCTGGCCAAAACCCTAACGAGAGGCCACGTCCTCATTGCATTTTTAAACAAAAACACCCATGAGGATATCGCACATTTTTAACGTATTCTTTCTATCTTTTTATTTTCTGTTCTTTTTTCTTTCTGAACCTGGCTTCTACAGTTCTACGTTTGAGTATGAACGACAATCTCTGATTACGGTTTATGTTATTATATTTGTACACAATACACTTGGTAAATTCGTGAGCATCAACTTTTTTTCGAAGGATCACTGAGCAACATGGGTTTTAGCATGTTTTATATGTTTTCCAATGTTTATATATAGCTAGTGATGATAAAATGTATGATTTAACTATTTCGACCACATATATCATTATTTCATATTTATGACTATAGAATCCTGATGAAACGAATAATGGAGAACACTAGCTTTTAAACGGAAGTGGTTCACGAAAATATGTCAATACTATATAAATAATAATCACAAAATGTAATGTTCTAAAGAATTACATGTCATATTGTCCATCAACACATTCGTGAGCAGACCAAATTCGTGCCAACAATCTATATATATGATAATGGTCAACCTTTAATGATCAGAAGACACGATACTCCCACTGTCGTGTCCGCTGGTCACATTCGAAAATAAAGCGACTCGACCATTGTGTGTTACCATATCGATGGACCGACTCACACACGTCTATCTATTATAAATAGGCATATATTATCTTTATTTCATTGATTCCATGCATTGTTACTTAATTATTGGTAAGCAAGCGTATCAACTCATCTCTGATCTCATTTGGACCATTTTAGAAAAGAAGATGTCCTTTATACATCTCATCGTCCTGCGTGCAATTTATATTGCCAAAAATGGGAATTGTATATTTTTCATGATTGGTATGTTCAAGCTTGTGTTGACTCGAACAGGTGAAGTGAAAATATTGATTGTGTATCGAGTTGTGGTTGTTATGTACATAAAAATTGTATCGGTTATCATGTACAATTAATGGTTCAAAGTAATAAAAAATTTACAAAAATGTGTCAAGATCGGAAAGGTAAAAAAAAAGAAAACGTTTATATATACATTATAACACGAAAACGTACTAGGTTAAAAAGCCAATAGGGACCCAATTCCGTTACAATAATAATATGATATAGAAAAGGTTATTAATATGTTAGCTTAATAAGTTTGTGAAAATGACCCAAAAGACAAAAAAAAAAAAGAAAAAAAAAAAAATGAGCGAACATGGTAAAATGACACTTCATCGGACCTAAAGGACAGTAGATGTTTGTTTAATAAACAAGGGACGGTAGATATTTGGTTAAATACTACTTAAGTTTTTAGTTTTTTGGAGATACGAACTCTATATTAAAAATTGAATGTTGAAGATATTTGAGGTTCAATAAAGTAGAAGTATAGGATACGAAATGCTATAGATTATTAAATAATACGACATCAAAGCCCTAATCACGTGCCTTAATTGCTGGGCCTTACTTTTATCTCCTTAAATAATTATTTTTTTTTGCTTCGTTTTTTACAGAGGAAACCCGCCTTGTCATCTGGTGGGTTGTTCCCCACAAGCCTTTTCTTTTTGTTTCTCGATCTCTCAACTTCTTCAGAATTAATATTTTAAATAAATAACAATTAAAATTTTCAGTCTAAGAAAAATAATAATAATTATGCATATGCTGGTCTTAAGGGTGGCCGTTCGGGTCACGTTCGGATTCGGTTTGGGTTTCTCGGGTTTTCGGATTTTCGAGGTGAGAAGTCTAAATTTCATTCTCGTATTTTTCTAGTTTGGTTTGGATTTGGTTCGGTTCTCATCGGGTTTAGTTTGGTTATGATAAAATACTTTAAATCTCATTTTATATTTAAATATTATTCGGGTTCGGTTCGGATTTGGTTCTAACTTCGGTTATTTGATTTTTTCCTTAGAATTTTTTATCTATACCTAATTTATAACTCAAAATCTTTAAATATTTTAATTTTTAATGTTTTGATTATTTTAATCTTAAAATAACTGATAATTTCATATTTATAATTGTAAATTAAATATTTAAATTATTATAAATTTAAATATAATTATTATATTTAGAAATAATAATTGTAGTTTAAATATTTCGGATATCCATTTGGTTTTCGGTTCGGGTTTGGTTTGGGTTCAGTTATTTAATTATAAAAAATTAGGATTTGTTCAGGTATTTTATCAATTTCGAGTTTGATTCGGTTCTACTTTTTTGGTTCGAATTCGATTCGGATCTTGCCCAACCCTATGCAGGAACATGTATTTTAACCGGCCCAATAAAAATTACCGGGGACTTGAACGTTTTCTTTTGACTCAAAAGGTATTAGCTAGTATTTGTTCTTTTAAAAAATTCTCACTTGGCATCCTACTCTATTACACTCCTATTATTTCTATTTCATAAATGTAAGGTGTGACTCATGTGATGCTTTAGTATGAAACAAATTTTACCCTTTAATAATGATATAGATAACATATAAAGCAAGTTCAAAATGTAGCCTATATTTTTATTTTTCAGTATCACGCTAGAAAGTCCATACCGGAGTTAGTATCACTAAACATTTCATACACATCTTACCTAAATTATTATGATACGTTATATAAAATCTACCCCTGGCCGAATAAGTAGGTTGGATGTATATTGAATGTAATTTCTACAAAACAGAAATAAGAGAACCCGAATATGAGATATTGAATGTAAGAGGGGTTAAATTGTAAATAAAAAACGTAGCCGAGTAAAAAAAAGAAGTTAAGAAACCCGACCCGGAAGAGGAAAATCCGGTTGGGTGGGTTGAAAAAGAGAGGGGCAGGAGAGAAGAAGGGTGACAATGCATGTAAGACAAGTGGAAACAGCAAGTGGTTTAGTTTGGTTTTAAGTTAAGGGGTAATTCTGTAAATTGAATAATCCCCTCCCAGATCTTTTGCGACCTTGTTCTGGACAAAATTTCTCCCCCGCAGTGCTATAAATAAAATAAAAGTCACCTCCAAAACTAAACAACATAATTTTAGTTGTTTGATATGAATTTATTTTCCAAACTTTCTATTATGAATCAGCTTTATTTCTATTTGCATTGCATTATCACCTTTATCATAACATAGAGAATGTTTTTGAGATCGAGATGATATGTAATCAGTTAAATAAATACTTTACTTTGAATCTAAACTATGATAACATAAGATGAGGACAGCATTTGTAATGAATTTATATATGTTACATTTTCAAATTTAACTGACCTCGTCAAAATATTTAAACTACAATACTTTTTTCTATGATCATCATACATTTATATCGGAATTTACGATTACTCGAAATAAAACTTTGTAGGGTTTATTGTTTTAAGATGAATCAACTACGAAAAGCGATAGAGCACATATGACAATCATATAAACTTAGAACATCTTCCGGTTACATTATATATATATATATATATTTTTTTTTTTAACAAAAACCAAATATCTTTGAAACATGTCAGGATTCACATGCCACTAATAATTTATAAAAAATATATAAATTGCCTCTAACAATCATCGATAAAAATATGCACGAAGCCGTTTGGAATTGGATTTCACCTATAGCAAATACTAACATAATTTCCAATAAAAATAAAGCAAATGTACTAAATTTAAACCAAATTAATTCAAAATTTAAAATTATAATATAGTCAATATATTTATGTAGTTTAAGAAATTTTTTAGTAACATTCATCCTTTTCCCCTAAAATAAAAGTGACATTTATAAAAAAGATCTCATTTTTTTCCTGCCGACCAAAGAAAAAATTATCATTTCTTTATTGGTTATACTGTATAAGTTTACCGTGTGAAATATATTAGCGTACAATAAAAGTATAGAACCTACGCATAAATGAATTGTACAAATGAATGATGTCCAACAAAATTTATGTTAACTGGTTATAACAAAACGAATTAAGTACGTCTTATACAATATTAGACTTATTACTCATATCATAGAAGAAGAGAGTTTTTGACCTTTTTAATAATCGGACAAGAAAATATATTCAAAACGGACAAAAAAGTTAAAGCTAAAATAGATAGTTATCTCTCTCTCTCTAAAATCCCCTCCGGTATTACGCCGGGCGACACAGAAGAAACCGCTCCACTTTTTAAAACTCTCTCTACATGCACATTCTCTCTCTCTCTCTCTCTGCTGCAAATGTATTATTATTTTTAATTAAACAAAACGATTTTCTTCTCTTCCTTTCTTTATAAGTATACGTCTCAGACGTTCCTTAAAGAGCTTCTGCGTCATCTTCTTTTTTTCTCTCCATTCAAAATCTCAGACAACTGTTTACATGCATTTGCTCACTTGGTCTCCTTAAAGCTTCAAACTTTATTTCTTCCAAAGGACATGCAATAGATAGATCTTCTGATTAAACCAACCTCGTGATTATCGTTCCTACAAGTATTTCATAGTCTTCTTCCCCACAAAAATGCAGAAGTTCTCTGAAAGCTTAGTGTAACGCTTTATCAGGTTTGTATATATTTTTTTAAAAACGACCTTTTTTACTGGGTTTCTTCTTAAAACTTCTTTGTCCTTTTCTACAGAATCACAATAGAATTTGTAGGCGTGTTCCAATCTCTCTCTCTCTTTCTGTCCTAATTTTTTTTACTACCTTTTTCTAATATAATCAATCTTCAGTAGGATTTACCGAAGAAGAACAACAACACACAAGTGAGAGAAAGCAAAAGAATTATAAAAAAAAGAAAGCAAAAGAAAAAAAGAGGAAACTTGATGGCTTCGATGACGAACTGGTTAACGTTTTCTCTGTCACCAATGGAGATGTTGAGGTCATCTGATCAGTCTCAGTTTGTGTCCTATGACGCTTCTTCCGCCGCCACCTCCTCTCCTTATCTCCTCGATAATTTCTATGGTAAAATAAATTACTTCTTTCTTTTTCTCAAATGTTTTTTTCTCGAGAAATTTTCATCTTTATGTGATGAGGTACTAACGAAACAAGAATCATTGTGGTGTCACCCAGTACATGCTCATGTGTTTCTAGAGGTGTAAGTATAGGCTTTAGTAACCGACTTCGTAGCTTATCCTATAACCCAGTTGCTGAACTCAGCCTCCCTTGTGTTTTCTCTCTCATTTTGTTTGTTTCCCGAGAAAGGCAAATAAAATTAAAAATGAGATTTTTTTTTTCTCATAAGAAAAATAGAGTCTTCTCGTGATCTTTGTTGTTTAATTATTTAACAAAATCTTCCAGTTTTTTCTGGTTCAGTCATGTGGGTATGTATAAAACTCGAATGATTTATATTCGTGTTCTCGCTTCATTTTCCCGGAAAATCAATTTTTGTTCGTAGTGTTAATGTTAGTTCATAGTTTACTGATGTCTTCAAACTGTGTTGGTTTTAAGGTTGGACGAATCAAAAGCCTCAGGAGTTTTTCAAAGAAGACGCACAGATAGCAGCTTCAATGGCGGATTCAACAATCCTAACAACATTCGTCGACCCACAAACTCATCCTCAGAATCACATCCCAAAACTCGAAGATTTTCTCGGTGACTCTTCTTCAATCGTGCGTTACTCCGATAACAGTCAAACCGAAACACAAGACTCTTCCCTCACTCAAATTTACGACCCACGTCACCATCAAAACCAAAACCACCATCAAACCGGGTTTTACTCCGATCATAACCACGATTTCAAAACCATGGCCGGTTTTCAAACCACCTTCTCAACAAACTCCGGTTCGGAAGTCGACGACTCAGCCTCCATCGGCCGGACTCATCTCGCCGGAGAATATTTGGGGCACGTGGTCGAATCTTCGGGTCCGGAGCTAGGTTTTCACGGTGGAGCTACCACCGGAGGAGCTTTGTCACTTGGGGTTAACATTAACAACAGTAACCACAGGAGTAATGATAATAGTCAGATCACTGAGCATCAGTACCGAGGTAATAACAATGGTGAGAGAGTCAACAACAACAGCGAGAAGACGGATTCTGAGAAGGAGAAGCCTGTTGTGGCGGTGGAAACATCTGATTGTTCTAACAAGAAGATCGCTGATACGTTTGGACAAAGGACTTCGATTTACAGAGGAGTTACACGGTATGTTCAAAATTAAGCAGAATCAAAGGAGTTCAAAATTTGCAAAGACGTGTATCAAAGAATTGATTTTTTTATTATGTTCATTAAATGAAGTATTAATGTGAATCTTGATTGATGCAGACATAGATGGACGGGAAGATATGAAGCTCATCTGTGGGATAATAGCTGTAGGAGAGAAGGTCAGGCCAGGAAAGGACGTCAAGGTATATTTTTTTTTTCTTTCAACCTATTTTAATCTTTCTTGACATCAAGAATTGCAATTCGTGTGATTATTTTGGTTTTATCATATATTACTTGTGAATCATTACTTTTCAAAATTGTTTTTTCCATGTGGTCTAAGTGGGATTTAGAAGGATTAAGAAAAGTGAATTATAGGACAAGAGTTTGTCAAAGAAATTGAATGCAAGATTCAAAAGAAGCTTTACCTTTTCCTTTATTTTATTGATCTGTCTATATCTTTATATGATGGACTGATAGAACTTTGGGTGATTGCATTTGTGAAGGGGAGCCAAAGTTTTTAACTTGATAATACTTTTGAGTCAGTACTGAGGAAAAAAAAGAGAGATATATATGTATATAATAATATATTTGTTGTTGTTGATTTTTCATATATTTAGCAGAAGGGTGCCGCCATTTTGTTCCTTTGTCTTTATTGCATTTCCTTTCCTTTCAAAATTCTCTCATTTCACACTTACACATACTAGAGCCTAAAGGTACATAAGATGGGTCCCCATGGCATTGCCTATATGATGCAATCTCTGTTTCTTTGATTGATGCAATCTCTGTTTCTTTGATTGACATGTTTATGGACCCACTTTGACCCTTTATTCACACATTTCTCTTCACTTACATATACTGTGTTAAAGCATATATTATTTGATGTTATGTAGGCATGTTATGTGAGACCATTGGACTGTTTCTTCAGATTAGCTTCATATGGTTTGAAGTGTGGAGTACTTGGGTTTAATTAGAGGTTGATTTTGATTTATATCTAGAATGATGTTGCTTACAGTGAAGAAAGATCAAGAATTTTAAAATAAATGAAATTTCAGGAGTGTGTGTAGTGTTTCTGCTGTCCATAAGGTGTCAGATTGATTTATGTGTAGTGTTCACATCAACAAAGCAAACTCTGAATATTCTCAGTGGCTTTTGCTTTATCTATTATTTTTTTTTGCTTTGGGCTACCAGTACCACCACCACAAGAGTGGGGATCTAGGGTTTGACCACATCCAAAATTTCCATACTTTTTTTTTTTTTCTTCAAATTCTCTCACTTTTGCTTTCTGAGTATTTGACAGATATCAATCAATAACCATAATAAAGTCTTAAACATGGTTTGGTTGATAATAATTTGCCTTCAGCATTATCTTCTTGCATAACATAATAAGTGTTTGTATGAAGAATATCTTTGGTTATATTTGTTACATCTCCTTTCAGCATTTTAATCATTTCATATGCTAGGTTCATATTTTTTGCCTTTTTTGCATGTACCTCTGGATATGGTTTGCGACATCGATGGATATTGGCATTTGCTTAAATCAACAGTATACTTGGGTAAGAACGATATCTCAATCAGTCAGTTCTTACAATAACAGTAGAAAATAATGTATACACGCCTCTAATATGATTGTTTTGTGACTATTTTAGGTGGATATGACAAAGAAGATAAGGCAGCTCGAGCTTACGATTTAGCAGCTCTTAAATACTGGAATGCTGCTGCTACCACCAATTTCCCTGTAAGTATCTTCTTTCTCTTCTTCCGGTTTTACCAGTTTGTAGGTTTTTAATATCTTGGTCACTCTTTACTAAACCGTTCCAATGATTTTAGATTACGAATTACTCGAAAGAAGTGGAGGAAATGAAGCACATGACCAAACAAGAGTTCATTGCATCCCTTAGGAGGTTAGATCCAAAAACGAAGACAACTTCTTTTGAGTAAAAAAGTTTGTATCTTTATGTATTCTGATAGTAACCCAAGACTAAACCGATATAATTACAGAAAGAGTAGCGGATTCTCTAGAGGAGCTTCGATATACCGAGGTGTGACAAGGCATCATCAACAAGGACGTTGGCAAGCAAGGATTGGCCGTGTTGCCGGCAACAAAGATCTTTACCTAGGAACCTTTGGTAAGTCGATCAATAAAACTTTGGTGTAGAAGATAAGTTAACAATCATATCATGAAAGCTGTGGTTATTTAGTTACTTAAAGCTCCGATTTTTATTGGTGGTTGTAGCAACGGAAGAGGAAGCGGCTGAGGCATACGACATAGCAGCGATCAAATTCAGAGGAATAAACGCTGTAACTAACTTTGAGATGAACCGTTACGACGTTGAAGCCATCATGAAGAGTGCACTTCCCATTGGTGGTGCAGCAAAACGTCTTAAGCTCTCTTTAGAATCTGCCTCAGCAGAGCAAAAACCTATCCTTGGTCACCATCAACTCCACCATTTTCAGCAGCAGCAGCTTCAGCTTCAGTCCTCTCCCAATCACAGTAGCATTAACTTTGCGCTTTGTCCTAATTCAGCCGTTCAATCTCAGATGATTCCATGTGGAATCCCTTTTGAAGCAGCTGCTCTTTACCATCATCAACAGCAACAACAACAGCAACAGAACTTTTTCCAGCATTTCCCGGTGAATGGAGCTTCTGATTCAACCGGGTCTAATGATAACTCCAACGTTCAAGGGACAATGGGACTCATGGCGCCAAATCCGGCGGAGTTCTTCCTCTGGCCTAACCAGTCCTACTAAAATCAATCATGTGATGTGATTTGATGGAGTCGGTTTTTTTTTTTTGGTTGAAGTTTTCAATGGTCTTTAAGGGATATAACTTTCTTTCTTACTGCGCTAATCTTCAACTTCTTGATTCTGGCTAACCCATAAGCTGACTAGAAGGATATGAAAATCTCACTTGCGTCTCTGTTATTTTGTTTTTCTTTCATTAACTGTTGTTTTAGGCAGGAGTAGCTGGGGGTGAAAAGTGGAAGAATCGAAATCAGTTGGGGTTATTATTGTACTAAACGTAAACTCGGTGGTGGAAAATGGTAGGTTTTTGGGAATTAGGGGTGGTTTCTGGTTTCTTATCTTTTTGTATGTATCAGGCTATCAGCTTAATCCGCACCGTATTCTGTTTTCATTTATGAAATATTTTTCTCCAAAATGTTATTTGTTGGCTTGCTTTTGTTTGATATATATCGTTAAAGTTTAATAAATAAATATTTGATAAATGAATAAATTTTTAAATTAATAATTTTGATTAATATATTAATAAATAATTTGTTTGAAATTTTTAAAAATATTATTTAAATATAAATAAATAATTATCATATTTTATAATATATATATATTAAAACTATTTTTTTTTAATCAATAATATTTGTACAATAAATTATTATTTTACAGATTCTATAGTTTTTGCTTTTTTCATTAAAATTTATTTCATTCTGGGTTATAGATTAAATTAATAATTTTGATATATTAATAAATAATTTGTTTGAAAATTTTAAAAACATTATTTAAATATAAATAAATAATTATTATATTTTATAATATATATATATATATATATTAAAATTATTTTTTTTAATCAATAATATTTGTACAATAAATTATTATTTTACAGATTCTATAGTTTTTGCTTTTTTTATTAAAATTTATTTAATTTTGTAAAATGATTACAGTTTAATATATATATTTTTTTATGAAATTATTATTATCTGGTTCTATATCATTCTCATAATTTATTATAGATTCAATAATTTTATTGTCGGTAAACAATTTTATAATAAATTCATTTTTGTTATCTTTTTCTTAGATAATACAATTCATCACCAAAACTTATGTTTATATTTATATAAGTTACATTGAATTTTAAAGACTTGTTTTTCTTAATTTTATATAAAATCTTAAAAAATTTATTTTTATAGTTTTAAAAAATTTCATTATTCTAGTTATTGAGAAATGAAAATTTACTTTTTCTAATTTACATTATTTTCAACTTTCTAAACGTTTAAAATAGTGTTTAAATGAATAAAAATTTATTATTTATAAATAAACATTTTCATAATCCTATAAATAATAAAAATTTATTATCTATAAATAAACATTTTCATAATCCTAAAAATATTTATTTATCAAAATTTAACCCTATATCATGAGCCAGTCTTTTAAGGCTACGTTCTATAAATATCTTTTTACACAGACGATCACACGGTGTATTCGGCGTGCGGGACTAACCGTTCTTTCATGCCGGAATGAGTTCTCCGTCGCGAGACAGGTACATAACTTCCGAAAGGCGCTCTGTTTCTTTAGCCATGTTTATGATTGCGTATCTCTTTATACAGACGAACAAAGACACTAACAATGGACTCTGTAATAAATTGACAACTCTTTCGGGGTTGAGACTTAACAAAGTTCAGTAGAACAACATGGAGACACATGTTGATGATATTCACAGTTTGGTTGCGGAAATAAAAGAAGCATGGAGAATCATAAAAAGCAAAATTCAGTCAAGAAAAGGAAAAATCCGAAGAGAATACGGAAAAGAAACCTCTTTTTTCTTTCCTCTGCATAGACACATTCGTTATCAGGGATTAAGTTGCTTTGGTTGCTTCTACTTACTCCATCAGGAGTTGCCTATGGCGGGTGAGTTCGTTGAGATATGATGAGGAGGTGTGATCTTGTAGATCGCACGCGTTCTCACTCACCGCTCTATCACCTGGCTTCTGCTGCAGCTCAGCTGGCCCGTCTTCTCCACGCAAAAGCTGCACTACCTGCACAAGAACTCGCATTAACACCAACACACAACCTCTGTGTAGTTGAACCAAAGAACGGGTTTTGGCTCAAGGTTTGGTTTTGTTTCGGATAGACGTATATATATGTGAAGATGGGAAGATTAGATAGCATACCCGGGTCATGTCAGGTCGCATTGTGGCTATATGATGTATGCACATTGAAGCTGTTAACATCACTCGTTTCATCTCTGTTGGATCAAACTCATTTTCTAGCCGCGGATCCACAATGTCCTCGACGCTATTCTTCTCCACAAAAGGTTTTGCCTGTATTACCAAATCGATAAAGATTAAACATGTAAAGATCTCCAGCTGAACTTTTGATGATTCTAAATAAGAGAGTTTCAGATGCATTATTACCCATGCAACGATGCTCTGTCTGCTTGCTGTATCAACAGCTCTACGACTGGTTATGATCTCTAGAAGCAATACCCCAAACGCAAACACATCGATCTTCTCATCAACAATGCCGTGTATGAAGTATTCTGGAGCCATATACCTGAAGGAAAAAAAAGCCAATGAAACTGGATTTTAGTTTTGATCATCAAAGTTGTTTGTTCATCCGAACTTTAGAAGCTTTTCTGTCCTTTACCCGAATGTTCCCTCGATGGGGGATACAACATGATGAGGCCAGTTCTCTGGGAGCCATTTTGCAAGTCCGAAATCCGAAATCTGAACAAGATATATACATGATTCTCAAATCCAACCAAATCCTGGAAAAAAATGTTCAGAGATATTAATGTCAGAATCATTTACCTGAGCATCGTAATCTCGGCTGAGCAGTATGTTAGAAGCTTTGATGTCACGGTGAATGATTCGTCTAGGGCAAACATTGTGAAGATAACTCAGACCATCAGCTATACCTACGGCCACTTTATACCTTATTTTCCACTTCAGACACTCCTCTGATCCTACAAAGATCAACGAGACAATATCTCAACCAATGTCTGAAAAAGAAAGTAGAAACAAGATTTTCAGTAAGAAGGAAATTTTGAAATCACCAAAGAGCATAGTAGCGAGGCTGCCATGGGGACAGTACTCGAGCACAAAATGCAAACCGCGATCACTGCTGAAACCGCGAAGTCGAGCTGCGTTTGGGTGGTTTACATGTGCGATAATACCGAGCTCTGAAAGAAAATCACTCACTCTGACTTCGTCTTCCTTGGCGTGACTCATCAGCTTCTTGATCGCTACCGTCTCACCGTCAGGCAAAACCCCTTTGTATACCTCCGCATGTCCTCCCTTCCCAATCATATTCTCTAAACCCAAACAAACAAAGAAACAGACTTTTACATCAGAAACTCAGTTTTCCAATCCAAATTTGTTGAAGAAGGGTTTGGTTTTTTTGATGCCTTTACCAGGATTGAAATCTTCGGTGGCTGCAGCGAGCTCTTCATATGTGAAGTTTCTCCAAGAAGGTTTAGCCATGAAGAAGCTATCACAGGGGAAGCCATTCTCAGAGGGAGAGAACCTTAGTTGGTTACGATGCAGGTTTTTACGGAGAGGAATCACTGTGAATCGTCTAATGGACTTCTTCTTGATGGACTCAATCATTTTGTTCCATTGAAGACCATGGTAGGAAGACGAAACGTTTCTATTAGGAGTATTTGAAAATGGAGACGACGATGATGATTTATCGTCAGACGAGCAAGAGCTGCAACTACTGTAAATACTGCTGCTATTGTCTGTATCTGAAGCCATATCTATGATTCCGAGTACACCTCTTGGCGATGATGATGAATCGTCGAGGCCTAAGTCGTTCCCGTGAAGCTCTATCTCTTGATGCTCTTTGCTTTTTTTGTTCTTCTTCTCTGTCTCAGTTACAGGGGAGACAAAAAAAAAAGAGTGACTTGTAGTATCATGATGATGGTACACATAATCTGTTTGGGTAAATTTCACAGACACACAGGAATCCCAAAAAAAATGAAAAAAGTTTTATTTTATTTATGAAAACACAGAAAGAATATTGGAAGACAACGACAACTATGAAAAAGAAAAAAAAAAAGCTTTAGGTTTAGGTTTACCTTGAACAGCCATTAGCTACAATTGTGTTTTTCTTTCGTTTTTCCTCTGTGATTCTCTCTGAATAGAGAAAACAGAGATTTAACGAGAAAGTTTTTATTGATTGATATAGTAATATTTGTGAGAAAGAGAAAATTGTTATTCTTGGAAGAATGAGAAAAGTTAGAAGAAGACTCAGCTTTGCTGAGTGGAGATGAATTGGAATCTCTGCTATATTTATACAAGTCCAGCCATGCTATTACAGTCTCGACGGTTTAAAATATCTGGAGCTGGTTGTGGGCATTTTCGTCAAATAAATTAAATGACACATCACCTTTGCTTTGCTTGTAAATTTAATTTTTATATTTAAATTAGTTCAGATTGCATTTGACTCAAATTATATTCTCCGCCACTTACCTAATCTGTGATAGAGAACTAAATAGCCCATGTGAAATATTGATATTTTTAGGGTTTTTGTTTGTTTCGCAAACCTTACATTTTGAGTATATATATAAATGGTCTAGAATTTGTGTGACGGCTTGACATTTTGCTTTAGAAGTTGGGAGGTAAAACATAAAGACATGAAAATAAAAAGAGTGTATGGATTTGCACTTATAGGAGTTGACAAATCTTAGTTCTAAATTGACACATGGTGAATGTGCTGTCGGATTCTTCTTCTTTATTTTTGATTCAATTTTCGTGGCGCCATAAAAGAGAGGAAACATATGGCAGACAAATTTGACTACAAGTTAAGCCATCGATGCACACCATGTTGATTTGTTTATTCACGAATACTACCACTATCGAGCCACAATACGAAAAGTAAGCTTATACAATCCCTGTTACTAAGTTAATGATACAAGAACTATCCATTCTTAATGATGGCTTAATTGCCACCTCAAACATGTCCCAGTAAGACTGAGAATAGTAAAGACAAACTTAGATGATTTCTTATTAGATACGAGGCGTAGATAGATTCTTTAATTTCGGAGGTTTAGTAGTTGAAATGGTTATCACCTAAGCCATTAAAATCAAACCAACTTTCCGTGAGACAACCCAAGTGATCAAACTAATTGACTTGTTACGAATCCTATTTTTAGCACTTGTCTGTCTAAATTTGCCATACTACTCGATTCATATATTGATGAAAATACACATTATTATGGCATTTTGTGTGTATATATAGATACTCCACAAGCAAAATAAAACTTTGTTTTCATTCATTTCTCATACTAATATCGATAGGCAATTACAAATTTATACTACAGTGATTTGATTTGTTCATATTGGTTGTCTAAAGTGAGTTAATAGTAATTTTAGTCTTGTATAAAAACAAACAATCGCAAGACAGACGTAAGTAGGAATGGGTTTAATTGTGTTAGTTGGTGAGTTAAACAACCCCTTAATACCACAACCATTTCTCTCTTCATTTGTTTTCTTTATAACAAGTATATTACTATATATCGCTCTCCAAAAGCCCAAATCAAATGGCCACCAAACTCACCAATGTAAAGAATTTTAGTATGAGAAGTCGGTTCAACCGATTTTTTCTATAACATATGATATTTTTACTTCTATTAATAGTGGAGTCATGTTTACTAATTCATAAGAAGCGCCTGTAGCTCAGTGGATAGAGCGTCTGTTTCCTAAGCAGAAGGCCGTAGGTTCGACCCCTACCTGGCGCGAGATAAAATTTTAGAACAATTAATTCATAAGAATCGCCTGTACCTCAGTGGATGTAGGTTCGACCCCTACCTGGCGCGAGATAAAATTTTAGAATAATTTTATGTTTTCTTGCAAAATTTTAGAATAATTCATAAGAAGTTTGTCAATGTATATCTTTTGGAGATGGAAATAGTAATACTCGGCTTCAGTTATGAAAAAACTTCTTTCGCAAGCAAAAGTAACAGACACAAGAAATATCAATTACACAGAGAAGCACAAGAACTAAATACAACACGCACACCCACACAAAGAAGAAACAAGAGTATAAACAGAGCCAGAGTAGTTACCTTAATACCGATATCCTGCTTAACGACCAAGTTGAGCACTTGAAAACGTTGTAGTAGCAGCTCCACGAGAGCTCAATGATGTTGTAGTACTCGAACATGACACATGATAAGTAGCAACAGGCATTTTGGTAGGAAGATGAGGCAATGGTGCTTCAAGATTCAAGACTTGGATCGCTTGTTTTATTGAAGGCCTCGAATTCCTATCAGGATGAGCACACCATAAACCTACAACCATAAGACACTCTACTTGCTTCTTGTCGAAGCCATCAGTTCCGAGTTTCTCATCGATAGCTGTGATCACTTCTCCTTTGCCATACAAATCCCACACTTTTTCTACAAGGCTTGTTTCAGGCTCCACTCTTCCTTGTCTCGGATCAACTGATTTTTTTCCTGTAACAATCTCTAATGTAACAACTCCAAAGCTATAAACATCAGATTCTTTGCTCGCCCTTCCGGTGCTTATGTATTCAGGAGCCATGTAACCAAATGTCCCTGCTAACCCTGTAGTCTGCGGACCCAGCTCGTGGTCCATCAGTCTAGCCAACCCGAAATCACCAAGCTTGGCATTGAAATTAGAGTCAAGCATCACGTTACTCGCCTTAATGTCTCTGTGCACAACGCATTGCTCCCACTCCTCGTGGAGATAAAGCAGTGCAGAGGCTATACCGAGAGTTATCTTGCACCTGACTGGCCAAGCGAGATGCGGCTTTTTACCAAATAGATGGGCGTCGAGGCTACCATTTGGCATGAACTCGTATATCATTAGAAACTCGTTTTTCTCATGACACCAACCAATGAGTTGCACAAGGTTTCGATGTCTCAAGCTGCTGATTATCTTTACTTCCGTAATGAACTCTCTTTTCCCCTGCTTAGACCCGCCCGAAAACTTCTTTATTGCAACCATCATATCTAAGCCGTTTAAGTACCCTTTATAAACCGCTCCAAACCCTCCTTCCCCTAGCTTCCTATCATCTGAGAAGTTGTTGGCAGCTGATGCAAGATCTTTAAAAGAAAACTTTCTTGGTCCTGCTCCTCTTTCGAGATCTTCATTTATTGATGTCAAGTTTGCTGTCTCCTCTGCTTTCCTCTTCTGCTGCTTCCGTTTCAAGAAAACGATGAGAGAGACAATGAAAAAGGCCAGCAAAACAAACCCAGATACTGAAATACCAATTATCATCCCTTTCCTGTCATTTTGACTTTTCATGATGTCTCTTAGCTCCAGGTTTGAACTGTACTCCCATGACAGAAGTCTGTTTCCCTCAGTGATACTTCCAGATGTCGCAGAAAATCCAATCGTTACTTCTGATGGCAGTACCTTTGAAAGATCAATGATGTAAGATAGGCTTGAATTCTCCCGTGGATCAGATGTTGTGTCGTAAGTCCAAGAGACGCTCAAGTTTATTCTAGCCGAATCATAGAAGATCAGCACACGGCCTATATCTTGGTTGTGTGACGATGCATTCCAAGAAGTTACCTTAGAAGAAACAAGAGAGTTGTTGTTGATTCCCACATGTGTTTTCATGTCGAGAGGATCCCATTCTTCATTATTAAATGTGTCGAACTCGACATGAACAAGTGGGAAAGAAGAAGACTTACGGTTGGTTTCATTAAATAGACCTAAGAAACCACCAGCTGAGTTGGGAGGCATTTGGATTCCCGCAGGAGCTAGAAA
Source organism: Streptanthus diversifolius (assembly GCA_039880935.1). Lineage (NCBI taxonomy): Eukaryota > Viridiplantae > Streptophyta > Magnoliopsida > Brassicales > Brassicaceae > Streptanthus > Streptanthus diversifolius. The sequence goes on along the minus strand of JAXGFM010000010.1, from coordinate 22,419,768 downwards.
GAAAGCGAACCCTTGACCGTAGTTACCGTACCCAACACCTCGTGTATCAATTCTGAAGGCGAAGCTGGTACTGAAATCCGCAGGCTTACCGATTTCAGGATCCCATAAAGGAACCTTCTTACCGTAAGTAGCCCAACCGGAGCGGCATGTGTAGCCAATGTTGGTAAGCTCAACAGCTCCGTTTGCTGTTGCATCTCCTTGGTATGCTATTTCAGAATTATCTGCCCCAAAACGAGATATGTTAAACTGAATTGAACAGACAAAAGGGAGAACCGAAACAAAGGATAAAAACAGGACTGAGTTGGACATTTGGAGGAAGAAACTGCTATTTAGCTCAAGAGACCAAAGATGGTGCAATTTTGATATGTATACTTCACAGCAAGTCAACGACTAAACCGCAAGAAGTAGAAGAATGATTGCTACTGAGAGCCTGATCCCAGCTATCATAGGGAAAAACACAAAGTTATAAACAATCATTTAAGTCACCAAAATAGTTGACCGTAAGAGTAAACAAATCAAATTCAAATTGAATATTCCGTTATGATTGCTAATGAATATGACATTGAGAGATTATAAAAATGTGGAAGACATGTTTAGTGCTCATCCAAAAATTGTAGCTTAACGATTATCACAAGGAAAATCAAAGAGTAAACATCTTTTTCACCATAAGCCAAATAGGTGAAACTTGTTGGCCAGCTTGACTAAATTAACATCAACCTTGGATTAGAAAAATAAGCTCATCCGAGGAGCCAGCTCAACCTCAGCTAAAACTAATTAACATTAAGCTTGAAATCGTACATATTGTCAACCTTGAAATAAGTTTATCTGTTATCATGTGAAAGGAATGTGATAAACAATTCTATAAGAAATCAAAATAATTGACCTCAAGAATAAACAAATATATTCAAAATTGAAATATACGTCTTATACTACGTCCAAGAAGAAACCTAGATAAGTCAGATACCAAAAAAAACGTTACCTTGGAAAGTGATGTGAAACTTTAATAGAAAAGTAGAAACTAGTCTAAATATTTGTAACCAGTAATCATATCGCTTAATAGCAACAATCTTCGGGCCTCTCTTTACGCAAACGCAAGCTTTTGGTATTCTCATATTGGCCCCTCAACTTTCCTTAAATCATATCCTTGCCCCATCAGCTTCGCTTCCTTCGCTTTCTGTCTGTCTCCCTCCCAGATCCAACCTGCACTGCCTCCAACTCCAATTCTCTCTCTCTCGTTCGTCTCCATCAATGGCTTCTGAAGATTCACTCTCCTTGAATCCTCTGTTGCAGAAGTTTGAGTTCCCTCCGTTTGACGTCGTTGATGCTCACCATGTCCGACCCGGGATACGTGCTCTGTTGCAGCAGCTCGTACGCTTCTCTTTCTTATGCGTCTTTGTTTTGATGCATCCTATGGAACTTTTCGAGCGTTTACTTTATTCCGCTTTCAAATCGTCTTGGACGATTGGATTATTGTTCTTTTCTGCATTTTTCGTCAATCTTTTGGCCCTTGTTTCATTGGATTTCTGTATTGTTTCTATGATCCTATGAACAGATTTAGTTAATATTGCATCTGTTGCCTATGTTATTGGATTGTTGATGTGACTTCATGTAGCTGTTTGACAAATGCGTGAAACGATTGTGATGTATTGTTTTCTTATGAGATTTTGCCAGGAAGCTGAATTGGAGCAGCTAGAAAAATCAGTAGAGCCTTCATGGCCGAAACTAGTGGAGCCATTAGAGAAGATTATTGATCGGTTATCTGTTGTTTGGGGAATGATCAATCACCTTAAGGCTGTCAAGGACACACCCGAGCTTCGTGCTGCCATTGAAGAAGTTCAGGTTGTAGATTATAATTCTCTTCCCAAACATTCCTTTGCTCATGAGTGTTTTGATACAGATTATGTACTTTGGTGTGAAGATCTTACGAAATGATGTCTACATTTGTTTGATTGCCATTAAAAAATTTCATCAATGCTAAAATGATAGTCTTGCCGTCAAAACCTGTGTAGGTCTGAGCTGGTTTCATAGAGTGTATTATATTTCTTTTTAGTAGATTATATGGATTCAGACAAAAGGGTGTTCTGAGTTTGTGTTTGTTTGTTCAGTGACCTAGGATTCATTTTCTTGGTTTTCTAATCTTACATTCATCTACAGCCAGAGAAAGTGAAGTTCCAGCTCAGGTTGGGGCAGAGCAAACCCATTTACAATGCATTTAAGTCTATTCGAGAATCTCCGGACTGGAAAACACTGAGCGAAGCTCGTCAACGACTAGTAGAAGGCAAGTAACTATTACTGGGGCAAAAGAAAGAACACATTGTTATTCCCTACTCAACTTTTTGAAGTATGGATAAGCTGAATCTTTTTATCTTTTCAGTGTTTAGAGATATGGGCTAACTATGGTATCCGTGTGTTTTCAGCACAAATAAAGGAGGCGGTTCTCAGTGGTATTGCTCTTGAAGATGGCAAGAGAGAAGAGTTTAACAAAATTGAACAGGTTTGTCTAAAACTCATGATGAATAAATGTCAGCTTGTTTAGTAAATGGATCTAGGTTTGTCACAGCTCCATGTCCACAAGTAAGGCATCTGTGTAATTAGTAATATCATCTGCTTATTTGATTTGCCGCTTTCCACTATAGGAACTCGAAAAACTTTCCCATAAGTTTTCTGAGAATGTTTTGGACGCGACAAAGAAGTTTGAAAAGTTGATAACAGACAAGAAAGATATCGAGGGGTTGCCTCCATCTGCACTTGGGCTATTCGCACAAGCAGCTGTTTCCAAGGTATGAACAATATCCGGACGATAAAATTTCATGTTTTTGTATATTGGGTTTTCTAGTTGCTGATGCGTCTAGATATATGACACAAGGGCCATGAAAATGCAACTGCTGACACTGGACCATGGCTCATCACACTGGATGCTCCTAGTTATCTCCCCGTCATGCAACATGCCAAGAATCGTGCTCTGCGTGAGGAAGTTTATCGTGCTTACTTATCTCGTGCCTCTTCGGGTGATTTAGATAATACAGCAATCATCGACCAAATCTTGAATCTCCGATTGGAAAAGGCTAAGCTTCTTGGTTACAGCAATTACGCTGAGGTACAGTCATCTGACTAAGTCAAGCTACTCTTCTTTACTCGTGGGCATAAATTTAATTTGGCTCTTCCTAGTCCAGGTAAGCATGGCCACGAAAATGGCTACTGTAGAGAAAGCAGATGAGCTATTAGAAAAGCTTCGCAGTGCTTCTTGGGCTCCAGCTGTTCAAGGTAACTTCTAGTTAAGATTTTCGTCAAATCAACATATAGTTCTTTAAAGTAGTAGGCTACTGCTGCATATATCTGTCCAATAAAGTATGTAATGGTGGCCCTCAAAGCATTTTGCATCGGACTATCAAGACAAAACCTAATTAATTTTACATGCGTTATGGACATAGACATAGAAGACCTTAAGAGTTTTGCAAAAAACCAAGGTGCTGCAGAAGCTGACAGTTTGACTCACTGGGACATCACTTTCTGGAGTGAGAGGCTCCGTGAATCGAAATACGATATTAATGAGGTTATTGTCCTTATTCTTTAGCTTGTGATACAACTATATTGTTTTGATACTGTTGACGTTTATCAGTCACTGCTTGCATTTCTGTAGGAAGAACTGCGGCCCTACTTCTCACTGCCAAAGGTTATGGATGCGCTTTTCCGTCTAGCTAAGACACTATTTGGAATCGATGTTGTGCCGGCGGATGGTGTAGCTCCGGTAAAATCTGGAGCCTTGTCTGTGGTGCTTTTCCTTATATCCAGCATGTTATTATCTTTGTTAACATGTTATATATCATTGCCTTGAAGGTCTGGAACAGCGACGTTAGGTTCTACTGCGTCAAAGATTCTTCTGGAAATCCAACTGCTTATTTCTACTTTGATCCATACTCTCGTCCTTCAGAAAAGAGAGACGGCGCTTGGATGGATGAAGTTTTTTCCCGTAGCCGAGTCATGGCCCAGAAGGGTTCCTCCGTTAGGCTACCTGTTGCTCACATGGTATGCAACCAAACTCCACCGGTTGGTGACAAGCCAAGCCTTATGACATTCCGTGAGGTAAAAAAAATCTTAAATTCTACGTCACTGGGTACAGCTTAGATCGATCGTGAAGTAGGTATGAAAGAGTTTACTCTATCAACTATGAAGTAAAGGCCGAGTATGGTATAGTAGTTGGTAACACACTCTGATTAGCCTTGTCCACAAAATTAGTTTGTTCTGAACTAAAAGTTACATTTGTATCTGACAAAACTTTCTCCACGTGTAGTTTAATTTTTTTTACTATTGTGGAATGGTATTCAGTGAACTTTCAATTTGATAGCATGAAGGGGCATGCTATGACGAAATCTAACTAATCTTGGGAGTGGCAGTAGATAGACCGCTTTTCTTTTGGCCCTTTGTGTAGCTTTCCATACTTGAAACTTTTGGTGCTTTTGGAAATAATGTAGGAGCCTGGCATGAATCTTGATAATATCATTCTGATTTACAGGTAGAGACTGTGTTCCATGAATTTGGCCATGCTCTTCAGCATATGCTTACCAAAGAGGATGAGGGGCTAGTGGCTGGTATCCGAAATATAGAGTGGGATGCAGTTGAGTTACCTTCACAGTTTATGGAGAACTGGTGCTACCACAGGTACTTGGGTTCAACTGCAATGTCGATTTTGATTTACAAATGTTTGGGCCTCCGTGACTTTTTTCCCACTTTTCAGTGCTGATTAGAGGCATTTTACTAGTACATTTGTAATTAACATTATATGAATGTGGTTTTAGGGATACCTTAATGAGCATCGCTAAGCATTATCAAACAGGAGAAACTCTTCCCGAGAATGTATACAAGAAGCTCCTGGCTGCAAGAACATTCCGTGCAGGGTCTCTTAGTCTTCGTCAGGTCAGTACATCATAATCAAACTGCTGATGTTCGTATGTAGTACCGGCATTCTCTTCTGCAGCGGTTCTGTAGGTTCAGTAAATCTGGCTATTATTTTGTTCCAGTTGAAGTTCGCTACTGTAGATCTGGAGCTGCACACAAAATATGTGACAGGTGGGACGGAGTCTATATACGATGTTGATCAAAGGATATCCATAAAGACACAAGTGATCCCTCCACTTCCTGAGGATCGATTCCTCTGTAGCTTCAGCCATATCTTTGCAGGTAAACCCTGTAAAATAACCCTTAGACAGCAGCCGTGTGCTTACTTAGCGTAGGTGCATTCTGTAGTTTCTTTCACATATTCACGTTTTCATGTTTTGTCAGGTGGTTATGCAGCTGGATATTACAGTTACAAGGTAATAGATATTCTCTTTCTCTATATAATTCATTAGTGCAACAGATCCCTTCGAGTAATGTTGATCAAAATTCTATATACACTTGTCGAAAACGTACAGTGGGCGGAGGTTTTGTCTGCGGATGCGTTTTCAGCTTTTGAAGATGCTGGATTGGATGACATCAAGGTATATGCTATAGCAAAACAAATCATATGAACCTTCAATTCAGTTTTCCATATTTGTGAACATCTATTTTTGTTGCAACACAGGCTGTTAAAGAAACAGGGCAGAGATTCAGGAACACCATACTTGCTCTGGGAGGAGGAAAAGCGCCCCTACAAGTAAAAGTCCCTTGTTGCTTATAGGTTCTACTTGTATATATAGATACAAAGTCGTTTTCTGAGCTTAAAATGATCAAATTTGTGTTGCCGTTGTTATATTGAGCAGGTGTTTGTAGAGTTCAGAGGACGAGAACCTTCCCCAGAGCCTCTTCTCAGACACAACGGACTCTTGGCTGCTTCTGCTTGAAACTAATATTTTCTCTTTAACTTGTCACATCTCTCTCAACCTTTTTCTGGAAGAGAGAGTCATCCAAAAAAATTGAACTTTTTACCTGCTTGTTCACGGAGCATGTCTTGCCAAGTATTGTAGTCTTATCAATCAAAATGCCAGAAGAACTACTAGAGCCAGCATTCGCAGCAGCAGCACCGGCGGCGGCTGTACCATCCCTTTCAATCTCCACTGATGGATAATCCTCAATAGGTATATCTTCGCCAATGTCTACATCTTCTTCTCCTGCATCCCCTCCTTTCCTCACTTTCTTCTCGGCACTTCCCATTTCCGTCACCGGAGGCTGATAGAGACAAAGATCATTACTAATCAGACAGAAACAATGCCTGGCTCTTTGATATAATTGATCATAAATTTGCTTTACCAGATTTCTTGATGGAGTTGACACATTCTGAATAAACCCTTGTCGCTTGATCTTGCTTGCCATCTTTTTGTAGTTAGTGACAAAACGATCAAGCTCCCATAGGGTCTCATTGTCTAATTCTTCGATATCTAACTCAATTTCGTCTCCGTCTTGAGGTAAAACATTATGTAACGGTTGCGTCTATTCCCAAATACAACAGACATGGGGATCACTTCTCAGAAAAAGTGGGACCCACGACAGCTCACCCTTCTCTGTATCAAAAATCATCACTCCCTTAGCTGACGTGGATTTTTCTAGTACAATGTTTTACAAAATTACTCTTTACTTTTTTTCGGGATCATATGTTCCTTAAAACAATCCTTAGAATTCAAGAGAGACAGAATGTTGTAAATCTCCCAAGAACATGACATGAATCCCCAGAGGAATAACTCTCTTTCCAACATCATTCGCTACGCTAAGGTGCTTGCAAGGATCGATCACGAACACTGTTTTGATCATCTCATTAGAACGAACACCAACACGATCAAAACCAATCAGCTGTTTCTCCGGGACACCGGGCAAAACCGGAGGCATTCTGGAGAACAACATCAAAACATCACTTTTTGGAGAAGTAGTTTCTTGTGAGAAGGCCGTGGAAGAAGTGCTTGTCCACCGGTTTCACCTGGATAACCAATCCAGATGATGCTTCCAACTCTCGGATCGGTTTTAGCAAACGTTATATCCACTGGCCAAAGGCAACAGCTTGTGATCATTTTTCAGAAGCACAATGCCTTGTCTTGCTGCTTCAAGTGCCAATTTCTTGTGGTCTGAGCTACAAATGTCATTTGATCCTAACTTTGCGTAACGTCCGTCTCTTGGATTATCGTCAAAGAGATTTAAGAGAGCTCGATCTACTTGTTCTTCACTCACCTTCCCTTTCTAGATCGCAGATTGTGTGTGCCTAAGCAAGTACGTTTCTACAGTTTATATCCACCCCTAAGAATCACCATCTCAGTTTTCATCACAAAACAAGACATTTACAAAGTTAAACAAGTGTAAAGAGCTCAAAATGACCTGCTTTTTTGGCATCAGCAATAGCTTCCTCAGGTGACTTTATGTATCCTTGGTAATCAAAAATGGTTGCCACAGCATCACAGTCTGATGTAATGTACCTGCACAGATACAACAAAGGCTCCCTTGATAAATCTTTCATTGACCAAATCAAAGTACGAACAACCATAAGTCAGTTTTACTTACCCTTTGAATCCCCATTCAAGTCGAGTTTTTTGTAATAAGTCTTCTTGTGCACAAGCAGGCACCTCATTAACTGCATTATATGAACACATCAAGCAGCTAGCTTTACCATCTCAGATACAACTCTGAAATGGGGGCTGATATGTGTCTTCCGTGTCCTGGTCTGTGAGTCTGTGACCTACTAATAGAGAGTAAGCTAGACTCAGTGTACGGCACATAATCATCCATGGCATAAATTCGACAAGAAGAAATTTCAAAAGCCATTAAATTGAATAGAAACAATACAACTAGTTAAATTTTGTTTCATCATCTAAGTTCTCTCCACAAAAAGCAGCTAACAAGGATGACAAATTTTGTTGTATACTTCTCAGATAAGTGAAATGTATGCGAAACAAATTCCCGAATTAGATAATGAAAATGTTTTGCAAGAAAGTAGTTCTAGTCTTCATGTATAAACCATTACGGACATAAGACAAATGTGCAATCAATGAAGTCTATAGATTTATAGAACCGTTGCAGATCTAATAGCCTGATTTGTTTCTATTTTTGGTCAACCCAATCTAATAAAGTCTGAGAGTTTAGAATTTCAATCCAATTGAAGTTGAATCCATAAGCTAATCTTATAATGAAGAAAAGAGATCTTACTCTTACCACAGCATTGAAGTCGTAATCTGGTGAAAATTACCCCTTTTCAATATCATAGGCAGTGAAAACAATGCATTTATAAATTGGCCATGATGCATTTATAAGCAGTGAAAACAATGCTTAAGATTTCAACATTAACGATGCACACCTCTGTTTTATATATTGGCCAAATCTGAAAAAAAAAAAAAAAACTAAAATTAAAAGATGGAGACAAATAAGAATGTCAAGACAGAGTAATATATTTTAACCAAGTACAAATGCCAAAAAATGAAAGATCATAAATAGGAATTTTTTTCTTTTTATTTCAACGACTTGAGGTGTAAACCTGATTCCTCTTGTTCATCTTGGTTACAAACACAAAAACCCATAAAACCTATTAAGTCACTGCATTCTCTCGAGAATTGTAAACAATGATTTTGATTTGATCAACATTGACAAATAAATCGTGTTTTATCATATCTAAAACGTTGAGCTGTTCCTTACCGGAGCCAGGAAGACGTCTTCTATTACGTTTAGCAGGCAAATTAAAATTTCTCATTAAAAGCACATAAAATTTTGTACAAACATTAGGACAGGGACAGAGTATTTCGTCAAGTATACACTAAGATTAAGAAACAATAAATATAATGAAAGAAATTATACAAAACCTTAATTATACAAAATAATACGTAAAGAAAGAAAATTCGGTTAAACCCTAAATCAAAAAGAAAAAAAGAAAAATAGGTAACCAGTATGAGAGGAGACACAATCTATTTATATGAGAACATATTTAGGGTTTATGGTTATATTCTTGGTAAGATAATTTTTGACATTATTAAATAATTTTTTTATTATTTGGAACTCGATTTTTTCTACAGTATGATAAACATAGATACAACTTTATATTGTCATTTGTAACAAAATATATATTTGCGATAAGTAAAATGTTTTTTTGTATAAAAAAACAAAATATGTGGAAATTATCTTTTCTTTTAAATATATATATTTTTTTCAGTTAGAGATAATCATGAAAGATCAACCAATTTTAATTAAAGTATTTTCATCAATTATATAAAGATATTACCCTAAAGGTTTTTGTATCTTATCAAAAATATAAGAATAATACAATATTCAACTTTCAACTAGAACTCTTGCTCATTTGGCAAATGAGTATATGATGATTATAATTGTTTTTGTATCTTATCAAAAATATACGAATAATACAATATTCAACTTTCAACTAGAATTCTTTTTTTTTTATTTGACAAATGAGTATATGATGATTATAACTATTTATACGGATATAATCGATTACAAAATTAATTTGGATCATATCACTGTGTTATAGATGTATTTGCACTATAATAACATTTTATGTTTGTAATTCATAAACAAAAGATTGATTCATGGTTTTTTATTGAGGATTCTAGGTCCCATATTGAGGATTATTGTTGGAACCTTTTCCAACACTGCTCAGTAACAAGGGTTATTAGAGCATCTTCATCAGATGATTTTAACAGTTTATTAACAGAGATTTTTAATAGTTTTTAAAATTAAAATATATAGAAAAATTGAATTTCTTAAAAAATATAGTCTCTTAATTAAAAGTTTTAAAAGAACCAGCTCTTAATAAATTTCTTAAAAATTATTAATAAAATAATTTTAAAAAACCTTAAAGAATTCTAGCCAATAGAGATGCTTATTACTTTTTGTGAATCTGCATATACTGTAGTTTAGAAATTGATAGAGAGAAAGTAAATAAAAACAATGATTGATTGGTTTATTACAATAATAAATCCAGATGGATAGGACATCGATACTAGGAGATGCCATAGATTACATCAAGGAGCTATTGGACAAGATTAACAAGTTGCAAGAACTTGGAAGCAACTCTCATCTCAAGGACAACCTCACTGCAAGCGAATCTATGGTCAGAAACTCCCCGAAGGTAAATAACAAAACATTTTTTTATTTATTTCTTTTCCATTTCACTACTCAAAAGTTTTGGTCTTTCACAAACTCGACCCCTTATATACCAGTTGTTACAAAACACCCCTTCACTCATTTTCCTTTTGTTTTGCAGTTTGAAGTGGATCAAAGAGAAGTTACTACGCACATAGATATATGTTGTTCTACAAAACCGGGCCTGCTTTTCTCAACGGTTAGTACATTAGAGATGCTAGGCTTGGAGATTCAGCAGTGTGTCATTAGCTGCTTCAGTGACTTCTCATTGCAAGCTTCCTGTTCAGAGGTACAAATATTATTAGCCTAACTTGAAACATTTAGTTTAAACATAATTTATATATTGCATGTTGTTGTTGTGATATATACTATTAGGTTTATGAGCAGAGAGACTTGGTAACTTCCGAAGATATAAAGCAAGCACTGTTCAAGAACGCAGGTTAGGGAGGAAGATGTTTGTAGCAATTTTCAGAATGAAAATAATAAAAATAAAGTTTAAAGGTTGTTTCTCGGTCTTTTATCCTCCTATCTTGTAAGGGAAATATCTTGAATTTCAAAATTGTAATAACGAAACCCATTGTTCTGAACGTAGCCGTTAGTCCCTGGTCCTCTTGCGGTCTCTTGCTAGAACCGACTAAACAAAATTTTGAAAGCAAAACAACCAAAAAAAATGTTAGAGATAAATGGGTCCAATTCAAGGCCCAAAAATTATTTTAGTTAAAAAGCCCATCCAAAGTTTAAATATTTTGGAAATCATTAAAATTTATAGTGGAAACCCAAATCCAGCTTTTAACCTAATGATCGCCGTCCTTGTGCTCTTTAAATAGCTGCGTCCAACTGTAACACTAATCAAGTTCTCATAGAATCAACTTTATCGTTCCAGAAACCATTTTTTTTTTTTTCTGATCGTGTTTTGTTATATGTTTAGGTTCCTGTGGTTTTCGATTTGAATTGGGACTGGAGTTTGACTCTTAAGCAAAATATCGATGCCTTAGAGATGAATGCAGCGCCCTAAATAAAAAAGACCACAATCGGAGATCTGTCTCAGTTTCTGTCCGAAATCATTTATAGATATTGGGCGCCTGAGATAGATCTCACATAGATTAATCTTGGGTTTTTATCTTCGTGCTGAATTGATTTGATTTGATGAGAAATGGAGCGGTGATTCAGGCAGCCTACTTGTTAAAAAAAACTATGACATGAGAGGTGTTTAACTGCTCCTACATAAAACTATGCTTCTGCTCTTCAGACTTGCTGAGATTTTATCGTCTTTGAAGCTGGTCTAGTAGTCTTAAGCACATTCTTCTCAGTCTTTTCAATTCAATCATTATTTTGTTTATTGGGTCGATGAAAAAAAAAAGAAATAAAATTTAATGTTGACAAAAATTCAACAGTCTTTCAAGTATTTGATAACATTAGTTGAATGTGACAATACTTTTTGTATCTACAATTGAACAATCTCTTGAGGGAAAGTAGGATCCTGATAAAAACTGTTGATCAATTAAAATATAGCATTCTAATCCAATCTAAAATATGGGTAGAGTTACCAAAAATTTGATATAGGTGAGCAAATAATACTACTTGTATGTCAATTTATTTAGCATTAATGTCATGTCATCTTCACTTGCTTGGTGTCATGTGTGTAAATGTTTAATTTGAAATTTGTGTAATGCTAATTTCTTATTTCATAATAAATCATGATTTCACTTCATAATATATCACTAACTCATTGTGACCCAAACAAATTAACATATCAGTTTAATATACTGTAGTCAAATTTATTTGACCTATAATTATTCAATCTAATATTTGGATAAATATGTCGGGTGGCCTGGCCCGGGTCAGATTCTATGTTTCTTCATCACATTTTTTTTTTTTTTTTTGCATGTTAATGTTATGATAAACAAAGACACATGTATTCCCATTATTTATTCTTATTACCTAATTATTACAATTTAAAGATATTATAATCGAATAACCGGATAAAATAGCAAATATCAAGATAACTCTTGCATTCCGTTTCGTATTAAACACAGACAAGAAAAACTTTCTCGATTACATTTTTATATTTACATATACATGATATCATTTTAAATTACAAGCACGTAGCAGCCAATCATATATATATATATATATAAAACATTCAAACAATTTTATTTTAGAATGAACGGTACTTGGACCCAAAGGTATGCACGATTACACTTAAATAAGTAAAAAGAAATTGGGTAGGTTAAAGCACTAGCTAGAGCTTTGTGTGATTAGGTTAGGTATTTAAGTTAATTATAGATTTAAATATGGTCGAAACGAGGACCTCACATTTCTATTTGCTGACGAGAGCTTCCTTATTTGTTATATGTATAAGATCAGATGAGCTGTTTGATAAGTTTATCAATCATAATTAAAGTAATCGTGTAAAAAATTAAGACATGTGAGTGCTTTCCTTTCCTCGACCTCTAGAGATTTCTTTTCCATAATATTGTTATTGTTAGATATTGCGTCGCACGCAGCCACCATCCACTCTTTTTTTTTTCTTTGTCCCTAACAAAACAAGTTTTGAAACGATTTGTTTTTAAGCCGTGCATACTGATTGGATTATTGATTTTTTTTATACTTGCTTGGAATACTTTATTCTAAATTGCGGGTTTTATTCAAATACCATCTTCTACTTTTTTTTGGTCGTTTATCATTTTTTGTTCTTATATAGGGATTCCTAAAAGTAGAAGATATGTAATTTTTTTTTTTGTTAATTTAGTGTAATAGTTTTAATATACTCTTTAACATCATAGGGTATTAGATTCTAACTTGAGACATATGATAAATTTTAAAAATAATCAACATAATTTCCATAATGCTATATTTTATTTTACATAATATAAAACCAAATTACAACAAAAAAATATCGATAATTGTTTTTTAGATATATTATATATATAAACCACAAATCAATAATGCCCTTCAAAATTAAATATACTTCTTTGGTAGTTGGTATAGATATGAAATATTTATATTTATATAAATAATTAAATAAAATCTCAGAGTGTGTTCAGATTTTAAGTTTCAGAGCTTATGAAGAGTTGTATATACAGACGACTACAGTCTTGAAAACAAACAAATGCAAACGTCGAAATAATATTATGCATGTATGGATTAGCCGGTTGGTTATTAAATGAGGTTAGAGAGTTGTACAGCTTTAAAAGTGAATGTATATCATATAACGTGCGGAATACTATACAAGCATCCGATAGATATGACGACTGAATCACAATCCCTTTATAGCCAAAGTTAGGTATAACATGGAATTTACAAGATAGAAAGATTCTATTCTTATCGTATAAATTATTTGATCTTCATGCGCATGTGATTCAGATCAGTTAATTCCCATTAAATCGGCGCCTACTTATTTACTAGTAATACTTCCATTACTTATAACCCTCAAGATCATTGGAATATTCCCTGATTTGTTTTGGGATCAAATATATAAGGTTATTTTGATTTCTTATTTCGAAGAAAATAAATAATCTTCAATATTTGTATATATGATGGGATCATCTTTTTCATCTATGAAGAAATATATATTATACTTTTTTCCTAACATTATATATGCTTTTCGATTCACTAGATCGCATGACTTCTTTTGGAGCGAAGAACTTAAATTGGATACATTATAGAACTTGTTTGCATCGCGTTGAAATCGAACTCTAGAATATTTAAATTTACGATCTGTTTCTAGTTGCGCCACCAACTACTAGTACGTTGATCCTAATATTATTCAAAAATTAGATATTAGTTAAGGCCTTAAGGGTTTTAGTAGTTAATTAGGGCTAAACCTGAAACTCAAGTGGTTTGTCCATATCTCTCAACTTCCATTTCGTGCGTACATGTGATGGTTAGTTACTCCTAGCTAGGAATGTTTATAACTATAATGTGTTTGGTATGAGCATGCCGATATTTTATGCAGAAAATGCATATTACTTCATCTCTATTTGTCGAGTCATAAATATTTGATATATATGTTATCTACCCATTAATTGTTATTTTTTTTAAAAAAAAAATGGTGTGAGCAAAGAGTTAAAAGTAGTCGTAGATGAATTAAATAGCATGAGGATAAAGAGTTTTAAATTCGATAAGCACGATTTATCTTTAAATACAAGGGATTAATCAACCATTAATTAATAGCCATTTGGGTCTGACTCATGTTCGAAAAAAACTTTACAAGTTACTTTCTTTAAATTATTCATTATTTTTTGTCAATTTATTAAATTGTTAGTGCACCTATTACACAATCGATCGAGAGATCTTGTGGATATATCACAATATCTTGTGTTCGAGTGCCACACTGGGAAGAATTCACAAAAATTAGTTAATCTTGTTTTAAGCGTTGTAGTGATATATAGAGTTTCCAGATCAAAATCATGTAGTCGATGTACAATCTGCAGCTAGGAATGAAAACTAACTTTTAATTTGGAGCAATGTACTTCTATAGATTTGGGATAGATTTTTTGGATACCAAAAATAAAAGAAGTGCAGGACTGGGGGTTGTATGTGGACTGTAGAAGATTAGTGACGTGGTGATGAGTTAGGTTATCGTGTAACATGTGTACATAGGATCGGATACAAATGTTATATTCTGTTATCATGCTTGTGAGTTGTGACATGGTCCATCTGATCTCAGTCTTGTCTCCTCTATATATATATATATGTGCGAATATACAGGTAGTGAAAGACAAAATTCAGAAAGGAGTTTCAAAAGGGAGACAAGTGGTCACTAACCTTAAAAGCACGGCCAAATGTTTAGTAAGTAAATAAATATGGGGTCGAAACATAAATTTCAAAATAGTTCACAAAGTGGGGTACAGAAGTGAACACTAATAAGTCATAAAGAGAGATTTAAAGGGGAGAAAGCATTAACATTTAAGTTAATATGAAAATGGAAAATCAAAAAGGCACTGTGGCCCTTGTAACTCTAAGGGGCAAATTGTGGAACAAAGGTCTTAATTAGCATTGGATTTTCACTATATATATGTATGGAGGGAAGGACCACGAAGACAAACCAAGGTTCTAAGAGTATTGAAGACTAAAAAAAAGAAGAGAAGAAAGAAAGAGAAGATTATTACATAGAAAAAAGAGAGAGAACAAATGGAGTGGAGGAAATGGTACTTAGATGCAGTTCTTGTTCCATGTGGTCTACTTATGATGTTTTGTTACCATATCTACTTGTGGTATAAGGTTCGAACCGAACCTTTCTCTACCATCGTCGGGACTAATTCCCGTGCTCGTCGATCTTGGGTTGCCGCCATCATGAAGGTATATCATACTCATAAATATTTATCGAAATAGTATTCCAATCCTATATATTATGTCGTTTATGTCTTTTTTTTTTTGTTACGGACAAAAATGGATGTATGTAGTTAAGTGATTGTCGCATGTAGTAATCGTCATATTGGTCTAGGTCAAAAGATAAGTTTTGCATGTTGAACATACTTGTGTTTTTGGTAAATGCAATGAAGATTGCATACTGAGATAATTACTCTGGGTTCCGGTCCAAATGTAAGAAAATAGATGTTTCATGCTAATAAAGTGATATAGATGGAAATAATAGTAGGAAGCTACGAATCATAGACTAAATTTAAGTTCATATCATCATAAACATATATTAATAGAGATCGACGAATATACAAATATTGTTATCTACATATATACGTCAAATAACTTGTGTCGTGTTGGCCCATAAGAGACAATATATATATATATATATATATATATATATATATTTTGTGTGTGTATATTTGTCATTGGTTCTTATAGATGTACAAAATTTTCAAAATATAACTAGTTCTCAAATAGTTAACAATATTTGAATGTGTTGTTCGATCAGGACAACGAGAAGAAGAACATCTTAGCGGTACAAACACTACGAAACACGATAATGGGAGCGACGCTAATGGCCACAACTTGCATCCTCCTCTGCGCAGGCCTCGCCGCCGTTCTAAGCAGTACTTATAGCATCAAGAAGCCTCTGAACGACGCCGTATATGGAGCTCATGGTGACTTCACAGTTGCACTCAAATACGTAACCATCCTCACAATCTTCCTCTTCGCCTTCTTTTCTCATTCTCTCTCCATTCGCTTCATCAACCAAGTCAACATTCTCATTAACTCTCCTCAAGAACCTTCCTCTGATGATTTCGGCGGAATCGGAAGCTTCGTGACTCCCGAGTATGTCTCTGAGCTACTCGAAAAAGCTTTCTTGCTTAACACGGTAGGTAATAGGCTGTTCTACATGGGCTTGCCTTTGATGCTATGGATCTTTGGACCCGTGCTTGTGTTCTTGAGCTCTGCTTTGATGGTTCCTGTTCTTTATAACCTCGACTTCGTGTTTTTGTTGAGCAATAAGGAGAAGGGCAAAGTGGATTGCCATGGCTGTTCTGACTTCTGATGATCACGACCTCCTTGATTATATGTTGATGTTGAATATAATAATAAACTTGTTTCTGATTATTCTAAGTTTTTCAAGTCAATTGTTGCTAAATGTTTTTTTGGTAACCGGATATTTTTTGTAACCGGATTTTCTAAGACGAAATTTAGTTTAATGATACATTCAACTCAAGAATATTTATGTCCTAAAATACGTGTAACATACAAACGCATTAAGATTGGGTCTTGATGAGTGTTATTCATATAGTTATATTTTCATTCTTCGAAATTGTTCCAATATTGACTATTTGATGGTTTGACCCTCATTAAAACTTCACAGAAATTATTACAAACAAGAAATCCAGAGACAAATCTCGATAAGGAAGAAGACGTTTATTATGGAAAAATGATTTTTTTATTATCTTCCACTGTAAAATATACAAGTGTATTTATATACAAATACAATTATATCGGTTTAACTTAACCGGTATCATTATACTAAACCAATATATAGCTAATATCCAATAGTCCTCCTCAAGATGAGTTTTGGAAGATAAGAGAAAGACTCATCTTGGATTTCAAATGTTCGAATTGAGGAGGGAAAGAGGTTTAGTAAGTATGTCTGCAACCTGATCAGCAGTCTTGACATGTAAACTCTTCAGAATACTCTTATCCAATCAATCACGAACCGAATGACAATCAGATTCGATGTGTTTGGTTCTCTCGTTGGAAGACTGGGTTCGTGACGATGTATATAGCAGCTGTGCTATCAGAGAACAGAATGTGTGTCTCAATAGGAATGATGCGGAAATCAACAAGCAATGTCTTCAACCAAACCAATCCACGAGAAGCAAGAGATAAAGTTCTGTATTCGGCTTCTGGAGTGGAACATGAAACAGTGTCCTGCTTCTTAGATTTCCATGATATCAAAGAATCACCAAGAAACATTCAGAAACCTGTGGTTGAACGACGACTATCAGGACAAGAGCCCCAAATCTGAATCAGTAAAGCCCTTTAAAGTGAAATGAGATGAAGCAGAATAGAAGAGACCTTGACCAGTAGTTCCCTTAAGATCTGCAATACTCGGGTGTATACAGCCTTGAGATGAGAAGAGGGAGAAGAAGAAGAATACTGAAATAGTTTATTCACCACAAACGTGATGTCTGGTCTGGTAAAAGAAGTAAGGTACATCAGCCTGCCCAACATACTTGTATACATCTCCTTATCGCTTAAAAAGATCATCCATCTTCTTTTAGATAATTTTTGAGGTTGGGAATCATTGGTGTTGAAGAGGGTTTACATCCTAACATACCAGTAGAGTTACGAGCAACTTCCAAACACCATTCTTTAAAATTCTTTGCCTCAAAGTATGATTGATTTAAAAAAGGATAAATGGGAAGGAGAAATCTTAGAAAAATGAAATGGAAGATGATGAGTAGATGAGTGTAAAGGGTCACAATGATTAGTAGCTGGTAAGATGATGAGTAGATATCTTCATGAAAAACTACATGCCGAGAGATTAAAAAAAAAAAAAAAAAACACTACTAGCTCACAAGCAAGGTTTCATGTGAAAATTCACTCTGATTGTGCAAAATACCAAAATCTTTCGGAAAGCTCATGGTTAAGTAATCTTTTCTGTTCCTGTCACAGAGAGTCTTCCGAGAAGAAGTGCAAACGAAGGTGCTGAAACATGACGAGCACTGGTTAATATATAAAGTATACATTGATTAGTGTTATATTTAAAAGAAAAGATTCTCAACTAACACAATATTAAAATGAACTTCAATATCATTAAGGTAAATAATATAATTAAACTAAATGTGAATAATTTTATCAAGTCTCTATAGAAACCTTGACTGCATAATCTAGAATTCCATATGATATATATATATATATATTAAATGTGAATTTTATCAAGTTTCATAAAAAAAAACTGATTGCATAATCGTGAATTTTATATGATATGTCAATATATTATTCGTTACAAATTTTATCTTCTAGAATTCATATAACAATTTTCTTATCAATATTACTTTCGCTTGCTTCACAATAGTTTAATACGTTTTATTTCTTCTTTTTGGTCAAATTATAGTCATCATTCGACTCTTGAGTCAGTGTTTGTTTAAATAACATATTAGATGGATTATTGGGTAAACGAAATCATAGAAAGATAGCTAATATCTCACTAATCATTCAACACATGCAAAAGGCTGTGGATCTTAATTATTTTCATAAAAAAAAGAAAGAAAGAAAAAAACTTACTTAATAATTTCCTAATATGAGAACGTTTCTCATCTTTTCATCTCATGCACATTCAAATTAAGTGAGATTTGGTTACAAGCTTCAGCACCAAGATTGTTTTAAGAAAAAATGCACATAATGAAGAAATAGGCCAAGTTGATATATCAAGAAACAGAAACTTCAATTCCAACCAAAATCGTTGAAAACATGTTGTAATTCAATTTTATGCCAAAAAAAAAAAACAATTCGTTGCTATTCGTTATGTTGATATAGCGCACAAATACTTTTGACCCAAAAAAGGAAAAGAAAAATGGAAAATCTCTGGTTGATCTTCTACTTCTCCATCATCACAGCTACTTTCTTCTTCTTCATCATCACCAAATTCTTGTGGAGTCAAAACCCTAAATTACCTCCAAGCCCAAGGCCTCTTCCGATCATCGGCCATCTTCACCTCATCAAAAACAATCCTTTACCACAAGCTCTACATCTCCTCTCTTCAAACTACGGCCCGGTTCTCTTCCTCAAATTCGGATGCCGTCCCGTTTTGATCCTCTCTTCCCCAGAATCCATCCAAGAATGCTTCACCAACCACGACCAAACCCTCGCGAACCGCCCCACGACCATCACCTCCGACCACTTCAGCTACGGCTACAAAAACTTCGGATTCGCTCCTTACGGAGATCTCTGGAAAACTCTCCGCCGCCTCTCCACCCTCGAGTTTTTCTCCTCCGCAAGTCTCCTTAAGAACTCTTCGATTAGAAACGAAGAAGTCTCGAATCTCTGTTCGATTCTCTACAGATTATCCGGCCACTCTCGGAAAGTGGATCTCAAGTATCAGTTCACTCTTCTCACCGCTCACGTCATGCTCAGATTAGTCTCTGGGAGTCGTGGCGCCGAAGTGAACGATCCGGAATCAGAGAAGAGGTTCTTAGATGAATTCAAGTCTAGGTTTTTCTCGAGCATGTCGATGAACGTATGCGATTATTTCCCAGTGTTAAGGTGGATTGGGTACAAAGGTCTTGAGAAGAGAGTGATGGAGATGCAGAGGATGAGAGATGAGTATCTTCAACGACTCATAGATGACATTCGAATAAAAAAAATTGATTCCACCGGTTCGGTAGTGGAGAAATTCTTGCGCCTTCAAGAAACAGAGCCAGAGTTCTACTCCGATGATGTTATCAAAGGAATCATAGTGCTAATGTTCAACGCCGGAACGGATACTTCACCGGTGGTTATGGAATGGGCAATGTCGGTTTTACTGAACCATCCAGATAAGCTGGAGAAGCTCAGAGAAGATATCAGATCTAATCTTAAGCACAAAGGGCTTATTCAAGACTCGGATCTCTCGAGCTTACCTTATCTTCGATGTGTCATCTATGAGACGCTTAGGCTATACCCTGCAGCTCCACTCTTGCTTCCTCACTACTCATCAAAGAGATTCAACTTAGGCAACTACGAGATTCCGGAAAACACAATTTTATTGGTGAATGCTTGGGCTGTTCATAGGGACGGTGAGCTTTGGGAAGACGCGGATGTTTTCAAGCCGGAGAGATTTGAAGGGTTTGTTGGCGATAGAGATGGTTTTAGGTTCTTGCCATTTGGAGTTGGGAGAAGGGCGTGTCCTGGAGCTGGATTTGGACTGAGGACAGTGGCGCTTGCTGTTGGAGCATTGGTTCAGTGTTTTGAGTGGGAGAAGGTCGAAGAAGGAGATATAGACATGAGGCCTGTGTTTGGTGTGGCGATGGCTAAGGCTGACCCGCTTGTCGCATTGCCTAAGCCATGGCCTGAAATGGTTCCTATCTTGCCTCAGCTCTAGTGTCTCATCTGTGTTGGCCGAGAAAGTTGATTTAGAGGATGTTTTTTATATTTACACATCGACAATAAGGAGAATGAATATTGTTCATAAAGCACAAATGGTTACCTATATAGTGGAATCAATTTCTTCATTTTTCGTTCTTGCTTAGCACTAAATCTGCAAGAAGCAGAGCAGATGATTTTTATTAAGGAAGGGTCTCGTCTCTCCTTTTCTTCAAGATGGAGATATATACAGAAGGATCATTTGTTTGTTGAACAGCCACTGCTGCTTCTACATTCATTCAATCCTTATATGACCCAAATAATAGTGATGCAACAAACAAAAAACAGAAGTCCCACACGATGACCAGAATCTGAACTGATACAGAAGCAAGCAAACTTGGATTGCAATCGTTCGAAGTTCAATAAACAATCTCTGGATACAACTACCAGCGGAGAAGCTAGTATTAGCAATGTAGTTTCTTTATACAGGATAAAGCAAAAGAAGAACCCAAAAAGTAGATTTATTCATCATCATCAATGATGGTAATTTTGTCCCTTGAGAATAGTCCATGCCCTGAAAACAGAATCCCATTACAGCATATGAAAGAATTATTGGAATGCAGAGACAGAAGCAACAATGATGTCACCTGTAAAGCTGTTCCATAAGTACCACAAGAGCTATCTGATGATTCAAGACCATGGAGGAAAGTCTGATGGTCACATTAGCTCGCTTCCTCACTTGTCTTCCATGTCCATAAGCTCCACCTATACAAAACGATATCCTCGAAGCTCCCTGAAAACAGAGATAGCCACAGTAAAAGTACTCTCCTGCTTAAAAGGGCTTTTCAATTGTAAAGATAGCTTTCTTCAAGACAAGATTAGCTTCAAACCCAACAAGTTAGTATATGCAATCAATTTGATTACTTTCCAAGAAGAATGTGGGTGACGTACGACAAAGAGAAATTACAAGCTTACACTATTTCCTGCATCCCCTAGTAACTCAGCCATCTGCTCTGAGTTAATGTCACGGCCTCTCTCGTCAAGCACCACAACCTAAAACTCACAATCAGACCCATCTAGAACGATCAATCACATTGACTAATAGCAGTTTTAAAAAGAAATTCCATAATACCCAATCATCAGACCCAATAAGCTTCATCATAGCCACCTCTTCATCCTCAACCTGAACTCTAACATCCCTGTAAGTGAACACTATCGATTTCAGAGATAGCGATCATTTGATGGATCTAATTACTGAGTTTTGTGTGTCAAATTGAGGCAACGTACTGAGCATTTCGAGGATTGGAGCGAACCAATGAATATTCAAAGGAGCAATAAGGTTTAAGCTTGGTTATGTACTCATCGACCAAGAGTCGAACACCTTCTGATCTCTTTTTCCCCACTGTTATCACACGTATGGGCAGAGCTCTCTGTGCACCAAAGTACCAATTCCATCAAAACCTTAAACGCCTAAATTTAATCAATTCGATAGAAGCTCGAGCAGAGAGGGTTTTTACCACAGCTTGACCCGCGTATCTACATGTTCTTCCTGATCAAATCACGAACCAGATGAAACCGTTACACAATCCTCACCACTACCTTAGAAATCAGCGAAAAACGAAACCAATTTTGAGCTAGAAAGAAAAAAGAAACCTTTTTCCTGGGGAGATAGAGAAACAGATGCATAAGGTTGCTTCAGGTGAGAAGTAGCCATGAAAGAAATGGCCATTTTGACTTGTTCAAGTTTAACGACGATTGCACTATCCGTTGGACACTCGACTAACCCACACGAGATTCGAAGCCTCTATATGATACCGAGGGTTTCAAGCCCATCGGCATCGCTTAACAAAATAACAAATATATAAATGGGCATAGAGACATGAGTTCCAAAGCTCTTTGAAAACGTGTAGTAATTAGATCACCTTTTCCACGTGTAGTAATTAGATTCCCCTTTTCCTAAACAACATCCACTTGTTTGTCTCCTTCCATTAATGTCTCCTTACATCACCATGAACTTCTCTGACAACTCTACTAGAGAGTAATTAACTCTATCGTAGGCGGTAGGCACATTTTCATTGTATATATAATAGATGGGATCTCTAATCATTTTGATAAAAGTTTTGCAGAGAGTTTCTCATATATCATATGAATGTTTATTCGTAGGATAGTAAACGCTCGAACGACCTGATAAACGAGAAACCAAGTTGATTCTGATCACCAAATAACGTAATGGAGACATCGATAATACTATTTTAACTGTTGATTCTCCAAAACACACACATATATATATATATCGTTGAATCATCGAAACAAATACATATATCTAAACAAAATAATAGAAAAACTCTCAACTTCGTAATTAAATCATAAATTAAATATATCTTTACAAAATCATTAAACCCTAAACAACCCTCCAATTATAAAAGAGTGTAGCTCACTAATCGAAGATGAAAGGAGCTAAGCGATATATTTCGAAATATTGCAAATATATTTGGTACACTATTAATTACCTTATATTCATGTCTGAAGGACGGCATGAAAAGACAACGTTAGGCTTTTCTAATTAGTATAATTTATTATTATTCCCATCAACGCATCCTAGCCCAACTTTATCGTTTAGTTATGTTCTTGTTTCCATCCAAGACAATTTAAAACTTCGAATATGATAGAAAACAAAATATGCGTGTTCTTTTGTATATATTCCCTAATTAACATATCTTTAATTAGTTATAATTCCGTATTAAACAACTCTTGGCATCTCCACACTCATTTACCCGCTCATGCATCTTTATCTTTAAGCTTTTGGAGGAATTATATATTATTAGTATTTAAATTGGATATAAACTTCTCGGAGTGTCCGAATATTATTATATTTTAAGATGAACAAATTTTATAGGAAAATAACTTCTATGTACTGATGTACAAGAACATTAATAGGTAAATCCGATCATAAGCACTAGTCATGCTTCTAAAAGTACTATACAGATGGAACGTCTGATAAATCAAAGGTCGGATCTATCCATATTTAAATATAGGATTGGATCGATGAAAAATTGAGCAAGATAGTGTCTAGTTATACAATTTTCTATAGTCTTGTGATTTTGTTTGTCGTGCACTTAAACTTTTTTTTTGGCTGTTACAATATTCTTAATTGAAGATTTACGAAATGTGATTAATTATGCAAAATCCGCCACATTGATGATTGTTTAAGAGTTTGAAAGAAAGACCTTTCACCTAAGTACGTGCAAACAACATCAACACCTTTTCTCAACAAAAAAAACTAACATCAAAACCATATCTAGTTTTTCTGAGGTTCTTTAACTTAAGAAATGTTATTTTTTCTATTTACCAAATTGTAGCTTTTGTGATAAAATTAAAAGTAAGACTTACGAGTAAAATCGTGCATTTTATTAATATTAAAAAATGTTCATATAATTAGGGTTCTTTATAATATACTGCATAGTCCAATGTAAAGTAAAAAGGTGGCATATTGTTATAAAGAATATAAAAGGTAAAACAAAAAAAATGAGGAACGAAAATTAAAAATTACAATGATGATTTTTTTACCTCAATTAAAAATGATGAATTAAAAAAAGAAGATAAAAAACCCGAAATGTGAAATGATGATCTCATGCTTGAAGAGCAATCATATAACTAGAAAGGATTTCTAAAACCCTATATTTGCTGATTACGGGTCAACTAATCTGATAAGGTTTTGCATCATTATGTAAAATGCCAATACGTACGCATACAAGTTTGTTCGAACTTGTGGTCGGCTTCCTATATTAATCCCATTCTTGTCGAAATAAAACAGTCGTTCCTTGAACGAGACGTTAAAAAGAGTACATATTCCCTTTTACTACTTATGTAATAATAAGAATACGAATTTTCTTTAATTTATGAGAACGATGTCTTAAAATAATGAAAAATGCATGATTCGGTCAGTGACGTATGAAGCTCTCGCGCATGCACTAATGAAATCGGACATTGGCTAGCTAGAATAATATGTTTTTGGTGAATAAATAATATATCGACCAGCCTTAATTGGATAACTATTAAGTAATTATAAATAGATGGAGAATAGTCTCATACACAATTAAATACGTGATTCTCTCAAATATGCCAATTAGCCCCACCATTAGGGCTCCTTAAGTTCCATGTGTTTTGTATCTTGATTTGTTGCTTAAAAAGCTAACTAAGTGAATCTAAAACTGTTTAAAATTAACGGTAAAGACAAGGATTGGTATGCGTACATTGAGATGAAGGATCCACTTGTATGAGAAGTACCAGTTGAATTATCAGCTCATCACCAGTTACTGAGCTGAGGCTTCTTTAGTATTCAATAGTTCATTCTGATGGATGGAAAAAAAGTATGTGTAAGAGTAAAGGCATAAACTATGGAAGAAAATAAATGAAAATCCTATCGAATATTAACAATTTTGGTTAAAGATAAATAGAAGGAGAAGAATTGAGGTAATGGTATAAATGTGTCCTACAATATCTAGATTCTCCATACAGTATGTTCTCCCCAATCCTCCATTAATTGTTTTTAAACACTTAGATCACTGTCCAGAATATAAACCTAATAAACAAGTGATGCTTTATAAATGATTTCTCTAATGTTTTTAACAAGGATGTGTCTCGTCTAAAGTAGTGATTGTGCGTTTCGATTGATCATCTAATTCTTTTTGATCTTCCAATTATTTGAACTTTTCTTAAAATATTGATTTATCTAATATATTTATTTCCGTCAAATAATATACTCATTTGTCTTGTAAATCCACACTATCGGAGGCATTGTGCAAAATACACCACTTTAACGCTCAAATTATAATTTCTAACAGTTCTATGGTCTTACAACCAAAGGAATGTATTAACCAAACGATTAATTATATAATTGGAAAATCTATAATCTTTTACAAATAGTCTCTTCTCGAGTATGTGTGACTTATGGCTATATATATACAGAGCCTTACACACAACCCATCTCATAATTAAACACCAACGCAATCGCAAAAAACAACTCGAGAGCCCCTTACTATATATCCTCTCTCTCTCTCTCTCTCTACACATAACAGATATCATAACTCATTTTGTGAGGCCATGTCAGGCGTTTGGGTGTTCAACAACGGAGTGATACGTTTAGTAGAGAACCCAAACAAGTCCAGTGGAGTGGCCACTCAGACGCACGGCCGGAGGAATGTCTTGGTTTACTTGCCGACCGGTGAAGTAGTCTCTTCTCACTCGTCACTCGAACAGATCCTAACGAGTCTCGGGTGGGAGAGATACTGTGGAGACCCCGATCTCATCCAGTACCACAAACGTTCATCCATCGACCTCATCTCCTTACCAAGAGACTTCTCCAAGTTCACCTCCATTTATATGTACGACATCGTCGTCAAGAACCCTAATTCCTTCCACGTCCGTGATTTCAACTGAAATCCACGGGTTAATTCTCCAATCGGTCTAGTTTGTTTGAAGATTTGTTATTGTGGTGATCGATGTCAGTTGTGTTACTTTTGGGTTTAAGCTATATTCGACTCGCATCGTTGGTGAATAAAAGTTCAGTTTCGTTAACATTAAAAAAGAAAAGGAAAAGAGAGTTCATTTACGTTATGCATGTCAGTGCAGTGAAATTTCATTTGAGTCCAAAACTGCGGGTAATATAATTAGAGTTCGTATTACGGAAATAGTTCCCGCTTTTAACTAAAACACGACTTCAGTGTCTATATATATACGCTAGGCTGGTAAATATAGACATGATCAACTGACATTTTTAAGAGTTTAAAATCCTGTCAAGATCAATTTTTATTAGTGAAAATACAATTTTATATCATCAAAATGGCACATATTTATAAATATTTGTTTGGATTCAAAATTTATAAAAGAGAGTAAATATTTACTTCAAAACTAAAATAATTGTCAAAGATTGATATTTTTACCCAAACAAATATTAAGATTGACATGATAATAATTCATTGATTTTTTTTCAAATAGTATTTATTTGATCATTTATCTAGATAAAACATCCAAAAGCAGTGTTAGTAAAATAAATAAATTAAAGTTTTTTAACAAATAAATAAATAAAATTATATAGACATAAAATATTTATATACAACGACGATGTGTTTGGTATTAATAACGACTTTTGTCTCGACACAAAAGTAATATTATGATCATTTTTTTATATCATTCCTTAAACACTATCAATTTTAGAAAACGACTACAATATCAAAGAATTTGTCAGTGAAAAAGAAATTGAATCGGTTCAATTTTAGTAACTTTGCTGCTTGATTAAGCATTTATGTTAATGTTTAATTAGGAGTTTAATCTTTAAACACTTACTTGTTCCTTAGGTACTATAGTGTATTAACATTTATTTTATGTATATAATGATCCATAAACATGTTAATTTTGGAACTATATAAAAACTACACGATTAGTATCTCCATATATACCTGTTTAATTTAATATTTTAAAATAATATGAAAATAAGATGAATATTTAGAATGAGAAAATAAAATCAAATAAACAGATTAAAATATTAGATGTGAAATTATTAAAACAGAAACCTAACAATCATTTCTTTTTTTTATTTACTTATATTTCTATCATTTAGTTATCAATTAAATTTTATTGCAGATATCCAAAATCTTGAATTTTTCTATTTTTATTTAAATTATTTACTTTTCTGTATTTAATTGTTTATAGTTTTTTAAAAGCTTTGACGAGTTAATTACTATATTTGTTTTGAATTCAATTTATGTTTTATTATATTTGATTTTAAAATTTTCTAATTAGTTGTTGTTTTTACATATATCGAAATTTGATCCATATCTGATACGTATAGTGATGGTTTTAATTATAAGATAGACGCATAAGCTTATATAATAGTAATATTTTGTATCAAGTTTTGTCTCGTTGATTGTTCGGATCCTGAAAATAATAGAGGTTCAGCACGTATTACGCTTTCGTAAATTTTTATTAGAGGCCCGTTAAAAGCCCAACTTAATTCTTAAATTTTGATTACGCTTTCGTATTTTCCCAAATTGTTAGTCTATCCAATCGAATCCCGAATCCAGACCCAAACCCTGATCCGGATCCTCTCTCGTCGGCTTCAACAGGCGACGAATTGCTTCGCTTGAGCAATTTACAGGCGGAGAAGTTGGGAGGAGCGTTTTAAGCAAATTTGCCTTACTACAGTTTTGTAAGTTCAAGGTAGTGAATTTGGATTTAAATTCGAGTAATTCCTAAACTATCGTCGTAGGGTGCTGTCTAATTATAATTATCCGTCTCTCTTTCGATTCCCAGAAAAAGAAAAAGAAAAAAAAAACTGTTTTGGAGATCAATTTTGAAGATTTCAGGAACCAGTAGCTATCGTCTCTTTGTTTATCACTGCTTTTCATTCTGGTGGGTTTTGGGTTTCTGATTTCTGATTCGTGGACTTAGTTGAGAAGCAATGCACAAGCTGTTGCTTCTGAGTCCTGTCGGATCTTACCTTTTATTCAATTCATTAATGGTGACTATTTGAGTTTTTTTAGGTGATACGGTCGTACAGATTTTACACTCTGGTTATTTACTCCAATTTTCACCCCTTGTGCGCAGAAACGAACGATGCCTCGTAAAGGATTCTCCAATTTCGATGATTATGATGATGGTTTTGATGATTACGATACTTATGATTATGACTATGATGTAGATGATGAACACGGTAAACATCTTCCCGTTCCTTTCTTGTGGTGGTGGTTAATGGTCTTTCTTAATTTTGTTGTGGTTTATTTTCCTCTTTTCATCAGCTGCTGAACCGAAGGAAGAAATTGCTCAACAAGGGCTTTGGCGATGTGCAATCTGTACATATGACAATGACGAGAGTATGCATGTGTGTGATATCTGCGGTGTTATTCGTCATCCAGTGGCTGGTGGAAACCAAACTATCCATAAGAATACAGGTACTATCTCTTCTATCCTCCAATCTATATTAGTGAGACTTTGTAGTTTATATTAGTTAGAGAAGCTAGTTGTTATAATCGCTCTTTGCCTCTCTGCATTGGATACATGATTTTATTTTCTGAGGTCATTGATCAAGATATTGTATCTGTTTGGCAAGAGTAGTGATTGGTTTTTATACATGTGAGTTTTGTTATCTAGGTGTTTGATTATAGAGTAGATGTGTTTTATGCAGTTGAAGGCAGATGCAAAGAATCAATGGTATCCAAATTAGCAAAGTCCCTTTTTGAATCAGTCCCATCGAATACACCGAAAAGGGCTGTCGTTTATCTACCTGAGCACAAGAATTTTGTGATGGCATGGGGACCTCTGCCTGGAATATCCAGTGGAAATATTCACGATCTCCACAAGGCTTTTAGTTCTAAAAATTCCTGCGTTAGTATAGGTTGGGAACTTGCTGTAGTTTGATAGTGTTATATGTTTTCAGTTGTGTTGATAAGATGATCGTGTCGAGAGTCTATAGTTGGTTCTTTGCATTTTTGGCTGTGCTAAAGCGTTATTCTGAGATTTACTTTTTAACTTATGTATAGCACCGTTCAAGTTTGATGCTCCATCGCCAGATGATTTAGTCTCCAATGGTCTAACATCCTCGAGAACTGGTCCAAAAGGTATCCACACTTGGTTTTCACTTTGAGTTTGATGCTGTATGTTATTGTACGGATTAGACGCTGGAAACCTGTATGCCATAATAATTTCTTCTGCTTCAATCCATCTTATTGTTTCCTCGCTGGAATTGGACCTATATGATATATTTTGAAAATCTTAATGAGTTCAGCACTTTAAATTATTCTTGAAGCTAATGTTGATACAATCATACGAAGCTGTGATGCTAGTGATAAGTTTATTTCGTGTAATTAAGAGTTCCATTTTGTTGTTCGTTCCTTATTTCAGTTGGATTTCTGTTTCTACTTAGTTTCCTTTTCGGTTTGGTGAACAATCTTTTCTAATAAATAGCGATGAAGATCGATTGTGATAATCATCCAACAATTTAGAGGGAAGAGGAGTTATTCTCTTTGGGAGTTTCACATTGGTTTTGTGTTTTCAATTTTGTGGTTGAAGTGCGTTCTTAACTCTACAGCTAGCATGAAGCAGAAAGAGAAGCAAGATAGCGCAGAACAGAATCCTTTAAAGAAAGGAGTAGATAGATCAGAAACAAGCTCCCAAGGTAGGCACGATAACGTTGGTGGTGTTGGTGGCATAATATCTGGCAAAATTTTGCCAAAAGCAAAAGCAGATGTGTCTAATGAGACAAGTTCTTCGTCAAAAAATATGGAGGTGTCGGAGAGTCTTACTGGTACTATGAAAAATATGTCTTTGACTGGGGAAACAGAAATCTCCAGGGATATAAAAATTAGAAGAGCAAGATCAAAATCAAAGCATAAGCCAGAGGAGTGGATGCTTCTTGATAAAGAATCAGATACACTGAGTCAACTGAATCTTGCCATTGTGAGTTCCTGGATTTCTGGCGACTATTTACTATTTTTTTCCCATGCATATAACTTACCGTTTGCGATGCGATCTGATTGTAGGTGGGACATGTTGATTCTGGTAAGTCAACACTTTCGGGAAGACTACTGCATCTATTGGGAAGAATATCTCAAAAGCAAATGCACAAGTTTGAGAAAGAAGCAAAGTTGCAGGTAACTCGTTGGTTTTTTTGGATGTTAAGACTCGAAAATGCAGAATTTTGCTCCGTTTGCCTGACATTGTATTTCTCATCCCATCAGGGCAAAGGGTCCTTTGCATATGCCTGGGCATTGGATGAGAGTGCTGAAGAGAGGGAACGAGGAATCACAATGACTGTGGCTGTTGCTTATTTCAATTCCAAAAGACATCATGTTGTTTTGCTCGACTCTCCTGGGCACAAAGATTTTGTTCCAAACATGATAGCAGGAGCAACACAAGCAGATGCTGCGATTCTTGTCATAGATGCATCTATTGGTGCTTTTGAAGCTGGTTTTGATAATTTGAAAGGCCAGACAAGGGAGCATGCACGGGTTCTTAGAGGTTTTGGCGTGGAGCAAGTCATAGTTGCAGTTAACAAAATGGATATTGTTGGTTATTCGAAGGACAGATTTGATTTGATTAAGCAACATGTAGGATCTTTTCTGCATTCCTGTCGTTTTAAAGAATCATCTCTGACATGGATTCCATTAAGTGCCATGGAAAACCAAAACTTGGTTTCAGCTCCCTCTGAAAGCCGCCTGTCCTCATGGTATGTTCCTGTTTTCCTTTTCCTGATACTTAAACTTACATTTCTAATACATCTAGTTGTTAAATTGCTTAGCATATCAAAAACAGGCCATGACATGGTTAATATTTTTGCTGAAATACAGGTATCAAGGTCCATGTCTATTGGATGCCGTTGACTCTGTCAAGTCTCCTGACAGAGACGTCTCAAGGCCTCTGCTCATGCCTATATGTGACGTTGTAAGATCAACTTCGCAAGGGCAGGTATCTGCATGTGGCAAACTTGAAGCTGGAGCTGTTCGGCCAGGATCCAAGGTACACAACAACTACTTTATGTACAAGTTATGTTTGGGTGTTGTGGAAGGTTTCTCAGTGTTAAGTCCCGTTGTTATCATTAGCTTTAAATCGACATACTTTCTTATGGATGCGCCTTGAGTATCTTGTTTAAGGATACGAATCAAACCGCTTCAACTGATGGCTTACATTACTGGAACTTTCTGCTAGATAATGGTTATGCCATCGGGAGATCAAGGAACCGTGCGGTCTCTGGAGCGTGACTCTCAGGGTTGCACCACTGCAAGAGCAGGAGATAACGTAGCAATAGCTTTGCAAGGCATTGATGCAAATCAAGTAATGGCAGGAGGTGTGCTGTGCCATCCTGATTACCCGGTTTCAGTAGCAGCTCATTTAGAATTGATGGTACTTGTATTGGAAGGAGCAACACCGATCTTGCTCGGTTCTCAGGTAAAGAAAGAAGGCCCTCTCTTGCATGATCAGTCTTCTATTATTCGTCTCAAGTTTCTGATCCTATTCAATTGAAAAATCATATCATCTATAGTTGGAGTTTCATGTGCACCATGCAAAGGAAGCAGCAACAGTTGTGAAGCTTGGGGCAATGCTTGATCCCAAAACAGGGGAGCCAACTAAGAAGTCTCCTCGTTGTCTAACTGCTAAACAGAGTGCCATGCTTGAGGTTTGAAATCTCTTTTGACTTCTGCGTGAAACATAAAAAAACTGCTTCGATATGACAATGTTTTGTTGTAATCTGCAGGTGAGTCTTCAATATCCAGTTTGTGTGGAGACATTTTCTGAAAGTAGAGCTCTTGGAAGAGTGTTCCTTAGATCATCAGGAAGAACAGTCGCGATGGGCAAAGTTACTCGGATTATCCAAGACTCATAAAAATCCTCTGTTATTATATTTGTGCTTGTTTATTATAAATTGTTGAGTCTACCCCAAGTTTTGTCTGCAATACTTAATAGGAAATATCCTAACATCAATTGCAAAAAAAGTATTCAATTAAATTTCAATGTCTAATTTTATATATCCAATTTTTGTCTTCAACCAAAATAAGTTTTTCATAATGATGAAAATTACATTGTTGTCTTTTATTGGATATATAAAATTAGACATTGAAATTTATATATCCTGCACTGTTTATATTGGAGCAGAACGAGATAAGAGTAAATTGGTTAAACTACGATAGATTTGATATTTTTTTTTGGTAATTATCCTGCAACAATTCTATGGAGAAAGTAACTATATGTATCCGTAAGATTTAGTATGAAGAATGCAGAAAAGAAAAAAAACTTAAGTTGATATAAACTACAAAAAGTTTCAGGTTCAAATCAAAAGTTTGAGCTTTGATAACAAGTGGAGAAGGAAATTGTCACCTGATCTTATTTGCCCATTTGTACCCAATCGGGTCAAAAGTAAAAAAAATGTTTTATGTACAAAAGGAAGGAGAGAGAGAGAGATAACAATATGATGTAGAAACAAGGGTTTGGTGAAGAAGAAGAAGAAGAAGAAGAAGAAGAAGAAGAAAGGATGTGCATCATCTTGGAATCATTCCACAAAGCTAAAGTTGGGTGTGGCATTATCACTACAACGACTTCTCCTCTTCCGCAGAGGTTTTGCAGATAGGGCACCAATTCTTCATCCGTAGCCATTGTTGTACACAGCTCACATGGTACATATGTTCACATGGCATAGTCCCTACTTCATCTCCATCAACATACTCTTCCTGCGTAGTATATATATATATATATATAACATTAATCTCTTCTTCGTTTTACTACAACCCTTATGCTACATTGTCCTATTTCAGCTCAGATCCTAGACAAACCAGTTGATTAATCTATAGTTTGGCTTAGAAAGTAGAGAAAGAGATAGACCTGGCAAATACTGCACTTGACATCATCATCCTTATTCAGAGAATTGTGGCCGGTTTCATCCGTCTCCTGATAAATGCTTTTCTGGAGGCTTCTCGAGAGTGCTTCTTCGCTTAGAGGTGTGCTCACTGTACCCATTTTTTCCCCCAAAGCAAGTAATTCCTGCAAGATTTGTGATCATATGATTTTAGCTTTAATAAACTTTTGATTGTTAAGCTAAAAATGGTTCATAATAGGTCAAGGGATCAAGATGTAAAAAAAAACGTGCAAAACCGACCTCATATGACATGTCATCAATGTCAAGCCTCATATCGCTATGCTGATCGTAGAATCTGATCATACCGCTTGAGAATAGATTCGTCTCCAAAGAAGCCAGTTGCTGTGGGAAAAGAAGCAGAACAGACAGTAGAAACGTCAGAAACACTCTTTACTCGGAGAAACATGTTCATATCAGAAAACCAAGCTGCTAATTACCTCGTATGTAAGCTCCTGATCATGTTCAATTCTTTCCAGGGCCAACAATACCTGAAACATTTTCAAAATAGTGATATCACGACCCAGTAACATGTCAAAGCTTTTAATGAAATCAGACAACAAGGTGAAGGAAACTACCTCTGCAACCCCATTAATGTTGTAGCGACTTAAACCATCCTGGTTCACTAAAGAGCGTGAAGGTTCAGCTTCTGCGGGGCTACCAGGCATCATGCTACGTAAACGGCCAGTATTACTGCGCGGCCTGCTATAACTACTTGATGGACTAAATGAAGGAGAAGAATTGGGATCGGTTTGTGTTGCAGGATGAGGCGTTTGTCGAGAAGTACCAGGGGATACAACAGCTCCAAGTCGCCCTGATCTACCAAAATTACCAGATCTCCTACCACTTATTGAAACAACACTGTTATCCCTTATAAACGGTACTATTTGATTTCTTCTGTTATCAGAAACTGTGATGCCATTTCCATGAGAAGAACCTTGATTCCTTCCCTTCAGCCCCGACACACTAGTCTTATTGGCTCTGCTGCTCTCCCCATCAAAGTTTTTCCTTTTCGTCACACTGATTTTTGTTGCCGAGCTTGAGTTAGTTGAAAGAACATCAGACACAGAATTGCACCTCAAGTTCCTCAATCCATTCCTGCTCAGACCACCTCTTACAGTGTGCTCGCTACCAGAAGATGAAGAAACAGAGGGACCCTTTAGAGCATTTCGAGTGCCCAAGTCAGATTTCTGATGACTACTTCTGATGATGGTTCCTCTACTTGAGCTTACTGCCTTTGTCATTACGACTTCTCCAGAGACGGTGTTTTGAGAATGAACATTGATTGTGCCTCTTTTAGTCTTTTGGCGTGGAAGGATGGGCTCCGCTGCAGCTGCATCATCATGAATACTGCTCGTCTCTGAAGAATCTGTGTCCAAATTAGATGACAGCTGTCTCCTGCCAGTACCTTTGGCCGGCTTTCTTAAGTATCCAAATCCACCTGGAGTTCGAGATGAACTCCCAACAATTTCCTTTCCATTTGAGGAGGAGCAAATCGGAGGTTGACCAACTTTTGTATTGTTGTCCGTAGAGACAATGCTAGTTCCCTTGGTGTAAGATACCTTTGCACTACAACCAATTCGGCTGCAGAAAGAGACATCCTTTTCCGCTTTCTTGTTCATATTCTCACGCAGTACAGGGCCGCTTGCTTTTCGGGGCACAACCATCCGGTCAACCGATCGTTTACCGGCACATCCATCCATGGATAAAAGAAACTTTTTCTCTGCAGACGGACAAAATAATAAAATTTTCAGATATCTGATTAAAAGTGCATCCAGCGTGATGCTCAAATAGAATATTCAGTAAACACCAAACAAAAAGTCTATAAATAATATAAACACAGCTTCAACAAGTCATGAAAGCTTTAAGGATGATCTTCCACCGAATCAAAAAAACTTTAAAGCATCACGGGGAGAAGAACAGATTAACCACAAAAAGCTTACGCGAAGAACATGGGAGTGGGAGTATAGATCATCCAGAGGAAAAAACCTGGTGTTTATAACTTGATGAATCATAAACATCAGGCCACAAAGCTGATTCTGTGGTCGTGGAGAGAGAGATGAAAAAAAGGGTTAAAGAAACTAAAAGAGAGAAAAGAGGAGGCAACTAATGGTCCCATCCAAAGAGAAAATAAAGGGCCTGATTCGAATTTCACGGACTATCAATAAACACAATGACCCTTTTATCCGCGATTCCAGGTTCACCATGAAAGAAGAGCTCCATCACTTCAAAAATCCAAAGAGAGAGAGACATATATAGCAGATACAATTACAGAAATTCTTCCCTTCGGATTTTCGATCAAAGGTACAAGTCATACAGCAAAAAACAGGAATCGAATCCTAACAGTGAAATTCCCCATGGAGATTCTTAATCATTTAGCGACCGGGAAAAAAAACTTGAAGAATAATGAAATTCAATCGAAAGACATAAGCAGCAACATACGAGTACGACGACAGAATCTGAAAGAAGCATCAAACATACGAACTATTCATCTAGCGATCATATAAGAGAACCGCGTAAGCTGGACCGAGAAGAAAAGACAAAATTCCGGCGTTACCTTTTTCCCTTTCCCGAGCGACGATGACTCTCCGCCGTCTGTCTGTGATTTTACAAAAACGTGGAGAGATGTGAGAGAGAGAGAGAGAGAGAGAGAGAGAGAGAGACGATATATAGAAATAATCAATTTTGTGGGGTTTATAAAGTTGTAATTAATCTCCGAGAAGGAATTAAAAAAAAAAAAAAAAAGTGGCGTAGCAAGCATGGAAAAGCGGTTAGAGAAATCAGGGCCGTTGATTTCGGGTTTGGTTCAATGGAAGCCAGAGATGGACGGATGAGATGCACACTTACGTCGCCCTCAGTAAACGGAAGGGTATTAGGAAGAGCGAAAACGACACCGTTGTCGTTAGCGGCGTTACGTACGGTAGACGGAATGATATTGAATTAAAATTTTCTCTTTTTTTTTGGGGTGAAATTAATTGAGTTCGTAAAATATACTATTGGCGTTTACACTAATCAGTACATTAAAAACAGATTAGATTAATTAATTAGGGGTACTGATACAGTCGAGAAAGGTGTATTAACAAACGTATCGTCCTTTTTGGCGTAAATCAAGAGACTCTTGCTTATCAAATACTATTAAACATATACTTATTCTTGTTTAGCATCAGGCAAAACTATTTTTTTTATTTGTTGCCGTGAAAGAAGGACTTTTTTTATTTCATTTTTATATTTTAAACAGAATGAGTTTATAAATACTAACACAGATTTCTTGGCTATATATTTTTCCTTACGACAAAACTTTTTAGCTATATGTTTTAATGAGAATATTATATATGAAAATTTGTTCAGATAGTTATAATTTATGGCCTGCTCTAAACATATACAAATGCACATTTAGCACATGCTATAATAACTATACTAGAAAACAATCCTAAATTTATATATATATATATATATATAGTTTTAGAAGTCTATTTATGGTAATAACTTTGGTTTCTGATTGATGATCGTTGCGGTGAAAACCATGTTATTTTCTCTCATGCCAATCATCACAGCGGCAGAAGATGAGCGACATAAACATATGGAAGGTGATAAGTAAATGCACCATATATAACGTTTTTGGGCACTTTAATTTCCTGCTGTTTTGAAAATCAAGCTGGCAAGACATTTTCGTTTCATTTTGAATTCGTTAACACTTTTTGTTCACTTTCATTTATATAACCCAACCACCAAACCGAGTCCATTCTAACCAAACATGCTTCGGTTAGCATTTTCTTTAACTTACTCTAAACCGAACTAAGACTATATTTCCTAACTTCTCTAGCCTAACTGTAATGCGGATCTTAAAGATTTAAAAGTAAGCTAAGTTGATTCGTCTAAACTAAATTAGACGTAAAACTATATTATTCGCCTAAATTACATGTGGCATTAAGCCGTTCACCCAAGTCTTAGAAACGAATTTTAGTGCATATATTTAGATAAATTATATTTGTAATCTAAATTTTATAATAAATTCTGTATTTTTATCAATTTAATCTAGTGATTTTAATATTTTGTTATCGTATAGGTTCGAATTGACATATTGATAAATTTAAAAAATGATCACCATTGACAAAATTTGTTTTTAATTGAATTCTAGCTGGATGCTAATTTTTAATTTAATGTTTTTTACATGTATAATCTATTTATTTATCAGATTTGCATCAAAAAGTGCTACACTAAGAAAAGTCTAATATTAATCTAAATTATGGAAATCTTAATTTACTAGTTTTGCATTATTTTCATTTCAATATAGTCACAAGTAAAAGAATCTGGTTAATTATTTATTGCCAGAATATCATCAATAATCATCAAATAAATAAATATATTATTAATTATTTATTGCCAAACTAAATAAGGAAAAAAAAGTTCCCCATTGCACATGTAAACGTATATATGAACTCAAATGAATCAGACCAAAATTATTAATATTAAATAGACAACTTATTAAAAATCCAATTATATAAAACCTGACTAAATAAGCAACAAAATATTTTCCCACTGAAAACAAAAGGAAATTAACTATTATTCATAAGGAAACAAAATGATAATAAATAAATTTAGATAACTATGACCATCTAATAAATTATATTTACGTGGAAAATATATACTACTTCAAACAAAATTCTACGGTTTTCCAAAACGGTCGAAATCGTTATAACTTATAATTAAATTTTAAATTTGGGTATTATTTTTTAATGAGAAAAATAAATAAATAATTGGGAGGATTCATGGTCTCCACCACCACCACCACCACCTAAGGAATGCGGGATTTAAGCTGTGTTTACAAACAACAGAGTTCCAAAAATAAAAAACCCTAATTTTCCACCACAAATCTTTGGAGATACTTTCCTTGATATACACGCCTCTTCTCTTTGGTTTCAAAAGCTGTTATTCATCTCCTTTGATCTCAAGGTATATCTTCTTCTTTTTCTCATAATAATTCATGTCTGAATTGATAGTGTTAAGCCTTGTTTCTACTTATTTGATAATCTACTCAAATATTACATTTTTTTCCTGATTGGAGTGTCACAGGTCGTTATTTGATTCCTGAATGATGGCAACGACGTCTAGTACAGGGAAAACGAAACCGGACAAACAACACCTCACCAGATCAAGATCTCTTGGCAGAAAGCCAAAGCCGGTACCATCATCAGAAGCCGAAGCGAACGCAGATGGATCTGATCGGAAAACAGTTGAGAAGCCTTTGCCCAATTATCTGAAACCAACAATCAGCTCGAGACCTGACCCGGTCAAGTTCTTGAGGAAGAACAACGCTGTCGAAGACAATCAGAAGCTTCTACGTAGACGATCCTTTGATCGTCCTCCTTCGTCTTTGACTTCTCCATCGACTTCATCATCCCAGAAATCTCTCAATACCTCTCCCCCTGCACGCCCACGAGACAGGCCCGTCGTTCCAAGAGAGAAGCCTGTCCCTGGTCTGCGCTCTACACCTTTCCATGGAAGCAGCAGAGGCGGTCTCAGAGGAAGCAGTACGGCGAAATCGCCGGCTTCGAGAGGATCTCCAGGGGTAAAGAAGAGCGGTCTGAGCGGTGCCAGTTCTTCCAAGAGCAAAAAGGAAGGTTCTGAGAATGTTCCTTCGGGTAAAGAGATTACCCCGGAATCTTCTCCTGTTGCGCCTCCTCACGAGGATGAAGAGGAGATTATCAAGGTTGAGACCTATGTACAAGTTTCTAACCACAGAGAAGAACCGAAAGAAGAAGATAAAGACCAGGTTGCACAACCGGATGAATCTGTGGAAGAGAAGGAGACCGGTCCAATGGATGCCTCCACAGAAGAAGAAAAAGAAGAGCTGATCAACGAGGATAAACCAGAAGAGCAGATAGAGGAGAAGAAAGAACCAGAGAACACCCAAGAAAACAACAGTGAAGACAAGGAAGAAGTTGAAAAGAAGGACGATGATGAGGAGAATAACGAGACAGTTGTTACTCCAGATATGAAAGAAGGTGCGGATGTCGAAGAAACTAAGGAAGAGGAAGGAGCAGAAGTTGAAGAAGGGGAGAGCGAAAGCAGCAAAGTGAAAGAAGGAACAACAGAGACAAAGGCTCAAGTAGAAAAATTACCAGAGGAAGGAACAAAGAAGGAAGTGGTGCAAGGGAAGAAGGAATCCCCATCAGCCTACAACGATGTAATAGCAAGTAAGATGCAAGAGAGCTCGAGAAAGAGCAAGGTTTTGGCTCTTGCTGGAGCCTTTCAAACCGTTATTGACTATGAAGCTGCTGCATCTAAGTGATATACATCTGCATTATATCACATACAGACACACCAACTGCGTCTTGTTAGCTTTCCTATGTCAGTGCTTTTATTGTTTTTCTTGTTAATTTTCTCTCTTGTTTTGGCATAGCATCGGATGTTGGACAAATGACTTATATGGTTTTGCCTGTGAACATATCAATGCTTCACATCTCTGCTCTTTTTTTTGTCTTTACCCAAAGAGATTTCTATATGCAAAAACGTGACAAGAATATCTAACAATTTATAAGAAATTAACTCATAAAAAAGGGGATATCACTTACATCCACCAGAGCAGCTTTTGTTCTGGTTCAAACAGCCGATACAATTGTGCTCTTGTAAAAGCCCCAACTGCCTTTGAGCTATAACCGCTCCCACAAATATTTCCGCAATGGACAACTATAACCATCTTATGTTTCTTTTCCAAAACAAGATCTACCACGCGACCAATCGATGTTGTTGTACTCACACATGGAGGCGGGCTTCTCATCATTGAGACCAATGGCGCATCAAGCTACAAGAAATTAGTTAAATGCACATAATATATCAGTTCATCTTTCTTCTTCTATGTCAACAAGTGCAGAAGCGGAACAAGTATTTGTATTAAAACTTACATTGTTGCAATCCTCCCGATGCAAAAGGCCTATGCAGCTTCCCCGGTCATCTACAATTGGCACAACTTGCTCCTTGAAAAATCGCATGACCACATTCTTCAGCTGCAGCGTGCCTAGCAGTGGCCGAGTGGCTTCAAATGGAATCATAATACTTTCTATTGGTTCGCCCGGTATCACCTGGGTCGTCAATAGATTGTTGTTAATACTCATCACATCAAACCACACAAACCTCACATTCCGAGATCATTTGCATGATTAGCGAGTGTAGGAAATAGGTACATCTTTACCTTACTGAGTAGATGTGGACGCAATATAGACTTGGGAAACCCCAACAATGCTTCTAGGCGAACAGCAGCCTGGGGTTGAGCAAAAATCATTTAAGTGGAATTCAATATCCACCCAATGAAGGTTTCATCGGACGTAACATTTGTCTACCAAAACAAATATCTGGTGCCTGAAAATAACTTTTCACATCATACCATGCCTCCACTAGCCGTCCAAGGTATTGCCTTCCACCTTCTAACAATACTTGTAAGAATTCCGAGGGCCTCATCGAGCTGAAAATTTATCCAGAAAATTAGGAACAAAAATCATCACCAGACTAGCAGATATCATAAGAAAATGCTAGACATCACATAACAGATAAAGCAAAGACTTTCCATTCACTAGAAGGACCAGCACGTCTAACAAATTCTTTAATACCTGGCCAGCATTGAGAGCTGCTTCCATCAGCAGATTATCAGCTTCTTGTTGGACCGCCTTGGAGATTGTTCCCGAAGAATCTGGCCACAGGCGAAGATACAGGTTTCTAACCATGCCATAATCTCCTTGGACAGCAAAAGCACGCATCATAGACAGGTACAAGTGCGGCTTTGGTCTCAAGTCTACATTAGCTCCGCTTCTCTTCAATATTTCACCAAAGACACAAAGGGCACCTGGGAACAGATTCAATAGGGACCCTAAGGACTCCAAACCCATCTATGTACCAGATTCAGAGAGCAATACAATGTAACAGCAATTCATAGTAACATACTGCTCGTTGAACCACACTTTAGAAGAGCATCAACGACTGCTGTAAATGCAGTTCGGTCAATGAACAAGCTATCACACAATTTCATTTCCAGATATATTTCTTGCAGTGATAGCAGATCCTTCGCATCTCCAAATCCCTAAGAAGTAGGAATCCATCACAAGATGCATTAAGATAAGATATGTAAAGAGATCCACAGATTGCTTACTCACTTTCACCAAAGTGGTGTATGTTATAACATCTGGATGAAGGGAATCGTCGTAGTATTCCTCTGCTTTCTCCTAAAATTTTTTTAGAAAACAAGACATCATAATTAACATGAGCCAAGCACTACCCCAGTACTACTCTGAGTAACACTTGGAGTATAAAACTGGCCTTGTAAATACACACCTGTGACCTTCATTTCCTTTAAAAACTTCATAGCCGCATCCAAATCGCCACATTTGATGGAGGCATGGATCAAAGTATTGTAGGTGGGCCTATCAGGCTCCAATCCAAGGCGTAACATTTCATCCAGCAAAATTACTGCTGCTTGTGGAGATCCTGAGTTGATATACCCCTGTAATACAACAATTATATAAAAAACCTACCTTTCCTATTGACAATGGCAAAAGCAAGAAAACATATACCATGAAGATGTTTCTCTGGGCCAAAATGCAACTATGAGTTACGAAGTACCTTCATCAATAAGTTATAGATGAGAATTGACGGGCCGCCATTCTCTATGAGTAAAGTTCCATATCGTGCAAGCAGACCATTGGCACGACGTAAATCTCCTGCACTAGAGCAATATCAAGTACTTCTGCATCAGCCTCAGGCCAGGACATTTCCACTTCATTAACTCCAAGAATTCATAATCAACATTAGCAGCAGTCTGAATGAGCATGAGAAGCTTATAAAACTTAAGAATCTTACCGGCATTGATCAAAGCGTCAAGCAGACCATAGATAAGAGATGATGACATCTTGGGATTCCCAGCAGCAGTTCCATGCTCTATAGACTCCATAATTTGGAACGCTTCGTCAATCCTCCGAGCCTTTCCCAATCCCTTTACCAAATCAAAACGCTCGAAATCAAATTCAGAAGGTGTTGTGTAGTTGTTCATCTCACACGAAAAATCAAATTTCATAATTAGTTGAATGACAAAAAAAACCAAAATTCACCTTCAAGATAGTGGCGTAAGTAA
This sequence comes from Streptanthus diversifolius, assembly GCA_039880935.1. Lineage (NCBI taxonomy): Eukaryota > Viridiplantae > Streptophyta > Magnoliopsida > Brassicales > Brassicaceae > Streptanthus > Streptanthus diversifolius. Next base: position 22,377,751 of record JAXGFM010000010.1, on the reverse strand, counting down.
TAGAGTCGACGCCACATCCACCAGGTTCTGCCATCTCACGGAACATCCGGAGAGCCAAATCGACATCTCCGCAGTGAACGCAAGCTTCCAGAACGGAGTTCATCACGATTGTGTTCAGCCTCCCATACCGTTTCTTAGCCGCTTCTATCTCCTCCACTATCTGATCTAGCTGGCGACGGCGCGTGAGGAGCACGATGCGAGAGGTGAGAGGTTTGAGGTTGAGACGCCTGGAGTAGTGATTGGCTCTGCTGAGATAACGCCGTCGTGTCGGAACGGAGCAGGACGAAGGAAGGAGAGAAAGAGGAGTCAAAAGAGTAGAAATAGCTGAAATCCGATACATTTTCGAGGAGAGCAGAGGCTACCCATCCGCCATTGATGGGCTTCACTTTACCTTGAGCTAAGCGAAATGGATAACGTCAGAGAATCTCTGAATCCGAACAAACCAGTCAGCTACTGACATTGCAAATTTGCAATGTGGAGATAATTTCGAAACATATTTGGGCCTTGGGCTCAAAATATTAAAGCCCAATACTTTCGTAATACAAAATCCCGTTAAATTTTAGTATTTTTCAATTAGAAAAGGCTTTGACGCTGAAGAAGAAGGATGTGTTTAGTGTTCGTATGCGATCAGGACGAGAGGGTAATCGGAAGGTACGCAGGTCCTGGGGTGTGTCCGTACTGCGGCGGAGTGGTTCAGGCGATTGACGTGAATGCCAGGGACAATCTGCTCATCATCGTCCATTCCTGAAACAAAACTCGCAGCTCCTCCAAGATGTCTCTGTTCTGTCTTCTATATGTAAATATCCTAATTTCTGAATTGAGCTTTTTGTGTTGTTGTGCGTTTGTAAGAAACGAAAAGAACATGTGTGAATCAAGATAATGAACATTCAGCTTATAGTGGCAAAAAAGAGAGATAAAAGAAATGATTTTTTTTTTTTTAGAAATTGAAGAATATCACTTGCAAAGCTTGAGCTTCTTGAAGAAAGGAGAGACTTGAGATTTGGGATAAGGCTTTGTGGCGATACAAGTTGGGATATTCTCCGGCTGCTCCATCCATAGCATATGAGAGATCCCTCCTGATTTCAGCTTCTCTGATAAATTCATCAACTGCGTTTCCCCTTTAACCTCCAGAGTGACCTGATTCCAACAAAAAATAAAGAAACAGACACATTTATTTCACCATCTATTCTCCCGGGATTTCGAAAATTAGGGTTTAGTGGAGTAACCTTGTGCATAGAATCGATGTGCTGCGGATCACAATACTGAAGAGTCACCGGATCATCTTTGAACGACCAGATCGCCGCCACAGACGCGTGGCATCCCTGTGTTACCACGCTCCCGAGTGGCCACGAATCTATCATATCTCGTCGAAGCACCACGTATTGCACTACGACGTCGTCGGGTTTCTCCGCCGAGTTCTCGTCGTTACGGGAGGCATCGACGACGCCACCGGTTTCACCAGTCTGATGCCTCATGGACGAAGCCGTTGTGATTTTACTGATTTGACCAAACCAGATCGTCGAATGATGCGACCTAATTCGCGACGCCGAATTGGAGAGTTGGCGGGTAGCGAACGGAAGCCGAAACGCAGCCGAGACGACGGCGCACGCCATATGAAAGGGAGACGCACATGGACTTGACTCGTGGATAAGATTTTATTAATGGGCCTTTTAGGAGACCCAGATTAATTTACCCTTTATGAGCTCATTATTTACCCAATTCATAATCTTTATAATTAGAGACATTATAAGGAAATCATAAATTTTCGGACTGAAACTTAAATAAACTCAAATCTAATTTGCAGATACAGTATTGGGTAATTTGGTTTCGACTCTAACCCGGCATAACCAAATCGGTTAGTCGGTTCTTATATTCCTCGGATTAAATTCCGCAATTTTGGCTTCTTCGCCGTTGCGATTATGATCTCCAAATCTCTTAAGAGTAAGTAAATCCAACCTCCCGACGCCGGTGTTTAGTATTTTTTGATCTGCCCATCCGTCCGTACATTAGCCGGCGATTTAAGCCGTCTAGCGATCGGTCTTCGCCTCTCCCCGCCAATTCGACCTGTTTTCTTCTCTACTCGCCGGCGTCGGTAAGCTATTATTTTTCCTTCCCCGTTTTCGGCTTCTGCGCCAAATTAACCGCCAATCCCTGAAAGAGGATCTACGATAGACATGCTAGGGTTTCTGATTCAGCCTTGTTTCTGTTTACCTTGGTTTTCCGTTTGAGTAGAAATCGTGGGCACGATTTTCGTGAGTGTAGCTCTTGCTTATTTGGTCGCATTAGGATTTTGTTTCTCACACTCTTTTTTTTGTTGTTGTTGTTGCAATTTGTTTGAACCCTGAGACTTGACCATTATTTAGGGTTTAAATGAAGGTTGGGGACTCTTTTCACCTTGTTTTTATGGTGTTGGATGGTTTGTTATAGCTGATGAGCTACTCTTTCTAGATGATTATCGGTTGCAAATTTTTGGAATATATGTGTAGAATTAGGGCTAAATATGGTAGGAAGATTCTTTGGAAAAACTTACTGTTTTAGATGTGATGTATGGAAAGTGAAAATATGGGGTGTACAAATTGATAATCAACAACTCTTGAGTTTTGGCAGGAGCTTAGTCAATAGGGAGCTCACTGAAAGCAGAGATGGGAGAAATAGTAAGTAAAACACCCTTTCTAGTTTTTTTGTTCAGTTGTAACCTTGAAAAGGCAAATTACTCAACATTCAAATAGATTGTTTCGCTGGACGAAGACATTCGACTGGATACAACACGCGCACGATGTGAGTAACAGCGTTTCTCCTAGTAACAATTGGTAGTATTCCTGTTCTTTGCAAAAGTTAATTTCTATGCTCTTTTCCTAGTCACGAATCTTCTCAAGAGGCACCAAGAATTGACAGACCGTCTTACTAGGTAGGGATACTCTTCTGAAATGTGTAGTTTACTTCTCCATCGTCTTAAAGTTAACTTTGTATTTGGTGATCATTTATGCTAGGGATTCTGATAAGACGATTTATGATCGGTTAAGCAAAGAATTTGAAGCTGCACGGACATCCCAAAGTCAGGGTGGGTATTTATAATTGAATTGCAAAATTGTTCATCAGCATTATTCAAACGCTGTGCTTATACTATCTGTGTGGCTAGATTTTTACTTCATAAGTTTATCCTCATCCGTGTATTTTCTCCTCTTTCTGCAGAAGTATGCTTAGATGGGGAAGAGTGGAATGATGGTTTGTTGGCTACACTAAGGGAACGGGTATGGTCATCCATCATTGTGTACTTTTAAAAGAGGTGTTCCAGGCCGTGGTGTCTGGTTGAGGGCTTAGTAGTTTTTTACTCTAATAAGGGCAGATCTCGATTAGTTATGTTATTCTGATTAAAATCTTGTATACTATCTTTATCTTTTCATCTGTTGATTTTGTTGACTTTTTCTTGAACTTGACCATGAACTGTGTAGGTGCATATGGAGGCTGACAGAAAGGATAGCGGTAATGCAGGTTTTGCACTAGTTTCTCATCCTGAAGAACGAGTTACTTACAGAGTGGGAAATAAGGTAACTCTTAGCTCTTAATTCCTTACAGGATTCTTCTGTTGAGAAATTGATTTTGGTTGTACCCGAGCTTGTGTTGGCGTAACCCTTAAAGTCTAGAACCACATCATGAAACTATATTATAGCAGAAAGCTCCGGATAGTCCAAAGGAAACCTGTCATTTTGCTCAATTCATCTTGGTCTGAAGCAAAATTTTCCTAAATTTCAGATCCAATCTGACCAATATTTTATGTCGTTCTTGAAGATTGTTGATTGTCATGTCTTTTCCCAAATTCTGTACTTGCTTTAATCTCTTGTGATATCAAAGTTTTAACTGACGCTGGACTAGTCTTAAGTTTGGAGTCACTTCTCACTTCTCACCAAGTCGTTTTAGCTTATATATTTGATGTATTTATTAAACAGGTGATCTATTGCCTAGAGGGAGCGAGAATTGGAATACAGTATGAAACATCTTTTGCAGGTATTTTGAACTATGAATGGTATTTTCTCGTACGCTCTTGTCTTCATAATTCTATGTAAAGGTATACAGGGGAATATTCCTGACCATTCCTCTCCCAGTGTATTTATTGACTTCTATTTTATATAGGAGAAACTTACGAAATTTACCACTGTGTGCTTGAGAGCAAGTCGTTTTTGGAGAAGATGACTGTACTTGAGCACACAATTCCTTTCTTTTTGCCACTGCGTGACTTGGAACGTGATCTTCTTTGTTCAAATGCTAAGGTAAGCATTCTTTCTGGATCTGTTGGCGAGATTCAACTTATGATGTCGTTGTGCCGTACCTGATCTTCAGTTTATCCTTATACTTTTTGTTCTCTTAAATCTTTTTGATTGGTTTATTATTTTTGTTGATGCCAGAAATTCATCGATAATGTTGGGGATCTCCTGCACGCATATGTGGACAGGAGAGAACAGGTTTGTCAACAATCCAGATCTTGAGTAGTTGATCCAACTTAGTTTGCGTGTGCTTATCGGGTTGGCCTTTTACATTGTACTTTGGTTATGATGCTGGTGTCTTGTGCGATTTGTTTCTCAGTAAAAGGGCATCAATATGATATCTAGATAGAAATGAAGTACTACAATCATGTGATAATCTGGTGTGGGTATGCTGTGTGTAGTCATCGTGAAATATGCAGTAAAAGTGTTGGGAAACGCGGGGGAAGTTGTAAGTTTTTACAAGCTAACCAAGATTCTTCTCCTGATTCTACCGTAGGTCCGGCTTATCAAAGAGCTCTATGGAAATCAGATCAGGGAACTTTATCACAGTCTTCCATACCACATGATCGAATTTGCCATAGATGATTGTGACTGGTTAGCAATTTTTCATGAATCAATATATACGATGCTGGTTCTACACTATATATTGATTATGACCTTGTTGCCAACTGAGATTCTGTTTTTATAGCTATTTAAAAATCAAATAATGTTTTTGCATTGAAGCAAGGTGATGGTGAGCCTGAGATATGGAGATCTTCTGTGTGAACTTCCGACAAAAGTGAGAGTTCTAGGATGGCCAATGCATCAGTTGAAGAGACAGTGTACAAGCCCTAGATTAGGTAAACTTGCAAGTCAAGCAATCCCTGTGCGTTTATCTTTCGCCGAGGATGCCTTAAGGATCCAGCCGTTACCTGAAGGTATTTCTAGTTTAAATTCCGATCTATTGTAATTGTTGTTTTGACGGGTAGTTTTAATTTATTTCAATTTTGTTCATGTGCAGCATACGCAGAGATTGTAGTAAACATGCCACAAGAAATTGAGCAAATATTTCTGTAGAGGAGTCCCAGCTAAAATCTGAAGCTTTCTCCAAATCTTCTATATCCATCGCTGTTTCCTTGTGTGATATTTGATGTTGATCCTTCTTCCAACAATTTTAAAATTGTGCTTAAGAATGTACTAATCTTTACAGTTGTTATGCTTTTATGTTCCGGTTAAGGTGGAACCACTAGTTCACTATCACTTGAGTGTTGAATTTTGTAGCTTTTCGAATTAGATAATTGTTACTAAATTAAAGCTGATGAATTGGAAATTGTCCATGGCCGAAAGATTTATTCCCACAAAGCGGTTTTAGGTGATTTTCAGAAACATATAAACAAAGTTTTTTGTTTCATTCATATTCTTCATGAATTTACGCATTTGAAACTTGAAAGTCAAAAAAGTGGCTGTAAAAAGGGTTAAAAGTTAAACGAAGCTTATCTACAATAGGTCCAATTCAATTATGAGAGACATAATATATCTAACCTAATTATATAGTTTTATTGGTCCACCATCAAGATAGTTCTCATTTTAATGATCATAGTTGAAGTAATTGTAAATAGAAAAATAAAAGTATGTTACTACTACATATGAAATTACGGTGATGGTAAGGAATCCCGGAGTTGTGTTACCCACTTTGCATTATCCATCCATGCAAAAACTTTAGGGTCCATCCATTGATTTCTTTTCTTTTTTTTTGCCACCACAATTTAAGAGATTGTGTTCCTTAAACATATAATATTAAAATTTAATATAAAATGATCTTGATGTATGCTTTTTTCTTTTCGAGTTTCACTTATTTTTACTTTACGAAACAAAAATCTGATGTGTTGATGCAATTGACAAATGTCTTTCAATTTCGACCGTAAATATAAAATATTTATAAAAAAAAAAAATCCGATTCAAATTTGTGAAGAACAATTTGAGAATTAGGGATGGAATTGGAGGAAATTCACTGTCAATATCGTTTTTATTCTCAAAAGATAGTCGAGCGCTATGCTTCGATGATTATGATTTTTTTGGTAAAGTTTCAGTTACTTAAATATTTCTAAAATAAAAACCATTTTTAGTTGCTAGTTTATGACTAAATTAAAATGTAACCATATTAAGTTTATTTATCATTCATGTTGAATGTGTCAAAATGAAATTGGTAAAGTTATTTCAAAATTTTTAAATAGAATAAATTAGATGTACTTACATAAAAGGATTTTTACTTAAATAGTTTTTTATTTTTAATTTGTATGTTTCAATGAGATTTTTCTCACTAAATCTTATTATATATAAATATTGATTACACTGTAGTATGAAAATATCGAATTGATGACACAAGCAAACATAAACTCGATTCCTCTCTAGATTATGGCCGGACTCTCAGATTTAGGATAATTTTTCAGGTGCACAGAAGAGTTTACACTTTTTATACAAAAAAAAAAAAAAACAACACTATATAACAGATTTACTTTAGATCTATCTTCCTGAGTGATATATTATTGGAACTTATGATTATGACACTAAAAAGTTCGTTGTCAGAAAAAAAAAATGTAAAGAACTCTGACAGGGGCCCTACTCATGATAAATTAACGAATTTTATTTTCATCTTCTTCAATAATGGAACCAAAAGTATGAAATAATAGTAATGGACTTGAATTTAGAGTAACAATACTAATCCGAGTGTAAATATGAAACTATTGAAATGCGAAATTCATGGTCTTGTTAATGACATGGACCTATCATACCCATTGATTTAAGTTTATCATCTTATGCTGATATCGTATCATCCATCTTAGTTCTTTCATTTTTTTTCTTGGAAACAAAAACATATTTTGTATGTTACCCTAAAAGATTCACGGATGAGATTTTTCACTTTGGATATTATATTAAATTTAACTATATAATATTATTGACATAAACTAACCAAGTTGTTCACAACAAGAATCCATGTATGCCCCCCAACAATTGACGACCAATTCATAAGTATTGATCATATTCAAACAATATACCATATTTTCTTAGTTATAAACTAAAACTTTTTTAAAACATGTACCCATGTTAATCTTAGATGGATTAAGTCTAACGAGCTATAATATTCTTTAAAATTAGACACATAAGTATTTATAGTGCAATTCCTCATATATATTTAAGGTGGTCACTTTCTCAAATCCAGCTTTACACACACACACACACATAAATAAAAAAAGTAATAATTAGGAAGAAAGCTGAAAAGGATGGTCCTGCTTTAATCGAGAGTTAAAATTAAATTAATAAACAAATCCGCTATTTAAGGATTCGTGTCCCCATCCAATTAATATCTCCACATTCTCGTTAAAAAAAAAAAACATTATCGCTAATCCTCAACCACCGTCCATTTTGGGCGCGATGGCAAAACAAAACACACAAACAGAAGAAACATGAGGCAACACCACGTGTTGGTCAACGATAATTCCACGTGGCAACTATGAAGATGACATGGCACATGTGGGCTAATCACATGTTGTTTAAGTAGCAACTAGCAACTACGGGGACGGGACAAAAGCCTCCGAGCGCCGTTCAGATCGTGGACTAATACATAAAAATGGCTTAGCTGTTTTCTTTCTTATTTTATAAATCTGAAAGACACTTTAGTCTAATCATTCTACTCATTATTTTTATAAATTTTTTTGATTTTCGACAACTAATTTTGTGCCAATACAGTTGTTGTCCGCTCCATTTAATTGTGAGAATTGGGTTTTATTCATTTTTTTTAATGCATAGTGTCGTCCGTCTTTTTTGGTTTCTCTTTTCACAAGATTCAAATTATTGATCATACTTTCCAACTGAAATTGAACTGAAGAATATAGTTTTAAGATTAGCTTTATTTAATACAAATATTATAACATGTTCGTTACATTGTGGTACATGTGCTACCTTTGATATGCATGAAACATGAATGTCCTGAACCAATTCGAATCTTTGTGTACTTTTCGTAAAACATTGACATTCTATAGAACCACATGATTAAAAAATTTCAATTTGTTAGAAAGAAGCAAAAAGAAAATAAGTCAATCATTCATTCGTTAAATAATAATTATAGATCCTATGTTTTTGCTAAAATTTTAAACTGCAACCAGGCTTATCAGGAAGCTCGTTATTGTTTTTGCTAAAAGAGTTACTATAATCATCGGATCATCAACTTCAACTCATTCGTCGTACCTTCTAAAAGCGTAACATTATACAAGTTACTCTACTTATTTAGCTATAAAGAATCCATAATTGACATGCACATGTAACCTAGTTTGTGTTAGTGCCGTCATTATGTTACTACCATATTGTTGCATGGTGACAGAAACAAAAAAAAAAAAAAAAAACAATTATTGGGGATGCATATTGGGAGCTGTTTTGTTTCGAAAACCAGCTCATTTATATAAAACCGTTTATGTAGACTAGTCTCATTTCTATAAATCGGTTATAGTCCATTGGTTTAGTTTGGTTTATCAAAGAATCGGACAATAATTTAAAACATTACGGTTTAATAAATAGTTAATGATCGTTATTGCCGCCAGTTCTTGTTACTCTCTCAATACATTAAAAAAGGTGGGTCCTTTAACTTCATTCGGAGCGTGACGTCAACGCGCCGCCTAGTATAGCTCTGTCACCTATGCGAGGCATTAAAATCAGAGGACTTTTAGAAAGAACAGAGAGAGAGAGAGAGAGAGAGAAAGAGCTGTGGAACTGTAAGACGGATCGAAAGGTGTCGAGTTCTCTGTCATTCGATACTCGGATACGGTCTCAGAGAAAGTAAACACAAACGTGCACAGAGAAAGGAGAGAGAAGAGAAAGAAAGAGAGAGAGAGAGAGCCTCGCCATTAGAATAGTCGAGTGAAATGAGAGAGAGAGAGAGAGATAAGAGATGAATATAATATACATTGACCTCTCTGTCTCTTGAGGAAGCACATGCTCTTCTCTGCCTTGGGGAGTTTTTTCTTCTTTTTTTTTATAATTTTCTTCTCTCATCTTCTCCGTAAAATCGCTTTTGTTTTTTCTCCTATCTTTCACAATTCACATGCCCTCTCTCTTCATTGGTTATTCTCTTCCCAATGCTCATTTGAAGTTTATTTACTCTACTCCCGACGACGACGACTCTCTTCAGATCTGCTCACTGTTCATTCTCTTTTTCATCATCTTCTTCTTCTTCTTCCTCTGTTGATTTTCCGGTGACCGGAACCGTATAAGGTAATCTTCTGATCCAATTCATTCCATTGTTTCTTTCTCCTGCTTCTTCATTTGAATCAAAATTGGTTTTTTTTTTCTTTCTCCCATATCTTTCTGTTTCCGCCATTGACTCCCTCCGTTTCACGATTTCATGATTCCGCTGATACTTATATATTTATGATCCAATTAATCTTCCTGAGTTTTCTTCTCCGGACTGTTTTCCGATCGTTGCTCATAAAGTATCAAATTCGATTAAATTTGATTCTCAAATTTTATAAGTTGGCTGATATTTTCATGTAATACTAGTGTGAATCTATGATCCAAGTTGGCTCATATTATAAATCTAAGAAAGAAAATGATCCAGATTTTTCTTGGGGGCTCTGCAAATTTTCATCTTTGCAAAGCTCGCCCTTTTAGTAACCGTAAATTTGAAGTTTCCCGCTATTCTTCAATCTCAACTGGTCCACACACTAGTTGTTTTAGTCCTTTTCAAAATTCGAATTAGTACATTTATTGACAGATCAAGAGTCTCTGTCTGAAATGTTGATACAGGTTCTTGGTCAGATCAAGATTCTGGTGTTTGAATTGAAGCGTTCGTTGTTGTATGAAGAGAAACTCTGATAAATGGTCTGCGAGATGGAGACTGATCGAATTGAAGAGATGGATGTCGAAGCCTTGTCTTCGATGTGGCCCGAAGATGTCGGAACAGAAGCAGACAAACAGTTCAACGTTGAGAAACCCGCTGGGGATTTAGACATGTTGAAAGAAGTGGACATCGCTGAAAAACGGGCCATGGCGGATTTAAAACGTTTACCGGAACTAATTAACACGACCGATCAAGGCTCGTCTCAACTAACCAACCTTGTGAAACAATGGGGATATATGCAGGACCACGCGGTTAGGCTATTACGAGAAGAGCTCCAGATTCTCACTAGACAGAGAGAAGAAGCTGAGGCGAAAGAGCTAAAGATCATAGAGGAGCATAATTTCGAGACCAATGAGCCTGAGAATGTTCCGGTCCTGGATGAGACGAGCGATCTGTTCCGTAGGTTTAAGCACAAGAAAAGCGATGCGTTGGTCGGTAGGAAAAAGATTGAGATCGATGAAGAGTTTGACACGGTTGCATATTGGAAACAGAAGGCGTTAAGTTTGGAGAAAATGCTTGAAGCGAGTACCGAGAGAGAAAGGAGATTGATCGAGAAGCTGAACGAGAGTTTGAAGACTATGGAGAGTCACTCAGCGCCGGTCGAAGAACTGACTGAGAATCTTAAAAGAGCTGAAGGTTTCTTGCATTTCATACTTCAGAATGCTCCGATTGTTATGGGCCATCAGGTTAACTAAATGATTTTTTTTATCTTGCGTTCAATCTTTCCGAGTAATGTTTCTCTGATTCTCTCTTCTTTTTCTTTTTCGGTTTCAGGATAAAGATTTACGCTACTTGTTCATCTACAATAAGTTTCCTACTTTACGAGAACAGGTAAGAGAAAGCTTTTCTTTTTGTCTGCTGGATTATTGATCATTTTTCTGAGGAAAAGTGTTTGAATGAGACTTGTTTCTTACTAATGTCAGGACATTTTGGGGAAAACAGACGTTGAGATATTCCATGGAGGTGGAGTTAAAGAGTCTGAAGATTTCAAGAGAGAGGTTCTTGAAAAAGGAAAAGCTTCAAAGAGGGAGATCACATTTGAGACAGAGTTATTTGGATCAAAGACGTTTTTGATATACGTTGAGCCTGTTTACAACAAAGCTAAAGAGAAAATCGGTATAAATTACATGGGAATGGAAGTAACTGACCAGGTTAGTTAGTTAATAGGATTATGAAATCAAATCCACATAATCTGTGTTATCAATTTTCACATCTTCACTCTTATTTTCAATCTGACAGGTAAGGAAGAGAGAAAAAATGGCGAAACTTAGAGAAGATAACGCAGTGAGAAAGGCAATGGAATCAGAACTGACCAAGACCATCCACATTACAGGTTTGTTCAAGCAGTAAAATCAAGCGATTAAGTTACAGAAGATTCATGTAAAAAACTAGACTTGAGCGGTAAATTTCTCTGTTTTTGTGTTTGTTTTTTTCAGAGGAGACAATGAGAGCGAAGCAAATGCTAGCAACAATGTCTCATGAGATAAGATCTCCATTGTCAGGAGTAGTGGGAATGGCTGAGATTCTTTCCACCACAAAGCTGGATAAAGAGCAAAGACAATTGTTGAATGTCATGATCTCTTCTGGAGATTTGGTGCTTCAGCTAATTAACGACATTCTTGATCTATCCAAGGTTGAATCAGGTAAGATAGTAATGTTTTCAAGTTTTTATCTTGTTGTGTGGTCTTTTTCAGATTCTTGATGACATATTTTTTGGGGTCTTTGTGTGTTGTTATTAGGTGTGATGAAATTAGAAGCTACAACGTTTCGGCCAAGAGAAGTGGTGAAACACGTGCTTCAGACAGCTGCCGCATCGCTGAAGAAAGATTTGACATTAGAAGGAAACATTGAAGATGAAGTCCCTATTTTGGTTAATACACAAAACAACACATTTCCGAAAGAGTTAATGTGGCAAAGTCATTGTAATCTAACTTTTTGTTCTTTCCATGTTCAGGTAGTTGGAGATGTTCTAAGGATTCGACAGATTCTCACCAACTTGATCAGGTAAATATATCCTCAATTACTCGCATAATAAGAGGACTTTATTTCCTGAAAGTTGAAGCCTTTATACAAAATTTTGCAGCAATGCTATCAAATTTACACATGAAGGAAAGGTTGGGATCAAACTCAAAGTAATACCAGAACCATCCTTTGCGAGTGATAACGCACTTAATCCAGACGCTGAAGAACAAAACGGTTTGGCAGAGACTTCGGTTTGGATTTGCTGTGACGTTTATGACACTGGAATTGGAATACCAGGCAAGCAAGCAAGCAATTCCGATAAAATGAATCGTTCAAGAACATCAAAAGAAAAAAACTCCAGCTAAGCTAGTTATTAATCTGGTCCATGTTTTGGTATTCTTGTGCAGAAAACGCCCTTCCGTGTTTGTTCAAGAAGTACATGCAAGCAAGCGCCGATCATGCCCGCAAATACGGTGGAACTGGTCTCGGTCTTGCCATTTGTAAACAGCTGGTAGACTATTCTTAGATTTCACATCACAGAGAAAGAAAATTTATTCATCTCAGGGTTATTCTTCTGAGGCAAATCATTCTTGTGTTGTTGTTTACAGGTTGAGCTAATGGGAGGTCAACTTACTGTGACAAGCCAGGTCAACGCCGGTTCAACGTTCACGTTCATATTACCCTACAAAGTTGCAACATCAGATGACCATTCGGATGATCAAGATGAATTCTCTGATATGGTGGATCATCAACCCGAACCAGACGACACAACCGAAGGATATTTCCAGTTTAAACCGCTTCTAGGATCTATATATTCTAATGGCGGACCGGTCATCGACAATAACTTCTTACCTCATAAAGTCATGCTCACCAGTCCTCTTAAGCTCATCAACGGTTTTGTCGCCGACCCTGCTGACAACACTGGACAAAGCGAGACTGTTCAGGTTGAAAACGGTGGTTATATGGATGAATCAAGACTCGAAACCCGTTCCTGTCACTGTCCTGAATCAGATCATCGATATGAGAATGGGAATGGTCGATGTCCCTCTAAGGAAACCGAATCTTGTAGCAGTTCACAAGCTAGCTCAGAAGGAGGAACCTTAGAAATGGAGTCAGAGCTTACAGTTTCATCTGGTAGGAAAGAGGAAAGAACCGAGACAGAGCCCAAAGAGACATCAAAGCCAAAGATTTTGCTTGTGGAAGATAATAAAATCAACATCATGGTTGCAAAGTCGATGATGAAACAACTAGGCTATACCATGGATATTGCCAATAATGGAGTTGAAGCCATAACTGCGATTAACGGCTCTAGCTACGATTTGGTACTCATGGTAAGTATTCTCTAAGATCCAGACACTTGTCCTTTTCAAATTTACTTAAATCTGAAAAAGCTTATAAATCAATTTGGGTTCACAGGACGTGTGCATGCCAGTTCTGGATGGTTTAAAAGCTACAAGACTGATACGTTCGTACGAAGAATCTGGGAATTGGGATGCTGCAGTAGAAGCCGGAGTACATATAAAGACATTAAAGGATAAGCAAATTTGTGTGCGTTCCACAAACCGGCTGCCTATAATCGCGGTTAGTACATTTTCTTCAAATCACGTTGAACACAGAGCTTTAATGGATAGTTTTAAAAAACAGAAGAGTAAAATGGTTGTGGAATTTTGCAGATGACCGCAAATACGTTAGCAGAGAGCTCAGAAGAATGTTTTGCAAATGGTATGGACTCTTTTATTTCGAAACCTGTAACGTTGCAAAAACTGAAAGAGTGTCTACAACAGTATTTGCATTGAGAATTCGGAGTTTGGTAGATTAAGTGTATGTGCTGTGTATAAAATGTGTTAGGAAAAAGTTTTGGAGAGCTACAAAGTAGCTTGCTCTCTTAGAGATGTACAGTATCAATAAAAGTTTGTCTTCTTTATTTATTTGTGGCAAGTTTATGGCGACAGAAACAGAAAACATTTTTGTTTTCACCATTGAAATCTATCAGAGTAAAGCATCCAAACTTTACAAAAACGACAGAGTGAATAATCAAGCTATTCAAAACGGGCTTATCTCGATTTCTGTTGGCTGTAACGTTGTATTCCATGAACATCCACAATCCCGGGAGGGAAGACCGGATCCGTAGCTGCTCTAACCGCAACTTTTGCAACCGATTCAGCATTCACCGGAGGTGTGAACAAAGGCCCGACTAACGGGAGCTGGTTCAGCGGTTTTGCTTGTTGAAGAACCTACAAAAAGCCACAAGCATAATGAATAAAGAAGGCTGCCTTTTGAGAGATATTGCGATAAAGAAGGAATCTCTTACCATCTCCATGGGTGAACCAAAGACTCCCAACGGGATCTTCATGCTCCCAACGCTGCGAGTTCCATATATAAAACCAGGCCGCAAGATTATCCCTGCACAACATTAACCACAAACCTCGAATGTAAAAAAACTGTTAGGAAGCGGAGAGTTTAGTAATTGTAACATGAAAGCTTACCTCCATAAGCAAATCTTGTGAGCAGCTCGGTCTCAGCAGCCCGCTGTAAGGATCAAAAGATATGTCTTAAGACAATGTACACTAACCAAAAAGGGCTATGTAAAAGCTGTTAGATACCTTTCCCTCATAGTATCCGCTCAACAAGTAGTTGGCTAGTCCGAAATCAGCAGCAGAAATATAGACAAATCTTTTCACACCTTGTCAACAAAGTGTACCCAATTAGAATGCCGGTAAACTATTGTTCATCCAATATAGGCCCTGCCAATGTATTTTCCAAGATGACATGGTGTTTAAAGTTATAGCAGACTAATTCACATAACTTGTGTTTCCCCGCTTCACTAATCCCTGCATTAAGCTCGAAGTATTTTTGAACAACTAAATTCTGAATGTCCTATGGTCCCTCAGTGTCTATCTGAGACAGATATCTCAGAAATACTACATGGCTATCAAAAAAAAAAAATGGATTATGAAAGTATTTATACAGCCCTCTCTAATGCAAAAAATATTAATACTCATACCTTTCTCTGAGGCAGCTCTAATTGCGTTGATGTTTGCAGTCCCGTTAATCTTATACATATACGAGTTTGAACCAAAACCACCAACACAAGAGATCTGTAATGATTCATTCCGAATAACTTAAAAAAATGTACAGTTGAAAAACACAGTGCTGCTAAATACGCAAATTTGTACATTATTCCTGAAAACAGAGAAAAAACATACCACACTAGTCACTCCATCAAGAGCATCTTTCAATAAATCAGACGCTAGAAGGTTTCCTGGGAAAAAAAGGGTAAAATATAAGAGGAATATGAACATACAGGAAATAATCTAGTTCTTAAAACACGTTGAGGATTTAGCAGTACCTTGATACCATGTTACTCTAGTAGCCCATGACCCTTGTACGGACGACTTACCTGATCTATATAACCCATACAAATGGTTAATCACAAACCCATAAATCGATTTCTGACATAGATTAGCTAAACGAGAAGCTTCAACTTTGAGCAACTAAATTAACTTGATCTATTCTCAGACATGATTTTAACTTCCTACAATCAAAGTCAATAACAGAATGGATTAGGTACCTGCTAAGGCTAGAGACAGATAAGCCGCGATCTAAAGCTTCTTTACAGACATGTGATCCCACAAAGCCATTTCCACCCAGGACAAGCAACTGACAAGAACGAAAGGTAATTTCCAATCATTAACACCATTGCAATGTAATTACAGATAATTACTATGCAAGATCCCCCAAAACCAAATGAAACTCGTACCTTCTCAGTTGGAGGTGGAGGCACATGTACAGTCTCTGCTTCTTCCACATTAAAGGGCTCATCAATTTTGTTAGAGTCTGTCGAGAGATACCTCCCGCCACTGGAGGCAGAAACGAACCTAACGCAACATAATAATCCAGAAGCACAGAACAAGCAAGTTAAGTGACGTCGTTGGGAAACAATATAATCTACTAAAATCTCTATTGCAACGACGAAGCAACAATGAATTACACCCAATCACCTTAATTTTCAAAGAATCTAGATCATGACACCAACCCAGCTACGAGAAACTACCAAACCAGAATGCGCATTTACTCAACACCCTACAAGGCCTAGAAGACGATTATGTGGAATCGATTGAGGAGCTAATTACGGAAAAGGACGGGGAAGAGCCAATCACCGTGTCTGGGCAATCGACAATTTGTAACGGATCAAACGCGAGACGATCGTCCTCATTTTTGGATTCGGAGCAGGAGAGAAAAGCAATTCGACGCAAAGATGAGCAAAACGAATAATTTGTTTTCTCAAGAGAAAGGAGTCCGATGGCGTTGGAGACGGAGAAGTACGGCCAAATAACAGAGCATGATGTCGAAAACAGAGAACACGTGGCCTCTTAGAAAGCCTCCACGTAGACCCTGACCGAGGATCCAACTCTTGCTAAATCTGAAGTCCGAACGCATGGGAGGCTACGAGAGTCGCGCGTGGCACCAACGCGAGATCATACTAAATTGGGTTAAAACTATTTGGGCTTATATTCTAATGGGCCTCATGTGGTTGGTGGGTCTTACCGAAGAATAAATGTTCTTACATCAAATCTCATAGCATTTGATATCTTGCAGAATATGAGTAAAATGTTAAAAAAAAAATCCCAATTTGATGATGTAAGATTAAATCTTGTCCCCACGAAAGAGGCTTTTCCTTTTTATGAAGAGGCCACGCAAATTTGACACTTTTTTTTTATTATTCATTTGCTTCTCTTTAAAAGACTTTACATAAATAATACATGGAAGAATAAACATGATGATAATAATATCGATAGATGATTTATTTTTGTCAATTTACTTTAATGATTTTAATAATTCTTTAAATATTATGGAGTATTGGATTCGAATTCCAAACATGTGTCATAAATTTTAAAGATAACCATCATTATGCTTCCAACTCTATTTTAGAATTTATTAAAATAAGTTGAAACAAAAAAAAGGTAAATAAAAATTGTGATTTTAAAATGGATTTGTTAATGCATTGCATAATTTAGAAATTAAACTGTATGACCAAAAAAGATATTAAATAGTAATTATATAATCATCAATAGTAATATTATTCTTTCATTACCATGTTTT
The DNA here is from genome assembly GCA_039880935.1 of Streptanthus diversifolius. NCBI lineage: Eukaryota > Viridiplantae > Streptophyta > Magnoliopsida > Brassicales > Brassicaceae > Streptanthus > Streptanthus diversifolius. The sequence goes on along the minus strand of JAXGFM010000010.1, from coordinate 22,360,555 downwards.
GTATTTTTTGACCATTTTAATTCATTTATATAATAACTAGATGTGTTATGTGTACTGTCTACGGATGATCACATAAGATGCATACTAATTTCTCCACTACTGCCATACATGTAAAGCTGGTCTGAAATTGAATTTGAATGTTCACATACTAAACCTTGTGTTATAAAACAATTCCGAAATCAATATTTTTATTGGGTTTAGCTTTCGGTAAAGGCAGCATAGAAACTTACCAAAGAAAAAAAAAGGCTTCCATTATTTTTCTTGATATTTTGTTTTCTTAAATTGCATTGCTTTTCAAGTATTGTCTATAAATTAGACCGTTACACGGTACTCGGAGCTAATCCAATCCAAATCCGAGAAAGTGATTTAAGAAAGAAAAAGAAAAACAGACTCTTGCTGTTGATGATGATGGGAGATGTGATGGGAACATTTGATTCGAGCATGGCAAGTTTGTTCTTCCTCTGTGAAACTTTTCAACAGATCTTCCCTGATCACCTCAAGATCGCAATCAAAGAGTTCCTTTTGTCTACAATCCAACAATTCTCTTTTGTCCAAAGATTCTCCGACCGGATCATCAACTTCTTCTCTCCTTACGTTGTCATCAATTTCCCAGAGTACCGTTTTAATCACGCTTTCGCTGCCATCGACACTTACCCTGGGGCCAAAGCAATCGATAAAGCCCAGAAGCTTAAGGCAAGTCAGGTTTAAGAGAGCAAAGGTCTAGTCTTGACACGTGACGAGGCTAAAGTCAGAGACGTATTCGAAGGAGTTCATGTCTGGTGGGAGATTGTGAATGGAGACAGAACTCACAAGCTTATTGTCCATAGACGTGGATTGGAGATTGTAACCGGATTTTACACTAAGTATGTGGTGGAAGAAGGAAATCGATCGAGGCGAAGACCAAGAAGATGAAGCTATTCACGAATAACCCTAGTTTCAACTGGGATACTAGCAAGAAAAGCTTGTGGAGACGCATTGATTCTGAGCACTGGCGAGTTTCCAGACTTTGGCTATGGATCCTACGAAGAAAGAAGAAATTTTGAATGATCTTGAGGCATTCAGCAGTGGAAAAGAGTATTACAAGAAGATTGGGAAAGCTTGGAAAAGGGGTTACCTATTGTATGGACCACCCAGGTAAATCCACCATGATCGCGGCTATGGCGAATCATTTGAACTATAGTATATATGATCCCGAACTCACGGCTATTAAGAACAACTCAGATTTGAGGAAACTTCTTACCACAACATCAAGCAAGTCGATTTTGTGATCGAAGACATCGGTTGTTCTGTAGACCTAACGAGTAAGCGAAGGAAGAGAGATGGTAACTTGAGCATCAAGAAAGATGGTGAACAAGGCAAAGAAGATCAAAAGTCGAGCAGAGTCACACTCTCTGGGCTTTTGAATTTCATAGATGGTATATGATCGGCTTGTGGTCAAAAGAGGATAATCATTTTCACGATCATATGGAGAAATTAGACTCGGCTTTGATCAGGAGAGGAAGAATGGATATGCATATTGAGTTGTCTTATTGTAGTTTCGAGGCGTTCAAGGTTCTTGCCAAGAACTATTTGGATCTTGATTCTCATCCTCTGTTTGGTGAAATCGAGTCTTTGCTGAAGGATAGAAAGATCGCTCCAGCTGATGTTGCAGATAAAATGATGGCCAAGAATCATAAAATAGATGTCGACGGATCCCTCAAAGACTTGGTTCAGAGTTTGGAGGAAGTACAAGAGAGGTTCACGATGTCCGATTTATCTATCTATAAATCTTTTTTTATCTTTATGTAGTCTGATGGATTCTATTAATGTCTCCATTATGTTAGTACCTAAATTTAACCTGTTTGAATTTGATATATTTGCTCTAAGAATTTTCTGTTTGATACTTAAATATCTTTAGCAAGTGTAAGTTACAAATTACAAACACAAACCTAAATGAAAAGTCAAATCCAAATGTAGGATAAATATTATGTTCTTTTATAACTTTATACAATAACCAAATACAAATAGATGTGTGTATTGATATACACACACGATCATAAACTTATATATTTCATATTAAATACATATTTAATCCTAAATGCAAACACAATCAACGATCTGTAAATTTGTTTGCTGTCTTTGAGTGAAGAGGACGCTTCGAAAGACAACGTATATAGTTCCTAGAGATTAGAAGGGAACGCTATTTACCTTATCGGTCACTAAATTACTCTGGAAACTCAGAAGAAAGTGATTAGCGTTTACTTAATTTCACGGCCAGAGCTGGTCTCATCTGCTAAACCCGTAATGGTCACTGCATCAGTTGAGCTACTAGCAAGGACCGGTTTTTGATTCACTGAATTCTCTGGTTTACTCCCTAAACCATTAACGGTCATTTCCTCGGTTAAGCTGCTTGCAGGGACTGATTTTTGATTTGCTGCATTCTCTGGTTTATTCACTGTGCTGATGTTCTCTGAGTCGATCTGGACTTGCTTACTTTCATTGAATGAGATCTTGAGGTCTCCAACTGGCGGCATTAGATTGGCTTCATTGGATGACGAGGAGCTGACGTGGCTTGATGAAGCTGTCTCCAAGAAACGAACGACGACACATGTGATGTTGTCTGCACTTCCTCTCTTTATTGCTTCTCCCACAAGTTTCTTCGCTGACTCCTCTGGATCTTCAACTTCCTTAACCATTGCAACAGCTTCCTGCAAAATATGAAGATTATAACAACTATAAGAGGTGTAGGAAAAACGAAGACGTTAAAGACGCAAATTAACTTCACAGACCTCATTAGAGAAAACATCCCATAGCCCGTCACTTGCTAGGATCAGAAACTCAAGAGAATCGTCAATCTTTTCCTCCTGTATTCAATGAAAAAAAAAAGGGTTTGGGAAATTTTTCAGCTGAAGAACAAAAAGAGGCCACGAAGATCATATGCAATATGGTTCTGATTAAAGTGACGTAAAATACCCGGATTTCTGGATCAGCAACAACATATTGCTTCAGAAGCCGATCACCAAATGCACGAGAAACTGCAAGAACTCCTCCAACCCTCCAAGTTCCTATTCAGTTAATGAATGCAACACCAAACACACCAAAATTAGGACTATCTACTGAGAAAAGTATGAACCAACAATTGTTACATACCTGCCCACATCACAAATCCACCAGCATTCTCAATCCTTTCACGCTCATCACTTTGGTCAGGTTTATGGTCCCTTGACACAGCAATGGCTGTAAACACACAAAAATCATGTTACATCAAGGAACAGATTTATGAAAATAATTTCATCTGAATAATCTATCAGGATACTCTATGATATTAGATATTGGCTCCTTCAAATTACAATGAAATAAAGAAACAACCATAACTGAATTGCTATAAGAAAATTACCATTTCCACCTCTGCTGATAACAGCTCTTGAATCACCAACATTGGCAACAAGTAAACGATCACCAACAAGTATAGCTGTAGACGCAGTCGAACCAGCGTCTCTATTGTGGCTATTTTCTGACTTGAGAAGTTCAGAGTCTGTATGGTTATAGGCGTCAGCTGAAAAATTTAATGCAAATTCGAAGTAAATTATAGTGCACATTGATAACAAATTGAGTTTAAACAACTTTGTTCAGGTTTTTTTTCTGACAGTACTTATAGCTGATTTGGTGTCAGAGATAAACTTTGGATGAGTGATCAGATTACTGAAAAGATGACGCTTCACATACTCAGCTGCTCGGGCTCCACCATGGCCTGGCAAAACAATAAGTATACCAGAATTAAAGTATACAGTACTAGTTCTCTGGTCCCTAATGCCAAAACTAAGCTACCGAAACCAATCCTACGGTCATGCATGACTCACGACAGAAGATTCGCAAGCTAGGGCAAAACTGATGATTCTAGGTTTCTTGAGAGTAATGTTATAAGCTCTTGTTCAGAGAGGAGAGAAATACCATCAAAAACTCCAAATAGACCAACGATTTCTCCATCGATACCGTCGATCCTCGTCTCAAAAAAGTCTTCCATGGACGATCTCTTCCCAGCGGAGCTTGCATATCCATAGCTGAATTTTCCATTCTGGCTGAAAACGAATCATGTTAATGTACAAAGCACAAGATCGATCGAACATCCTTGATAATAATCAAATGAGCAAAACAGAATCAATGACGTGAGATCTGTAGATCGAATCGAACAAGGTGAAAAGCAAATAATCAAATCCAACATAGCTAATGGTTCACTTAATTTCATACGCACAACAAGGGAAAGAATAAAAAACAGGATTTCACATGAATCCTGAGACTAAATCAAACTGAGGTTAATTGACCTGAGACCTCCTCCGCTCGCTGGAGCTTCAACAGTCTGCGTCTGGTTGGAATACGACAACACCAAATCCAGATATCCCATATTTCTTCCAGAAATTTCAAACGTTACCCTTTCGAAATCAACAGATAAACTGCTCGCGGGATGTTCGTCTAACTTGAAAGCGTACGAACTGAAAACTCCATGAAAGAATCACGAGGAGAGAGAAGTGAGGGAAGGGGGAGGAGAAGAAGATGGAAGATTCATGGTTGATTCCCGTGTTTGAAAAAATAGAGAGAGAAACTAAAAAAAGGGAAAGATGAAACAGGTGATCGACGTTTCGAGTGGGGAGCATATTCCGGCGAGACTACCGCGAACGATGGTTTGGGTTGGTTTATGCTAATAATAGAAAGTAGAAAGATAGATAGACCACACAAGTCAAACCGCTAAACACGTGGCGCTCGTTTAAAGCAAGTGATGCTCAAAGTAGTATCATGTGGGTCCCCCACTGGTTTGGCATACCGCCTACGTGTTGTTTTGACTTTTAATCACCCGTGACATTGACCATTATTTGTGTCTTTCTTGGATTAGAGTGATTTAATTAAAATTTGCAATATTTAAAAATTGGGCCCATGGGCCATGGTATCTCAACTTAAGTGGAGTAAGGATAAGACTACTCCTACTGCCAAACAACAGTAAGATTGGATCAGTAATCAGTCGACGGTACTGTCATAGTTGTTGCTTTTCTCGTCTCCGGAGTGATCCAAACCCAACCGATCCGTTTGAGATCAAAAGGAGGTTTTATTTTCGTCTTCCATGGCGAAGGAGCAACACTTGCGGCCTTGGTTTCTGGATCTCGTACCGGCTTTGGTTGTTTTTCTCGCCGCAGCTCATGTCATCGCCTTGGTACTTTGTCGTGATCTCATCGTTTCTTTGATATAACTATTCTCCATGATATAAACTCTTAACCGTTGATTCACTTGTGGTTCGCAGGGATACTGGATTTACAGATTGGCAACTGATCGTCGGCCTCAGAGAGGGAAATTTCAGTGAGGAAACCGTCCAATAGGTTCGTACTCTGAACTACGGTGCACAGCAGTTTGAGAAACTGGTGGATTTTTGTTCCGATCTACTATTTGCGATAACGGGGTTTTTGTGATCATTGATTTTTTCGCTTATGTGGATTTCAGAAATGTTTGCTATAGTTTCCTCCTAATTAGAACAAAGGTAGTTCTTTCCAACGATCTTGAAGATGTCGTTAGGTGGATCATATATGTTAACTAGTTCGTTTTCACGGATGTTGTAGCTCTACCGACTTTTATCCATTGTTTTTTTTTTGGTTCTAAAATAGATTTTGTAATAGTTCCAATCATTATCTCATTACACCATGATACTTTGCAGTAAATTTGAAACGCATTCTCTGTGCGTGGTCGAATTTTGAGTTCTTTAGCTCCACGCTCGTGTTCTTTGTTATTGAGAGAGTAGAAAGATGCTCTTGAGTATCATTCAGCGTTAAAGACTAATGAAGTACTGTGTTAAGTCTTCATTAAGAAGATAGAAAGAGATATCATGCTACATGATCAGCTTAACTAACTCTGTTTGTGTGTGTTAACATATTGTATCAAGATTAGTATTGAACAATAAACAGAATCAAGAGAATCTTTAGTATTGGGTTGTTTGGGAGCCTTAGGGCTTGGGGGAGTAGAAGATGCTTTTAAATCCATTCTTAGGCTTCGCTTTGTTCGTTGTGTTGTTGAAATTCTTAGTTTGCTCTTGCTGAAAAAGTAAAGCAGAAATCAGTTTTTGTTCTTATCATCCTGCTTCCTTCATCTATGTTTCTTTTCGAGTCTCTTACTATCCTTACAAACAGATCATTAAAATAGGTGGCTTCATATGGCAGGAATACTTGAGTGGTGTTTCACACATTGTCTAAGGGTAAGACCAAACTTCAATGTTTATCCTTTTGTTTCAATCAAGACAGAAATGTAGTCTCTACTGCAGAGAGCGATAGATTTGACTAGAAGATGTAACCAAGAGTGGAAGAGATAAACCATTTTATTTAGCTGGGAGTGATATTGAGTAGTCAGCTTTTAAAACAAAGATCACAATGTGGAATATCATAGGTTGAAACTTTGGTTTTGATTAGAAATTGGGATAAATAAAAATATATATATATATATCTTTTTCCTGTCTATAGTTTTTCTCATTTCATATTTCTTTAACAAGTTCATTAATTTACGCCTTTGTCCTTATTTCTGGACTTGTAAAATGCAATTTTTTATTTCACTTTAAAGGATTGAATTTCTTGGCATATATTTATCTGTTGAGTAGTTAATTTGATAGTTGTAAAAACTGGATCTCCAAGAATATTTGATTATCTTTTCATAACTTTCCTGCGTTTACATGCTCAAATGTCGGTGGAGATGCCGACTTGCTGTTCTCCCCATTTTACGTATTCCAATTGCTTTTTACAGTTGCCAGAAATATTTTATCTTTTTAACGCTTTATTTACGCGGAACCTTGTTGGTACCTTTGGAGGCAACTTTTGTGATGAAAGGCAACCAAAAGTAAAGATAGCAAGCGAATATTATATATGCAGATGATTACTAGTAATTTTTTTTTTTTTTATTGATTACCAGCTACAAATGCGATCTCCACGCCAACTAATTAGCTTTTATTTTTCTCTATTTTTTGTCTTATAATATATATTTAATGATAATAATTCGACAAAAAGTTGTTCGTGCCTGCTGCCGAGTGCAATAATTATTGATTTGTTGGTATAACACATGGTCTTACCATTAATTCCATTTGTATGCAATTATTTACCAATTAAAAACAAGAAAACATGAAGAAATAAATATTTATTTGCCGATAAACCACGGCGAGTAATTTATAAGGAATTAAAAACAACAAAGTAAATATATCATATGATTGTCATTAATTGAGAAAAAACACATGAAATACAGAGAAGCCAAGGACATTTTTGGAATTTTCTTATAAAAATCCAAAGCCATTTCCTTCCCTTTTATTTGGCACACCGCACAAGTCACCTTAGAAGAGAGAGAGAGAGAGAGAGAGAGAGAGGCCAACGACCACAGATACACACCATGAGCCCTTCCAAGCAGCGACATCGCAGCTCCACCGGCGATAACAAGTCAAAATCGGTCAGATCCGGTTCGTCCTTCGTCGTACCGGAATGGATTGCCGAAGCAACCAACGGTGGATCCCTCCGCCGCGTAGATCCCGACACTGGTACCGACGGCTGGGCTTCCCCTCCCGGCGACGTGTTCTCTCTCCGCTCCGATTCTTATTTGATAAAAAAACAGAAATCTCCCGCCGGAAATTACCTCCTCTCTCCCGCTGGCATGGACTGGCTCAAATCAAATACAAAACTCGACAACGTGCTCGCTCGTCCCGATAACCGCGTGGCTCACGCGCTTAGAAAAGCTCAATCTCGCGGCCAATCTCTGAAGAGCTTCATCTTTGCCGTGAATCTCCAGGTTCCAGGTAAGGACCACCACAGTGCCGTGTTCTACTTCGCGACGGAGGAACCGATCCCCTCCGGGTCGCTTCTCCACCGGTTCATCAACGGCAACGACTCTTTCCGGAACCAGAGATTCAAAATCGTGAATCGGATCGTTAAAGGTCCATGGGTAGTGAAAGCAGCGGTTGGTAACTATAGCGCGTGCCTTCTGGGTAAGGCTTTGATTTGCAATTACCACAGAGGTCCGAACTACTTTGAGATAGATGTCGACATAAGCAGCTCGGCGATCGCAACGGCGATTCTGCGGCTGGCTTTAGGGTACGTGACGAGCGTGACGATCGATATGGGGTTCTTGGCGGAGGCGCAGACTGAGGAAGAGCTGCCGGAGAGACTAATCGGAGCTGTTAGGGTTTGTCAAATGGAGATGTCGTCGGCATTTGTGGTCGACGCGCCACCGCCGCAGCAACCGCCATCGCAACCGTGCAGAACGCTGAGTTCGGCGAAAGTTAACCACGACGAGGACGAGGACTGAGATTAAATCATCAAACCAGGTCAATGGTTATTGAATACATTTCTCGATTCTCTCTCTCTCTCTCTCTCAAAGAATGAAACAATTTTCATTAATCTCAGTCAAATCAATATCACTTAATTATTTTTTTAAAATGAATTTTGTAAATATTATTTTTTCGTCGATAGGTTTTGTTTCATAATGCATTAATGGAATTAAATTGAAATTCGGCGGATATTTTTGTTGGAACTGTTCGTCTTGATAAACCAGAAATGTTGAAAACTCTCAAAAACGTAAAATTGAATTTACGATTTTATCTTTTCTCTGTAGACCGAAAGAAAAAGAAAAAAGAATGAGCGTAGCAATTGAACAAATTCTGTATTGCTTCCTCCTTGTTTTTTAGTAAAATTCAGATGACAAAAACATAAAAAATAAAGCTTTAGCAATTGGACTTGGAGATGAAGCAAATGTTGAAGCATACTTCACTTTACTCTAAAGCTTAATTCAAGTCGGGATGAAGATATACGAATATGTCCCATAGTCATATAAAATGTATAGTTACATTTATATAAATTGCGTTAGCTTATCAAATAATATAGATTGAATATGAATATGCGGGGTCAAAACTTGTGTACTGTGGATACTTAATATGATATGTATTAAGATGATAACTAGATTTGAACCGGCCCTTTCAAATAGTATTTTTAATATTTTATAATTAAAGTAGACTAATTCATCATTTTAATCTGTTTTACAGTGATTTAAATTTATTTTTATAATATAAATAAATTAGTCCGTACTATTAATCTGTCTCTGATTTAATTATTTTGAATGTTTAATGAAACAAGCCATAAAAGACCACAATTGTAAAAACACCAACTTAAACATGTTCTATATAATTGAATAATATGAATATTGAGTAAATTTTACATTTTTATCTTTTATCGAATTCAAAATTATTTTACACCTATTTTCAAAGTTTTTTTCACAAAATTATTTTAATATTATAAATCACAAATTTTTTTTAAAAAAAAAAAAAAGATTTTTTATTGTATTGACTAGTGAAAGCTCTTTTCAAAACTAGTATATATATGTAAAATTTAACAGTAACAGTTTTTTAAATATGTATATATCTATATGTTTTTATTACTATTAGAATCGTACAGCACTTATTCCCCCATGTTTCCATTCGTAATGTAATGGATACTCATGCGGTCATGCTATAAATTTTGACCGATAGAAAAAAAAAAAAAACTTAAAAGTAGAAACTCAAAATTAGCATATAAAAAGGAAAATTGCAAATGAGAATAATAAAAACGTTGAAATGGGGAACTTTTAAGACGACAAGCAGATGAAGCTCCCAGATATTTACAAGGTCCAGTTCCTTTTCATTTACCAAAAGACCTCTTCCACGAAATCAAATCAGCCTGCACCGACGAAAAAGCTCCACAAAGGAAGATGCTGCCCCTTGCTACGCGCATGGCTCTACTCAACTACTGCTCTGAGCCGGAAGAAGACATGCCTTTGCTTATGTTTTCAAAATACTTCGGCAGATGTTATTATGTGATTGTGGCTCTAGACTCCAACTTTTCAAGTTTGGTGTACTAAAGGTGTTATAACTAATATTCCACTAAAATGTTAGTGTCATTCTGTGTTTTATCTATATTCCAAGTCTCCGAGTCTTTTAAGTCTTGCCATCCTAAAGGGCTTGTAATGTTCCACCCACTAAATTATTGACTGAGCACTGAACTAAGTCAATTGCAATTCACTATTAAGTCAATGCCCAACTAAATATGTTTTATTTATTAGAATTGTCATAATAAAGTATTTATATGGTGAAAACAACATTTTTAATCCGATTAGGTTTGACTGAGTTGAAATATTATCGAACAGTTTATCAATTTTAATTTGAATTTGCACACACGTCGCAGAATGTTGTTCATCATCAAACTTCATTCTGTATTGGAATAACAAATGTACAAATTAACAGTTTGGGCTTCTCCAATAAAAGATTTAATAGTTGTTGTATCAATTGTATCATCCACACAAACTTATTTCTGTACAATTTACTTCACAGAGGCCCATCTATAAATTATATTTACTCCTTTTTAGTTTAACTACACCCATTTGGAGCAAACCCGACCCGCCTGGCCGCACCGTCGTACACAACTTCTAGCGTTTGCTGCTGAACGTTCCCAAAGATGGCTACGTTATTGTCATCGCTATTCCCTGCAAACGCCAAACAAACCTGCGACATCTTAAACGCGTATAATATCCCTTTCGATCCAAGTTCCACGACGGCGCCACCGCTGAAAGAGAACGCCACTTTCGGGATCGTCACCGTCTTAAACCCGCTGAAATCGAAGCACGTGTCCAAGATCGAGACGGCCGACGTACTCGGATACTGTGTCATCTTCGCCTTAAACGCGCTTCGCAGTGCCGCGTAGGCTTTCGGCGGGAGACGAGAAATGACGGTTCCGGAGTCGATCAGAGCTCCCGGAGTAGAGAATACAGTTGAAGGAATCGCCAATTTCTGACCGCCGACGGTGATTCCCACGATATCGAGACCATAGAAGGATGTGCCATCTGTGATTGTGGAAATCGGAGTGAATTTAACGGAGCTGGAGATTCCGGCGGATCCGAAGGTGAGATGTCCGGTGTAGCTAGCTGAGGAAGGGAGGCAGTAGGAGAAGATCCTATTGTAGGTCGTCGCCGTCTGCGACGGGAAAGAGAGCTTGTCACGGCCAAGGCCGAGAAGTCCGGCTACACCAGTGAAGAGTCCTTGGTTGTTCTCGCCGCAGCCGAAATAAATGCCGTCAAATACGTTGGAGCTTGTTAGGGTAAATTTCTCCTTGGCGAGAAATCCAACAGAGAACGATTGATCGCCGTATTGAATACCGTAGACGCAAGTCGAAGCCGAGCAGCTTCCAGCGTTACCTAATCGGCGGGAAAAATCGGTTAACATAACCGGATCAGAAATCGGGAAACCAGCTACAAAAACTGAGAAAAAAAAAACCGAAAATCGAACCTGTAGCAGAAGAGAGAGAACTACATGCCGCCGAAGAGCAGGAGACGTTGTAGTATGAGGAAGACGAAGACGGGTTAAAAATGGGTTCCTTTTGGGAATAGCAAGTTTGAACACATGGCTCGCACTGAATCCACGTCAGATCGCTGCCTGTGTCGAAGATCAGAGACTGATCGTGCTTCGGTGTTCCGATTCCGACCGTCACGACGTAGTTTCCTGATCCGAAGGTGCTCCCGTCTTTAGCTGGTAGATCCGTTGACTCGCTTTGCCTGACTTTGTCTGTTGTCAGCTTCTTCGACAGTTTCGAGTGGATTGAGTTTACGCGCGCCTGGTCGAGTCTGAGGATCTCTGCATGGTCTGGACTCGTGGCTTTGCCACTTGTTAAACGCGAGCACGTGCCGTGCCTGTGCGTCACGTGCAGTGAGGACTTTGTATTAGACGCTGAGTGGATAAGTTCACGTTAGAAACAGCAAAAGTTCCCCACAGATTCTCCAGAAAAAAAAAATTAAAAAAATTCGCTGATGTATTATTCATATATTATTATCCAACAAAACAAAATAGAAAAATTGTATTGAAATTTCCAACTATTGGAGTCGAACAGAATCGTATTTATATTATTAACCCACTTAACTAGCTAGCAAAAAAATTGATTACAGCTATATATGTTTGTTAATTTTCCTGTTGTCAAGCATAAGTTAGACATCTAACTATCTTTTTCTATAATCATGTGATGATGAACATTAATTCCTTAATGGCAGAAATTTGGCCTTTATCGTAACCTAATTGGTGAAAACAACTAAAATATACCCTCATATGATCTTTACATAATAAGGACACCAATAATGTAAATATATAAAAGGACATATTCATGTATATAGTTAAACACATAATGAAATCATCAGAATTATATTGGCTTTACCTCTGGTAGAAAGAACGCAAGGTGATGATGATGAAGGGAAGAGAGAGCTGAGTTGGATAATATGAGAATCAATCTCTCCACTCTCTCTATTTTGAACTCCATCAGTACAATCCCAATTGAGACATACACAAATGATTATTAAGATATTCAATAAATTCATATTAAAGCTCATTGTATTCTCTTCTTTCTCCCTCGCAACAATTAAAAAAAAAAAAAGTGTCACTCAATGGTTGCTCCTTTATAAGCAATCTCTTTGCTCAAGAAAGTCTATAATGGAGGTTGTTAAACTTTAAAAGCAAATATAACATAAGTTAGGGGACTCCCATCTTTCATTAACCAATTAGATAGCGAAACATCATCTGGCAAAAGGAGTATTATTGTTATTCTTGTGTTTTGTCATTCACACACATTAGCACAATGAAAGAGGATAATATTCCATTACACGTTTCATTGAGTAGTAAACCTAGTAGGTACCAAAATTATGCATGGATGTGTGTGGTGCTCATAAATTAATTTTGTGACATAAATTAAAATTCCAATTATTCAAGTGTCCAACGATAAACACATGTATATTATTACTCCTTTAATTATTTTATTTCCATCATGGTATATTGGCCAAACAATGGCAGAGTCGATTGATGAGTCTCCTATTACTAGGGATACTAACAAACCTCAATATATTTAGAGTAATGAAGTATCCAACAAAATGAAAGTAATGTCTGATTTCACCATCATATCACTTGATTCAAGCTTACTTATGCGTATACATGTAACTAACAAATCATATGTTTGTATTGATTGAGAACACAGGTGTTGCTTCACGAAATCAATCTCAACAATTCATTTTATATCATATTCAATAAGCATTTGGTAGATTATCTATTCTTCAGTTACATGCAATTTATCGTAAAAAAAAAAAATTGTGAAGTTAGACGACATTTAAAAAGTGATTTTGTATGAGTTTTCTTATTCGTGATTATACTGTTGGAGAAAAAAATGGTTTACAACACATTGTTTCTTATAGCTATTGGAATGAATAAATTAATGCGTGTAAATACTCATATTTCCGACTTGGACCATATATTATAACATTAATAAATCCCGGCGACAAAAAAAAAAAAAATGTTTTGAAGATAGAAAGAAGCTGAATATAATGATTGATTTGTCATTGTAACCAAAAACATTCATGTATGATTGAGATGATAAGTCCACAAGAACCTCAATTAATTGCTTGCATGGGTGGTCCTGGTTACATTTTCCTGAAAATAATCATAATTCGATATATATATAATGGAATACAAGTGGGAACAAAAGATAAAGATTCTTTTGGAAGAATCTTAATGTAGTGGAAGTGGGAGAAAGCTGGAATCTGCACCCTTAATAATTTTCTAGAGACATGGAAAGTGACTAATCGCCTAATCATGTGGGTTTTGGAAACTCGACAGTCGTCCTAGTTTACCGTTCGGAGAATATAGTTTCACTTGCTAACTCTCCCATCATTTTGTATTAGAAAGTCAATTTATAAAACTAGTGTCACAAACTTTTTTTTATATATATATAAATATATTCAAATGGATGGTAAGAATTATTTCATTAGAGTTCATCATTCCAACGTAGGAAATGTTTTTAAAAAATATATATATTCCAGCGTAGATTACGAATATAGCCGTTTATCAAATTGATATATGCTCGTATAAGACAGAGAAAAAAGGGTAAGAAAAATTACTGTTTTTTCACCAAAAACGTGATCGATATTATAAAAAACTCTTAATATGATTATTTGACGTTTCAGTAATGTATGTCGTTGGTTCCAAATATGAAACCTCTGCATTATTGAAGGAGTAATTTCGATTTTATTATATCGTATCAATACAAGGTGGATGACTGATATATTATTCATTTACTCTAGAGCACTAAATGTCAATTCTAACATGTGTTATCACGAGCACGACCCTTTTTTTTAAAAAAAAACATGTGTTATTATCAAGATAATGCTAATGTAAAAATAAATATATTTAATATAGTGATCATCTCTGAAATTCAAAATATAAGTCTAGGGTTTAAACCTCGTATACCTCAATATTAAGAGAGACATTAAAAACACTAGACTATGTTAACAAAAAATAATACATATAAATTCGTTTTAAAATATTAGTAAGAATTTATGTTGTACAATAGTGATTATCTCTAAAATTTATCATTTATATTTAAAAATGTGGAAAAGTGTATTACATATAGTAAGTTATTAACAATATTTAGATCAAAATATTGATTATTATAAATTTGTAGTTGTTTTCTGTGGTGGTTATCAACTTTTCTCTGTCTGTATATATATATGAACTGAGAAAGGTATACGAGAATATTGTGGTACAGTTGAAAGAAAGAAATGGACATTTAAAAAAGAAATATTATGGTTTGTAATTGAATATCAATTATTGAGTTTGTAGTCATAAATTAAAAAGCTGATAAAGTATCGTGGGAACTTCTTAGTTGGCACTTGTCACATTACATTCCACCATGAATTATGTTTGTTTTTTTTTTTTTTGACCCATTATGAATTATGTTATCATACGACATATGAGTTTTCCACTAAGGTTATGATTCAAGTGTGAAATTAAATAAGACTTCCACTAATAATTTATAGTGGGGAGATGTAAAAGGAGTTTCTTATCTGAATCAATTGCTTTTAGGTAAAAGAAAAATTTAAAGTTAATATATATGTAAAGTAAAGGATGGTCTATTGTATAGTTAGTATTGCGTGCGCATATTGGTGTAATCGGCGTTGGGCAGAGCTGCTTAAACGCGGCGTTTTAATCGGTCTAACTAATTCATTCACAAAAATTTGGAGAAAACAATATTTATTACCCAACGTGGTGTGTTATGGATCACGATCTTAAGCTTTAGTGTTTTTTTTATTTAACCAATACTAATAGAAAGAATGGTAAATAATCAATAATGGTAGACCTAGAACGGTGTATTGGAAACACCAGCGTGCTCAGCCGATCATTTAGAAATGCAAAGTATCAACACAAATCCAGATTTGAGTTTCAGTTGCCACTACAATCAACACAGTGCATTGCGTTAGCAAGCTCCAAAAATATGTTACTGGATTCAAACATCCTATATTTCTATTTATAAAATTAATATAAATGTTTTTATTTATTTATTTAACTTGCAAGAGAATTAACTCTGCTTTATTGGAAACATTGTGTATCGAACCAGAGGTGGGAGATACACTCAGGACGAGCTTTACAAACTTTGAGCGGGTTCGATTTGGTAGAAATATAAATGTTCAAAATAAAAATCCTGGAATTATTTTTGACGTTCTATTATAAATAAATGGCATGAAATATAATTATACATTTTTCTATGTTAATATAACTTTTGTAGTCTTTATGTTTTTGTTTTGGATAAAAACTTAAAAATGTTAGGGTTTTTTTTTTTTAGTGATTTTTATATTCTCAATAACATGCGGGATTCGAACATAAACCTGTATAATCAATAAAAATGTAGTTAGGGTATATTGGACGTTTATATGTTGATGATTTTTGGAGTACACTACACCGATTAAACCGAACCTGTACCGGTTGCGAAGCCCAAAAACTGTATGGATTGGTAAAAGGCCCATTGAACAATTTGCAGCGGAAAAGCCTAATAATTGAAAAAGGGAATCTGAGATCCGTAAAATAGCTGGATCCGGGTTAAAAAGGATCCGAACCAGGCTTGAAGAAACGGGTTTGGACTGCGGGTCCGAGTAAAGGATTTTATTTTTAGCTTTCCTTCTCTATTTCAAAAAAATAAAAACAAAAAAAAAAACTATCAGAAGGAAATATCTAAAGTGTATGAAGATAAATCCGATCTAGGTCTCTTCTTCCCCGATATCTTTCTGTCTCGTCGGTCGAAGAACTAAGGTAATGGACAAAGGTAAAGCAGTGATGGGTACTGGTCGGAGATGGGCCGTCGATTTCTCCGATCAATCTACTGTTCCATCTTCCCGCGACATCCTCGATCCCCCTGGCTTCTCTCGTGCTTCTCCGGAACAGGTTCTTCTCTTCTCCTCGTTTCGGTATTGAATTTGATTAGATTATCTGTTGTTTTCGATTTGATTCGAAGTTTCAATCTGGAGTGCTACCGGGAATTGAGTTGTATTGCTACTGGGAAATTTACCAGAAATTTATGATGATTTCGTTTTCAGGATGACTCAGCAACGAGCCGCCAAAAGAAGGACGCTGAAGCTAATTGGAAACTTCAGGTATTTATGTCAAATCTGAAAGTCGTATCTTAAATCGTACGGAATCGATCTTGGTCTTGCTATGTAGATTTTAAAAGCCATTGACTTGCACGGATTTGAAGTGTTGTAGAACTTACATAAGACCATCGTTAACAAAGTTTTGTTTCCTTGATGAATGAGCAGAAAGCATGGGAAGTAGCGCAATCTCCATTTAAGAATTTGATGATGATGGGTTTCATGATGTGGATGGCTGGAAACACAGTTCATCTCTTTAGCATTGGTATCACATTCTCTGCTCTTTGGCAGCCTATCAGCGCCCTCCAGAGTGTTGGAAAGAGTAAGGAGCCTTCACTACATTTTTTATTCATCTTCGCTCCTAATATGCAATTAGACATCCAATGGTCACATTAGTTAGCTTGTTGATATGTTGAACTTGCAGTGTTATCCGAAGGGCTTAGATCGACTTACTTGATTTACATAATTCTTTTTCCCTTACTTTGGATACGTTTTAGCAAATGTCTATCATTATCATCATCATCTTGATTATCATGTGCAAAAACATCATTGAAACAAAAGAGAATAAGTTTTTTTTTTTAGCCCACTTACTCAAAACGGTGAAAAAGCAGACAAACATACTTGAAATGGTTAGTAGAATTAGGGTGGAAATTACAACACAATCCTATATGTGGAATAGCATCTGCTTCTGAATAAGAGACAAATAGGACGACTAAGAGAGGAAATAACTACTTCTTCAGGGTTTTGGCAAGGCAATTTATCATCAAGGATTTAAAATATTTAATTGGTAGGGTAAAATTATCTTGCTGTTGTACAAGTTTGATCAGTTGAGTAGTAATTTGGTTTGTGAGTTCAAGTGCAGTATTATTCATCCTTACATTTACCTTTACCTTTGTCTGCAGTTTTTGAGCCATTCAAGGATAACAAAGTGGAACTACTTATGCCGAAATTAGTGTTTCTTGCCCTAAACCTTGGAGGGTTAGCTTTAGGTATCTGGAAGGTGAGGAAATTTTCTCGTTCCTCATTGCTGCTTCTTTCCCTTTTCCTCAAGGGAACACTGTATAAAGTATTATTTCTCATATAAACGGTGTTCACTTTCTCAGCTCAACACCTTGGGGCTTCTTCCAACACATGCATCAGATTGGGTTTCATCCCTACCCCCTCCTCAGGTTGGTTGATTTGTATCCAAAGCAAAAGCCTGTGTTCATGTGTGTTCTGCACCATCCATAAAGCAAGAAGCTGGCATTTTGACTCATCATCTCTAACCTAAACGTCTTGTTTTCTCCTCTCTTTTTCTTTTCCAGGAGGTTGAACACTCTGGCGGAGGATTTGTTTTCCACTGATGAGCATGTGTCTCTTTGTATTTTGAATAACCCGCTAAAAATGCAAGAAGACGAAGCCATTTTAAAGATATTTAAGTGATTAGTTCAATCCTGTCATGAGGAGGAAGATTCATGTGGACCTTCTCATCTTGTGATCTTCTCGTAGCATTTGCAAAACTCATAAATTATAGCTTTTTCACTTTTGAGTATGATGTTCATTATTCATCATAACTATGAAATGTATTATTGAAACTAAAGGGACCTATTTTCCCAGCTTTTTGTTTCTTATCTTTTTAGACAGGAATAGATAATGTTCCAGACTAAAGTTTTACTCTTGTATTGCTGTTACCCATGATTCTGAAATAACCAATCAAAGAAAGCCTGATATTATTTTAGAGACCTTCTACGCAATTCAGAAGGTCATGAGGTGGACTTGTAGGCGCTATGGAAATTAGGTCAAGTTTGGGGAAGCACAAGACGTGGAACAAAGTGCAGTCTTTAGAATCATGTAAGTCGGTCTATTCAAAATACTCTCGACGACAAAAATGTTATACTTTAATGATTATAAAAGATTGCGAGAAATAAAAAGATTTACAGGAAAACCCAAAAAAAGAAAAGGGAAACAAAAAAAAAGGGAGAAATATATATTTTTTTCATTATTTTTCTTTCTATCTTCTTCCGTTCTTCTAGTGATTCATAAACGAACAGATGAATCTAACGCTAACTTGATCCAAAATTTTCTATCTTGATTTGTTTACACATCACAAGAGATTTTGATTCTTTGATCTCAAATACTCATACCTTGTTACTGTTTTTTTTTCTGAGATTTCTTTTTTTTTTAAAATCGGATTCCATTTGTAAAAAAATTATTTTCGATAGAATCTGAGTTTGTTTTCATGTCCGCGAGGATTTCATTCCTGAAAAATCCCGATCCCTGCAAACACTTATCTGATTATAAGCTTAGATATGGTACTGATGGTTACAAATCCTTCCAGAACTTGTTCAGATGCTTCAACGATGGAAGAATTAAGATCAAACTGCAAGAAATCGGAATACCCAGGTGCAGTTATTGCTCGGTTTATCACAGGAGACTGTATATCTGTTTGATCTGTCGTTCGATATCTTGTTCAAACCACATCCTTTCGCATACCCAATCTAATAAAGGACATGATATCGCCATTGATATCGAAAGATCTGAGCTTTATTGCTGCTCTTGCATCGATCAAGTGTACGATCCTGAGTTCGACGAGGCTGTCGTGTCTAAGCAGCTTATTGGCCTGGGTGTTAAATCCGGTGCCGAGGTTGTTGCTGTTAGATCGAACAAGAAGAGGAGATTGGACTCGCAGTTGATTATAGGATCGCAGCTTTTGGTATCACCTAGAGATCGAAGGGAAAAATGGTCGTTTCCTCTGGGATTAAGAGGTTTGAACAATCTGGGAAGCACTTGTTTCATGAATGCTGTGTTGCAAGCACTTGTTCATGCTCCTCCTTTGAGGAACTTTTGGTTGAGTGGTCAGCATAATCGTGATCTTTGTCCGAGGAGATCAATGGGTTTGTTGTGTTTGCCATGTGACCTTGTTGTTATCTTCTCTGCAATGTTTTCCGGTGATCGGACTCCTTATAGCCCAGCTCATTTGCTTTACAGGTTCGATTTTCTTGAATTCTTCATATGTCGATACAAAGATTTTTTAGAATTTCGAAGTTGCATTGTTATCTATGTTTATTTGAGCTTGTTGAACATGAATTTATATCTTTATAGACATTACGTGATGCTGATTTGATCTTTGTTTTTGGGGCTGAAGTTGGTGGCAGCACTCAACCAATCTAGCTACATATGAGCAGCAGGATTCTCACGAGTTCTTTATTTCGCTATTGGATTGTATCCATGAGAACGAGGGGAAGTCGAAGTGTCTGTATAAAGGTAATCTATTTTGGAACAAGAGATCGTTGTGTGTTGTACAATTCTTCATGAAACTTTCAAGATGGAATTTGATTTGGTGTTTTTCCCTTTCAATACCGATAAGTTTGTTTGTTTGATTGGCGTGCAGATCATGAAGAGTGTCAGTGTATTACTCACAGAGCATTCTCTGGCCTTTTAAGATCGGATGTCACCTGCACAACGTGTGGATCCACGTCAACGACTTACGATCCATTTATCGACATTTCACTTACTTTAGATTCAGGGAAAGGATTCTCTCCCGCAGATTGCAGAAAGAACAGAAACAGTGGTGAACCAAGCGTGAACACACCCATGCCAACTCTCTCTGGTTGCTTAGATTTCTTCACTCGGTCAGAGAAACTCGGTCCGGACCAGAAACTAAACTGCCAAAGCTGTGGAGAAAAGAGAGAATCTTCCAAACAAATGTCCATAAGAAGACTTCCTCCGCTTCTCTGCTTGCACGTAAAGCGTTTCGAGCATTCTCTTACCCGTAAAACCTCTAGAAAAATAGATAGCTACTTACAGTATCCGTTCCGCCTAAACATGTCTCCTTACCTCTCTTCCTTCATCATCGGAAAGCGGTTTGGGAACAGAATGTTTGCCTTCGACGGAGAATGCGAGTATGACGGTTCATCATCATCGTCGTCATCAGCGGAATTTGAGATTTTTGCAGTTGTAACTCACTCGGGGATGTTGGCGTCGGGTCACTATGTGACTTACCTGAGGCTTAAAGGGTTGTGGTATAGATGTGATGACGCATGGATCAATGAGGTTGAAGAAGAAGTGGTGAGAGGGTGCGAGTGCTACATGTTATTCTATGCACAAGAGAGAGTGATTCAAAAGGCTTACAAGGAGTTGAGTTATCAAGTTATCTCCATGGCTGATGCATTTCCCTTTGCTGATTGCTGACTTTTTACTTGGCCACAGATTTTGAAGCATTTTACCTTAATACTTTTTGATTGATTGAAGGTTTATGCAAAATATTTTGAAGCCAAGTTTTAATGATGAAATTTCTTTTTTTTTTCACAAAATTAGTGTTCAAGATTATCCACATTCACATCTTCTGTCTCCATTTTGTTGTTGTTTAGAATGATGTCAGTCTCTTACGTCAGCATTAACCAGAAATCACACGCCCAAAAAGTGCTCTACACTTGCATTACTTATTGAGTGATTGAAGAAACAAAGAATTAATCATCATCTTCTTATGCTTAGCAATTGGTTCTCACATGAACTTCTGCAGAAAAGCCAGAAATATCTGAAACTGGGACAGTAATACACAAATATTGTGTTCTTAGATATTTTTCAGAATTAAGAAAGAAACAAAAGAAGTTTAAAAAATATTGTTACATTAGGAAAATATCATATAACGGGTGTTGATGTTTTTTAGTGGCCTCTCTTAAGTTATTATATGTTCTTCAAATGATGTTCTTCTTCCTCATCTGCCTCCATTGGCAAGTCTCTTGAGATGGTTGAATGCCTTCTGCTTAATCCACTGCCTATCATAAGGCAGATACGCATTCATCGAGTGTTCATAGCTGCAATACGAAAGGGTCACACAAAAATCACCAGTGAATTTGTTATAATCATTGTAACATGTGACAATACACTTATGAAAAAACGAACTTTTAGTATCAACTAAAGGATCAAAGCATGTAAGTTTTGTTACACAACATGGGACTCCTAAAGATATCTCTGTACACATTACTTGCAAGAGATCAAGCTATTCGATTCAAGAAGAGTTTCAACTCTTCAGCAACCTTCACAGTGATAACGAATAACTAACTTACTACAAAATATAAGCAGTGAACAAGTGATTCGAATTTGACAGTGTTCTGGTATTGCATAGCATTT
Source organism: Streptanthus diversifolius (assembly GCA_039880935.1). Lineage (NCBI taxonomy): Eukaryota > Viridiplantae > Streptophyta > Magnoliopsida > Brassicales > Brassicaceae > Streptanthus > Streptanthus diversifolius. The sequence continues at coordinate 22,338,985 of JAXGFM010000010.1, read as the reverse complement.
TGGAAAGGTTAGAGACATAGGAAACTCAGCAAACTGATGGGCGAGAAAACGACATAAGAATCCAAGAGAGAGGAAGCGACTAGACTTACACCAAAGCGCTCATGTCAGCAAGACCATCGATAAAACTGTAAAGATCAGCAATGTCATAACTAAGATTTCTGAGAGATGGGCTAATTTCCTTCAACTTCCTTTCGTATATACCGCAAATACCTGTTCAGAACCAGACATCTCGGCAGTATGAGGAAAGCATTCAGAAATTTACAAGTAAAACAAGTTCGTTGCCATAAAACCAGAAAAGCTGTTCGAATTCGTTTACAAAACTCGAAGTAAGAGACCAACATAAACGAACAAAAAAAGTTTCTTCTTCATGCTAATTTCCCCACATTATTAGCTAAAAAATTAAAAATATCGGAGACAAGTAACACAATTTGACATCCCTAACCGGAATACTATCCAAACGCAATGCCATCACCAGTATGGTTACCAAGCACACACATCACTCATTATATCCATCAGCTCATAACACCATTGCCTCCTTATCAGACCATTCTAGCAACTCACAGAAACAGCAAACAAAACTATACAAACTATCCAGCTTGTTATACCATAAAGATACAACCTTAGCATAATCATAACCAAAGTCAACAATAAATAACTATAGCTATAAACTAGTCTACAAAATGGTAATTCGAATTAGTAGTTTACCATCCATAGCTTGGCCTATAGAATCATAGTCCATAAACGTCCTGCTAGCTCTGCTGGGAGAGTTTTGCAACAAGATGATGGTGTGCCTACTGTTAAGATTATTAGCCTACGCAACAAAGAGAAAAGCTGAGCATAAGAACTGAGAGAATCAAAACAAGTCTTCCCTATTTTTCCACTTAAAATAACGAGAAATCATCATTCACTGAGTAGTGACTGCTTGATGACAAAAAAAATCGAAAACCTAGTTTCTCTGAAAAACAAAATCGAAAATGATCTTACCAAAAGACTATGCTAAATTTTCTAAGCGAATAACTAAGGAATCAATTGAGCTACGTAATAGAAGAAATTGATTACCATTCTCAAGTGACAGATTGACTTCGATAGCAGAATCGAGAGTTAGACGACGAAGACAAAGAAGACGAACGAACAAAGTTACACTGTTTCAGAGAGCAAAACAAAAAAATAAACAAGAATCTAGGGGCAAAAGAGTAAAATAACAGTGAGTTTCTGTCCCTTTTCACGTGACATCTGATAGTGAGATAAAACAGCGTGTATTCCATTTATGATGTGAAAACTACAAGCTGTTTTTAGAAATTAGCTGCGTGTATTCTCTTGTAAAATATGAGAAACGACATGTAGTTAGTTCTCTTCTGTACAACTCCTCATAATGTTCGAAACATTTTACAAAAACTAAAAATTCGTTACTCTCCTTTACAGAAGCAAAAGTTTAATATCATCATCTTCTGGTTCGTTCTTTGGCAACATATCAGACGGCACAAGATCGTCCAAATGATCAGAATCTGGAAGGAGGAAAATGAAACACAGCGTAGTGAATCTCAGGAGATTCCTGAGAAGAATCACGAGCCAGAGATTCCCAAACTCGTGTCTGGTGACACCAAAAGCGTGAAGAACGAACCCTCCACTCCATTTCGAAGCAAGCTGTCCAAGACTATCAATGCACATCAGGAAAGCAAAGAAAGTGCCTTCGATTCCCAGAGGACAAAGCCTTGTGCTGAGAACGATCATGGGGATCCACCTGATCTTACTTATGATCCTTGAGAAAGATTCTTCGGTTATCACAAAGAAGGAATCGGGTATCCCAAGGACTATGTTCCAGCGTTTGATGAAGACGAGGTCAAGCATTCCTGATAAGCCGTATAGAAGTTGTGCAAAGAAGAGTATGTTCCTAAAGGAATAGCCTTTGAGCTTCTTGTGGTATATGAGAACTCCAAACATCGATGCTAATGCCCCGATCGCGTAGATTATGCCCACAAACTCCTGCACTTAGACCAAAAAACAAGGAAGTTTGGATCTAGCTCATAATTGCATATTTGGTTGAAGAACTGTGGCATGTTCAAAAAAGAACTCCACAGATGTATATGTCATCAACCGATATCATATTCGATTAATGTGGAATCGCATAATCGTAACACACCATCATAATTTCAATAACGGCATCTATGACCACCGTTTCATAAGGCATACCAATCTTCACAAACCCAAAGACCCATTACTACAAGAGAAGTAACCCATGGTTTTACTACAAGCCAACAAACAGTCTCATAACAGACCCATTATTACGTGATTATCATGACATACAGCCAGTGTCAGTTTCGAGGTTGTGAGTTATGGGAAGCCACTCTTGCTAACTTCCCACGGCATTTAGTTACTATACTAGTTCATATGAACTCAATCTATGTCAAGCCAATACCGTACGACCACTAATCTCTATTCTCTATAACAATATCTTTGACAGACGGATTCTTCAGATTTTTCATCTCAATTCTATATTATTGTGGCCAATGTGAGACCATAAAACCAACCTGGGAGAAGGCGGGACCAGCTTTAGGATCAGTGTACCAGTAGAAGTAGCCTTCATGAGTACTGATATTGAGAGCTAACGATATGAACATGTAAAGTGATGGCTTCCATACTTGAGGGTACTTTATTGTTTTGTACATTCCCTTCACTGCTACTCCTAATCCATATGTGTCCTGAAGAACATTCAATGATTGCTCAAAATTTCATCAATATTTTAAGTGATGGGATATAGAGGAAGTATAAAATTACTCCGGTGGAAACAAACAAACACAAAGCAAATTGCTGCAACGCAAATGCTAGTGAGAGAGATCAAAAGAGTTCAGATTACAGGCAGAGCTCTCACCTTTTTGTTTTTCTGTATGAGGGCAGTAGAAGATCTTTTCTCGTAGATGAAAATCCCAAGTATGATAATCGTTGCAGGTGGCAATGCTAATACCCCTAATGCTCCCTGTCAAAACGAATGGAACATTAGAAACTTTTAGAAAAGCAAAAGAAATAGAAAGGTCGAAAAAGTGTGCAAATTTTAGCAAGGTATGTAATAGTCAGTGGACTTTAGTGGAGTCTTATCACTGTCTTGAAATTATGATAAGAAAAAGTTGAATGCTCAACCTGAGGTCCAAGCCGGTGAACAAAGATTCCACTAGATGCGTATCCCACCAAAGAACCAGCAGACGAACAAACCATACAAAGGCTCTGTATATCGGGAGCCAAAGATCGGATATTGATGCTGTTTGTTGCTATACACGCATCAATTACCACCTCTGCAATGGCCATAGCTGCAGAGACACCTAAGAGGCAGCTCAAAGCCAAAGCAGCGGGCAACTTACCAAGAACTACAACTGCAATCGCAGAGACCAAACCAAGAACACCAGAGACCACAAAATAAGGCTTTCTTTTGTAACCTTTGATCGGAAAAACATCGGTGAAGAGACCCCAGATGGGTCTCATGACCCAGGGGATGTAATATAATCCCATGTAAAGCTGCAAAACCGATGGCTGCACTTGCTGGACATCTTTCCAGTAATAGTCTGTGACGACTTTGAATATCGAACCGGAGAACCCTTGGTTTAGGCCGTATACAAGGACCACGCTTAGAACAAAGCTCGAGTTTAGCCTAGAACACAGCATTTGTAGCCACTGGAAAGGCTGAAGAAGAATGGAGACGACAGCGTTTCTTCTATGCTTTGTCTTGTCCACAGAATGATCTGAAATTGGTTTTATCAGAGGTTTTTCCACTGAGAAGAGTTTCTCAGTTTCTAGCGTCTCCATGGTGTTTACTGTTTCGGAGATGAACATTGGATCTGAAAGTATTGAAAGCAAGAGTCTTTAATAGTTATTTTAGTGTAAACGAATCTCCTTTTGGACTTTCAAAAAAGATATCTAGATTCACACACGAGGAAACGCGAGAAAAAACGCCCACTTGACATTTAACTTGTTTACTCTGTAACCAGTGACGTCTTTCTTCAACTACCAGTCTTAAATTATACAAATCCTAAACCAGTCAATGTTTCATCTTTCCACTAAAAAATCCTAATCCTAATCCATATCAACATATAGTTAAACAATTAATTAACCAATATGGGTTCAAAGCTACTTTTACTCAAAAATCCAAAAAAAAAAACGAAGAAAGCGAAGTGCAAAACCTAATTCGTCGGCTTCTTTGAAGGTCACTGTCTTTAATATTCCCACAAGCCAAAGAGACTACTATATATGACTAGTGAGTCGTCGCTGGCAACTAAACCAGAAATAGGAGAAGAAGAAAAAATCAAAACACAGAGAAAATGACAGGATTGTTTGATAAACAAGCTGATTTATACCTACACGCCAGACCCAATTACCCATCGGAGTGGTTGTCGAAGCTCGCCGATCTCACCGATCACCACGATTTAGCCTGCGATGCCGCCACCAGCAACGACCAAGCAGCTCTCGCCGTCAGTAGTTGATGTTCATGAACTTTGTTTACAGCTTTTGGATCTGGGAGCTGACTGATTTTAGCCTCTTGTTGTGTATTCAGATGAACTAGAACATGCATTTGACAAATTTCGCCGTGTAAACAGGTTTCAGATCACTACGAGAGAGTCATAGCGACGGACGTGACCGAATCGCAGCTGAAGCTGGCGACTACGCATCCAAAGATCGATTATCGCCATACGCCGTCGTCGATGACTAACGACGAGCTAGTGGAACTAATCGGAGGGGAGAACTCGGTGGATCTGATCACGGTCGCTCAAGCCGTACACTGGTTCGACCTCCCTAGATTTTACGCAGTTGCCACTCGCCTCCTTCCTAAACCCGGCGGGATCATCGCCGTATGGGGTTACAACGACGTTTTGGTGACACCGGAGTTCGACGCCGTCCAGTACCGGTTCCACGCCTAAACGCTGACGTATTGAAAGTATCCAAACATTCAGAATATCTTCGATTCGTACGAAGCATTACCGTTTCCTTTTGAGGATGCGGGGATGGGATCGGAAGGGAAGCCATTGAAGCTGGAGATGCCTAAAACGACGTCGTGTGAAGGAATCATAAGGATGTTCAAGTCATGGTCGGCTATCGTCACGGCCAAAGAGAAAGGCGTCGATTTGTTATCGAATTTTGTGAGAGAGCTTGAGACTGCCTGGGGAGGATCGGGTCTGATTCGTCCCGTCGGGTACAAAGCTTTTATGATCGTCGGAAAAGTGTGTTATTAGACAAATCAAACAAATTACACTATAATAACGTTCAAATTGACATATATTAAAATCTCTCAACAAAATAAACCTAAAATGCAACAAAACCATTTTTAAGAAAGAAAATGATGACAAACTATAATTACCATTCCTTTGTTCCTTTGTTCCTTAATCATCATCACCGTCACCATCATCATCTTCCTCCTCTAATCGATCTTAACCGAGGAATAGATAAGCCTTGTGAACCAGAGACAAGCATAGAACCCAATTGTTCCCGTGAGCACAAAAAATGCGTAAGACGCGATGAGCATGTACCCAAAGTAAAGCATAGCCGAGACCAGTTTGGTGATCTGAAGCTTTGTGAAGAAGTAGAACGTGGCGTAGAGGAAGAGATATAGAGCTGATGAGCCTGATGTGAGGTAAGATCTCCACCACCAAAGGTAGTCCTCACTGCAGAGCTGGAAGTAGCAGAGTACTATGGTTATCTCGGCGCACGTAACGATGAGGATTACAAAAACGAGGAAGAGGAACCCAAAGATGTAGTAGAACTGGTTGAGCCAGATGGATGTGAGGATGAAGAAAAGCTCGATGAAGACTGCACCAAAAGGTAGGATTCCTCCAATGAGGATTGAGAAAACCGGGTTCATGTACCAAGCCTGCTCTGGGATTTGCCTCGGGATTTTGTTGGTTTTCACTGGGTCATCAACCGCTGGTTTCTTGAAACCGAGGTAAGCGCCAACAAAGACAAGAGGAACCGAGATGCCAAACCAGAGGAAGATCAAGGCGAACATTGTTCCGAATGGGACAGCTCCGGATGACTTCTGTCCCCAGATGAGAGCGTTTAGGACAAAGAAGATGGCTGAGACAACTGCGGGAAACAAGAAGGCTGTTCTGAAGGCGATTCTCTTCCACTCTGTTCCTTTGAACATTTTGTAGAGACGTGAAGAAGCGTATCCAGCAAAGAGTCCCATGAAGACCCAGAGCAGAAGCATGGCCGTCATCAGACCACCCCGATTGGAAGGGGAGAGAAACCCGAGCATGGCGAAGATCATTGTGACAAGTACCATGCCTAAACATTGGACCCCTGTACCAACGTAGACGCAGAGCAGATCCGAATTGGTTGGAAGCCTGAAAACATCACCATGGACAAGCTTCCATCCTGTCTCTTCTTGAGCTTCTTCTTGAGTCTCCAGTTCGTTGTACCGTGAAATGTCACGGTAAAGGGTCCTCAACATTATCATGGCCACCATACCAGACAGGAACAGGACGATCATCAGAGAGTTGACGATAGAGAACCAATGAATTTGGTTGTCACTCATTAGAAGATAAGCATCCCATCTAGATGCCCACTTCACTTCACTTTCCTGAACAGGAGCAGCAGCAGGAAATCAGAAAAATATTGAGAGCAAGAACTCCATAGCATTTATTTTAGACACATATCGCAGAGTATTTTTTTTTTATTTATATTTTAACTTGCCTGGAAATCAACATCATATGTGAAGATAATCTCCTTCTTTTGTTCAACTTCTTGAGGGGTAGCGGAGCTAACGACCAGGCGTTTTGTGTGAGGATCACATGTCGTCAGACGGGTCTTCTCACTCCACTCTCCATCGTATTCATGCTTCACACTACAAATCAAGGGAAAGACTGTCACTACTGAAGGACAGGGGGTCCAAGAAACATTTAAAATATGGACAAGAAGCGCACCTGTAAGGTTTGACCTCAAATCCCACAATCCTTGCAGAATCAGTTTGCATATCTCTGTGATATCGAACTGTAAATGCCAAGTGGTTGTGCATAAAGAACTTTTGCTCTTTGCTCTGTGTACACGAAATGCAATTTAGAAAATCGATCTATTTCGCATGCATTTAAAATACTGTTGACAATCGAAACCTACTTACCCCCTCATACTGGCCTTTAAGACCAACATGATAGCCAAGCTGATAAACAATCGCAGGAGAACCCTGATCCACTCTATCGATTGGAACTACAAGAGGAAGGTTGTCAAGGATCCTAGAACACACAATAAAGAATTGTAAGTAAACTCACAGAAGGAAAGCATTTTCTCCATACAAAGAATGGAACAGAAGTTTATATTTTTGGTCTTACATGTTGACCCGGTACTCATCATCAATCTTTTCTTTGAAAGCTTTGGCTGTCTTCGCGTCAAGAGTGACCCGGCAGAGAATATTGCACATCTGTGCCTCCCGCATTTTAAACTGCAGAGTTTCAACTCCATAAGGGTTAGAGATAAAGTACATAATGGTCAATTAAGAATCGGAAATGCAATAGAGACTAACCGAATATGGAGCATTTTCTATGCGGTCACCCCGAAGCACTTCTCCCAAATTCTCAGTACTATCCACTATCTTCTTAGGTTGACAAAAAGGAAGGGAGTAATACGAATATGGAAGCTGAGTCTTTATGGAGGTTAATTTATTCACTTTGACCTTCAGCTCATCACCCTGCAAACAAGTAAATATCCGATAAAAGACTCACATTCGAATATGATTCCGTCATTTCTGCACTATCTTTTGAAGTATAGAATCCGACTATTGTAGTAAATCATGCAAGAATAGATCGACTGAGATTCGTAATAAAGCATGCAGGACACATTGCGCTTGTACCACAACTTAGATAGTTTAGTAATTGCAACCTAAGACAAGAGCGAGAGAGAGAGAGCAAAAAGAGACTAAGAACCTTACAAAAACAACGAAAATTACGACGAATGTGATATAGCTCGCCTAAAATGCTGACATTGTTCAGATCGAGAGATTCGTAAACTCGGAAATGAAGTGAAATTAAAGCGTCAGCTGAAACCATTCTTCCCGTTCTCTAAGGAAAAAAAAACTTAACTATAAGTCCGTGCATCAGCACACCGACTCTCATTTTATGTAGCTTTCTCGCTGATAAAGTACTGAAGAATCCTAAAGGGAATCAACACCATACAAAGAACAAAAACACAGATCGAGAAAAGCCATCAGATCTAATAGTCTAGGAGCACAAATTCGAATGTTAACCTTTTCGAAATCCTGAGGAGCGACACCTGGGAGATAGAAAGAGTGAACGACATGAATGAAGAGCAGAAGAATAAAGGCGATCGCGGATCCAGAAGTTTCCGATACTCTCCGAAACTCCATACCCATGGCTGTTCCCACAAAGGAAAACAAAAAATGACCAGATCTGAAGTTACGCTACAGTTGTTTATTCTCTTATACGCTTCGAGACGAAGACCCGCTTGTAATGTAAACAGCCCGGTTAATCTCTCCGGTTTGGCTCTTTACTGTTCGATCCTTATCAACCATACATAATCTGCCACGTGAATACTCATGAAGTCTTTCCACAAGCTAATGGGCTAAGTCGATGATGCCACCGTATCATAAACCATGATTAGTTAATTTAATGGTTTACCTAAGCGGGTCAGAAACGGGTACAAAGCTTTTATGATCGTCGAAAGAGTGAGAATCGCGACTTGTTTTCAATTCAAACAGAGGATCGGTTCATTTGCAGCGATCGACAGGAGCCCTAAATACTCGTTATCACAGTCATCTCCTGAAGTGGAGACAACAGAGAGGAGCCAAGAAACGTCTTTGATAGAATTCTCTAACTGCATCTAATAGGACAGAGACATTGAGAGCCTTCATATTTTTTTTTTTTTTACGCAAATATCATTATTTATTAATTATATCGGAACCTATAAATAGACTATTACAACTTAAAATTAGGCTAATACAATTTTAAAAAGGCTAATACAACCTAAAGAATTAGACTAAAAACTATCCAAAAATAGGTTCAAACAACGCCAGAACCACTGCCAGAAAGCATAAGATCATGAGCTGAATGTATAATTCAGTCAACTCTCCTAAGAATTAGACCATCTAAACTTCCCAAAGAAAGTTTAAACTTAACCTAGATGACTCTATCACGTTACAGATTATTCAAAGGAAAAAAAACATATTAAATGACCCTCCAAAAGGCGATGGTCAAATTCACCGAAAATCCTGTCCTCGTCAGATTTCAATCCGCCTAATCGCAAACATTGCAGATGTCCAGAATATTGGATGCCGCCTAAAATTAGCACCGCTTTCTCGCTATCACCGGGGATGGAACCCAAACAAAACCCCAATTACTATCCAATCATTCAAAGTGCGTCGGTTCTAGGAGAATCACCAGTATAAAAACATCATCTTCATAATCCCGTCCTCAAGGATCCGAAAGATTGGAGTCCAAAACAGATGGAACTCTAAAACCGCTTGCCAAACGCTCAAACGCAAAACGCTCAATCGCCAAACGTAGTCGTCTAACGCAGTCGCCAAACGCAGTCGCCAAACGCAAACGCAGCCGCAAACGCAGATGCCAAACGCAGTCACCAAATGCAAACGCAGGCGCAAACACAGACACCAAACGCAGAGCCAATCACAGTCGCCAAACGCAACCACAAACGCATAAACTGAACGTTGTCGCCTAACGCAAAGTTCTGGAACCCCAAAACGCACGAGAACGGCCGCCACCGCACAAAAACGCACGAAAACGGCCGCCAAATGCACGAAAACGGCCACCATTGCACCGAAACGCACCAAAATAGCCGTCAAACGCATCGGAGCGCGTGAATGGCCAGGGTAGACGAAAAGCTTCGAGGGTTCCTCCATAGAGCGACCCACCGCCGTACGCCGCTGCTTCGCATCATCGCTGAACACCGCTGCACGGGATGACTCCACCCCCTCCGACAAACGCAAGGCTTGGAAAACAGAAAGAGGAACCGGTAACAGAGAGATTTAGAAGGTCAAGGAGGGGGAGAAGAAGAGAGGAAGCCCTCTCGCGGTGACGGACGGAGCCGACCACCGGAGAGACGAATAAATTTTGTCTGCGGCGCTGTTAGTTGGGAGGGATATGGGAAAGAGACGCTAGTTTTTGTAAAAAAATAAAATATTTTTTTTGTAAAAAAGTTTATAAACAGAATTAATTTGTAAATTTTAAAAATAAAAAAAGTGTTGTTCTTTTCTATAGTAAAAAAATAGAATAATACATGTAAATAATAAATTTCAGAAATGAAGGTAAATTGGAAGCTTTCCCTCTGAAATATTTTCTCAGTCTTCCGCTTCTCACGGCTAAATTGGCCCATTTGACCATTTCTGCGCACAATTTCATTTTCATAAAAGAAAAGTCATATGAATCGGAGCTATAAAAGTTACAATCTTCTGTCTTCAATTTTTGCATTTTTAAGTTTAAAGAAACTCAGTTATTGAAGAAGTTTTCAACAGTGGACGAAGACAAAAACTATTACTAAAATACTTGACGCAGGTAACGAAAACAAACATCATAATCTTCCATAAGGAGATGGAGTCTTTGGTTTTATTCTCTTGCAGAGTAGCATAATAAGGGAAGCACAAGAACTCAGTCTTGACAAGTTAACATATGAAACAACAGATTAAAACAACAAACATCAGACAACAACGAAGATTCCATATTTACATCATCTTAAAGCTTTCAAGATTCATCAAGCACTGGACCACACACGAACTGTAACTCTTTTCTTACCGATCTTCAACGACTAGTAACCTCCCTGGATAAACGCATTTAGGCGGTTAAGCTCCTCTCGATGCTCAATCACCACTGCACGAACCACATCTCCTATGGACACCATTCCCACCATACCCTTGTCTTTGATCACTGGTATGTGCCTAATCCGGTTATCTGTTGATTGAACAGTCACAAACCGATTTTTTTTACTTGCCTCGCTAGGTTTCAAAACCCAATTGTTTGCATCTTTAATGGAGAAAATATGTATAAGTTTTCTGCTTACCTGTCATTAGCTGCATAGCCCGCAAGACCTTGGTCTCTGGTGTCACGGTGATAAGCTTATTCTGCAATTGCCAAGCCACAGAACCAGTCGGTTTAAACCCCAAAAAGCAAGGAAATAATATAAGATGGTGCATTTGCATCACTAATTCCATACCTCTTCAGTCATAATGTCCCCTACTTTTGTTGATTTGGATGATCTCCCCTGCACAATGATCTTACGCAGATAGTCTAGAAGAAACCGCAACGTCAAAACAGAAGAAAATGGGCCACGCATATTTGGAAGACAAACAGAACAAAAACTTTCACAATTTTTTTCTTACCTCTCTCTGTAATGATTCCAGCAAGAGATTGTTGCTCACCAGGTTTCACAACCACCAAGGCACCAACATTGTGTTGTGTCATCTAACCAAACCAAAACAGACATCAATTCCGAAACAAGACTTCCAACACCAGAGATATATGACTATCGAATATGGATTACATACGGATTTAACAGCATCGTAAACCGTATCATCCGTTGTACACCAAAGCCAAGATCCATCAGCGCTTTTGCCTTTGGCGTTCATAATGTCAGAGATGGTTGTGCTCTCGAATCCATGCTCTTCCATACGAGCAGACTGAGTGGATTCAGAGCGTGAACAAAACACAGAAGGCTGAATCGTCGGGTTAATCACACGGAGATGTTGCAGCAGAGAGGCTTTGACAACATTTCCACTGGAGACAAACGAACGAATCGCAGCTTGCATCTTTACCTATCGGAATCAAATCATTACTAATGAAAACGAGATCTAAAGAAATCAAACTCAACAGCTAGAAGACGAATCTAACGAAAGTAGATCGAAAATAGAATGATCTGCATAAAGAAAAGCTATAAGCGGAGTATTTATGAAGGACTCTAATTGGAAACTTCCTCAATCTGAATGTATGCATCTAAAAAAAAAAAAATCAGTAAAGATAGCGAAGAAAGGAGAGAGAGAGAATCAGACCTGAGCTTAGAGAAGAAGACCCGATCGGAGCTTTGGAAGCTTAGGGAATGAGCAAAGAGACAGCTGACGAGAGTTGAGTGGAGAGTTTGAAGGGTCCTAATGGATAATCATCAAATATAAATAACATTTTTCGATAGTGAAACACTTAAAAAACATTATAATTAGTGATGACTGTTCATTCAATTATTCTATCATATCAATAGGCCCGCTCATAAACTTTAAATCTAAAGGCCCACTTTTATAGTTTCCATCATCACCTAGGATTGACAAACAACGGAAGCAATTCTTTCAAGTAAATATCCCAAATGCGTTTGTTATTGTTAACGGATAAAGCCTTAGGGTGTAGAACCTAATGAAGACAAAAGGGAAGTTTTGTTAGATTCAAGCACAAGAGTTGTAAGGAAAAAGCTTAAAGACTTAACTACAACATACCGGTGGATATTTGTGCGTAGGAAAAACCTTGGGAGGAGTGTTCTTAATGAGACTTTCAAGTCAAACAGTCAACAAATATGGAGACACAGACCAAAGAAAGTCATGCTTGATGTGAACCTTAGCTTGGAGGATTTCAATCTCTCTGAAAAAGAACTCTGTCAGAGAAGAGGAATTTCCAGAATTTAGAACAGCCAGATTCCTCAAATGCAGCTTAATTAAGCGGAAACTTAGCTCTCTCGATCACGCTGAAGACGATAGTGTCTTCTTGCCTGATCAACGATTCCCTCATCGAGCCAAGACTCAGTAGTACATCGGAGCCCCAAAGAAACCGAGTCAGACTCGACCACACTTGCCATGCCGCTTCTACCAAAAGTATCTTCTGCAAGATGAACAATTGTGAAATGGAGATTTTCCAAAAAAGCTTACCTGGAAATACAGTAATAACGTCCCATTTGACGTTTGAGTCTAACAACGTGCCATTTATTTTTCTAAAGAAAATAGAGAGAAAAAATTGCGAAAAATTAAACATGAGCGCGTAGAAAACAAAATCATATCAAGATCCATTTTTCGGCAATCGGGCTGATTTAGGGCCCAAACTCGACCATATATTATTTATAAAATTAAACAATACCTTCTTTAAAAAGATATATGTATATTTTTTTGTTTCTTTTTCTGATTGTGAATTTGTTGAGCTTGAATGAATTGTGATGATCTTTAAAAACGCATGCTTTTTTTTTTGTTAACTGTTAGATCCGCATTGTAGAATAGGAGACCATCTTCTGAAATGTTATATCTATAGAACACATTTGTTCCAAATGAAATCTTTTTTTTTTTCTTTGTGTGTATCAGTGTCATAGATTTGTTACTTGAATTGTGAATCTGTGATGGATCTTTAAAACGCATGTGGTCCTCCTATCTATTTGACAACCATAAATCTAGCAAGAAAATGTAGAATTCAGAAAATTATTTTAAAACATTATTTTTTCTATATAATGAGTATGCTCTCAAGAAATGTAAGATGTAAGATTTTGTTACAAATTTTCATCCCAGAAAGAGCATTTCAAATATTAACATCTCTTTTAAAATCCCTTGCTCCACAACAAATTAAAATAAAATAAAAATAAAGGCATATTCATTAATTAATATGTAGCTTCTTCACAAAATGACAGACACTTTTGTTTTCTAATGAAACTTGAAACACTAAAATTCTTACCTAGAGAGAGGGTAACGACGAGTTTGAGAGTTGGAAGTGATTCTAGAAGGTTATGGAATATGTTCAGAGACTATATAAGCAGTGTCTTTCCACCAAGAAGCTTCAGCTTCCTTCACATGAAGTCTTTGTTTAGCATCTTCCAGTGCAATCTCAAGCTCCTTAATCTCCTCCTCTTGTCTTGTCTCCATGAGCTCGTGTAGCCTTCTCTCCAGCTCATAAGGACACACTCCTTGTTGTTTCTCCAGTGGTCCTGAACACATGTGTCTGAACCTTATTACTTCTGAATCTTCACTATGCTTTGAAATATCCTGTGATCGTTTCACAACAACGTAATAGTTCCATTAGAGAGGAGAATCAAGATCAATTCATCCAAAAGAGAAGAGAAAACCAGATTACAGACTTGTGCATTCATTTAAGGAGGTTTTAAACTTTTGTTTCTGTGTGCAATAATAGAATCTGCCATAAGTCATTTTTCATTTAATGAGACTTTTCATAGGAGCCTAATACGTTTTATATGATCACGATCAGGAACCTCGAATAGAGACAGAGAATCATTCCATAAGTCATGATCTGTTTTAGACAAGTACGTTACCTTGAGCTTAGAACATTTACCCTCTTGGTCTTGACCAATCTGAAGAAGCTCAAACTCAGCTTCAAGTTGTGCTTCAAGCTGATCCATTTCTACCCCAAAATCATCTTCGTCTCCCTTAAATACGTAATGTTTGAGAGACCCTTGACGTCCAACAGACAAAGATGTCTCCAGGAACTGTGGAGAGTAATACTGATCAGTAGAAGATTCCGGGACATCTACAACGTCACTAGTGGTGGAATACGCAGAGGTTTCACTTTGCTCTTGCTTCCCAAAGAGAAAGTGTTGCTGTTTTCGCCTCAATTCATCGTTGTGATATTCTAATAACTTCTTTATATCGTTCCGTAACTCGACAAACTCTTGCTGTTTTCGCCTCATTTCGTCGTTTCTGAGTTCAAGAAGCTTCTCTAGATCGTTCATTAGCTCGACTATCTTGTGAATCTCTTCTCTACAAGTAGCAATCAGATGTAGCAGATAACAACTTACTCCAATGCTGAACAAAAATTCCCTTCTTTGCAGTTCTAAAGACAAAAAAAAAAAAAACATAAATTTCGAAATTATAACTGAGAGACCAATTAATGATATACTGACTTATCATCTATGCAATACTGAATTCAACTCACACATAAAGTGATTAAAACATATATCTTTAATCAAATAGCGTTCTGTGATTGGTATCTTTCAGTTTTGGTGATTGATTGGATCAGAGAGATAAAAAAAAAAAAAATTGTTCTTAGAAAGCAACATGTTAATATTATCAGTGAGTTAAACAGAAATTTGATTTTGAGCCCAAAAAGTAAACATTAGTTACCGGAATCGATAGGCCTTGGGGGTGAATCTGTAAATTGGCCATCTCCATGATGACCATCCTCGGAGAAATTTCTGATCCTCACCGCGTCACAGTCTGTCGCCATAGCCGTCTTCTTACCTTTGACCTTTCCATGTGAGGTAAACCACCGAGCCATGACTCTCCGTGGGGACAGACACCTGATCCGGATGCATCCTGCTCTCACTCCTCCTCCGCGATCCATCGGAGATTTCTAAGCCAACTGAAATTTCACGACGGAATTCAAACTCCAAAGAGACAAGAGAATGTATTAATGAGAATCACGAGAGAAGCAGAGTATTCTTTAGACTTCGATCTATAAAATAGGTTTTTGGACTTTGGAGGGAAACTTTTGAATATTTGGAAACTCTTTCATTGCTATCACCTCTTCTCTTTTCCTCATTAATAACAAAATCTACACTAATTGGCATGAAACAGAAAAAAAGAAGAAAGAAACAAAAAAAAATCTCTAACAATTAGTGAAATTCAATTCACTATTTTTCTTTTGCTTAATATATAATTATAGTATAACTCAATAGTTAAAGGAAGTAAAAAAAAAAGTAGATCTTTAGTAAATTGCAATTAATTAGGGTAAACGAGTATGTTTAGCCATAAATAGCAATCGAGTAACGTTGACCAAAACAAATGGTATTGAAATATCACAATTCAGTAATACTCCAATGTAGACCATTAATGAATTTACGAATGTCGTTGGGAAAAAGACCATCATAAATTTCTTACAAGTGTTTTGGTTGTTTATTTTTCTGAATACTAGTAATAATTTTCAATTTGAATCTACCTTTTACCTGGTTCTTTCCGATGAAGATTTTTTGAAAAACTGTATGTTTTTTCCTAAATGGTATTAATACCGAAAAGCTACAACCAAAATATTACAGTGGAATAAAATGTAAATTACAGTTGATTTTTACAGTAATAACTAAATTGGAGGGAAAAACAAAACAAAAAAAAACAAAGAGCAAAATTGTTGAGTTTGCATCTTATTGGTCAGAGAGAAGATGACATTTGGCTTATGACCTCCAATGTAGCTTTCGTCTTCGTCAAATGATCCATCTACGTTTGTATAAAACACTCAAATTAATTCATTCAACATTTTTTACATTCTTCATACACAAATATTTCTTTCAACATTTGGTTTCCATGGCTTACCAATTCTTTCTCGCGGGTGTCCTGCGAACATAAAAAACACAAAGCCAAGTGTTAGTCTTTTACGAGATATTACATGAGATATAACGTGCTCTCAAAGAAACTACATATTTATACCCTAATTTGAATCTCCTGTTTAAGAGCGCTTATGAGTCTGAACAAATACTCATAGTTGGATTTGTGAGGCTCCTGCAAATCATCATAATCATACAATAATCAAGATTCAAGAATAATCACCATCATCATAAACCACCAATAATCTGAGATAAATGGCATTACCTCAATGCCGTCCGGAAGAGGAAGACCTTCAAAGACCTGAGGAGGCTCTTGAAGCTGAAGGATCTGACTCGGCTCACTTGGCAATGAAACTGTCCAAGAAGGCGGATTAGAAATCCCCATTGACGCAAAACCGTGTCCTGTTCTATTCTCCCACATTATCATTTGTTGAGTTGACGATCCACCGCTTATGTTTTGATGTAGTGACTGTGAAAGAAAACACAAGAATAAGCCTAAGGCAATGCTAAAAAAGTCAGAAGTTTCAGCTTTTTAGTTTTTACCCTTGGGATATTTTCGACAGTGTAAGAAACAAATTTGGGCTCTGAGAAGCTTGGAGGTTCAAGAACAGCATATGAGCCTTCGTTTTCATAGTTTCTCGAACCCTAAAATGCAAAAAAAAAACCAAAATAACCAGTTAGAAAAGCAACAGAACAGGTAGCATCTGGATTCTCCTTGTTGAAAGAGTGCTAAGGGAAGTGACCTGTGAGAGATTTGAAGCACTGAAGATTGTATAAAGCTTTCCAGATTCTACTTCATGATCTACTGAGTACCCGCATAGCATGTTTCCCATGTCTTCTCGATCTGATCTGGCATCCGGGCCTTCATGTGATCTTATAATCATCTAAGATGGTAATCAAACACATAAAGTTTTATAATCACTAATGGAACAGCATTAGAAGAGCAGTTTTTACCCAAATTTTTACACTTACCTTTAAGTTTGATTGCTTTAGAAAAGTCTCGGTGCAATCAGCTCCCCAAAGAAGTCCCTTGTAATTACTTTCGCTCAGACCATCAGCCATCCATGGACATGACCATAAAACATGGTTAAGAGTTGTATTCCCATCATCGTTCTCCCCAACTTGTCTCCTCTCAATCTTGTCAAGTTCCTCTAAAGAACCCAACAATAAAGACGGATTCGTGCTATCGTCATGGACCCGAGAACTTTGAAAAAGACCTCCATGAGTTGCGTAGACGCTATCTGATATCACCGATGCCAAAGGTAACATTTTGAAACAATCGATACACTTGGAGTATAGCACTGGACCGTGCTCAGCGTATCTGTCACATGTTTCTTTCAAAAAATCAAGCTCCTCTGCAGAAACTCTTGTTTCAGAGCTTCCTCGAAGTAAAAATACCCTCTCAGGCATCAGAATCTGTAGTTAGAAACAACAAGTATCGATCAGGTTGGAACAATGCATAGTGAATTAAGAAGGTAAGGGAGATAGAATGAAAAAAAACATAACATATTCAAGGCCATAAATCTAATGCTTCCATGTTAATATAAAGCACAATCATGTTGATTTTTTCCTATTTGTGATTTACGGAAAACAAAGGCGATACCTTCAACCATAACAATCCAGAGACACAGCAGGATAAAATTTCTTTACAATTTTAAAGACAAAACAACGGAGAAGCCTCACACTCCAAGTTAACGTTCAATCACAAACAATCAAATTAAAAAGACAAAAACAAGTACAGAAACTATATGTACCTTCCAAGCTAAGAGAACCAAGAGCACTTCTAGGCTCCAAGAACCTCGACCAATGTAATTACCATTGAACACAAACCATTGGTTCTGTGAAGGCCTTCCTGATTGATCAAATATTTTGAGGAGATCGTGTAATTGGCCGTGGAGATCCCCAACCGCAATCACTCTAGAATTCTCACCACAACAATTGATTTTAACGCAATTGGTTTCTTTGTCTAGAATCTGTGAAGCACAATCCACCAGAGAAACAGCCACAGAAAGTGGCAATGTCGAAGGGAACTCAGAAACCGAGTTCTTCCACGTGAACTGGTTTAATAAACCCATTAAAGTCTCAACCCATTCAGGAGTTAGTTGAGACTCCAAAGGCCATGAGATTGGCTCCAAAACAATGTCACTGAAATCCGCGCCGACAGAATCATCTCCATTTCCCAAATAAATCTCCATTTCCATTGGCTCAGTCATGTCATCTAGATGATCAACAGTTTCTTGTTCGTATTTTTTACTACACATTCCTTGTACACTTGCTATCATCCTCGTCACCTGTTGCTTTTCCTGATCATCCAATGTCTCATAGTGAAACCCACGAAGTGACTTCAGAGAACGGTCTGAGTTACTCACCTGCACAAAACTCCACCAAATTAAATCACTTCAAATTCCAAAATTTGTAATTTCACAATTTTCATTACATTACTGCTCCACATGTGCACTTACCACTTGCTTTAAAACCGAACAGAGAATCCGGGTCACACTATTTTCCGGATCCTGAAGCAAAGAACGTAGTTTTGGCGTTAAGTTTGATAAGCAAATATAGAGAGAAAGAGATACAAATAAGCTCAGACGAACATGGCGAATGAATCTAGTTTCAACGTTACTTTAAGGAAGTCCCGATCAGCACCACGTCGAGATATTTCTTTCAACATAAGCAAGGTCCGCAATTGCTTATAGTTCTTCATTCTCGTTGTTTTAACCGCACTTAGCTTCAAGAATGCAAATTTGCAAGCTTCAAGCTTCGCATCTAAAACCCTTTTCGAGATTTCTACACAAAAACCATTTCAAATGTTACTACCTCGATTACATAACAGGACCAATTCAATTGACTGAATAATTCTCCACTGTATAAACGATTACCTGGAGACGGCATATCGATAAACCCCGGTAAGATTTGAAAATATCCCGGCGAGATCGACAGAGAAGGTAAAAAACCAGAGTCCGGCGAGGTCGTCGGCACAGTTCCGGCGTCGATGTCGATAACAACCGCCGCTCAACACCGAGGAACGAGCGTTTACGTGTTAACTTCCTGCCGGTTCTAGGGCAAAGAAACCACGCGCATTTCGCTGCTTAGAAACCGAAAAGGATGTTGTTTTTCAATAAATATGGGCCGGCCCGTATTTTCAAGGCCCAAAATAAAGAAATATAGTGTCGCTCTGGAGTGACAGATTTGATTGACCAAACAAACAAGTAGTAAATTTCTTCCTACTGCTATCCCACGACAATGGCGAAAGAGGCATGAGAAGAAACGGAAATGGCGGGAGCAATTAGGGTGAAGCAGCTGTTTCTATGCTCGTCGATTCTCGCGAGCAACAACAACAATGTTCTATTACGCCTTCCTCGGCGTAGTATCAATGTAATTGCGGGAAATCTCAGTTCTAGCGAGACGAAGAAGAAGGAGAAAGAGAAGAGGAAGAGGAGGAAAGAGATTGAAGTCGCAAGAGCGACGGCAGAAGCAGTGGTGAATAAAGAAAAGAGGAGGACACGGTCGAGCAGAGAGTATGAGATCGCCGACGGCGGAGAGCTTCCGACCTCTCATGTCCCTGTGATGCTTGGAGAAGTTATGGACATTTTCTCTTCGGTTCGCTTGCGAAGTTTTGTGGATTGCACACTTGGCGCAGCCGGTCACTCTTCTTCTGTAAGTTCCTTCTTCTAAATTTGAGCATATTGGTGATTAATTCTTATGCTAGGATAAGTGTTTGTAGATGTTTCTTTGCTATGTTGGATATGTAAACGCAGATTGTAAATTTGTAATTTGTCTTTCAGATTATCCAAAGCCACTCTGAATTGAAGCATTTTGTTGGAATGGATGTGGATCCTGTGGCTCGAAAACTGGCTCACTTTCATATTGATTCTCTCATGCATCCAACTTTGAAGGCTTCGATTGTGTTGAAGAACTTCAAATACATCAAATCTGCAATCGCTGATACGCATCCGGAATTGTTAGATGTAGGTGTTGATGGCATTCTTATGGACCTTGGTATGTCATCTATGCAGGTAGAATTGTGATTTTGGAAAGCAACTGTGTTTTCGTTTCCCCCTCTATTGTTTACATCTCTCACCCACGCTTGTAAAATCTTTATCCGAAAGGTAAACAACCCGGAAAGAGGGTTTAGTGTTCTTCAACAGGGACCTCTTGATATGCGCATGGATCCTCAGGTGAGTTATATATACAAGTGAACTATGACCTTCCTGCTTTTTGAATCACTTGGAATTTCTGCAGAAGTTTCTCTTAACATATACGCTAACAATGTGATAGGCGAGTCTGACAGCGGAAGATATACTGAACTCTTGGCCAGAATCCGAACTGGGGAGAGTTCTACGAGATTATGGTGAAGAAAGTACTTGGCATTTACTTCAAACTAGAATTGTTAAAGCTCGACTTAATGGTGGGTTACATTCTACTGGTGAACTGGTGGATCTCATTCGAGGCATGTCACCACCAAGCAGAGGTATATATAATATCCATTGACTCTCTCTCTTTCTCTTTTCTGGCTTCTAGTAGTCTATCTTGGGATTTCTTGATTTGCATCTCAATGCGAGTTCCAGTCAGTGTTCCTAGTTAAAGATTTGGTTGCCAGGTGCAGAACACAGAAGAGTAAGCAACTATGAATGAGTGGTCAAAATAAGATCATGAAAACATTAGAAATTTTAAGAGTTTTCACAGTAGACAAAGATGAAATGCTACAGGAGGCAGGCAAGGTTGGATAAAAACAGCAACACGTGTGTTTCAAGGCCTGAGGATTGCAGTGAACGACGAACTCAAGACACTACAAAACTCTCTCTACTCATCGTTCGATGTTCTCTCTCCGGGTGGGAGGCTAGCAGTCATCTCCTTTCACAGTCTGGAGGATCGGGTTGTAAAACAAACGTTCCTTGACATTTTAGGGTTTCAAAGGGAAGAGATAAACGCAGAGGTGAGTGTAAAACCGGAAAGGGAAATCGAAGAATGTATAGACAAGGAATTAAAAGAGAAGGAAGCGTGGATCAAACAGACTGTAATCGGGTCGAAAGGAGTAATACTAACAAAGAGACCTATTACTCCTTCAGAGGAAGAGGAGAAACTGAATCGAAGAGCAAGGAGTGCCAAGTTAAGAGTGATTCAGAAGTTGTGAGTCATTGCTCTATAAGATGTCCCTTCTCTATTTGCTTTTGTTTATTTATTTCAGCTATGATTAGTTCTTGTTGCCATATTCCAAGGCGAGCTCGAGATTGCTTTTAGAATTTACGGTTCCAAATTCACTAAACCAACTTGTAATAGCTAGAGAACTGAAGTTCAATATTTGATGGAATTCGTCAAATTCCTTGATTGAATGGACTATTAAAATTTCAGAGTTGAAGCTTTTATCCAAATAGTTTAGGTTTTGACTACTGATTGATCCACTTAAACCGGTCTATACCAAAATATAGTTTGTTCTGTTACTCTCAGTAAATTATAGTTTCTTGAAAAATTAGATCGAATCTAATTTAATGTAAAAAAAAAAAAGCCAATTTTTTGCTGAATAATCAAATTTCCAAACCAGACCGGTTAAAATGCATGTTTCCTTCGACCACCATACCACCTAAGAATCCGAGTGTTGTCGCCGCAAAAAGCCATTTAGACCTTTGAAACCCTTGTCGTCGTCCTACTCCACAATGGGAGCAATTGATCTTTCTTTCTCACAGAGCATCCTATTCTCCCCGTCACGTTCCAATCTTCCCTCCTCCACTAACCGCTCCGTCTCTTTCTTTACGCCGGGAAGCAAGTCACGGTGTCTGCCTTCTTTGTGTTCAATGAGCCACGATAACGACACGGCCTCTAAGGAGGCGAAGCTATGGGGTGGAAGGTTCGAAGAGAGTGTCACAGAGAAGGTGGAGAAGTTCACTGAGTCGATTTCTTTTGACAAAGTTCTTTACAAACAGGACATTATGGGTAGCAAAGCTCATGCTACAATGCTCGCTCACCAGGTTTTACTCTTGCTTTTCTTCATTTCTCTACTTGGTGCATTGTCATCTCTAGCTTTGATTGGAATTTGAAAATTTTGGGTTTTGAGTCCAGAGGTCCTCTACTTCTTTAAACTTTTTTTTTGCCCGGTGATTGTTTGTTCCTAATGAAATTTGAGATGGGAGCTTCTTTGCTGTGTCATAACTTGTTTTAGATACTAATGATTGTCTTATGTTTGATCCGCTTTCGTCCAAGTATTGCAAATTTGTATAATCAGAACAATCTTAGTTTGTTGATGTTTTTTCTGTTTCAGGGGCTTATAACTGACAGCGACAGAGATAGCATTTTGCAAGGTCTTCATGAAATTGAGAGAAAGATTGAAGCCGATAAATTTGAATGGAGGACTGATCGAGAGGATGTGCACATGAACATTGAAGCATCCCTTACTGATCTAATTGGTGAACCTGCGAAGAAACTTCACACAGCACGCAGTAGAAATGACCAAGTTGCTACTGATTTCAGGCTTTGGTGTCGTGATGCTATCGATACAATCATTGTCAAAATCAAACATCTTCAGACAGCACTAGTTCAACTAGCTTTGAAGAACGAGGCTTTGATTGTTCCTGGTTATACTCATCTTCAGAGGGCTCAGCCTGTTGTGCTCCCACATGTCCTCTTAACTTACGTAGAGCAGGTTTTGAATTTCTCCTTTGCTCAAGTTTTAGTTTTCCTTTGTTTAGTTTTCTGTTTATAAAATTTAGTAGCACTATTCTATAACCGTAGTTTTCTTTACGAGGTTTCATCTTCTTATTATTATGTCTTCCTTTGTTATCTGCATTGGTAGTCTGTGCCTTAAAGCATCATAGGTTCTTATATTTACTGAGATCTCTCCGACTCTATCATCTTATATGCATGTGTTTTCACTAAGAATTCTACTTCTTGACCGGTAGTTGTTGTGTTCATGTATGGCAGCTTGAACGTGATGCTGGTCGTTATATTGACTGTCGAAAGAGGCTAAATTTATGTCCCCTAGGAGCTTGTGCTTTGGCTGGAACTGGTCTGCCTATTGATAGGTTTATGACTGCAAGTGCTCTTGGATTTACCGAACCAATGAGAAACAGGTTTGTTCCTAGTTCTTGGATTGGTTACATCAACTATTCGTACATACATTATTACTTCTTGCTCTTTAGTCTTGCGACTTCCTTATTTAATAAGTTCTTTTATCCTGTATTTCAACTAGCATCGATGCAGTTTCAGACCGAGATTTTGTGTTGGAGTTTCTATATGCAAATTCCAACACCGCTATTCATCTATCACGGCTTGGTGAAGAGTGGGTACTCTGGGCGTCTGAGGAGTTTGGTTTCATGACTCCAAGCGATTCTGTCTCAACCGGAAGCAGTATAATGCCACAGAAGAAGAATCCAGACCCAATGGAGCTTGTCAGAGGAAAATCTGCTCGAGTTATAGGCGATCTGGTCACTGTCTTAACATTGTGCAAGGGACTTCCCCTTGCCTACAACCGAGATTTTCAAGAAGATAAAGAACCCATGTTCGATAGCACCAAGACCATAATGGGAATGATCGATGTTTCTGCGGAATTTGCCCAGAATGTCACATTCAACCAAGACAGAATTAAAAAAAGTCTCCCCGCTGGACACCTTGATGCTACTACTCTTGCTGATTACCTTGTGAAGAAGGTAATGCTGTTTTTCTTATTTGTGGAAATCTTCCATTTTTTTGTAGCTAAATCCGAGAAGATAATACTTTTTTGTTTGTTTTGCTTAATAGGGGATGCCTTTCAGGTCATCTCACGACGTTGTTGGGAAACTTGTTGGAGTTTGTGTCTCAAGAGGCTGTGAACTTCAGAACCTATCTCTTGAAGAGATGAGAAAGCTAAGCCCTGTCTTTGAAGAAGATGTATTTGGGTTTTTGGGGGTCGAAAATTCAGTCAATAAGTTCAGTTCATACGGGTCAACTGGATCGAACTGTGTTGCTGAGCAACTCGGCTACTGGGTCAACAAGCTGAAGATTACTACCACCTGAGTTGGACTAAACTATCACGCAAATTGTTGCAGCAGTTTGAGGAAGACCATTAACATATTGGGGTTCCTTCTCTAGCAAAACCCCAAAAAATAAAGCTTTGTTGAAGTTCCTAGTATCTGAAATCGAGATTATTGTTTACTTCTTACTATTTTTATATCTCATATACATTTGTACGATATCAAGTTATCATTGTTTTCATATTCTACAATGGGATAGAAGATTTAACTTATATGACTTACAAGACCACTAAAACAGCGTAACACTTCAAATTAATATTTCCCTCTAAGATAAGACAAAAGTATCACAAAAAGTTTAAGACACTGATGACATAATTTGGTTTAGTAATAATGTTGGCATAATCATATGAAGACACTGTTGACTGATAAGATATAAAAGCTCTATCTACTCGGGAAGAACAAGAGCAGATATTTTTGAAGCTACAAGCTAAGGAGAAGCAGCTTTGGCAAATTAGGCGGATTACAAGGCTCGTGGGAACTAAAGACTTGTAAGCAGTCAGAGTCTCTGCTCGTACAAGATATTTTGCTATAAATAGAACCTCTGTTTCTTAAAAGACGGTCATGCTTTTATTATGTTGTGATTCGTAAACAAACAGATTAGTTTTGTTAGGCAGAATGGATTTCAGAGAGAGAAGCTCTGAAGATCCAGTTAAGGGTTTCAATACTTTGTGATTGAGAGAGAATACATTGTATTCATTTTGAGATAAGACATACACAAAGTTTACTCGTGCATTCTTATCATATTGGTCTGGTAAAAATAGTGACATAATCATCATACTAAATCCACACAGAAGGGAGCATAGTCTTAAGGGACCATTTAGCGTTGGTTAGGTCTTGATTTATATTTACATATGATAAGCAAAATATCCAACCACTTGTGAAAGTTAGAAAGTAGAGGGAGGAATCCAGTAAGGCTGGACAGTATCTCCATCGGTCCATCCTTGGCTGTTCAAACTCACGGATGGTTCTTGTGGCAAGGTTGTACACAACAGAACTTTGAAAGGTCATGAAGTAGATTGAGTTGGCCTCGAAACGAGTGACAAATACCTCCAAATTAGCGAATATTTGATCAAATCTTAATAGATTAGATCAAGGGAGTGCATTGGAGTTAGGTTGTGAAATGAACATGGTCGAAATATATTATCTTTTATGTCTGAGATTATTTTATAAATAGAACCTTTGCATCGAGTTTCATTGGGATTTTAGTTTTTTTTTTCTCTCTCTTTAGAGCCATTATTGTTCAAACATCCAACATAAAAAAAACTAGTGAATTAATGAAATGTAACTTCTATTATGAACGTGGAGCTGCCCCCACAATAAACGGGACCCCCTTCTTCCTTAGGAGGTGGAACATCTGTCCATGTTATATTCCTCTTATGAAACAAAAATGTCGTTGTCCCCGTTTTTTGTGACCACACACACAGTGACAGAAGTATGCACCAGTAATGTTCTCATTGGTGTTTCATTCCTTCGTAAAATAGTTAAAATCTGACATTAGACACAAACAGTCTTTTCTACTTGATTTAATAATATCCATTTGATGGTGGAGTCACGTTCTGATTGTGACACAACCCTTGTCATAAAATCCCCATGTAGTCACTGATTGATGCTTCTTTTTGATTATTGGTCGGGACATTCAGTGGGTTGAGTTTACCGGTGAACCTCATCTCTTACTTTTGTTTCTTTAATCCTTGCTCTTGTCTGTATTCATTTTAACTCCTTTTTTTTTGGTTTTCTTTCCATTAGATTGGGTTTCTACCAATTATGGAGTATTTGTTCTTATACTCTTTTTTAATTATATTGTCTCTCTCACAAAAGTACAAGATAAGAATCACCATTTATGAATAAGATTCAACCCATTAATCGCTTCTTATCCCTAACTTACAACTGAAATTGGACATGTAAGAAGTTTCAAGAAAAGTCTTGCGATATGACTTTATCCTCTTCCACTTACTGTAATATTCTTCAACGATTTTGACATGGTAACAAAAGGTAGACCTTTTCGAGGTCTCTGAGACACTACACGTGGCGGTGTAACCAACCCAAGCCATATATATATATATAGCCAGCTCCGTTTTCTACCCTTGACACTTGTCGAGAAAACTTAGTTACTCAAAATGGCTACACGTGGCGGTGTTCTTAACCAGCTCGTTTTTATTTGAAACAACCCATCGATTAAAAATGGGAATTTGGAAGTATTTAATATTAATATATACTACCAAACTGGTTTAATCCTAACCGCAACCATCAAATCCAATGATAAATCGAATCCACACATAATTTAGCTTAGCAAAATAAGAAACTAAAAACCAAAATTATATTAAACCAAAGATAATTTAGGTTCAATGTAACAGTTCTTATACGACAATACAATAACCGGTAATCTCAGAACCAAAACTTATAATTTCAACAAATCCTTAAAGCTGTATAGTGTTGTTTTCATCGGGTTTCTGATTAACCGCGGTATTATCGCCGTGCCATGACCAAACGATGTCGTTCAACGCCGGCCGGACTTCTTCTTCGTATAACCTATTGTACTCCAGAGTATCTCCCGCCGATTTGCAGAACTCTACCACTGAGAACCCCGGCGCTACTTCGAATACTTCCGCCGTCATCGACAGCCGTCCTTTTCTCCCTTCCGTTTTCCTCTCCATTTTCACTTTAAAATCCTTCGTGGTCTTTACATTCATGTTCATCTCCTTCGTCACCGCTTCGATCTTCTCCATTATCTCCGTCGCCGACGAACGTGACGTGAATAGGGATTGAAGCTTCCTCTTGCTCTCGAACAAGCTCGATAGATCAAATCCGGACGACATCGACGAGATGAATTCGAAAGCGTTGAAGAATTTCGGCGAAACCGGCTCTGTTTCTTCCCAATCGCGAGCCTCGGCTTCGTTGTTGCTCGGTGAACAGATCGGTTCGTCGATTTTGAAAGCTAACGGCGGCGTGAAGTTTTTCTGGAGCCATGGCGTTCTCATGATGGCCGGCATCGAGATCCGCCGATCGGGATCGACGACGAGGAGTTTCGAAACCAATCTCCTCGATTCAGGCGAAAACCACGGCGGGAATTCGAAGTCCGCTCTGAAAATCTTCCTGTACATGTTCATCAGATTCTCGTCCTGAAACGGCAAACACCCGGCAAGAAGGACATACAAAATGACGCCGCACGACCAGATATCCGCCTTTGCGCCGTCGTAACCTTTCTTCCGAAGAACCTCGGGAGCCACGTACGCCGGCGTTCCGCACTGCGTATGAAGAAGGCCGTCCTGAAGGATCTGGTCAGGCAACGCCGATAATCCAAAATCGGAGATTTTGAGATCGCCATTCTCGTCGAGGAGAAGATTCTCAGGTTTCAGATCGCGATGAGAAACGCCTCTGCTATGGCAGAAATCAACGGCCGAGATCAATTGCTGGAAATATCTACGAGCGGCGTCTTCATGGAGCTTACCCTTAGAGACCTTAGCGAAAAGCTCGCCGCCTCTAACGAAGTCCATGACGAAGAAGATCTTCGTCTTGGTGGCCAAGACTTCTTTCAATTCAACGATGTTAGGATGACGAACGAGCTTCATGACTGAAATCTCGCGCTTGATTTGATCCATCATCCCTGGTCTCTTGACAACGTGATCCTTGTTGATGACTTTGATGGCGACGCTCTCGCTCTCGCTGTCGCTATCGCCGGAGATGATGTGTTTGCCGTAATAGACCTTGGCGAAGGTTCCTTTGCCTAAAAGCCTTCCCATCTCGTACTTGCCGAAGAGAATTCGCCGTTCTTCCGCCATAGATATATCAGATAGTATAGGTGGACTCTGTTTGAAATCAGAGGGAAAAGAAGAGTGAAAGGAGGATGTTATTGATCCATGAGAATTGGTAACATATTCTGGGCAAGAGGAATCCATGAGAAAACAATCTCACAGTGTCACAGGTGAACAAGTGCAAAGTCATGTTCAACAATGAAGGTGAGAAACGGTGAAGATGACAGATATTATAGAGTGCAATAATAATGGGAACAAAAGTTGATGATTGTTTATTCGCTAAAACCAGATATTATTATTGTATGAATACGGTTCATGCATAATACTTTTATCACATGCCTTCATATCGGAAAGAAAAGTTGACGTCGCTTAAAAAAATTCTATTAAAAAAAGAAAAAAGAAAAAAGAAAGACATCTCTTACAATAATAGATAAGAAATTTTATATTTTTATAAATTATCAACCAAAAAGGAACTCTAAAAGTTCAAGACATGTTTCTTACTTTGTGTGGCTCAATAAACAATTTTCAACAAATACCTTTGGAGTGATAAAAAAAATACAACTAGTTTTGGTTAATGGATCTCTGTTCTCTTATACATCCTAAAACAAAATTAATAGATAAAAATAGCTTAACGCGTAGTTTGAGAGTGTTTTAAAAGACAGTTTTTTTTAACTTTTTCAACTATTTTCAAATGCTAAGTGTACATGATCAGCCGAACAAGAATTAAAGATCATAGGATAAAAAGTAATTAGCCAAAACTGGATGAGCACAAGACAGCTTTTGTTACTTTGGGATGTCACTTTCTCCGAAGTAGGGAGACCCGAAAAGGAATTTTATACTCCCTCTGTTTTTATTTAATTGTCGTTTTACAACTTTTTTCTTGTTTCTAATTATCTGTCGTTCTCATTTTTCAATACAATTTTTGTTAAAAAAATCCAAAAATAACCTTATTTAATATAACTCTATTTATAGTAAATGATGATCAAAAACCAATTATACCCAAAATTAATTATATTAATAATCATTTATGATAAGGTTAAAATAGTCAACAAACAAAATTCCTTAATCTACGAGAATTTTTCTAAAACGACAATTAAAAAAATCCGGAGGGAATATATTTTACGTTCACGAAGGAATGATTTGGATCTAATAATCAGGAATTTGTACATTATTTGCATTGAAAAAAATCTAATAATCATATTCAAAGAAGCACGTATGTTGGAATAATCAAAATTAAAGTATGGCTGGTCATATTTAAATCAATATTAACACAACGAGATTGGACCCATACACGCTTGTGTTGTCTCCAACAGAAAGAGAACAAAATAAAATAAAATTCAAAGAGAAAAAGGTTTATTTACCCGTTAAGGTAAGAAAATGAGAGTTGATTTCTTACAGTCAAAAGAAGCCAATATGGAGCTACAAAACAAAACAAAAACTGTCGATAAGTTTTACGGAGAGAAAGCTTTTGCTACATTTGAAACCTAATCAGACTTTTTTTTTTTCGGTCGAAACCTAATATAGTCTTTATTATTCATTATTCATATTCAAAGCCATTGTTATTCCATCATCACCTTCACAAAGCAAGCTTCTTTTTTTAAAAAAACCTATACAGTTCCCTCCTGCTTTAGCTCTGAGTACATTCAAATGGATGAAAGTTCCCTTCTGCAAACCCTCGCATCCTAAACCTCTGCAAAAGCTCCACAGACCTGCAAATGGATCAGTAACAAAACACCAAAATTAACTTTATCAACTTTGATACCGCCTTTCCAAGTATCACAGAAAAACTTACAGAGGGTTCTCTCTATTGCAGCTTAGTTTCTGTTGATTACTCTCCATTGCTTTCACTACATTGGCGGTCGCAGGTCCAGCTGATCCACCCGCTACAATCGATGGGACTGATGCGATTGGGCTCCACATCTTCCACACACATTTTTTACTTGCAAATGTTAGTTTGAGAGTTGTTCAATTATAATTACAGGGAATAGCTTTTGTGCACTTGCTTACCTTTATTGTGTTATCGATTCCACTTGTTGCTACAACGCTATCAAACGGATGGCATTGGATGCAGTTCACAACTAGAAACAAAAGATGAACTTTTAAGCCAACTAATAAAATTCGAGAGAAAAACAGATTTTTGTAATGGAAAAAGTGATCAACCAAAAACCTGCTTCATCACCAACAAGCACTTTCATAAGCCTCCCTGTCTGTTTTTCCCATATAAACCACTTACCATCATCACTTCCACTCGCAATATATTCACCTGAAATAAAATGTTCACAGAAAGTCGATATTGCCGTATTGGCGTTAGAAAATTTTGTAGGCTCTTTCTTACCACACTGGAATTGCATTCAGATAACATCAAATTTGCAACCCGAACAAACCAACCTCTCTGCCCAAGAAAACTGGCTTGCTTAATATCAGTTCCAACGTTACAGTGGCCAACATATCTACGCTTCATATCAATGGCTCCCTCCGGCTGTAATCACCAAGAAACCAATGCGGTAGATGGTATTCATCAAATTAACGAGGAGTATGAAACACAACATAAAAGTTGCCAAATACTAACTCGAAACACATTCAGTATGCTAAATTTGTTTTATTTGGTAATACTATAAAACGGTATCATAATCTGAAAACTAACCTGATAAGAGGTTCTATCATTTTGAGATGACGATGCGGTTCCTGAGGAGGCATTTTCACCAGTATTTTCTACGGGCTTATCATCACTTACTCTATGAGTTCTTAGATTTAGACTGCCGCGCATAGCATTCGAGTCTGAATCTCGTCCTTCATCATCCGACATGGAAGTTTGAATATCAACCTCCAATTCCTCATCATAATCAGATTCTTCTCTTTCGGATCTAGACATATTACGTGTCCTGTTACTGTTGGCCTCTGATCTATAAAGTATGTCGCTCAAAGAAAGTACTCTAGCAGTTCCACCTTCTGTCTCTTCATTTTTATCAGCTCCAGCTAATTTGTCAATCAAAAGACACGTACATGAATATTAAAATGTAAAGAGATATTTGCTTTCTCGTGGAATCATGAAAGCTTTGAAAGACGTAAAATACTCCTTGGGAATGAAATAATTTCTCAGATCTAAAAGAAGAGCTCTAGATCTGTCACTTTGATGCACGTTTGGATCAAAAGAACAACAATTAGGCACACCATAAAACAAAATAATGGCTGAACGCACAATCAGGGGAAGAAAGAGAAAGCCTGTCACGCTTCAAGGAGTGAAGATGAATCTTCGAATCCATATTACGATTCTTCTCTCACGTTTATTATTTATTCTCCTCATTGATTACTAGTAACGAGTGCTTTACAAATTCATCGGAAAGCAAAAACAAAACAACTAAGCAGAAACGTCTTATATAACTCCTCGAAACTCTATACTAGCTCGAAGGAGAAAACAGAAACAAAACGAAGATACATATAACAACTAAGCAGTTCATCGACAAGAAAAGACATACATTAGTGGTCACAAACCTGCTTGAAGATCCCTTTTAATGCTTTCCACCTTTGCCATTATATCAGCATCTGATGGGTTCAATTGTTGTGCAGCATTTGCAAAATCTAGAGCTTCTTTACATTTTCCCAGCTGTGTGAAAGCACGAATATATAAGAAAATGGAAATGTGACTAAAACATATGCTTATTGTCGGACCATCTCTATGTCAAATTGTAAACTAAAAATTTAACTGTGATCAGAGCTATGAATATACTTGCTGCAACGCTTCAGTCATGTAGTAATGAGCTTTAAAAGATGAAGCATCAATTCTCCGAGCATTTTGGCAATCTCTTGCGGCCATATGAGCATCATTCTTCCACTTCCTCTGGAAAATAAAGGATTCAGCTGATTGAGGTAATCAGAGAGGACTAACATAGGGATTCAAGGTAGTTATAGACCGCAATTTTAAAGGACCTTGAGCAACAATGCTGCACGAGTACAAAGGCATTCAAGCCTTAGCGCGGACTCTATATCATTAGAATGCGCATCCAGAACTTCATTAGCTGCCTCAATTGCATAGAAAATATCCGTACCCTCTTCTAAAGACCTTTTACCAATTTCTACCAATTCGGTACACTTCTTTAACTGAAAATAATGGAGTCAGATGCACTAAGAAAATGGAATGACAAGGTCACTTTACGGAACAATTGCAAAGGGAGGTGCGAACCGTTGCAGCGTTGAAATTTCTGTGAAAGCCATTTTGAGGAGTGGTGGAAACCTGAGGTGGAGATTCTATATCATGGAGAATGTTACTCAAAGAAAACAAGTTAGGTAGATCTCCTGGTGTGTATTGCATGGTTCCAACGCCTACAAGTAGCAACCAAAGGAAAGAGTCAACAGATATTGAGCTTAAAAAACAGCAGCAAAATGTTTACAAACTGAAATTTCGATGCAAAGAGAAGCTTTCTACAAGATAACTAGCACAAAAAAATATTTCTAAATTAAGTAGTGAAGTATGCAAAAATCTGGTGGGTCAACACATGTCTCAACGGGGTTTCCATAATAGCAAAACCATTTGAATCCTCAACAAAACCAACAACTATCCATGGAGGTTCATACAGGAAAACAAAGTTTTCAACGGAACTGAAAAAGGGCACGAGAAATGGAAATAGAGCGACATAAATCAAGCCAAAAATTTCATTCCGATAGAACATTCACTTGTTTCCCTTAGCAAATAAAAAATATACCGCATGCCTAACTATTCACGGCATTTAAGCTTAAAGCAGCAAGAATATCAACTGTAAATACCACTATTTACATTCATCAGGTACACATGCTCCCCGCTGTAACTGAGCAAAACTTCTTCACCATTAGGACTGAAAGTAACATGAGTTAGGTGCAAGTTTGGTAACCCCTGAAAAAAATTTCAAAGATTGTAGCGGACAGTGAGTTTGGAAAAAGCTTTGAGCAAGAACACAACATTACCACATCAATTCAGAAGTGGTGGAGTATCTTAATATCAATCAAATTAAACTAACACGTTCAGAAAGATGCATGGGACAGAAATAATTGACACATAGAGGTGGCGGCATCCTTTTCCGAGATGATGTCAACGGTGGGAGCATCCTTCTATCGTACAAACGAGCAAATGCATCACTGTCAAAGAGGGTAAAAAAGAACAAGAAGTTAATTAAGAAAAAAGGAGAAGACTATGATTCACAAACATGGAGGCAAGTACCTTCCACCAACGAGAAGTAGATGTGGTCTTGTGGCACTTATATCACAAGACTTCAGGGAGAGATTTTGCTTAGGAGGATCAGCTAGTGCTCTTTTGGCACCACTTCGCAGGTCAAGCTGCAAATTTCAGAGCTATCAACAAGGCTTCAATTTGCAGGAGAAAAACTTCAACATAATTGAAAAAAAAGTTAATCAGAGTTTGGAGATTACGAGAACACTGCGGCAATCTTGGTGAACGGATCCAGCAGGAGGACAAGACGTAGATTCCCGAAAATCATGCTGCCGCAGAGTTCCATCTTCACTAACACTCCATACAACATTGGGGTTGCCTGGTTCGACCTACACGATAGTAAAAACATCTGATAAACAAAAAGCTGAAAAAGAATGACCCAAATACCGATTAAATAAGGTCTTACAGCTAGTTTTTTCACTCTCCGCGTGTGACATTGGTACAATGCTGATGGTGTAATAGCATTGTCATCATCTGCTCTACTGCTTAACCCGGCTAGATTGAATAGCCTAACCTAGAGTATAAGACAAACACACACACACACACCCCAAAAGAAAATTATAGGAAGACCGAATTCAAAATCAAATGAAAGCACAACGCAGTAATTTAACATACTTCACCGTCTCCAGCACCAGATACCACAAGCTCGTCAGAGGTTTCAGGGACAAACTTGGTACTGAATATGTTACCAGTGTGTCCTGTATCCACAGAATGCAAAAGCTTTCGACTGGAGTAATCCCAGATATTAACCTGCAAATAAAAAGAAGATTTAACTTTCAATCCAATCAACTCTACAAGACCTGTCCACCGAAATTAGATGCTCAAAACGATTTTTTTCAATCATTCACTCTCATTCCAAATCAACTATAACAACATATGTGAAATTTGATCCACTGGGTAGACAATAGAGTTTAAGCGGAGCAAATCATTCACTATAAACTGTTCCCTGCTACATCTAAAGCAAACCAAGTACGCTCAAATAGCCGTCACAAAAGACTTGATATTCAGATTTTCAGTTAATCTGAATTACAAAACGGCAAAAAAAATTAGATGTGCAAGAACAGAAGGAAGGTTGCAAAGTGTTTAGCTGGCATCTAAATGAATTTAATATATACCCTTAAATCATCTGATCCAGATACCAACAGTGAACCAGTAGAGTTCCAAGACAGATCATTAACACAGCCTTGATGTCCCTGCGACACACAACAAACATCTTATACACCAGCAAGCAGAATAAACATAGTCAAGGTTTTAGTGAAAGTGCAGAATATACATTCCATCTTAGCGGATTTCAATGAAGATAAACTAGTGCATAGACAATGAAACATAAAGAGGAAAATGAAAACATTACCTCCATTTTTGGTTCCTGAGAAAGTCTCCGAACCAAGGAAGAGTGTGATTGCATTCTTTGATCAACATCCTACAGAGACAACACTCGACAAAAAGGCCTTTAGTTTGTCGGAGAGGGTAGAAAATCAGCTTGAAGCAAAAAAAAAAAAAAAAAAAATGGAAAAAATAATAAAAATAATTGAGGATTGAACTAAATGTTAGCACCTACACAAAATCAAACTCGCGCAGTGAGAAAGGAATCCGAATTGGAACGCAAGAGGAAAAGTAAAAAGAGAGGAACAGGATGAGTTACGTACATGACTTGGCTCCCTAGACCTTGTGTGGAGGAGATTGAAGATGTTACCATCGTGAAAGCTGAGATTCACCATCGAGAAAGCGTACCCCACCGATCAGACGGAGAAAGATGAAAACTGAAGGGCAAACCAAAAAAAAAAAGACGAGAGAAGAAAAAAGTCTCTTGTTTGGTCTTTGCAATCTTGACGCATTTTTCCGTACTCGGTTCTACATTCTACGGGAAGATCCTCTGCGCGCATGTGTTTGGTATCCACCTACTCTAAACACATCTTAGCCGTTCGTTTTTTTACCAAAAATCAAGTAATTATAATGATAAAGAAATTAAAATTTAATTTACATGGCGGTGGGGTGACTGGTGAGCGACCATTTGCGATAATCGGTACCAAAGTTATTTGATTTATTAAATAACTTTTTTTGCTACATTAATACATAGGAGGATTTTTTTGTTTCAAAATATCTTGTAAACGTTACAATGATGTCTATATCTGATATAATAACATTTGAACCAAACATCTAATTATAATAAAAATTTGAACCAAACATCCAATGTTTTAAAAAATGTTAAAGCTAATAGGCTAAATTAACAAAATATATATATATATATACCTTGTAAACAGCACAAGATTAGCTTTTGTATAATTTTACTTGACTTTCACAAAACTCGATCTATTATTTTTCCATTTTCTAGTAGGTCATACATACTCTACGGCAAGATCCTCTGCATGCATGTGTGCTAAAACACATCAGAGCCATTCATTTTTGTGTATTTAATTACATCATAAAAACAAATTAATTTTTGACAAAAAAAAAAAAAAAATTTAGATTATAGTTACTTTCCATATCAGGAAAGTCCATCCATCTCTGCGCAGGAATGAAGTCTAGTCTAATTAACATATAACAAAGCGTGTCGTTTGCGATTCATCGTAACCGAATATGATTTTTTTGACTTATAATGAAATGGAAGAAATACATTTTTAGTATACACTAATTAATGAACAAATGAAGTTAGTATACTAACAATATTAAAAATCCTATTGATGGAAGAATCAAATACTCCAAAATTTGCAAGTTTCAGTAACAAGAGTAATTGAATAGGATACTACGCAAGGGTTTTGCAACAGGGTGACGCACAGAAAGAGTGACACAGAGAAGCTAATTGACGAGAATCACGAGGTCACTAAAATGAAAATTGAATGGGCTTATATGTGGTTGTGTATGCAAGCTTAGCTTATGTTGTGTATCACAACATTTGTAAAAGACGACAAAACTCCTTCATGTCAAATTACAAAAGCCACTCCAGTTTTGGTCATCTGAACCATAAATACATCCGTATTTTTTTAAAATCATTTGTGATATCAAATCTACATAATTATCAACAAAAAAACGCATCAAGTATATATACATACAACATACACGTATACAGAGAGAAATAAGATGTTTTATTATGCAACCTTATACCATCGATATTATTATTAACTAAAGTAATGAATGGTATATATATCAAATTTTCAAGTTTTTAAATCGTGATTCCACGATAAACAACGAATTTTAAAAGGATAACTTGATAAATACAAACTTCATTAGTTTACGAAGAATCTAGTTAACTAAAAGTGTTTTGGCTATATGGTCATCCCACTAGTACACTATATCCATTTCTCGTTCGACTAATCTACTATTCATATATATAACAACCCAGTCAAACCTCAAATAACATTTAATACTAGTTGAATAGCTAAACGTTCGTACTAAGTTTATTTTGCTAGACGATAATCGTTTCCTTCACCACAACAATCGTATATAAGCTCCCTCAGCCGTATAATTAGTTAAACCACATAAAGTTTCAATCGCTTCTCCTAACTATGGCTGAGTATACGTCTTGATTGCACACAGCTAAAGAACACACCTTAGATCACAATTATTCACCTAACCAACACAGAAACTACAATTCATCTGATTCTCAGCTCATCAACTCCAAACTTTGGTTAATTTTCGCCATTAAACCATTAATAAAACCCAAACTTTTACAAAATTCAAGTGTAAGATGCCTTTTCTGTTCCTTCAATGGCATTTCTCACCCATTCTGATTTCCTTGCTGAAGCCAAAATCTACATAACCTTCACTAACTTTTTATAGTCAGGGACCATTCAATTTAAACTGTTAGCTAAAGTCTGCAAAAATGAAAGTGTTTAATGCCAGTACTGGCTATAGATACTTAGAATACAAACATCCTATACCGACAAATCTAAGATGTACAATGTGTCAATGCAACCTAACCCAAATAGAAAAAGACATTAGATTCTATGAAAACTAACAGATATATAGTATACGCACATGTTCACGTACATTATATGTCTCATGTGTAAACATATTATAAGAAAAAATCTATGTGATTCATCATGATGAATGTACAAAGTTTTGAAACTACATCATATGCCACTCAAATTAGTTAAGATACTATAAATAAAGTAAGATAGATGCAACATATGTAATATGTATACATAATTTGGTACGGATCATAGACATTTATGAACACATAATCACTAAGATTCAGCGAAGATTCATGAATTTGACAAGTTATGACAGAAAAAGAGTGAGCACGCAAAAGTAACCATATACAATTTCATCTTTATACAATTTCCCCTTTGTGTGCTCACTCTCTTCTGTCAATTTCTTTTCCCTCATCAACATGTACATATATATATATATACACGCACATATTTATTTATGACCAAATATAATTAAGCATGTAATATATAGCCAAGAATTTCTAGTCCAGAAACCGATGATAAAAGAAAGATAAAACAGAAAGAAAAAAAAAAAAAAAAAGAGGCAAGTACAGATCGAAGGTACTTGAGATCAAATCTGGGAATAATAACAACTATCAAGACCTCGATCGCTGGATCCATAAAAGGAAAGTATAAATCTAAGTACGGACACAATAAAGAATGTAAATTAGGGTTTCTTCTCTAATTCCAGCTCTAAAACCTTTTTCTAAAAAAAAAAAAAAGAACGAAATCTAGAAGAAACAAAGGTAACGGAGATACGCTCAAACTGAAACTGAAATGGAGAAAAAAAAAAAAGAGTATTTAGTTTTTCTTTGATCTTATTATATAAAACCTCACTCTCCTTCATGCAAAGTAGAGATGTATATCTGTCGGCTGCCTCTTTTCTCTCTATATCGAAAGAAAAGAGAAATGAGATAGAGAAGATTTAAAAACCCTAGCTAAAATGAATAAAATCTGAAAACGTGTTGAAAAAATTAGATTTAATTTGGAAGAAGAAGAAGAGAACAAATGAGAAACAGAGAGGAAGTAGAGAGAAATAAGTAAGTACGGATGGGAAACGGTTGGTTATGATTTGTCGGAGAGAGAAACGTGTCGCAATCAAAAGGCCAGGTCTTTTGTCTTTGGTCGTTGATTTGACTTTAGAGACGTTCTGAGCCGTTGGATGTGTCTTTTTTTCTTTATCAGTTCCGTCTCTTTGCCGTCTTATCTGTTTAATGTCATTCTAAGTGATTGCGCAATTAGTGAGGAACACACGCGTCATCTCTTCTCTTCTTTTCTTCATTAATGCTGACTTAATTTTTATTTTTTTTTATAAAGTTTTGTTTTATTGTATTAAAGACTTCTCAGGAATTTGATTGAAAACCATTTCCTATTCTCATTTTCTCGAATTGGCATTGCTTAATACAGAAAGAATCAGTCAACAACAAAACTTGAATATTGTTTACCCATCATGCCTCGCTTAATTACATAGTGAATTTAGGCTCGTTTACGCTTATATACTATCTGTAGATACATATCTCTTGTTTCTATATGAACAAGAAACAATATCTTTTTTCTTTGAGCAAGTATATACTATGGGAAGTGAAGGATTTAATACTGATTTGCAAGTGAAAAACTCAATTCATATCAGAGAAGGAATGTGATTAAATGGAAAACATTCATTCACAATCATAGTTCGAGAGATTAGCTTTTCAACCTCAACCCCTACGCATGCACATTTTCGAAACCAACATACCCTAGTCCCCTAAATTTAACGACACAATAGACTGTATAAATTAAAAAGTCTTCTACGCCATTCTGCGCATAGAGACAGATCTCGCAACTCTATTCTACGACTATCTTTTCCCCTTCTTTTTTTGGAGCTTTCTTCTCCTTCCTTTTCAACTTATCCATCATGACCTCTATCTCCTCTGGAGACTTCTTCAGAAAAATCCTCAGGGGCTTAGAATCTTCATCAGATGAATACTCCTCATCAACACCATCTTCCTCCTCCGACCTGTTCCTCTTGTTCTTCTTAGAGGAAGAACTCGGTTTTGTAACTTTATCAGAGGCAGCCTCTGATGAAGATGAAGAAGCCCTTGTCTGCCTCCGGTTGGTTGCTTCAGAGATTTTCTTGCTTGACCTCATACGTGAGGCCGCTGCTACAATCTTTCCACCAACATCACCCATTTTCCCGTTACTCCTAGCCGATTCCCTAGTCACCCTTTACAGAGTTTAGTCAAAAGATCACTGAAAAAACAACTTACAATAATTTTACAAACTGAGCAACATTTTACACAATGTGTATCAGAGAGAGTCATTATCCTTGTATACCCAACACAATACAAGATCTGAACCAAGACCTAATCAAATATAAGAAGAAACTCCACTCTGTGCAATTCCAAAACCGTCACGAGGATAAAGGCAACACTTACGGTTCTGGGGTGCCACCAGAGCTCTCGTCACCAGATTCGTCCTGTAGGGACATCTAAAACGGGAATAATGAACCATTAAAAGCTAGTAGTAATCTACAGCAGCAAATCGACAACAAAACGATAAAACGCTCTCTCTACCTTATCTGCGCTAGCATCATCATCTTCTTCAATCAACTCCCATCTCTCCTTCCTCAAATCCAAGGTCTCTTTGTCACCATCTTCATATAAAACCTATTATCACAGGATGATAGCAAGCAACGTAAGGTTAACATAAATTGACACATAATCTGAAAAAAAAAAACTGAATACTAAATGCAACCAACTTATCCAATTTGGATAAGATATCAAGGGTCTTATAATACATACATATCAATGTTCCTTTAATGAAGATGCAATTCAGAATCCAGAATTATGAAATTAAATCTATATCCAAGCAGATCCACAGAAACAAAGGAACAACAATCATGATGTGAATTACCCGATGTTTATTCCTGTAAGAATTAAATGCATCTACCACTCCGTTGTAGAATCTGCAGAACCAAGAGTTCTGTAAGATTCATCACAAGTCTGGAAGTTAAGTAAAAAAAAAACTAAATTTCTCCGTAAGATCGAACACTCACTGGTTGTCTAACGGCCACCAAACTCTAATCTTCGAACCCACCAAGCCTTCACCATAGTCTTGACCATTGCAAACCTGGTAAAAAAAACAGTAATTTGAATCAATTTTGCTCATAAAAACATAAACCCTAATAGCAGAAAAGCAGAAAATGGAAGAATCAAAGTTAAAGGCGATTGATTGAAAAACCTTATCCTTTCCAGAGACACTCGAAGGTTTGGTTTTGGCTGCTGTTGAAGAATGCTTCTTAGAAGTAGCCATCTTCGGAAAAATGGAAGAAGAAGGAGAGGGAATTTAGGTTGGAGAAAGTTCTCTTACAGCGCCGAAAGAGACGAAAGATGATTGATGAATCGAGAGAGACTGATGAAGAATCAGTTTAAATTGAGATTTTTTAGGGTTCGAAAGGGTGTGATAATCGCCCTGAAGATGTCGAACCAACCAACAAAAAAGTGGCACGTGACTTTTACCAAATTAGGTCACGTGAATGTTGACCACATTACTTGTGTACTATGTACTGGAATCTCTTCACTATTCATCCAATTCTCTGTATCTCTTTTTTCTTCTTTCTGTAAGTGTTTATTAGCCAACTGTTGGCAGATAATCTTAGTGCGTTAATAACAAAGGTTTTTACAGGTTGGCCGGGAAAAACAAGTACAATAAGTTAAAAATAAATAAATAAGTATTAAAGTTTTATAGACTTTTTCTCTAGAGATTTATAGACTTTTCCCCTAAAGATTTAAATAGTATAAATAAAAATCTAAAATTTAAGCGTTAGAAAAACTTTAAATATTGTATATAATTTTTAAAAAAATTAATGATTTATGCATATATATACTCAAAATTATTGATATTTGATTAATAAAAAAACACAAATGTAAAGTAATTTTAAAGTTTTAACTTGGATGAAAAGTTTGTTATACACGCTTTTATATACTTTAGGTGTGTTTTTTAGATACAATCAACTTTTTTTTTGGTATGATGCTGTTTAATGTTGCTCAGAACCTAATATTTGTATATTTAGTGTTCTTAGTCCATTGTAACAATTATGTATATGCGATTTAAAATGTCAAATAAAGACTATATTTCGAACAAAAAAAATAATCGAATTTTTTATACTTGTTTTTGTTGGACGATAAAAACAAAACAAAAAAAATAAAGATTTGTAATTTTTTACCAAGAAAATTCATAGGTTAAATAGTATTAATAAAAATATAAATCTAAGAGCTAGAAAAAAAAACCCTATTAGATATAGCTTTTTAAAAAGATCAATAACTTTATACATATATGCTAAAACTTAACAATATTGTATACTCTAATAATGCCTAAGAATGCAAAGATATTAAACAAATAAAGATGAGTAGTGTTTCAAATCCAGATCTAATGAGATGACATTAAACAGATTCAGGATTAAATATAGTCAAATCTAGATAGTGGTTTGTCACTCACTCACATAATTAAGAAAAAACAGTCGTACACTACCAGGAAACCTTGAGCTCTAAGCAGCCATCTGAAAACTCAAATATATTGCTCCTAAGCTCTTGCAATTGCTATTGGTTTGACGTTTAAGCAATGGAGAATCATTACAGATCAGGAGATGCTGCTCTGAAGATAAAAAGAACACTTGTTTTTCAGATGCTGTCATGCACAAGCAATTTGGAGATCGAGGTGCTCATTTACCACATCGTTGCAATGGCAATCGGTAACTATCACCTCTACACCAACAGCTTTCTTTATGATATTCTGGAGGATCTAGAAAAGTCGGAATCATCTCCTT
Organism: Streptanthus diversifolius; assembly: GCA_039880935.1. Lineage (NCBI taxonomy): Eukaryota > Viridiplantae > Streptophyta > Magnoliopsida > Brassicales > Brassicaceae > Streptanthus > Streptanthus diversifolius. Next base: position 22,297,076 of record JAXGFM010000010.1, on the reverse strand, counting down.
TACAATTGACAAGGCACTCACTAGAACAGTAATATGCAAAAGACGAAATCCGAAGCAGAGGATTGGGCTAATACTCTTCATCGAGAGGGCAATATACACAAACCACCGACTGCTTCTCTTAATTAGTAAAGCTATATCAAAATGGAAACCTTCCCAATTTGGATATATCAAATGCAACTACGATTGTAGCTAGGTAGGAATTTCTTGTGTGGGATGGATCTTCAGAGACTAATGGTTTCTATTTGGGAGCAGGACATAACAAGCAAACAATGGATTGAGGAGTGCTGGAAGCAGAGCTCCAAGCCTTAATATGGCTATGCAACACGTGTGGACAAAAAGGATACCAAATAATAGAATTTGAAGTAGCAAAATAATTAATGAGCTTGTCCAAGAAATCAAACATAATTTTCAAGTGCAAAATTGGATTCATGATATACACCTTTGGACAACAAAGTTTGAAGATTGTAGTTTTCAATTGGGTTCCAAAACAAAGTAATCAGGCTACAAATGTTTTAGCAAAAAATTTTCAATCTCTGAATTTACTATTTGCTTTTCATTTTTATGTTGTAAGACTTATTGTACTTATCCTCCATGAGAAACATCACTCTTGTTAATTGGAAATCATATATGCAGACATTAAAGAAATTAAAGGACACGAATGTAATGTTACAACACGCTTGTATATTTCAGGCATATTTGCTAGATAAAGTTAACAAAAAAAATTTGTTGTATGATGCGAATGATGTTCAAACATGCAAATGATTTAAATGTCAAAATAAGACTCCTAGCGAAAGTCCGTTCACAAAAAGAAATTAAAAGATTTATGAGTTGGACGAGTAAAAAAAAAAGACAAAAACACTAGACATATATAGGTTTTTTGTCCTGTGAATTTACATGTTATATAATGTAATAAAAACATATTAAAATTTAAGAGTTGAAAAAACCCTAAATATTGAATATAACTTGTTTTGTTTTAAATTGATGATTTTATGAATATATGCTAAGATTTAGCGATATTCAATAAATAAATATATGTAAATGTCGAAAATGTAACGTTATGACTTGGTCGATAAATTTAACGTTTTAACTTTGTAGATTAATTAATACAACACGATTTTGTATGTTTCAGGCGTTTCTTCCAGGTTATATGATGCTACTTATTGTTGTTTAAACCGTAAAATTATTATATGTAATGGTGTTTGTCGTTCATAAGCATGCATGTGTGATTCTAGAAGAAAGTTCTTTCGCAAGAAAAACAAAATATTTGTAAGGGTTTTTATCATTATGTTTTGTTTGGCCAAAACAAAAACACATGATTTATAGGGTTTTACCATATATTTATAGGTTAAATTATGTATCTTATAATGATCTAAAAACACTAAAATTTGAATATATCTAAACTTAAACCTAGCAATATTTGATGATAAAAGTGTACAAACATATTTGGAATTATGTGGCACAATGGTGGTTATCTCTAAAATTCATGAGATAAGTTTGAGATTCAAATCCAACCCCCTACAGAAGTAAGAGAATATTAAAAGTTTGAAAAAAAAAAGTGCAAATATAAGATAATTTTTGTGTGTTGAAAGCATGTATAGGATAAAAATATTATTTTGTATCATGATATTTAATGTTGTTTATATCCTAACATGTTTATATTGAACAGCGTCCGAAATTTGTGATGAGCATGCATATACGACTCAGATGTTAAAGTAAGAGCTTCCAAGATAAATTCTTCTCGCGAATAATGTCAAATTAAGAGTGCAAATGGTTGCACAGTTAGAGAAAATAAAATTGAAGGAATTTGACATTCCTAAAAATTACTACCTGAGAAAAAAATAATAGAAAAAAATTCCAATAATTCTGCTGAAAAAAACAGGATATGTTAAGAAAATATTTAAAAAAATTGTTCTTCTCTATTTATGAGAGGAATGAGCGGAACAAAATTATTCCTCTATCACTCTTAATCCACTAATGTCAATTATATTAATTCTTCTAGCTAGTGATAACCATTTGCATCCTAAAAGTTTCCAAGAGATGTCCTCTGGCAATTCAAGTGCGAAAATTTGCATATGGATAATATAATATACTTCAGATTAGGATATCAAAATTATGCCCACTCCTATGACATCGTTTTGAAACTACGGGTTAAAATATACATATCCAAGTTATAAGAAATGAGGCATATAGCTCGTGTTAGCGTTTTACTTTTGTGTTGTCATTAACGGCATTTGTTTTGTTTTGTTTTGTTTATTTATTTATTAGTATTCTCCATTCAGAACGAGCAAACGATCACGATTGACAATTATTGTTGGACAACAAGATATAGATTCTTTGATTTTGGTGTATTTGTTGGATTCCAACAGAATTTAAAAGAAAAATGGTCGTAGATGATGAAGTATCATTTAGTATTGTGTGACTAAACATTGCTTGTTTCATATAACGAATTACAAGTCCTTTAACAATAAAAGAATGAATTATATGTACACATATTGAATATAAATAGGTAAATCGTATACTTAGTTTTTATGAAAAATGAATTAGTTATTACTTATTATACAAAGCCGCATATTATGCTTCAGGGTAAGTGGGAAGCACGATGATGCCTTGACTCCGTAATAACGATGAGAATCAATATTCCTTTATCCTTTCTTCTTCCCAATAATTTATCTTTTTTGTACAAGTTATTGGTCCTCGATTGATTTGGAGAATCGTTTTACGGATTTTTTTATGAACATAAGAAAAATTGATTACTTTGATGAATTTTTTTTTTTTTAAAGCAATAAGTTATTTAAGTGATGCATATATCTATATGAAACGTCTTCTCTAGAGATGCATGTATCAATATCTATCGATCGTTGTATACGAACATCATTTAAGTGATGCATGTATCAATCAATATCTATCGTTGTATACGAATATACAAAGTCAAATCATATTATAATTACAATTACTTTGTTTAATCTATTAAATAAATAACAACTATATTGACTAAGTATAAAATTAAGTATGCAGTTTAATGTATACAATTTTCCTATATATTCGTCATAAGAATATATAAAAACTAGAGTATGATGCACAGATTATTATTTAATTTAGTTTTTTTTTTTATATACTGTTTTTCCTCGCTGTAGATCAGTAGAAACTTGAATGAATCTGAAGATTCAAAAAATAGCTAGTAGAAGAAGAGCTTACTGACATAAAAAGAGGAGAAAAATAATAGTGATGGAGGTAGGTTTATAAAGGCAAAAAGAAAAATCGAAATTTCACATTAATAGAAAATGGTCATCATTTCAGATTCTCATTATTTAAATATAAACAATTATATATGTCTGAGAACGGACAATTCGGATAAAATAATTGGAAACTGGCGAAAACGTAATGATTGATGCAAGAAGGCGCACGGTAAAACGACGTCGAAGTGAAGCTTCCATCGTCAAAGAAAACGGCATCGTTTATTGTGGCTCACAGTTGTCTCCATCGCTCCTCTTATCTATCACTTGATTATATCTTCAAAGCCTAACCTTTCTCTCTGGTTGACCACTATAATTTCTCTAGCAGACGCACGGATCTCTCTTCGAATCTGCTAGATCTGTTCGTTTTCGAACATCTGTATTGCGATATCTGAGGTATGTTCCACTTCTCTGTCTGGTTCATTTCCTTCAAATCGAATTTGGTTACAGCTATGGTTTGGTTTTCCTTCCTTTTATCGCGATTTCTGATCTTCGCCGGGTTGTTGTGTTTCTTTTTTTTTCCCCAGATCGGAAGCTTTGTTCTCAGATCTATCGATCTCCCGTACAGGTTATCCGTGTCTCCGAGTTTTGACGTATGCTGTGTTTTCAGATCTGGGCTGCTTATATTTCTGATTGTTGTGTCGAGAATTGGAGATGGCGGAGATTCTCAAAGAAGATTCAATCATGATTCGAGAGGTGTGGAATGACAATTTACTCGAAGAATTCGCATTGATCCGTGAGATCGTTGACAAATACAGTTATATAGCTATGGATACTGAGTTTCCAGGTGTTGTCTTGAAGCCGGTCGCAACTTTCAAGTACAATAATGATCTTAACTATCGGACTCTCAAGGAGAACGTCGATTTACTGAAACTGATCCAAGTCGGGTTAACGTTTTCCGACGAAAACGGGAACCTCCCGACTTGTGGGACGGATAAGTTCTGCATCTGGCAATTCAATTTCCGTGAGTTTAATATCGGCGAGGACATCTACGCGAGCGAGTCCATCGAGCTGTTGCGTCAGTGTGGGATTGATTTTAAGAAGAACATTGAGAAAGGTATCGACGTGGTTCGCTTTGGAGAGCTTATGATGTCGTCTGGGATTGTTATGAACGATGCAATCTCTTGGGTTACTTTCCATGGAGGATACGATTTCGGGTATTTGGTAAAGCTCTTGACTTGCAAAGATTTGCCTCTCAAGCAAGCTGATTTCTTCAAACTGCTCTACGTATACTTCCCCATGGTTTACGATATCAAGCACTTGATGACATTCTGCAACGGGCTCTTTGGCGGATTGAACAGGCTCGCTGAGCTAATGGGAGTGGAAAGAGTTGGAATTTGTCATCAAGCCGGCTCAGATAGCTTGCTCACCTTAGGCTCTTTTAGGAAGCTCAAGGAACGTTATTTCCCTGGATCCACTGAGAAATATACTGGAGTCTTGTATGGTCTAGGTGTGGAAGATGGTACTTCTACTGCTACTGTTGCTATTTAATAAATAAATAAAGATAGCCGGAAAAAAGGTTAAGTTCGAGGGAATTGCATTAGGTTTTTCTTTAGTCTTTGTGAGTGTGAGACCAATTAGACTTCTATTTGTGTAAATTGGCAAATTTGGTTTTAGTGTGTAACTGTTGTGTCTTGTTATTTTTTCTTTTCAGGAAAACCTCTTTGATCAAATGAGGGGTCTTTGTCTAGCTTTGAGTTTCTGAATGTATATCTTTTCAGCTCTCCGTTTCATTAATAATAATCTCCAATCATTATTTTGTCGCCTTCGTATTCTTAGTAATGACACTTTTAACTTCACAGTGTATTCGTTTGCTTGTTTCCAGCTTTGCAGGTACAATTCTTTGTAACCCCAAAGATTGTGGATCAATTTGAGGGTGTGCCATTAATTGCAAAATGAAGCAAATTGGTAAGTTTTATGCTTACCAGATTCATGAATATTTTGTGTTCTTTCTCATCTCTTTGACATCGGTTGACAAGAACAATGGATGGCCTATGCTAAAGATTATATATTTTGCTTAATCTGGAGGAGAATCACATTTGTGCATTTGCCAATCACCTCAAGAGCCAATATATTCATCAGTTATATTTGCATGTAGTAATAATAAGCATTCTAAATACAATCAATATCTTGTTAATCAAGTATTCTATACTCTCAATTCTAACGTAATCTGAGTAGCAAGTAGTGGGATAGACTAAGAGATTGATAGACGTAGCTCATTCATTGAGTGAATTTGTCTAATATAAATTTTCAGTAACAATGGCCAAAAAGAAAAAAGATCATTGACTTATTTTTATCTACATTTGAAGAAGCTTAGTGGAATTGTAAAACAAACAAAGCAATATGAAGAACCTCAGCAGTCACCCATCAAGGCCTAGAACAGCAGCAAGTTCTAACAGCAATACTTTGTACGAAAAAGACGTTTGATGTACAAAAGAACCAGGGAACAGTAGTACTTTCAAATGCCTATTCCCAGAGTGTCGCTTGTTCGTGTTTTCGGCTTCTTATTTGGGCCTTCTTGTGTGGGCTTCGGTAACTCGTCATATTTACCAAGGTTGTATGTAGTATTATCGATTATAAAAATGGAGTTATTTAACATGTTTAAAATTTTGGTGTGTTGATGTTGCTAGCTATACGATCAATTTTTTCCACTTAAATCAAAGGTCACCTTCTAGATAATGGTTTAAAAGAAGAAAAGGAATTAGGAGCAGCAAGAAAAGTTAATGGTGTAAAAAACTTTCAACCACGAGCCCCTGACGTGTAATAATTAATCAAAAAAAATAATTTTAATAGGTTTTTTTTACAACAATTTAATTTTAATAGTTAACTACAATTATATCTTTTACCAACAATTGATTCTCCGAATCAGCTTCCCAATTTCTTTAGTTTGTCAGATTGGACCCACCAATTAGAGGTCGCATCCGACAAAATACCCAACATACTTAAACTACTTGTCCTAACATTAGATCTTTGGATTTTACTACACATTTTGTTTTATTTTATTTTCGGTTTCCACTATGGATTTAATTTAGGATAAAGTTTAGAGAAATATAAAAATATATAAAGATTCTTCTTATCCCCAGCTTAGATGCGACGCTTTGTCGCCTCACGTTGTTTTCCCACCCAGACGAGAACAATTTATTGGAATTCGAAATTTTTCAAAAAAGCCAAAATGATTCATTAATAATTTTTAATATGTGACAAACGATTAATTTTATCACTAATAAGCAGCGAAACTATATAACTCGCGCATTAAATATTTGGGCTCATATTTTTGTTAGGACTGGGGAAAACGGAGTATAATAAAATTTAACCTTTATAAATCCATAAAAAATTGCCATTCGACTTCTTTTTTTTCAATATGATGTCAGATATTTCAAACGGAGTCTAGACATCAATATTTCTACAAATGATGTCAAATACTTAAGACCAAACGTTATTGCAAAAAAAAAAAAAAAAAAGAGTTTTTATATGATAAACTAAATTCTCAAAACTCTCAAGTGGGTTGGGACAGCTGAGTTGGCTCCGAAACCCAAAGTATTCAGTTGTGATGTTAATCATGTCCCTCAATTCATACAATAGCATTTAAGTGGAAAGCAAACCACAGTAGAAATGATGCAAAAAATTATTCATCAATATGGATCCAAACACAATTCTCCATGATCAATAATAGTAGATAACAATTCTTTCAAAAATAAATAAATAATAATAATAGAAAACAAATAAAGTACTGTTTTCAATACTAGGATGCGACATGTTGCTGAGGTCCTCTAGAGACTATAAATTGGCTCAAGAAAAGTTCCATGAAGAATCATATAAGAAGTGGCAAACACGAATGTGTCCTAAAGAGAGTTTACAACTGTGTATTTGAAACCCCTTCACCGTAAAATCCGGGTTACTATTGAGGATTCCAATGGTTATAGAGAGAAAGGAGAGTGAGTATGAAGCAAATATTAGAAGGAAGAGGTGAGAGACGACAAAAGCTAGAGAGAGAGAGAGAGAGATGCAAAGGAGTTAAACAGTAGAAAGCTAAAAGAAAACAGACATGGCCACTTTCCTCTTGAAGTTTCAAAAGTACACAGAAACATCAAACATACCTGAATAATAATATCACCTGGTCCACTCTCTCACTCTTGTCATTGAGTATCCTTTTCATTTCATTATCACGTGCTGTCATCTTCATCTACTCGGTGAATATTACAACAAGTTGTCCTTTCACCAAACAAATAAAACTCAACACCTTTCTTCCTCATACAAAAGAGTCTAAAAAGTCTCCATTAGTTTACAGAACTACTCAATACTGTACTATTCAATGACACATTTGAAAGATGGATCACCAAGGAGGGTTTAGTAATTTCCTTACGCACATATATCCCGGTGTTGCATAGACTATATACCATAATAAGACGAGTTGGCCCTGGCCCCTATCAGATTCTGTCCACAGAAAAACAACGCATCCATCAATCAGAGCCAGATTTAGCCTGGTCAAAATGGTACACTCGATGACTAAATATCAAGCACAGTTATAAATAGAACTCACCACGAAAAGACTCATTTTGAAAGGCTTTCTTGAATATGGGGCAATTACACATGGCAGTGGCATCACTCTGGATATAAGAACATATGACATATAAGCTGAAGAACTTTTAAGCACATAAAAGCACAAGACACAGAAAAGAAAAATAAATGTTAAGTAAATTATGCTTAATAGAGAACAGAGAATGGTCTATTAAAGTAAATTATGCTTAATAGAGAACAGAGAAAGTAGCCAAAAAAGGGTTGATGTGAAGTGAAAATTGGCTCCTACAAAGGGATAAACACAGGTAGTAGATGGTGGAGTTCCAATCAGCTTCAAGTGTTTTGTTGTGTCTTTGTGTGTGTGTGTGGTGTGTCAGCAAACCAGACCTACCCATCTCTCTCACTCTCTCATCTTCTACTACTTTTCTCCACTTATTAAAAGAAAAAACTAAAAACAAATGTAGTGAGTCTATCCTTTCCTTATATAGTATAATCTTCTGCTCGCTCTTCTGAGAAAGAAAAACTAGATTTTTGTGCTTTCCTTTTTTCTTAGGCAATTCCAGATATATAGCTGTTAATCCGAGACAGAAGGTGATAATTGAAAGGAACAAAACCATCACCTCATGGATGCCTCCATGGACGAGCCAAGGCCATCTGATTCCTCATGCATTGTTTCCACATCCACCACTCTTCCATTTCCAGATTCTCTAAAGCTGACCCTAGAACATTACAACGTAGACGCAGAAACGGGAGAAGAAGAAGATGATTATGACCAAAAAGCAGGAGAGGAAGGTATAAGCCTCGACCTTATGCTGTCAGAATATGATTATAGTCAACCACAACTCAATCGAGAACTCAATCTCATCGACTGCATAGACGCTAGTGTAGTCACTCCGAGTTACAACGGATCAAGTTCCACTGAGCAGAAGCTCTTTTCATGCAACTACTGCCAAAGAACGTTCTACAGCTCACAGGCGCTTGGTGGTCACCAGAACGCCCACAAAAGAGAGAGGACTTTGGCAAAACGAGGGCAACGTATGGCATCAGCCGCAGCTTTTGGGCATCCATATGGTTTTGCTCCGGTCCCGTTCCACGGACAGTACAGCAACAGATCTTTGGGTATTCAGGCGCACTCAATGAGTCATAAGCTAAGTTCATATAACGCCTTTGGTGGCGAGTATGGTCAGATAAACTGGTCAAGGATACCACTTGTTCAGCAACCAGCCATAGGTAGACTATCTTCAACAGAGAATCGTCATCAGATGATGATTGCTCCATCGTTGACTTCAACTTGTGAAAACTTCGGTAGGTTCGATGGAGGAACGCTTCCAGTAGAGTTTCCAACTCACAAACTATGGCGAAAATGCGGAAAATCGTTGAAGCCTGCTTCTGAAGAAGAGCAGCAGAAGAACCTTGACTTGTCCCTCAAACTCTGAGATTCTTTTATTTTGGTTTTGCTCTGAAATTGTTTTCCTCGAGGCAAGCCTCTGCTCGAGTTTTGTTTGCTTTGTGCTGTTTTGTTTGTTGTCATTGATATCTTCACCAGTATAATCCAAGGATTAGTATTCTTGTGCGTATATTTTGTCAACCATCTCAAAGATTTATGATGTACATCTTTCTACATTTCGACAAGTATGAGGGTTTTTGAATTAGACATCAATGGATTTATTGTAGACACCCAACCAAGAGATGGTAATGTTCCTAGAAATAAAGAGAAACTTTTTACTCCAGTATAGAAGAATGATATGAATATATGGTATTGAGATCTACGGGCAGATTTGCTGTCATGGAAACCAGAAACGAAAAGACTTGCATAAAGTCACAGTTGGGTTACCTAAAAGTAAGGTAAACATTTTTTTATTGAAAAAGTGATTAACAAGACAAAGAAAGAAAAACAAAACAGATAATACAAAAGAAGAGCTTGTTGTTAGTTGTGATGATGACAAGAAGCAAAAAGTTCAGAAGAACAAACACAATTAATACATCATATGATCCTAATAATGCAACTAACAAAAAAAATGATGAAATAATCAAGAATCCAATGAAATCTTTGTGAGGCCCCAAAATTCGTGTTCACTAGACAAACGGTGACCAATCTTTGGCTTTTAGGATGAACCTTTATGCACATTAATATAATGTACACAATAACTATGTGCGTATGAGACATAAAAGGTGGGACAAGAGTCAAAACCATGAGACTAAAAAGACAATTCTAAATGGAACTTCATATAATTCTAATGGACCAACTCTCTACACATCATGAAGTGAGTTATGTCATATTAAGAAAGCATCAAACGAAGAAAGTTTATACGAGTTATCATGCAAAACGAGCTTTCAGTATTTCAGATTAAGAAAAAAAACATGCTTGATGAAAAGGTTCCGAGGAGGTAACTTATAAGAACCAGAGGGTCCTCTTGAGCATGTAGCAGAGGATATTTGTGACCAGCCAGAAGTTACCATTACTCATTTACGAAAGGACAACTTCGAAATACTATTAACAAACTCTTCACGTAGAATCAAAATAGAACTAAATGTATATTTTATTTGCACTAAATATTCAGGCAATAGACAGATCATCTTGTTTGTTTTCAGATGCACATTGGCCACAACCAACAAAAACAAATCAAACAAAATAAAACCAAGAAGGAAACACCAAGGCAGACAATGCACATGTAAGAAAAAAAAAAAAAGAGTCTAATGGAACAAAATCTCATTAATTAATAACTCTTGGGTCCATTTTCATCTTCTTGTATACAACAATTTCGACCCCAACAATATTCTTCAATCTGAGTTACACATGGCAGAGCAAAGTTGAGACCCAGACTTTTAATAGATCATTCATCATCAGGTTGCTACCAAATTGCAACAACATGGGTCATATTTTAGCAGATAAATTGAATCAATACAATTGAAAACGTATCCGTTTTGATGCAGTGTTCCACATCCATCTTCGGACTATACAATGAGCGTTAGAAAAAGAGAGAGAGAGAGAGAGAGAGAGAGATCAAATAAGAACAAATGATCTTTTCATTGTAATGACTAATGAGACGTTTTCCAGTGATCTTTAAAGCAAGACGAATATTTAAGACTAATAAGTTAACGCAAGCTATTATTATTGTTTTCCATCGATTACCCAGGGATTCAATAATATTTATAGTCCGATTAGTTCTAGTGAGCACTTGTTCTTCTAAGGCAAAGACATAACAACAACAGGTTCTATCGAAATTTTTTTTTGAGTTCTTATCTTCTGGTATCAGTACTCCACAAAAAAACTGAGATTGATATTACTTAAATTAGAATAATCTGCCAAATAGACTACTGTTTTTTGCACATTTTGCAAAGATACATTACCGAAAAAGCCGTAGCATAAGCGCACAGCCAACTTTTGTCAAACTTGGGCTTTATTTTAAGTTACGGACCAACACAAAACCAATCATCCACAATATAGATTCGACACGATTAAACAAAGAAACTTGTTCATTATAAAGATCTATATCTTTGTTTTGCTAAAATAAGCAGTTAAAAGTTTCAAACCATGTACTTGAAAAAAACAAGAAAAAAAAACAAAAGGGAAAAGAATCCGGCGAACACTAACAGAAATACGTCATCGTAAATCTAAATTGAATAGGTAAACTTCTTCAAGCACGTTCACCACGAATCCGCCTGGCCAATTGAATGTCCTTGGGCATGATCGTGACCCTTTTAGCGTGAATTGCGCACAGATTTGTATCCTCGAATAAACCAACAAGGTATGCTTCAGCCGCCTCCTGAAGAGCTAAAACCGCGTGGCTCTGGAATCTCAGATCCGTCTGCAAAAAATTCGATCCACAAATCAATACCCAACTTGAACAATTCAACAATCTAATCAGAACCAAATGATCCGTGTGATTCTCGCTAGGTTTAAGTCTGTGAGAACTCGAAAGAGTATAATTTTACCTTGAAGTCCTGAGCAATTTCACGAACAAGACGCTGGAATGGAAGTTTACGGATTAATAACTCCGTACTCTTCTGGTATTTCCTAATCTCACGAAGAGCGACGGTTCCAGGACGGTAACGATGAGGCTTCTTGACTCCTCCGGTGGTCGGCGCAGATTTCCTCGCCGCCTGTTTTCGAATTTCGTTAGAGACGCGATCACAAACTCAAATACCCAACACACAAAATTGAACATGAGATTAGATCATAAACTTAAAATTCAACCCATATTCCAAAAACTAGATCGTCTCTTTGCCGATTACGTTAATAAAGACTCGAATTCATCTCGAATTGAAAACCCTAGATCCCCATTTGCCGTATTGAAACAAAGAAGATCAAAAGAACAAACCTTGGTGGCAAGCTGCTTCCTGGGAGCTTTTCCTCCGGTAGATTTCCGAGCGGTTTGCTTCGTACGAGCCATTGTCTTCTCAAAGATGCGACTTTTCCGAAAGAGAGAGATTCTATGAATTGAAAAGAATGCGAGAACTATTTGATGTGAAACAGTAAAATGTTATTATCATATATATATAGGTGGATGTTGGGTCGGTTAATTTTGGAAGATACAGAAACTGTACGATCATGCCATTTTGGATGGCCCAGATCTGATTATTGATGGATAAAACTTACGTGGCGATCCGCGTCTTTGCTTCTCGTTGGTTTAATTATATAGCGGATCGATGACGTGGAGTTTTGTGTTTCTTTTCTTCCTCGGTTTGAATCATTCGTTGGTGATTAGTGGTTCGTGTTTCTTGAACTTGAGTTGTTTTTTAAACAATGAACAAGTTGGGTTCAGGCCCACCAATTAAAAGGAAAAGTGTGTATTTTATTATCATCCAAAGCTAAACCTAGATTTGATCAATCCAACCCCAATTTGGTCCAACATATAATTTGTTCAACCGATCTCATCCCAATAAATTCTGTCGAGATTAATGGTATAAAAATACGTCATTACATTTTCAGCAATATCACATATGAAATGATAAAAAGAAAAAAAAATATTTAACTGGTAATAGACTTAGGAATATAAATTTATTGTTCATAGTTTCAGTTAATTGACAACATTGTATTAGCTTTAACACACTCCGATCCAACTCGAACTAAAATCAATTCTACCCAAAATTAATTTGATTGATTCAACTGAAAGTTAATATTAGATCCCATACAGCATCCTTTTATATGAATGACGGTCATTAAATATCTCAAAATGTATAATACTCGACAAAACGTTAGGAAAAAAAATAGTCTATGAAGAAACACAATTTGCATAAATTTAGACATCTAATGTAAACAGACAACCAACAAATCAGTAGAACTAAGATGTTTCTCATGATCTCATCGATATATAAATGACTTGTAATTTTAGAAAACATTATTGTCCCTGGTCGTACAAAGTTTATACGAGTTTGCTAGACCATCAAAAAATAAAAACTTAATTACAATGTAAACTTTATAGATTGTTTTAGTTAAGATGGAACCTTTGACGATGTCATAGATGTCTAAAGACATTTGTTTAGATAAATCCAATGTCTAAACTAAACATTGCATGTTCCACACACCACACTCTATATGTCTTTACGCTTACAGTCCTTACTAATAAAAGTTTCTTTTGTTTTTCCTTTTAGTAAATAGACACAAAGATAAAAGTTAAAGTTAGAATTAAAGTTCAACCTATTCCTAATAGACTTTTATAAACTTTTCAACAGAATTTATGTGTGTTTCCGCGTACTGATCCTTCTAAAAAGAAGTTTCTTTCCGACAAAAGCTGAGTAGAATGCTTCCACAAATGGGATAACACAAAGATAGTAACTGGTAACTGATATGAGATCATTGTGTACTTTGGAAAAACAAAGTTTACTACACTAATCCCAATCAAAGATCACATTTTTTAATTAATACATATATGCTGGAATATTGCGTGTTATATAGTGATCTGGTACGCCGCATTATATTATTTCCATCTTACTTATATCTAGAAAATAAATTAAATTGGTTTGCCTCTGGTGAGGACAATTTTTTTACAAATAAAAAGAGAGTTAATGTTTAGTTATAAAAATCAAATATGCAAATTAAATAATACATTTTTTACTTACATTTCCTCCCCTTTCCAGTTACGCTTGTGGTGGGTTTTACTATTTCTTTCTATTAATTATAAATCAAAAAACACTCCAGCTTCCGTGCTCAGAAAGTATATATTATAGTTTCTTTATTAATTTTTCAAATTTTTTAGTTATTGTTTTGTTTAAAGAATTTAAAGCTTTGACCCTAGAGCGGCGGTTGTAGCCACGCCTTTGTTTGTCCGACCACGAGTTTACTTTTGGAGCATTCCTTCTCAACATATATATGTTTCTGAAAAAAAATAAAACATATATATGTTTAATGTAAGATTATGTAATTATTTACTACCGTTTGCCTAATACTATGGTGAGCAGTTGCCAATTGCGCAAGCGTTTAGGTCTTATAAATATGACATCGCCTCCTATAAACCAGAGACTTTGCTGGTCATCCATAATCGAGGCTATGGAAAGAGTTTCACATTTAAGTTCGAGAAATTGCTTCATAGTATGTATTTTTATGGTCTTCTTTGCCAACACTCCTTTGTCACCAGCACATCCTCTTCTTTCCCTACCATGTAGTAATAACTACATCTCTTTTTTTGTTTTATCAAACGTGACACTTTTTTATCTAACCACCATTAAGATATATTGCATTACTAATTATCAATAATTAACAGTAATCAAATTTTTTATCAGTACCTTTTTTCCATGTTAGGTTAGTTAGCATAATTATAATATTTAAAACCTTGGATTTTATACGAACCAGTCAACAACTATATTTCACATGTCAGAAACCATCATCTGTTGTAGATATCAACACATCCAATGTATCAAGAAGAAAAAATCATACAAGATCTCTAATGTTCCTCCTCTAAGAATCGCATCTAATCTTTCTTCTATCAAAATAATTAAAACTAATCTCCAGAATTAATTAATCTATCCATAATCCATCACTCGCACACTACTACTAATCATGTTTCACCCGACGCAAGAAGCCAAAAGTAAGAACCAAGGTGGCAATCTCGTAATTATCTATGATAACTGAGGGCATTTCTTACTCTCTTTACTATATAATCCTCGTCCCTGCCAAAATCTCAAAATCACTCTGCTTCGATTTTCTCTTCTTTCCTCACACTTCCTCGTCGAACTCACAAATCGGAAAAAATGGCTGGAGGTATCGGAAAATGCAGCAAGATCCAGCATATTGTGAAGCTGAGACAGATGCTCCGGAAATGGCGGAACAAGGCGCGAATGTCGTCTGTCAGACGCTGTGTGCCGTCGGATGTGCCGTCAGGATACGTGGCGGTCTACGTTGGAAGCAGTTGCAGGAGATTCGTAGTCCGCGCGACGCATCTGAACCACCCCATCATCAGGAATCTCTTGGTCAAGGCCGAGGAGGAGTTCGGTTTTGCGAACCACGGTCCGTTGGTTATCCCATGTGAAGAATCTGTTTTCGAGGAATCGATTCGGTTAATAACTCGGTCATGTCGGTTCACCTGTACCGATGATTTAAAAACGAACCGCTACGGTGGCACTAGGAACCAGCTGGGTCGTTTGATCGAATCTCGGCCGTTGCTTCATGGCGTCTCCGAAAAGGCTATCATCTGGTGACCTATCTGACCCGGTTTGAATTGGATCCGGGTTATATGATTCGGATCCATGGTGGCGGATACCCAGGAGATGGCAGTGAAAGGTGGATGAGTCGATCCACCTGAGTCGTCCCGGGTTCGAATCCGAGTTCAAGACAATTGTGGCCTAATTTTGGTATTGGCTGTAAAACTGATTCAGCAATTTCCATTACATTTATTTGTGATTTAATTTTGGTATTAGCTGTACAATTTCCATTAATATTCATTGTTATTCTCCCATAAAAAAATATTTCCAAACGTTTCGAAATTATTGTTGTGTAACAATGAACGCATAGATTGCAGAGCATTGGTAATCAAAATAAAATAGCAACGTTTCCGATCAAGATGGGTTTATTGATCTAAACGCGAGTCTGAGATCACCGTTGATTAACAGCATTGATCTTAGATACTTTGTGACATTTAACCTCGTTGCTAAGCATCCTACTATATTTCATTTTGGCATTTATGTGAAGAGTGCATTTTGTTCAGCATGTTTGTATGGCACAATGCGGTCGACCTCAATATGTTCAAATAACAAGACAAATCAATCCATAATATCAAGTAAAGTTCAACTAACATGGTAAAAAATGAACTCA
Organism: Streptanthus diversifolius; assembly: GCA_039880935.1. Lineage (NCBI taxonomy): Eukaryota > Viridiplantae > Streptophyta > Magnoliopsida > Brassicales > Brassicaceae > Streptanthus > Streptanthus diversifolius. The sequence continues at coordinate 22,281,074 of JAXGFM010000010.1, read as the reverse complement.
ATCATTGTTTTGCTTGCAAGAAAGGCTTTCTAAGCATCATCTCATATAACTACCAAAACTGTGGTAGGTATCTTTCATCGCATTGTAATGGACATAGACACAAAACGTTTTTGTTTCCTGTGGTAAGTTCATCACTTACTAGAAAACGGATTAAAGACAAAAGAAAACTGGATTAAAGAAACATAAATTGGGCCAAGAAGAATCGGGCTGGCCCATCACAATTCAACCATTCCTAAAAGCATGATGACAAATAAAATTGTCGAGAAATAAAGTCGGTCGACCTGGAAATGTCTGCGTATCTTAGCGCATAATTCGTGCGTATGTCACATTCTTTCTGCAACTTGTATAGTTAGAAGGAATGAGTGATGAAATAATTGTATCGTAAAATCAATTAATACGATGCAGAAAAAAGAGTATGGACCCATTATTCACATGTTACGTTTGTACTTTTTTTCCCTATTTTAGGCAACCATCACCTTACACATCAATGATATACATTACTTTCATTTCACTAATATCTTCCCCAATTTATTTTCATTTTTATCCAGTTGTACCCTTTCTTTTATTAAATTTGCCAATTATAATTATTCTCCATTCATTTACACTCCTACATTCTTACAGAGAAACACAAAAATTTCCGTTAACCTTCAATATTCTCTAACGTTACTGATATATACGTTTGAACTTGAACATGAGTGGAAGCGTTATATATAAAAGTATTAAAAATGGACCACCAAAAGGTAAATAAAAATATTAGGACCAAGCTATAATCTTAGTATAAAAATCGTACATAATCCAAAGCTAAAACCTGATTATTATCCAAAGCCACTGGAGTCAGTCAACATGTTACAACTAATCTCCCCAACTAATACAACAAGACACCGCCATCAAATATCAGCCTTTTTTTACTCGAATTTCTTTGAATTATATATTAAAATTACTAAGGAGAGAGATATAAGAACATTGAATTTATATAAAAAAAAAATTTACTCCAATATTTTCTCTCCGTGATATCAGAGAGGGGAAATAAAACGTAAAAAAAAAACAAGAAAAAAAAATGATTGTTTGACGGCAACAGTATATTTCCTTTATATTTTTTTTTTTTTTTACCAACAAAAAAATAAACTCACTTAATCCAGGCGTAAACCAGCAAGGAGAATCCAAGACCATTGCCGGAGCCGGGACCGGAAGATCCTCCTCCGCCGTACTCAGCCTCATCGGCGCTACTAGCCCACTCCAAAACCGATGAGCTACAAGCCGAGGAAGCCGAAGACATCGAGATCGACGAAGACGAAGAACTCTTCTTACTCTTAACGAATCTCCTCCTCATCTTCCTCCATTCCACGATTCCTTTAATCCCTAAGCTGCTTCCACACTGCTTCGGTTTCCACAAAACGACGCCGTTTCCGTTTCTCTCCTCTTCTTCCTTCCTCTTCGTCTCGCAAAGCTCCTCTGCTTCTGGATCGCTCTCGAACCTGAACATAAACACTGCGTGTCCTCCGTCTCCGGAACTCTTGCTCTGGAAAAGCCAATTGTAAACATCCCAAGAGATCTGAACAGGAACTCCGTCAATTTCTACTTTCTCATTTCCTCTGAATTTCCATCTCAGCCTCTTGATCTGCAGAACCTGTTTCGAATCGACGCTGAAACAGAGCCTCGCGTCTTCGTCGACACGGCAATCGATCGAAATCTCTCTTTTTTTACCTCCGAATCTCGCCTTCGTGGAGAAAATCCTAGCTCCGAACACGTGCTCTTTCCTCAACAGCAGAGCTTGTGGATTCGTCGGCGGTTTCGCTGATTTTGCGCGAGCGTAAGCTTCTTTGACGGAATCTCCGACCAAGAGTCCCATCTCTCCGTCGACGACCACGCCGATGTAGAATCCGGATCTAGGTTCGGATCCGGAGTCGAATTTGGCACGGGTAAAGTCCCAGAAGACTTGGATTTTGGGGGAAACGAATCTGGATCCGCGTTTTCTCCAGAAAGCCAATGTGTTTAAGTTGAGGTGGAAGGAGACGGCGGAGGAGAGAGAGAGATCAGCGGAGGAGAAAGAGAGAGGGGAAGAATGGTTGTAGTAATCTTGAGAGTGGAGGAAGAGATTCAGAGAATGGCCGCCTAAGAAAGTGCGAGACCATGTGAGATAGAAAACGCCGTGATCTGTTTGGTAAAGGCAAGTTGTGAGGTTCGGATCACCGGAGACTAAGGGAGACGGCGATTGCGACGGCGGCGGAGGATGATTATGATCGGAGGTGGGGCGGAACCAAGCGGGGATGTTGCGAGAGGGAGACATTTGTTTGTTTCCGTTTTTTTTTTCTAATTTCTTTCTTATTTTCGAGAAGAAGAAGAAAGAAGAAAGAAGAGAGAGAGAGAGAGAGAGAGAGAGAGAGAGAGAGAGAGAGAGAGAGAGAGAGCTTTATTCGGGAGTTGTGTTGGGAGGTTTTTCAATGGGTTTTTCTTTCTTTCTTTCCTTTCTTTTTTTTTTTTTTTTTCTCAAGGAGATTTCATTTATATAAAAGTGTTTATTTAAATCATAAAATGGAATGGTTATAATGATGTTCGGCTCGAAACATACGTAACAAAAATTTGATGCAGGCTGCCAGAAATGAAATGAAATGAAAATATAATTATAAATTGGATGGAGATATGATGATAGAGACATAATAAGATTAGAATTGGAACTTCGAACTTGCAACTTGTAAACTTGGACATGAACTGACTTTTTCAAACTTGACTTTTCTTTCTTTGAAGGATGATGAAATCAAATATTCATCCCCCTTTTTATCGTGTGTAGTACAATTTATCTACAAGTTACACTAGTTTATAATGTTTTTAAGTGATAACCTATCCCCCGAAAAAAAGTGAAAGATTTACAGATATAGTATAGAACGTAGTATTGTATTTTTTTCAATATATAAGAGTTAAACAGTAAAAAAGGCGTACGTTGAGTGTAAATATTAGAGTCCCTAAACATTGTTTTAACTGTCCGAGTATGAGGAACATGATATGATAACTGCCTGCACACTTGACACTTGATTGGAGAACATAATCAATAGGGGCCTAGACGTGATTAAATTATTAAAACACTCATTTACAGTTTTATATCTACAAATATCGACACTTCTAATAATACTCACTGTCTTTGTTACTGTATATATTTACATTTAAGTATGCTTACACTCTCAAATTGGTATATATATACAAATAATTAGACATTTAATGTTACATCGTCTTTTATATCACATTAGTGTGATCACTATTCTCTAGTATCTATTGCTAATTTCGGAAGGCAATTTATGATAATCTCTTCTACTGCTGGGGAAAAAAATAAAATAATTGGTTCGGTCGAATATGAAAAACATTTTAATTATTATTTTTAAACTCGTATTTTATTGATATCTCTCGAGTTATTCGGATACGTTGGCAGACAGCTAAAAGGAGGTGGATAAGTACTCATTGAGTCATTTGAAAAAGGCATATGATCCGTATTATTAATTTGATATTTTCGTTGGATCTCTATATCTTAATTATCTTATATAATAAAATGTGTTCTTAAACTTTAACTTCAAGAATTTGAATCTGTGAGACAGCTAAACCTCTTTTACATTATTATATTACTATCTACATAATTAACAACAACTCATTATATGATATTGTTTATCTCTAAAACAGAATTATTGTTATACACCAAACATATAACTTATTTTTGTTGTTTTCCCATTTGATTTCTTTTCCCATAACAATCCCGAGTGAAGAAACCAAATTCATTAACTAAATTGTGGCACTTGCGTCAATTGTACAAGATGGTTATAAAAGGTAGGAGATAGGCACTTACCAGTGATAAAAAAACCAATTTGGTTAAACGGGTTTAACGATATTTTGCATTGGGAGTTTTTTTCCAATAAATTATCATTATTAACATCTAAATTCAAGTTTATATTCTGGAAAATATTGTACGCAAAATATTATTAGTTTCTTGACTTGAAATTTTTAAACATTATAAGAACATCACATTTAAAAAGTACATGTTTTTCTCAATAAAGCAAAAACATTATTTTGTTTTTGGTTTTGTTAAACTGCAATAACAAAATTTATGAGCTTATGTAAGAAAACAAATCGATCTCTTTTTTAGCTAAAACAAATATCCTTTTGTGATTTAAAGTATAACAAAATATATATAGGGGAGAACGTAATTTTATTTAAAGAACAATAATAATAAGGGATAAAGTAATTTCGAAGCAAACCATTTTATTAACTAAAAATTAAGCGTAAAATATTACTTGAAATTGTTTATTTCCACTTGCTAGACTGCCAGTGTATATATAAAAAAAAAAAATCGCTTGTACAAACATGTGGATTGATCTAAGGTTTTGGGGATGATACAGCAAATACTCTTTTGAGACTGATATCACGTGAAGCTAATTGTGTATTCCGTTGTTCAAGCTGATAAACTCATTCCTGTACATGAGTTATACCAACTTATCATGTAAAAAGTTGTTTAAATCAAATATATTTTTCGGATTAAATTATTTGAAGAGCTCGTTTGAAGATAAATCAGATTTTCGAAGTTTATATTCGTACCAGTTTTGGATTGGAAAAACCAGTGAGTAATATAATGAACATGTAAATCATTAAACTTAAGGGTTTAATAGTAGCACTTTTTATGGTTTGAGATGGTCAGTGGTTCAATAAATTGTCCGGTTACTACTTGGATGAACGGATAGAACGAACAATTTTGAAAGAAACAACCAAATTAACGGTTTATATAAACGGTTAAAAAATCAAAATAAAGCAGTTTAACTGCATGAAAACATACTCCTATTATTTACAGGCGCATATTTTATTAAATGGAACATTTATTTTGTATAAGAAAATTAATACTATGATTATAAGCCGTTTTACCTTTAATGCAATTTAATAAACAAATATAGAATACAAACCTACTTAAAATATTACTTAAAATAAGAAAAATTAACTTAGAAATTTGGACCCCAAAAGACAGCATATGGATATGTGTGTTTCATATGTAAGAAAAGAAGAAGTTGAAGAATCAATTTTTTATGGATTTTCATTACAAGGTATATATATATATATATTTTTTTTTTCGTTTTTTTAAGAAAAAATTAGGAAAAAAAATAGAACGATGAAGAAGAATGGTTGACTAAAGTTTCTGATGTGGAAGACTAAGACCAGGTCAGTTTTGAAACAACAACAACACGCTTTTAGTATTCAACATTTCAACTTACTTCCTTTTCTTATACTGTCCCTTCTTAGATTCTCCTTCCAACTTTTTGAAATACATTTTTCTTTTAATCACACCCACTTCGTTAATATCTTTGACTAAACGACGGATTTTTTTGTTTTTTTTATTGATTTGGTGATTATGATTAATCTTCCAACTAAAACACGATTATAGACCATTAGACCAATAATTTTCTATAGTTTTATCACAAATTGTTCCATGTAGGTCTTATCACTAACATGGAAATATATGGTTTATAAATTAATAAATCGATCGGCGGAATATTAGCTGCCACGAAGTAACTGAGATCTCGGACTATGGTGGTGGCCTGGTGGGAAATAGCAGGTTCATGTCTCGAAGGTCATTAGTTGAATGAAATAAATATTATACTTACGTAAATGTGAACCATTTATACAACAACAAAAAATGTGAATCACTGGTCCACTGCATGGTTTGCAAAAAATGTGAGAAAATAAATAAATAAAATAAATAATAAACAGAATCATGTATTACAATAATGATTATATCTAGAATTTATCACATATATTTAGAATTTGGATATACCATTTTATAAATATTAAAATTATTAAATTAAGTTTTAAAAATAATAATAATAAACAGGGTGTCATCACGTAGAAATATTCTTCGTCAGTGAACACGACTTATATATCGGGTTGGTCTGGGTTTGAAATCACTAATTTTAATTTTAAATTTAATTTGGGTCACTTCCGGTTCGATTTTGAAAGCACTTAATTTAAAAATTGAAACCCTATTATCTTCTCGTTTCTTCTTCTCAAATCGCCGGTAAATATTGATTCTCCGACGGGTTGAAGTTTTCGTCGCACTCCGTGATATTTAACAAGTATGTTTATGTAGAGCTTCTGTTGCGGTATTATACCTTGGAAAGCCTATACCTTAGAGACTTCACCTAGATTAGACGAGGTATCATCATAAAATTTTAGATTAGAAATCGAATTTGTTGTGATGTTTTAGGTAATGGAATGAAGTTTAGGTAATGTGGTAATGGGTTGGAAGGATGGTGAAGTCTATGTAATATGCTACTTAGATCAAATTATTCGAATTGAGTCTAAAGTCGTGTTTTAGGTGGAAAAAGATTAATTTTGGTACTTGTTACGCCATAGCTTAAACCCTATTAAAGTACTGTTAGTAATTTGCTGTCTTTTCGTTGATTACTCGTAGAGGAACTGTAAAACAGAGCTGCACACATAGAAAAGACGAGTGGCTAAGGTGTGACTGCAATGTCGGAAGCAGAAAAGAAAGCGCCTTTCATACCAGAGGAATGGTCGGATGCAGCAAGTTATGTTTCTTGCAGTTCGTTGCAACCGGTTGTAGCTTTGGTCTGTGGCCCTAAAAACAGTGGCAAGAGCACATTTTCCCGCAGTCTTGTTGAAGTTCTTCTCCAAAGGTCATTGCTTACCTTCAGCCTATCTTTATTTTTCGAGTCTCTTTAAGAAATCTGCATTGGGGGAAATTATGTATCTGTCTCTTTTCGCTTTCTAGTGAAAATGTATTTACATTCTTGTAATTTGCCAATTGGACTGACATTTGACATTTAAGCTGGATAACAAATTCATCCAAGATGGAATCTTTTCTTCATCCAAGATGGAATCTTTGTTATTATGGTTGCACTGTCTGAATGATTTTACTGAAGATTTAACAGTTGTTGTTAACAGATACAAAAGGGTTGCTTATTTGGACACCGACGTTGGCCAGCCTGAATTCACTGCACCTGGTTTTCTATCTCTCACAGTTGTCGATAAATCAGTTCTAGGTACCTCATACTGATACTTTTGACGATTATTGCTGTTTACTTTCTTGAAACTTGTTTTTATACGCTGTTTCGATCACTTATGTTATTGGTTTACATTTTCTACTTTCTAGACTCGGATTGGACAGTTCCATGTGTAAAGACACCGGAGAGGTAATTTGATTCGAGCATGTTTTCATGATATCAGTAGCACTGAGTCTTTGATTTAATATTAATGCCATTTGTCCTCTTTTCTCTTTTATTTGATGATGCAGATGCTTCTTCTATGGCGATGTTTCTTCAAAGAGGGATCCAAAGGCATATTTACGGTATATATATACTTTGTTCGATTACTACCATCTACACTTCTGCAAGTCGAGCGAGAATAAAACTGAATTACCTCTTGTCATCAATACACCAGGTTGGGTTAAAGGTATCTCGCTCTCTTTATCCTTTCAAAACAAAAGGATTGGATCAAATGTTAAGATATTTGTTTCTTTGTGTGTGTGGAAAATATTTTTTCTGTTTGTTCCTTCACTAATATTATGAATACGATCTTTAGGTATTGGCTATGATTTATTGGTGGACGTATTGAGATATGTTTCTCCCTCCCATGTTGTGAAAATCAACATCTCTGCTCACAGCAAGAACCTTCCAGCTGGATTGTTCTGGTTAGACGGTAATGATGATGAGACAGCTCATTTGATAGAGATTCAATCTGCTTACCAAGACAGTTTCAATCGATCGTAAGTGCTGTACACAAGCTAGTTTTTCGAACAATCTCACCCGATATGCTTTATTGTTTCATGTAGTTTACTGGTTTGTGTGTTCTGTTTGTACAGCGTTTTAATACAAAAGGATGCTCGTTTGATGAGGGATACCCGTATAATCGCCTACTTCAGACAATGCATTAAAGGAAAAGAAGTAAACACAATCAAAGAGCTAACTCATGAACTCGCTTCCCATACTCCTTATGAGGTTCCAATATCGAGTTTAACAATCAGTCATCTACACTGTCAGGTAAAAAGACATTAGAAAAGGTTATATTTTTATTATCGTATGTCTGATGCTAATAATTTGGTTCTCTTTTTCTTTTCTCGCTAGATCCCAAGTTCTGAAGTGTTTTATAGTTTGAATGCTTCTATTGTTGGCTTGGGCATTAGCTCCGATTTGTTTGAAGATTTGCCTTCATGCGTAGGTCTTGGTAAGTTGCTCTTATTCATTGCAATTAGTAGTGAAAAAGATATTGAATCTGGATTTATGGTTATTTGATTGAAATTGGTTTTGGATTTGAATAGGAATCGTGAGGGGTATTGACACTGAGAGAGGAATCTTGTATGTGATAACTCCAGTTGCAGAAAATGTAGTTGAGAAAGTTGATCTTCTCTTACAAGGCTATATTCAGTTGCCTACTTGTCTTTTGGAGGTGAAGGATTATAGGTCTCCATATTTATCTCCCTATGTCTTAGCTTCCACCTAACTTTCTTCTTCTTCTTTTAAGACAATTTTTTTTTTGCTCAAGTTCTTCTGTTTACTTCTACTATGTATCATCAATTTATCTAATACCAAGTTTCAGTTTGTTTTGCTCAAGTTCTTCTCTTCTTTTAAGACATTCTAGCTGGACAAAATTATGGTCACAAAAACAAGTTGGAACTCAGATTCAGTGACTAAAACATCCTTCACTAGAAAGTAGAAACTTTTGGAAACCTGATCCTTCTTTGGGGAAGGAAAATAGAACCAAGAGATACACCTGATGATGCTTTTCCTTCAAAGATTCCTAACAAACTCAAGAAACAGATTTTGAAATATTCACCTGAAAAATCTCATTAAGGCTAACCAAAAAGCAACAGATTTTCATTAAAACTTACCAAATTACAAATGCCAAATTGCTAACTGGATAAAGTATGAAAGATTTGCAAAGTAACAAGACGAAATAACATCAGAACTAGCTTTAAAAGTAATAATATGATCCTCCACCTAAGCAAATTAGTGTTAACGGTTATCTCACGGATCTGCTTGTATGTAGCACGGTTCGTTCTAACTCCTTATGTTTGTCAGATGTTTTGGGTCAAACCCACAGATGTTCGTTGACGTAGGGTTCATAGTTTTCATATTGCATATTGTAAAGGTTTTATATTTCTGTTCGAACCTTGATTCTCCTTTACACTACATTCTCATGGGTGATTTCTTGAGGGGTTTTTCTTTGTTAAAACAATAATTACGATACTATTTCCAGCATATATCTTTTTCTCAATATGAAAACTTCAGTTGATCAAATTGTGAGCGAGCCATTTATTGCCATGAGAGAGATAGTGACTTGTTCAAAAAGAGTAATTATTTTTGAATTACATGCTTCGTTGTCAAAAAAAAAAAAATACATGCTTCAAATAACTAGCTGATGTTTTCACATTGTCCATCACCTCTATAAACGAAGCCGTTTTCGATGTTTTCACATTGTCCATCACCTCTTTGAATGAAGCCATGTAAGTAATATTTACCAACACTTGTTTCCCAAGGCAGAGCTTTGACGGCTGGTTGAGAAGCAGAGACATGAAATGATGTTCTTATCGAAAAGCCAAAGAGAGTGATTTTAACCACTTTCTAAATATCTCTACTATTAAAGCTCAATATTTTCTTCTCAAAATAGAATTTGTATACGGAGCATAACTGAAATATATATATATATATATGTAAATAATTCTCAACCTCTTTTACCTGAAAAATATCTGTCTCATTTACATGACAACAGAGTTCAACAGTGAACGGAAATAATTTTTTTTTTTAAGGATACAAAATAAGGCAAAAGATGAAAGAAAAACTCGTTACTGTTGAGTTAAAAAAAAACTCGTAACTGTAATGTTCCGGTTCAGAATTTCCAATCCCAATATATATACACATCAAAACCACATACCGGGTCAATCTTAAACCGATTAAAAAACCGGTTCTATGGTGTGGTTAACAATGATCCATGGAAGCAGATGTTCTGATGTTTTTTTAAGGTTCCACCAAGTTCCATTGGTACCAAAGGTATAAGAGAATGCAATACATCTGTGATCAACGGTCTATAACTCGGTTCTGGCTGCACGCACAAAACCGCCACTGCTGCTACCTACACATTTACATATACACAACTCTTTATTCTATCTCAAAACCACCCCTCTACTTTGTAAAACTCAACTAAAACTTTGCAAACAAACTAACCTGGTAAAGGTGTTTCAAGTCCATCGTGTCTTTAATCGCAGGATCTACGACGTTTGGTAACTTGGTTCTATCAGTGAGATAAGGCATTGCCTGAGCAGAAGAAGAAACAAACAACAAGTCAAGATTCCAAGTCTAAGAGAGTTCGAAGGAAAGAATAGTATGAGATTATACCCAAGTGATGATGGATTCGCATTCACCCGGACCTAGCTTCTCGACAGGTTTTTTCCCAAGTAAAATCTCCAACAACACAACTCCGAAAGCATACACGTCGCTCTTTTCTGTCAATTGGCCTATTCATTTATAAAACATACAAAAAGCTATGGTAATGAAGAAGATATGCTTATTATGTAAAAACCGCAGAAGCCGAAGCTAATGTTTTATTTTAATACAAAAACTGAGAGATTAATATTTCAAGGTTTTACCGTCGAGAAGATACTCTGGTGCAACGTAGCCAACTGTCCCAGAAAGTTTAAGATTCTTGTTCTTTGGTCCATTAACAACAGCAAGACCAAAATCTGAGATCTACATTTCATGATAAGATAAGAGCTTGAGACAGAAACACGAGGAAAATGATATTGAGACATTATCATTTTTAAACATCGATTTGTTACCTTAGCATTGAAGTTACAATCCAACAATATGTTGGACGATTTCAAGTCCCTGTGAATGATCGCTGGATGGCAATGTTCATGCAAATATTCTAGTCCCCTAGTTGGAATAACAAGCACAAAAGAAAATAGTTGTTCAGTCATCTAGACTGTTGAACTGTTGTGTAAGCACACAAGAAATCATGCTCACCTCGCTATATCAAGAGCAATCTTCATCCTCATAGGCCATGTGATTGTGATCGCCGAACCCCGAGACGATCCTGAGAAACAAGTACATGAACAAAAGTTTCAAACTTTCATGCTCACCACAACTTCGAGAGGGATATTTAAATCGGTTTTTGTACCGTGCAAGTGAGATTCAAGAGAGACATTTGGCATCAGCTCATAGACGATGAATCTTGCAGTATCATTCGTGCTATAACCCAAGAGGGATATTATATTCGGGTGCTGGATCTTACTCAATATCTCAACCTCACACTGCAACTCTCCAACAATAAAACAAACTTAAGAAGAGTAAATTTTCGGCTATCCGAGTCAACTGCAATTGCATAAGGAATCACAAAAGCAAAATCAACTACAAACATGAAAGAGTTTCACAAGATATAGATTGTATGGCACCTTAAATTCCTTCGTTGCTTCTTCACTGCCACAGTCTAGCTTCTTAACGGCAGCTTGAACGTTGTTCTCTAGTGTAGCCAAATATACACATCCAAATCCACCTTGACCCAAAATGTTACTCTCCTTGAAACCACTTGTTCCCTTTTCTATCATACTGTAATCAATCAACGACACTACTCCCTGCTTTGTAGATCTCTTGTCGAATGTTTTTGAGCGACTAGACCGATTCAAGAACCGTGACAATGTGATTCCACTACACTCGCAGCCTTCAAAACCCAAATTGGCACATTGAAGACGATACTCAAACAATGTAGGTAACGAAAATTTCAAGGTTTCATTAAGGTGAATTACACAGACGATAAATTACAAACCGCTTCAGATAATCCAAGATTCAGTGCATTCAAAGATTATTTTCTCAGCTACCAGATTCATCATGAATTTCAAGTTCAAGGCCATGAACCAACAAGAACATGAACAAGAGACGTAAGGAATTACCTGAGCTCTTGAGGTTTCTTCTCCTATGGAAAGCCCAATAGAGCAGAGAGAAAACTAAGATGATGCCAACTAAGGAGAAAGCAGCTACAAGTGAAACCAGTCTCATGTGGTCACTATGTTGTTTATGCAATTCCTTCTCTCCCTGTTGAAATCCTAATCAACAAACCAAAAGGGATTAGTTTTTCTTTCTTTCATCCGTTTCAGGTTTTGTTTATCCAAATGAAAACCGCATAAAACCTTCAGATTCAAGAAAATATGGGAGCTTTACAGACCAAGAAGAGAAATCGTGAGAAAAGTTCGCACTTTACGGCGAGAGATAAGCGTTACAATGAAAATGGGGTGTACAGAGAAAATTCCTTGTGACCCAGAGGAGAAAACTCCCCCACAAAGCTAAGATCTTTTCGAAAGAAAATTTGAAAAATTATACTTTCTACCAAAAAGATGAAAGTTGTAACGAACAAAATAAACATAATCATTAAAGGCGCAGGTTGAACAAGAACTGAACAAGAGTAGCCAGAATTTGTTTCCTCTAAATTTCTTGAATTTTCAGCCCGAATTAAAATGTGGAAATGAATGACTAAACCCTAAAAGGAAAAGAAACCAGAGAAGAGATGTAATAAACCAGGAGATAAGTCGGGAGTGAACGCAGAAGGTTGAGGAGAAAGAGATTCTTGTGTACTGAGGAACACAACACATGTGGATTGCTGAAGAAGAACAGAAGCTTGTAGTAAAACAAGAGCTGATATAACAAATTGCCTCATTTCTTTCTTTATCTTTTTACCTTCCTTTTTAGAAAAGTTTACTTTCAAAAAACATTCAAGACTTCTTTGAATTGATTTTCAGAGAGGAGAGAAGAAAAATTTGAGTAATTCAGGAAAGAATGTGTTTGAAAGTTTAAGAAAGAGAGACAGAGAGAGAGAGATGGTTGAGAATTATTCACTTTCCTATTAAAACAAAGTTGAAGCTCTCTGCAAGAAAGTATAAAAAGAAAGAGACAAAAGGATTCGGACGAAAATTTGGAGGTGGAGCAGTTACCAAAATAATATCGGAAATTTCGTTCGGATAGGGAAAAATAATTTTGGTATTAAGGCAAAAACATATATATCATTTGATTATTATATATGTGTTGACTAAATATATACATGCATGTCTATATCATATATATGTCAATGTTGTGTGGTTAAATCTTGTAAAGAGATGTTATATGACTATATGACTCTTTGTAAAGAGATGTTACTAATTTATTTACTCGACGACCTTTAAGAGAATCAAAGTTGAGTTACTTTGAGTGAGTATATTTGTAGAGTTTTTCCAATGCTACGAAATTACATATTCACATTTTCCAGAATGTAAAGGTATTTCCAATGCTACGAATTTACGATACACATTTTTTTCGAATTGAAAAGTCTAAGAAAATAATAATAGTATTTCTAGACTAGGGACTTTCCAAGCTCTCCATCAGAAATTAAAGTTATAAAGTAACTTAAAAGAAAAAAAGATTATTGTTATAGAATATTGTTATAGTAACTTAAATGTTCGGAGAATCAGTGAAATATTAACGAGTTTGAAGCACGTGATCTTTCCTCCATTGAGGATGGGCCAATCATTCTGATGAAGGTATAAGTTGGCAAGTCTGGTGAACAACCAATCAAACCAATAAAATTATCTGATTCTCAATGTTTTTAGTCAATTGAACTCTCGGTTACTTATTTACATCATTTTGCCTAATTTACAAAAAAAAAAAAAAATCAATCAATCAAAATTTTTAGCTCTATTCTTGCCCATTTTTAGTGTGACTTTGGTCTACATGAATTTGGACCCAAATTTTTGCAATTTCTACTATGCACTTGCAATATAGTTTGTGAATTAAAACCTAAACTAGCATTTATCATAGAAATTAGAAAAGAAATGCCATTGAAGAACTAACTATGTATGCTTTGTTTTCGTTTGTAAAACAAGCGTAAATAGCGTTTGTATCAATGTGGAAAATGTGGCAATGGCTATTTGTCATGTGGGTGGGATACGTCGCGTCAGGACGCTCACGTGAAGTGTGTTGGTTTCATGTTATGCTGGATCGATGCTACATGAAATATATTTGACATTTCAAAAATACGAGTTTGCTTGCAAGGATGCAGTGTGACCAAACCAAATAGTTATGGGGATTTTGGTGTAGCATATGTAGGTCTCTGACATTTATATGCTTCATGGACTTTATTTGAAGAGAATCTCAAGAACTCTATTATGTATACCAAATTCTTAACTTTGCTTACGATTATGTGATCAGATATGAGGTTACATTTGGAGCCAAGTCCAGGGGGAATGTGCAGTTGAAGAGATCAAAGGTTAAGCACCAGATCCAGGAGCAACCTCATCATCATCAAGACTCTGAGACCAGTTTCCTACTTCCAGATCTGCCATCCCAAAATGATATCACCTTAACAGTTATTTTTCTTCACATGTAGAGACTTTGTATGCAACTATAAGGATAAGCTTAACCTAAAGCAAAACCAATCACTGGTCCTCCTAGATAAGTAATATTCGGCTTGGGTCTTGTCAAACACACAGCACAAAAGTCTTTTTGCAAGATGAAAGGTAGAAAGATAGATCTTTTTGCATTTCTTTAATAACATGCAAAAAAGAAACTAGAAGCAGAAGGTCAACGAATAAGTTTATCGACAATAAACAAAGTAACGAGATTAAATCTAGAAGCAGATTGTCCCGATTAGCAGCATTCTCTTATATTGTTGTCTTTTGGTTTTTAATAAAATTTACATCAAAAAAAAAAATCTGGAATAAACGAAGTTGCAGGAAAATGGATTTGGTAACACACAAAAATTGACAGAACTGTAGTGCTTGGCACTCTGCATTTAACTTGGAGCATTTGCATATTTCCACATGATTTTTCTTTTTACTAGTGACTTTTCAACCTTTCTTCCACAAGCTCGATGCACCAATATAAAAGCGATTCAATTCGGTTAAGAAGGCATAGAGTGGCGAGTGAGGATTCCTGGTCGTGATCCTTCTTCTGGTTCTCGGCGATGCTGCCGCTCACAATAGTTCGAAGAGGCAAAAGCCACCCCTTATAGTCTTTCTCCAGAATCTTCTTTGACAAAAACCCACTGCATCCTCTGCTTGTGTCTCTACCTGCTTCACTTTCAATAATTTAGTCTAAGTCAGAAAACAACAACAAGAACAAGAGAAATGAAATGTCTTCTTATGATAAGATTACAAATACTACGGTTAGCTATCTAACAACTTCAAATATGAAATGAATTACAGCAAAGCACAATTTAATATGAAAACTTTTGAGATAAAATACTTTTACCTCTCGAGTCATTTAACAATGCAAACCTATAGAGGTTCAGTGCTGCCAGAACCTGCGCAAACACAAACGATATTTGTTATGACTTTAGCAAGATAAGCACACTACTCTCATTTGAACTGAAAGGGGCATGTTCTCCATTTCTCTGTATGTACGTCCCTCTCAAAGCAGTTATGATATAGGAATGAACAAATTACCTCATCACTCTGGTCCGGGAAGAGTGGAGGACCACCCTGTGGAGGCTTTAAGACCAACTCCACTAGCTCAGTAACATGTGTATCACAATCCGTTGCTTGAAAGCTGCTTGTGCTCATGTTGTCTTTAACTTGATCCAGAAGGATCCCTCTCTGCACGATTTAGCAAAACAATATTAGTTGAAATGGTATACCATTTTCTTTAAAAAAGGACTACTGAAGACATGCTAAACTACGCAGTTTATGATAAATGGTCTACGCACTGCATAGTCATCATCTCTGTGTAGTGTTACATGCTTTACGTTAATGAAGTTCAAGGGGATACGAAAATACTAACCATTGTGGAAGACTGGGAATTTGTGATAAGGGCTTTTAAAACGTCAAACCTCTCAGGAGCTGGGATATCAGAAATAATCTAATCAAACAGCACAAAGAAAAAGATTAGTAAGACGAGATATATCATCATCTCTGTTTGAATTTTACACCAAGCCAAATAGATAAATTAAGTTCTGATCGTGGACAATATTTTAAAAGAATGTAAATGAAAAGAAAGAAAAACAGGGCACAGGGACTGAGGATAGTCACTCTGTGTCAAAATGGCTAACACCTCTTTTAGTTCTATAGGCTAATGAGCACAAGTGATTTAAAGAAACGATTCATTTCAAAGTTATCTGCAACTGTCAAATAGTTTCCACATGTTGATTAAGTCAAGGTTTACTTACCCTCTTTAGTGCCTCAAATGTCTTCTTCCTAAGATCTGCGTCTGGGGCATACATAATCACTAATGTAACAGCCTGAGAGAAAGAAATGACTTAAAATGTTTGTAAACCTGAATGATGTAAAGATTAAAGAGATAAATATTATGCCTGTAAAGCAGCGTAGATGCTAGGTGTGAAGTGAGAGCAATCTATTTGCTCGTTGCATTGAGATGGAGTTACTCCTTTGGCTATGTCAAGCAAAACCTCGATAGTGTGTCTCTTAAATTCCCAGAGCAGATCTCCAGAAGCGAGTATATATTTCAACATTCCATAAGCTTGCCACCTTTTCACTGGATTGCTTTGAAGCTCATCTACATCATTTCTTAAAGCAGCATTAGCAACATCTGGGGAGATCTTTGCCCAGATGAATAGAAGCGATGCCCCCAACTTGATATCAGGAAAAGAGCTGAGGAAATCATCATCATCTGTTCATATTACAGCCATCAGAAAAATTATCTTGTGACACGAGAAAGGATTGATGGAGTTGAGAAATTAGGAAATAGTGATTATTTGAGTATAGAGACTAACCTTCAGAAAACGTGCTCATTAATCTTTCAACGTCGTTTCCCGTGATTAAACCAAGGTGTGTTAAACCACAGTATGCCAAGAAAGGTTTTAACTGCATCACCAGAGGAACACAAGAGGCCACCTTGTCTTTGATGCTAACTGAAAGAATAGCCTGCAAAATCAGACCAATTTTCAGGTATTGAAAGACAAAGTCAGAATTTTTTTAGGATATATAGAAACAAATCTGAAATTAAGTACAAACCGTTATTTGCATCACATAAAGACCAAGCAAACATCGAACTTTTGTGTCTTCTTCCTTCTCCTGTAAAACAAAGAGATTAAAACAGGCAAGTGGAATATTCAAATCAGAAAATGAGCACTTTAGGTGGTGAAGAAATCCCTGCAATTTGTCACACTTACACACCAGTTTTGAAGAGACATCTCTAATGGAAACGGCAATGCCTCGAGCCTTATCAAAGACACCTTCAACTTGCATGTTTGGCTCCAACGACATGTCCTTCAAAACGTTCAAGATTATCGGAACTGCCACTTTCAATTGCTCGTAGTGACGTCTCCGAACAGAAATCAAAACTGAAAATTTGAAAAACATTTCAGTGCTTCAGTTCGGAAAGATGATATCTTCAGTGAAAAAAATCTCAAAAACTTCATACTTTGTACTAGGAAGGATTATGAGACATTCAGTGTGTAATAACTATGCAATAAGCAAAAATATTATTGAAATTGCAGGTACCAAGATAACATTCACTTTGAAGACAGAACATAAATATCTCAGAATGCGAGAAAATTCAGTTAATACCTTTAGAGAGCCCATGTAATAAAGGAGTAGAACAACTGGAGGCCGAAAGAGAGCACCGTGCAGCCTCGAGTGCCTGGTCATTCAGATTCATATGCCATCAAATTGCAAAATAATCAACCATCACAAGAACTTGTTATCTGTATACCAAATTACAAAAAGCAACTTAATACTACTAGTATATTTACTGCATTAACTAGCCTGATAAGAATCGAATTCCAGATTTATATACCTCACAAAGAATTGATAGCATGTCCCGTGGATTGCATGCTTCCACAAACCGATCAACGATTTCCTCAACTAACTCTAGACATCTGCTTGATAGGTCCCCAAACTTGGAGATAACTTTTGGCAATTCGAATGACAGTGCATCTATCACATCCTGTAACACAATGAATTTGGAGGAAAATCCATAAGTTTAATCAGAACTTGTAAAGGAATCTTGTGGGATATCAAAGCGCTGAAAAAAAATACCTGACCCATCTGAGGAGATGATAAAAATTTCAAAATTTCATCTAGAACTTGAATAACATCATTCTCCAGTTCATCGTGGACATTCGAAGTTACATCATTCTCTTGTTCATCGCTGGCATTCGAAGTTACATCATTCTCCTGTTCATCGCTGCCATTCGAAGTTACGTTCTCGGATAAAGAATTCAGACAGTTGACAAGTTCTGTGACCAAGCTCTCCAAGTCTTGAGATCCTCCAACTTCATCTAACTGAAAAACACACAAAGATAAAGGACACTACTTTCAAAAGAAATTCAAAGTAAGGAAACGAGAGTCATTAAGTAATTTCCCAAATATGGTGGATGATAGTATTTCGAAACCTTAAGCATCCATTTAACCAGAAAAAACTGAGGAAAAATAGCAAAACTGGCGCCAGCCAATACATAAACCAAGAGTTTGATCCTATGTGAAAATTTATTTTTTTCCATAGCAATCCAAATTCCGAGGCTGTAAAGTGTTCTATTGACATCGAAGCACAGTACACAACCCGAAGCGAGGAGAAGAAGAAGTTGAAAAGCTTACAGTGAAGCTTAAGGCTAAAAGTTCTCGTACACGACGCGGATAGGAAGCAGTAGCAGCAGACATCTGCTCAAACTCGGAGCTCCGTACAATCGGCGACGCAATCACTGGATCGAATGTAAAATAGGATTAAGATTTTGAATATTCAAGTTGTATTTCATACAAACTATAAACCCACCTAATGAGAAAAGGAAATCACAAGATTAATTCCCAATATCGAACCTTCTTTTAGCTTTCGCGGTGTGATCGAATTATACAATTTTCGAGAATCTCTTGAATTTTACCAGGTTGTTTGGTTAGACGAATAGCCTGACCCGACATAACCGGTTAATTAGGTAATTAATTTTAAGAATAACCTTAAACTCGTTTCCAAACATATGCCACGTTCACTCACATTTCTCGTTCCCGTCTTCCCCCCCCCCCAGTTCCGGTGCACTCACCCTCACCGAAAGATCCTTAGCTCAACCTCTTCTCTGATCCCGCCATGGAACCTGACATCAGCATCGAGACTTTGTCGATCATCCGGATCGCTGTTCTCCCGATCGGCACTATCCAGCCGGCGCTTCTCCGGGATTACCACTCGATGCTGCTCCGTCACCACACGATCGCGCTCTCCTCTATCAGCTCCTTCTACACTGAGCACCAGAAATCTCCCTTCACGAACCAGCCGTGGGACTCCGGCTCCCTCCGGTTCAAGTTTGTGCTCGGTGGTTCTCCGCCGAGTCCCTGGGAGGATTTCCAGTCTAACCGGAAGATCCTCGCCGTGATCGGCCTTTGCCACTGTCCTTCTTCCCCTGATCTCATTTCCGTCACTGAAAATTTTAATGTCGCGTGTAAGAGCTATTCATCGGCTCTTGTCCGGCGCTGCTTCGCCTTCTGCCCTGGCGATTCGCAAGTGAGTATATCAGTTCCCACTTCATTTTGGAATTTCGATTTTACTTCTCTGCTAGATGCGGATGGAGCTAGCTAGCTTGTTTGTCTTTTCTTCTCTGATTTCTCTTCGTTGTGAAGTAGATGCACTATAGTTGATAGTGATATTTTTTTATTAACTGGTATGGTTTCTGAATCGGTAGTTTATGTTCTTGATATGGTGATTAGTCTCTTTTTGTACCAGTGATATATTTACTAGTTTTTGTATGTGTTCAATTGACGGTACCATGTGATCAATGAACTGTCTTTGCAGCTTGAAGATGGAGACAAGAAGGGTGAAAATCTGATTCTATTTCCTCCATCTGACAAGCAAACTCAAGAGTTTCATTTACAAACAATGATGCAAGACATTGCAGCTTCGCTGTTGATGGAATTTGAGAAGTGGGTTCTCCAGGCAGAATCCGCTGGCACAATTTTGAAGACGCCTTTGGATTCCCAAGCTAGTCTCAACTCAGAGGAGGTTTATGTCTAGGTGTCCTATAATTTAGTATATGTTTCATTTCTTCCTGTGGAAGCTTATAACTTATTACCATAGTCTTCTAGGCTCATTAGTTTGGTGTAATGCAGGTTATCAAGGCCAAAAAGCGTAGGCTGGGACGTGCTCAGAAAACTATTGGAGACTATTCCTTGTTGGCTGGTTCACCTGTTGATGCCAATGCTCACTACTCTACTGCTTTAGAACTGGCCAGATTGACAGGAGATTACTTCTGGTATGCGGGGGCCTTGGAAGGCAGTGTTTGTGCCTTACTGGTAAGGCTTTATATACATTTTTTTCATAACATTATAACTAAAAAAACTGGATGGTGAATGTTTATCTGAAATGTATTGAATATGAAATTTCTCTCATCTGTCTCTCTTTAATTTTAGTATACAATCACCTTAGTTTTCTATTTTCAATATTAGGTAGATCGGATGGGTGAACGAGATGTGGCTTTAGAAGATGAAGTTAGATATCGTTATACTAATGTTATCTTACACTACAGAAAGTCATTTATTCAAGAAATTTCTCAGAGGTAATTCTACGCATTACCTATTTGGCACTCTTCTTCAGTAAATTTATATCTGCAAAATAGCAATCAATTCCTTCTTTGCAGAGTTTCTCCCCTAAGCTTTGAACTCGAAGCTACCCTTAAATTTGCCAGATTCCTTTGCAGGTATCATTGTATGCTCTCTATTTCCTTTAATTATCGTGGTGTAATTTCCATTTTGCCTTCAGTATGGTGCTTATGTTTAAGGTTGCTATTTTTATTCATTTAATAGGAAGCTGTTTTGGTTATAAAACTAGGAAGCTAATTCATGGGATCTCATGTATGTGGAATTGATCCTCTAAAACCATCTGCAAAATTTAAGTTATAATATCAATTTATTTAGATTACTATAAAGTGGCCTGTTGGCTGTATGGGCTCAAAGGGGGAATTAATGATCTCTTGGGCTTTTGTGATTGATGGATGGTTATGTCAGCTGGGAAAAGAAAGGTTATTACGTTTTGAAAAAGCTAAAACAGATGGGTGGTCTGTTTAGTATTAAATGATGATCTCTGGTTGTGAGCAGCTTGTAAATTTTTGTTTTTACCTACTGGTTGAATCCACATTTTTTCCTTGGTGTTATTTGATCTTAATTTTTCTTACAATGGCATTTTTATGGGTTTTACAGGAGAGAACTGGCTAAGGAAGTAGTAGAGCTATTAACTAATGCTGCCGATGGTGCAAAGTCTTTAATTGACGCCAGTGATAGGCTCATATTATATGTTGAAGTTGCACGATTATTTGGATCACTTGGTTATCAACGGAAAGCAGCCTTCTTCTGTAGGCAGGTCGCCCAATTGTATTTGCAGCAAGACAATCGATTGGCTGCTATCAGTGCTATGCAAGTTCTCTCTATGACAACTGATGCATATAGAATCCAAAGTAGAGCATCCGTGTCAAAAGTTTCTGTTACCAATGTGAGTTTGACAGCATAGGAATTAATTTTGTTCTCATGTGGTTGATTGAGCCTTCTTCGTAAACATGTTTTTTTGGTATTATCACTGTTCATAATCTTGGTGTTTCTCCGCATATTATACTTTGTTGTTTAGTTTATTTATCTTATTTTATCTTGTGTTTGTTGGTAAAGGAAACTGGATTGCGTCAACCTGATGCTGGGAAAATGCATCATCATTCCATTGTCTCCCTGTTCGAGTCTCAGTGGAGCACTTTGCAGATGGTTGTGCTTAGGGAGATACTCCTCTCTGCTGTTCGTGCTGGAGATCCCCTTGCTGCATGGAGCGCTGCAGCAAGGCTTCTGAGGTGGCATTATCCTCTAATTACACCTTCAGGTCAAAATGGACTTGCTAATTCTCTTGCAAATTCAGCGGATAGATTGCCTTCGGGAACTCGCTGTGCTGACCCTGCCTTGCCATTTGTAAGGTATGTTTGTCAGCAGTCAACCTTTTTGCTTTCAGGGATGTTTTGCCTTGTGCACTCTCTTACCATTATGATACAACCTATCTTGATCATTTCAAACTTCGTCACCCTCCAAGTAAAGCAACAGATCAAACTACTAATCACTTTTCGTCCACCTCTTGGTTTCATATATGCCTCTTCTGTGTTTGTATCTCAAGATCTTCTTCCATGTTTGCTTGGCTGCTGACTCTGGCAAAACTATGTATGTTTTGGCCAAAAAGAAATTATGGTTCACTTACGCATTTTCCCTGTAATGATATTTCAGGCTATTCTCTTTCCCACTCCATTCCTCCCAAGTGGACATCGTAAAACGCAATCCAGCAAGAGAAGATTGGTGGACAGGATCTGCTCCTTCTGGGCCATTTATCTATACTCCTTTCAGCAAAGGAGATGCAAACGAAAGTAGCAAGCAGGAATTGGTATGGGTGGTTGGTGAACCAGTTCAGGTCTTAGTGGAGTTAGCAAATCCATGTTGCTTCGATTTAAGGGTGGATAGTATTTATCTCTTAGCACACTCAAGAAACTTTGATGCGTTTCCTGTCAGTGTGGACATACCCCCTAACTCCGCAAAGGTGATCACGCTATCTGGTATTCCAACAGGAGTAGGACCAGTTACAATTCCAGGCTGCACAGTTCACTGCTTTGGTGTAATCACTGAACATGTTTTCAGGGATGTTGACAATCTGCTTCTTGGAGCAGCACAAGGACTCGTATTTTCTGACCCTTTCAGGTCCTGTGGATCTGCAAAGCTACGACATGTTTTTGTTCCTAACATATCAGTTGTACCGCCATTGCCCCTCCTTGTGGCTAATGTTGTTGGTGGTGATGGTGCAATTATTCTGTATGAAGGTGAAATTCGTGAGGTGTGTATAAATTTTGCAAATGCTGGCACAGTTCCAATAGAACAGGCACATGTCTCGCTCTCTGGAAAGAATCAGGATGCTGTTATCTCTATAGCGGATGAAGCTTTACAGTCTGGTCTTCCCTTGAAACCCGGGGCACAAGTGACTCTACGTGTGACTTTAAAAGCTTGGCACGTAGGACCTATAGATTCGGACAATGCTTTTGGCGGTGGCAGGAACGCTGCGGGCAACTTAGGAAGACCAAAAGACGGAACTAGCCCTTCATTGCTTATTCACTATGCAGGTACAGATGTCTTGATTGACGTGTGTTTATGATACATCTTACTTTTGCAGTGCCTATATATTTCCTCACGATGACTAAATTCTATTCATGTTTGTATCCACTTTTTTTGCAGGGCCGTTGTCTAACAAAGGGGATCCCCAAGAAAAAGAATCTGTCGTGCCACCTGGCAGACGTCTTGTTGTTCCCCTACAGATTTGTGTTTTGCAAGGTTTGTCTTTTGTGAAAGCTCGTTTGCTTTCCATGGAAATCCCTGCACATGTGGGTGACAACCTTCGGGATGAAGACATTGAAACGGAGAGCAATACAGACAGACTTGTCAAGATCAATCCCTTTCGGGGAAGCTGGGGCCTACGGTTTCTTGAATTCGAGTTATCTAACCCAACGGACGTTGTTTTTGAAATCAGCGTCTTTGTTCAGCTGGAAAATCCCGCCAAGGAAGATGATTCTTCCCCAGTCCAGGATTCTCCAGAGTATGAGTACCCAAAAACAAGAATCGACCGAGACTATTCTGCTCGGGTTCTAATTCCATTGGAGCATTTCAAGCTACCGGTTCTTGACGGTTCATTCTTCACAAAGGACCCTCCGCCCGGTAGCCCTTCAAGTAGTAGACATCCGAGCTTCTCAGAGAAGAACACGAAAGCTGAGATAAATGCATTGATCAAAAATCTCATTTCTAAGATAAAAGTTCGGTGGCAATCAGGAAGAAACAGCTCAGGAGAACTGGACATAAAGGATGCAATTCAGACAGCTCTCCAGACGACCGTGATGGATGTTTTGCTCCCGGATCCGCTAACATTTGGTTTCAGACTGGTCAGAAATTGTTTGGAGACAGATTCTGAGACAGAAGCTCAGTCCCCGTTGTCCAAGGGATCAGTTTTGTCACATGAAGTCACTCCTATGGAGGTTCTGGTCCGCAATAACACAAGCGAATCAATCAAGTTGAATCTAAGCGTTACTTGCAGAGACGTAGCTGGACAGAACTGCGCTGAAGGAGCTGATGCCACTGTCCTATGGGCTGGTATTTTTCCATCTATTATTTTTGTTTTTGGTTGATTTTGCTGCATAAAACATGAAAGTTGCAACATCGATGGTAGCCAAGCTCGTTAACGATGTTAAGTAATGAAATTTGCGTAAGATAGATTATATTTGCCTCCATTATAGCTGTGTATTACGTGGTATATGATTGTAGGAGGTGGCTAATATATGTATACATGTGACTTCGTTGATTAGGTGCTCTTAGTGGAATCTCAATGGAAGTTGCGCCCCTGCAAGAAACAAGACACTGTTTCTCACTCGACTTCCTTGTTCCTGGCGAGTACACGATGGTAGCAGCGGCTGTAATCGAAGATGCTAACAATGTACTTAGAGCACGGGCACGAACCGCATCACCAAACGAACCCATCTTTTGCCGCGGACCGCCTTTTCATGTCCGTGTCACTGGCGGCGCACTGTGATCTGTTTCTTCCAAGCATATCAGGTTTGGGCATTATGCTCTGTTTTATTGTTCTGTTGTTTGTTAATTTCACGAGAATCAATTGTTTTACGTACTGGTTCTAGATATATACATGTGCTCGTGTGTCTGTTCTTTTTTAACTTGTAATATTTTATGACCATCATGCATTTGATGTATGCTTTTTGGAATCTTACGGCCTCAGTTCCGAGACCGCTTTTCTCAAAGTAATTTGTTTGTACTCTGCTCAGTACAGTAGGATCAATTTTTAGTGATAACAATGGTGGACTATTAATTTCTGAGCCAAGCTAAGTAGCAACCGATTTCATAGATAAGCTTAACTGTGTTATCTGAAAATGTATATATGTTAAGCAAACGTATTTGGTTAAATCAATTTTCAGAAGTAGAGTTCTAAATCTGCGTAATACTTAAGTAATAGATGGCCAAACCCGAAAGATTAACAAACTAAAACAGTGAAAAACGTTTTTCATGATAATTATTAACTAATCTCACTTTTATAGTATTGAGAAACCTTTCTTATGTTGCACAGACATTATAATGGGTTCTATCGGCTCGGGCCGACATGTTAAATATAGACTTCTTCTTCTTCGACCAACAAAGTAAAATAATTATAAGACTCTTCTTGCACACATGGACGACATCTAGTAAAAGTATCAAGCTAAAATGCGTTTGCGATTTTCTATTACTGTGCAAATTTGTTTTAGGCTATAATTGATGGAATTTGGTTCATTTTGTTCTGTGGTTATGAATAGATCGGTTACTGTTTTTTTTTTTTTCGGTTACTGTTTATTCATCAAATTTGGAAAAAAAATTGGAGTTTTAGTCGATTTGACCACCATTCAAATCCCACTATGTGAACAAAAAAAGTCTCACTCAGTGATAATTAATCTTTGAAATTACTATATTTTATATGATTTAATAATTATATTTATGATTTGGTGTAAGAAAATTATATAAATTTTTATATGAATCAATTTGATTTATAAATTTTTTTTTTTTGTTTTTAAATTTAGATGGTGAGACAACGACAACATTAACATAAATCACAAAATAAGATCTAAAGTCATTATATTTAGAAATTATTTTCATTTACATTTTTAAAAAGTTTTCTTCAGACTTAGACTTCTCCTAAATTTTGTCCTTCCAAATAATTGTAGTCAACTAACTAAGTTATTACATATAATAAATATACCATTGGTGATCGTCCCATTTATCACTTCTTCGATTACAAACTTATAAACTTCCCATTCAACAATTAACCTTGTAATTTAAGTCAGTAATAACTAATTATTCCCGCCACTTTAACAAACAAAACAAAGATTTATTCCCGCCATTATACTACTCCTCATTTACTACGACGAAGCTCGACGTTTACAAGATTCCTATTGTATATAGCCTTTTTCATTTTTTTATTTCCAGATTCGTGAATTATATTGAAAATAATGAAGAAGGTTGTTGTACATTATACATGAGTTTTATGGCCGAACAAATAATCTTTACAAGACTAGTTGTATATATATTTAATTAAAATTCCCCATAATCGACTAATATATTTCTGTTCGTAGATATTGTCATATAATTGATAACCGGAACGATACAGATATTGTCATCTAATTAATAATGGCGTCATTTAAAATATAATAGGAAACTAAAAGAATATTTGACAAAAAAATGTTTACTTGATCGATATATGTTTAGTAAGTGACAAATAGGTATGATCAATCCATATATCAGATTTGGTAGTCTTCTTTGTTTTTGTGTATTTTTAATCTGATATATACATCATATATATATAAAAATTTAGTTGATATGTATATATTTCTATAAACTAAAGAATACTAAAAGGGCTATTTTTTACTCAAAAGAAGGGTTATTATATATACTTTTACTAAAAAAGTCAATATAATTAATGGAATTTAATTGGTAATTAGTGTGAATTCATTTAGCCTTTCGTTAAATCACCAGCTCAATTATCTCCCTCCTTTGTGCCCTCGGCTCTCCTCTCCATTCTAGCCTAATTTTTTTTTTCTTTCTTCTTCTTCCATGGAAGACTGTAGAATAGAAGTGAAGAGCCTCGTCCATGGAGCTGCACTGCCGTTGACAGCCGTCGAGAGATTCTTGTACGGCCAAAAGAATGATGCCTTGTGTCTCAAGAAACGAGAGCCTTCTATAGACCGGCCGATCTTGAAAACGACAAGTGCGATTGAGATTATAAACGATAACAAAGAGAACATGCTGTTTGGTCAGAGTAAGGAGAAAAACTTGGCCGTTCATGGCGGAAACCGAAACGGTATTGGGGAAATAATCGTTAAAGGTGCAACTACTAAAGATCATCAGAAGATTAATACTTGCAAGGAAATAACAAAGAAGCGACCACACAAGTATGTCAACAAAGGGCAATGGACAGCCGAAGAAGACATGTATATATATATATATATATATATATGTATATTACTGATTCAATGCTTCTATATGCGAGTGTATACCTGTAATTCTGTGTTTTCATATATATACATATATATATATGTTACGAACTATATTTTATATATAACATATCTATGTATAGGAAGTTGATAAAGTTGGTGAGGCAACATGGGGAGAGGAAATGGGCAATGATCTCGGAGAATCTTGAGAGGAGAGCAGGCAAGCAATGTCGTGAGAGATGGCATAATCATCTCCGTCCTGATATTAAGGTTTTCATATAGATCTGTGTTTAACAAAGTTTATATATGAGAATTTTGGATATAGATATGAACATATATATATACATATGATTGCATGGTTATTGTCTTTGTTTTCTAGAAAGATACTTGGAGCGAAGAAGAAGAAAGGATTCTTGTGGAAACACACATCAGGATGGGGAATAAGTGGGCAGAAATCGCTCAACTTATACAAGGACGAACCGAAAACTCTATCAAGAACCATTGGAATGCGACCAAACGACGCCTAAACTCAAAACGCAAACACAAGCGCTCAAGAAACGCGGACGGTAAAAGCGATATGGAAGATTTCTCTCCATCCGCTAAAAGGCCATGTCTTCTCCAAGACTATATTAGAAGCATCGAGAATAATGAAAAGGACACTGGTGAGAACATCATCACTACAGCTGGTGGTAATAATGTTCCTGCTACTTGGAGTCTTGATCAGTTTGATTCCGATGGAAACTCTATATCGTCGCTCCTGGATGATCCTTACGAAGAAGAGTTTGTTTTCCTGAAAAATATATTTGCAAACCACCCGATTTCTCTCCAGAACATCGATTTGAGCCAAGGTCCAGATGAGATTTCCAAGTCTTCTTCATCTGTTATCATGATCGAGAGCCCTAACCCTAAACCAAACTCAAACAAAGATGTTGTTGGAATTCATCATGGAACAATGGTCACAGAGCCTGCTATCAAGTCCCATCTCGCGTCTGATATCTACTTATGTGATTTGTTGAATGGGACCGTGTCGTCTTCTTCATCTTCGTTTCTGTCTTCCAACAAGATGGAGCATGGCGGCGAAAACGAGTTGTTTGAGCCCCAAGCTAACTTTGCTGGTGAAAGGAGAGAAATGGATCTGATAGAGATGCTCTCAGCTGGTTCTACTCGAGGTAGCAATAATTGGTTTCCATTGTTCTAAGTACCCTATGATCATGCGATGATATGAGATAACCATTATCATTCCTAATTGATCATTCCTTTTCATTTATTCTCTTGTTCTTTCTTACAACTTATATAGGTCATATCCTTCTTTTGATCTAAAATAAAAGACATGGTTTGCCTGCTACAATTGGTAGTCGTGTTTCATCTACTTATAGTGTAATATATTTTTGATTTATTTCATGTTTATCGAATGTTCCAAAAAAAAAGTGGTATTTATCGAGTAGTTGGGTCTTTTTTTCTTATGATTTAAGGTGAGATTGTAAAAAAATTTCCAAGCAAAATATAATCTTGAATGATATATACTTGAAATTCTGGTCATCTGCATTTTACAAATACGTTAATAACTCTTTATTGTGAATTTATGAGGAATGTGTCAAGAAAACTCGAGAACAATTATTATTTTGTCTTAAATTCCCCCTATTGGATTTGGTGGAAAAAAAGACAAAAATCAATTTAATAAGAAGTAATAAGTTAACTTATTACCTTTCAGTTCAAAATTGAAATATTAGATTGAAATCGTAACAGTAATTGTTCATTTGATACAAGTAGGCTTGCGAGCTAGAAATAAATATATTTTCAGTAATTTTTCTGCAAATGAGATAGTGGTATAGACGTAGATGATTAGTCTAGCTGGAGAAAATAAAATGGTTGTCTATTAATGAAGCCCATGAATGATATCATATGTGTTTATTCTGATCTAAATCAAACGTGGCAAAGAAAGCGGCCCAAAAGGTTAATATGGGCCATGAATAGCATTCCTCACCGATTCAATGATTTAGGGCATTACAATGTTGTAAATAAATTACATTGATTTTGCCACAATCAGCGTAGGTCGATTGAATTGCTTAACTTCTTATCTTATTTTTGTATTTTGCTACTTGAAAATTACTAATTTATTGGAATCAGAAGCATAATCAACAAATCATAATTAGTGCATTGTCAACTAATTGAGTGTCAAATTTGATAAATATGTGAGTAAAGTATACTAACCAATGAAAACTTTATATGCTTAAGATTCACAAGATTGAGCTTGCAATTTATTTGGTTTT
This sequence comes from Streptanthus diversifolius, assembly GCA_039880935.1. Lineage (NCBI taxonomy): Eukaryota > Viridiplantae > Streptophyta > Magnoliopsida > Brassicales > Brassicaceae > Streptanthus > Streptanthus diversifolius. The sequence continues at coordinate 22,251,843 of JAXGFM010000010.1, read as the reverse complement.
ACCTCGTCGATCATGAGAAGCAAGATAGTAATCCAAAAAAAAAAAAAAGAATTGGGTTCCAAATATTTCTATACAACATTCAGAGTAGAAGCTAAGTTGAGTCACATTGGATTCCGAAGGTAATGAAACCAGAAAATGGAAAGAGATAAACGAGATGCTATTTCAGATTGGCCTAAGATTCCCAAATAGATGTCAAATGCATAACTTAAAGTAAGCAAAACAATGTGGAGAGATATGGACAACACAGAGAAGGCATTGAAGATGAACACAGAAGAGTGGAGAAGTGGTCCATTACAGAATTTAATTTCATTTTGAAAATGCTTCTTCTTCTTTTTAATGTGTCTGTGGTCCAATTTTGGAAGTGAACAAAGCCTAACTTTGGGGGTTAATAAGAGAAGCAGACAAATACGCCTCTCTTTTTTTTTGTAACATGACATTATGAAATATAGGTCACATGTTTTAACATTTCATTTAATACTTTAATTTTTGTTTTTCAAAGCCAAATTAAGAATTAACCGAGTGAACCAGACATACATCACTAGAGTCACTAAGACATAGGCCTCAGATATAGCTGATCTAACTATCGATTGTTTAACTAGTTATAACATCCAGAGTTTAGTTTTCATTTGTCAAAAGATAAATTAATTATTATAAATAAACTTAAAATTTCAACTATATAAAATAATGTTTCGTATGTATATATACATTAAACATTCCACCAATCATGCAAAACTAACTCTATAGTTTTGGCACAATAATTAAGGGTCAGCACGATAGTAGTGTTTTCAACAAATTCAAAAAAGAATTTGATAGGAAGTAGAAACCAAAGACTTTTTCAGCAATGTGGATAACCTCAATCCTCTCTCTCTCTCTCTCTCTCTCTCATCACGGGGGGGGGCCTAATCACTCTTAATCTTCTCTTCTTTAGTTGGATCGTTTCTACCTTTTCATTACTTTCTCTATTATTTGATTTGGTCATTTAGATTTCTTTTTTGAGGTTTGGGCCTACGTACGATTCTTTCTTTCTATTCTTTTTTTTTTTTTGTTGTTGTTGGAGCTGAGATCAGAATATAATAAGGTTTTGATAAATGAGCTTATACATAACTTTCTAATTTTGAGTAACAAACAACTTTCCAAATCAATGTATATGTTATCAACATAAGTGTTATGAACGTTGAGGACTATATATGACACAAACGGAACTCAGTCGAAAAGCATTCCTGGCCGCATGTCTGTGTATATAAGTATATATGCTTGCAAAGACAAGGTCACATATATATGTAGTCGGCCATGTACGTAACACATATGTGTGTATGTGTGACTCTAGCTAGTGTGATAACAATGATCTTTGTCGTGGTCGCCGTATGCTTACACGATAGTCCATATGACATTTGTCGCTTTTTGTTGTGAGTGTGATCATATTTTTGAACAAAAACATTCAATTAATGCTTTTTATTACTATCTCATCTACCGGACTTAGATAAGTCTCTTTGGTAATTTTGTTTTCCCTAAAGTGTAACATTTGCATGTACATGATCAACAAAAGTACACGTCGAATTTGTGACTCGATATATATATATATATATATATATAAGAATTTTTTTTGTTTTGTTCAGACAAGTGATTTTTTTTTGTCCAGACAAGTGATTATTATTAACAACCTCAATTATCATTTACTAAATTAATTAATGACTATTAATTAATGAATATGTTTCTGTCGCTTATATGGACAACGTAAGTCTCTGATTATGATTCTCTCTACGACGGTACTACCTACTCTTATCTTGGTCTGAGACAATAAATATAAGTAGGTCCAAATCCAATTTCAAGTAAATTCTTAAGATTGTTTTGTTACCTTTACATTAGTGTGAATAAATAATATTTGGTGACGAACGTTCAACCAGTCATCTAGAGGTGCAAACCTTAACGCATATCAAGATTTACTAGTCATTACAATTAACTTGGCGCATTGCTACAAGAGAAGTTGGCACCAAAGTTGGGTCCTTAGATCTCTATAGTTTAAATTTTGAAAATTTCGAGAAAATTAAAAAGGTTATACATAATCCAAGAATAGAGTAATTACTTGGTACTATACTAATTAGTTGAGCCGTGAGACGTAGGATACTTATTGTGGGGATAAGAGTGGTTAGGAATGGACGACTGTGATCGTTAATGTGACTCACTTTGTCCAATCATGTATTAGCTGATTCCACACGAAACATACACCTAATCACAGCAGATGTTTTCACGACACATGTGTTTAGTCTTTATGAACAACCATCACTCACCTCGCTGTTTGGAAATATTGGTTTATTGTGGTTGTAACCCTATTCATCGCCTTTCTAGCGTGTAACGCACGCAAGAGAAAAACTTATCTAATAATAATGTCAAATATTGGAAGCGGTCAAATGGCTACCAACTTTTAATATAAACCAATCATCATTGGGTAGTGTTTTTTCAAATATTATATGAACACTAGTTACTAGTTTTATTTCATATTATTGCCAATTCTTTTAACGGATAAAAAGATTTTCCACACACAAAAATATAAGTTTACAGGAAAACATTTGACTTTTCTATTATGATTACATAAACGGAGGATAACTTAAAACCGAGCAATTGGTATACAAGCAAGTGACATAAACTTCGATAAAATATGCATATGAATGGGTGAGATTTGAAATATCTTGAACTAGGTAGAGAGATAAAGTGCTGTAGAGAGATTACGATTAGTCCAAGTGATGGAGCTTACGAAGTTACGAATTACTTTGCATCACATCCCTACTTAATAAGCATAGTAATAAGTAGAATAAAAAGGCTTCGATCCAGCATGTGTGGTATATACAATTGAAGTTTGTTTTACAATTTATGCGCGCAGTTTGTGAAATTAAGCCTCTATATTCATTTGTTTATGTTTTCAATGTTTCGTATCACGTTAAGAAAAATACTATGTTTATACAGTTTAGGAACACTTAAATATAATAATGTATAGATGTGAAATTTTTTGATATATTCATGTGGAACATTTTATTTTGATGCATAAAAATGTTGGCTGAAGTCATGAGTTCATACCAAAATTAATATTCCATTTTGTAATTTGTTTTTGTGATGGGATCAAATAGGTCGTACTTTGGATTAGACAGCAATTATGAGCTTAAGTCAAAATTAAGAAATTGGCCCCCACTTGTATTAACATTTAATCTGCGTTGTATGTATTTAACGTATTGGTCTCTTACAGACAATAATGTAAATTTAATTGTACAGTTGGATTCTCTTATCTAATGGCATGCCATTTCTTTAAGGACCACAGTTAGCGGAAAGTGCTATCTTGACACGTGTCCATCAATATTTTTTGGCCGAGATTAATGACGTCATTAGTGGTCTGGTCCCCTCCCTCCTTGCTTTCGTTTACTCTTTCTTCTTTTATTTTCTACGATTACAACTATTCAATAGTATTCATGATCTTTCTTTTTTTACTATTCATGATCTTTTACAAATACTAGTATATCTACACTTAAATCATTTAACTTTGCGCCAAAATCTTTGTAAAAGATCATTTTAGTTCTTAACTCTGCAAAACCTGTGTACTAGGATGCTTCTAGCTGCTTGGACTCAAGGGTCCAAAACTTAATAATACATTTCTATTCGACAAAACTGAACAAAGATCAAGAGCTATTCATGGTATCAAATGAGTTTAACCAATTGATACTGGTTTAGTGGGTGTTCTTTGAAAATTGAAGAACTAGGGTTCAAACATTTTTCTTATGATTTCAACTTTGTTGACAAATGATGTTTTAGATGGCAAAAAAAACTCGTTTGCTTAACATGTTTTGAAAAATAGTCTATATATTTAGTTTCTAAATTAGATCTGTCCTCATTCGTTCTAAAATGTAAAAGAAAAGTAATATATAGGAAAAGAAATTGAAAATCCGAAATAATTTCTTCAGATATAAAAAGATACCATTTGCTTACGAAAACACATGTTTTGAAAGGGATGAGGAAAGAGTGGTGCAAATACTTTTCTTTATTACCGTCATTTCGTAATTCGTATCAATATCTTATCATACTTTTGCCGTCAACTCCTACCATCTTTTTCTTAAAACGATAGAACTTTTTGTTGTCACATTAAATGTTATATTACTATGTTAGTATTGGTTAGACCTTCTTTTTTATCGAAACTATTTAAACCTAATCCCATTTTATTATCACCAAAATTTTGGTAAAAGGATATAGAAATTTGTTTTTCTGTCAACATCTTAAAACAAACAAAAATTAAGAACTATTTCGTAGCCAAGAAAGAAAAGTTGTGTCAATGTACACCATCTCGGATGACAATCTTCGTGCTCTCCGTGCAAGTTTGTCCGCCTTTGTATTGGACCCCCGCTGGATGTAGATAATTCGTGTACTGTGGAGTCTGCTTTTGACTAAGTTAAACTCTTCTAGATGCACCCCAAAAGCTGGCGACTCGTCGGGTGAAGATACCATCTTTATCAATTCTTGGCAGTCTGTGGCAAAGATGACCTCTAATCTCTGGATCGAAAGCATACATTCCATTGCCCGGATTAGTGTTTCTATCTCTGCATGTAGTGACGATATGCTTCGTCTAAAATTCATGGCGCCCACCATTGTATTGTCGTATCCATTTTTGGTGGATACCCATCCATATCCCGAGAAAACTTCAGATTCCTTCCAGGAACCATCTACTAGGCACATCCATATATCTTGACATGAGGGTTCCAAGTTTAGTCCAAATTCCGGAATACATGTCACTGGTACCTCTTGAGCGGCTTCCCATAATTGTCCTTTCGTTTCTGCTATTTTTAGAATATCCGTTGGACTTCTGTCTAAATTTCGGTATACTTTATCATTTCTTCTTTTCCACAAAAATCAAATAATACATGGGAAATATCCTTCTGGATTATTCTTTGGTATGGTATGAAATAAAAAATATAGATTCAAATAAATCGATGAAGTTGGAAAAATATCTGGATGTGAAGGTATTTTTGATAATGCCCAGGTTTGGATAGTCGGAGGGCATTCAAAAAGGACATGATTAATCGTTTCCCTATCTATTCCACAGCTTCCGCAAATAGAATCACATCTAATACTCCTAGCTTTAATATTCTTTGTAACCGGAACACAACCTGACAGTGCTTGCCAGATGAAATGCTTTATTTTTGGTGGACATCTCAACTTCCACACATAAGCCTGCAAAATCGTAGTAGTGGGTCCATATAGTAATTCTTTTATCCTTTTATCCGGATAAAATGTCTCTATCTGATAACCCGACTTAACCGTATATTTTCTATTCTTTGTAAAGTGCCAACCATTAGTATCAGGTCGTTGGAAACGACTTATTGCCAATGACCGTATAATATTTACATCCTCATGTATTATAGTGGCTTCCAATAATGGCATATTCCAGGTGTTTGTCGCACTGTCAATTAAATACTTGACCTTAAAAAAAAAAAAAATTGTGGATACACTTAAAATTTGCAAGTTACTGGTCTCGGGCGGTGGACTGGAATCCAAGGATCATTCCATACGGAGATAGTTGAACCTGTTGCAATCCGTTTGATTAGTCATTTTTTAACTAGAGATCTAGCTTTTATAAATACAGAAATAAATCGTTTTTTTTTTGTCGGTCTCGATCTTTTGGTCTAAAAACCCTCTGCACACACAATATAAAATTCAAACATTCAAACACATACACATACCAAAAGCCAAACCCTTACTTTTTTTCATTATTGACAAAATTCGAACAAGAGTAAACAAAATATTGTCGAAGTTGAAAGAATTCATCGTCTCTTAATTTCTCCATTTTTCCCTTTCCGAAGCAGAAGATTCGAAAAAGATAACGATGGCGTTTCATCACAATCATTTCAATCACTTCACCGACCAACAACACCAGCCTCCTCCTCCTCCGCCGCAGCAGCAGGAACAACATTTCCACGAATCCACACCGCCTAATTGGCTCCTCCGCTCCGATAACAATTTCCTAAACCTCCACACTGCTGCCTCCGCCGCAGCAACAAGCTCCGATTCTCCTTCCTCCACCGCCGCTAACCAGTGGCTCTCTCGATCCTCCTCCTTCCTCCAACGCGGCAGCGGCGTCAACAACAACAATAACGCCGGTTCAGGTGACGTCATCGACGACGTTACTACCGGCGCAGAAGAGTCAATGATCGGCGAGAAGAAGGAAGCGGAGAGATGGCAGAATGCGAGGCACAAGGCGGAGATACTCTCTCATCCACTATACGAGCAGCTTTTGTCGGCACACGTGGCGTGCCTAAGGATCGCCACGCCGGTGGATCAGCTTCTGAGGATCGACGCACAGCTCGCTCAGTCACAGAACATCGTCGCTAAGTACTCGACTGTAGACGCTGCTGCTCAAGGACTCATCTCCGGCGATGAAAAGGAGCTTGACCACTTCATGGTAACTTAACTTCTCCTTCCTTCTCACCAAATTTTAATTTTAATTTTATTTTCAATTATTTTATTCTGGCCTTTCCTCAGAAATGGTTTATTCTCTTCGGTTTTGGGAAAACAAAATCAATAATTCGGTTTTGTCTTTTAGTTTATAGTTTCACGGTTTGACAAATTCGAAGGTAAACTTTTATTTCAATGTTTTTTAACAAATTAGAGAAGAAAACGGAAATTTCTTTCGTAGAGTTTGTACTTTGCACCGACACATAAGATTAGCGGCCTGGTTTGATAATTAGTCAGTTTAAGATTTGTACTTTGGATTTTAGAAGGTTTTATTTTGAGATAGATTTTGGTTGAACAATATATTTGTTCTAATTACGGATATAGTCATATCTGACAAAAACTACATAGTTTGTCATTTTCTGACTATATATATTGCTATTAATTAACCTTTACACTTTTGATCATTCTCCTTCCAAATTTATTTTTATTGTTGTATGAAAAATATTCCTATGCTTTTGTGCAGTCGCATTATGTACTATTGCTGTGCTCTTTTAAGGAACAACTACAACAGCATGTTCGTGTCCATGCAATGGAAGCTGTTATGGCCTGTTGGGAGATTGAGCAGTCTCTTCAAAGCTTTACAGGTTAGTTTTTGAACTTTAACATTAATCTGTCACTTAGCTATTATGATAACTCTTTTATTGCATTGTGGATTGACACAGAAGCAAGGTTTTTCTGTTCATTTTATTTTTCATTTCATTTCTGCTATATGGTACGGATTTCTTAAGGATTTACGCTTGTTTGTTGGGTGAGACAGGAGTGTCTCCTGGTGAAGGCACAGGAGCAACAATGTCTGAAGACGAAGATGAGCAAGTAGAGAGTGATGCTCATTTGTATGATGGAAGCCTAGATGGGTTAGGGTTTGGTCCTCTTGTTCCCACTGAGAGCGAGAGATCCTTAATGGAACGAGTTAGACAAGAACTCAAACATGAACTCAAGCAGGTAATAAATGATATATACTATCTCCATCATTTAGTCCTACACATTGTCTCATCTGTTAGGTTACAGTGCCCATTACTTGCCAAACTATTAACCTTTTTTTATCTAAAGAAAGCTTGTATGGAAAGGTCTATTATATATACAGTGCATATACCAGCGTTCTAGTAATCTAATGATGTTGAACCATGTTCTTTTGAAAAAGGGCTATAAGGAGAAAATTGTAGACATAAGAGAGGAGATATTGAGAAAGAGAAGAGCTGGGAAATTACCAGGAGACACCACCTCTGTTCTCAAAGCTTGGTGGCAGTCTCATTCTAAGTGGCCTTACCCTACTGTGAGTTCTCCCTTTCTACTTCTTCAACCACTCAAATGAACACGCCTCAAGGGTCTCTTGTTCTCTTCCATATAGCTTGGACTACATCACTTTCTCGACTTCTTCATTTGCCTTCTTTATCTCCTAATAAGTTTTAAATGAATGAGATAACTTTTGGCAGGAGGAAGATAAGGCGAGGTTGGTGCAGGAGACGGGATTGCAGCTCAAACAGATAAACAATTGGTTCATCAATCAAAGAAAGAGGAATTGGCATAGCAATCCATCTTCTTCTACCGTCTCAAAGAACAAACGCAGAAGGTACTACCAACAAAACTGTAGGAAGAGTTATTGAAGATAGGACAATGTTTGTCGAACATATAACAATCAAACGATAAGATAAAATCCCGTTATATAAGTTAGATGTGACAAAAGTCAGCTTGTCTAGATATGGTTAGAATTAGATTAATGTTTAGTTACATTTTCAAGACACATGGAGTCGTTGAATTTTGGAGAGTTGTTTCATGAAGCAATGCAGGTGAATATAGCGGAAGAGAGCGTTGAAGTCAGTTTGTAGCTGCGCATGGAGAGATCAAATAGCTTGATAGAAAGTTGGAGATACAAAGACAAAACTCCTACACAAAACCAACGTAGAAAGTATTTTTGTGACATTACATGGTTTATGTGACATCATATATCGTAATTATTAGGGAACAAACACACAAACCCCAAAAGAAAGAATCAGAAGCATAATTTCTAATATGAGGTTTAAGATGAAATTTATGATAGGATCGTCAGTACCATCTGCACCATCATCATATCTTGTGAATAACATGAAGATTTCTCTTTTAACATATGTACAATCACTGGCCTTAATCTATACAATTAGACAGTTATGTTTAATCAAATTATAAATTTTAAAAATAAAGGATTAATTATAAAATAGAAGTAAAATATATTTAAAAATATTCTTTCTAAAAGTAAAATATAGAGTAAACCATTGGTATTTTGGAGTAGAAAATATTATAAAACAGAAATAATTATTGGAGATGGTTTTAGTCGAACCACCATTCTGTATGTATTTTTTTTGCTAACCCTAATACAAAAATATGATACGACCAACCTCCGTGCCGTTTACGGTTTATCACATTCCGGAGCTGTAAAAGTCGCCGGCAAACGAAGGAAAGAGAGACTTTCTCCGCCGTCGTAAAAAATTATTATGAAGGTTTGCCATTTGGGCCCCTTTTATTTTCTCCGGTATCATCTCAAGCCTGTTGGGTTTCTTCACTGTCCATTATGGGCCTAGTTGTCTCTCGACTCTCTACATCGCCACGGGACTACGCATGGTTTACAAAAACTGTTCCGTGTGTAAAATCGATTAATTACTAGAGTGTAAATTCGATTTATTCAGATCATAATAAAATCAAAATGGATATAGCTATACATTAGTAAGATTTATAGATACCAAAAAACGGATGTGGTTCAATTCGATTTTTTTCCATGAAGGTGGAGAGAGACTAGCCAATAGGTGATAATCTAATAGTAGGAGAAGAGAGTCTCCTTTAACTAACTTTAAGAAAAGAAAATGATAAGAGGAATAAAATTGCATGACGTGCCACTTCGACCGTTGTGTTGTGCAGGGTTCTAGTTTGTGAATTCTGATTGGTCTTTGTCTTTTACTTGTATGACCGTAATCTGAGAGGACCGTTTATTTCGCTAGCTGGTCCAGTCGTAAAAAAAACAGCTGTGTGTTATCTGTTATGTAACAATGACGAAACAATGGCTTCTTCTCTTTTGTACTTATAGATATATAATAATGTTTTTATTTTCTAATTTACAATGATGAATAGATGAAAGATTCGCTATCTGAAAGTGACACCGATGATATAAAAGTACTAGTGGGTAAGTATATGAGATAGAGAATAAAACAGAGAGGAGGACAAGAAAGTTCACAACATTCTCGATCTCTACTCTATCATGCGCTTCTTTCTGTTTTCATGTTAGCCAATGTATGCGGATATTTCTCATCTGATATTCTCCACACACACCCAAACAAAATATATATATATATATATAATAAGATGATCATTGATACAAATATTAGATTCGTCTGGAAGTTGACGTCATGACCTCTTAATCATATTGAATTATATAATATAACTTTGCCATCGATATATTCGTTATTGGAGACACGTACGATGCAGTTTATCTCTCTTGACACAAAACAAGCTGAAATTGACCATACAAATTAGACTTTATGCATATATTTACATTTATTTGGTAACAAATACTCCGCCTCTTAAACTCAAGTATACTAAGAGTTCTTCTAAAGAAAATGTTGAAAGCATAGTTAGTGCCTAAAATCATTGTTTTACATCAAATATAAGATTCGATTCCAACATGTTACATGTTCATTTCTCGTGGTTTTATATATTGAGTACATTAGTCATTCGTCTTTCTATGTGGTCTTCTGACTGAACGTCTGTAGATAAGTCAATAATCATTTATAAATAAGGGTCCATGTCCCATTGATTAATTGTGAAGGAGCAAATTTTTTTTGATACATATACACATTTGATAAACTCATCATTTGAATATATAAAATGTGAATACAAATATCTAAAACTTTGGAAAAAATCAATGAGGATGATTGACAATGAATGTTGTGACTTTCATGAGAGATCAAAAGTCTAGCAATAGAGATAATTTGTAAAGGCATCAAAAGAGAAAGAGACATGTCGACTGGTGGCAATTGGCGACTAAATAACATCCCAAACACCAACACACGTGAATAAAGCGTTTTGGTACTTTTATTTTTCTTTCATCCCCACTTCACTTCATTTCACAGTTCAGTCTCTTATCCTCAGTCTCTCTCCACTTGTTTCGTATTTTTATTATTCTAAAAACTTATATAGTTTCAAACACTGTGGATAAGACGATCATTGGCCTCCACTATCTTATACCGGCTTTAGAGCTCGTGACAGCTTACCAATATCTCTGGTTAACACTATTTCCAAACGCTAAGTTATATGAATAATCGAAATGTAAAGTTTGATTCTTCTAATTATATATGTTAGACCAGTAGCTGAACCAGGTTCCTTGTTCGGAAAAGTATAACCAAACTCTTTTTTTTTTTTTCTACATGAATTTAATACTAGTATAAGACAAGAGTTTTTTTTAAAAAAAAAAAACATCTAAGAAAAAGATAAAATATCCTTTAAAAACTGTGTTTATCCGCCGGAAAGAATAATAACCAAACATTGGATTGTGACCAATGAAGATAGAATTATCTGGTTAAGATGTAAAGGCTCCAAGACAATGTTTATCCTTTTTATATACCGAACTACAAAAGTCTTTTTTTGGGTAATAATTTTTTATTATGGCTCATTTGACCCATGTTTAGCTTGCAACAGATTGCAAAGATTTTATCATAATATTCGAAATTCGATAAATCGACCAACTTTTTTAGTAGAATTAGGAGATTTTCAATTTTTTTTAAAAATGTATTTTTGTTTCTTTTAATATAATACTATACATCTTTCGAAATAAATTCTTGTGCAGATAATCTTGCAAAAAAAAAAAAAAAACACGATCACGTAGTTTCTGATTTTTTCATTTAATTGTCGGTTTATGACTGATTCTCTAGAGGGAATTTTCTTTCTGAAAATTTAATAGTATAGTGTTAAGATGTAGAAAAGAAAATACCAAACATTTTTGAAAATAAGAAATTGACATCATTTGGCTTTTAAAATTCTGATTGACATTTTTGATACTTGCCTTCTCATCGAATGCATATCGTTTAGAATTTTCACTTGACGGCTCAGGTTTTAAATAGCTAAGTTCCAACAACGTTTGATTAAATAATCCTCAGCTCATCATTTGCAGCTCCACTTTCTTTCTTGATGAATCAACAAACTCCGAACATTAATATCAACTCAAATTATGCATGTTTGATTAGCCATCGAATTAGATCCACCCACATTTTAGGGTTTGTCACTAATTTCGCTTTTCAAGAACAATTCTACAAATCAGAAGTGAGATCGATTACATCTGTAATACTAGTAAAGTAAATGTTTATTTACAAAGAAAGATCAGAGAGATAAATAGAAAATGTTTTTTTTTTTTTTTTTGCACACATCAATTAAACTGTCAATCAATATTTACATAGTATATAATAATGACGTCATATTGGTACCCCATTTCTCAATTCTCAAATAAGCACAACGGAGAGAGAACATTTATATATTCCGCCGTCACACAAACAAAAGGATCAATTAACGGTCAGAACGAGATCAGATCAACTGTCGACGGTCTAGATTAGGTCACCGGAGACGCAGGCAACCTGGCCGTGAAATTCGGGAAAGAACCGTCCTCGTCCGCTCGTACATCGTCCTCGAAATTGAGGGCGTAGCTCAAGGGATCGTAGCTGAAATCTCCAGGATAGCTCTGGCTGTGGTGTCTTTGATGGTGGTGGTGATGAGCGCAATTATAAGCGCAATTGTTGTTGCGGCAGGACACCTTGATGCGTGTCTTGACGCGGCGGCACCGATCTCTAATCTCGAGCTCCTGCGCCGTAGATTTGAGCCACTCGTAATAAGATTTAGGTGTTCTTTGTCCGATCATCGCTTCAGGCTCAACCACCGCGTTGGCTCCTAAACAGCAGATCGGAGATCTCATTCTGTGGCCAGTTCCTCTCGTTGATCTAGCGGAAGACGGAGAACTGCATTCATTGTACATATCGTCCAAAATTTGTAAAACAGATATTGTAGGGGAAAAGACAAAGATGTTTTGTTATGAAGAACCAGAAAAAAGAAGACCAAGTGAGAGAACAAAGAACGAATGGGAGATACTAAATAGGAATATAAAATTTAGGGAAGAAGATAGGTGAGTTCTAAGTAAATCCGTGGGTGGACCGTGGGCTTGGGCCCGGTCCGCATTTTCAAAGTGTTTGTTTTGGTATTTATTTTATTTTTCCCTGTTTTTTTGGTGGTAAATTGGTAATTATAATTTAAAATATGCTACATGTAGTATTATATAAAGTTTTTATTATCTTTCTTTAATTAAGCTCAAGTGTTTAACGCTTTAGCTTTGCTCTTTCACTAGGACTCAATCAAGTTTCTTCTTATCAATCTTTCATTGAAGAAAGAATATAGAGATTGTTTCTTTTATATATATATATAGGCGTTGCTACTATATTATGAACAGAATAAAAAAAAAAACATTTTACTCTTTGTGTTCTAATGTGAACAAATTTAATTCCAAATAAAAGTATAAAAGCTTCTCTATGCACCTCTATAACTCTGCCTCTTTGCCACCACATCCAAGAAGCAGCGTCTCAAAGAAAATTTCTCACATCTCTTAATTAGCTTTGCTGTATATGTCTAAACTAGTAACTGTGTTTACCATCTCATCTTCTTTATCTAAATCTTAAAGCTCGTCATGCGCATTAATACCAACACACACTCAATAGAGTTAAAATATACTCCCTCGGTTCTTTTTTATCTGTCATTTTAGAAAAAATCTCTTAAATTAAGGAGTATAGTAATTTTAGTTTCTTAACCTCAACATAATAATAAAATTACATTAACTACCTTACTCTTATGATTTATTATTTTCTAAAAATAGTATAACTAAATAAAGCTATTTTTGGAAAACTTTTACAATAATTGTATTGGAAAAAGTGAACGACAGATAATTTGAAAAATAAAAAAGGATGTAAAACGACAGATATAAAAAAACAGAGGGAGTATAAATTAGAGACACACAATGGTCAGAGATTATATCAGTTACCTCTGTGGTTAGTTGAGGGGAGGTGTGACTGCATTTTGAGACTCGGAGCTGGATAATCGGACATGGCCAAAGAAACTTAACTTTACTTGCCTTCTTGTCGCACCATTCTTGGGACAGTAGCAAGTGGTAAATATCTTGCTTCATTACTTGTTTGCAGTCGAGACCGATGTATCTAAACGATGCAAAAAAAGTTCGACATGTTGTCAACAGAACGAAACATCAATTGGAAATGAAGACAGAGACAGAACAAACCTGTAACTGTAAGCGACGAGCAGCAGAAACCACCTGAGATCAATACAAAGCAATTTCGTCATCAAAGGGTAAATAAGATATGCAATGAATCTAATAGGAAGCAAAATGTACACACATGTCTTTCTCCCATGCCTATTCTTGAGGTGGCATGGTTTCCTATATTGATCAAGAGGATTTCTGATTCGACCGCTCTCCCTTGGCGCAATCTTCCGGATGATGGATCTCTAAGATTTACATGACCCACAAGCAACATGAAGATGTTCTGCAGCAGGGAGATACGTCCAATATAAATCAGTATAATGGCATTTGGTTATAACTCGATTAAAATATGGAATGCAAACAAAAATAAATGAAAGAAAACATCAGAGAATATACAGATAAGCATTGAGCTACTTCACCAATCAATCGACTCTGCAGAACCCTAGCCAAATGAGATGGTACTGGGATCCGATTTTCCTAATTTTAGCATTGTTACCTAGATTTCACAATACATAATGTCACAGAAGCTCAGGATTTGTCTCAACAAAAGAATATATTTTGAAATCATGTCTAACAATCGGCAGGCAAACTCACTTATTCATTCAGATATGCAGATACGGCTTTTAAAATATAGAATTGTTATGAGTAAAAACACAGCATACGGTGTATCATATCACCGTGCAGTGGTATGATTAGAACGATGTGATAGCCTTAAACTAAAACCTCTGTATTGGAGATGCCTAGAATAGCTGAAACATTCTGCCAAACATATAATAAGAAGATACAAAGAAAAGAAAAAGAACTCGCGCAAATTTTTCGCCTTCTCTGGCTGTCTACACGAGTCAAAATAGGATCAGCCGCTGAACAAAAAGGAAACCCCTTTATCCAGTTAGAGATATAGTATTTCACAAGCATAAACCAATACTAAAACATTTGAACAAGTCTAAATTTAGGGACTTTTGAAAAGCATGTACACCTGCATTACTACTACTTGCGCTGTGATGACCGTGAAATTGGTGGTGTGACAACCAAATGCAGAGTGTGGCCTCCTTCAACATCTTGGATTGACCCATTTTAAGGAAATGCGTTCGGAATCAAGAAAACGAGAGAGAGCAAGAGAAGAAAAAGACAGGATACGATCATCTGATATCATTTTAAGTGTAGAGTCGGACCTGGTTCGATGCCTTGGCCTATTTCTCTTCTTCTACCGAGTTTCGCTGGTCGAGACATGAGGTTACTGAGATATCTGAAGCTATGGCATGGAACGAGGCATTCGATCAAGTAGCAAATGTTGCCAAGTTTCTCTGTTACATAATTTCCTCGACTCACGTCTGTAATTGCAATTCAATCTCTTTGTTTGTTTATTTTCTTTCATTCTTTAAAACTAGTTCCGTTATTTGCAGGACCAAAGCTTGTCTGATATAGGGTTTATGTGTTGCTTCTTCAAAACAGGTTCCAAAAGGTCATGTTTGGATTCAGAGAGATAACTTGTATGCTTCAACTGATTCCCGTCATTTTGGACCTCATCCAAGGAAAAGCTCTTCTTCGGGTAAGACTTTGTAGTCCGGAACCTTCTTTTCTAGCTCTAAAGTTGTTATTGAATACACAATTAGTAACCATCTGTTTCAGTTGCTTTTTCAGTAAGATGCATCAAGAGATTATTATTCCGGCGATTTTGTTGCGATGTTGTTCATACTCATTCGAGTAATATAATATTCACAAGTGGGATAAGCATTTTTGCTCTGTTTCTTTATTGGCAATATTAGAGGAAGTCGTGGACCGGACGTTGTTTTATACCTGAAGCTATATCTAATGTTAAGATTCATGTTGTTAGATCTAAAAGTAGGTGGTGACAGTCTTGTCCGTTAGCCAATCTTAAACCGAACCAGTCTGCCAATCTTATTTACAAGATGTTTTGGGTTAGCAAAATATTTCCAAAATCGGATTGGACAGGACGGTCTGACCGGTACAGAGCAACTGACCGGAAATTGTGTGATTGACGTTACTAGTTAATTGAGTTTTCCACTAATCTTTAAAAATGTCAATCTTATTTACAAGATGTTTTTGATTACCAAAATTGTGTTTGACGTTACTAAATGTTTTCCACAAATCTGAAAAAACGGCAATGATAATAAAAGCATTTATGGAGTCTACGTGGGTGTGTATGGGTATACAGCTTACAACCTTTACAAATATCTTCACGGAAACCACTGTAATTGATTGTTATTAACCTAATAGAATATCACGAACAATAAACAAAAACAAAAAAAAGTTAGGATAATAGCCAATAGCATTTCGAAAATTATTAATCACAATCGTTTCTTTAAAATTGCTTCATATAGTAGAAAGAAAATAGACGAGTAACTTTTTTTCTTTGGAACATTTACGATGAGCAACATATTAAAATTTACAATTGAGATGATTGATATTTGGTAAAACGCATATAAAAGGATTTTGTTTAGATAATACCAATATATTAAAATGTCTCTTTTAGGTGGATGGTTATTGATTAAGCAAATCTATAAAGAGGTGTTGAAGCAGAGAAGAAAACAATGGCAAATCAGCATAATATCATAATTATTGAAACCTAGATATATTATGATATTTAATACTAGTACAACCTCACCTCCAACTTTAATAGCAGGGATATCAAAATATTCCGGAGTAAAATAAGCATCTTATTCTTAATAATGGGATTCTCAAATCTGCTACAAATTAAATAATTACCAAGCCATCAATACATAAGATTCTTTTGTTTGACATTTATCACAGCATATATTTTATATTGCATGATTTATCGGACATAATTTTCCGTTAATAGAGGACTTTAACACGCTTTATACTCTCCCATAACGCCAAAAATAAAAGTCAACTTAATTGCTCTAAATCAGTGACCCAAGATTACAAAATTACTCTCGTGATACTAGTGAATAGATTGTAATAAGAAACAATAATCACATGACCCACTACATGACCATGACCATGACCATGATATAAATCCAGTGTCAGACAATGGATCACCAGTTAAAAACTTTTGTCTCTTTGGATTGTTATGACGAGGCTGGGTAAGACTGGACACGTGTGAGAGTCAAGCAGACGTGCCGTAGTTATGTGAGACGAGGTGATTTGATGTTGTTAGCCTATTGCTTTAACAATGTATGTCTCGACCATACAAAAATAACTGTTTTGTCCCTAACTCACCCAACACGAACTTCATGTGCCCCGCATTATTGATCCCTCTCTACTATTTGAAATTATTTTATTTCTTAGATTCGTCTAATTAATACTTTGTCCTACCTACTTTAGTTTGTATATAATACTTTGTTTATCAAGTTATTATACTATTTTAGTGTTATTAAGTTTGATTAATGATACTTTAAATTACAGAATGGGGGATCTATCCAGATTGTTTCTGTATTTCATAATATGGTCTCATCTACCAGAAGGCACGACAATGTATTTATCCTCATAACCTTGTGTTCGTTAGGCTACAAATAAGATATTAAATTTCAACACCTTAAAATTGGACTTACAACACCTTAAAATTGGACTTGTCTGAAACCCAAGTCCAAAGCCAACGTTAATTATATTCTTCAACAAGTCTCACTCAACCTTCTCCTAAGCTTTCCTTAAGTATATATGTTTTGATGGCTATAAACATTTGCACAAAAACAAAAAGATGGGTATAAACGAAGAATATTGGAATATTGTTCTTTAAAGATGTCTCATGAACAACCATAATTTTATACAGTATAATTATTTTTCAAGAGCAAAAGCAGCTTCAAAATTTGATATAACTGCTAGTAGTTGTATCTCTGTGATAACATATGTTCTAATTAACTACACCCAAATAATGAATAATTCGAGTCACTAGTTCCATCAGTATCTAGGATGTTTAATTTTGAGTCCAATATCAAACATAGTTGCATACTCCTCCACTGAGACAAGTATAACGAATTATAGAGTCGTTGTGGTTAATGACCTTGCTTTGCAGTCCCTCTTAAGAGTTTGGCTAATTCACTAGTAGGTTTGAGGTGAAAAGTTGTTGAAAATAACCATTTGGTTTTTGTGTGTGCAAAAGACAAACCATTTTATCATCATAATACGTTATAAATAGTGTTGCGCTTTGATTATTACTATCTATGTCAACTTCTCTCCTTAGCTTCCCATCAGTCATTTCTCTCGCAGCAAACGATATATTCTTACGGCTTCACTTAGCCAACCTTTAGTTAAACTTCACATTGCATGGAAAATTATCCAGCAACCCCAGCTAATTTATGATAGAATCAGTTAGATAATAGATGTATCTTGATATATTTACGTTTTTGTTGTAAGATTCTATATTATTGTTGGATACTAGCAACTACTTTTGAATATTAGCAACTAATATTGATGTTAAGAGACTGAGTCTACCAAAGAATCCCACATGTTTCAGACCAAAAAATAAGATCAATCATTTGTGCTGCTAAAAAAGTTAAATTGCAGAAGTCTTTAAAAATGACTATTACAATTTATTTATAATTAATTAATTTTTATTAAAAATGTTGAAAATATGTAATTATAATATTTACATTTCAACATTTGTGTTGTTAGACTTTAAATACATATATTGATTAATTTTATTCTTCTTCAGATCACCCAATAGCGAATTTCGTATAACTTAAAATCTCTTAAAATCGATACCGGTATGATAAATCCGGCCCTTGGCAAAACAACGGGCAATGGCATTTTCGTAATTTTCCGCTTTCTCCGGGGTATGAGCTGACATCTTTCATAGTCATCATACGTGGCAGCTTTTCTAACTGCCCACAACAGCATTCTTTTGAGTCGTCCTTCTCAGCCGTTGGATCAAGAACCCGATTATTTTCGAAACGGCAAAACCGCCAAGTTAAGAAATTACAAAAAAAACCAATAATATATGCTAACCATGGTTAAGTTTGAATAACCCGACATAGAATTACCCAAAATTCGAAAAGGTCAAAATCATTGGAAGTATTTACAAATGATGCCATTGGAGAGGTTTTGCTATAAATTTGGTTGCTGAGACTCGCTAGGTTTGCCGAACAAACCTCCCTCCGGGGCCTTCTAAAGTAGAGAAATCAAAACCTCTTACATATTCCTTCGTCCTGAGACTTATTCAAAATTCCCTTTTGACTTTCAATTTTCAAAGAAAAAGAAAAACAATGGTGACCACATCGTCTCGTACCAAGTCAAGCGCCCCCGTGCTTCGTTCCCAATCACCATCCGGTCGGTTTTGCGGTGCATATTCCAAAGCCGTTCCGTCATCTTCTTCCTCAGCGTTCGCTTCGTCCACGAGCTCTAGCTTCTCTTCTCCGTCCTCAGCTTTCTTCAGCAAACACCGTCACCACCACGAAAACCACAGCCATCACCGATCTGCATCTCCGACTCGTGTGAATCTATACACGGCCCAGTCCATGGCGCAGTCGTTTCGTTATTCTCTCGACAGCAGATCTATCTCGCCTACTAACCGATCCATCTCCGTTTCGAAGAAGCAGCCGCCTAGCAGCCACAAGATCTCCGAGACGAGGAGGAGGTGTATGTGCTCTCCGACGACGCATCCTGGATCTTTCCGATGCAGTCTCCACAAAAACGTTGCGAATCCACACGGTCAAGGTACAGCTTCGTATCCGACCAACAGTTTGAATATGCGGCGATCGGCGATGACGAATTCGCTTGTGAGAATCGGAGGCGTTGAAGGAGAGTGGGTGAGAAGAGCATTGACGACTTTGATTAGGCCTTCTTCGCACCATCTGAAAAGACGAGCTGCGTATCAGCCCCGTCCAAGCAGGCTCTCGATCATGTCGAAAGCCGATTGTAATTGATCTGATTTCAGATTTCAGATTTCAGGTTTGTTCTTCTCTTAAAACCACAACAGGATCCGGAAAGGGAGACTCTAATGTGGCTGGAAAAAGTTGAATCGGCGAGGTGATGAGTCAAAGCTTTGGCGGCGAGATCTGTGGGAGAGAATGAACCTCGAAATCGAGTTTTGTAAAACGAAGATGGAAAGAAAGAAACGAACACACACCATCATATATTTTTGTTGTTGTTGGGTGAAGAAAGATGCGAAATGCGTTGTACATACTCATTTTACTCTGTTCATGCTCTCTGTCTCTAGAAATTACATCTAAATTCGAAAATCAAAATCTGGTTAGAGATTGATCTCAATCAAATTTCTGAATCCAATTTTTTCCTGAAACAAGTGAGATTTTTTTTCTCTCTAATCTCACATCCATGCTGTGTGTGTGTGTTGTGTCTGCAGCGTTTGTCAGATTCCCGTGTTTTTTCGTGTTTCGTCAAGTCAACGTTCGCGTTCTTCATTGACCGTCTCGTTCACCGTCGTCCGTTTCTTCCGTTAAGCGTTCCGTTAATTTTCCAGGTAAGCGTTGTTCGTCGTGTGAGGTATGTTCTTTCATTCATTTATTTTTGCTTACTAATTTTCGTTTCCCGTATTTTATGTACATATAGTTTTGGTGTGGTTATTTTGCTTTATTTTCTCTTCTTTTGCAGGTTGCGTTTTACAATGGAGTTTGAACTAGTTGACTAACGAGGACATTAAATTTTGGGATGGTATTGAAAGCTGAACAAAAAAAAAAACCCCTGCAGTAACATAAAAATATGTGTCCTAGAGGAAATGGTCTTTCTGGACATATCGAGAAATCTTAAATCGCATACAAAAAATACAAGTGTGAAAGCATGATGATGGATGACAAAAAAATTCCATTAAGGACCAGAAAAGAAAATGAAAAACAAGGAGAAATGAGAATGGTATGTTTTAGATACCTGACTGACCAATAGAAAACCACTCAGCATGGAATAATCAGAGGAGTAGCTGGAAAATACATTTGAATATGTGAAATTGGGAATCTTTGGCTTCATGAACATGAAAAAAAAATTGGAATATTTGAAAGAAGGTAAAAGTTGATAAACACGTCTTCCTGATCTCTGGAAGAATTTACTATAGTCGATCTTGTTCCTCCTACATTCAAAATATACCCATTATTAACAATACATATTTCTGTTTTTAATTATCGTCTATTGATGAATAGGAGGGTTGGAGACCAGAAACTAGTTTGATCAGACCTGTTTTACTTTCTTTTTTTTCTCATTGGCGGGATCCCCTCGGCTTTGATCGATTTATATTCAACCCGGCTTTGCTTAAGCAAGCATCGGACATGAACATTTTTGTTAGGGTACTAGATAATCGAGTTTGGGTTCTGTCAGTCACATAAACACATCGGGATGGTCGAGGGCCGACTAGCTATCTGACTCTTATCTCAAGAATCTGTTGTAAGAACATGACACGTTTTTTCTCTTTCTTGGTTGTGTCAGGTGGCTACGATCATGATGTAATTTATGTTTTTTTAGACGCATTTATGACTACGATCACCTGATTATCTTTACTATGCAGAACCTTGTATTTTCATGAGTTGTTTCTATTTTGCGGCTCCCAAATTGGGAAGAAGGCTCGGGGATGATTTAATTGAGTGCCAGTACGTTTTATGTCATACGTGGAATCTTCGTTATTTAGATTTACGTGTTTTGTCACGATTCCTCTCCGCTTTCGTTTTTTTTTTTTTAATGTAATGAAATTTATAGGTCTTTTTAAAATTGGAAGATAAGAAGTTTTTTTTGTTGTTGTTGTAATTTTGAGAATGGTAGTTGAAAAGATTATTTCATATATTCAAAAATTACACTGACATCACGAGCGATTAGCCGACTATATATATATATATATATATATTCAGTATAAGTAGTTTTATAAATCTTCAAAGAGGCGCAGTACCATAAATTGAACCTAAAGAATAAGATGAAGAAAGGGTGAAATAAGGGATCGTTCAATTTATAAAAGAGGAAAGGGTGGAATGAAGATTGGGTTACACGTCTTCCTTACCTGGAAGAGTATATGCCACGGCCATCATATTGTTAGATAATTTGTATATTTAAACTACTATATATGTATCTTTTAATTATATTTGATATCTCTTTCATCATAAATTTGATTCAATTCATAGTGACATCATTACAGTTCGGCCGACTACCTGCCTAATACTATTATTATGTCGCAAAATATTCCTAAAACCAAAAACTATAAAGAGATATACATTACATTGTAATACAATATTTAAAATTAAAAGAAAGAAGATTTAAGCGTGAAAGCGATGTTAGGATTTAGTTGAGGTGGAAACCAAACTTATTGTGATGTGAAAACAGAAAAATAAAGTATGGAAGCATCTTCCATAATTAGGGGAGATACTGTTTTAAGATGGTGCAACTAAGATTTCATCTTCCATAAACACATCTTTTTGACTATTTATAAATTCTACGTAAGGCTTGTTCCATAATTAAATAGATTTGCAAGATACGTATCGGTACTATTAATCTAGTTTTTAATTAACTCAAAGGCGTTACTTCTGACTTTCAATCTCGTTTCGACCCCTTAATTGGCTTCTCAGAAGGACTCTTCAGGAGAAATGAAAAAAGTGATATTTAATTGTGTTCAACTGAAGATGCTGTTACTAAATTAATTAAATTGGTTACATCCATTTGGTGAGTTCGAATCAGAAAATGACGAAAGTGAGTGTATTTTGCGTGGTGGATTGATAATTCCTGAAAAAGACTTGAAAACAGGGTTGCTTGTGCCCGAAGCATGAGAGTACAAACAATTTGATACTCTTTTTTATTTTTCTTCTCCAATTTAGTATTCCTTTTCTATTATATTTTGACTTCGACTTTTGATTATTAAGAAAAAAAGAAACTCAAAATGTCTTTCTATAATTTCTCTCTAAAAGAAAAATTATTTTCCAGCTCTCTATCATATGTCTGTAGAGCGTTTAACACTAATACAAAATCGTATATACTTATTTAAAAACACAGATCGTATATAATATAATCTCTGTGTATTACTTTTGTCATTATCACACTAAGATGTGTTCTCAAATGTTCCACACTCTAATCACACGTATTTTTGCACTCTTGTTGTTCTGACACGTATGTGAGGTTATGTTATCAGGTCAAACCGACTTTTAACCAAAGCAGATGACTATGGACTAAGGACCATATGTTATATTAATGACAATATAATATTAACATATGTTCCTCCGAAATACACCTGTCATGTGGCCCTTTTCCTTTTGAATTGTGATTGTTGAATTCTAAATTTTCCTCCTTTGAGCTTTATTCTCTAAAGAACGGACAACATAAGATGGCTTAACGAGCAAGTTTTAAGAGAATTTTGGTGTCAAGTCCATATTAATTTTTGAATTTTATATTCGCTATATAGAATGTAAAGGCAACCAATCAGAAAATGATCATTGGACTATCAAGTTATTTTATTTATTTAAAGACGTAGCCCGAAAGTGTAAGTTTACGATTACTAATGTTGTTTCCACACGATCATAATCTGCGAGCTATGAACCCTTTTTTTTTTTGGCAACGCTCCAGTCTTGATAAATTTTAAGTTGGTATCAATTTTGTTTAATCACATTCTAAAAAAACTCTTGAGGAATGGTCAAGGTCAACAACGGCTGGTCAGTGATCGAGATGAGACCTAAACATTCAAAATTGTCTACTGAATACCTCATTTCAATTATATATAGCAAATTAAAAGATCGAGAGACACATGATGGTCTTCAATATGATTGATTGTATTCAACCGTTTCAGTAATTGCGACTATTAAATGCAATAGGTAGGGCTCGTGTCTCTGTTCTTTAGTTCCGTCAAGCAAACTACTTTTTATTCGTGCATGACAACTGATATATATATATTTTTTTTAAATGTAATTCACAGTGTCTATTAGTTAAATATTTCATCTTGTGATCTCCAAAAATTAATAGATCAATGTTCAAAATTATTACTGAGATTTTAGTTATGATTGACCATTATAGACGTATTGAATTTACAAAAACAAGAGTGTTGGTTTACATATTTATATTTAAAACAAACCTATGAATATTTCTCCTAGCTCTATATTTAAAGAACGGTAGCTGAATGCACTTTTAATATTTTATGCATGATTTGTTTTTTTAATACTTTCATAATTTAATTGTTATCATTATTTTAGAAACTACTGACTCATTTCGTCGTGCTTGTAACCAACCAGTATGTGGAAAAAAAAAAAACCAACCAGTATCCCTTAAATGTTTTTTTTATTCTTCTTAAACAAATTTAACTACAATCATAATTTTAAAAAGGATAAAAAAACTATCCGTTAAAAAAACTAATTACCAATTAGAC
This sequence comes from Streptanthus diversifolius, assembly GCA_039880935.1. Classification (NCBI taxonomy): domain Eukaryota; kingdom Viridiplantae; phylum Streptophyta; class Magnoliopsida; order Brassicales; family Brassicaceae; genus Streptanthus; species Streptanthus diversifolius. The sequence goes on along the minus strand of JAXGFM010000010.1, from coordinate 22,227,829 downwards.
AGCAGCTGAGGTAGGGAAACTAGAAATGAGTGATTAGTTATGACTAATGACCCACACGCTTTCTTTAAGATGAGTAATTAACTCTTTTAACTTTAACTAGAGAAGAGCCAATCCACAGACACAACATGTGACTTTGAGAAACCACAAAGAGATTATGTAACTTTTTTTTCTTCTCTTTTTTCGTTCTTCCGTTCTGGTTTGGCATTTTTCAAGGCTTATGACACAATTTCACTTTGGCCTTCTTTTTTTTTTTTTTAATCCTAAAACTCGTTCACATTCTTTTTGTGAGTTTCTGATTATCTTCCCTGGATAATTTAAATATTTTCATCCACACAATCTTACAAAACAAGATACTTGTTGTTTTCTTCATGTCTCTTCATATTCCTAGATGATCTACACTACAGCCACTTACTATGAAAGGGTATAATGAATTTTGTAGATTCGATTTCGAACGAAAATTTATGCAAATCACATTCATATATCAAGGAACAAAAATAAGAGATAAAAGTAAAAAGCCCGAAAATTATAAACTTAGTACTTTGTGTTTGGAATATAATAACATATTATCATGAGTTTCCATCACATTCAGTCTCATTAATGATTTTCTCTTTATCTTCTCTCATTACTCGTGAATAATGAAACATAGGATTATAACTTCATTTTTCACGTCTAGTTGTTCATAAGATAATACTAAAGTATGCTAACTGTTAGTTTTGACTTCTGATAAAGATGAATATAATTGTATTTTAATTAGGTATATGTCTACGTTTAAACTCTATAGCCTAGTACGTAATCTAACTGATTATGAATTTGCGAAAAAGCTAGTCCTTGTTGAACTGTTTACTCACTCTAATAATAAATGACAAGTTACCAAATTTATGCTAACTAAACAAAGTTTCAAAATTCAATGGAAATTGGAATAACCAATGTAGATATAGCAGAAATGAAATATACCAAAGTCACTGATCTCTAATATTTTCCTTTTTAGTTATAAGTTCATATATACTCATATTTGAGAAAATACAGAAGAAGACAAAATAAAATTGAAATAGATAACGGCAACCTTCACTGTCAATTAGAATTCACTGCGAGATCCTGCCGGAAAAAAAAAAAGAAGAAGTATAATTGATTGCAAAATTGATGTTAAAAAGTCAGAAAAGTGATGAGACTTCAAAGAGTTATGACAAAATATATTGCGTACGTCCATGAAAGTGCGTGAAGTGCTCCTTCCCAGGCTTTGGTAACAACAATTCGATCTTTACGACATTTTTATTAAGTTACAACTATTGAGTTTATAAGATGAAGATCCAAGTCCCAACCATTTCACGATTTCTTATTATTATTATTATTATTATTAATTATTACTTTTTCATTAGTTACTTTGATTCCTTAACCGTTAATTTAAGGAGTCCAGTTAGTTGACAAGACGAAAAATTAGTTCATGTGTAAATCACAATATTATTGGGAACAAAACGAAAGCATAAGCCTAAGAAAATGGACTTATGGTTTAAGAATTGGGCCGGCCTCTAAGACCATTTTCGGCCTAGTAGAGTTTTCCGAGATTTATCTCCGTGAATCTTAATAGTTAATACAATCATGTAGGAGCATTTAACCAAAACTCAAATCAGACGATACTAATCATACTCTGTTTTACAACATTTTTTATTTTTTTATTTAGCGCACTACTGTCTACTGTACAACATTTGATTTAAGAGTCGACAATTCAATTTTTAGACTTGGATTGTGTTTGGTTTACAGAAACTAAATTCAAACAAAACCACTTGTAGGTTTGTTTGGTTACCGTTCTGCTTCGTTTTTGGTTTGAATTCGATTCAGTCTTATTTAAAAATAATAATTATAAATATCGAAATATTGATTGAATTAAATAAATATTTGGTTACACTTATAATTTTATATGTACTGTAGTTAAAATACAAAGTTTTATTAAGTTATTTTATCCGGTTTGGTTTGGTTATACGAAAACGTTTTTTTTGTTTTTGGGTTCTATCCGGTTTATAATTATATTGGTAATTAATAAAATTACACATACGAAGCAAAAGAAACGGCACTAACGCCGAAATAAAATCAGCGTTCGGTGTAAATAGAAAATTATTAGAACTTTCAGGAGAGAAAAAAAAGCATGCAGAAGAACATGGAGATAATGAGATCGGAGAGGATCAAATTAAAGGCAAAAGAAAAAGAGTGAAGAAGAAAAATCTTAAAAGCCAAAAGACAAAACAATAGATTAAGATTAGAGAATAACTAAGCGCGAAGTAATCTCCTCTTTAACTATATTGTCGATATTACTAATCAATCTTAGAAGCAGAGCACTCTCTGTTCTTTTTTTTTTTCTTTCACAAAGCTGATAAATGGATCTCAAATAAGATCATCGTCCCGGGTTCGATCCGCCGAGAAGGAGGATATAAAATGGGTTTTCTCTTTGGTTTGTTCGTAGGAATCGCAGTTTCTCTCGGTTTGGTCGTCGCATTTGCACGCTATTCTAATGTCAGATCCACTCGTCGAGTTGAATTGGTTAAAATCATTTCTCATTATAATGTTTTTTTTGTTTCATTTGTGATGATTTGCTTGGAGACTATATAATAAATGATTAAGAGACAATCTTAATTCATTTTTTTAGGCGAGAACCATTGCTGCATTTGCAAGAATGACTGTTCAAGATTCGAGAAAACTTCTCCCTGGAGATTTTTATCCTTCTTGGGTTGTATTTTCACAGAGACAAAAGTTGAGCTATTCTATTTATTTATCTCTTTTACTTCCATCATTTATTGATGATATATATGGAGATTGATACTTGTCTTTGATTAAATTGCAGTTAAATTGGCTTAATCTTGAACTTGAAAAGATCTGGCCTTATGTAGCTGAGGTAACTTTTAATCCTTTTCACACCCTATTTCTTATTAAAATGCATTAGGTTTTTTTTTAAAAATCTTTTTGAATGTTCTGTATATCCTCTGCTTACTCATGTAGGCAGGTTCTGAGCTGATTCGAAGTAGTGTGGAACCAGTTCTTGAACAATATACACCAGCTATGATAGCATCTCTCAAGTTCTCTAAATTTACACTAGGGACTGTGGCTCCTCAGTTCACAGGTTGGTTTTGTTGGTTGCTATATAGTACATATTGCTATAACAATCGTAACCAGCAGCTGTCCATGTAAGCTATCTGATTAATTCAGGTGATTTAGAGAGAAAAAGTCGAAAGCAAGTTCTGAAATGTTTCTTTAGGAGTTTTGTAGATATGGGTTGACTTCTTGTATTTTTGTACCGTCCATGTATTGGTTTTGCTTAGTTACTAAATTGCAGTGATAAGACATTGAAAACCGTCGTGATGCTCACTCATTTTCAGGAGTTTCCATCTTAGAAAGTGAAAGTGGACCTAATGGAATTACGATGGAACTTGAAATGCAATGGGACGGTAATCCAAAAATTGTGTTGGATATCAAAACCTTACTTGGCGTTGCTTTACCTATTGAGGTAATTGACTAGTCATGCTATTATTATAAGATTTAGTATAAATTTAAGATGTAAAACATTATTTGTTCTAGAGCTTTTCGTGTTGTTTGTATAGGTGAAAAATATAGGATTCACGGGCGTTTTCAGGTTGATTTTCAAACCTCTTGTTGATGAGTTCCCTTGCTTTGGTGCACTTTCGTTTTCACTGCGCGAGAAGGTAATTTAGTGACCATCTTCTTTGCTTGTTATAATAATCTTTACGGTTGTGTTATGTAGTGATCTTCTTTTGTTTTGTGTGAACAGAAAGGGCTTGATTTTACACTTAAGGTTATTGGTGGTGAGTTAACATCGATTCCAGGAATTTCCGATGCAATCGAAGTATGCAAAGAAAAATTTCATCTTATATATTTTTAGCATACTCTTAACCTATTATTGGTCAACAATCCATTTAACGCCTTTTTCAGGAAACTATACTTGACGCTATTGAAGATAGCATAACATGGCCCATTAGGAAAATTATACCAATATTGCCAGGAGATTACAGGTTTTTGCTTCGTTATATTATACCATCTGGATTTACTTCCGGGAAAAACCATTTTTTTTTAAAGTAATTTTGAAATATGTTTTGACAGTGATCTTGAGTTGAAACCTGTTGGAACATTGGATGTGAAGCTTGTTCAAGCAAAAGACTTAACTAACAAAGACATGATTGGAAAATCTGATCCTTACGCTGTCGTATTTGTTCGCCCATTGCGTGACAAAACTAAGAAGACCAAAACTATTGTAAGGAAATTTCCCTCAAAACAAAGATTCAGTTATCTCTTTATCTTGCTGATTTGGATTGTGCGTAACTTATTTTTTTAATGTCGTGTAGAGTAACTCGTTGAATCCGATTTGGAATGAACATTTTGAGTTCATTGTGGAAGATGTATCAACTCAACATTTGACAGTAAGAGTCTTTGACGACGAAGGAGTCGGGTCTTCTCAGCTTATCGGAGCTGCTCAAGTACCGTTAAATGAACTCGAGCCCGGGAAAGTAAAAGATATTTGGTTAAAATTAGTCAAGGATTTAGAGATCCAAAGGGATACAAAAAATCGGGGTCAGGTTGGTATATATTCCTCATATTATTACAAGTTATGATAAAGTTTTTTTAGTTCTGATGATAACATCTCTTTTATTATTTTATAAATTTTTTAAAGATAATATTTATGTGGTGATATAGGTGCAACTGGAGCTCTTATACTGTCCCTTTGGCAAAGAAAGCGGATTCAAGAACCCGTTTGACCCGAACTACTCGTTGACCATTTTAGAGAAGGTACTTAAACCGGAAAGCGAGGATTCGGATTGTACAGATGTGAAAAGTTGTTCGCAGAGCCCCAAGGAAAAAAATGTGATTGTGAGAGGAGTGTTGTCTGTGACAGTGGTGGCTGCTGAAGACTTACCAGCTGTAGATTTTATGGGAAAAGCAGATCCATTTGTAATTATCACGTTGAAGAAATCAGAATCGAAATTCAAGACTAGGGTTGTACCGGATAGCTTGAATCCGGTTTGGAACCAAACATTTGATTTTGTGGTGGAAGATGCTCTGCATGATCTCTTGATTCTTGAAGTATGGGACCATGACAAATTTGGCAAGGTAAGATAAATGTTACCTACATTCATAGTAAACTGAACATGACTATGAATCTGCGAATTAATGTGTTTGGTCTGTTTTTTTTTGTGTTTTTTTAAAGGATAAAATAGGGAGAGTGATAATGACATTGACACGAGTGATGTTAGAAGGAGAGTTTCAAGAGTGGTTTGCGTTAGACGGAGCTAAATCAGGTAAGCTTTGTGTCCATCTCAAATGGACTCCAAGGCTTAAGCTCAGAGACGCCTCTTGATTCTACTCTCACCACATTACTTTTACTTTTTTTTTTTTTAAATTGTTCTTTCTTTGCTTTTTTTCTGTTGTATAGTATGTGCTGATGACTGATGTTTGTCATCCTTCCTTCCTTGCCAAAGAAGAAAGTAATATGAATAATATTAAACAGACACTATTTGTTTACATTATTCAAAATTTGGACTGAATTGTGATATTCGTGTAGATTGGTTTTTGCCTTTTATGGAATTTTTTTGGGAACATTTCTTCTTGAAAATTATTATAAATAGTACAATGAAAATTAAACTATAAAATATAGCAAAAATATTATATTTGATGACAAAATATCTGATATATATATATATATATATATTAAAAGAGATATATAAAAAGTAAATAAGCGTGAAAGGCTAATATATATAAACGGATAAAATAAAAAAATATATATGTAAAAAAGAAGAGTGAACATAACATGAAGCTTATAAGTATCAAATAATTGATTTTTAGGGGTGTTCCGTGGATGACTAAGCTGCTGCCACCGGTATGAGAATGATTCATAATTCGTGGGATGGACGTGGAGAAAACTATTGAATTAAAAAAAAAAAAAAAATGTAGACAGCTCAATGTTATATTCGCTCGTATAAATAAGATTCTTATGCTTAGTATTATGCTTTTTCCAGATTATTGCCAGGTGTTCACCGCTCACTGCTCCTAAGAAATAAAATTGGTCACTTTCCTCCGAATATTCAAATAGAACTCCTTCTAACAGAATCTTCGAGTATGCTAATGCTTTTACGCTGCTTGGTCATAACTAAAATGCGACACATGGCCCTTTTAATTTTGTTATTTAAATAAGAAAACAATTAATAAGAAGACCACGAAAGAATCAACCTTTCACGTCTCCAAATTAAAAATTTTGATATTCCCTCAATAATTTAAACGGAAGTTGAAAGCTATTATAACGATTTCATTTTGGGATTATAAAAGAAAACAAAGAGACGTTTTTACAGATGAATGAATATTAAACCCTTTTTTTTTATTTCTGCTTCTCCCGCTCTCCTCTCCGTCTCTTGGTTGGTTTCCTGAAACTGATATCTCTCCATCTCCAGATAATTTTTTCACGAGTATTTGCATAAGATTGTGTTAACTTTTCCGAATAGTTGATCGTGTTTGAGAGCGAAAGAAAAATGGTGGGAAACGATTGGGTGAATAGTTACTTGGAGGCGATCCTCGCTGCGGAACCGGGGATCGGCAATTCCAAATCGTCGCTTCTGTTAAGAGAGCGTGGCCATTTCAGCCCCAGTCGTTACTTCGTCGAGGAGGTCATCACTGGCTTCGATGAGACTGATCTTCACCGTTCCTGGGTTCAGGTATTACGCTCTCAGCTTCTGATTTTTTTTGGTTGCGTTTCGACAGTTTTTGAGAATTTTCGATTGATCTTGTTTGATTATTCTTCCTCCACAGGCTGCTGCAACAAGGAGTCCTCAAGAACGGAACACGAGGTTGGAGAATTTGTGCTGGAGGATTTGGAATTTGGCTCGCCATAAGAAGCAGGTTCGTGATTTCTTTTTTAGAAACATTCATTCGTGGAATCAAGCCTTATGTTTTCTTTCTGAGTATTGAGCTAATAAGATAATGGGATTTTGGGTAATTCGATTCTCAATCTGCTTTGACTTCCTTTCTAAAACGCTTAATTAGGTCGAAGGGAAGAATGCTAAGCGTGCTGCTAAACGGCATCTTGAGCGTGAAAAAGCAAGGAAGGAAGTAACTGCTGATATGTCAGAAGGCCAATCTGAAGGAGAGAAAGCAGATTTGCCTGGTGAAATTCCAACTCATTGTGATGGCAACACCAAAGGAAGAATGTCTCGGATCAGCTCTGTTGACGTCTTTGAGAATTGGTTTGCTCAGCACAAAGATAAAAAGCTTTACATCGTCCTAATAAGGTATACATGATATTACTTTAAGGAATTGAGATATGACTTAAGTATTTAATAGTAGAAATTCTGAAATTTTCTTGCAGTCTTCACGGTTTGATACGTGGTGAAAACATGGAGCTTGGTCGAGATTCTGATACTGGTGGCCAGGTACTCTATCTTCTTCCTGCAAGCATTTTTTTTTTTTTTTCTGAGTTTTATATTGCTCAATTCACAACTGTTTCAAATGGCTTCTGCAATCAGGTGAAGTATGTTGTGGAACTTGCGAGGGCATTGGGCTCAATGCCAGGAGTCTATCGTGTCGATTTGTTGACCAGACAGGTATCTGCGCCAGATGTGGATAGCAGCTACTCTGAACCAACTGAGATGCTAAATCCTTTAAACACAGATAGCACAGAGCATGAGCATGGAGAGAGTAGTGGCGCTTATATAATCCGTATACCTTTTGGTCCGAAAGATAAATATGTACCAAAAGAGCTCCTCTGGCCTCATATCCCTGAATTTGTTGATAGGGCACTTAGCTATATTGTGCAGATCTCTAAGGTTCTGGGTGAACGAGTTGGTGTGGGACATTTGTGGCCTGTTTCTATTCACGGGCACTATGCAGACGCTGGTGATTCCGCTGCTCTTCTATCAGGGGCTCTGAACGTACCAATGGTTTTTACTGGGCATTCTCTTGGTCGTGATAAGCATGAGCAACTCCTGAAACAAGGACGGCCAAAAGAAGAAATCAATTCTAACTACAAAATAATGCGGCGCATAGAGGCAGAGGAGCTATGTCTTGATGCTTCTGAAATAATAATAACTAGTACAAGGCAAGAGATAGAGGAGCAATGGCGCCTTTACGATGGTTTTGATCTGGTTTTAGAGCGTAAACTCAGAGCAAGGATGAAAAGGGGTGTGAGCTGTCTAGGCAGATTTATGCCTCGCATGTTTGTAAGTATCATCTCTGTCCTCTCTTTTCCTATTTGGGACTTGAAAGGACTCATGAGTAAACTTGTCATGTGATTCTAGGCGATTCCTCCAGGAATGGAATTTCATCACATTATTCCACATGATGTGGATGCAGATGGAGAAGGAGCAAGGGACGATGACGATCCACAATCTCCTGATCCACCAATTTGGTCTGAGGTTATCACATCTTCAAATCACAGCCTATCCTTCTTTCTTCGATCAAAGGTTTTACATTTTCTATATTTGTTTCTCTGGTACCTTTATATTTACTGTGAACTCTTCACTTGGCAGATTATGCGCTTCTTTTCAAACCCGCGCAAGCCTATGATACTCGCTCTTGCTAGGCCAGACCCTAAAAAGAACTTGGTTACTCTAGTCAAAGCCTTTGGAGAATGCCGTCCATTACAGGAACTTGCTAACCTCGTACGTCCTGCAGTTATTCTTACAGGATCAACATTTCCAACTACTTTTCTGCAAGTTGTTTCACTTTTTTCATTCCTTCTTTTGCTCCCTGTGGTTGCAGACACTGATAATGGGAAACCGAAATGATATTGATGAGTTGTCCACCACGAATGCCTCTGTGTTGCTCTCAATTCTGAAGCTAATCGACAAGTACGACCTCTATGGTCAAGTGGCTATGCCTAAGCATCACAAACAATCTGATGTGCCTGAAATTTACCGCCTAGCAGCCAAAACAAAGGTAAAGGTCAAACATGTTTACTTTTCTTCTTAATGCTATGAGTCCCTGTCTAATTCTTATCTCTTCCTTTTAAAAGGTACAAAAACGAACTTCAGAAATTATCTTTATATATCATTTAGTGATCAATAGTGTTTCCCATATTTTATATAATTCATCTTATCTCAAACCTGTTTTTTCAGGGAGTCTTTATAAATCCAGCTTTTATTGAACCATTTGGACTTACTCTAATTGAGGTATTTCTCATTATTCTCTTTTCAGTGCTCTAATATTTTGAGGATTTCTTATTAATTAACAGCCGCTGTATCTAACAGGCAGGAGCTCATGGTCTGCCAACTGTCGCAACAATAAATGGAGGACCTGTTGATATTCACCGGGTTTGTTGCTTTCCATATTTCTAACGAAAATTGCACCGTGCAATCAATTCTGTAGCTGATTTCTGCTTTGACTTGCAGTTTCTTGACAATGGTCTTCTAGTTGACCCTCATGATCAGAAAGCTATAGCTGATGCTCTCCTGAAACTGGTCTCCGACAAACATCTTTGGACAAGATGCAGACAAAACGGCCTCAAAAACATTCACTTGTTTTCATGGCCAGAGCATTGCAAAACATATTTGGCTCGGATAGCTTCGTGCAAGCAAAGGCATCCTAAATGGCAGATAGTTGAATTTGAAAACTCAGACTCTGATTCACCCAGTGACTCCCTTAGAGATATACATGACATCTCCTTGAACCTAAAACTTTCCTTGGATGGCGAAAACAGTGAAAGTAACAATGGTGTAGATACTAACTTAGACGCTGAAGACAGCGCTGCTGAACGAAAAGCCAAGCTAGAGAAAGCTGTTTCAACCTTGGCACAAAAGAAGACTTCAACAGAGAAAATTGACTCCAAGATGCCAACTCTGAAAAGACGGAAACATATATTTGTCATTTCCGTGGACTGCACCGCAACCTCTGTTCTTCTGGGAGTGATCAAAACAGTTATCGATGTTGCAGGCAAAGGCAGCTCAACAGGATTCATACTCTCGACCTCGATGACTATATCTGAGACTCACACCACATTGCTTTCAGGAGGGTTGAAACCACAAGACTTTGATGTTGTTATCTGCAACAGTGGAAGTGAACTCTACTTCACGGCCTCTGCTTCTGAGGATAAAACCGTGCTTCCGTATACACTCGATGCAGATTACCATTCCCATATAGAATTCCGCTGGGGTGGAGAGAACTTGAGGAAGACTTTGATCCGCTGGATTAGTTCTGTTGAAGAGAATAAGAAGCTGAAACAAGGAGCAATTCTATCCGAAGAGGAGTCTTCGTCAACCAACTACTGTTTATCCTTCAAAGTGAAAGATCCTGATTCGGTAAATACACTCTCAGACTACAGTTTTGACTTTTTGGTTTTTGCTTCTTAATCTCCCTTCATTCGTTCAATCTATGCAGATTCCTCCAATGAAGGAGCTGAGGAAACAGATGAGAATCCAAGCATTACGTTGCAATGTAGTTTACTGCCAAAATGGAGATAGGTTAAACGTAATCCCTGTTCTTGCCTCACGATCTCAGGCCCTTAGGTAAGTTTTGATCATGAACCAATCATATATGCACTTTAATTGTTTCTCTTTCACGCGGTTGAGCTCTCAGTGAACACACACACAACATCTTCCTCTGTTTTCAGGTACCTACTAGTACGATGGGGTATTGATTTGTCGAACATGGTGGTCTTCGTGGGAGATTCAGGTGACACAGATTACGAAGGCTTGCTTGGAGGAATTCACAAAACAGTGATATTAAAAGGCATAGCAAGTGATTTGCGTAAGCTACACGGCAACAGAAGCTACCCAATGGAAGATGTGGTTCCAGTCAACAGTCCCAATATCACCGAAGCTGAAGAATGTGGCCGTGACGCCATTAAGGCCGCCCTAGAGAAGCTTGGAATCAGTCTCCAGTGAGGCTGTACTTTCTCGATTAGCCTTGAGGCTGTTTTTACCTCTATTAAAGTAAATTGATAATAACAACAGAATACAAATTTGTGTGCTTGATTTTTGTGGTGATGTATTGAAAAAGCTTTGTAAAATCGAGAAAGATTGTATTTGCATAAATTAGAAAAAAAAAAAAACGAATAGGCGAAACAACTCGGCCTAACCAAATATTTTTGGCAGATTATAACTACAATACGAAATTATTTTCTAGAGAATAGTATATACCTTTTTCCGGTATACTAATTTGGTTGCAAAGGATCCAGCTGCTGACCGGTTCCCTTGGTAACTTCTGAGAGGAGAATTGCTGAACAAGGCATCAAAGACCCTCTATTGGGGGAATATTGCAAATGTTCTAGAGTAACACGATATAAACATATTAGTATAAGTTTCGACTCATGCATGATGTCTCATAAAGATTAATCGTATACAGTATCCTTCTTATTGAGTTTATTGAGGAATGTCCAATTATACTTGTAAATTGAACCAAAACAAATCCATGTAATTGAGTTGAATGAAGTCTACGTTTTTAAAAAAATATATGTGGGTAACCGTAACATAAATTTAAGTCAATCTTCGAAAGAAAAACAAAAATTAAAGAAAATAAATTTTGCATGAAAACCGAACCAAATCGAACCTAAACCGTACCAAAACAACCCTCAAGAGAATCACGTTTAATTACTTGAATGTCAGTGACCAATAATAATTGAATTTGTGAAACCAGAAAAATCCGAAACCGGATTAGACGGTCAAACAGTAACACACATATAAAGAGAATAGTAAGGGAAGTAAAGAAAACAAGAGAGTTCCCTAACCTGAGAGAAAGAAAGAAAGAACCCTCAAATTCTCAAATGTATATTTTCTTCTTGACTAATTCTTCTGCCTTCTTCTGTAACATCAAAAACAAACCCTAATAAATTTAGATTATAGAATCGCAATTACGCCTTGAAGTAGATCAGCAGAAGAAAGAAAGAAAGAAAGAAAGAAAATATTAATTAATGGCGGATCTGACTTGTACGACACCGTTTCTGTTATATCCATTACTCGTCGTCATCCTCTTCTTCTACTCCCTTAACCACCATAACGGATTCCTCTCCTCCGTCGTCGACGATGATCCTTCTTGTCATCTCTCTGACGCATCTTCGTCTTCTCATGAAGCTGTTTTCTCTTCCTTCAGATTCTTCCCTTTTCGTTCTTCTTCCTCCTGTCTCACCACTCTCAACAACGTACTTCAATATTCTTCTTTTTTCTGTTAATTACTTCATGTATAAGTTTCTTTATTCTTTTTGTGTTTTCTTCTTAGGTTTGGCTGTTTTACCTACGAGGTTTTACATTCATTTTATTACTTTTTTTTTAATTGATAATTGATTAATGTTGTTTAAAATTGAAACAGTCGTCGTCAGAAGTTACGGTGGTAGAAGAAGTTGATGAAGCGGCGGAGAGAATCGAAGAAAGTTTAGCGATGGCGAGAGCCGCCATTATGAAAGCCGGAGAACCGGATCTCCGTCGTCGTCGTGAACGTAGGAATAATTCGGATTTGGGATTCGTATCAAATGGATCTGTCTATCTCAACGCTTTTACTTTTCATCAGTTAAGACCTTTTCTTTCTCCTATTTTTGCTTAGTCTCTCACTCTCTCTCTCTCTCTCTCTCTATATATATATATATATATATTTCTAGTTTTTAATTAAGTACATGTTATGACAAATATACAAATTTAGTTAAGTTAAAGAAAAGTTAGGGTTGATAAAAAAAGTGGAGATTAAATAAATATTATGTAGCTAACAAGTAGGTGCTCATTAGCATCTGTACTCTCTTCTTGTTTTCGTTAGGACTTTTAGCTCTAAATCACCGTTAATAGAAATGTGTCAACATAACATTATATGTGAGGACTGATTACTTTAGCTTTTAGGTTTCTCTCCATACCTTTTCTCTCCATCTCTCAGTTTGACCTTTGCAAACATATCATTCACTTTATCTTACTTCTATGTTAAAAGTTTTTAAAGTCTCACATTATACACTCCATTTATAGATATAATGTATATACAGGCAAACACATCAAGAGTTATGCATATGTAATGTTTTTTTTTTAAATTTCTTTTTACACATAACAATAAACAGGAGCCACAGAGAGATGGAGAAGAGATTTAAGATATGGACGTATAGAGAAGGAGAATCTCCTCTGTTTCACAAAGGTCCTCTCAACAATATTTACGCTATCGAAGGCCAATTCATGGACGAGATCGAGAACGGAAAAAGCCGTTTCGCGGCAGCTTCACCGGAGGAAGCCAACATGTTCTACATCCCTGTAGGGATCGTCAATATTATACGATTTGTCTATAGACCTTACACTAACTATGCCCGTGACCGTCTCCAAAACATTGTCAAAGACTACATCTCTCTTGTCTCTAACCGTTACCCTTACTGGAATCGCAGTCGCGGTGCTGACCATTTCTTCCTCTCCTGTCACGATTGGGTCAGTAGTCAGTCCCTTACACATTTCTTGTAAACTGTAAGAACCCTAGCCTAACTTTCCTTATTTCCTTGTTGTTTAAGGCACCTGATGTTTCAGCGGTAGATCCAGAACTATACAAGCATTTCATCAGAGCTCTCTGCAATGCCAATGCATCCGAGGGGTTCAACCCCATGAGAGACGTTTCATTGCCGGAAATCAACATTCAATACGGCCAATTAGGGTTTGTACACAACGGAGAACCGCCTCAAAACCGCAAACTCTTGGCATTTTTCGCGGGCGGTCCTCACGGAGAAGTCCGGAAAATACTTTTCCAACACTGGAAAGAAAAGGATAAAGATGTTTTTGTCTACGAGTATCTCCCCAAAACTATCAACTACACTAGAATGATGGATCAAGCAAAGTTTTGTCTGTGTCCGAGCGGTTGGGAAGTAGCTAGTCCAAGAATCGTGGAGTCTCTTTACTCCGGTTGCGTTCCGGTCATCATAGCTGATTCTTACGTTCTTCCATTTAGCGACGTGTTGAATTGGAAGCGATTCTCAGTTCATATTCCGATATCGAAGATACCGGAGATAAAGAAGATTCTAGAAGCGATAGCGGAAGAGGAGTACTTGGAGATGCAGAGGAGAGTTCTTGAGGTTCGAAAACACTTTGTCGTAAACAGACCATCGAAGCCTTATGATATGTTGCATATGATTATGCATTCTATTTGGTTACGGAGGCTTAATGTTCGAATTCCTCTTTCGCAGTGAACTATATATTGTTACACTCTTTAATAGATAATACACATACATATAATATATTGCGTATAAAAGAACTTGGGAAACTATGACAATGTTCCGTACTACACATTCGATTAATACAAGCCTTCGACTATCGTTTGGGAATGAAACGTGCAAGTTGCAAGCAGGCTACGTATAACGGTAGGAAATCCCAAAACAAGGCCCATAAAGGATAATTACTTAGAAATTGAGAAAAAACAAAATTTCCTTTTTGTTTGAGATTTTAACGACTTTGACGTAGCTTCTTCCTTGTTGTAATGACTTCAAGTTTCGCCAAATCTCTGAGACTATCAATGACTTCTTCTCGTGTTGCGTTTTTTATTTATTATATCTTACTTTTGTTCCCCTAGTTTGAAAATAATTTTTTTTTTACCTAAAACGGAAGGTTGACAAAGTCAAGAACGCGATCATAGTGGTGATTTTGTCGAGTCAAAGTCAGCATGATCGTTGCAAACTCCCAAAAACAATAAAATATTGTTGAAGAAACGTCTATAAAAAGAGGAAGAGAGAGGACGAGAACTTTATATTTTTCTCGAGCTTTCATTGTTATAGAAAAATATAATAATAAAAAAAACTAAGCTCTCTCCTTTTCGAACTCATCTAGTTGTCTACACAAAGATGAGTTTATGTTCAGAGATCTCTCTACATATTGTTCCACTTTGGAACAGAGCATACTTTGTTTACAATGATGATGACCAAGACTCTGTTCTACTCTACCCTGAGCTTCTTCTGTCTCCATTGAACAAGTCTCTTGTGATCAAAACCTCTGATTCGTCGGACGTTGTCTCTGTCCAAGAATACAAGATCAAAGCTGGTCTCTCCTCCACTCTTAAAACCATATTCGACAAGTACGGTGACATAGCATCAGATTCCAAGCTCCAATCTCTCTCCACACGAACATACCACCTCGAGACTCTAGCAAAGGTTGTTATGGAGCTCCAATCAACGTCTCTGCATAGGCTGTCTGAATCACGAGCCAGCGAGATTCTAGCGATCGTTAAGGACTTCGAGACCGCAAAGATCCGGGTGGGTTGGCTCAGGTCTATTCTTGAGGAAGTTGTTGAGGCAACGAGGTTTATCAAAAGACGCGATACGGTAGTTATGGAGAAAGAAGCGTGCGAGCGGGGTTTGTTGATTGCGAAGCAAGAAATGGAGGTGAGTCTGAAGATGCTTGCAGAGAAGGAGAAAGAGATTAATGAGTTTCGCGAGAGACTGATGAAGAAAACGGGGAAGCTAGGGTCTTTGGAGATGAAGCGAGCGTGTCTTAATAAAAGAGATGTGTTTCTGAGATCTAAAGTTGAAAAGTTTCAGAGTCGATCTGTATTTATGGAGATGTTGTGAAGAGCATTTGTTTAGCTATGCTTTTAGTTTCTTTCCATAGAGATAACGCGTCTTTTCTTCGTTTGCGTTTCAAAACGCAAATCCCCAATTCCATTATTATTTTCACTTTTAAGTTAATGTCATCCACGAAAGCATGGTAGTCGGATTTGGCATTCATGGTGATATAAATTGTAAATTGTTATGGAATATAAGAAGTATTTTTTTTGTTCTTGTGCTGTCAACTTTTTTTTGGTCTGTGGACGTTGTGGTGTTTGATCACATCACATGGTCCCATGTGGCCATCTTGATCACATGAAGAAGTTTGAGCAATCTTCACAGATCCAGCAAAAGCCATCATGGCAACCCACCCTTAAACAAGTCGCAATGTATTTATGTATCACATTACCTCATATATTGCATTGCAAACAGACCCTATGATTATTATTGGTGAAATATCACACTTAGAAATAACGATCTATTCTCTAGATCAAGCAAATACAAAAATTGATACTTGAAAATGCACATAAACACACATTTTACACAACGCATTATCACAGATTACAAAATTGAAGCAGAATCTTGATGAATTTCCGAAAAGGGAAAGGTGAAAAATAAGAGACTGTATTCTTACTTGAAACAAGAAGGAAGACTTGGCCCGTGACAAACAAAGGCCATCGCGATGTATACAACCACTGAGAGTATAAGTATCAGAGCAATCCTGCATAAAATAAAAGCTCATAAGCCAAGAGAACCTACAACAAGAGCTCCACGAAGAATGTAAGATTATAAAATCTATTTCATACAAGAATTCAATAACAAACGATCATTTCCACAAGAAACCATGTAACGGAATTGGAGCAAGAAACTGCGGATTTGTCTCTGATCAAGGGTATTTAGGTTTCTTGCAAAGGGTTTTCGGTTAAGAAAACTTACGTAAGCTTGACATTTTTCCACCACATTATGCTTCTGAAACGGCGAGCTTGCTTTCTGAAACGAAAAGTGTTCCCTTGCATATCTGCGGTTTTATCAACTAACAACTCCAAACGCTCCCCTCTATCCAAGACTTTATCGATATTCTCAATCATCACGTTTCTAACCTGAAATGAAAACAAACGCACTCGAAGAAGTTAATAATTGTGCCAAAGATGCATAAAGATCCAGCAATTCATCAATAAAGGGAATTCTCAAGATAAACTGAACAATTAGTTGATGTCATAGAATATATAGAGCACACAACAAAAAGAGAAAGTTTTGCAACTTTACCTGACTCATTTCACCTTTGATTCTGCTCATCCTGTCTGCATTTGGATCATTGGAGTAGTATTCCATCTGCTGACTCACAACTCTTGAAAATTCATCATTCATGGAGTAAGCTTGAGCAGAATGAATTGCACGGCCGTATGTTCTCACAAATCTCTGATGAATTTCTTCGAGAAACGCAAACGGAATATTTCCTGTGCAGTATAAGGTGTTAAGAAAAACATTACCCAAACATGCCAGAATTGGAAAC
Source organism: Streptanthus diversifolius (assembly GCA_039880935.1). Lineage (NCBI taxonomy): Eukaryota > Viridiplantae > Streptophyta > Magnoliopsida > Brassicales > Brassicaceae > Streptanthus > Streptanthus diversifolius. Next base: position 22,210,853 of record JAXGFM010000010.1, on the reverse strand, counting down.
GATGAAATCATGAAGCAAGTCATACAATCCTAACATCACCAAAATCCTTAGAGAAATTACGGCATACTTTCTAAAAGGATCACCCATAAGAATCAATAAGGTTAAGCATTAAGAGACCCACGTTCGAACCAAAGCAATACTATTCACAAAGTAAGATTCATCTCCCTGCAAGAAATCTAGCCTGGTAATCATTTCACGACATCAGTTTTTTTATTCAGAAAGGCACAAAAAGCATAGATTTTGCTTCCGAATCCCAAGAATTGAAATTCCGCATGACCGGAACCAACAAAAAAAGGTCAAGCAATTTGACACCGGGATAAGACTTTAGCAGAAATCGAAAAAAAAAAACCCAAAAAAACAAGAGCCAAATCAAGTAAAAAATGCAAAATTGGCGAGAGAAGCGGGCTTACTTCCGGCGGTTTCATCGGCCATACAGAGGGCGATAAGGCCATCGTTTCGATTGACGTGGAAGACGTACCGATCCTGCGAGTAGGACACGTGGATGTCGTCATCGTTTCCCGGCAGCTTCTCCAAAATCTGCTTCGCGATTGAGCTCGCGTTGGTCGAATTCGCGCTAAACTCCGATAACACCACCGTTCCCCGAGCCACCAGCGCATATAAAATCGCCATCTACTCCGGAAACTCTTTACAGCTCACACAATCTCTACAAAAAATCGCCGATAAAATTCTAGAAACCTCAGATCTTGACTATAACGAAGACGAACAAAATCGCTCACCAGAAATCCCCAAAAACTGATCAATTAGACTATCAAATCCCAACAATCGTTCAACACCGACTCGCAAATCAAGTATCATCCGCACAATTGAAATCTTTGCAATGATTTTGAGAAACCCTATATTGAATTAACTCGTCCGCTTACAGTGAAGACTTTTGAATTTTGAAAAATTGAGGCGCAACAAAATATCTGCCCTGATTGACTGATTCTGACCTATTGGGCTCGTAATACTCCCAATTTATAGCCCAATACTACTATCTTATACAGCCCATTATCTACCTTTTTGAGTCATTTTAACCGTTTTGTATTCAAGTTAAGATTTCATGGTTTATTACCTTTTTTTATAATTACGCTACTCAATTGTTGAAAACAAGTGCAAAGTATGAAATAAGGTAATCATATTTTAAAAATAAATTAAAAATCATCGTAGTAACCACCAAGACACCAACTCATGGTGGTTCAAAGGAGACAAACATTTTTCTGTTAAAAAATTTCTCCTTCTATTGAATGTACCAAAACTATATATACAAGACATAAGTTATTAATTATAATTTTTTTTGTTACTTTGAATATTCTATCTATTGGAAACCTGCGCAGGTCTTTTCATAAGCCTCAAAAACATATAATAGAATTAGAAACCAACTTATCTGGTAGCGATATTTAAAGCCAAAATATAAAATGGACCAATACTGCAGTAATGAATAGTTTGTCGTAGAATACCAACCAACTTTTTTAAAACGTTCTGAAAGCAGTAATAGCCGCATTGAATTTAGTAGAACCTACTAGTAGTACTTTTGCAGAGTTCACGCATAAATAAGGAACGTATCTTACCTTCTTTAATGATTGAATTTCACTTTGTAAATTGATTAATACTATAAGTTTAGTGATCCTTTAGAAATTCAACCAAACAAAACCGGTTCACCAACACCCTGCGTCCAGCGATGTAATGACGTTTCAGTTTCTCGGTTTTACCAACTATTGCCGTGGAAAGTAAAGTACACATTGTCCTAATCCTCACATAAACACAAATAGCAAAAATTCAAAATCTACAGGAAAATTTAAAATAAAGAGAACGAATACAAGAAGATAACATGAAATCTGCATGAAAAGAGAAAGAAAAAACCGGAATGAACCGGGTTGTATCCTAATACAATTCATCTAATCCACTAGGCTCCACCAGCACATAGAGCGGCTTCCCTTTCAGCTTGTGTTGCCCCTATCACAATTCAAAATTTTACAATAAATTTTCTAACTCAAATGAGTAAATTTTCAATTGAGATTATAATCATAAACCAAACCACAAAAGCATCTCTATCACTACAATTTTAAATCATATCCTTTCAGCTTGTATTGCCTCTATAACTATTCAAATTTTTACAACAAATTTTAACTCACTGAGCAAATTTCAGTTGAGATTACAATCCTAAACCCAACCAAAACCAACTCTATCACTAAAATTGTAAGTCATAACCTTCCCAAAGAACAACAAGCCATAGATAACTTCTTGGACAAGTAAGAAGAATTGTGACTCACCTTGACTTCAGGTAAGCCAATAACACAAGCACATTCCACAACTTCAGCTCCCTGGCTCTCTATATAACGTCAAAATGTTGAAACAGAATCTCGTCATATGGACAAACCAAGATATAAATGGAAGATTATAGGAAAAAAAAATAGAAATACCCATAAGGCTTATGGCAGCGGAGAGTGTGCCGCCGGTAGCGACAAGATCGTCGATTATAATGACGCGTTCTAGTGGCTCAACGGCGTCAACGTGCATCTCTAAACGGTCATGTCCATACTCGAGCTCATAAGACTCCGATATCACTTTCCCTACAATTACAGTTTTGCCCTTTCAGAATCGCAAAAGTCCATCATCAACAAAAACAAAGAATGAAGTAAAAAATGTAAAATTTACCTGGTAATTTGCCTGGTTTACGCAAAGGGACAAACTTAGCGCCTATGGTTAAGGCAATAGATGGACCGAACATGAAACCTCTTGCTTCAACTCCTATACACATACAATCATTTGCATGTAAAGAAAATCGAAATTCTATGGTGGAGAAAAAGACAATAATGATTTCTCCTTTTTTTTAGTATTTGTTGCTTTATGAGGTAAGCCCATTTCGAAAGACGCCAATATTTTTTTGGCATTTCTTAACAAACTTGATGACGAAACACTGTTGAAAATAAAAAAGAAAAGAAAAGAAAGAAAAACAGAGGAGTTATTACCAGCAACAACAGATATTTGCATGTCTTTGTAGCGATCTACAAAGATATCAACTGTATGTTTAAACGCCTTGTGATCCAGCAACAACGTTGTTATGTCCTGAAACATAATCCCTGTCCGAGAAACAAGAAACTTCTTCAGAAAACTGTATTAAACAGAAGCAAGCAAAACAGCAAATGTGTCGTGAAACGAAACAGAGGAAGAAGTTGTTTAAGACCTTTCTTAGGGAAATTAGGAACTACTCTAATGGCTGCCGATATAGCTTCAAGCCTTGGATCTCCTTTCAGCCCGTTCTCCGCCGCAAACATCGTTTCTCTCACACTCTGTCGCTTTGAAATTCTTGAAAGAGTCAAGGAGCGTCTTAATAGTATAATAATCTCTTCTCTGTCTCTCTCTTGATGAGTAAATGGGAGAATTCAAAGTAGAAAACAAATAAATTTCCCTCGCAGAAGAAGGAAAGGAGGAAATGAAATGAGATCAGATAAACTCTTTCTCTCTTTCTTCTCAGTGTCTCTGTCTCGCTCTGTTCCTCTGTTCACCACCAGTTGTAAGTTTTGAAGAAGAAAGTGGGTGAGAGAGCAATAAATAATCTAATAGAGAAAGAAAGAAAGAAAGAAGAGCGCGTGGAGTGAGTATATCCACGCGCGAACTGGGTCGGCACACAGGATTGATGAAGGCGCAATAAAAATCACAATCGTAGTAGTAAGTAGTGTAGTGTCGTATTAAAAGAGAGGGATGATAGTGAAGATCCGAAGGAGAAAAGAAAATCTTATTGATCTTCGAGAGAATCTTTGGCTTTTTAATAAGTCTTCTCACTCGCTAGATCCTCCAAGGAAAGAGACCTAGCTACTGTATAAAGGAGAGAGAGAGAGAGAGAGATTCGTTACTCTTTGCCTGCCTGCAAAAAAACCATTTCTATAAAAAGAAGTACCCATTCTCCTATTATAACTAGTTCACTTTCCATGTTTTGTGTCCTGTCTCCTCCATCTCCAGCGCCATTTCAATTAATAATAAAAAGATAAAAATATACAGAGTTCTACAAGTTTTTTGTAAATTGTAATGTTATTATATATATTATTTGTAGGCCTTGGGGGTACATTTCTTTTAGTTTTAGATCTCTTTTTTTTTCCCCCTTAAATCTTGCTTCGTAGGTGCTAATATTTCTGTCTTCTACACTACACTTTTGTGTAAGTAAGAATACAAGTTTTTTCTAGATTGCGTATGAAACAATTATTTAGTAAGTACTGTTTTTTTTATGTGAAACCAAAGCGTAAGTAAGTAAAGTACTTGAGTACAGAAACCACCAAAATATATACTATCATCAGCAAAGAGCCAATATGCGCCTATATTTGAGTGGGACATGCTAACTATTAACAAAATTTAATTTTTTGGTTGATGGTATGGTTCAGAAACTGGTTTTGAATATAACTTTACGATTTGATTAACTTTATAATTTCATTCAAGTTTATCTTCTCGTCCGAAATATGTTTGCAACGCTCATCAACTTACTAAGTAGATAGACAAACTTGTAAAAGTACTTATCAAAAATATAGTTGATTATCATAATACTTGTTAGTAGAGCAACATGAACTTTTAATATTTTTCTTAATACTTGTGAAAAACATCCGAAAAAAATATTCATAGATGAAAATAAACAAAGACAATCGTTTTTTAGGTGGATAATCCTCTCAGGCAAAGAGAGTAAAGATTCACTAGAATATAAGAAATCCACTATAACAAATATATCTTGTTCATGCTCCAATAGAACATACATAGAGACTTCAGTTCAAGATAATCGTTCTCTGATTAAAAAAAAAAACAACAAGAAATGACTAAACAAGCTATCAAACAAACGGTCCTAACAACTTTGTTACAATTTAATTCCAACCACCGAATCTTATATCCACCAAAACAAAACCCTACAAACATGAATCCATAACATGCTTGTAAGGTTTTAGCACAGCAAAAAAAAATGTCACTATCCAATTTCACATAACTAGCTCTACTAGCTAAGATTGCATATAGTGGAAAAGTTGCCAACAATTTTACTAGTTTATCAGTTATCTAAGAAAAATCAACCGTTGGAATACAATTTATATATGAATATAAAGAAGTTGGAGTCCCTCAAATTCTCATTCAAAGATGACGACATCCTCATCATGATCAAACGGATTAGTATTCTCCTTCGCCATCTTCTTTCTTTGCACACAAAAAAAGGGCTCAAATTATTTCTGCTTTGTACCAAGCATTACCATTAAACCTACGTAGTATAATAAATGTCCTTTTAAATCAAGTTTAATATATACAGCCAAATCACATGCACCAAGTTTCTTTCTAGAAAGTAAATAACATTAATTTGCAAACCCAATTTGTTTTACTCTAAACATATAATTCTAAAAACTTTTAGCAACACATATTTGTCTATTGATGTCGTGTTCCAAATACGTATATGTAAAATTATATCATTATTTGACTGATATATTTACAAAGGTTATCGGTTATACTCTGAATTATATTTTACAGACTATGAGTATACAAGATTTAAAGTTGAAAAGAAAGTTAAGCATGCCAAAAGAAGAAGCAATTTAAGCATGTACCTATTTTGTTAAAGAAAAAGAAAACAAAAAGTTATTGTATAGTTCAAGGGTAAATGAACCTCGTACCGAGAAACCCACCACAAAGGTTATCGGCAACATAAAGAAAATCTAAGTCCAGATATATAAAACAATAAAGATACAATTTCGAGGAGATATCCCAAATCTTGTTGTCTAACTTTATAGTTCTATATATAATCAAACAATCAATAATAATATTCACTTATTACACTTTAATTTGATAAATTACAAAGGGACTATTCCAACTTCATTACGAGCGTGTTGACATTTTGCAGGTTATCAAGATTATTTAATTTTAGATGTTTTAAACATGACCTATGCGTATGTTATGCTATGTTACCATAACTACCAAAAACTATATGTAATACACATTTTATGTTTTGTTTAAACGCAAATTTTTATGTTTGTATTTAAGTACTTTAATATATCTTTACAAAAATTAAAACTAAAAACATTTCAATTATCTGTATCTTTTTTGTTGTTGTAAATTTTAAAGACAAACGCAAAATGCAAACATAGTTTTTCACATGTGACAGATGATCTGTCTCTATCTACGTGTGGATTTTAAATTTTGACTAAATTATTATATCATGGGTAAATTTAAAGATAACATACAACACAGGTGCCTATGTAAGAAGAAAAAACTATCAAGATTTTAAACTTGTGATTCGAATTAGTCAATTAAGATTTTTAAGAAAGAACCCTTTTCCGGCATAAGTTTAAGAATCCATATATATTTTGATTTATTGGTTTTAGAAAAATTAAAATGTATAGTATTTCATATTAAAAAAAAAACATAAAGATGATAGTTTAAATGTAAAATTAAAAAAAAATATGTTGAAGCAGTGAAGCCCATCTATTTTGCCCCCAAAGAGACCAAGCCCACCATTGCAAGTTAGCACATGTCCTCGTAGACATGAGTCCACGGCCCAATAGAGTATTGATGCAAAAACCCAACAGAGTATTAATGCATATGTGTCTTTTTTTTCTTTTAATAAACATGCTTAAGTGTCATATGAAATTTTAGGAGTTTAATTAATATTTTTTTAAACATGTTCGATGACGTACAGCATTTTATGCTACAGATTTTGGATTTAAACTTGTAATATGGCGGCAACAAACCATGTTTACTCGACATTTATTGTCAGTATGTCACTGAAATTATCTGAAATTATCTTAATATTCTTGTCGTTTTTAGATTTAAACCTACTATGTTCTCCTGGAAGCAAATAATCCACACCATTATCGATCTTAACTATATATGGAAATGATTGTTTTAGATATTATACCATATTTCGTATATATATATATATTTTTTTTTTTTCTTTTTCTTTTCCAGGTCTTATGGTTTAGAAAAGGGAACAAAATAAAAACCGAAGAAAGTTTGAAGGAAGATTAAAAATGGTACATTCGAGAAAGTTCCGAGGTGTTCGCCAACGACAATGGGGTTCTTGGGTCTCTGAGATTCGCCATCCTCTATTGTAAGTTTAGTTTCTATATGATCCCAATTGTTTACATTTTTCATGTTTATATTTACATATTAAAATATGTATTGCTTTTTTCATATGAAACTATACAATCAATAGTGTTTAAAGTTTCCGTTTCAAACTCGATGTCTATGTATGTATGCATATATGTTAAGGAGTGATGTGTTTACATGTGGGTGAGAAATTGTCTGCAGGAAGAGAAGAGTGTGGCTTGGAACATTCAAAACAGCAGAAGCGGCTGCGAGAGCTTACGACCAAGCGGCTCTTCTAATGAACGGCCAAAACGCTAAGACCAATTTCCCCGTCGTCAAATCAGAGGAAGGCTCCGATCACGACGTTAACTCTCCGTTGATGTCGCCAAAGTCGTTATCTGAGCTTTTGAATGCTAAGCTAAGGAAGAGATGCAAAGACCTAACGCCGTCGCTGACGTGTCTCCGTCTCGACACAGACAGTTCCCACATCGGAGTTTGGCAGAAACGGGCCGGGTCGAAAACTAGTCCGAATTGGGTCATGCGTCTTGAACTCGGGAACGTAGTCAACGAAGGTGCACATGACTTGGGGTTGAATACGTTGAAGGAACAAAACGTGGATAAAGAAGAAGAAGAAGAAGAAGAAGAAGTAGAGGCTAATGTTGATGAGGATCAATTAGTTATGGAAATGATCGAGGAGTTGCTCAACTGGAGTTGACCTTCCGTTATTGGATGGAAGTCTAAAGAAGAATAATTGTCTAAAAAAAACATGTAAAAAAATGTATTATATATACACAATGGGTGTTTGTGTATATAAAAATTTGTTAGATTTCCGTGTTATATAAAAAGTTTGTTTCAATTTGTTTGATGTTTTGGTTTTAAAAACACTGATTAAAAAAATATATTATTTAATTAAAATTTATTATAAACATTTAATTAAAGCTATTTGTAAAGAAAAATACATTTAACTTAAACATTTTCTTTAATTATAATTATTTTTACATAAAATATCTCAAAACATCAAACATAAGATAAACTCCAAAACAGCCAGAAGAAATATATGTTTTCCCACCATTGGTTGAATGCGACTAAATCTTAATTTATTGTAACTAGTACAAACAATTCAAAAGATTACGAGACAATCAACAAATATCAAGACACTTCTTTTTAAAATGTCTATTAGTGATTCTTTGAAACTTTACAGGTAGATACGATATAAACTCATTTAAAGAAAACAACTAAAAAAGTGAACGCCTGAATCCTGACAACAATAAGCATCATATTCGCTTGTACACAAATCTGTCGAATTTAAGATAGATAGTGCAATCTAGGAATCTCTCTCTCTCTCTCTCTCCTTTTTAAAAGGTTACAAAACAGTCTAAAAATCAAACACACAAAGGGTAATCTCAAGTCATTTTAGGACGGCACTGCGAAAGAAGAAGAAACAACGTCAGATGTCAAAACCAGACAGAAAAAAACATAAGCAGCTTTTGCGTAATTGGTAAAAAGGATATAAGATTACTGTATGTGGAAGTATCAATCTGCTCAGGAAGTTCCTTTATATCAACTTCAAACCTGTCTTGTACCTGTAAACAAAAAGAATATACAACTCCATTAAATACCCCAGCTCATATCAGTTCAAAGCTCGACAGACTTCTGAAAATAGCAAAAGTCCAGACCTGATTAAGAACTTCCGAGTCAGAAGCTGATGTAACAAATGTTATTGCAAGACCCTTTGTTCCAAACCTACCAGCTCTCCCAACCTACACCATAAACAGTGTGCTTATAAATAAGTTCACGTTTATAAGGTCCTTCATGAGAATCAATAATCTATATAACATTTCAGGATTTTATAAATAAGAATACTTACCCTGTGAAGATATGTATCAGCAGAATCTGGCATGTCATAGTTGATAACAATGTTGACTCGCTCAATGTCAATGCCTCTCCCTACCAAGTCTGTCGCAACAAGAATTCTCTTGTGCCCTTCCTTGAAACTTTTGTAGTGAGTCAGCCTACATATCATATCATAGTGTAGGTTATGAGTTGGCTGACTCATTGCGAAGAGGCTTTAATACCAAGTCAGGTCTGTTAAAAAGCTATAATGTTATGAGAAATATACAAACCTCTCTTCCTGAGACATGCCAGAGTGAATGCATATTGAGGGGAAATTACATTCTATAAGCAACTTGTTCAGCTCCCCAGCTCTGCTAACGCTCTTCACAAATATGACAACTTGATTGAAGTCCAATGCGTCAAGAAGGTCATTCAACTTGCGGTTTTTCTCCATCTCGCTCAGTTTGATGTAGTGCTGTAACAATGACAGGACATAAACATTGTCGAACAGTTAAAAAAAACAAAAATATCAACCAGCATGAAAAGTAATAAGACCTCACGCGAAATAAACTACCTGGACAAGCCCATGAAGAGTCAATTTGGCTTCATCATCTACATATATTTCCATTGGCTGAAAGGAACAGATATCAGGGTAAAGAGTATTAGCAAGCCTTCCTCAGGCAATGATTTCCAGTACAAAATTGACGACGGATGAAAGACCCCCAAACTGAGATCCTCGTCCACCAGGTTTGCATCCTCAGAGATCAATATTGCTCGGAACATTAAGGCCCGTAAAACTGACCATGATGAAACCTTGAGACCTCACTACAACCCGACTCAAAACCCACCCAGCACTGTTACCATGACAAATAAATAGAAAAAGAAAAACACAATGCTGATAGATGATCCCAGGGCGCAAACACATCACTGACTATACCAAAGCTAAGTGACATCTTCAGAGTCTCCCTATTTTCAAAAACCCAACATACTACCCAAGGCTATTATTGGATTGGGACACTGCGTCCACGGATCAAATGGCAGGTCTCCCGGGCAGGTCCTCAAAATAAACCTAAAATCTCCCAAAGAAGGCTATAAATAATTCAAGACTACAGGAACTTGTAAACCGAGATAGTATTGGCCGTGGGACATTACATCTTGCATAAATTTCTTGCAGACTGGGCGAATCTCTTTGCTGAGCGTTGCTGAGAACATCATAACTTGTTTGTCGTGAGGAGTCATCTTGAAAATCTCCTGCACATCCCTCCGCATGTCTGATAAAATAGAGTTACAAGTGTGAAAACAGGTAATTTCCCGGGGATAAGTGAGGTATCTTTATAAACGAGAACGTTAGAGATCATTGTACCGAGAGATTCCAGCATTTTATCACACTCGTCAAGAATAAAATGCCTCACATTCTTCAAAGAGAGATCTTTGTCCCTAGCGAGTCCAAGCACCCGACCAGGTGTTCCAACAACAATATGAGGACATTCATTCTTCAGCAAGTCTTTGTGAATTTTATTGTTGACTCCTCCATAGAACACTGAAACCTTTGTATCAGGCAAATAGGTAATGAATCGCACAAACTCATTGCAGATCTGTTCATCATCAAGGTATGATAAGCATAAGAAAGTTTGGGGACAGACAGCAGAACTATTTATTCGAAGCAGAGAACACGAGTTAAGGAAGAAAATAGGACATACCTGGTAAGCTAACTCTCTTGTATGGCACAAGATAAGTGCAGAAACCTGTCCAGGAGATGGTTCGATCTGTTGCAGAGTCGAAAGCACAAACACAGCAGTCTTCCCCATACCAGATTTTGCTTGGCAGATAACATCCATGCCCAATATAGCTTGAGGGATACATTCATGTTGCACTAAGGGAGAACCAAAGAAAATTGCACCGAAGGAACCGTTTATAAGTAGAATTTAACCTCCGTATCTTTTTAAGTGGTGGCTTTACGAAATGCTAAGCTCACTCCAAATCAATAGATTGAAATAGAGTTTATTACCTGGAAAACAGAATCAGTGAAATGTCAATGTACATATTAGTTATGAAAAAAATTATTTATCTAGCAACAAAGTGAAGCCATAACATCTTAGTTCCAACTTAGTGAGGTAATTCAATTTGAACAACCATTGACCAAAAGTACACTGCCCAACAGATCATATTAGACAAAGGAGCTTGACTTTGTTCTAACTTAGTGAGGTAATTCAATTTGAACAACCATTGACCAAAATTGACTGCCCAAAAGATCATATTAGACAAAGGAACTATAGGGAAGAAGTTGTGTGTAGATCTATGCTATATAAGGCACCATTAAATTGTGCAAGGGCAACAAAACAGTCAAGATGAAAGCTCAGAAACAAGGGCCGGACTGAAATGTACTTGCCTTCAGATGGATGTTCAAATCCTGAGTCAACAATAGCTCGGAGAAGCTCCGGCTTCAAAAGGAAGTCTCTAAATCCAGAACTGTGTATTCCCACGTAACCTCTGCCACAAAGAGAAAAAAACAAAAACAAAAGCTATTAATTTCCATTAGGTTTTGCATAAAAGAACTTACAAATTGCTACTCTAGTAGGCAAACGACCAATGAAGCCTTCCTAATCTCAGAACAACCTCAAATTTTAACAACCAGTGTTCTCATGAAACAGATCGAGAAGAAAAAAAAACTCACTTCTTCACGGCTTCGCCGTTAACTTTATTTCCAGAATCTGGGACTTTGTCGTCCTCTTCTTCATAGTCCAGAAGCTCCTCCTCGTAGGCTTCGTTGTCTCTAGCGTCTCCCATACTTCAAAAGTTCGAAGATAAGATTTCAGATAAGTTTCGTAATCCAAAGCACGAAACCTTAGATTCGGCGAGAAAGCGTATATGCAAATAGCGTTATTAAACTATAAACATGATAAACTCAATAAGAATCAGAGATATATGATGGATTGAGAGCGACAAGATACCTGAGAACTGAGCAGAGTTGATTAGGTCGGGAGATGGAATTAGGGTTTCCCAATTTCTGACTGCAGAAATAAGAATAAGAAAATATCAGAGCTACGGTGTAGAGTCGTAGTGTCCAAAGTGAGATATTTACAAGCGACACTGGATAGGGTTGAACATAGTCAATTGGGCTTTGTTTTATGAGCTTAAGAAATCACTACTAAAAAATTTCAAGTTGATAAATAACATCGGTTTACAAGGCTGATTCTTCCAAATTGTAGGCCCATTAAAATAAAGCCCATTATAGACTCTCTCTCAACCCTATCTCGTCTCCGTACTATATATAAATCGCTGGATACCAACTCGGCGTTGGCATTAAATATTTTTTCGTGAATCAGGGATTCCAAAGCCCTAATCGATTTCGAGATCCATCCAACTCTGTATATCTCGCAGGTAAACTTGTAGCTCAAAACACATCACATCTCACTATTTCTTTGTAAAGTTCATCGAATTTACACTGTTAAGCGTTCAACTGTTCGAGAACCCAGTTGCATAGAACTATCCGAGATTTACTTTTAAAATGCTTTCTCACTGAATCTTAGGTTTTTGTTTTGGATTAGAAATCTTACCCGTAGTTTCGCTGCTGCTTGTAGTATTTGCCAGCTATGGGAGACGCTAGGGACAACGAAGCCTATGAGGAGGAGCTACTAGACTATGAGGAAGAGGACGAGAAGGTCCTAGATTCTGGAAATAAAGTTAACGGCGAAGCAGTGAAGAAGTGAGTTTTTTTTCCTCGATCTGTTTCATGAGACACTAGTGCGTTTTCAGATTACTTCTAAGGGTATCATTAGTCGCTTACCTTTAAGAATGGCAATTTTTTAAGTTTTTCGATACCAAATTTCCTGAAAACCAATATGGGACTGCCATCTATATTCCTCTTCTCATCCTGTATTTTCTCTTTGTGGCAGAGGTTACGTGGGAATACACAGTTCTGGATTCAGAGACTTCCTTTTGAAACCCGAGCTTCTCCGAGCTATTGTTGACTCAGGATTTGAACATCCATCTGAAGGCAAGTACCTTTCAATCTTTGAGTATTCTGCCTTTCTGATGTCTTTGTACTATTTTATTGTCGAATGATATGGGTAAATCTACAGAATTGATTTCCCCATAAGCGGTTTTTAGCTGTCCAGTAAAATTTAATCTCATCTGGAGAAGATATGTTGGTTTATCATGCTTTATTCATTTACCTTGGTCCTTTGTTTTTCACCCAAGTCCGAGAAGATATGTTGGTTTAAGATTACTTAGTCTAGTTTCGAGAGGATGTGTCGATCTTGGGGTTGTATTCTTGGTGAGTTCCCGTTACAGTTGCTTTTTAGATTGTCCATTGACATTTCACTGATTACTTCTCCAGGTAAAAATGATATTTCAATCTATTGATTTGGAGTGAGCTTAGCATTTCGTAATGCCACCACTTAAAAAGATACGGAGGTTAAATTCTACTTATAAACGGTTCCTTCGGTGCAATTTTCTTTGGTTCTCCCTTAGTGCAACATGAATGTATCCCTCAAGCTATATTGGGCATGGATGTTATCTGCCAAGCAAAATCTGGTATGGGGAAGACTGCTGTGTTTGTGCTTTCGACTCTGCAACAGATCGAGCCATCTCCTGGCCAGGTTTCTGCACTTGTCTTGTGCCATACAAGAGAGTTAGCTTACCAGGTATGTCCTATTTGCTTCCTTAACTCGTGCTCCCTGTTTCAAATAAATAGTTCTGCTGTCTGTCCCCAAACTTTCTTATGCTTATCATACCTTGATGATGAACAGATCTGCAATGAGTTCATGCGATTCAGTACCTATCTGCCTGATACAAAGGTTTCAGTGTTCTATGGAGGAGTCAACAATAAAATTCACAAAGACTTGCTGAAGAATGAATGTCCTCATATTGTTGTTGGAACACCTGGTCGGGTGCTTGGACTCGCCAGGGACAAAGATCTCTCTTTGAAGAATGTGAGGCATTTTATTCTTGACGAGTGTGATAAAATGCTGGAATCTCTCGGTATAATGATCTCTAACATTCTCGTTTATAAAGTTACCTCACTTATCCCCGGGAAATTACCTGTTTTAACACTTGTAACTCTATTTTATCAGACATGCGGAGGGATGTGCAGGAGATTTTCAAGATGACTCCTCACGACAAACAAGTTATGATGTTCTCAGCAACGCTCAGCAAAGAGATTCGCCCAGTCTGCAAGAAATTTATGCAAGATGTAATGTCCCACGGCCAAAACTTTCTCGGTTTACAAGTCCTGTAATCCTGAATTATATCTAGCCTTCTTTGGGAGATTTTAGGTTTTATTTTGAGGACCCTCTTGCCCAGGAGACCTACCATTTGATCCGTGGACGCAGTGTCTCAATCCAATTATGGCCTTGGGTAGTATGTTGGGTTTTGGAAGATAAGGAGATTCTGTGGATGTCACTTAGCGTTGGTGTGGTTCAGTGATATGTTTTCGCACTGGGATCATCTATCAGCATTGTGTTTTTCTTTTTCTATATATTTGCCATTACAACAGTGCTGGGTGGGTTTTGAGTCGAGTTGTAGTGAGGTCTCAAGGTTTCATCATGGTCAGTTTTATGGGCCTTAATGTTCCGAGCAATATTGATCTTTGAGGATGCAAACCTGGTGGACGAGGATCTCAGTTTGAGGGTCTTTCTTCCGTCGTCAATTTTGTAGTGGAAATCATTGTCTGAGGAAGGCTTGCTAATACACTTTACTCTGATATCTGTTCCTTTCAGCCAATGGAAATATATGTTGATGATGAAGCCAAATTGACTCTTCATGGGCTTGTCCAGGTAATTTAATTAGTGTGAGGTCTTATTACTTCTCATGCTGGTTGATATTTTTGTTTTTTAACTGTTCGACAATGTTTATGTCCCGTCATTGTTGCAGCACTACATCAAACTGAGCGAGATGGAGAAAAACCGCAAGTTGAATGACCTTCTTGACGCATTGGACTTCAATCAAGTTGTTATATTTGTGAAGAGCGTTAGCAGAGCTGGGGAGCTGAACAAGTTGCTTATCGAATGCAATTTCCCCTCAATATGCATTCACTCTGGCATGTCTCAGGAAGAGAGGTTTGTATATTTCTCATTACATTATTTCTTAATAACCAACCTGACTTGCTATTAAAGCCTCCCCGTATGGAGACTAACTCATAAGCCACACTATGATATGATTTGTAGGCTGACTCACTACAAAAGTTTCAAGGAAGGGCACAAGAGAATTCTTGTGGCTACAGACTTGGTAGGTAGAGGCATTGACATTGAGCGTGTCAACATAGTCATCAACTATGACATGCCAGATTCTGCTGATACATATCTGCACAGGGTAAGTATTCTTATTTATAAAATTATTGATTCTCACGAGGGACCTTATAAACGTGAACTTGTTATAAGCACACTGGTCATGGTATAGGTCGGGAGAGCTGGTAGGTTTGGAACAAAGGGTCTTGCAATAACATTTGTGGCATCAGCTTCAGACTCGGAAGTTCTTAATCAGGTCTGGACTTTTGATCTTTTCAGAAGTCTGTCGAGCTTTGAACTGTGAGCTGAGGTAATTAATGGAGTTGTATTTTCTTTTTGTTTACAGGTACAAGACAGGTTTGAAGTTGATATAAAGGAACTTCCGGAGCAGATAGATACTTCCACATACAGTAAGTGTATCCTTTCACCAAATACGCAAAAGCTGCTTAATTTTGTCTGCTCGGTTTTTGACATTGACGTAATTTCTTCTTAATCTTTGCTCAGTGCCGTCTTAAAGTAGCATCGTCTCTCAGCAAGAACCTCTTCAGATTACAACTGTCATCATCCCCTCTATATTTTGCTATTTTAGTCTTTTTCTTTGTGGACAAATTTTCATTTAGACCGTTTGTAACTCTTCAGTAAAAGAGATGGAGTTACTCTCCAAATCGCACTATTAAAATTTGTCCGGTGTTTTGTAAAAAGATATTATTATGTTCAAGTGTCTCAGGATTTATATAGCTCTTGACGTTAGAGGAGTTAGTTCACTTTATTTTGTACTGTTTTGATGTTCCTTAGTAAATCGATCTGAATATAATCATCAGGATTACGTTAAACATACAAGTGTAAAATAAATTTTGACTATGCTGATTTTAATCTTAACAGTGGCGCAACCCTCTTAGTGGGCATAGACCTTGATGTTAGATTCTTACGACGTAGCAAAGCTGTGTCGACGTCCACAATATGATGCTCATTATAGTCTGCTTCATCTCCATCTAGAGTATTACCTTCTTCATTGACTTCATCTTGAGCTACATATTCGATCTCGTCGACATGTTTCTCTTTGTATCTCTTACTACCCAACATGAGCAATAGTAGAATCATAGAGAAGACAAAAACGATCAGAAATAGAGCTTGAAAGCTGTGGTGATCGAGCTGGATTGGTGTATCCGATGTCGTCGAGTCCAAACAATGTCTCTCTCCAAAAAACCACTTGTTCTCCATGGCTTTCATGGTCTCTCCCTCTGTTATGTTCAAGATCTGTCTTGAAATATCTGACACCAACGGAGATCCCAATGGGAAAGCCTGCCCGAAAACATGAAAGGTTGAAGAACATACTTCCAAAAATCCGAATAAAGAAACAAACTAATGCTTTTACTTACAAAGCCAAAGCCATCGGCCTTAAAGGTAGGCTCGATAATGGAATACTCTGAGCAATATTTAGCCATGAAAAGCTTGACATAAGGGACTTCATCGAAGGCAGCATCAATACCACCATTGCTGCTCTTGTTAAGAAAAAGCTCACGCATTTCTTGAGGAGAATCAAAAGCCTTTAACCTCGATTCATCGTAACCCATTTGTTTCAATCTTTCGAATGTAAACGAACCAGATTGATATCCAACGTTCACTCCGCTCTTCTTCAGATCATCCATGTGTCTCACTGTTGGTCGAAGCTCTTGAACCGTCAGCATCGATGTTAGTGTTGCCGTGTAGCTCTGAGTCAGGATTAGCAACACGAAGCACCAAACCACCACAAGAGCCCTTGTGAAAAAGCTCTCTGATGGCTTCCCTATAAATAAATAAAAAAAAATATATATATATATATTGAAATGCAAAGATATTTCAAGTAATTAGTGTGATGAAATTAAAGAAGCTTGATGAAGTTGAATGAGAAAATAAAACTCACTGTGTGCGAAAAAGAGAGTCGAAAATGAGAAGTAGAACACATTAGATATCTTATCAGTTATCTTATGTCTCTTGAAATCCTCATCTGCTTGGTCCTCAAAAATCCAAATCATCATTCCAATGTAGAGAAAAGAAGCAGCAGTGAGAAACCAGAGCTCCTTTGTTAAAGGCTTTAAGAAGACCCATTCTCCTTTCTCTCTTTCATCCTTGACCGGCACCACGAATACAATACCCGTCTCCGAGTATGGCAATGCAAAATCAACATAAGCAGACCGATTAGCTAAGATTGTGGTATCACCTACTGCTCCATCATACTCCTGTTAAAACATTTAAATATATAAAAACAAAATCATTGTAGCTCAATATTGGCCACTATAGAGGCTTTAAGTGGAAGAAAAACTCATTCATCATTAAGCAAAAAAAAAAGGGTTTCTTGAATGGTTTAAGGATCAATGTAACTTACCCCAAGAAACACTCTATAAACCATTTCGTCGTAATTTCCATCTGACTTTCCATCAGGAGTTTCAAAGGGGATGTAATCAAAAGGGACAGCATATGGCATTTGTCTTATCACCGTGTCGAAAACATCTATGCAAAACCCGCTGATTTCTGGAACATTAGTGTTTGCATCCTTTGTTACCTTAACAAATTGGTTGAAACCATCCTTCTTTGGAACTGCTATCCGCAGCTTCTTTGCGTTATTTGGGAGTTCCCAACCTTTAGGCACTAAAATACTGTCCCCTGGCCATATTATGGGTCTAAGGCCACGCGAGCTCTGTGAAATATTAATGCCTATTTGATCCAATTTTAGGTTCTTGACTAATCCTACTTTTGATTTCCAAAACCCTACTGTTCTTTCCCCGCTTTCTTCTATATTGATTATCTTGAAGATCGTCGCCTCTAGCTTTCCCTGTTTTAGCTGAAATCTCCCGGCCACACCTTTGAAACTGACTGTTGATAACGCTTGAAGAAGCTTAGGACCAGAGAGAGCATTGCCGAGATCATCAAGGTCAGTCTCAATATCATCTCTTGACGTGTCTTTTTTGGTCTTATTGAAACTCATGTTTACGTTACTAATTTCCTCAATTGACATTGCAAGTGCTGTGGCAGCATCATAAGCCCAACACTCAAAATTGTTTAGCTCTTCTCCTCCGAATCTTTTTTGCCAACGAGCTTTGAGATATGTTAGCTCTTTTGATCTTGAGAAATATGTCTTGACACCCAAGACACCATGCATGTTATCCAAGCTTGATTCCCTCATTAAACTCATGAGATCAGCTATACCATTTGTAACGATCCATACATATCCTTTACTCATCATACCAATCTCTTTAGCTATCGAGAAAAGCCTCGATCCAAGATCAGGCAACATGTGCACGATAAAAACCCTAGTGGGCTTGGTCATTAGTTTGTAAAGCTCTTTCTTGATTTGATCATCAGAGGAATGCAACGGTATGGCGCTTCGGTATCTGATACGAACGTTAATCTCCTGAAAAGCATCGGCTAAGTAAGGAAGAATACCTTCTCCGAACTCGTTGTCTACATAAATAGGCACAGCTTCTCTCCATCTAAATGACTGTATGATCGCGCTGATGGAGTGAACTTGAGCTGAATCGTCGTGTGTGACTCTGATGAAATATGGACTACGGAGGGAATCAAGAAGAGGGCTTGTTGCAGAGAATGAAATTATGGGAACTTGAGATTGGTTTCCGAGGTTGATTATAAATGGAGCTTGCATTGAATTCCCCGGTC
This sequence comes from Streptanthus diversifolius, assembly GCA_039880935.1. Taxonomy (NCBI): domain Eukaryota; kingdom Viridiplantae; phylum Streptophyta; class Magnoliopsida; order Brassicales; family Brassicaceae; genus Streptanthus; species Streptanthus diversifolius. The sequence goes on along the minus strand of JAXGFM010000010.1, from coordinate 22,192,098 downwards.
CAAGAATAGCAACCACTTCCCTCTTCTTGATCAAGTATAATGCTGCAAAGGTTAAGGTTAACATTCGCATTAATGTGATTAGTCTCCGTTTAAAAATTTTAGTTGGTGTTGTTAGGGAAATGACGCAAAGTTGATTACATTTCTGTCAATGTTTCCAATTTCCATACTCTTTTGGGTGTTCGTTGATTTGAATAAAAAGAATTACAAATGGAAGTGTCATATATGCGTGGAAAATTCCAATCTAATTTGCTCTTAATACATGCATGATTTAGACAACATAGTACTAATTAAGATAATGATTTAGATCTATCAAAAGAATAAACATTTATTTCTCGAGTAATATCATATAACACCAGATGCAGCCAAACTAGAGGCTTGTATTATATCTCCTAGAAAACAAAGTTTAAAACCTTATTTTATTACACTTTGGAATCATAGTTTGAAACATCATAACCCACATACATTGGTTTACTGTTTACCAAATAACTATCAACCACCTAAATACAATAGTAAACCAACTCCAAACCAAACTAATTTAGTCCAATTTCTCGAACCAAAATTTTTATTCTTTCACATTCTTCTTTAATTTGGTTTAGATGTTAGGTGATTTGATATTGGTTTAATTTGGTAACCAATATCAAACCAATAAAATCAATATTTGTGTGTAGTTAGATTTCTAAGTTTTAGTTCAGAAAGATTTTTGTTTGAACATTTTGTTACGGAGAAATCTGGCATAATATCATAGTTTAAACTGTGGTGCTATATATTACTTTTTGTGGGGAAATAAATCGTTTACCCATTATCAAAATAACTACATTTAAGACATAGTTGACTATTACATTATATTAGAGATTAGACATATATAGTTAAGTATTTAAAAATAACTTTGAGAGATCTAAAAAATGTAGGACTTTTAATGCGGGTCCGGGGACATTGGACCCAATCTACTTTGACCGCCCCGATAGTTTTTTCTAAAATATGTTTTTAGTAATATAATATTGTAATAATATATGCAAAGAATTAAAAAGAACAGTATCAACAATGAATCGTAATCAAACCTAATGTAAAATATATAAAATAATTAAGAGAACATGATTTATTTTTTTATGATCATTAAAGATATTAAATATATACATCAGATCAACTTTCATACATGATCCATGAAGATTCACAACAAAAGATTGAGTACCTGAAGCTGCAGCACCAACAACAGTTTGTTTAGAGTCTCGGATGTTGAGGACAATCCTTGTCTTGAAGCCTTTGTGAGTATTATAGAATTCCGACAGAGACATGTTGATAGCTCGCAAGCTCAAATCTGCTAGTGTTACATTAGTGTCAAGAACAACTCCCACTTTAACTTGTAAAGCATCCTTTTGCGATCTCCCGAATAAAATTAAGAAGATGAAGAAAATGAAAAGACGTAAAGGAAGAGAACGATATACGAGATTAATGGGAAAAGACATAGCTATGATGAGTTCACAACTACAAGAGGAGAGACGGGTCAAATAAAAGATAGTTTTGGAGAAGAGAATTGAACCATTAAGCTTTCGTTGATTAAGTGTCGGAGTATGCAAGTAGACTATTATTTTAATACATAGCTTAGAGATAATATTAATACAAAATGATGGAGAAGACTTAACGCGTTACCCATATGAGGCAGAGTCGTGGTCTTTCAAACACATAATTATTATTAAGATGATACAAATATAGATAAGATTATCATTTGTGAAGCATAATTAGAGGACATAAAAAGGAGACCATAAGATGCAATACTTAGCTTGTTTGACTTGGCTTGTTGAGTGTATATAAACCAGCTCACAATTTACGTTCAAGTGCGGAGGCCGAGTACCGAGACACTCCACACGAAGTTTTTCGTGATTGCTTCATTTTGAATATTCACATTTTTTTTAATAAACCGCATTAACATAGATTATTGTTGCTATCTCCTTTGAGAGATAGGTCTCTATTTGGGAAAAACACCTAAAATGTTGCAGCACTATACACTTCGAGGATAGTCTTCGGCTTTAAAAAATATGGTTGAGTTTTAATTCTGATACCAAAATGGGACACAAATTCATACTCAAAGCTGAAAACTTACTTGAAAAACATTAAATTTTCACTAAGCTGCCATGATCCTATTACTTTCTATTTTTTAAGTTTCTATTTGAAGTTTGCTTAATACTTTTTTCTGATTTGCAAGTCAATTTCTCTGATGAGATTAGTGTCCGCCGATTTGGAAGACACTCACGTCTCTTATGTTTTATAAAAAAAAATTATATAAATAATTTCAATATTATCTTCTGTTATCTATTAGAAATAGAGAGATCGTAATTAAAATATATAATAACTTGATAACGTCAACAAAATAAAGTCTAACATCAAATCATACAATTTGTTAGGTAACCACTTTGGACATCTCCCGTTATGTTAATTCACGGAAGTTGTTTAAACGAAAGGGTTTATGAGCTATATATTGATACAATAGTATTATTGAATCATATATTGAGATAAATAACATGATTAATCTAACGAAAACCCTGAATTACGAATTGACTTATTCTTCGTGCAAAAATGAAGAAATTGTTGACCAAAATATTAATATTTTGGTCCAACAGAAATTAAGCCATCACTATTTTGTGTTATTGATAATGATATGTCACATTCTCTAAACTTAACCATCCACTTTTTCTTGTGGCCTAGATGATAAAGATGGTAAAAGTGATGTGGTAAAAATACAATAGCGAATGGTATTAAGAAATCAAATTGGTAATAACAGGAATCCAACATTAAAAATGAAAAAGACTTACTCTAACATATAAACTATTCATTGTTAATTAGTTTTAAGTTGAAAGTACATTTACACTCATATGATATAGATTTTTTTATCTTTGTATCTTACATCTTTATAGTATCTCAAAATATAATGGAATATGATCAGGTAAATTTAAATAATTTTTTGTAATCAAACATTGTTAGTATCTTTTTATATACATATAACACATTTATACATTAAATACTATACACAAAAAATGTATTGTATCATGGTATCAAAGCATAATACTTTTCAAACTTAAATTCCTTTTATACATATTTGTGTTTCCATCGACATCAATGATGATAAACAATTATAATGAGGCTATGGTCTCTTCCCATAAGACGAAAAGAACTGTGCCAGTTTCACTATACTATTTTCATCCATCAGACAAGTTTGACTCGCTGAACATAACATGTAATAGATGAATAACACTGAAATCAGTTGAACAACAACGGATGACTACAAAAGATTCATCACACGGTTCAGAAAAAGAAAACAACCAAAGTTGATTGATGGTACATTGGAAAACATAGCCGATTCATATGAAAATTTAGGAATGTATATCACGGTAAAATAGATGTTAGTTGGTTAACAGTGATTTCACATAGAGTCAGGTCAACGGTGACTTTTGTTTTGGATGCTCACTATGTGTGGCTGTGTAGTTATACTATATAAAACCTCCAATGAATCTTGAGGAGAACAAGAAAGTGATGTTGCATTACCGCACCGATGAAAACACAATCTTCAAATGTAATTGGTTTATGTGGACCGTGTGGTTGGTAATAATTTAACATCACTTTGAGTAAGTGACGTTATTCAACTCCATATAGTTTCTTCAACACACTCCCTAATGTAGAACATTAAGGAAATTAATAAAATAATAAGAATAAACACAAAAAGAAAGACTCCTACAAAAATAATATTGTGTAGAGCTGAACTCAGTGACGTTTTCCACATTGTAACATAACTATTGTTTTTGTCATCTTACGATCATTCCCAGATGATAACATTCCTATGATCTTATCTATGAAAATGTCTTGAACATCAATAATAGATGAATAACAGTCTTCGAAAGCTGAGTACCAACCTATAGAAGACGACAACACAAATTATATCTTCTTATTTACCAATTACAAGTGGATTGTCTTAATTTTCTTTTCCATTTTTATATCTGAAGATGTTAATAAAAGACAAAAAAAAAAAAAAAAGAATCGTTGTTTGATTATTTGTCTTAGCGGAGAAAACACGGACAAAAGCATTGTAATCACATTCACATGAAACCCGCATCGGAGGCCGCGTGAATTTGGTGAGACGCATGAATCACACCTGAACGCTAGACGCGCGTTCGCCAAACACCAATTTCCTCCTGGCGTCTTGTGGACGCACACACTATTGGGCTTTGATTGCGATATGTGGGCCCATTTATTGACTCTTGTAAGGAAATCTTAGGGATGATGACAATTGTTCACGATATGTTATTCAAAAATCTCTGCTCATTGAATTAAAAACCTATTACGGATTTATCTACGTACTAGTAAATGACAAACAAATTGTGTGCTAATTTTAGGGTTTTTTGAACTTTAATTTTAGGGTTTTTTTACTTTAGTTTTAGAGTATTTTTCTTTACTATTTTCTATAAGATAACTAAATATTATATATAAAAAAGTTATCTACATTAAAATATTACAACTTGCTTATTTTCAAGAAAAAATAATTAAAGATTTTTCATTTTAATTCGTTTACAACTCATTGATTCGGACTTTATTTCACCAATCTTGAACCACCATGAATTTGTTATGTGAATCTTTACCTATATACTACCTTCTTTTTCTATAGAATAAAACTTAATTATCTCAATTAATTCGTGACTACTATTGATTATCTACTAATTTTCGTTACTATCTTCACATTATAATCGTTTATTTAAAAAATAATAATATTTGGATAGTACCTTAATGTGTATATAAATCGATAAATGAGACAATATGGAAGAGCACAACTGGGGCTCTTGTCTGAAAAGCCTGAAGACTTTTTTTATTAAAGGATCTCACTTAACAACCAAAGTAACAACAATCTCTATTTCTCTCGCTCTCTCTCTGCGTATCCTGCGCAGCCTCCACCACCGTCGTCTTCCGCCGCCGAACCGTCGTACGAAGAAGAATCAATCTCACCGGAAAATCCAATCGCGATGGGGAAAGGCGGCACGCTCAGCGACAGCGTGATTAAGAAGATTGTCCTCTCCTACACCTACGTCGCTATATGGATCTTTCTCAGCTTCACCGTAATCGTCTACAACAAATACATCCTCGACAAGAAGATGTACAATTGGCCTTTCCCGATCACTCTCACCATGATCCACATGTCTTTCTGCTCAACCCTAGCTATCCTTCTCATCAAGGTCTTCAAATTCGTCGAGCCCGTTTCAATGTCGCGCGAAACTTACCTCAGATCCGTCGTCCCGATCGGAGCCTTGTACTCTCTGTCCCTATGGCTCTCCAACTCCGCCTACATTTATCTCTCCGTCTCCTTCATCCAGATGCTCAAAGCGCTCATGCCTGTCGCCGTTTACTCAATCGGCGTTCTCTTGAAGAAGGAAGGTTTCAAATCGGATACTATGGTTAACATGCTCTCCATCTCCTTCGGTGTCGCAATCGCCGCTTACGGTGAGGCTAGATTCGATGTATTTGGTGTGCTTCTCCAGCTCGGCGCGGTTGCGTTCGAGGCGACTCGTTTGGTGTTGATTCAGATCTTACTCACTTCCAAAGGAATCACGCTTAATCCCATCACTTCTCTCTATTACGTTGCTCCTTGTTGCTTAGCTTTCTTGTTTATCCCCTGGATCTACGTTGAGTTCCCTGTACTAAGAGACACATCTAGCTTCCACTTCGATTACGCCATTTTCGGGACCAATTCGTTATGTGCGTTCGCTCTGAACCTCGCTGTGTTTCTTCTTGTGGGAAAAACCTCTGCTTTGACCATGAATGTTGCTGGTGTGGTTAAGGATTGGCTCTTGATCGCGTTCTCGTGGTCTGTGATTAAGGATACTGTGACTCCTATTAACCTTTTCGGCTACGGGATCGCGTTCTTGGGAGTTGCCTATTACAATCACGCGAAATTGCAGGCCTTGAAGGCTAAAGAGGCACAGAAGAGGATTCAGCAAGCTGATGAAGAGAGTGGTCGATTGTTGGAAGAGAGGGAAGGAGATGGTCAAGGTAAGAAGATTGAGTCTGAGAACTAATTTGTTTGACTCAGAAGCAAGAGAAAATGAAAATTTGAGCAAAACACATAGTTGGTTTAAGAATAAGAGCATGGAAGACAAGTATGGTTATGATTTGGACATGATCAGTTTTACTGGTTCTTATGGAATCTGAGGTTCCTTTTGATCCTATATTTGCTCATAGGTAGTGTCGTCAGAATCTCTTATTGCTTTTCCTCTTCTTTATTTTTTTCTTTCTAAAGCTTTTTATCTCCTTTCGTATTGTTTTCTTCAAGTTATTTATGACTACAATGGTGTTACCAAACCTCTGTTTATGGATTTTCCTATCTCTTATACAACCAGACTGAAATTATTGAAAGTTTCAGTATACTTGTGGATTGTACATTTTGGGAATATCTCTAGTACTTTCCTCTAGCCATTTTTGGATTAACCGAGATTCACAGTGATGGTGCGATTTTTTTTAGCTTGCTCAAAGCAGTAGGCTTGAGTGACAATTCTGCATTCAATTGTCTACTATACACGAGAAAGAGTATTCATTTAGCAATTCTTAAGAGAAGATTTTGCTTTTAAATGTTGATTTCTCTCGCATAATTTGATAAAAGAAGCTTGTGAGATGCAGCAATTCCAAGTTCTACAAGAACAGGCTTCGACCAGCTTTGTGTTTGATTCGCCGATCATGTCTAAATCTACTTATGTTAGCTAGCATTTTTAAATCCGAAGTTTGATGAACATTTGACAATGGCAAGTTATAGAGTATGACATATGATGCTATTCAAGTATTAGTTATATGACTATTTGTAAGGCAATTTTATACAGGTTGTATCCAATCATCAATTACCATCGTGCAAGATCGATATTACCCTCAACCCTGCTCGATTACAAATTTATCAAATAAGAAAACAAATGAAATCTTTTGTGACGAGTAAGAATCTATATGTATAATAGCAAACCATCTTTTTAGAGTAGCAATTTTTATAGGAAATATGTCTGATCCAACGGTTCATATGGTGTTATTTTAAAAATTATTCTGTATACTTTTGCCTTCTGCCTTCAGTATCGCCTTTTCATATTCTCTGCTAACAAATTTCACATTGTAACAACATAGGCAAAAAGAAAGAGAAACTATACATGTCTCAGATTCTAATACTTGTTTCTACCTAATTTTTACGATTATTGATTCTCTATAATAGTTCCCAACAGGTCCACACTGCTCACAAGACTAACTTAAGTCTCTCCTAATACTCCATGGAAACATAAGCAAGAGAAGTACAAGAGAAAGAGAAAACAAGAGACAACACAACTGGACGCCTTTTGATGTTGTGTCCATTTAAGAGCATTGTCCCTTGTTGCTGTTGTTCTTCTTCAACTCCTCGTTTTCTTCACGCAGTGCATCAATCTGCCCCCGAGGAACGCGTAGCATCGCTTCTGCACTCATCATGTCAAGATTATACGTCTCTCTCTCCACAGCCATATGCTGCTTCTCCTTCTGCAGATCCTTGATCAGCTCGGTGGATGAGCTTGTAGGCACCATTGTAGCAACTGATTCTGGTTCATTCTCCTCCAGCATTGCGGAAACAGAAGGTATAGTCTCGCTGGTTGTTGCTGGGAAGGAAAAATGGTCCTGAGTGGTTTGGCTTGAGTTTTCGTAGCTGTTAAAAGAGTCGATTTGGCACTTGCGTTTGTAATGGATGAGAGGAAGTGGAGCTTCTTTGTTGAGGACACAGAGAGGAAGACATCCTCTCGTCAGTGGCTCATCGTTATTATCGTCCGGATCAACTGTTTCGGGATCGTCATCCCTCTCAAATTCTCTAGGGAGCTCGCTGAGGTCAATGAGCTTCATGCTCTGTGAGTTGTTTTCCTACATAAGATCATTAGTTACATTATAAATCAAAGCATCAAACAAAGGTTGATCAGATCCACTTCGCAGTGGATTTATTAGAAACTGAAATGCTTCGCCAAATCATACTAATCTAAATTTATTACAATTCTCTCTCTCAATGGACTCAACTAAACAGGAACAACATTTGGAACACAAAGTTGCATAGCCTTTACTAGAAAAAAGGGCAAGAAACAGAGTATTGAGAGGCACAAACCTGCTGAATCTTCTCGTTGAGTCTATTGGCATGCACAAGACTTGAAACCGGAGCTCTTCCACCATCATCATCCCACTCTTGTTCCGAGAAGGGTGCATCTATGAATCCACCAGATCGCCCGGCGTGTTGCTTGCGGAACAATCTGCACAACACGTACGCATCTATCTGCATCTATAAATGCAAGTCACAGGTAAGAGTTAAATCCATAATCAAAAGAGATGATCAAATCTACAGCTCTAGTGACATCCAACATCAAGAAAACAAAGAGAGAGAGAAACTATACAGTATGTATCAGGCAAGCCACATAGACTGGCAGCAAGTAATCAAATCAAAAGAACCTTATAGAGAGAATATACACCTCAAGGCCTTGGCCATCGTCAACGAGATGATACTCATGGATCACCCAATTGGTTCCTTGACCCTTTGGAGCACGCCCTCTGTGAAACACAAGGCTCTTGACTATACCAATCGCCTGACCGTCTCGCTGGATGACCTTGTCTTCTCCAGTTTTATTCCAGTAGCCTTCCTTTGTTGCTCGGTTTATTAAAGCACCGTGGTTGTACTTCTTTTCCAGGGGACTAAAGAAGAACCATTCTTGGTCCTTTGTTTTCAGCCTCGAAAGCTCTGAAACAAAAAAGCTCTTACGACAGTATAACACTAACTCAAATTGCATCTCCAGATGAATCACAAGCAACCATTTCCCGAACACAATATAAGCTCGTATTTTGACGCATTGAAGATTCAAATATGGATCTGGAGTGTTGCACATTTTAACTCAAGAATAAGAAATAAAAAATGAAATATCCAAGAAATCTGCAAACAGAATGCTCCCGGAACCCATTAAGTTAAAAACCCTTGTCGTAGACTCGTAGAGTTAGATCACTGAAATTGTCACTCACACAAGACGAAATTAAACGCTGACGCGAGATCCATACCAAAAAATCCCAAAATGAAAATCCAAGAAACAGAGGAAGAGAGAAATCAAGAAAAAAGAAAGAACCTGGTAAATCAGAGGGCTCATGCTTGTAAACATCGACTTCCCCAATCGCATTGAGACGAATGGGTTTGCCCTGAACCTTTCTCTTTAAGTAATAGCTAATAAGTTCTTCATCGGTTGGATGAAATCGGAAGCCAGGAATAATAGTTAATTTCCCCGGCGCAGCATCATTACCCGTCGCAGTTGCCGGAACTGCCTCCGATGCCGGCAAAACCCGATCAGTCATGAAGTCGCGACCCACTAACAAAAAAAACGATACTTTTTATTCTATCACCGTTCCCAATCTCTCCCTCCCTCCAGAACTTATCGACCAGAAAAATTTGAAAGATGGATTTTAGATTTGAGGGAGGAGAAAGAAAAATGAGAAGCCGAAGAAAAGGGTACCTTATACCGCAAGAAAGTTGGTTTCTTTCGCAGACAGACTTATAAATGACTACATTTCCATTTTTAACTAAATGTCGTTTTGCGCGGTAAGTAAAACATTCTTACTGTAAAAGTAGGACTTTTTTACCGTTTCCATAAGGCAAAAGGAAAACAGAGCCTTGTCTTACGAATCATCATCATTATCTTCCTCCATTTTTTGGATTCTGGATATTTTGAATGCACTTATATATTGAATTACTATTTTAATAGTATATTGAAACAGATCAATTATTTTTCGTTTTAAATACATACTTTATGATGTTATTTTATTTTCATATAGCTAATTCTTTAAAAAGTTATTTAGTTATAATTATTTATTTTTAAATTTTAACTAATTTAGTAATTATTAGTTAATTTAGGGTCAAATCCTTAAGCCTTGACGCCCAGATTGTTCTGGCATCGAGTTGTAACAACAAATAACAATGACTGATTACTTTTCCGTATAAGCTGGATTTTAATTTTCTAGAAACTAAGCCCAATCTTGGAAACATTAGTTATAAATGGGCCCATTACTGCCCATATATTTCCTCCGAACATAAAATCGATCGAGGGAAAAACCTCTCAAAAATTTTGACTAACCCGTTCGCCGTTTCGAAACACAGAAAAGGGAAAAACCTCTCAAAAACCCTAATCTCCCTCTTTCTCATTCCTCTTTCCCTCTCTCTTCTCTTCTCTTCCGCCTACAGATTCACTCCTGTGGAAGCTGAAGAAAGTTGTGTTTGTTTGACATCTGCTTCTTTCTCCGTCTCCCTTGCTTGCTCTGTTTGAACTGGTTAGTTGCTTGTTTTTTTTTGTTAATCTCAATTTGATTCTTTTGGACTGATTGGTTATCTGTAGAAATTTTTCTCTTTCACATGGACTAAAAGACACTTAAATCCATTAATTTCGTAGTTATGGAGTTTTCTTTGTGGACTGATTAAAAAGGAACTAAAGTTCCGTTCTTTTAATGATTTTTAGTTTTAAAATGGAGATATTTTTTTCTAGTTGGAGATGTTTGTGTTTGTATAATGCACGCATGTAATTGATTGTCTGCTTGAAACAATTTCAGAGAAAGATGAATTTGGTGAACATTAGGGATGTGTTGACTTCTTTCAGTCCTGCTCTAGATTATCTCGCTCTTAGCACCGGAGATGGCCGTATCAAGGTACCTTCAGTTTTATTCTTTCATGGTTTTGTGGCCGATATTTCTTGGTATTGTTCAATTTGTAGGGAGTTTCTATTCAAAGGAGAGATCTTTTTGCTTTTTTAAAATTGATGTATTTTCTTTCGACTTTGTATAGATTTGGGATACTGTCAAGGGCCAGGTCCAAACAGAGTTTGCTGACATTGCATCTGCAGAAGACACAAACATATATACCAACGGTGGGAAAGGTCACCTCTCGGTTGATTATACGTGCATGAAATGGTTGTCTTTGGAGAGAAAGGTAAATAAACTTTGCTTTTATTTTATTATTGCCATGCGGTGTAGATTTAATTTGTGAATTCGTTGTTTCTGTTGACAAAATAAGCTTAATTCCTGTTATTTGCAGAAGAAGAGAAAACTTGGAACTTCCATATTGGTATTAGGAACTGGTGGAGGAGATGTTTTAGCACTTGATGTGGCTTCTGGTCAGCTGAAATGGAGAATAAGCGACTGTCATCCAGGGTAAGTCATTCTCCCTTGACTTCTTCTTTGTTGGATTATATCAGTAAAGTAACTGATCTATCTGTACACTTGGTTATCCGCTTGGAAATTTACTGATGTGTTTCATGTCTTGTGCAGTGGTGTGAATGCTGTTTCATCTTCTGCAAAGGCCTCCTGCATATACAGCGGTGGGGCAGATGGGATGGTATGTAAAATTGATCCCAATAGTGGAAATCTGATCAGAAAGTTCAAAGCCTCAACAAAAGCAGTTTCTTCTTTATCTGTTTCACCAGGTGTGTCTCTTGGAAACGTAGTACTTCCATTGGTTTCTCTGAATAAATTTTGACTGGTCTAAAACATGTACTTACCTGCTGATGATGTTAACATGCATAGACTACAACATGTACTTACCTGCTGATGATGTTTTTGCTTTGTTTGTTTCCTCCCAATTGTAGATGGAAAAATATTAGCCACTGCATCTGCTCAGTTGAAGACTTTTAATTGCTCTGATCTCAAGAAAATACAGAAGTTTACTGGTCATCCTGTGAGTACCTATGCTATTTGTCGGCATCATTTGTACCTTCTTTATTAAACATTGGAAGGTGGTTAACAGTTTTTATTGTAATATAGGGAGGTGTGCGTTGTGTTGCTTTTACCGAGGATGGGAAATACGTCCTTTCATCTGCAGTTGGTGAAAGATATATTGCTGTGTGGAAAACAGATTGTGCTAAGAAGCAGTCAGCTAGCTGTGTCCTTGCCTTGGAGCACCCTCCCGTCTTTGTGGATAGTTGGGGTGAAACTGATGAAATGGGGCTATATGTTTTAGCAATTTCAGAAGTAGGTGTCTGTTATTTTTGGTATGGATCAAATGTTGAGGAGCTAAGCAATGCCAAACCTACAAAAGTCGCATTAGCAACTGAAAATTCTTCGCTTAAACAACACAAGGGCTCATTGCCGATAATCTTTGCTGCAAAATTGCAAGGGATTTTGAAGCCTGGTTCTGCGAATGCATTTATTGCGTCTGGATTGCTGGTGAAACCATCATTCCAGAAAATGGTGTTACAGTTTGGCAACGACCTGGTGCTAAATGCCTCTAAGAATGGCATCCTTCTCCCCAGCACCCAGTCAGTTTCCAAGTCCAAGAAGGGGCAAGGCGTGCAAAATAAAGGTATCTTCTATGGGCCCTACCCTTTACAAAATCATGGAAATTCCTTCAACAAATTGATTAGACTGTCTCTGTTTTTTTTTTTTTTTCATAGTGTTTTAAACATCACACTGGCCATTTTATGTCAAGATTCTGATTAGTGCCAGCTGCTTAACAATAACCACATCATGTTTAAGTAGACTCAATACATTTCCGTATTATGTGGAGCTGATCTTTTACGTTGATGGAGCTGGTCTTTATCCTTGTACTTCCTGGTGTATTGCAGTTTCCATTTCGCTTCCGTTCCTGTCAATAACAATGGCTGACTATGATTTTATATTTGTATAGTTACAACATTAGACCGTGCACATGCGGAGGATGCTTTGCTGCCAATCGCAAGAGTTGCTGATCTGCACGAGAAGAAGAGTGTACAATCACACTCATCTGATAAGGATACAGACATGATTGACCCAAGTCAAGCGGGTGAGTTTTACATCATGGTTTTGAAGTCGACTATCAGACCTCTCACATACACAATCATCGTGTACTGATGGAGATCGTTTGATTGTTTTGGCTCTTTTAGTATATATATGCACAGATGCTTCAGTGCAAGAAGTGCTCTGGCCAATATGCTCATTCGTTTTTAATTTAAAATTTCAGATTATGTAGAAACATTTAGCATGGAGGACAAGCTGAGATCATTAGGGATAGTTAAAGGTACAGATGAACCAAGCAATCTTTCGTATGCTTCAGTAATTGAGGGAATTGATCTTGAGGCTTATCTACCACCAAAGAAGGTATGCTTGCTTTTTAATTCGTCGGTGCTTTGGCATTTGTACATCCTACTGACGCATTTCTTTAGAGATTTTCGGAGAATTTTTCTTTGAATGTACCAATCATAGTAGTCATCTAAAGTTTTGTATTGGCAGCTGAAGTCTGCTGTTTTGTCAATGGCACCCTCCAGTGCTTTCAAGACTATAGAAGCTCTGGTTGCTATGTGGCAGACGAGGTTGGTTCCTGTTTTACTCGTTTCCTATTCACAAGTCGTCTCTTTTATGCATACCAGAAGTTCTTAATAATTGAAAATAAGTTAAAGCTCAAAATCTTTGGCTAATGATAATGATCAAGATCATTCTTGGTGCGCTGGTCTTAACACAGCTGCAAAATTTTTTAACAGGGGATGTGGTGGGAGGTATCTTCTTCCATGGATATACAGCATAATGGTGAATCATAGTCATTACATCACTTCCCAAGTACCAGAAACCCAACAGCTGATTAATACATTGCATAAGGTACGAGATAAGAGTAGAGGCTAGGATTTTTGTCAGTTCTGTAAAATTTGCTTGGTTTAAGTATATGTTATACTGTTGTCTCAGATTACCAAGTCCCGAGGAACGGCTCTTCAGCAGTTACTACAGTTATCTGGGCGTTTACAACTTGTTACAGCTCAGGTTACATATCAATTATCTTCTTAATTAATTATCGATGAAGTTAATTATGGCTATTTAGTTTTAATAACACCTTTTATGGCAGATCAATAAAGCTGCAGGGAATCAAACTCAAACAACGGTTCATAAGCAAGAGATTGATGAAAGTGAAGATGAGGAAGATGTAGAAGAGCATTTCTATGGTGAGAATGATAATGAATCCGAATTAAGCAGTGACGATGGAAAGGATAAAGGTAATGACTTTTGTTTCGTTTTTTCCCATATTGGTTTGTGGTGTAATATGTTTTTTTTTTCTAAATCTTGCTTATTCTTCTACTTTCAGATGATACCTTGATGGAAGAGATATTAGGTAATGAGTGAAGAGAAGGTAAAGAAGCGTTGACTCTTCTTCTCACGATTTGTTTTTTTTTTAGTTATTCCTCAAAATCTTGTCTTAGTATTCCTATTCACGAGCCAAATAGAATTTGCCGTTGCACTTGCACTTGCACTTGCATTTGCACAGAAGGATATTTTACTTTTTTGATTCCAACTAAACAAACCTCTTTTTGTCGACTTAACAATACTTCTCATAAAGAAATATGAATTTGTGGGATGTCTATTGTTTAAAAAATGTATAGAGCAAGTGGGAGTCAAAAACAACTAACCAGCTGCTTGAATGAAAACCAGTGATTGTGGCCACCTTTGCCAAAGCTTGTCTCCATCTCCAAATGTTTTCCTTTATTTTACCAGCACAAGCTTTTCGAAAGACTTTCCGAAAATCTCCGGTTAGCTTTTTCACATCAAATGGATTCACTTTATAGAAAAAATGGGCATCACATTTTGATCCAACTCTTCTCTGCACTTCATAATCTCCACCAGTTCATCAAGCCACCATTTTGAGCAGGCATAGTTCCTAGAGAGCAAGATAATTCCGATCTTAGATCCTCTAATCGCCCTAATGAGCTCGGGACCGATAGATTCTCCTCTTTTGGTTTCATTATCAATGAAGGGAGTGATTCCTTTTCTTTTCTTTGTTATCCTGATTGCAGCAGCAACAGTTGTAAAGAAAAAAAGAAGAATCTATTAATTAGTATTGATGGAGATAAATAGAATCAGTATTACAGAGCTTTAATGGGAGCTATGTGGAGGAACAAATTATAAAGAGGCTTTGTATACACTGGACACAGTACGTTGACTCCGTTACTAGCAAAAAAAAAGTGGATTGGCTGCTGGTTTTATCTATATACCTAAGTCCTCGATATTTCCTCACAGAAAATTACAAGAACGACAATGATAGAGAGATCTTACAAGAGCAACTAGCAAGAGTGGAAGCTTAGAAATACGAGATCCAAAAAAAATACACAACAAACTCTTAAATATGAAAGTAAAGAATCAGAAAGCATAATCAAGACAATATATAAAACGCACAACTTTGTTTGGCTGTAAGAAAAGAGTACAAATGAAAGAATGTATAATTATACGAACACAACCAATATTTCCAAGGAAGCAGTGATCAAAAACTGAGTTCCCTGGATTTGAAGAAAGAATGCAAAAGAGTAAAAACACTTACAACGATGTTCATCCCTCAAGCTGAGACCTTAAATATCAACCCTCTTTGCCCGATTTGCATATGAAACCCCATTGATCAACATCATCTTTATTAACTAATCCGCGGCGATGTCTATCGACTTGTCTGTAATCGATCATTCTAAAGCATATGGGAAAGTATTTAGGTATCCAAAAATAAAGATTTCAGGATTAGAACAGAGTATTAAGCTCGACGTGATCGAACACACAACCTTGTATATCATAGAACAAAATGAACTTTTGAATTAAGAGAATCTAAAGACTACAAGAGAACTCTGTCTACAATTTTGCGATTTTAGCTCTCACAAGTCACATGCCATGCAATATAAAGATTTATTAATACAATTTCCTGTAAAATTTATCGACATTAATAGGACAAGAACAAGAACAAGAACAAGGAGATCAAAGGCTTGCATCAGCGTTAGAACCACCGCCTCCTCTCTTGTTTCCTGTTGTGTTCTTCAGAATCTGCATGCACCAAAAACAACCCAAAACTCGTCAAAATATATTGAAAAACATTATAACCATACAACTACAAAAAATCTAACTTTGCATTCTCATCTTCTCCACTACATTAACATGAACCAAGAACCATTGAAGAATCTAGATAAAACGTACATGTCTAAGCATCTGGTTCTCGTTCTGTAAAGTAGAGAGTCTTTCTTCAAGTTCACAGTTTTTGTTCTCCAAGTCTTTCACTCTGTTTTCCAACTCACTCAAGTAAGCTTTTTTTCTCTCTCTTGCTTGCTGTGCTGAAACTCTATTCCTCAACAACCTTTTTACATAAAATTACCAAATAGCCCCATCACGCTACCTTTATTTACCCAAAAATACCCTCTAAAATGTAAAATTTTGGTGAAGAAAAAACACCTCTTTAGCCGCTTAGTCTCTTTCTCCGCCGGACTTCTCCCTCGCTTCCTTTGACTTTCTCCGACCATTATTTGTGTCCGGTCCAGACCGGTCGCCGATCCAGATTCCCTTCCGGAGGTTTCTTTTCCGATAGCTTCTCCTCCAAATTCCGGCACTCGCCGTATCTCCTCATCGCTTTCAATTCCTGATGGAAATCAAAAGGAGAGATTTAAGTTACGGATCTTATCAATCTCGAGATTTAAATTAAAAATTGCTGACCCAATTGAGGAAACCATTGATAATTTACTTGACATTCAATGCATGAGGCTGAAAAATCGATTAGATAAAGCGTAGGAGAAGAAAATAGTCATCGAAAATTTACCTTCTTTGATCTCCAAATGCGGATTAGAGCTTGATGATCTCTCGCTGCTTGATGGTAGAGAGCTTGCAGCTAAAGAACTAGTCGCTTGATCCTGCATTTTCTTACTTTTTGAATCTCCTTTGAATAGATAGAGAGAGTGTGGGATTTACAGAAGCTGCTGGTGATGAAGAATCGAAGATAGAGAGGAAAAGAGCGGGACTTGGGATTTTACACAAAGTGAGAAGAAATCTAGTTGGGAGTCAATAGATTAGTGTGGTCACAGCCGTCAGATGGCAGGATAATCGGACGGATATAAAGAGTGAATCGTGGAAGAAAATGAGCCTTGAGGAAATACAAGGATCCAAAGGCAAATGAGATGAGAACGTGGGGAGAGATGAACCGTGGATCTGCTAAGCATCTTACGGTGAATAATGGAAAGCGGAAGTGGACCCATTTGTCTGTCCTTTGACAGAGAGTTTGGCCATATGGCATCCCATGCCTAGGCACAGTGTTTTCAGAAATCAGAAATGCTTATATCTGAAACTAACAATTTTGTAATTACAGAAAAAACAAACACACATTTTCTTTTAAGATTCTATAGAATAACTACAAAATGATTGACACCACTATGGAATCGATTATTAAAATCGATTATTAGAAAGAAAAAAAAACAGAAATGGATAGCATCATCAATCATCAATTTTTATTTCTTTAGTTAAATCATTTTATGTAATTGTATTTTATGCAATGAGTTGCATCATGCTTCTGTATAATATTTCTCTAAGCTCAAGTTGAAATCAATATATCAGACGTATAAAAAGAACACACACATGTATATCATGCATTAACTAAAAACGACCATTAAATGGAAACGGAAATTGAGTTTAAAATTTCAATAACCAGTAATCCACCGGTATATATACAATTTTGATTAGGTATGAAGCGAATCAATTTCATCCTGAAAAGTATGGACATGACATAACTGTTCAGCAGGAAAGAACAAAAAAAAAAGCTGAAATGGTAAAAATCCTTAGCTAACATGCAACACACACCATTCGAAAAATATCTACTAAAATAAACACAATTCTTATAACCCAAAAATGTCCATAAATGACTATGTAGATCTAAAAGCAGCTCACTGGCCATCTCAATGCTAAAATCAAACCGGAGCTTGATATGGAGCACGCTTTTCTGGAACTCCGTCCTCTGTTCTTCTATCTTCGAACCACTTCAAAACTCGCTTCCTTGGAAGATTGGTCACTTGTACAATGCTGCTAACCACAGCATCCTACGCACACCATGCAAACATTCATTAAAACTATGTGAGATGTAACATTCAACTTACATAGAATTGATCCAAATGTAAAGGAAGGAACAAAATCTTTACAGTGGGTCGTTTTGATCTTCTGTAAACTTTTTCTAGTGTTTCAATGTGAGCTTTCTTCACTCTTTTCTGAGCAGACCATCTCTGTTGCATCACATAGACTGCTTCATCTTTTACTTTTGCCTCAGGTTCGACCTCAACAACATTTTTAGCTGATGATGGTTCCACAGGAATCGGATCAGGTGAGGAGTTTTCAGGTGCTGCAACTGGCGGTTTTTCATCTGGCAGTGTAGCACTTAGCATTAGAAGCTTCGCAGGCGGGTCACGTAGCAGTTCAAGAACATGAGCCCTGTCAAGACAAACCTCAGCTGCCAGATTTTTTATCTGCAGAACCACAACAAAACCATCCTTTAACAAAAATGCATTTGAATCAGAGAATTTACCCGTTCAAGGGAATCGCTATAAAGCATAATAATTCAAGAACTAAACTAAAGTATGATTGAAACAATGTGTCAGCAACAATCCTCAACACTGAACCTGGAGAGCAATGAAATTTACACTAGTTTTTCGGCGCCCAGCTTTTAATGCATAAGCCAATCTTCTAAGCTGCCAATTCTTCAGCTTAGTCGGTCTTTCATCCTCTTCGCTGTCATCATCCTCGCTGCCATCATCATGGCCATCATCTTCATCATCAACAACATCACCAGTAGGTGAACCGAACAAGTCGATGCCATCAACGTCGTCACCACCACCCAATACTTCAGCTAACTCTGCTGCTAGTGCATCTAAGTCTTCCTCACTTATCTCCTCATCATCTATTGACGATTTCTCATTATTCAAATCTTCTTCCAGTAGATTAAACAGTGCCTCAAATGGATCATCCTCCTCCTCACCTCCTCCATTATCATCTCCCTTGAAACTTTTCTGCTATAAACAATGAAATTGAAGGCTGATACAAAATCAAAAAAATCATGAATTCACCCATTTCATCTATTAACAATTATTTGCTCACAGTGTATCAAGATTCCAGAAAATTCAGCGAAAGCAACAGGTAAAAGTAACTGCGAAAAGTTTCAAATTTTTTAAAAGATACAAGCGGATGGTTATGAGTTGTGTAATTTTCTTACTTTTTTGTTCCTCTTAGGAGACAAAGAAGACGAAGGCGTGAATCCCTTCCGGTTCTTCCCACGAGCAAAAACAAGCACAGAGCGAGAAGGACGATGAATTTGAAGAGATAGGCCGAAATGACTAGCGTTCTGATTCCGAAACAGAAATCTATTGGCGGATAAACCTGACGACGAAGACAACGGCGGAGAATGAAGATGAAAGGCGACGCCTGGGAAAGATAGAGCAACCACCATAGCTTTTATCATTAAACTGTTTGCTGTTTTTCAGCAGAGGAATTAAGCCAAGTTTATAGGAATCGCATGCATCCCATAATACGACGTCATTTATCCATCAAAAATCGAAAACACTCATGCTGTTTAGTGTTTACAATATAGCAAAGCGTGTCGTATAAAGTCTGTTGTTTTTATGCTTCGTCGTTATCGTCTGGTTTCAACGGGTCCACTCTCTCTCTCTCTCTCTCTCTCTCTCTCTCTCTCTCTCTCTCTTTACTTTAAATTATTTTCTTTCCGAGCTTGATAATGGCGAATCCGGCGCAATCAAAGGGATGGATTAAGAACTTGTCGTCACTAGCTTCACGGGTTTACTTTCTGTTGATTATCCTCCAGATCCCTCTCTTCAGGTAAATTGATACTAAAACAAACTATCACCTGCGTAATTCGAACCCTTGATTTCATTATCGAACGAGAGATGCGTTTATGAATAAGAGATTTTTACAACGCTGAGACTTTATCATGCGTGGGTGTATTGATGAATACTTGATTTGCCGATTCACTTTCAAGTTTCCAAATTTTATGTATTAGCTTTTGGATCTCTTGATTAAGAAACCGAAGCTAATTGTAATTGCTTATTCGACTTGTACCAAGAGAAAATCAATAAAATTGACCTTGAAAAAGAGGCGCTAATTGTTTTGGGTTTGAACTGGATCAGTAGATTTAGACTCTTAACTCTATGGATCATTCATTACTTGGTTCTCTCTCTGGTTAATCTGACTTGAACCACAATCTGAAAACAGGGTTCCATGTAGATCTGGAATGTGTATGTCGCCGATCCATGTGACATCGTCTCAGTTGATTTCTAGTGAAATTTTTCCTGTTCCGGTGATTAAAGCTCTTCTATACCCTGGTGCTATTGTCAATGGTCTTGCCACGAACATGACGTTTCCAAAGTGGGAAAATGTGTTAGATATTTACAACCTCACCAATGTGAAAGAAGCATCCGCAGTTCCCGATCTTCAGCGCTTAGAGGTTCGGTTTCTTTTCCCACCCCGACATCTCCTAACAATATGCTCATTTCTCACATTCTGATTATCTTTATTCCAAATCCCACTTTCATTTTTTTCGTTTCATAAGCATGCTATGCTTCTGCTATGCTTCATTTAGCAACCGGTTACTAAGTGACATATTTTGGCCAGGTTCTTGCAGGGAGCTACTTTTCTGTAGCTGGGGCGTTTGTGGGTTTGCTAAAGCCCGGTAGGATGAGCATGTTTGGGTCATTGCTACTAGTTTGGGGTCTTGTCAAAGAAGGGATCTTAAAGAAGCCAGTGAATATCGACCCAGCCAGAACCGTTTATGTTTACCCAACCATGGTGATTGCGATGATCTGTGCTTTCTCTATGATAAAGTACGACTTGAAGAAAGCCAAGGGGGCCGCTCCTGCTCGTCCCATTGCTAAACCTCTCATGAGCTCTACAAAATCTAAGCTGAAGTGAGTTTTGATCTTGCGGTAGGGCTTGTTGTCTTGTCTTTCCTGCAAATACCGTGATAGGAAAATAACACTGTCACACTCTTCACCATGTTATTAGTACTCATGCATCCTGAATTTTGTGAGTTGTTTATTTTGTGTACTCTCAATTTCAGCAATTCAAATCACAATTTTCTTCTCTTCTCAAAAGCTAAGACCAATCGTCCATGAGACGGACTAGAGTGCGAATATTTTGGTAAGGATTTCATTTGAATCTAGTGGATAAGTACAACTAGTGTAGGGGGGTTGTAGTGAACTGTACCTGCGATAACTCAACTATGGAACTGAAGTGGGTTTAGTTGAAAGTTGTAAAGGGGGAGTTTTGTCTTTATAACAATATCTTTAACTTTGAGGTGATATCAACTGGATATTTTGGGAATCCAGTGATGGTCATTGATGTCTTGGTAATCGAACAACCAGAAAGCAACTCTGCATCTTGACTATTCCACAATTCTTGGTCAGTTCCTTCTGTTCTGGCTGCTTTTGTTCTTCGCCATCTTAATACAGCCTATTTGCACTATCGTCGTTCCTCTATGTTGCCATTTTAGATTTGTGCATCTAAGGGGTCATCACTTGCTAACCAAAACTCAGATAAATCTAAACGTTCCCATATAAATATAGCATTGTGAAATCAGAATAAACAACACAACAATCCAGGCATGAAACATGAATCATATATTATCATTACTTTTTGACTCTATTCGTTTTACAAGAGCTTTTACGTACAGAGGTGGTGATAGATGTAGAAATGGGATAACAAAATTCCATAACATTACATAAAAGGTAAGGGGGAAGGTACCTAAATGTGACAAGTAATGGTCTTAAATCACCAGCGCCACACAATAGATACAGAAAAACAGACAGACAAAACTAGCACAGAAACAAACACTGGGAAATCAATGGTCAAAGAGACCATAAAATCCAATGTCTGATACTAAGGATATGATCACCGTGCTTGGTTATGCTTTAGTTTCAGGTGGTTTAATCAGAAGAACGCAATACTCAGTTTCATCCTGAGAAAAGTGGGGTGACTCGTTTGGGAGATGTCAGCTTCGCCACGCTTTTAAACTATTCAAAGTCATGTAGAATTAGATCCGGTTCAATCACCATTTTATTTCACCTTTTTTCAGCTATCTGTGACTTCACGGTGTTTTGTAGAGGAACATACCTTTGGTTGGTTGTATTTCTCACGGGTAGCAGCGAGGGTACAGCCACTGGTGTTGAGCTGCAAATCCTCCATCGCGAGTACTGCAGTTTTCAGCTCGGCTACCTCATATCTGGTGTAGTGCTGCAGAGTAGGGTTCTGTAACCAATATCATTCTTTTATCAGCAAAAGAACAAAGAAGAAAAGGCAAACACAAAAAGAAATATGACTGACCCAAGGATGGTCAGTTTGGTCCAGTGTCCATCTGGCTAGGAAAACAGCTGAAGCAGCAACTAGTGATGGCAGGAACCTTATGAAAGTATATTCAACGAGTGTCAGCTCGGCGAGATAGTTTGCTAAAAACTCCAGTTCAATGAGAGGCACCTGCATAAATTAATAAGAAAGAAGGAACAAAATCAGATTCCAAGCTTCCATACTAGTGAGGATTAACAGCCAATGGATCATTCTTCAACACCTTGTAAGAAGCTTGAGCTGCTCTAATGAACCGCCTGACAAACATAGTGTTGAAGTAAGTTGAAAAATGAGTCATACTGTTTTTGAACCAAGTTGGGAAGATGTGGTGGTGCATATAGTTCTGCCATTAGTGTTTACCTCAGAAAGGTTTTGGTGGTAGGAACCGATAATTTAAAGTGCACAAAATTTAGAACTTGAATCTCCATGCTCAGCACCTGAAACACTTTTTTTATCAAGAATCTATACACAGCGATGAGACCAAGATATGTGTAATCTGAATGGTAATTACTTCTGGTATCGTGTATGTATTGGCCGTAATGAAGCAAAACTCCTTCACCGGTGGTGCATAAAGCTCTTCGTATTTTCTTCATGGCTCAACCGAAAAGGTACAACGTAAGAGAAAGTCTTAGTGTTTCTCTACTTATCAAGTATACTTATATTTCACTTTCGCCCTCTCCTTGGAATGGAAATGCATTTAATAGAATCGTGTTACTATAACTTGAACTCGACACACAAAAACAACAAAGTAGGGACTTACGAAGCTATAAGCATGCAAGTGACACCAAGGAGCTGGAGTCTATGCCTTTCAATGCAACTGTTGGACAGAAACCGATCAATAAGATTCACTGTAAGGTAAAGCGTATCTGGAACCAGCTTGTAGTCTTCAGAAACCTGGAAAAAGTATCACGCAGCGAAGAATGTTACTCAAAATGCTTGAAATAATATTCAGAGTTTGTGGTCGAAAAATTAAAGGAAGGTTATGTAGAGGAATGTTTTATCCTGTTTAATAATAAACATAATAAGGTGATGCCTTTATTTACATATATATGTGCTAAGTTTGAAAGAAACTAACCTCTACAAGCCAGTCAATCAGAATCTTTCTCATGTCTGGGTCGATATCTCGCTGGACAAGCTCCATATAATTAGCCAAAGGTCGTTGTTGAAGCTGCAGAAAAGAGGGGTTATAACTCAGAGTCTTTATATGAAGTTGTTATATTGAGATTATCTTGAAGAAAATTATTGTGAAAAGACGTAAACACTGGGGGATCATGTAATTAAAAACCTCTGCAACATGTATGCTGTCGTATATATCAGCAGCATACAAGCTGCAACACTGGGGATCTTCAACGTTGGAATCAATATCTACAACTTGAAGAAAATCCATGGCACCAGATCCATTTTTTCCTGCACAATCCAGTAAAAGACACATACTTTGAGTAAGTTTGAGAAATGTACATTTTGGTATTCACTTGTTTCAACCCTTAACAGCACAATTTAATCGGAACTGCTACTAAAATTTCAGCATTCTGGAGTCAAATGCTTGAGCAAGAGTTAATGAGGAATCAACAAGATCTCGGAGATGTGGAAAGTGACGACTCTATCATTATATTATCTAACAATGCGGTTCTTACGTTGCTCAGTAATTTTTTCATCTTTAGACTTTGAAGGAGAAGCATTTTGGAATTCAGCCATCCTGATCCTGGACAAATCTTCTGCTAGTTTTAATTTTTCTGTATTTATATCAACCAGAATTTCCATGGCAACATTAGCACCTTCCTTAGCTGTTTTTTTAGACTCTTTTTGACATTTTCTGGTAACCTGCAACGTGATCTCGATAATATGAAGCTTAAACTGGAAGTTTGAAGGCTATAACCAACATAAGATATATATATATATATATATATACCAACCAAGAGAATGAAAACATATAATCTGAAATCTTTACCTTGATATTGCCTCCTTCCAGGAGGTCTGAATAAATATTTTCTGCAGAAGTATTACTCACATCCTTAAGTACCGCACGTCTCTTTTGCTGACAAACCAGAGGCAGGAAGATTAGAGATTTTGGCATCGTCTGCTACAATTCGTTTATAACTCTTTAAAAGAACATGTTTCAGTACCTGTTTAAAAGAGGGCTTTGTTGGAGGTATTGCTACTCCTCCCAAAGCCTTTTTAGCTCTTGATCTCGTTATTCGTACAAAATTTCCATGAACATCTGAAGTAGAGACATTTTCTTTGTTTGCATTTGGATGCATCGAAGAATAGCAGTACATAATTTGTCTGGAAAAGGCCAGAGGTTTAGCCAAGCCTACAAATCAAACAGGTTATAGTCACTGTATTTCCAATATATTCCCTTCGCCTCCACCAAGGAGATTAATCAGTTTTCAAATGCAGCCTAAATTTCAGGAAAAAAAAAAGTATATAATTGAAAATGAAACGATTTTTTCGTACTCAAATCGTGCCACAGATCTCAATTTCACATGATTATTAAGTGATGGCAGGCTAAAGCAAGCAACCTAGCTAATTACAACTAGTTATCATATTTCATCCAGCTTATTCTTCATCAGAAAATCCAATTTTTAAGACAATCATTCAAAACTCATATTATTAGGCATATTTTTTCACAATATCATCTTAAAAGGAACGATTACCAGTAACACACAATGAGCCATAGATTACATACACGTTTCAAAACAATCCAGAAAAACAAAGAGAAACGATCTCAAAAATTTCAACGTCGACTGTTATTCATGGCCTGAAAGGCAAGTAGGCAGAAGCTAATACAAGCGGAAACAACAAAGAGAAATGATCTCAATCGAAGGCAAAAAAGAACATTCGCCATGAAGATCGACCAGCCTAAAGCTCAAACTATGATCAACTCCGATCGATTGAAACGAAGAGAAACAAGCTACGATTCCGGAAAACTCAGAAAATCGAGAAAAAAAAAGCAAAATAGTGAGTAGACGAGACGTGATGGTACCTGGCTCAGAAAATCGGATTATGAATTACCGGCGGCCTTCAATGGCCGTCCAGAGAAGCTCACTGAAAATAGAGCACGCTCAAGAGAGAGAGAATAAGCAACGAAAATGGGAGACAGTAGAGAGAGAGTGTTGAAATATGTGTAGGTGGGGAGAGCGCACAGGAGCGGGGAAGCGACTGAGTGAAAGGTACTGTTTCAAAATTCAGAATTTTGGGATAAAACAAAAAAAAACAAAAAAACTTTATTTTCATAAACAAAACAAATAATATAATAATATCAACTTTCTATTTCGACAAAGGCAATTTTTATTAAAAATATTCCTTTGCTTTTTTGGTAAAATCTTGCCAATATGTTTTCTATAACTTGGTATTCTTTACTATATGTATAATAGTGCAACTGTAATTTATTTTATTTTCCTATGAATATATATCTGTTGGGGAAATTATTTTTTCCTAAAAATGAACGATGACATTGCGAGGACACATAGATAAATCAGTCGGCTGAAATTTTCCATTAAACCCATTTTCAAAAGAGGTTATATGCACCTCACAGACACAGTGATCAAGTTAGAAATGTCAGTATCCACAATATCTGACCATGGACCAACTGATTTTTTTTTACGCTATCAAATAGATACAAAAATTTAACACCAATTACTTTATCATTGAATAAAGTTTATTTTGGTCAATGATATCTATATATTTTCTCCCTTTTAAAGGTCAAACAATCAAATAAATTTGAAAAGGAAATGGAGAAAACAATATAGTCATTAATGGCATTCATAGAATTATTTCATAGAATATTATTCAGATACATTTTTAATTCCAATCAGTCAAGAAAACGTTTTTACCAATTCAAAAATATTAAATTATAGTATGTACTTATTTTTACCGTTTATAACTCACGCATATATTTTATCGAATATAAATATTATTATCCAAGCATTATTAATATAAATAACGGCTACAAGTATCACTTTAATATATATATATATATATAATCCTATAAAAGAAAATCTGAAAACAATATTATCAAATATAACATATATAATTAAAATATATTGTTTTTGACAAAAAAAACAATTTTCTTAAATAATTATTTTATATTCAATAATCCACCAAAATTGTAACATTTTATTTAGCATGCAATATCAGATTGTGTCGCAGTTACATAAAATTTGACAGCGCTGAAAATCAATTGTGATTTACAATATGACAAATATAGTATAGAGGTGAGATCAATAAATCATATCTTGTTTGAATGCTTACCCGCATTTTAAATCTGGATTTGTATCTAATGTTTTCTCTAGTCCATAGACTTTTCCAACAATGTCAATATTTTTGAATCTAGATTATTTATTTTCAAAGATTCCAGCAGATAATCTTGACAGTTTCTTCTCATGGATAATATGGTGTTTGTGAAAATCAGAAATGATAAGGTTTTTAAGAATAGGAATAAAAATCTTCAGGAAATACTAAAGCAGTCAAAGAGAGAAGAAAAAATATGGCAAAAATCTCAATTAGACAAGGTTTGTACACAAAATAGGGAAACAATCGATACAAGAACACACTTCGAAGTTGAACAAGTGCAGCAGGATATGTGGTACTGTCAAGTGGATGGATCATGGAAAAATTTAGAAACAAATTTCCGGTCAAGGATAGGTTTGTCAAAGGAATAGAGTGAAAGAACAATTATTTAGAGTTCGGAATATCATCCTCAGTCTATCTCCTTTACACAGTGAGATAGAAACATTTATATTAGCGATGAAGTGTATAACTGATTATCAAAGGTTTAAAAAAAAATTGCAACATATTGTCATGATGTTGTAAAGATGGTTATCACACCGAAAGAGTGGCCCACAACTTAGAGAAATATACTCGCTGCAAAGATTTTTTTGAAGAGATAACCTTACAATCATACCAAAAACATAAAATATCATGGCCGACAAACTCATTCGAAACGCACGGAGTTTCGCATCAGTATTAGAACACATCGGTCGGACAAAATTGTCTTAGATAGAAATACCTCGATAATTTTATTATTATATATTAAAAAAATACTCAATTATTCAATATAATAATTATATTAAATATCTGTAACTAAAGTAAAAAAATTTGTCGGAATCATATGACACAATGGTGGTCACCTCTGAAATCCCCATAAAATTAAAAAGCTACTAAACTAAATTTACACAAAAAAAAGTAAAATTTTCTATGTTTATATTTTTGTAACATATTAAATACTAAACTGTATAATTTTTTATTGTTTTAAAAGATGTGTGAAAGAAAAATCAAAAGTAATTAATAGTAACATGTAGATATGTATTTATTTAAAACAAAAACAAACAAAAAAGTTTGGGCCAATTGACCATTCCACTCGAGCCTTAAAAAGTCTGATTTTGGTGGATATTTTTTAGTAACTGACGAAAGCCCAAAAAGTGTAGTCGGACCACTCGGACGCGCCAAGTTTCTTATTCTCCTCGGCGGCCACTTTAACGGCGGCAGAAAATGAACTCTCTGTTCATCTCCTTCCGCCGCATCCTCCCCTTAAACCCTAATTCTCGCCACCACTTCCTTCTTCATAAATTCTTATCATCTCGCCGTTCATGCCCGCCCATTCCCGTCGACCCTTTCACCCAACGGTTACAATCACACGCCGCACCCGATTCAACATGTCATCAACTCACCGTCCCTGATATCTCACAGACCGATCTGTCGACCATATCGAATCTTCTCGAAAACCCTAATGCTGTTCTCGGTTCGAGCCTCGAGTCAGCTCTGGATGAAACAGGAATCGAACCGAGCATTCAGTTGGTTCACGCGCTGTTCGATCGGTTAAGGTCGTCACCGATGCTGCTCCACTTAGTGTTCAAATGGGCCGAGATGAAACCTGGGTTTACACTTTCTCCTCCACTGTTCAACTCGGTTATCAATGCTTTGTGTAAAGCTCGTGAATTTGAGATTGCCTGGTCGTTGATTTTTGATCGGGTGAGAAGAGATGGAGGATCGGATTTGGTTTCTGCAGATACGTTTGTCATTTTGATCAGACGGTATGCTCGTGCTGGTATGCAGATTTCTTGTAGCTTCAGTAATGGAATGTGAATACAAGCATAAAGTTGATGAACATTGAATTAGAATTTTTGTTATAGCTTTCGAGCTTTCTCTGAAATCTAGCTCTGCAATTTCCTTGTAGGAATGGTGCAACAAGCTATACGGGCTTTTGAATTCGCTAGGAGTTATGATCCTGTTTCTAAATCAGCTTCGGAACTTAAGTTGCTTGAAGTTTTGTTAGATGCCCTTTGTAAAGAAGGACATGTTAGAGAAGCCTCAATGTATTTGGAGAGAATACGAAGGATGGGTTCGAATTGGGTTCCCTCTGTTCGGATTTTCAACATTTTATTGAATGGATGGTTCCGTTCAAGAAATCTAAAGCAGGCAGAGAACCTATGGGCAGAAATGAAAGAGATGAATGTAAAGCCGACCGTTGTCACTTACGGTACTCTCATAGAAGGGTATTGCAGGATGCGTCGTGTTGAGATTGCTATGGAGGTTCTTGAAGAAATGAAGATGGCAGAAATGGAGCTTAATTTTATGGTATTTAATCCCATAATCGACGGTTTAGGAGAAGCTGGTCGGTTACAAGAAGCTCTAGGTATGATGGAAAGGTTCTTCGTTTGCGTAACCGGTCCTACCATAGTGACTTATAATTCACTAATAAAGAATTTCTGCAAGGCTGGAGATTTATCCGGTGCTAGCAAGATACTCAAGATGATGATGAATCGAGGCGTTGATCCTACACCGTCTACATACAACCATTTCTTCAAGTTTTTCTCAAAACATAACAAAACCGAAGAAGGCATGAACTTATACTTTAAGTTGATTGAAGCTGGACATAGCCCAGACCGGTTTACATACCATTTGATCTTGAAAATGCTCTGCGAGGATGGGAAGCTGAGCTTGGCGATGCAAGTGAACAAGGAGATGAAAAACAGAGGAATCGATCCCGACTTATTAACAACGACGATGCTGATTCATTTGCTCTGCAGGCTCGACATGTTAGAAGAAGCATTCCAAGAGTTTGAGAACGCTGTGAGGAGAGGGATTATTCCACAGTACATCACATTTAAGATGATCGATAACGGTTTGAGATCTAAAGGGATGACCGAGATGGCAAAGAGATTAAGCAGTGTAATGTCGTCTCTTCCTCACTCGAAGAAACTACCAAATACATACAGAGAAGTGGTAGATGCACCGCCTGATAGAGATAGAAGGAAGTCTATATTGCATAGAGCAGAAGCAATGTCTGATGTGTTGAAGGGTTGCAGAAACCCAAGAAAACTCGTGAAGATGCGTGGATCTCCCAAAAAAGCTGTTCGTGGAGACGAGAAGTTGGTAGATGATCTAAACGGACGAGATGGAGATGCAGTGAGAGTACCACCGGAGTCTTAAAATCCTTTGTAAGTTTCTAGTAAACAGAGGTTAGGAATGAGCTTATAACGGGATTGTAATGGGCCATTTACACTTCGGGTTTCACTTCATCGAGCTTATAATGTAGTTCATTATAACTTATATAATTAAAGAGTTGTAATCTCTTAAATATATGAATTACACATAAAATTACATATTATATACTGAAAATCATAGATGATATATAAAACAATGTTATATATAATTTTAATAAAATATCAAAATATAATTTTATATCTAATGTACACTATTATTGTTTTAACTAATACATTACTAATTGAATATTAGTGTATTAGTCATAACTAAAATCAATTATAAAATTATATTAACAAATAATATGTAATTCGTCCATTGGGTTACACATGAATAGCAAAACTCATACCCACACCTACCAAGCAACAATGAACTAATAAAATTCTCACACATAAAGTAAATTGGAAACCTTACTTTTTATATTATGTGCTAATGGTTTCGTAACTGGATTTGAAATTTCGGATACTTTTCTCATCAGAATTCTAACTTCACTATCTTCATCGCTTAAAAAATGCGCATAAATTGTGAAGGGGTTTTATACTGGCCTATTTAAGAGTAGACTTCAAGACCCATTACATCGGAAATAGACATACAAACAAAACCAAGTCGAGTTCAACCCAATCAATTTGAACCAAAATTTGTCTACAAATCGATTAATTTTATTTTATGTACCTTACAATCAAATCAGATTCAGTGAACCAAACATATGGGGATAAACTAAAATTCGTTGAACTTTTATATCTTGTTAGAATAGATATACATGAAAAAAAATATTAGATATACTTAAAACTAAATTAATATAATTTAAATATATATTTATTTGTCTGTTTATATGATTATATCCAAAAGATGCTATTTTCGTTTATCGAAAACTGAACTAAAATGCAAACCGAAAATTGGATTTTGGCCCAAACTATCAAATCTTGATCATGACTTTTCAAGCTCGATAAACTAAAAGCCAAAATAACCAACCAACCAAAGGCAAATAACTGAATTACCAACCTCTACCTCCACATATATGTGTATTTATATTTTTCTGCTTTATCAGTCACGTGCCATATATATCTCTAACATAGACTTGTCGTATAAGATGAAAATGTATATTCGACAAGTAAACATTCGGACCGATAACTAAAGGCCACCAAAAAACAATGATGCTAAGAAAATTAAAAAGAAATATAAAAGAAGGGTGAATAAACAAGAAGACAGAGGGAATCAAAAGAGGTATAGTGAAAGGTCGCTCTCCTTTCTAAGCCTACGTAATAAACACAGAGGATGATGACATAAACTCTTACTATTAGGTTTTGTATAAAATTTGTCAGCGAAGATCAAGCTGCCCTTAAAAGCAACATACCACTGAGATATCTTCTGATCTGGGTCCACTCTTCGTCTTCTACTTATTATTCTAAGTATTTTTTTAATACTAACTATTTGGTTTTGTAATCGAGGTTCTCAATCATATCTCATCTATCATCATCAAATCATCACTTCCCACATATGAGATTTAAAACTGAGGTGAACGAGAAGAAAAGGTGAAAAGGCAGCGAGAATCATACATTTAGGAATATGAAAATGTATACAGCTATTGAAAAATTGGTTAGGTAGACTAAAGCTGATACATTATGTAGTCATGGTTAGATTTTAGCATCAGAGAATATGATCCTTCATGTCGGATTATCTAAGGATTTAGACATGTCTAAACGGAATTTATATCCCTTTTATGAGCAATTGAAAAATATGAATTCCGTGTATATGGCATGATTAGTCTTGACACTAATTGTATTGATCTGATTAGTGATCACGATGGTCAATACTCTAGAGGAATGGCCTGTTTTTTCATAGGAAGTCACTGAGTTGGCTCACTAGTTTTGCAAATTACTTTTGAGTTATCTATATCTATATTTATCGAAGTTGGTTTATTATGCCCACTGTATTGACTAGGTACAACATAACTTTTTTTTCAAAATTTTTTAGTTAAATAACGTGTTCAAACTGTTTATATCTTGTAGTACTACACATATGTGTTAAAAATATTTTGTAAACACTCTTCATTCCAATGGTTTAAGGTTTAAAATATCATGAAGGTTGTGGATAACTGTCTATAGTGAATATATTATATATAAAAAATAATTTGTTATAAGTTTATACATTTTAATTATATTTTATAAGATGTTTTGGTTAAAAATGCAAAAAATTAAAAAATATATTGTTTTATTTTTTATAAAAAATGTTATTTACCATTTTGTTAGAAAAATATAACCAGTAATAAAACATTGTATAATATTGATGGTCATAGCATATAAAAATATAAATTTATATAAAAATGAACATCAGTGATTCTACTAAATAATAATTAATTTACGAGAGTCTTCTGTGAACATTTGGACTCAATACCGATACTTACTTTCTTAAAACTTATCATTTAATAATTATCACAGATTCACAACTTTCAAAACCTTTTCCTAAAAACCTATCAATCTTTTCTCATTAAATGTTGCTTCTAACTAAAATTTAACCCATCTGGTGATATGACACATGATGCCCTTTATAAATATACGAAGCACACAGATACACAATTTGCTTCTCCGTGTGTATGCATATACTATATTAATATATCTGTGTGTTTTTCCAAGTATATATGACGTCAGAGTGCGAGAGAAGATCTTGTCTGATAGTTCTCGTACGAGATGATCCAAGAGCTCCATCATTGTCGTCCTCGTGGACAACTGATAAATATATATTCCTTTTAATTGTTTTATTTATGTTCATATTAACTGAACAAAATGAACATTCTCTAAATAATTTTTAAATCATTAACGAATAACTAGGTACACATTTTTTATTATATATATATAGAGTCAGTATCATCACTTACTCAAAATCTATGATTCCAAATGGTAAATGCTTATTAAATTACAGAATAATAAAAACATATATATATATATATATAAAGGTTTTTGTTAATATTAATTATGATGCGATGTAGTGGGATATGTTACCATTCAAAGCCTATATATCTCATATATCAAAATTACGGCCAAATCATAAACCTATATTTCCAAAATTGTAAAAACTGACAGTACTAAAGTCTATGTAGATGTGTATCTATATGAATCAACTGTTCTTTAATTCAAATCTCGGTTAGTTTAATAAGTATATTCAATAGAAGGTAATTTAAAAAAAAAACCACACAAGAAAAGTTGAACAGAAAAGTGTTGTGACGTTAATAAAAAACGTTTAGTATTTTAAAAAATTGTTGACAAAAAATAAAAAAGGTTTTCTTAAGACAACAAAAAAATTTAACTGCATCATCATGCGGCAAACAAAATAAGTTGTGACGTTAATCCGGTTGAGCCATACCAGAATTTAGTATGTCACATACGGTTTAGATTGATTCAGACAGTGGAGCATATGGAATGTGAAATTGATGTATAGTCAATCAAAGTAAATATTTGTGGACTCCATGGCAATATTGTTTTTCTCTGAAAGACTGGTATTAAGAGTTAACATTTGAACATTCAGATTTAAAGAATAACAAAAAGAACCAACCTTCTTGCACTACTAAGTTTCCATGCCAATATTCAAGGACAAAACAGAACGGCTACTGCACACAGCGATACATATTGTGAAAGTCCATAGCTTTTGGTTATAAAATAAAAGTTTCAAAAAGACAGAGAAAGAAATAGGGTCGTCGGAAAAGAAAAATAGATGTATATTTGCTATAATAAATAGATGATGTGATAAGAAAAATATTGCTTTTGTAATTTTTTTAATAAAATATTTCCAGAAGGGCAAAACTAGAAATGTGTTATTGATAATCTGAATTCGTTAAATTAAATATGCAGAAACATAGTTCAGAACTAAATGCACATAAATTTAACCAAAATTTAATTAGAGAGCAAGGCATGAATATTATTTTACAACGAAAATAGTAAAAAAATACCGAAATATACAACACAAGGTAGCTGAAAAAATCATGGAAACTACTACATATTTCCTCTGTAAAATCCAACAAACCTCGTTAGAGATCATGAAAGGGGTAAAAGGAGAAAATAAGTCAAAAATGAGTACAAGAACAAAACGAAAAAGTAACCAATGGATTATGATTTATTGAAATGAAAGTGGATATTACGGGAAGTACAAATTTTACTACCACTCAACGGACCACTAAATTTCATCCATTGGTCGGTTATATCCTCCGCGATCTTAACGGCGTCAAAGGCCGTTCCCAAGAGCCCTCTTCTCGTGAAACCCACCGTGTAAAGTCCATTCTTTCCTTTCCATCCGTTAGGAAACGGCGTTTTCGGCATTCCTTCTTTTGTGAAAACACTATTTTCCTGTAAAATTTCAAATTTATCATTTATATTATTTTCATTTCTTATAATAAAACCAAAAATACCAAAAAAAAAACAAAGAGAGGAGACAGTGAAAACAAGGAAAAAAAACGAGAGATTTGTTGTCTTTATACAAAAAATTGTAATTCTGGGGAATTTAAAATAGTGAAAAAGGTTTTAATCCATTTTGCATGGAGAAAAGAAGAGTTTTGGAGTGTTGTTCCCTTTGTAGCATATGTTATGTCCATATCACAGAAAGCGATGGATGATTCGCTAAATGATAACACTAAAAACTATTACAATTATTTATAGCATTTGTACCTTATTTGCGTGTATATATATACTTATCATTCTCACCATCACGATCACAGTTATTCTTGAAAACGAAGTTTATTTCAATTGCATGCGTATGTTGTTGGTTCGCATTATTTCATCATCATCACACATATAGACGATGGTCGTGAGAAAGAATGATTAATATGAATATGCTTTGTAGTACCTTGAGCCAATCGGGTACATTACTTTTATATCCGGTCGCTAATATTATCGAGTCGAATTCCATTTCTTGCCCGTTCACAAATTTTGCTCCCTTCCTCGTTATTTCTTTCACCGCTTGCGTCACCTAATAATTAATAGACCACGAGACAAATCATTTATGTTAGAAAAATAAAATAACTAAAAAAATTCAACTATATTCATAAACAAAGTGCAAACGCACGCATGTAATAAAAGAACTGCTCTTCTCTTCCAAAAGCTTATATTTAACTACGTTTGATTCTTATCTCTAATCTTTTTTTTTTTTTGTCAATATCTCAAATCTTCTTAGATAAAAGCAATTAGTATTAGAAGGTTAATAGTATTACCTAAAAAAAACAAAAAAAAAATGACGAACTTACTCTAATTTGACCGGATTGTATCAAAGATATGGCGCCGACATCAAGAACCGGAGTTTTTCCGGTGACGTTCTTGAGCTCAATAGGTCCGGTTTTAGGTCGTCGGAGGCCTAACCGGTCGGTATTGCCCAGCGAAGAATTAGCAAGAAGCAGGAGCAAATTGTCCACCAGCTTTAGAGGAAACCATTTCAGTAGTGTCATTGCTATTCCAAAAGTCGATAGACCAAAAAAGTCTCTTGGTAATACATGTACCTGCGTCATAATAATAAATTTATTAAACCGGTTGGTTCGCACTATCCATTTATTTGTTTACTTCGATAATGAGCATAATTAAATTAAATTTCTTACAGAGTTTCTAACGACCATATGAGGCAGAGCACTGTATCTACAAAGATCCAAGCAGACCTCCATACCTGAATTTCCACAACCAACCACCAAAACCTTCCGGTTTGTAAACTCCGAACCGGACTTGTACGCACTGGTGTGAACAACCGGTCCAGTAAACTTCTTCAAACCGGTTATATCCGGTACCACCGGTTCTGCGTTCTCCCCTGTTGCCACCACGAGCCACTTGGATGTGTACACACCGTCTTGAGTCTTCACCTTCCATAGACCAGAGACGACATCGAACTCGGCTTTCTCAACGGTTTGGTTAAATACCGGTTTGATATTAAAACGAGCGGCGTAAGACTCAATGTAAGAGATGAATTGTTGCTTGGAGGGGTACCTTGGGAAGTGTTTAGGGAATTTCATAAGTGGAAGCTCACAAAAGTGTTTAGGGAGATGGAGCTTAAGACGGTCGTAGGTACGTTTTTGCCATAAAGAAGCTAAGCAATCGGTTCTCTCGAGTATAACGGATGGTACGCCTCGGTTTGACAAACAAGCCGCTACGGATAAACCGGACGGACCGGCACCGACGACGATCGGACCGTTAACGAAAATTCGACTATGCTCTGCTTCTAAACAAGAGCTCATGTTTGATTAATAACAGAGACTAAGTAATGAAAAAGGAGAAGGATGAAGAAAGAAAGAAGCTGTCTTTATCTTTTCTCTGACGATCACACGCACCTAAGAAGTGTTCTGTTTTAGGGTTTTCCGTTGATTGTTTCTCGGGATAAACCAAGAAACGAAGTTGGGTATTATAAGATGAGGTGTAAATGCTAGAGAGAGAGAGAGAGAAGACGTGAGAGAAAAGGAAAGGATTTGTGTGTGTGTTTGTTTTCAATGAAGGCCTAATAAGTAAATGGTTTTATGGGTTTTTCATCGTCTTGTTGTTTGGGTATCGAGAGAGAGAGACAGAGAGTGAGAGTGTTGATGTGTAACTGTATAGTATAGGGAGTAGAGTAGGTCTAAGATGGGGAAAAATGGTGCAGATATTAAATATAACCACTGGAAAAATCTTTGCCATAGATTCTTTTCTACTAGTCAAACTGTTTTTTTTCCACGATTAATGACTAGATTTCTTGCTATAAATCTCATTTAAGCAAATTTTTTTGCATTTCCGTTGCTTGGCTGGCTCTACCAGAAACGATGTATTTATTTACTGCATGTTAGTAAAATAATTCTTTAATAGAATAACTTTTTTGTATTACATTTTCAGACTCTCATTTATTTTAAGGTTTAAAAACTGTAATGGCTACTAAGGATTTATTAATATCCCATAATGCGACCAAGTAGTGTGATCACATATTTTTTTATTTTTTAATTATTTTTATGAATAGAGTGTGATTACTATATATTATGCTTAAGAAATTATTACTATGAAACTTTGCGTGTGCAAGTAAACATATGTTAATAATGTAATATTCCAAAATGTATATATAATTCGATTTTGATGTGAGTAATGTATATTTTTACACAAACCAGTTAATTATCGGTTATTTATGTCGTTGAAAAAATAAATTTTGTCATTCAAATCATACATGAAGAGATTTTTGTAACTAAAAACAAATTAGTGAATTACTAAGGATATATATATACACATATGTATATAAAATGGAAATAAAATTGTTGCTTTTTCTTTAATTGCGATAATATTTTTTATTGAAAAAAATAAATCTACAAATCCATCACAAAATTGTCAGTAATTCAATAGACGAAAAAATATTGCTAAAATTCATTACAATGTTCTTTTAGTATAATAGTAGTGATTCTATACATAAGTA
This sequence comes from Streptanthus diversifolius, assembly GCA_039880935.1. Lineage (NCBI taxonomy): Eukaryota > Viridiplantae > Streptophyta > Magnoliopsida > Brassicales > Brassicaceae > Streptanthus > Streptanthus diversifolius. The sequence goes on along the minus strand of JAXGFM010000010.1, from coordinate 22,155,099 downwards.
TTCTTATATATTATGTATGCAAAATAATTACACAGATTCTAATTTATATAGTGTTTTATGTTTAACATAAAATTACACTATATTATAAAAAAAAAATAGATTTATTATTGATAGGGCAAGATATGGAGGGTTAACTATATATATCGGAAGCTAATACTCATCTTGAGATCACTCGAAAGTTGACGTAAAGACCATTAATCATTTATGGAATAAAATGATCAGTATGTTTGTTAAAATGAAACAGTGAAGTTTAAACATCGTATTTTTACAGTAAAAACACGCCCTTAATATATTATGTATGACTTATGTGTTGACGTGTTTCATGATGTAGATAGATTTTAATACTTAAAATACGATCATTATATGCATAACGTTTTTACCTTTTTATAATTAATCTTCTACCGAAAGTTTATTGAGGTCAAGAAAGTATAATAGAAGACTCATGTAATAAAATTTATACTAATTAACATATATTGCTTTAACAAAGGTCTCTATATATATGGTCTTCTGACCTTTTTTCCATGATTAGTATTCATGGAGGACACTTAAAAAACTAAAATGAAGTCAACCTTTTTCACAACTAATTAATTAAACCTTAAGCAAGAAGAAATAAAGGTATATTACTGTAAGCTCTTCCGCTATTTCTTTTTCAGCAAATTTTTTTTGAACAAAATTCGAAAGTTACTAGAAGAAATAACAGATATTTCAACAGGTATTTCAGGATTATAAATTTGTATATATTAAGACCATATTAATGAGTACATACGAAATATTTAGAAGTTTTGCATTTTTAAGGTTTTATCGATATTATCTACTTTTTGTTGTTTTTATTTGACAATCATCGAGACTACCTAACACAAGGTAATCCAAAATTTTCATATTTATATATATATATACATTTCATTCGTAGCTCTAGCGGTATATCAAGATAACTTAAATGCAGTGTTGACCAAAAGAGTATTACATTTGGATATTTAATAGACATAGACGAACTCGAGCAAGTGTCATCACAGCTAATTAATACTATCTATGAAGAGGCATTTCTTGGCTACTGTTTTTTTTTGTGCTAAAATATTATTGGCTACTGTTAAATACGATAAATCCTGTCTTCAATTTTGTTATATGTTAAATGCTTGATCTCTCTAAGCGTGGGTTCATTTTCGTGCAAAAGAAAGATAATCAAAATTAATAATCAAAAGATAACAACTTCCACATGTTGGTTTTGAGGTGGCTAGAGAGATGATATACACGAGACCAATTAATAAGGAGTGTACTCAAGACATAATTAATAAGTAGATATGTGGAAAATGTAATGACTGACCACTCCTTCGGTAAATGTCAACTAATGCAGCCGACCTCCACTTCCCCTATGTACCTTAGAGGTTTTAATATAAATATTTAAAATATTTTATGCCAAAGCAAATTATTTAATCCTATCGATCACATATATGCATAATTAGCTAGCTACTAACAGATTTCAGCCAAAACTTAATTTGATGACATTTATAATAATATGCTGATAGAATCAAAACCATGAGATTAAAAGATCGTTATTAAACCAAAACATTGGGATCTCACTCATCCAGGCTTTGCAGCCAAATAATCTAATGTCAGTTGCTATGCCTCTTAATTACTGGTTTCAAATGAATTGAGTTTGTATACATATATACATGTAGTTTATAGGTAGACTGAACGAGAAAGAATGGGACAAAAAATATTATCTTAAAAGAAAAGAGAGAATAAAATATTATCTTAAAAGAAAAGAGAGAATGTGACTTTCTTTTGAAATGCATGCGCGTGATAGTATTTTAAGAGGTAAATCAATGATTTAGTGCATGCTAAACCTCTCATTGAGTAAGGTTTGAGTCAAACCGTTTGACCTTATTATGAACACCATTTCATACAATTAAGATGTATTTTTTAATTAATAAATAATATCATACGATATAGTTTAAATGCAGTTTAAAGAAAAAAACGTATAGAAAATATAAAAGATATCAAATAATGGTTAAATAGCCAACTATATTATCTTATTTCCGGGGTATTTGTTTTAATGAAATCACAAATTATACATACTCTTTGACCTGGGTGCGTATTATTTCATAGACCTAAACGTTTTCTTGTGCTCCAATTAACTAAAATTTTTGATTATTGTAAAATATAAGTAAATGACTGTACGTCTTCATACTAACAAATTTTAATTAACATGCCAAACTTTTTTTTTCATGTATCATGCTTATTTATGTTACTCCACATATCTCTCTAATCATCGTATATGCTTATTTGATTTACTTCATCTTTTCGACTCTATAATAATTTATAATTAAGTATTTTCCGAAAAAGTTTTATATTATGTAATTCCATTGATTTTATTGTTTAAAGTCTTTTCTTATAAAAAGTTATCTTACATATTTGAAAGTAATATGGAGATTATGCATGTGTATTTAAGTCCTACTAAAACTGATATTGTGCTAAAATAACACTAGTTGCATATATACATACTTTAGCCATTGAATAAAGATATTATTTGGACAGGAGTTCAATCTAATTTAAAAATTTGATAGCAGTACACAAGTTTTTTAAAGTCCAAGTGTGCATTAACTAGTGATAGACTATAAAGAACCACCGTCAACTTGAAATTAATACTTAGAAGAAAATGAAATGTAGTTATACACAATACAATATTAAAATGAAACAAATTCTAGACTCATTATTATGCATGCTTGATATAATAGAATGGTCCTTAGCTTCTTTTGTTAACTAAAATGGTCCTAACTTACAGTTAAATAGAGCCTAGACTCATGACTAAGCTAGAAGAAAATTACAAGCTATACAAATGTATCAGCTACTAGTAATCTACTTTATATGCATGTTACGTAGTGTATTGATGGTCCCTTTGGTTAACGAGGAATATTGTGGATCTTGGATGGATCAACATCAGCAATGTTGTATAAACCATCGATAATGACAAAAATATGAATATTATTACACTGTAGACATTGGGTCCCACAAAAGCGTCATATATCTTCCTCTGGCATATTCTTCAACTTTCTCCTTCTGCATTTTCCGACTCAGTGCTCTTTGGAATTTTTCTGTCAGGCTTGAATTTTCCCTCAATTTGTCTCATCATAGATCATAGTTACATGATCACACATATAAACATACATTATATATAACATATACGCTTGCTAGAGAGCTTAGATAGCTTAATTGGGAGTTTTGTGTATATGTACTATGTTAGAATTGGACTATATATTACACTTGACATCGTATATAGTATTTGGAAGTATCCAAGTAACTCTTATCACCACAAGTCACTAAATCTTTAAAACATTTTAATATGGTATTAAAACCATTGTATATATATTGGTAAATGATTGTTTAGTGACTAACTCGGTTCAAACGGGCAGAAACGTTCTGAATTTTCTAAGAGAACCATGGTTCGAGCTTAATTTCCACCGTGATATTGTAGAATAAAAGGGACAAATGATTTGTTAAGATCCGCCATTGATTTTTGAGAAGAGGGATACAAGATAGATCAATGTAAACTTAGCCGAAGAAAAAGAGAAAATGGCTCTAGAGATTCAAGTATTGGATGTCATAATGAAAATGTCTTCAGAAAATTTTGGGTTCATGCATGGTTTACAGAGTTTTACAGGATATATAAAGAAAATATTATTTGGGGAGGGGACAAAATACTACTAAAAACAATAATTGATAGATGAGAGACTGTTTTTCGCTTTGAGTTTTAGGGGTTTAGATTAGAGTTTTGACGGATAGATTGGTTTCTTAAAGTTGGAGTGTGGCTTTATATATATAAAGTGCAACTTATATTGTCCGAGCAAGAGATAATTTATAGGTTGGAGGTTACGTTCACATGATTATTCTCCTTTTTATTAGCATAAATGCATCATATGTGATCCACTTTTCTATAATTTTTTTTGTGAAAGTCCATGTAAATTTTAATTTGGATAACATGATATTCTTACATGATACATTATCCAAAATATGATTTATTTTTATTCGTAGTAGTGTGAGAACAAGAATATATATATATATATATATAATTAATGGATGGTGTACTTATATAACTAATGTATTTTTGTGTGACGCATCACATCAATGTTTTGTTTTTTCTGCAGAATGAATAATAAATAAAGTTAGGTAATATATACAACTGTCCCAAAATACATGAAGATTTCTAAAACTGGTATACATTTTTCAAGTGTCTCCCAAAAATTCTACAGTCTCAAAAGTGTCATCTTATGCAAAATACCCAAGATGAGATAGGGACATTTTGTTTTAACCATTTGTTCAAAAGAAATAAATCGAAAATACGGATGCACAAGCGTCTGTAGTCCAACGGTTAGGATAATTGCCTTCCAAGCAATAGACCCGGGTTCGACTCCCGGCAGACGCAAATGTTTTTCTTTTTTTATTTACTTTTGATAATCAAAATTTTTAAATCCCTTTGACAAGTGACAAATAAGATTTTTTTTTTTTCTCTTACTTTGTTGCTTGTATCCTTCGTTTCTACATTGTCGTATCCAATGTTATGTACCTGTCTCTTTTAACACAATCACTCGATAACATACAACATCTCTCGCACCAAATATTACCATTAGACAAGAGGAACACTAGAAAAAGATGGCAAGTCTTTCTGTTCTAATCTAAAATTACCACCCTCAATCCCATCACGATCCAGACCTTGCTTGATACGCCCCAAACGCCTTGCTTGCATACAGAACTTGCTCAGAAACAACAGGCAATCTTATCCTCTGTTGTTCCTCAAGACCCAAACTTAGTTTCTCAGGTCCACCTTTCTCCAAGCATTTGCTTAGCACCCCAGCATCAAGAACCGACATGTTTTTGCTTCTTAGACCATGAGGGGTCGTGGGATGAGCTGCGTCTCCAAGCAGAACGATATTTTGAACCCTCTAGGTAAGTGAGAAGGTTAGAATTATGTGGGCTTAGTCGAGGGGCCCAATAACTTTGTGTCTGAACGGAATCCCATCCGAATGAAGAAAAAAGGTTAACCTTAATAAATGTCCAAAATTAAAATTTCTTGAATTCCCCTAAATAAGAGCTTACTTCGATTTTTTTCTTTATTTGTATTACGACGACGGATCGATCTCTTTTATTTCTCGCAGTAATATAGTTTTCTAGATTGTTCGAGTAGAGGAAGACGGCGATGGGAACTGTGCGAGAAGTCAGCTTATCGCTAGATGGAGTCAGAGACAAAAATCTGATGCAGCTTAAGAAACTCAACACTGTTCTGTTCCCGGTTCGCTACAACGACAAGTACTACGCTGATGCAATCGCATCCGGCGAATTCACTAAGCTTGGTTCGGCTTCTTTACTTGGGGTTTTTGTTTTTTTTTTACTTATTTTTCTGTCTCTTTTTTCAGTAATTTCTGGGTTTTTTTTTCTCCGCCTGCGTGTGTGATGATTGGTAATTTCTCTGTATATGCTACATTGGCTCTGCGGATTGGGAGCTTTTCTGGGAATGTGATTCTGATTCAGATCGGATTGTTTAATTTGTTCTTTGGGATTTCTTTTGTTTTCTGTCTTTATTACTTATGGAGCTATATTATCTTCCTTTAATAAGAAAAGTTAGTTGCTTTGGGATTTATGAACTGTTCTGTGATTAGGCTTGGTAGACAAGTTAGGAGACTCTTTAAAGAAATATCATTTCTTTTCAATCTGAGCCTGTTACCGTTTCTCTTTCTTTCGAAGGCTTGAATAGACAAATTTAGTTTCATCTCTTAAGTGGGCACAGTAATGACACAATTGATGTTTCTTGTTTGCTCGTTATTAAAGTATTATTGTGACGGTTGTTAGAAGAATATTTGCATGATTTTATTTAATCAAGTGAAAGTCTTATGTCCTATCTGTCTTACTGCTAGTTGTTCAAATCCATTTTTGGTCGCTCTCTGCAAAATTATATCTGAATCTCATGTTTATTTTTGTGGAATGACTGCACATTTGTGTACCTACCAGTCCTATTATATACATCGTGAAATGCACGAGCTATGCAATGATGAAACTATTTGAAGACTGTTAACATATTAAATTCGACACCATCTAGTTAATATCTTTTACAGTGTTGTTCTTTGGGTTGCATTGTTTTCTCAAATTTGTGAGACATGAAAAATCCTTGATGTCTTAAAGATGGATTTTTGCTTCCTCTCAGCTTATTACAGTGACATATGCGTTGGAGCTATTGCTTGTCGGCTGGAGAAGAAAGAAGGCGGGGCCATGCGAGTGTATATAATGACACTTGGTGTTCTTGCACCATACCGCGGCATTGGCATTGGTGAGTCACAAATCTGCTATGCCAAACTACAATCTTTTCACCGAAAAAAACAGGAATGATATGTCAAACTTGCGTCATTTCATAGTTCTCCTTTTTGTTTTTTTGTTGTTGTTTTATCTCGAGCATAGATCCATGCCACCAAAAAAAATAGTCCATAGTTTTTGTGCATTTCTTAATTTTACGAAGACATTTCCTCAAACATCAAGACTTAAGGTAATCTAATCCCATTCTTTTCTACAGCGAAACTCTATTCAATAACTTGTTTTTTCATTTGCAGGTTCAAAGCTATTGAATCATGTTCTTGACATGTGCTCCAAGCAAAACATCTCTGAGATATACTTGCATGTTCAGACAAACAACGAAGATGCGATCAAGTTCTACAAGAATTTTGGGTTTGAGATCACAGATACCATACAAGACTATTACATCAACATCGAGCCGAGAGATTGCTATGTTGTCACCAAGTCATTTGCTCAATCTGAAGCCAACAAATAATGACAATACCCGACTTGGGGAAGCCATTCTTCCCTAGTTTTTTGTTCAATGAAGGATCTATTCTTCATGTTCTGATGTGTCGGTTTCCTGAGTTTTGCTTGTTTTTGTGACCCTAAAGTTTCTTATCAACCCCAAAGTTATAGATTCATGGTTATCTAGTGACCCCTTGGTTTTGAACCTCGTACTTGGGGAAGTTTTAACCTTGCAGCTCAGTCTTTATTAATACTCAGTATTATGGTGTTTGTAATCTCGATTCGCAGGTTTGATTAAATGAGATGATGCTAAACAGATATTGAGGTTCCATATAAAAAATATTGTTCTATCAATTTGAGAACATAGACATGAGATACCAATAAACATGAGATTTTAAGCGACAAAGCAAGACCAGCAGTGTTGATTTAAATTTTTTTGATTCAAATGGTTTATACCAGTCCAGAAATAAAGTAATAGTCTATAAAGGGTGAGTCTTCCTATTAACCAAATAGATGGAACAGTCTAATCAAGCATGGATCAATTTGTTAATAAGCAATAAAGCATCAATGATAAAGCATCGGCAATAAATCGATAAAGCATAAATGGTAAATTTGATCTGTTATTAAAAAGTCCGATGGATGATTGTACTTGTAATACTTATGCAAGTTTGTGTGGCGCATTACATCCATATTTTGGTTTTGTCTTTCGGTAAAGGTATGTTCCATTCTGCAAGTATCTCCAACTGCTGGAGCATTATCAAAGAATTGCAACATATAGTACTCGCCCTCAAATATTATCACTAGACAAGTAAAGCATTATCAAAGAATTGCATGTTTTCCAATCCAAAACCACCAAATTAATCAAAATTCAATGATATCTTTTAAAACATGCAATAATGAAAATAAAGACTGTTAACATTTTTAAATCGACACCATCTAGTTACCATCTTTTATTTTGACAGTTGTAGAGATATGAATCTTTACACCATCCATGCTACCAAAAAATAGTCCATAGTTTTTTGTGCATGTCTTAGTTTCACCAAAGCATTCCTCAAACATTAAGGTTTGACATAATCTAGATCCCATTCTTTTTTAATGCGAAACTCTATGCCAATAACTTGTTTTTTCTTCTGCACGTTGAAAAGCTATTGAATCATGTTCTTGACATATGCTCCAAGCAAAACATGTTTGAGGTATACTTGCACGTTCAAACAAACAACAAAGAGGCGGTCAAGTTTACAAAAAGTTTTGGGGTTTGCATGAGATCACATATAACCATACAACACTATTACACCAACATGGAGCCAAGAGATTGCTATGTAGTCTCCAAGTCCTTTTGCTCAATCTGTAGCCAACAAATGATGACAATACGTGACTTGGCGAAATCATTTATCCCCAGTTTGTTTGTTCAATTCAAGTCTATTGTTACTGTTACAATGCGTCTTTCCGAGTTTTGCTTGTTTTGGTGACCTTAACGTTTCTTATTGGTCCCAAAGCTATATATTCCTTGTTATCTACGTACATGTTTCTCTAGACCTTGCTAGTGACCCCTTGGTTTTGGACCTTTTGATTGGGGAAGTTTCAACTTTGCAACTGAATCTTTATTACTACTCATGGTGTTTGTAATCTAGGCTCGCGGGTTTGATTCAGATGAGATGATTCTCAACAGATATTGAGGTTCCATATCTAAAAGCATTCTTCGATCAATTTGAGAATATTAAGAGGTACCAAGATTCTTGTAATGATGGTTGAAAGCCGACTCTTTCACGATGTAGAAGTAGAAAGAAGACAAAGTAAAGCCGAGTCTTGGCGTTTATCGCTTTGGCTTGCGCGTCATTTATTTACAGTGAAAACAGTGAGCTGTGTACTGCTAGACTCATAAAAACGGCACGATTGTCTCCGTTCATCGGATGGACTCGTTTACTCGAGCTTCGAGTTTGCTTTGCTCTCTTTTTCACTCCATCGATTGATCGATGCGGCGTCCTCGTTTCGTTGTCCAAGTTTTCTCCGACGCCGCAATCTCTAACGCCTCCACTACTTGTGCTCTAATCGTCGCCATGTCTAGTCATCCTCTGGTAATTTTTCCTCAGCCATTCTTTTGATGCGATTTCACCTTTCTCTGCTTAATGGAAGATTGATTTGTCCCTGATGGAGCAGTACGGAGGTGGCCGAGGGCATGTGAGAGGTCGAGGAAGAAGAAGTTTCTCGGATAGTCCGTACAACGACGTGGGAAGAGATCAGTTCATCACTGGAGACTCACATTTCCAGTCAGTCCATGACGCCAATCTCGAATTCCGGCATGGAAACAGAGGCTCCTCCTCGAATCTCGATCCTCGTCGTTTCAACCGAGGGCAGCAACCGCCGTTTAATCAGAATTACGAATCTCGGGCTCCGCCGCCTCGAGTTCAGTGGCAACCTAATCGTTCACCGTCCAGTCAAAACTATTCGGCTTGCCCTCCCCCTCCGTTCTATCAAAACCAGATGTCTCGGCCGCCTCCGCAGCAGAGCTTCCGTCAACGGCCACGGTCAAAACCCTCGGATTACCGAGAATGGGAATACGCCAAAACGGCACCGCCTCATGGGTCCGGTAACTTTTGCTTAAAAGAATTTGACCATCTCTTTGCACTTCACGCCACTTTCTATGCTTCAGTATTTTGATATATATATTTGTTTTCCTGCAGAAAAGTTTGTTGTTTTATCGTATAACATATTGGCGGATTACCTTGCAAATGATCACTGGAGAAATCTTTACATTCACATACCGAGGAATATGTTGAGTTGGGGATGGAGAAAGAGTAAAATTGTGTTCGAGCTTGGCCTATGGTCTGCAGATATAATGTGCCTCCAGGTTATAGTTTCTTCTTGCAATTGTTTATGTATAAGAGGCTGTGGAGACAAAGCTTTGTCTCTTTTTCGTCATATATCTTCCATATGGACAGTAATCTAATATTACTTTGCATATATCAGGAAGTTGATAGATTTCAGGACTTAGAGGAGGAGTTCAAGCTCCGGGGATATAGTGGAATTTGGAAGGTACGTACATGTTTTAATGTTTGTTGAAAAACTTTTAGGGGTTATCTAATAAGAATTGGTACCATCCGCATCCATTATGTTTGTTAGTTCTGTTTAAAGATGACGGTCCTAACTGAGTTTGTATTCGCCAAGGACGCTCTTGGATTTTAAATGGTATGTACCAAAGGTTTGAGAATGAGGCTTCATTGTGGGACTAACTCTATTTTGTACGAAACTGTAGATGCGGACGGGTAATGCTGTTGACGGCTGTGCATTATTTTGGCGATCAAATAGGTTTGATTCCCTTGTCCTTCCTCGTGTAGTTCAGTCTGGTATTTCGTTTGGGTTTCTCATTGTTATCGTATTAGATTCAAGTTGGTTCACGAGGAAAGCATCCAGTTCAATCAACTTGGTCTCCGGGATAATGTTGCTCAGATATGTGTGCTTGAGGTAACATGGATACCTTATGTTGATAGCGACTTTCATACCTTTGCTTCTTTTCCCCGGAATTAAAATTTGTTTGATGTAGACACTGTTGAATTCACATACAAAAGAAAATGAGGTCTCTCCATCTGAAAGGTAACCTGATGATTTCTGTGAAAGTTACTATCATATTATTTTATGGATGTAATAATTGCCATTCACTAGGAAATGTGGCTGATTTTCTTCAGTCTTCATGGGGTTTTATTATGGTTGGGTTGAAATGAACTGCCATTTACTTTTGCAGTTGTTCCCGCCGAGTTGTCGTTTGTAATATTCACGTTCTTTTTAATCCTAAAAGAGGAGACTTCAAACTTGGTCAGGTACTTTCCCTACATTGACACTCTGATTAAACTCTGTGTAGAAGCTATGACCATGTTAGTCGTCTGAGAGAATTCGTGAAACATTACATACCTATCTGAAGGGATACCTGTCCCCCCTTCCTTAACTTGGTTTGTTTAATTATTATCAGTAATCATCTATGTATCTGTTGTACAGGTTAGAACACTCTTAGAGAGAGCTCATGCTGTTTCTAAAATCTGGGATGATGCGCCTGTTGTTTTATGTGGGGATTTCAATTGTACACCAAAGGTATAGGACATTCTTTCCCTTATCGGTTGATATACCGAAAACCACTTGCTTTGTGACATGGATAATAACATTCTTTTACCTTGTTTGCAGAGTCATTTGTACAACTTTATTTCGGAGCGGAAGGTAAAGGCCATTCCTTCACCTATTATAACGTTATGTACATGGTTCACATTGTATCTTGTGCTGCTCTCTGCAGTTGGATTTATCTGGTTTGGCCAGAGACAAAGTTTCGGGGCAAGATTCTGCTGAAATTCGTCCACCACGGCCAGAAATTTTTACAACGAGGTAGAGCATGAACTCACCAAGTTCTTGAAAATCAGTACGCCTTTTGTTGTGCAACTTAACATCCTTTATGTTTACCCTAGAATCTCTCAGGATCTACACTGTTTTTTTTAAAAAAAAAATTTTTTTATTGTCTGTATGGTTGATAGGCCTGTTCAATTTTCTAGGTTTAAGTCCGCCAATAAATCTCGTCAAAGTCAAGTTCAACCTCAAAATTCGCTTGCAAATGTTCGTATGGAAAATAACTCCAACATGGATGTTGGAAAAGCCCCCTCCAGAAGAAACACATCTGAGCTTCCATGTGGTGATACGATTCTTGCTGGTCATAAAGCCACATCCAGCTCTGAAAGTGTATTACCAGGCGAGGATCAGGCCTCAGATTGTAATCTAGGAAGAGAAAACAGAAAACCTGATGACGCCGGGGATCTCTCGATAGCTGAAGTTCTCTCTTCAGTAACCATATCAGATCCAGAACCTCCACATGCTTCCAATGCTAAAGACGATTTGAGGGAAAAACTTTCAGCAAGTTCTTTTATATCAGCGACAGAGCATTCTCCTGAGGAAATTGTATCCAATGCTCATAATGATTCATCTAGTCTCTCCAAGGTTGACACTTTAGCCGAGATCAAACTAGATGGCTTAACATTGGACGAAGCAGTTGTATTCGCGCAAGACGAAGAAGGTAATGGTGAAGATGGGGAAACCTTTTTGTATAAGCTACACAATAAGAATGATGACTTGAGCCAAACAGGGGAACTTTTGAATGAATTTTCACATAAATCGGGTTCTGAAGCTTTTGATTATGGGAATATCACTTATAATCCATCCTCTTGGACCCCAATGGAGATAGCAACTGCAACAGGTGACCCAGAAAGAAGTACGGTTGAACACTCTATGGAGCTCAAAAGCACTTACTCGGAAATTGAGGTTTATAATAAATCCTCCCTACACTTTTGCCCTTTCACTTGTAATTTTTTAAGAAGCTGTTGATAAGTTTTATGTTAGGGTCAAGCGAATACAAGAGATGAAAACGGAGAACCTGTAGTAACCAGTTATCACAGATGTTTCATGGGGACAGTTGACTACATATGGTAATAAGCCCAAAAACAAAAAGCAAAACCAATTTTGACAAACCTTGAGATTGTATTACATTATCATGAACAATGGGTTTTAATAGATTTTTCATGTTTATTTCTTGTATGGGCTAGGCGTTCGGAAGGTCTGCAAACGGTGCGTGTGCTTGCTCCAATACCGAAACAAGCAATGCAGTGGACACCAGGCTTCCCAACTCCAGTAAAATCCCATTATCTTGAAAATTTATTAGTTAGCCTGAACTTTTTAGCTACATATATTGATTGGTTATGAAGAACGGTTTTTATATTTGTATCTCTTGGTTGTTACAGAAATGGGGAAGCGATCACATTGCACTGGTTTCAGAGTTGGCCTTTTGCAGCAGCAAGAGTCGGCCTAAAAGCTGAATACTAAACATGTGGTTACTTAATCTAAGAAAGTGTCATGAAGAAGAAAGATTATCTTTGTTGTCGCATTTTTCTTACGTTTTAAATACAAAACGAGCCTAGTGATGTAGAAAGATTTGATTGGTCCGTCTGACTAACTCTTGTCCTTGTTCCTATTTAAGTTTCGAGTATCTTTACCTGTAGTCATACCAAAAAATCAAATAGCAAAAGGTTATGTTTCGAGTTTCTTTACCTATGGTCGCTAGGGCTTACCCGTTTCAGAAAAATTTCATTGATCATGAATCGGCTCCTGTGAGGGCCACAAAACAACGGACTTAAGTTGATTATTATTATTGGAGATATGTTGTTATTGTAAGATTATGTGTTCTTTGTCGATGTTGATAATATTATCTCGTGCAATCAAATTATTAGGATGTTAGTTTAGAGATATGACACATCGCTTTCTAGAGATGATATCGAGAGCGCGTTGCGTAAACATATCGTGGTCTGATGTTTGTGGCTTCTTCCTCCAATTTTGTGAATTTTTTTTAATCCAACTTTCAAGTTATTAATAATGCTTACTAAAGACTTGTCTTCGTTGATACTTTCTACAGCAAAGCTCTCATTTGTATCCTGCGAGAAGGCGCATTAACTTAGTGGACGTGACGTGGGAAGATTGAATATTGTAGTTGATAACGTTGCGCCGCTACAGACCACCGGTCGTTAAGTGTAGCTATACTTTGCGAGGTACACAAATTTGATCTTGACTCTTTGATTCTTGATTTTTGGTAACAAAGTAAAACTTCACATTAATTCATTCGCGGTTTATTTTTAGATCATTTGCCTAAGAAGGCCAAGGTGAATACGGAGTAGTAAGCTCTCTCTCTCTCTCTTGGAAGAAGAAGAAGAATGAAGAACAAGGCTACAGAGTAAAAAGCTCTAGCTCTTTGGTGTTTTTAACTTGTGATACAATGCAACCTTTTTTTTATTACTTCTTATCTTTTTGTCTGGATGTTAGAACAAACTCAATAATCATTATCTCCCTTCATTGTTTACCTAAATACAGAGTACAGTATGGTGTTATTGTCTGGATGTTAAAACTTAAAAGTAAGCTCAATAATCATTATCTGCCTTCATTATTACCCAAGTATGAGCTATAGACGATTCGATTCTAAGTTAACTTATTTTAATGTAATAAATAAAATTGTCTTGCTGATGGAAAAGGCCCAACAAAAAAAGAAACTAATGGGTTTATCCAATAAGGCCTCAATGTAGCTCAAATGTTCTTCTTCTTCCCCTTCTCAGCATTGTCTGCGTTCGGATTCGCATGATGATTGTGTAGAATCCCTTGTCTATTTTCAAATCTTCTTCAGAATTTATCATCCTTTGTACATAGTTTAGTTTACGAAGCCTTCTTCTCTTCATGGGTTCGTCTTCGATTGGTTATCGATCCGGAATCTCAGCTCGATTTGACAGGAATTTTAATTTGAGGTCAGATACTATCGTCTCTTCGCTTCCATGTAAAGTTGATGTTTCTAGAAAGAGCTTCTTCTCAGCTACAATCTCCACTCACAAGGTTAATAGACCCGTCTGATCATTTTCACTTCATCTCGTTTATGCCAAAAGAAAAAAAAAACACGAAAGTGCCAAACTTTTAATCTGGGTCTCCGTATTTTGCTTCGGATTCTCGTTGTTGGAATCTCCTAATGTAGATTTTGATATCCAGGAATTTTCAAATCGAGCTCGGGTATGTTCTTCGCCAAATACTGATGATTACTGCGATGAAAAACTAGAGACGCCAATACTAGACAGCATTGAAACTCCATCGCAATTGAAGAATTTGAGTGTAAAGGTAAATTCTTGATGTTCTTATGCCTTATGTAGTTGAATAAAAACTCAAAAGGGATTAAGGTTCATGAGGACGGTTTCCTTCTCGTAGGAATTGAAGCAATTAGCTGATGAAATCCGTACTGAGCTTTTTTCTGTACTGTGGAAGACCCAAAAGTCTGTGAAACCTAGCTTTGCTGCGATAGAGCTTACCCTTGCTCTGCATTATGTGTTCCGTGCACCGGCTGACAAAATATTGTGGGATGCTGTGGAACAAGTAAGCACATGTTTTGAGATTCAGAGGGATTGATGAATTGATATTCTTGTGCTATAAATAGCTTGTTTTGTCTTTTGTAGACATATGCACATAGAGTCTTGACAGGACGTTGGTCTTCGATACCATCGATACAACATAATGGTATTTCTGGGGTCTCTTCTCGATTGGAGAGTGAATATGATTCTTTTGGGACCGGCCATGGCTGCAACAGTATTTCTGCTGGGCTCGGTAATATTTTCATCACCTTTTGTTGAAGAGTCAGTTGCCTATAGCTTTAGCTTATCACTTTTGTTTGCCTTCTTTCGTAAGACAAGAATTAGACTTACCTAATGAATGCTAGATATTGATCTGGTGTGCTGAACGTTTAGTTTCTGTTTCTTAGGGTTAGCAGTTGCTCGAGATATGAAAGGGAAGAAGGACCGGGTTGTTGCTGTGATAGACAATGTGACAATAACTGCAGGTCAAGCATATGAGGCAATGAGCAATGCTGGTTACTTGGATTCTAATATGATTGTCATACTAAATGATAGCCGTCACTCTCTGCATCCAAATATGGCGGAGGGGTCCAAGGCATCCATTAGTGCAATATCTAGCATCATGAGCAAAATCCAGTCTAGCCAAATTTTTCGAAAATTTAGACAACTAGCCAAAGTATGCATTCTCCTTACTATATCTATGAAACTAAGCTACATACAATGACGGGAAATTTAGTGAAAAAAATTATTGATTATTTGTTTTTGCTATATATATTGGCAGGCTATGACAAAGAAAATCGGAAAGGGGATGTATGAATGGGCAGCCAAAGTCGATGAGTATGCACGTGGTATGGTGGGACCAACAGGATCAACTCTCTTTGAGGAACTTGGTTTGTACTACATTGGTCCTGTTGATGGACACAACATCGAAGATCTAGTTTGTGTTCTCCGAGAAGTAGCTTCTCTAGATTGTATGGGTCCTGTGTTGGTCCATGTGATCACAGAGGAAAAAAGAGATGCAGAAACCGCAAAGAACATCGTGGTCAAAGGTTTATCTCTCTGCTTATATTAGTTTCTTGACAATATATGCTTATCCCAACCTTGACTTGGGTTTTAGTTTTGTGTCTCAGATAGACGCACTTACAGTGATTGCTTTGTTGACGCTTTGGTGATGGAAGCCGAAAAGGATAGAGATATTGTTGTAGTCCATGCAGGAATAAAGATGGATCCATCACTTGTTACATTTCAGGAGAGATTTCCAGACAGGTTTTTCAATGTCGGAATGGCTGAACAGCACGCTGTCACGTTCTCTGCTGGTCTTTCTTCTGGAGGTCTCAAGCCCTTCTGCATTATTCCCTCTGCTTTTCTACAAAGAGCTTACGATCAGGTTTCACTTTTTTTCTCTCATTGAGTAGTAACGTTGTTCTAAAGACTTTTTTCTAGTAAAGCAAAGGGTCTTAGTGTGTTTTGACGGTTTAATTAGGTGGTCCATGATGTAGATAGGCAGAGAAAAGCGGTACGATTTGTTATTACAAGCGCAGGGCTTGTTGGATCTGATGGTCCTGTGCAGTGTGGAGCTTTTGACATAGTTTTCATGTCATCCTTGCCAAACATGATAGCCATGGCTCCAGCCGATGAGGATGAGCTTGTAAATATGGTTGCAACTGCAGCTTACATCACTGACCGCCCAGTTTGTTTCCGGTTCCCCAGAGGCGCCATCGTCAACAAGAACTATCTTGTTCCCACTGGATTACCAATTGAAGTAAGTTCCAATCTAATCTTCAAATTTTGTTTCGAAAACAGATCGTGCTAAGACAAGAACTGCTTTCTCATATTAGAGTAGATCGGAAGAGGAAGAGTTCTTTTAGAAGGTCAAGAGGTGGCTTTGCTTGGGTATGGAGCCATGGTTCAGAATTGTCTTAATGCTCACTCGCTTCTCTCGAAACTCGGGTTGAACGTGACTGTAGCTGATGCAAGATTTTGCAAACCCCTCGACATTAAGCTCGTGCGTGATCTTTGTCAGAAACATAAATTCCTTATCACTATTGAAGAAGGCTGTGTTGGAGGGTTTGGGTCTCATGTGGCGCAGTTCATAGCCCTCGATGGCCAGCTTGATGGGAATATTAAGGTACACACACAAATCAAAACCACATCTATTCAAAGTTCTCATCTTTTTTTTTTTTTTTTGGTTTTGGGTTCTAATTTTCTCTTTTGGGACTAAACATTGGTAGTGGAGACCAATTGTGTTACCGGATGGCTACATCGAAGAAGCTTCGCCTAACGAGCAGCTTGCTCTTGCCGGGCTAACCGGACATCACATAGCAGCAACCGCTCTGAGTCTTTTGGGTCGAACTCGTGAAGCATTGCTTCTCATGAGCTAAGCTTACTTTTTTAAAAAAAAAAAACTCTTGACTTCTTGAGGAGTGATTGATCAGTGTAATTATTGAGTTTCTAAAGTAAAAAAAACTGTAAATATTTGTGTATTATTCGGAATTCAAGAATCCATGTCTGTTCAGATTTTGGAAGAGCTTAAGAGAATCTGATGTATGTTGTCAGTTGTAAGTTGTAACTGTACATAGCGGTCAAAATTAAGTGAATAAAGACATTAGTTCCGCAATAAAATTTAAAATAGTTTAATCTTTTTATATGGGAAAAACAAATTCGCATTAAAAAGAGAGATCATATATTCAATGCGGTTTCAGATCTCTATTTTTTGTTGTCACTTGTCAATATCACACACAACACATATACAGGTAGTTTCTTTGAGGTGTTACATGTTGCAAATCTGGGTAGCAACAAAATAGAAAAGACGTGTCTTTACGACTTTTTTCATACGCGAGATTAATAAAAGCTTTTTAAAATTTAGGAAAGAGTTACTGTCTAAACAAAAAAAAGAGAAACCATATTCGTAATCTCCAACATTTTTTTCAACTAGGAATCCGATTTGTTCGTCTTCTTCTTCTCGATCTCTCTCGCTCTCTCGTCTTCATTTCCTCCCAAGGAAGTTTCTTTGATTTGAATCGGTGTGTGGTTTCGTTTCTAAATGTAAGTTTTCTCTTTTCCGTTCTCCAAGCGTTGTGTCGATCTCAATTATGTTGTAGAAACTTTACATAGATTTCTCGGAATCGAAACTGATTCTGATTTAGCGGAACCCAGGATCGTTGCATCTTCTAGGAACCCTAATTATTCAATTTCTTTACGAAAAATTGATGCTTTTCTCTTCTGGACCTGACAGATGGAAATAGAAACGGAACACCACAGAACAGTCTCTGTCGATGACAACGACAGCCTCGTACCAGAGCCTAGCTCAACCAAAGAAAGCCATCTTGAAGATGTCTCGCTTAGTGGCCAAGTTATGAAAAATTCAGAACTATCGAGTGCAGGCGAAGTTCTGACAAAAGTTGAACTGGATTTTGCTTTTGTCTCTGAGAAGTTAGTGAATCTGAGTCTTCTTACTATGCAACTCGGCTCGAGGGAAAACGACTTTGAGTCCTTTGTTTCTGAGAATGTTGAAGAAGAACCTTCCAGTAATGATCATGATGATGATTCGGCTGAGAAGGCGTTGGAGTTTGATCTCTTGTCTTCAATTCTTAATTCAGAGGTGAAGGAAGTAGAATCGCTTCTTGGTTTTCTCCAGAACGAAATTCAAAATGCCCGTGTTATGATATCTCCGTTTCAACATGATGGAGAAGCTATCTCGGATTTGGAAGGAAAGTTGCATGATGCTGAACAATCTGTGCGCCAGTTAATAGACCAAGTGCTGGAAATGAAAAAGCAATCTTTTAACTTTCACAAGTTATCTTCTGGTTTGGATGAACTTGGAAGCTGTAAGTGACCAAGCCTAACCAAACTAATTTAACATTGTCGTTATGATTCTCATATTCATATACGCATAGAAGGTTTTCAGGGTTTGATGGAAAATATGTTAATTTTTGTTTTGTTAGGGACACAAGGGCGTGCTGGTGAATCTCAAAACGATGGTGAGTTCGGTGATCTGAGCGCTAAGATAAAAATGCAGACTGCTGATCAGCAAAGGAATGTTTTGAGGATGCTTGAGAAATCTTTGGCCAAGGAGATGGAACTTGAGAAGAAACTAAGCGAGTCAAGAAATACTGAATACGAACTAGAGATGAAACTGTATTCTTCCGAGCAGGATGTTGTCTACATGGAAGAAGTAATCGAAGATGCGTATTCGAAGTGGCTCGAGGCTGAGAACGCTTCTGAAGTCTTCAAAGGAATGTCAACGGAGATGTCTGGAAAACTCCAGATTCTTCAGTTCAACCTAAGCGGCTCTTTTAAGCGAGCAGATGACTTGAAGTCTGAGCTCGTTGATTCAAAGGAACGTTTAGAAGCTAAGGAATGTGCCTTGCACAAGCTTGATAGCAGCAATGGAAGATTTCATGACTTTCTTATGGCACAAACAGAAGGCCTGAAAGAGAGTTTGAAAGAAGCTGAGGACAAACTGATTCTGTTGAACACTGAGAATTCCACATTAAGTGAAAAGGTTAGCTCTCTTGAGGAACAACTGAATGAATATGGGCTTCAAACAAAAGCTGTAGATTTTGAACGTATCAACGAGGACCTGAAAGATAAATTAGCCAAAACTGAAGCAAGGGCTGAGGAAGCAGAATCCAAATGCCAGAAACTAGAAGAAAGCAAAAAGGAGCTTCAAGACGAGTTGAAGAATTTCAGAGCAGAAGGCTTCACTCTGGAGAAGTTTGCATCGCTTGAGAAACACTTGAGGGACTCAGATCTTCAGCTAGAACATGCAGTTGCAGCTGTTGAAGCAAGTAAAGAAAGGCAGAATTTGTTGTACTCTACTGTTTCTGATATGGAGGATGTGATCGAGGATCTAAAATCGAAAGTTTTGAAGGCTGAAAACAGGGCTGACTATACCGAAGAGAAGCTGATCATGGTATCTGAGTCTAACGCAGATCTCAACGAAGAACTGAAATACTGTAAAAGTAGATTGAAAGAAGGGGACAAATATTTACAGCAAGCAGAAGAAAGAAAATTGCGAACCGCTAAAGATATCGCATTGCATAACAAGATCATAAAAAAACTGGTCATGCAATTAGCTGCTGAACGAGAACGCCTTCATAAAGAGGTATTAAGATACCATACTCACAAAACCCAGTTCCGTAGTAGTTGCATCATCATCATAGTGGGTGCTTAGATATAGTGACTTGTTTTTTCAGATAACTAACTTGTCAAGAGAGAATCGTGTATTGATGGTGAAGTTGAAGAAGATTGGAAAGACCGGTTATATGGAGAGTGGAAATGGAATTGAAGTTTCACCAAAGTCTGACCATACTTCTCCTCGTTATCATCAAGAAAGTAAACTTCAAGCCACCGTCACTTCACTAACTAATCAAGAGGTAAATCAATCCGTCCTACAAAAAATCTGTATTTGCAGTAAGTGAATTCTACCATTTAGCTTGTCTCTTTTCTTTGAAGACTTTTAAAAAAAAAGTTATGTTTGTCACCGTTTTGTAGGAGGAAGAAACAGAGTCAAGATCAGATATTGGAAGTGTAAGGAGATTAGATGTTGGAGCTCTTGGGTTCAAGCAAATTCTCGTTGCAATCTTCGTAATCTTAATGTCGTCAATGGCTTATTTTATATCCTCGCAAAACGCTTCAGAGTCCTAACTTTTTCAGAATCTCATAGGATCCAATTTTGTTTTCTCTCACTTTGTCATAATTTACAATGTCAGATTATATATTTTAGTTTTTTTGTGTGGCTATG
The DNA here is from genome assembly GCA_039880935.1 of Streptanthus diversifolius. NCBI lineage: Eukaryota > Viridiplantae > Streptophyta > Magnoliopsida > Brassicales > Brassicaceae > Streptanthus > Streptanthus diversifolius. Next base: position 22,134,669 of record JAXGFM010000010.1, on the reverse strand, counting down.
AAAGTTAAAACTTGTACCTATAAAAAAATCTGCTATAATCTGATTTGTTTTGTCTCAGTCTTTGTACTTTTATTTCAATTATTACAAACAAACTCCACATTCTCAATGTCAAACATTATTAATCTGTGATCTCTGCAATATCATTATTCGGACAATCCAAAATTTGTAGCATAAACGGTCGTTTCTTCCAGTCCTCCTCGGTGCATCTTTCGATGAGTGTGCCCATCTTTGTTGCCGCATTCACAGGATAATTGCTTCCAAGTCGGGGATCAATTATTTCCCCAATCTTATAACTAAAGCTATAGTGACACTTCTTTGCTTCCGAACCAGTTAAAAGTTCAAGCACGATCACGTCAAATGCGTAAACATCGTTCTCCATTCCCAAAAGAGCTCCATACATTTGGACAATGAAAGATTACTCATACATTTGTAGTGATACTAGAGAAATAAATTCGAACTTTATCAATAAACATGGCTGGATTATTATAACCAAAAAAAAAAATAAAAAAATTGGAGGTTTCATTTGTCATAATAATTATAATTCTGAAGTTTCTCTTTGTTTCTTGGGTTTGTTAAGGGAGAGTAGTGGCTCAATGTGTGTTGGCACGTGATTCAAAAATTGGGAATGACGGGCGTGGTTTTGAATTTTCATGGGAAGGCCACGTGGGCCGTTTAAGCCGCCGCTAAATATGGATGTCGTCCGTCATGGCCTGAGAAGTTGACGTCAACTAACAGAGTCAAGTGGACGTTAACCGCCACCGGAAAGAAGCAGAAGACTCGGTCTACGCTCACGTGACACTCTCAAGTCTCAACATACTTAATCGCAGACTTGAATCTTTTAAAAATTCTCCACTTTTCTATGGTTAAAATAGATCAAAAAAAATCTTAGATGATCCATAGTTCTCTACTTCAAAAATAGATATCTAAGTGCACTTGTAATAGTATTTTTCTGGATTGATGAAAACATGTTTACATCATTAGGTAATGGGGTTTACAGCTTATTGAAATATATTAGTTGCAGTTTTTGGTAAATAGCTACTCGTACGTCATTTGTAAAATTGGGATTAAATTGTTATTGTAGCTCTTTAGAATGTTATAGGATTGTGTTTGTTGGTTGCTTGGATATATTTTGTTTTTTTTTTCGTAGTCTTAAAATTGATCAACTGATGGAAATGGAATGTGATAGATGAGAAAACTGTTTATTCAAATATTTATTTGCTTAATTAAAAGATATATATATATATATATTAAATGCCAAAAAAAAAAAAAACACAATGATCAATAAATGTATTGTTATAAGCGAGATCACAGGTAGAATCGGCCCATGGGCCCGTGGAATAGTTAAAGAAGTGTTTAGATAAAAGAGGTTGAGACAGTCGCACGATGGTGGCTTTAGCGCTCTGCTTCTCTCAAAATCTGCTCTGCCGGCTCCTTTTCATGTGAGCCCAATTCTCACTACAACGTCAGCCGTAGGGCCCCACACACGTTCACTCATTCACCCTTCTTGTCTCTTTGCTCATTGCTCATCATCTTACTCGAGTTAAGGATCCAAATGTTGACATTGTGAACAATATAATCAAAAATGAAAACAGAATCATATAAAGAAGACTCAAATAAGTTATAATTAATTTCTCCATTACTTGGCATTATTGCTTAAGTGTTGACCACATGTGGATATGAATCAACAAAATCTTTTGTTAGTTCTCTTCAAAATTAACACAAAAAACATGCAGAAGTTGTCTTATAATTATTTTTTTTTGTCTACGACAATTCCTTTTTTCTTTTTAATCTTTGTCAACTCAGTTATAAATGATGTATCATCCAGTGCGTTTACCAGTAAAATTAGTGCGTTTACCAGTAAAATTAAAGGCTCTCTATATGCTTTTTATTCTTATAACTTCAAAAACATGGTTTTCAGATTGAAACCACTGTTCTGATCGCTAAAATAATTAGCTAATTAAAAAAAAAAAATATTTGTACATGTGGTCCAAACATCTTTAATTACATGCGTATTATCTCAGAATAGAAAACTTTACATGCGTTTTGTATTTTATAGATTGATCTAAAACAGATAGTTGGACATTAATTAAACTCTACAAAACTACAACCTACACTAGTAGTAATCTTAGGACCCAAATTCCTATGAGTTAAAACACAGATTTTGAATATGGTAACATATTAAAGTAGTATAGTGGTAATAGAGTTAGTGTTATTTTCCACAAAGATAGATAACGTTGGGGTTAATAGCAGTACTAATAGCATTGTTTTTGGGTTAAGAACTTAAGATAGTAATTAACAGCCATAAAAACAGAATAATGCTGTTAACTCCATGCAAATAAATACCAGGAAAAGTGGAAACAAAAAGGAAAAACGTGCATTGGCGATTTGGAGTTAATGCCATTAACATTCAATATACTGAATGTTATACGGAAAACCATATAAAATGGAAGAATATGCGAAATGGCCAGGTCAGTGTGCTTGCATTGAAACTTTTTTGTTTAAGATTTTTTTTTTTTTTTTTTTTAAGAGAAATGATAATCTGAAGGTAGAAACAAAATATTGAGAAAAGAAAGGAATTTCCAGAAATAACCCTCCTTGCTCTCGTCTTCTGCAATATGGGCTAAATGCCAAAAGAGTGAGTCACGGGCCCACGTGGATACGCAAACCACATCAGTGGCATAAATCCGTAAATTGTAGGAAAATGTAGAGGTTGTTTCCAAGTTGAAAATCCATATAAGCACTTATCCGCTCCTCTCATAATCTCCCATAATTTTATTATAATCTCTCTCTTTCCCTGTTTCTCTTTAGTCTTTACTTTGGCTGTTCACAATGAAAGGAGCCAGCGTTTCGTTTCTCTTCCTTCTTCTCATCGCCACCGTCTCCTCCGTCTTCTGATTCCGTGATGGTAATCGTTAATTACATACATACATAGACGAACATATATACTCTTTCATGTATAAGCATATGATTGCATTTTTAGTAACATATTTCTTTTCAAAGCTTGATTCTGTTTGAGGGAATGGAAGCTTTAGTTCTGATTACTTTCTATCTAAAGTGTCTAACCGATATTTTCTAGCAAAAACAACTAAACGATAAAGTCTTGTCCGACAAATTTTGGTCGGTTATAGTCTAATTACCTCTGTGCCCATTCCTGACACAAACACTCTGGACATTTTCAATCAAATACATAAAGTGTATTTTACCAAAACCAGCTTAAACCCAAAGAAATGTAACAAATTCGTTGAACTGAGGGAAATAATTTCCAAACGCAGGGATGTTACCAAATGGCGACTTCGAGGTAGGACCAAAACCATCGGACATGAATGGAACACGAGTGTTAAGCAAGAACGCTATTCCAAGCTGGGAGCTTTCGGGCTTCGTCGAATACATAAAATCCGGTCAAAAACAAGGAGACATGCTCCTCGTGGTCCCTGCCGGAAAATTCTCCGTCCGCTTAGGAAACGAAGCATCGATCAAACAAAGACTTGACGTGACAAAAGGAATGTATTACTCCCTCACGTTCAGTGCCGCAAGGACTTGTGCTCAGGACGAACGGCTCAACATATCGGTCGCACCTGACTCGGGTGTTATTCCTATACAGACGGTGTACAGTAGCAACGGGTGGGACCTATACGCTTGGGCGTTTCAAGCCGAGAGTGACGTGGCAGAGATCGTGATTCATAATCCTGGAGAGGAAGAAGATCCTGCTTGTGGACCACTAATTGATGGTGTGGCAATCAAGGCTCTATACCCTCCGAGACCTACCAATAGTAAGTATATTTATATGTTAATATTATAAGAATCGAGTTTATATCTATAATTATTCTAAGAAATCTATCCTTTTCATTAATCTTCCAATGTGATCTGTCATGTTTACAACTGTTTGTGCTTTTTAGCTAGTTATAGTGAGGGCCTCAGGGGTTTTTGGCATTTTTGAATATATGGTTTGTTTTTTTTTTTTTTTAGTTTGTAGAATCTTATGATGCATTCAAACCGAGACTTTTTAATTAGTTTGTGAAAATTTCAGTTTAGTTCAGTTTTCAATAAAAGAAAATTCTTCATATAAACAAATTCAGAAAGATGTGTACGTACGTGTAAATGAATTTTGGTTTATTGGTTTGGTTTATTTGATACGTACGGAAAAACCTATATATAAAGATTTTGGCTTGGTTGGATTCGGTTAATATGTCCACTTGTAGTTATAATATTGAGTAAGAACAGAGATTTTTAATCAAATGATTTTTTTTTTTTTTTGGTATCATATGAAACAGATAATATATTGAAAAACGGAGGATTCGAAGAAGGTCCCTATCTACTCCCAAACGCAACAACCGGCGTTCTGATTCCTCCCTTCATAGAAGATGACCACTCTCCGTTACCTGCTTGGATGATCGAATCCCTCAAAGCCGTCAAATACGTTGACGTGGAACATTTCTCGGTCCCACAAGGCCGTCGAGCCGTTGAGCTGGTTGCGGGGAAAGAAAGCGCAATCGCTCAGGTGGCTCGGACTATCATCGGGAAGACTTACGTGCTTTCGTTTGCGGTTGGAGATGCGAACAACGCGTGCCAAGGTTCGATGATAGTCGAGGCGTTTGCGGGAAGAGACACTTTAAAGGTTCCTTACGAGTCGAAAGGGAAGGGAGGTTTTAAACGAGCTTTTTTGCGGTTCGTGGCGGTTTCCAACCGCACGAGGGTTATGTTTTATAGCACGTTTTACGCGATGAGAAGCGATGATTTCTCGTCGCTGTGCGGCCCCGTGATCGACGATGTTAAGCTCCTCAGCGTTCGTAAGCCGTAAAATGGTCGTTGTTTTTTTTTAAAGGTTTTTTCGTATAAGCAGTGTGAGTTTTTTAAAAAGTGTTTTTTTTTTCTTTTTTCTTTATGGTGCTTTTGAAATGAGATGGTTTATACCGAAAGAGTTGTTATGGTGTAGGTTTTATATTAAACAGAAAGGTCTTGCTGAAGAAATCTTGTCTTTTTGTTTTATTACTATCTATTGGGTTTTGGAGGAGACCAGGAGTTTTACGAGATTAATAAAAGTGTAATAATGTATATGATCCAGAGGGATGAGGATAAAAGTTTGCCTTTTAAAATTTGATACTTTTATTTGTTTACAAACATGTGTACTATGGAGTACTATCAAGCCATTAAAATAAAATATAGCTAAAGCCCTGAGATGGAAATCCTAATTCTCTTTGATTCATGTAAAATTTTATTTCGTTGTCCACGAAAATGCATAGAATAAGAAAAAGAAAGCCTAACAATTTCGTGATTTTTGATTAAATTGTGATGCATTATTATGGCATATGGGCTGAACTTTTTTTTTGGGAAAAAAAAGAACAACAACCTGAGAGAGGTTGTAAACTATAATTGGCCTTTTTGTAAGCCCAGTAGCCCACTATATAGTTACACGTGCGATCCACATCGAGCGAGGAACACATAGTTTTCTTCTTTTTATCGCCAAGTAAGAACAGCTGAAAGTTTAACACAAACGACAATCCGTCTCATCCGGATTTGTTCGAGTTTCTTTCTTTATCTACAGCCTCCTTTGGATACGAGTCGCTGATTTTTGTTTTCAGGTAAATCTATGTGATTTGGATTGGTTTCGATTTAATGGCTTCCTAGAACTCAAAGCTTCTCGGTCATTGGTCTCATTGAAATCCTGATTCTCGATTCAAATTTTGTTGCATTCTGTTGAATCTTCTTCTGTATCCTTGTATTTTGTGTGTTTAGCTTGTTGCCGATACACTTCTGCGAATTTTCACGTTTTTCTTCCCTTTCGATTTTCGATTTTCCCTGGATTTCGGATTTAGTTGACTCCGTTGTGTAATTGAGGTCGTGAAATCAATTTTCAGAATTGAGATGTATGTTTTGGTGCTTCCTTATCTTAACGAGAAGATTTTAAGAATTGAAATTGATATGGGAGAAAACACAACAGTAATATTGACTCTTTTAATTACTTCGCAGCTGTTGAGGTGAATGTTCAAGGCATCTGGAGCCTCTCTCTGCGGATTTTAGAAAGTTTTAAAGAAGCAAAATGTTGTCGGAAATGGCAGAGTTAGGTAGGTCCATGCAGCTAGCAGGAAACCGGAACTCACCACCTGAGACCAGTCTAAGTGGTTCTGCATCCAAGGCACCAAACAAGCAGTGCAGACCATGGTTACAGCAATTGTCTCCAGCAAGCAATGGGATTCTGCATATTCCGACGAATGCACTTTCTCAAAAGACCCTAAATTCGCTGATGCATGGCAAGAATGTGACGCAAATGGACACTGCTCACCAGAAATTTGGGAAACATGTTGTAAACAAGAAACAGCAAATTCCACCTCGAGGGTCAGTGAAACCGAAGGATGAAGTAAATGAATCTGTGAGGACTAAGATGAGGGAGTCATTAGCATCTGCGTTGGCCTTGGTTCAGCAACATGAAGAATTCCCGAAAGGGAAAGAAAATGTAAAGACTGAAGAAACTCCTGTGGTGAATCCTGAGAATACTCAAAGTTTTCAACCTACCTCACCTGCTAGCTTCAGTATCCCTATAGTCGAAGGGACCATGTCGGAATTTGCCACCGGAGTTGAAAGATCTGTGCAGAAGGACAGTGAGATTCCCGTCGACATCAGGATGGAAGATGCTAATCAATCTGATGGACTTAAGTCTCAATATGACGAGGTTTTCCCTCGGGATGATGTTCCTTTTACAGATATTATTTTTTCTAACGATGACCTTTTACAGGGTAATGAACTCTCATGGGTTCTGGAAAATGTTTCAGATCTTGGGGATACAAAGGATTATGGAACCAATGGTGAAAAGTCATTCCAGGATCCAGAACTTTTGGCTTCTAAAATTGAAATGGAATTGTTTAAGCTTTTTGAAGGTGTGAACAAAAAGTACAGAGAGAAGGGAAGATCCCTCTTATTCAATTTGAAGGATAAGAACAATCCTGAGCTTAGAGAAAGAGTTATGTCTGAGGCGATCACTGCTGAGAGGTTGTGTTCTATGACAGCCGAAGAACTGGCTTCGAAGGAGCTTTCTGAGTGGCGACAAGCTAAAGCTGAAAAGATGGCTGAGATGGTTGTCCTGCGGGATACATATATTGATGTCAGACGTCTGGTGAGGTAGACGCATAAGGGTGAATTCCAAGTTGATATTGATCCCGTTGACAGTGGCATGGTAGATGTCTCTGCTGGCATCACGTCACGTAGCAAACGTCGACCCAAAGCCAAATCTCATTCTGCCAAAACCCCTCTCAAAGATGAGACAGCAAAAACTGATCAAGCAACGTCACGTGATCCTCCTCCCTCAACTGAAGACATCGACCCCATGCAAGGTTTGGGGATGGATGATGAGTTGAAGGACGTGGAGTTTCTTCCTCCAATTGTATCGCTTGATGAGTTCATGGAATCCCTTGACTCTGAGCCTCCATTTGAAAGTCCGCATGCTAATTCTGACATGCAAGTGTCTGCGTCCGAAAAAAGTGACTCCGAAGTTGGGCCACCCTCAAAATCTCCTAAAGGATCTCCGAAGGAACTAAGTGATAAAGATTCTCCTAAACCAAACCCCGAGAAGATTGATGAAGTCTCCCCAATATCTGACGCCATTGTCAAACTTGATCAAGATGTCTCTGGACTTGAGAAAACGCCCTCCCTTGTTGATGTTAAGGGAGAAAAAGTATGGCATGGAATACTGCAACTGAGTATGTCTTCCGTAGTCCCTGTCTCTGGAATTTTCAAAAGGTAAGTTCGTATCACATAAACTAATACCTCACTATTATTTTATTTCTTTGATACTGTTTCTTTGGGCATAGACAATTTCTTCTTTATGCTGATTGTATACTCTTTTCTGAATTAACTAGATTAATATATGAGTAAGCCTAAGAATAGGTTTTTTGCTAGCTTAATTGAAAAGGATCTCACTGTGAGATACTGATAAAAGTTCATTACACCTCATCAGCAAGCTATGTAGGATCAGTATAAATAGGAGATGCAACAGGTGTTTGAAGGGGTCTAGTACTCCGAGAAGAGTAGGGGATGCTGTAGAGTCTATCCCTAGGTTTAATGTCTCCTTGTATCGATTTGTCATTGTAGTTTCAGAGAGAAATCAGTTTCTGTTATTATCAGATAACTTGAGCAAAACGACCCTGGATATTCCTTTTGGTTCCTTATTGTAGTAAGATTATCCTCAGACTTGAATCTTTAGTACATTTAAGCGATATACTACATTTGATTCTGCTGATATTTGCTTTAACAAAAAATAAAATGGAAGCGAGAAAGAAAGTATGCATTCTCTGACTGGGTGTTTCTTTGGCAGTGGTGAGAAAGCAGACACGAGCGAGTGGCCGGCGATGGTAGAAGTGAAGGGTAGAGTTAGGCTGAGTGGGTTTGGGAAGTTTATTCAAGAGCTTCCCAAGTCTCGAACCCGTACCCTAATGGTATACAATGCTTTCTTTTGTTATCACTGTAGTAGTTACATTCAATAATCTCTTGCTTCAAACAAGAAAAGAAGTAACCCTTTTAATTCTTACATATATAGTCCTTAACTCTCTCACTCTTTTCTCATCTCAAAACTCTTCTGTCTTCTCTTCATGGAAACCAGAAAGCAAAGAGATTACAATCAAACTGTTCATTCACATGTTATGCGTCACAGGAATGCGACATGAGCAGAGAACCAACTATATTGATTGGGTCAAATTTTGTATTCTTTCATCCAAAAAACATTGGACGCAAAATGCGTTTTATGTCTCTGTATCTGAGTTAATATGTCTGCGTGGGAGAATGTTTAGAATAATCAGGAAATCTTATAAAGAATCTTTCGACCCCACGCGCAAAAACATAGTCAATAAATTTTTCATAACATTTTTTTTTTTAGCCCTGACCCAAAGCCAAAGCACAAGCTCAAGTCATATATACATGAAAAAGAAAATCTAAAAGTTAGATAAATTTTTTGGGTTATTTATTGTCAGGTATTCATGGTACTTTTATTGTTTGCATTGCAGGTAATGTACCTGGCTTGTAAAGACGGCATTTCTAAGAGCCAGCGTGGCAGCCTTTTTGAGGTAAAGAAATCAAATAAATATTTAAGTCCTAACTTGTAGTCTTATAAAACACATTTGAGAACAGAAACAATGGTCTAAACCTTTTTCTTCTTTTGGTTAAGGTTGTTGATTCCTACGTTGCTGATCAGAGAGTTGGCTACGCAGAGCCAGCCTCAGGCGTGGAGCTTTACCTTTGCCCAACACGTGGAGAGACTCTAGATTTGCTGACCAAAGTCATCTCTAAAGACCAGCTCGATGAGGTCAAGTCTTTGGATATTGGGTTGCTTGGAGTTGTTGTGTGGAGACGACCCGTTCACAAGCCCGGTTTGAAACGTCAGCATTCTTATTCTTCTTCTGGCTCTAGACCCTCTGTTTTGGGTGAAAACAAGAAGCAGAGAGTAAATGTTACAGAGAAACCTCTTGTTGTTGCATCAATGAGCAATCATCATCATGGTTATGGAGGCAAAGCTAAGGAAGAAGATGCTGATGATATACCACCTGGGTTTGGTCCTATAGCTTCGAAAGATGATGACGATTTACCGGAATTTAACTTCAATTCCTCGGTCGTGCCAGTTTCTTCTCCTCAGCCATTACCGTCCCAATCCAAGTCTTTGGATCAAGTAAGAAAGCTCATACACAAGTATGGAAAATCTGCAAGCATCTATGATGATAATGATGATGATGACGATGACATACCCGAATGGCAGCCAAATGTCCTTAGCCACCAGCTTCCTCCACCTCCACCTCCACCTCCACCTCCCGGCTTCACACCCGATATGGGTCTTCAGGTTCAAAGCAGGACGATGGTTAGACCGCCTCAAGATGGTTGGTGGGACAATCAAAATGGCGGCTCAGGCTCAGGGCAACACTATGATCGGAACCGATCAAGAAACAGAGGATTTTAGAATCTCTGTTGATAGTGTTCTCGGTAATTGTAGTTTCTTTTTTTTTTTCCGCTAATCTCTCTTTGTAGCTTTTTCGAAAACTATCTTACCTTCATTTTGTAGCCATCGTAGAATGCAAAGCTCGAAATAGTCCAACTTTAAAATAAAAATTTCTTAAAACACTTTTTGAGTTTTTTTATTTCTTAAAAGACGAATAAACGAAAATGACCACTGCTCTGCTTTTACAACAATGGATTTGAAGAGCTGTACATAATAATATTAATGTATTGTATAAAGGTTCCTAGAAACTGTTAATGATATATAAGAGAATCGTTTAGTTGCTCTTAGCTCAACAGATAAAATCTCCGTGTCCTGCGGTTCTCACCACGTCAAGAACACATCTATCACATGAAGAAACGTCTCTGAAAACGGGTTGTTATTGACATGAGACCTGAGAGAGTAGGATTGTAATGATGGGCCTATACGGCTGTTTTAGCCTGGTCCCTTTTGAGCTCGGAAAAATCTGAGCTCAGCCCGTTTCGTTAATGATTTAAGCATTAAAGCCCGTACCTGATTTTGGTTTTGGCATCAACCGAACCGTAATCGAAACTATAACTACATATGCTATCCGAACAAATTCAACCGGTTCCATCCAATATGTGATGTCGTTATATCTAAATCCAAGAAACCAAAGACCGTTAAGTCGTTATTTGTGAATTATCTTCTTAATATAAAATATCGACATTAGCATATACCCATAAACCCATCTTGTTGCTATACATCAATTTTTTTCTTCTTTTTTTTTTTACTATATTTTTCAAGTAAATACGGATTCTCCATTTGTCAAAAAAAAAAAAAAAGATAAGTGTTACAATGGTAACATAATTTCATATCCCCTTTTTACTCAGACCCCACTTTTTTTTTTGTTGGATTTATCAGTAACAAATAAAATGGCAGAGAAAATGGGCAATATACCAAAAACAAACATATTAATATCATTCATAAGAAACAGAGTTGCAAATAAAAGGGGCCAAAAGACCAGACAATTTGCCAACCAACCCATCACTCAGATTTGCAATTCCAAAAACTATACAATTTTAACATCACTTAACCACTCTCATATAATTTACCCTAAGATTACCATTCATCAGATCAGGCCGATACAGTTGCATTGGGAATAACCGATGATGACGACACAGCGACTTCTGTAGCTGCCTTCTTTTGTTTTGAAACTTTTGAGGTTGAAGGCCCCGATTCACAGATATCCCCCCCAATATCCAGCGTCTCTGCGAGGTTTTCTTGATTTTCAGTGCTATATATCTACAGGGAGGGAGAACAAAATCATCGGTTAAGTTCATTAAGAAGAAATCGGATTAAGAGATTCAGCATTCTGGGTTATTGCAGATAGACTGAATATGAATTGTAAGTGCAGATTATTGCAAACCCAAAAGTAAAGTCAATATGTAACAAAAATATGATGTTTTATGTGAATGATTACGAGAGATGACTGATGAACTTACCTCAAGCTGATTCAGCATCTCAATGGTAGCTTCAAGATCACCGCTATTCGCCAGGTATACATCAGTTATAGACTCTTGTGAGAGACCAGAGAATGTCACCAGAAGGTATTCAATATCCATGTCTATATCCATCTCCATATCCAAATCATCATCCCTTATCTGCTTGTACGCCATTTCAGAGGGTTTCTTCGGCATCGACACTTCAACACCTGCAAAACTTATCTGTTGTCCCTGCACGATATGTGTGGCGGGGTTGCCAAACACCAAACCATCCATATCAGCATAATCCACTCTTTTGGAGAGTGGTACATATGATGCTGCATGCGGATTCAATGCAAATGCTCCTGGCTTCATTGCTTTGTCTTGGTAATAAAGTTACTGCCAAATTCGAATTGGTATCCATTATTAACAAACAAAAGAAAAGACAAAGACAGAAGAGAGCAATAATAACTTGTATAAAACGGAAAAGACAAGGTCAATTATGTCTTATGCTGCAGAATCTAACGATCTCAAGTTATGCTAAAATGATTTCAACCAGACAAACAATCCAAGCTCCAAGGGAGCATTCACATATGATGAAGGTATTCCGACAAGACATTGGTTTGCTTCCAGATCATGAATCTCTTATTTACACAGCGCAAACCAAAAAACATTGCCACGGGTTTAAAAAATTGCAGATCATACTCTTAAGATCCATTATCTTTGATGATACCAAATAGACAAAATGAAAAGTTTCACTTCAAAAATCTAAGCGCCTTCAAACAAACAAGTTTTCGATATGAAGAAGAGACCTCGTGAAAGCTACACAAACGTTTCCATGGGATAACACAGAACGGAGAGAAATTGAACATATGAAAAGGAGATATGCTCTTTAGCGGTTACATTAGAATGTGGTCAGGAATCGTGTCAGTGCATGAACAAATCGATGGCGGAATAGAGAAGCAGAGGAAAAGCAATTGACAACCAAAAGAAGATTCTCCACACACACGCACAAAAGAAATGATGCAGAGAACGGAAACGAATAGAAATCGTCTTGAACTCGTCAACGATGGACGTAAAAGAAGAAGGATAAAACGAAACATCAGGAGAGAAAATACCAGAGAAAAAAACTAGCGTTGAAGATCGCTCGACGAAAGAGCAGAGACCTAAATGCGATAAATGTGGCAAGGGAAAGAGAAAGTGCCCCCAATTATGGAATTATATTATATATATAATTAAAGAGTGTCCCAGTTTACTCGAACGGGGTCTGCTTGGACACACGGTTATTGTTATCCTTCGCCGGGATAAGAGCCGAATCTAGGACGTGACGACCAATACTGGGCCAATAAACCGAAAATCGAGATGAATTATGTTTGTGGCTTGGTTTAGTATACCAAGTGATAACCATGGAAAGCCGGTTTGAAACTATCAATACAAAGAGTGGATGGATGAGCTCAAGGAGGAAGAAGTAAAGCTCCAAAAGCGCCATAGCCATGGCTCTTCTCTGTCCATCTCTTCCATCTCCTAACTGTCGACTTCTCAGGTAAATTATCTGAAACATACGTGTACTCACGCCTACTGAATTTTTGTTCTTCTGTTTGTACTTTGTTCGTTCGAAAGCTCTTGCGATTCTCGATGGGATTTTCAAATTTTCAGGTGCAGGAGCAGCAACATTTCGAGCAATTATCATGGAGGTTCAAAGGAGCTAATGATTTCTCGTTCTGGAGTTTCTACGAGATCGATTTCTTCGGAAGAGGGGCTTTCTCGTAGGGATTTAGTGCTAATTGGTCTCTCTTCTCCCTTGTCTATGCTCTTGCCAGTGTCGTCTACTGGTAATGTTTTCTTCTTCTGCTGTTCATCTTTCAGTATCTTATCACATTTGGGTAGATTAGCTAAGCATTTTGGCTTATGGGCTTCCTTAATAATTTGTAAGTAGAATAGAGCTGGTTCATGGAAGTAATAGAGAATCTCTTAGGGTGCTTATCTTCTGATGTTATATGCGTTCTCTATGATTTACTTCTACTTTTCTCACTTTCTTTCAACGTTTGGGTTTCTGTTATTTGCAGTCACTCATGCAGAAGAAGCAGTGAAAATGGGTGCAGAAGAACTTAAATTGGGTTCAATGGTGGATGATATAAATGCTTATTCTTATGCTTATCCACTGGAGTTTCCATCCGAGAATCTTGTCTTCAAATGGTATTATATATGTCTCAAACAGAAATCGACTGAATCATATGGTGTAGTGCTTCCTAATAACTCAAATATATCTCACTTAACATTGATAATGCAGGGTTGAATCAAGAAAGCCTGAACGTTACTCTTCAGCTGCGCCACTCTCACGTAAGTGTTTCCTTTGACCCCATGGATTCTGTATGCTTATGTCCATATCGTTGCCTTTATAATTACCATTATAGTTGCCGTATATGCATCGAGTTGTGACTGAATCTGTTTCAACTGATCCAGCTGATGCGCGTCTACGGATTGTTTCTGAACGAGTTGACCTTATCGACAACCTCGTAATTTCTGTTTCGGTAAGTACTGGTGTTGCACACTTACCATAACACTGCTTCCCTTTGCTGGCTTTCTCGCGTTATGTCTTTTACGGTTCTTGATCCAGATAGGTCCCCCAAACTCAAGATTCCTAACATCAAAAGAAAAGAAAACATGGACAGCCAAAGACGTTGCTGACTCTGTTTTGTCTGATAAATCGGCACTGGTAAACCCCTCTTACATGACACACATCACAATAACAATTTTTTAGTTTCTCAAACTTTAATCAGATTGTTTAAATGAGTTTGTGCGTATCATTTCCTGCAGCGTGTCACTTCAAGTCAGCGTCTTGAAGAGAGCTCGGTTCTTGATGCACATTCTACTGATGTAAGTATGATCTTCTTAACAAAGTAAAAAGAATTGAATCTACAAAACGCATGACCCCTATATGCTTTCTATATGCAGATTGATGGGGAACCTTACTGGTACTACGAGTACCTTGTCCGCAAATCACCAACCAAAATCGTAACTCTCTCTATTTCTGAGCAGACCCTTCTTGTTTAGATACATAATGGGTTTGATTAATGATCTGACTTATTGCCTTGACTATTATGATATTCGGGTAGGCTGAAGCATCAAAGCTTTACAGACACTACATTTCTTCAACAGCTGAACGGGATGGTAAACAACTTTTCACGAGGGATTGATGAGATGCAATTATTGGAATTTCTAGCACGTATTAACGCTAATTTAAACTCATCACATTTACCTGAATCGCACACTTTGCAGGGTACTTATACACCATAAATGCCTCAACCCTTGGCAAGCAATGGGACATGGTACAACCCCTATAACCTTTACTTTGTGTAAATCTGTTGTCTTAAGTGTGAGGATGTCTGATTTTGAGTGTTTGTAATTGTATGAAACGCAGATGGGACCGGTGTTAGAAAGAACAGTTGGATCCTTTAGGCTTCTTCCTCCTACTGATAGTTATGTCCCTCCATACAAGGATCCATGGAGGTTTTGGTGATACTTCCATCTACCTCAGACTTTCAGCAAAAATGCTTTTTTTTTATTATTAATTCGAAATTGTAGTTAAACTTGATAGGAGAAGTTCAGAATCGAGATACCTCTCTCACTCTCAGTTCTGATAGTTGTCGTAAAAATTTGAGCAATGGACTAATTTGCCGAAAATCTGAATATCTTGTTCACTATCAAATTTATTGAGAGAAAATATTCATAACTTGAGTTCTTCCAAACTCATTCAACTGATATCCAAGATATATATATATATATATATATATATATATATATATATATATATATATATATATCCACATGTTCTTCGAATTAAAGATGTACAAATATATCATATCAAATCAGATTCGGACTTATTATTGAATTTATATGATTTACACAAAGAAAATAAATAGAGAAACTTTCTTCACAGTTCCTCCATTCATGGGAATTGCTGAATACAATGTGTGTGTATAAAAAAATACCACTGACTGCTTTAAAATTCTCGGGGTAGCATCAAAAATTAACAAATGGAAAAGACATAACTGGAGGGGAGCCAAAAAAAACCGGCTTCTTCTACCCTCTTATATAGTTAAGATTATCATATCTGAATACTTGAACCATAATTATAAATATCCATAACAATAACAATTGCCCGCAATCGCAATCACCCACCGAAATCATGAAAGATGAGCCCAAATGTATCTTTTTTTTTTTTGTTTTATTTTTTTGGTTAGGTAGTAGAAGCACAAGCAATATACAAAAATGATCATCCATGGCCGCCTTGGTTTAGAGAAACCAGCAGCTCTTTTTGTTGAACAGATGATCAGCTCAAGCTTCTACCTTTCCTTTTTTCTTGGACTCAAACCGATCATGGAAATGGTGGGCGCATTCGACCTCAGCCCAGGGTGAAAATCACACCGTTA
The DNA here is from genome assembly GCA_039880935.1 of Streptanthus diversifolius. Lineage (NCBI taxonomy): Eukaryota > Viridiplantae > Streptophyta > Magnoliopsida > Brassicales > Brassicaceae > Streptanthus > Streptanthus diversifolius. Next base: position 22,118,824 of record JAXGFM010000010.1, on the reverse strand, counting down.
CTCTTCTCCTTAGACAGGTCCTCGTATGAAGTAGAGCCGGACTTGGCTGCTTCTCCTTCTTCATCTTCTTCCTCCTCCATTTTCTCATCCTGATGAAGCACCTCTAAACGGCACTCAATACTGCAGAAAGCTTTGTATCCTCTGAAAACCAAACCAAGAAACCAAAATTCAACAAGAAACTTCAACTGTGTACGATTTGATTACAGTTAAAAGACCCATATGACGTACGGTGTGCATTCTAGATAACAAAGTACTGTAAAGCAGCTGAGTTTCCATTTCTAGGTGCACAAAAGGAGGACCGGTTCTAAGTCTCAACAGAGTTGAAAGAGAAGAAGAGTACCTGTACATGTATATATCTTTACCCATACCCAAATTCTTGCTGCAGGAGAAGCAGGAGCTCAAGAAGTCATTGGGAGGTAACACATCCGTAACCGTTGTCAAGTCAAGAGGAGCAATAACAAAAATGCTCTCTTTCTTGTTTCCACAACAATGTTTCTTCATCCCATTGTGCTCTAGCGTCTCCAGAACCTGATCCCCGTAAAAATGGGTTGTCTTTGGGTTAGGACCATGTGAAATAACACAAGTGTAGTCCTCTGAGATCTCAATGTCGCTTTCCATATGCCCATTCAGTGATCTTGGGGTTTGCTTTATCACTTGACAAGCATTGTTGTTGTTGACACTGATGTTCCCAGCACCCGAACAGTATGCATTGACGGAGCAAGAGCTATCAGGCTCAATCAGATCATCATCGGGTTTATCATCCTTGTGCATAGGAGTTTTGGCAAACGGGTTCCCAGTTCTCATCAACGACCCAAAGAACATGTTTTTACTATTCGGTGATGGAAGAAGAATCCTTGATGAATTAGTGTGATGATCATCAAGAGAATCCACAATACGCAAGCCTACTTTTCCAGAATCCCAGCTCTTTTGATGCATTTTCCGGATTGACCTCAAAGAAGATCCACCAAAAGGATTCCCTAAACCCGGAAAGAATCTGAAATCCAAAGGAGACGTTGGGCTCCACGCTGTTTCGTAATCAGATGGAGACTTTCCTTCAAACACACAAGAGATGATTTTGTGGTTCTTAAGCCCTGAAGACTCCGGTTCTGTCGAATAAAAAACGGAACCAGTGGCCATTTGATTGGTGGTATGTTGAGACATGATTGATCTGCGTCGAAAACCAGAAGCAAATGTTAGCTCAGATGATGATCGAAGGCTCAGAGAGCATTAAACAAAGGAAACAAATCGATAAATGACTGATTAATTTCGCAAGAGTTCGGTATCTCACAATGTCGGATAAAAGCAAAGCTTTGATATTCAATAAGCAAAGAAACAAATCTTTGGCAACAGAAAAAACCCAGATGAGGGGTAAAATTCCAATCGAAACCTCTCCAGAGCAAATAAATTGTTCATACAAAGCAAAGGAAAGGATCATCGAACGGAGAACGATTATTTAAGAACCCAGAAAAAAAAACTGAAAAGAAAGAAGAAAAGGGAAAAAAAGAACTACGGACTTTTCAAATCTGTTGTAAGCTGCAATCTGGAGAAGAAACTCGAAAGCAAGACTCATATCAAAAGATTCAAAGAAGAAGAAAAAGACACCTGGGTTTTTCAGGACTTGTTCTTCCTTGTGAGATAGAATATGACAGGCTGTTGAAGAAGATGAAGAACCCAGAAATTGCAGAGAGGTAAGACAATGCGAAGTCTTCGTCTATATCTGTGCAAGTCTTGTGAGGTACTCTTCTGTCTCTCTCTCTCTCTCTCCTCAAAATCAGTGAAGCAGTGAGCTTCTCAGATTCTTTCTCTCCCTCGAATTCACGTTTTAAGTTCTCTCGCAAATGCAAGTAGAAGGGTCTATGTAGCTGAAAATTTTATAAAGAAAAAATGGTTACCTTTCTTGATATATTTAATCAATTTATTAAGAGTTTATAAGATTTTTATTTAATTGGCGGAAAAAAGTGGCTGAGAAGTGACATAATAAAAATGATAGCATATCTCTGGCGAAATTCTTTAGTTTGGCAGATTTGGCTTTTTTAGCTTAATTAATTCCGTTGCCTGTTTTTTTTTACTCTTTGCATGTAAGAAAAAAAAACTAGTATCTTCTTTTAATGTGTTATTATATGACTACTGCGCTTATAAAAATGATATATATTTACAAGTTTACATTTTGCATAAAGATTTTAGATTTTTTCATTAACTAATTTGCTATTGAACCTTAGATATTCCCAATCGTTTTGTTAGTCAAACATTTTTAAAATATATAAATAACTTGCCTAAAGTTATTACTATAATTCTAAATATATATTTTTACTATAAAAAATTTTGAATTAAAAAGTAATACAGATTAAAACACGAAAAAAACATGTGACAATTTTTATAAATTTTTAAAAATATTTTCAAATATTATATCTATTAAAAAAAATTATTTTTATTAATTGAATTCTTTAATTCTTATAAAAAAAATTATTATAAATATCAAATTTGCATTAGAGGGGTTGGTTGTGTTATATAAATAAATATGAAATTTTTTTGATGAATTCTCAAAATAAAAATGTTATAATAACCAAGAGAAAATTATCCGAAGGATAAAAGTATAAAATATAAGATTTAGTTTTTTATTATTATTATATGCTGAAATAAAAAATATTTATTTGGATTATATGATCATATTTATAATAAATAAAAATATTTTTATAATAAATTTTATAAGAAAGTGTAAAATTAATAACTTCGTCAAATTTATATAGATGAAAAATCATCTATTACATTCATTAACTCTTTATTCATCAATACATTTAGTCTAAATTTAAACAATTTTTAAAAATTGCTAATCTTACAGTTTGAATGCTTTTTGCTAAAAAAAATCAATTTACATAATTAAACATCTAGCTAACTTACAGATCCCCAAATTTCTTAAGAGATATGTGAAGGCTAATAATTATATTTTGTGTCAAATATTGACTTCTGTTCGAATTATCTTCTATATTGTGTGCGGTGATAGTAAGAATATACCATGTTCATATGGTAATATATGGCAATAAATCCACCTTCATGTATTTCTATAATCATAATTTATGTCCTAAATTTAAAAACAATACATGGGATGACACACACGAATATATACTGTAATAGAAAAAAAATAGGAAATATCACATAATATAATGCTATGTGAAAAAATAGTAACAAAAGAAGAAGAAAAAGAAAACACGTTGACGGTCCGGTCCGCAAGGAAACGGTCACATTAGAAGAAGAGATGGGTTTTAGGGTTAAGACTAAGACCAGCTATCGTCATCATCGATTGACCGTCAAGATCTTTTATCTGCGTGGAGGTTTCGTTATTAGCCACGTGGATACGAGTCACCGTAACTTGATTGGTAAGCCATCATTCACTTCTTGTCGTCTTCTGCTGACTCAGATTTCTTTTGTTCTTGACTTCTTCTAGTATACGACGAAACGTGTATAATTCGCTCCCCCGCACGTGTCAGGTTCTACTCTTCAATACGGTGCGTGCTCACGCCCGTTTTTCTTTTTTCTTTTGTTAATAGTGTTTCTCTTAATACGCCTTTCGAAACATTCCTTTTGTTATATTTTACTACATGGTAATATGGTATTATTATTATTTAAGGTGGGTATTTTATTACAGCAATTTAAAACAGTAGGCTAGGCGAGTTATTTAAGAAGATTTGTGTGTGAGAGGTGTCTGATCATCCCAATTATATATTCATATAATTAATAGTTTTAAGATCGATTATGAGGCTGATTAGTGATTAGTGATTAGGCTTTGTGGCTGCCATAGATGTAAGATGCAACGGATTGAGAACGTCGTGGAGAACGTACGTTCATATGATGTGTTGTCGGTGGTTACCATTTTTACCGCAAACATATTTTTTATTATGATTTTTCCCCCCCACAAAATGTCAACATTTTACCTTCAATTTTAATTTGCACTAATCATAGACATGATTTAATATACTAATATTTTGTTTCAAAGAAGAGCTGAAAATAGATATATATTTCTATTTGTTGAACTTTTTTTTTTTTATCAATTTAACATAATAATTTTAAAATCCTTTTAATTAGATGTTGGATTAAAACTCTAGATATGTATCATAAATTATGTATCATAAATTTGACTCTATCATTTCGAATACAATAAAATTCTCAAATCTAACCAAGTTATATATATTATAAAATGAAAGTTATACTATATATTTTCGATAATTCTGGCGAAATTGATCTGATGGATCAGTGACATGTGTGTATGCATACATACGAGGCAAGAGAAATTTAACTAGTCGATGCTGAAAACCAAGAAACTAATTAGTCAAATGGAAAAAGTTAAGAAACACGAGCATCTTAGACAGGGAAATTGTGTAAAAACCCTACTAGTAACAAAAAAAATAATTATACAACTCACAGTAACTCTCCTAAACTATACAAAGAGTCGTCCGATTGAGAACAGAAGCCGCATCAGCATGTTCCTAAAACACAAGGGAGGAAGAAGAAGCAAAAAGTGAAACTTAATCCTATTTGCCCGCAAATTTTGATTTGAATAACATCAAGAATCCAGGTGTTTACCGTGTCGATGTTGGTGCATTTGGTGGCAAGACATTCTTAGTACGATAGCAAAATTCTTTATTAGATGACAGACATGTTCATCGAAGCGAATCTACAGTTAATATCTTACACAAGACGAGAGATTCTGAAGCTAAGGAAGTTTAGGCTTGAAGTTGATCCGCCCCAATATTTTCTCCTCCAATTGCCGCTACAAGGGTTTAAAGATTCAGTTTTTCTATATGCGTTAGAGTAATATACACTTAAAAGTGTTAATGAATCAGAGAGCTGAACAACCAAAGGAAAAAGAAAAGTTGTTTTGCCAGATAAATAGACGAAAAATAACTAAGAGGACGAAACCAAATTCAAATTACTTTTAAATAAAGTAAAGATATAGTTAATCAAAATTTTCTTTTACGGTGGGACAGAACATACCCCTGAGAAAAAAATATAAGTTCACCGATTATGATCCACGGCCATTGAATAAGAGTTGAAAGATTTTGGTTTTTATCTTGTGGAAGAGGAAACTGGATACTTTTTTCTTTCATTTTTTCAAACAGAAACTCAGTTTTTAGTCGAAATAGTGCAATAGTTGTCTATCAAAACTAGTACCTTAATAACCGTTTCAAGCGCCTGGTCAGATCTGGCTCGGTGCAAGCACCATTCCATTGCCATTTCATATTCAAGGGTGTTCGGTTGAGAACCACGGGATGTAGCCACGGCATCTTTCTGGAAACAAATTTAAAGACCAATGAACAAGAAACTCGTTAAAGGAACGATGCTTTTTAACTTGTGTGTGAAAAGGTAGTGAACACAATACCGTCTCTCGTCGCATTTGAGTTTTTTGTAGTTTGATATGGCCGCAGAATGATGGCGGCTTCCCTGGAGGATTAATCTTAGCAAACGCAGCAACAAGGGGCCTATTAAACAGAAAAAGGAAGATCATAATGCACACATGCATGCACATGAAAATTGCACATAAAAAATGCTTGAAGTGAAACAAAACTAGAAATCGATTCAAGATAGCTCGTTGTCTAGTTTGGTACGTAAATAAAAAAGATTAAAGTTACTTTCGCATTAGAGCTTTTAGCAGTTAGAAATCGAGCAAAACTCTGTTTTGACAATGGCAACAAAGGCTAATTGTTTTGTGTAGCATTACAGACATAAGTTCTAAGAGATGTTGATTCTAAAGATACCGAAGCTTCATGGTTGCTTAAGATCATGTTCATTGAGATGATAAGAGACCAATAAATGGTACAGTACAGATTTATGCGGTTATAAGTCATTTATCATCAGGAGCTAAGAGAAAAAGAGGAATAATTCATGCACAGTTTACCTCCCATTTGATAGCAACAAGCATCCCTGTTCTAGTCTTCCAATCGCTCTTTGTGCAGCTTGTCTTGAATTGAATATGACCAAAGCTTCACCTGTACATCAACCGATGTGAGATGCCACAGTAAGGATCCTCACTATTTCTAGTAAGTGAGAACCATAAATCGGAACCATCGTGAGTAAAATGGTAGCTTACCAATATGAGAAATAGTGACTGATGTACGCTCTATCATCCTCGCTGTACATTGCTCATTCAAAGCAGAATAGACTATATCCTGAAATATAATTCATATATCTTAGGTAACATATAAAGAGAGAGAATGGAGGTTTCCATGAGGTAAACCAGCAACAAACTGCACTACATGAGTCACATTTAAGAGACTCCTAAATAAGCTCTTTAGAATATTCCTAATACCTGGACTTCATCAGATGTATAAGTAAGATCCAAGTTGCGAAGGAGAACCAGTCTATCTTCCTTTTCTGCTTCCCTCATGCTTTCTTCCCAAGGCTGCCCATGGTTTAGAAAATTTAAAAGTCAGTCCAGATTTAACACCAAAAGGTAATTTATGATATGAGGTACATAATCTGATACCCATCCAGACTAGCTAGAAGAGCCTGCAAGGGTCAGGCAAAAACAGGTGCGGAAATCAAAGAAACAATTGAGTCTCTCCAACATAGAAACGATCAAGAAAATTTATTACTTTCTTATATAGCATATGACCTAGTCATTAACAATTCAATCAAAAAGAATTAACAGGTCACTCTATTAACATCAAAGAACAAGCATGTCAAACACAAAAATGGAGGTCACCAAAAACAACCCTTCACAGAACTAGCGTGCAAAAGGAAGGAAGGGAAAAATACTTACAAGAGGTCGAAACCATTTGCTGTTTATCTGAGATCAATGAAAAGGAAACAAAAAATCTATTAGATGAACCTCCATGTTTACAAGCACTGTGGTAACAAGTAATATGATGAGAAGAATGTCAGAACATCGGTACAACTCTACAACATACAAAGTGAAGGACTGTAAAACAAAACTGCTACTTTTAGAATGAACTTCTTGCAAAACTATATCCTCGCATCTACAGATTTTACATACAATACACTCTGACTGAAATCTCATGAAACAGTCAGTTCCAAACCAATGTAAATAAATCATATAACATGAACCGCATAATAAATATAAACTTACAGCATCCGGCTTTCGTTTCACTTCAATTACTTGATAATTTCTTTTGTAATCATCTGCCAACATCTTGTCCTCAGCACGTTTTAATAGCGTACCATCAAAGCTGGGTTTCATGGATAAACCTTTTTTAGGTGCAGTTTCAGCATCTTTTCCTTTAGAAACTGACACCCCAAGATCTGACTTCTTCTTAACGAAACTGGACTTCTCGGGAGGTTCATCTCCTGTCACCTTGTCTCTAGGTTTCTTGGAAGAATCTGTATCACTTTTACCATCTTTTCCTTCAGAAACTGACACCCCAAGATCTAACTTCTTCTTAACGAAACTGGGCTTCTCGGGACGGACTTCATCTCCTGTCACTTTGTCTCTAGGTCTCTTAAAAGATTCTGTATCTCTTTTACAATCCGAACTACTGTTCTGCAAAATGTTTGTATAGCCTCCATTTGGTACTGTAACAGAACCATCTAGCTTCTGTTTCTTTCGCAGCCTGTCATCCAACCCATTCGGTTCTTTACTATATCTTTCTCCAGCCGGCATAGATTTTTGTTTAGTCAATGGTTTTTTAACATCATTTGCCTGAGGTCTCTCAGAATTGGAAAGATTTACCCTGGAGCCAGAAGCTTCACAAGGTTTACTATATCTTACTTCTGCAGGCATAGATCTTTGTTTAGTAAATTTTTTTTTAACTTCACTTTCTTGAACTTTGCCATCACAATGATTTCCCTTAGAGCCAGAAGCTTCACAAGAGTCATGTTCATTACGGTGGGCCGTGCTTACCTGGACACTAGAATCCTTGTTAGACCTTTCTTCTCCATGTGTAGAGATTTTTGTAACCAGATGACTGTGACCTTTTTCTTTCCCTTCTTCGTGTCCATAACTGCTTTCTCTACAGTCAGAAGATTCAATAGAGTTATCTTCAGTTTTCCAAACTGAATCAAGACCATTTGGTTTCAAACTAGCTGGATGTCCATTTATGTCTGCTTCAATTTTCTGGACAGCAGTTGCTTCTTTCTTACTACCCGCTCTGTTAAAGATAAATTTAACTGCATACGATGTAAATAAATAATCAAGATAGCTATTGATTACAGAGGAGAATATCGAAGATAGCAAATGAGATGAAACAAAAATGTACCGTCAACTCCAGCAATACTATCATCTATCGTATCCAATACTTTCTGACTTCCAACATCAAACGCTCGGCCAAATACGAAGTCTGTTGACTTGATTTCTTCATCCGTGGGCTGTGTATTCCTTTTGTCCTTTGAAATGCATAGAACAGAGCATTTTCCACAAATTGCTTCCTAGTGGAATAAAGTTTATCAGTACACATGCAGTTGCATTTTACTAACTAATTCCTTGCACCAGCTATAAGTACATAGTGAAACGAATATTCCAACCAAAAAGTGATGCAAAGGTCAATCTCTCGAGACAGAAGTTCATATTTGATTCAACATCGAACGACACTTGGAACAATGAGAAAAAACTAATCAAACATAATTGATACACGTAATTCTGTTGGGGAATCTCCGGAAAAAAAAACGACTACATATCCTAGTTGCCTATCAACGACTATATGTCACAATTGACTTCAGCTTTTTTTGCTTTGGTGTGAGATCTGTGCCAGGGCGACAAAAGAAAACAAAAATTGCTACTTGGGGACATATGTAGGGGAACATAGAACAAGTTATCTAATGCAAAGAATATAAATATTCAACAATATAAAAGTGGAGACAAGAAAACTCACTCCTCAGCATATATGAGATGCCTATCTATAAATAAAAACAAAGCCAAATCATGCTCAACATAAAATATAGAGAATGAAATTCAAAGTCGTATAAAGAAGGACAATCAGTTACCAAGGGGTTGACACTAGCGACGCCAGGACCTTCACCCGATGCCAAAAACAGTTCGTTTGCAAGTACATCTGGGAGTCCTTCAACTACATCTGGCGACATCTCAGAGGGTTTAAAAAGCCAGAGAAGCTTGACTTGCCTTGGGTGTTTTGCACGCTTATTAGTGTGTTCCCAAATTTTTATGATCTTGCCAACAAAGAGTTCATCAGAGTCTGGTTCATTGGGATCGGCAACTAAGACACAGTCATAAAGACAGTATTCATCACCGTCAAAGGTGAAAGATTCATAGAATTGGACATCTTTCTTTTTTCCACCAACTCTTCTCTTTTTACCCCACTTAAATTCTAAGCCTTCATCTCCTGCTGATTCTTCCATTCTCTGAAAAAGCAGTTTTTTAACTGGGACAACCAGCAGAATAGTGTAACCAAATCAGAATTGCACGTCTGATGCAAGAAAATGATTAGACGACTAAGCAATTATTCATCTAGATTGATGCAGTTCCTGATAGAGGAAGATAACAGCGTCGATAAAATGAAAGGAATACAAGTTTTCCCACAGAAGATCGGCTCTTTTCACAAGGATAACTGAGAGTGCCCTCAGACAAGAAGCATAACATTTGTCTCAACCTCTACTGCTCTTCACGAGCTCATTAACACCCAAAGAAACATAAAAGGAAAACAACATCATAAGAGACATCAAATCAATTATTCCCATCAATCTCTCCTAACATAATCAACTCTAGATCAGTTAATCTACTATTTATTCCAATCAATCAACCCCAAAATCACCCTATATCTTAATCCGGACCCAGTGGTAAATTAGGCAACACATTCATCTTTCAATCGAATCATGCTGTGCATTAAACAAAAAACCATCCAATACATTGAAATAATGTGCCATGACCAAACCATAAGTATTCAGGAATCAAGACTAATGTAAATCAAGACATGAATATGCCAAATTATAAAAAAAAAGAAACACAAAAGCAGCACAATGCATAGTAATGACAAGGCCTCCAAAAAGAACAGGAGTGCATGCAACTCCAGAAATAAAATAAATAAAATTAACAGCAGCAAATCGTTTGATCTACGAAAGAACACAAATTAGAATAGTAGAATAAAAACTATCCAACTGCTTTAAAAAGTGACTTTTTTTAATGCAATGTAGGCTGAGATAAACTCTTTGTGCTCTTGAAAACACAACGAATAACTGGGAAACAGAACAAAAAACACAACTTTTACCTTATTCACTGGAGAAATCAAGTTTACGGTGTCCCGGGTCACCGAACAGATGATCGAACCCTAGAAACCAATGCTCGAAATTAGAGCAACGCGAGTTCGATTAGGCCAAGATAAACAGAAATTGGCTAGGCCCAGGTTATCGCGGAGAAAGATAAAAAAAAAAAAACCCTAATTCCTTGTTCAACAGTTACGCTACTTCCTCCCTCTAATCGGTATCTCGCTCAAATTTATATATTATTGAAATCAAATCTCAAGAGCAAATCTCCTCTCTTGGTAATCAATTTTGTCGAAGATTGTTCCAGTTTCAAGAGAACGGTAAGGAGACCCAGTTCATGTATTTGATGAAAGCGCTTCCTTTTATCTGGGCTTCTCCAAGTACTTTTTTTTAAACGAATTGTGATACAATTAGGTTTTCCATAAATCCTAAACCTGAAACATACGGTCTGATTATATTGCCGGTATATTATTATTTTTCTTGTAAATAGATTTTTTTTTTTTGTTGTTGTTAACAATCAAAATTTAAAAATATGTAGGAATCATGTGGCATAATGGTAGCCACCTCTGCATTCATTACACCAGGTCTGGGGTTCGAACCCACCACCCTTCAGTGTTAAGAGGGATATTAAAGCCACTAGACTATATTGTCAAAAAAAAAAAAAATTAAAAATATATAATTAATCAGACCCAAATTGGATAAAAGAATCTCTATAATATTTATTAGTTTTTTATTGACAAAAAAAAAATTGGCATCAAAATCAGCTGATTGTGCTTATTCTAGAAACTACCATCAGTCCCTTCTTCATGTCAACACCTTTCTTTTGTTTTCTTTCTAAATCAAAATTTTCCTCTATAATTTATCATGGATCATCTTTCAACTATGATTACAATTCACCAATGCATTTTTCTTATTGTTCAATGTGTTTTTGTTTATTAGGAACACCCATTGATTAATCTTTTGGCAACAAAGGTCAATGTACTTTAGTACATTCCTGGTCTTTTTTTTGGTAAATAATCTAATACTCAAATATCCTTCTGGATTCTTGAACAGAGGTTCATTTTTGTTATACGTGAGAATATTAGAGATTAGAGAAGCAAAGTGCCACTATGCAAATCAATCTCCTCCTACCTGATTAGTAGTAGAATGGCTACTAACGGATCATCGATGAGGAGCTTCATGTCACAAAATTCTTTCAAGCCATCAATACTCATTGTTTAGAAGTTAGTTCGTTTGGGCCAAAAGATTTACAAGAGTTGGGTTTAGAGATACTGGATCTTATTATATGGGCTATGCATCAATTGTCGCAAACCTTCAAAACGCTTTTGTGTCACAAATTCAATTTTTTTTAAAAAAATGCGGTGAGCGTGGATCGAACACGCGACCTTCAGATCTTCAGTCTGACGCTCTCCCAACTGAGCTATCCCCGCAAGATGACAAGGACGCTACATGTATTTATTTGAAACTACAATTCCGTATTTTAAAAGGTTCACGGAATTAAGATATCAGCGACGAATTGTATTACAGAATACAAAAACAAAATCTTATTGCATTAATCAAAAACATTGCCCAAGAAATGGTAGACTAGCTGTCTGTTGTTCTTTGTTATATAAGTCTCCTTCCTATGAAAGATAATCTGGAGAAGTGTGGTTGGGTTCTTAGTGTTTGAGCCAGTAGTTTCTTAGCTGAGCCATATGCAACAATATCTCGTCCCGACCTTGATTTGTAACACTGCTGGTCATAATCCATGGTGGTGTTGTCTCAAAGAATCCTTGGATCAAATCTTGGAACTCCCTTATATTTTCCTCCGGTCTCTTCCCTCCGTTTTTCTTCTTCTTCCTCTTGTCGCATTTCGTGAATATCATAGTCATCGGAACCTGAGATTATAGATAACAATAATTCATTCCACCGAGACAAGCCATAACTAGTAAAAATCTCCATGAACAACTAATGGGTTTCAGTGGGTTTTTTAAGGTTTAGAACTGTTTATTTGTTTTTATACCTGGTTTTGACCAAGCCAGCTAGCGTAGTCGAGATCGATTTGCTTTGCAGGAATGCTTGCATCAACTAACAAAAATACTGAGACTAATGTAGCTCGGTTGAGGAAATAGTCTTTGGTGAATTTGTTCCAGTCTTGTTTGAGTTCATGCGGTGCTGATGCATACCTGAAGATACAAAATGCATCAACTTCATCTTTTATAGCGAAAGTCTTCGAAATTCCCCAAGATAGAAACTGTAATTGTAATTGACCCATAAAAAAGGATGTACTGGAGACAGATACAAACTGAAAGTATCATTGAAATGTGATATGACTGAGAGACAGTTTCGGAACATTCTCATATTTAGTTTCTGATGGCCAGAGCAACTTTAAGGGACCAAGGAAATAGTATCATAAGCAAATGAAAAAATATAACTTAAACTTACCCGTAGCCAGGCAAATCTACCAAGTACCAATTGTCGTTGATCCGGAAATGGTTGATGCATTGCGTCTTTCCTACATGTTGGATAAATTACCATGAATTATAATGGAACTAAAGTCTGCTTTTTATAGATTAAAAGAACCAAGCGAAAGCTTCATTTTTAGATACACTGGAGCAAAAGAAAATAGATTCTTCCAAGAATCTCTTCTAAAGGAATCAAATGCGCTAAACAATCCATTGCTAGGATTGCTTTACGGTTCACTCTTGTACAATAACATCACAAGAATTATCCAATCTAACAGATAGTAAGAACAAGCTAGTCTCCACATTATAGAGATAGTTCCTTTCTATAATCACCCAAAATCCATTGAGATGAAACTGATATAGCAAGATATCCCAATTTCTAAGCTAACTAGTGCCCAAGGTTCCAAAGAAGCCCCCACAAAATCAAAATCTAGAGATGCAAAATATGTGAAGAAGAGTATATCTGCGAGTGCAAAAAAGCCATTATCCAGACCAAAATGGAAGTTTTTTATCCATAAATATAATTATATTTAAAACCATATGGGAATTACACATTATGTAAATAAAAATGACGACAGAGGAAAGCTTAGATTACCAGGTTTCTTAGAGGTCAAGGCAAGGCGCTTCCTCCTCACCAACGAATTGAGGAGTGAAGATTTCCCAACATTGGATCTCCCGACGAGCGCAAACTCCGGCAGCCCATCGGCCGGACAATCCTCCGTCCGGACACTGCTCTTCACATAGTCGGCCTGAGCCACCTGTGCGTCCCTCGCGTACTTGCTGAGCACTATGTTCGAACCCTTCAGTATCCTAGCCGTTAGACTCGACGGGTCGTCGCCGGAAATATCCGTCTCTGGCGGAATAAAAAGTTTGTCGAGCGAAATCTCGACAGGAGCATCATCCAGATCGGATGAATCCGAGACGGGAAGTGGTATGGGTTCAACCGTAGCGATATTGGATTTAGGCGCGAATGAAAAAAGGGTTCTGGCTTCTTTAACCGGCGGCTTAGGGTTTATGAAACTGAAACGCGAAGAAGAGAGAGAGAAAGGGGATTTCGCGAAGATGGAGAAATGAAATCTTGGAAGCTGCGCTAAACTCATATCTGATTTTCTCTTCACCTCTTTTATATCCGTACAGTTGTGTGTGCAATTATTGTCTCTAGATTCTGAGAGCAGCCATGGATGTTCGAAGAGAGAGCTTACGGATGCTGATGGAGTGAGAAAATCCAGAGGAGGCGCAAGGTTGGAGAAAATATCCGCAGAAAACGCATCGTTTTGGACTTTTGTTTAGTGGAGGCTGGACGATAACTTATTTACAATTTCCTCGCTCTATTTCTACGATTCTATCAATTCGCCACAATATTCTCATATTGTAGAACTCTTTTGATTAAGCAAGTCATTTAGCAATTTTAGTAGCTTTTTCTTCGTAATTTTCAATAATTATGCTCAATGTCGTACTGATCTATCAACAGATGACACTGATTTTGCTGATAAACATTATATTAGTTACAAATTGGACTATTAAGATGGTAAAGTCTCCTTTGGACTAATAAAGAATAAAGGGGTAAATAAGGAAGAAAACAAAACGTAGGAGGAGTACATAGCAAATCGGGTCGTTGGCATCTTCTCCCACCTCTGCACGCACGAGACTCGACCAGTGAACCAAAATATCTCCCAATTTTAGCAAAACCTGCTTCTGATCTCGGTGGGATTCTCTCCGATCGGGTGACATCTCGTGATTCCTGCTCCGGCGGATCTCAGGCGTAATAATTCAATTGTATCTGCACCGCAACCATATCACCCATGTCTCCTCCAGCCACTTCGCAACGTTATCCGTCACCGTCCCAACCTTCAGGGTAACTTTATGCTCGAACCCTCTGCTTCTCTCTCGAAACAATGAAGATTTAATGCATCCCTACATTCTTAGGCTAAAAAGCAGCGATCAGTTTTATGATTCGATCATCTCTTTTCATGCGTGGTCGGTCAGCTCCTTAGTTTTCGAAGTTATGATCTCCATTGCTCAAATACTAAATCCAGAAATTCAGAAGCTCCCTTGTAGCTGATCTAGTTTTAGATGTCATCTCAATGAAAAATCTCGGTCAAATGTTTAGCCAGTCTGAGCAAATTTGTCAAAAAGCTAATGTGGAAACTGACGAGGCCATTAGTTTGAATTCTCTGCCCTTAGATTCTAATTTCTGCAAATGCAGTGTGTATGTCCGATAATCTGATCTCTCTCCTGTCAAATGAAGCGTGAATTAAAATTATAATTTAATATTTATCAGAAAAAGCGAAGTGACAGATCTGAAATCCCAGCTTCGCCAGCTAGCTGGAAGTAGAGCTCCAGGAGTTGATGATTCCAAGCGCGACCTCTTCAAGAAAGTAATATCTTACATGACTATTGGCATTGACGTCTCATCCGTATTTGGAGAAATGGTCATGTGCTCGGCAACATCAGACATTGTCCTGAAGAAGATGTGTTATCTTTATGTTGGAAACTATGCAAAGGGTAATCCTGATCTTTCCCTTCTGACGATCAATTTTCTCCAAAGGGATTGCAAAGATGAGGATCCTATGATCCGTGGGCTTGCTCTGAGAAGCTTGTGTTCCTTACGAGTGCCAAACCTTGTGGAGTATCTGGTTGGTCCTTTAGGGAGCGGGCTAAAGGACAATAACAGCTATGTGAGAACAATTGCTGTAACTGGAGTATTAAAGCTGTATCACATCTCAGCCTCTACATGCATCGATGCTGATTTTCCTGCAACGCTGAAAAGTTTGATGCTTCACGATTCAGATGCTCAGGTTCATTTTGTTTTGTATGTAGAATATTTTGTTGAATGCATTTGGACGTAGAATCGCCCTAGCAAATCACTTGTTTTGTATGATTAGAACGTTTCTGATATAAAATATGCTGTCAGGTAGTTGCCAATTGTCTGTCTGCACTTCAAGAAATTTGGAGTTTAGAAGCAAGCCACTCTGAGGAAGCATGCCGGGAGAAGGAATCCTTGCTTAGCAAACCAGTTATATATTATTTCTTGAATCGGTATGTCCTTAAGCCCCTCCTTCAATCTTTAATATACCCTGTTGTTGTAGTGGTAACTAAGAAAGGAGAAGCAAATTTCACCATGCTGGTGTTTCCTTGCAGGATCAAGGAACTCAATGAATGGGCACAATGTCTTATACTTGAGTTGGCAGTAAAATATGTGCCGTCAGATAGTAATGATATTTTTGACATTATGAATCTGTTGGAGGACAGACTTCAGCATGCCAATGGTGCTGTTGTCTTGGCAACAGTCAAAGTGTTTCTGCAGTTAACACTCTCCATGACTGATGTTCATCAACAGGTACAAAGTCCACCTCCTTTATCCAAAAAGAGAGCATGATATTACTTTTGGTGACGTTGTCTGAAAGCTTGAATATCAGATTTTAATTTCTAGCAAAACAAAGTCATCTCCATTGGAAATCTTGATTAGGTTTTTCAGAGTCTATCGTGATCACTGTCTCACTGATACCAAATGAGCTTGTATAGGTATATGAGCGTATTAAATCCCCACTTCTTACTCTCGTCAGTTCCGGAAGTCCAGAGCAGTCGTATGCAATCTTGAGCCACCTTCATCTTTTGGTTGTCCGTGCGCCATTCATCTTTGCCTCAGACTATAAGCATTTCTACTGCCAGTACAATGAACCCTCATATGTCAAAAAGTTGAAGCTTGAGATGTTGACTGCTGTTGCAAATGAGAGCAACACTTACGAAATTGGTATTGTTTCATAATATGTAAATATGGAATCTGGAACGGGAAAATCTTTCTTTTCTGTCTCTTTAATGTGACTGCTTCTTGATTTTCTGTCCATTCAGTGACGGAACTGTGCGAGTATGCTGCAAACGTTGATATTGCAATTGCAAGGGAGTCAATTCGGGCAGTTGGGAAAATTGCTTTGCAGCAGTATGATGTAAATGCGATTGTTGATAGACTTCTTCAATTTCTGGAGATGGAAAAGGACTATGTCACCGCCGAAACTTTGGTAAACTATCATATGTACTATTCACCGAGATGATTAGCCGTCGTATTAGTTGCATTTTCATAACAAATCCGCTTGTCTGGTTCCTCCTTTAGGTTCTTGTGAAGGACCTTCTAAGGAAGTATCCACAATGGAGCCATGATTGCATTTCTGTTGTTGGCGGTATCAGCAGCAAAAACGTTCAGGAACCCAAAGCCAAGGCGGCTCTTATATGGATGTTGGGTGAATATGCTCAGGACATGAGTGATGCTCCTTATATTTTGGAGAATCTGATAGAGAACTGGGAGGAAGAGCATTCGGCTGAGGTACTTTGACATCATTTTTCTTTCTTCTTGTTATTAATGCTGCTTGACACCTCCGCATCTTTGTTTCTCTGTTTATCGATTTTTCCCTATATCAAGCTGCAAAAATATGCATAATGATTTCTGTTAAAGGAGAGGATTTGAAGAAGAATAATAGGTGTTTTAAAATGGATCGAAAGAAAATGTAAAAAGTGAACATACAGAAACTTCGAGGATGTGAAATATGAAGAACCAGTAGTTTCATTAGATTCCTAGAAATTTATGTAGACCTAGCAATATATGCTTGATAGTAGGATTTACTGAAACTATGATTCTCTGTTTGCGTGAGAAAAAGGACTTGCACATTCGTCTAATGAAAGTATTGTCCCGTGAGCAGGTTCGGTTGCATCTCCTAACTGCAGCAATGAAATGCTTTTTCAAGAGGCCACCTGAGACTCAGAAAGCCCTAGGAATAGCTCTAGCTGCAGGGATTGCTGATTTTCACCAGGTATCATCCAATCTTCCCCTTCTAAATTTCTCTTGTCTTGAATCCATTGGCCCATGGATCACTTATTCAACATTTTCTGTTGGAGCAGGATGTTCACGATCGAGCCTTGTTCTACTATCGGGTTCTGCAATACGATGTACATGTGGCAGAACGTGTTGTTAGTCCTCCAAAACAGGCGGTTTCAGTCTTTGCCGACACTCAAAGCAGTGAAATCAAAGACCGTATATTTGACGAGTTTAACAGCCTTTCTGTGATCTACCAGAAGGTATGTTTCCTGACTTTGCTGCCATAGTAGTATGCATTTATTAGTGTCTATTATTCAAAGCTTTTCTTTAGTTGGCTTTCATAGTCAAACAAAATCATTGCAGCCATCTTACATGTTCACGGATAAGGAACACCGAGGGCCCTTTGAGTTTTCAGACGAACTTGGAAATATTTCCATCACACCTGAAGCCTCCAGCGAAATTGTTCCAGCTCAGCAATTTGAGGCAAATGACAAGGACTTGCTTCTAAGTACTGACGAGAAGGATGACAACAAAGGACTCTCCAATAACAATGGTTCCGCTTACACGGCTCCTTCATATGAAAACTCTAATATATCTTCACAAATGCAAGAACTTGCAATCTCAGGACCCGCCACGTCCGCGGCTACCCCACAGTCTAGCTTTGATTTTGATGATCTCCTTGGTTTGGGTTTATCAACAGCTCCTGCTCCAACACCATCTCCGCCTCTTTTAAAACTTAACCCAAGAGCTGCTCTAGATCCAGGCGCCTTTCAACAGAAATGGCGCCAATTGCCGATATCATTAACACAGGTTTTTTTTTCCCGCAACTTTCACCCCGTGATGCTATTCATGAAATTATTGTCTACATTTCTTACATGGTTAGATGCATCTCGAATTCGTAATATTGGAATTTTGTTTCTCTGTTTCTAAATTCACGAAAGATTTTTTTTTTTCTTGCTCCTCTTATTCAACATTGCATAAGTTCTTGGGGATATCGACTGGTGAGAGATTGTAACTTTCGTTAACTTTATTTGCAGGAGTGTTCTGTGAATCCCCAGGGAATTGCGGCCTTGACAGTTCCACAATCACTTATCAAACACATGCAGAGCCATTCCATTCACTGCATCGCGTCAGGGGGTCAATCTCCAAACTTCAAATTCTTCTTCTTTGCTCAAAAGGAATCAGAACCCTCAAACTATCTCACCGAGTGTATCATAAACTGTTCATCCGCCAAGGCTCAGATAAAAGTGAAAGCGGACGAGCAGAGTACGTCTCAGGCATTCGTAACTGTATTTGAAACAGCCTTGTCCAAGTTTGGCCTGCCATAAAAAGCTCTTGTGTAGCAATAGAGTTCGCTGGATGCATCTCTACATTTGGTGTAAAATGCGATAATACTGTTTTGAGTTTTGTAGTCTCTCTCACCTTTTATGGAGTGGTACGTTTTATCCTTAGACTTGGAACTTCCAGTGAACTGGTATGATTTGGTCATGTTAACGTTACAGCTTCATTACACTCTGTTACCAGTGATCTCGAATGGAATCTAGAGACGTTGTAATGCAATATCGTATCATGATAATAGTAATGGATTCAACAATATGCGAGATCTATTATAAATGTCCAATATCATGGTAGTTTACTGAATCTCAGTAAATAAAATTTATTAGGCCTGCTGATAAAATGAATGTTGGTTTTGGAAATATATTTATTTATTAAGACGAGGGAGGAAAAAAAAGTCAGCAGTTTTGCTTTTTTGGTTTTTCTCTTTTTATATTCTCTTGAGGGGTTACGATTTCTTCATTGTCGTAACTTGTAGGGAAGAGAGGGGAGATAGGGAAGTGAGAAGGGGTAACCCTAGATTCGATCTCCATTCGATTTGGGTTCGTTTCTCGAATAGAAGCGATGGTGTTCTACTTCAAGGCCCGACCAGATGCTGGCGACTACACCATCTTCATGGGGCTTGATAAGTTCGAGAACGAGGAGCTTATCAAGTACGGCTTCCCCGAAGACGTTTGGTGAGCGAGAATATTCTTTGTCTATTCCGACCATCTGTTGTGTTTCTTTTGTTTATGTACTTCTTTCGGATCAGTGTTAATTTCCCAACCTTGAATTTGGTTGGTTTGATCTAATTCCGACTTTGTTCGCCTAATTTAGGGTCAGACGTGTTGATGTGTTATGATCAACCTTTGTTTTTGATGATTTCACCGAATTAAATATGTGCTAAGTCTTGCTATGGATTTGTTGTCTGTATCTCATAAATTTTATCGAATTTTGGCAGAAGGGAATTTAGGTTTAGTTATGATTTCTAAAAAAATTTGTTTGCTCAGAGATGCATTAGAAATTATGCAGAATTATGATACGTATCAGCTTAATGTATTCATCGGTTCCGGAATATATCTTTTTGCATGTCTACTGTCCACGCATTCTCTGTTGGCTACATTAGTAACTTTAATGTGTTTAGATATGAATAGGGTTTTGTTACCTTCTAGTTTGACAGTTGTTTTTTTATGACTAAAGTGTATGAGTTTACTTATACATCATGTCCACCGTCTGGTCATGGTATTTCAATATTTGATCATGAATAGGCTGTTTTTACCTTCTAATTTGACAATTTCCTTTTTCTTTACCAAGTAAAATCTTGGAGCTTCAGCTAATCATCATTGATTCGCGACCAAATGCTGAAAGTAATCTTCATCTGATGCAGGTTTCACGTTGATAAAATGTCGTCAGCTCATGTTTACTTGAGGCTTCATAAAGGCCAAGGTTTTGATGACATTAGTGAAGGTGTGCTGGAGGACTGTGCTCAGCTTGTGAAGGCTAACTCCATTCAAGGTAAAATCTGAAGCCCGTTTCTACTTGTTTGTAAACTTCACATTTACATAACCATTAGTCTTGGAGTATCAGTTTGTTCCTATTTCTCAGTTTCGTTTAGAAGGAGGGAACATATAGGCTATATACTATTTTCTTACCGACTGGTGTCTGGGATTATGTGCCAGGCAACAAGGTGAACAACGTCGATGTTGTGTACACTCCGTGGTCCAACTTGAAGAAAACCGCCTCCATGGATGTTGGTCAAGTTGGTTTCCACAATTCAAAGATGGTAAGCTTCTTCAATCTCTTCAGAAAATTTTGATTGTGCATGTATGCATGAAAACTGCTCAAGCTTGGTTGCAAAGCAATGATGACACCTAACTGATATTGTGTTCTGTAAGGTCCGGACCATCAGAGTGGAGAAGCGAGTCAATGAAATAGTTAACAGATTGAACAAAACAAAAGTTGAAAGAACCCCTGATCTGAGAGGTAAGTCTTTTTAGTTTGTGGGCTCTTCCTTAAATTCAAATAGATAGAGATCATACATACATCTTTGTCGTTCTTACAATATTTATTGAATATGAGGTGCGGTTAAGTGACTAGCTTTTCCAGTCAGTAAAACTTCTAAAATCTATGAAATTTGTATGGTTGTTCATAATTGTGTTGATGAAGCCGAGAGAGAAGCAGTGAATGCAGCAGAAAGAGCTGAGAGGAAGCAACATCTGAGGGAGAAGGTCAGTTTCTGCTTTGGTCATTGTCATCTTCATAATCTGTGAATAGTCTCTATTGACTAGGGATTGACTAAAATCTCATTTTATATGGGTTTTGCAGAAGAAACGTGAAGAGATAGAGAGGCTTGAGAAGGAGAGGCAAGCAGAGATGAGGAGTTACAAGGGATTAATGGTAACTGATAAAATGACATCCAACAAAGACATTGCTTCAAGCAACAAATCGCTTCAGGAACTCGAAGACGATTTCATGTAAAAGCCCTGAAGAAATGCAGCAAAAAAAACAAACAAACAAAGTCGGTAACAAGGTGCCAGAGGTGGTTATCTGGTGATGTCCTTCAAAAGAAAGCTTATCATTCATGTTCTTTTAGCCTTATATTATAATGATGATCGGTTTCATCTTGTATTTCAAAAAGTCTTTGAAGACCTAAAATCCTAATTTGGTTCTCAGACTCTTTCGTCCATTGAAATGTTTCAGAGGATTGAATCTGAGTTGTGAGAAAAACCGGGAGCATTATATATATACAACATAGGTGAGCTAGTGATCTGGTGTGATCATGGCTTACTCTTGCCTTGCTGTGTTTGTTGAAAATCATTTTTTTATCACCCTTGTAGTTTCTATTTTTTACTCTTTGATCCGAAAATTAATTTACAGAGATATAACCTCCCGCTTTTCATATTAATCAGTGTCTACGGTTTTGGATTTGACTATAGTTTGGACTGTTATAAACATGATCAAGTTACCATGATTCTAAGCTACAATATACAATCGAAATCAATTATTGAAATGCATGTTCTTAATTATTCAAATATTTGGTTTGAAATTTTAATAACTAAATTTTATAGATTACTTGGGCATCCACACACTAGAGTAAAGTCCCATGATTTAAAATAATTCCATTGTGTGACCCCAAAGTTGATATGAACGATCAGTAGTCCAACTAATCGGTGCTTGAAATGAATGGGGGTACTACTAAATCTCTGGATACAATTCGAAACAAATAATGATACTAAATGTCCGTTGGTCATTTTAAAATAGATAGGAGACACGTGACCGATAACATTTAAAATGAACGGCTGGGATTGACTTAGGAAAAACAAAACGTTTTATTGAATGTACAAAGGTGTGTCGAAGAAATGTTTTTCCATAAATTCGAACTTCCACCATTTATGTTTGAAATAGATTTCTCTCTTTTCATTGAAAAGTTTTCAGTCTCTCTGTCTCTCTCTCGCTCTCTCTAAACAGACAGTGGAGTTTTAATTTGTCCCAATCTGAGATTTGAATTTAATTTGGGGCATTTTAGTCTGTCGGACTCTTCTTCGAGATCTGAAGCTCGCGTCGGTGAGTTCTCTGATTTAATGGTTAGAGATCTTGAACTATGTCTTATTAATCTTCGTATCTAGGTTGATTTTGGTATATGATGTATATTTTGAGTATGTCGTCTGTGTATATCTCTATTATAATTATTACGAACGAAACTTCAGTAGAGAGGCGTTTGGATCTAATACCAAGTTCCAAATGTGAAGCAAAACACCGATTTGTTACTGTAATCAAGCTTGGAGTATGTTTAGTCCTAATGGTGAGACCATGTCGAATTCCTGCAGATTGTGAGATGGTGCAGAGGGGCCAATAACTTTGTTATATAATGTTTTGGAGTGCACATTGCAGAGGAGAAAGGCAGCGTATGGGAATTGAAGTTACTATTTTTTATCTTTCATCTACAAGTTATGGAAAGTGAGTGTACAACAACAATCTCAACCCCTCCTCAGGGGCTTAATGAAGGGATCCCGAAATCTCGTCACGGGTATGCTTTTTTTTCTTTTTACGTATCTCTCACCATTTGGGTATCGTTGACTAGGGATAAGTTGAAGAAAGCGTTTTCATGTCCTCTCCATACCACATATTTTCATGCCAATAAGATTTTTTTTTTGTTGTCTATCTCCTTACTAGGTTGAATTGAGTTGCATGACAATTTTCTGTGGATTTTACAGGAGAACTAGTGGCCCTGCAAGACGATCAACCCGAGGTCAATGGACAGCAGAAGAGGTGAAGATTTATGTTTCCTTCAGCTTTTCTTGACAACTTGTTTCCAATGGTGTTCAATCCTATCGATTACTCTGTTTCATGTGCTTGATACATGCAATAAAGTCCACCCTGTGTGTGTTCATTTACATGATATCATTGATCATGCTACATATAATTACTTGTTCTTTATGCTTCAGTGCATTTTCTTAGATCATAGATAGTATTGCACTAAATCAGGGATACGCAAGAAATGGCCTTTTGGATATATGCATTTCTTCACTCTTTGATCTGCATATTTGATTGTTGACCAACCATATTGTGCAGGATGAGATTTTGAAAAAAGCTGTCCATAGTTTTAAAGGGAAAAACTGGAAGAAGATAGGTACATTTCACAATCTGACATACTTTGCTGACTTTCTTGTCTAATTGGATGTCACATCTTCATCTGATCTGCTTTTCTTAACTTCCAGCTGAATCTTTCAAGGATCGAACTGATGTCCAGTGCCTCCACAGGTGGCAGAAGGTCCTTAATCCTGAACTTGTTAAAGGGCCATGGACGAAAGAGGTGAAATCGATTGCTTCACTACTTTTATATGTGCATCTTGCATACTTGACTTGGCTTTATAATTCCCTAGCATCCCCTATGATTGCTTATTGCTCTGATTTGCCATGTGTGTAGGAAGATGAAATGATTGTTCAGTTAATCCAAAGATATGGGCCGAAGAAGTGGTCCACTATTGCTCGATATTTACCTGGCCGTATTGGAAAGCAATGTAGAGAGAGGTATGCTTATACAGACAGTTCTCTAAATACAACTGTGTTTTACTAGCACTTGAAAGATTTCGTCCTCTTTTCTAGATTTTTTCAAAAATTATATTGACATAGGTGGCATAATCATCTCAATCCTGCCATAAACAAGGAAGCTTGGACTCAAGAAGAAGAGCTAGTTCTGACTCGTGCTCATCAAATATACGGTAATAGATGGGCAGAGTTAACAAAGTTCTTGCCTGGAAGGTACTAATATTTACTGTCGTCAGGAAATATTTATACATCTTATTCAATCATAAGTATTCCTCTATTTGTTCTAGCAATATATTTTGCATTGCTATGTTATCAACAGGTCGGATAATGGAATAAAAAATCACTGGCACAGTTCAGTTAAGAAGAAACTCGATTCCTTTATGTCCTCTGGCCTTTTGGATCAGTACCAAGCCATGCCTCTAGCTCCTTATGAGAGAAGTTCAACGTTACAATCTGCTTTTATGCAGAGTAATATAGATGGTAATGGCTGCGTAAGTGGACAGGCAGAGAAACAAATAGAAAACTGTCAGATTTCAAGTATGGCTGGCTGCTCTATATCTGCAAGGGATTATCAAAACGGAATAATAAACATGGGGCAACATTTTCACCCCTGTGAAAACTCTCACAAGAATGAGCAAGCTGCATATCATTCAGATCAGTATTACTGTCCGGAATTGGAAGATATCTCGGTCTCCATCTCAGAAGTCTCTTATGACATGGAGGACTGTTCACAGTTTCCTGATCATAATGTCTCGGCTTCTTCGAGCCAGGATTACCAATTTGATTTTCAGGATCTGTCGAATATTTCACTGGAGATGAGACATAATATGTCAGAGTTACCGATGCCATACACCAAGGAGAGCAAGGAATCTTCTCTGGGAGCTCCAAACTCCACATCAAATATAGATGTGGCTGCTTATACCAACCCAGCAAACGTTTCGACGTCTGAAACGGAATGTTGTAGGGTCCTTTTTCTTGACCAAGAGAATGAAGGGCTCAGTGTTTCTAGATCTTCGACCCAGGAGCCAAATGAGGTTGACCAGGCAGACTATCGAGATCCTGTTTTCTGTGCATCAGCTTCAGACAGCCAGATTTCAGAAGGTACGAAATCTCCTATGCAGAGCTCTTCTTCAAGGTCCATTGCAACAGCTGCCTCAGGCAAAGAAACTCTTCGGCCAGCTCCTTTAATCATATCACCCGATAAGTATTCCAAGAAGTCATCTGGATTGATATGTCATCCTTTTGAGGCAGAACCAAACTGCAGAACAAATGAAAATGGTAGCTTCATATGCATCGATGATCCTTCAAGCTCCAGTTGTGTTGATGAAGTGCCTAATAACTCCAGCGAAGAAGATCAATCATATCATTTGAATGATTCCAAAAAGTTGGTTCCAGTGAACGATTTTGCTTCTCTGGCAGAAGTTAAGCCACACTCTCTTCCTAAGCATGAGCCAAACATGACAAGCGAGCAGAATCATGAGGATATAGGAGCATCATCAAGTCTCTGTTTTCCAAGCCTAGACCTGCCTGTTTTCAACTGTGATCTCTTACAATCTAAAAACGATTTGTTGCACGATTATAGCCCTCTTGGCATACGCAAGCTACTGATGTCCACCATGACGTGGATGAGTCCTCTTCGACTGTGGGAATCTCCCACTGGAAAAAAGACATTGGTTGGTGCAAAGTCAATTCTGAGGAAACGCACCCGTGATCTGCTGACACCGCTATCTGAGAAAAGAAGTGATAAAAAGCTTGAAATTGATGTAGCAGCCAGTCTTGCAAAAGATTTTTCACGCCTGGATGTGATGTTTGATGAGAGTGAGAGTCGAGAATCTATCTCTGGAAGTAGCCCTAGTGTCAATCTTGGAAATAAAGAAAACCACACTCAAATTTTAAATGGAGAAGGTGACGAGAATTGGAGGAGTAAGCTTTCTTCTCTCTTTAATCACGGAATGCTTGAAGAAATCGTGGATATCAGAAAGTCAGTTGAAAAAGTAGAGCAAACTTGCTTGGAGGCAAATGTCAGGGAAAAGGATGATTCTGAACCAGATGTTGAAAATGTAAGTCTCTTCTTTACTTTAAGCATTTGAACATCTGTTGAGTTATCTATTTTATTACAATCTTGATGGGCTTTAGATTTAAGCAGAACATACATGATGAAACTTGGTAGTGAGGGTGTATTTGGTTTGATTATGAACCCATAGATTTCATGTTATGGTTATCTAATAGTACATAACGGAATAGGGCTTCAATGCATTTTTTTTGCTTTCGTTATATGAACAGTGAACGGATGAAATCTATTGCAGGCTGAAAGATTCTCTGTTGTTCTTTCTGAGAAAAATACCAACAAGCAAGTTCTGTCTCCTCCTGCTCAATCAGCAACCAAAGCAGAGAAGGCACAAATTTCAACACCAAGAAATTATTTGCAGAAAACTCTCATGGCTACTTCTAACAAAGAACAACATTCTTCTGCAAGTCTTTGTTTGGTCATCAATTCGCCTTCTCGAGCGAGAAACACCGAGGGGCACTTTGTTGACAACGAGACAAGCAATGAGAATTTCAGCATGTACGTTTATGCCGCCACCTTAACTAAATTTTTTGTTTCTCTATACTTGCTTTCAGTTCTTGATACAACGATTTTGCTTTTCCCCCATTTACAGATTCTGTGGAACCCCATTCAGGAGAGGTCTTGAATCTCCCTCAGCCTGGAAATCTCCGATTTACGTAAACTCTCTCTTTCCCAGCCCAAGGTTTGACACAGAAATAACTATCGAGGTATCTCTTAATGCCCTAGGTTCCTTCCTTTATATATTCAACTTCTTGCATTCATGTGTGCATGCCATGTCAAATGCTTTTAGTCCATATATATAGACAAATTTTTCTTAGGCAATTTGTGCTTATTTTCCAGGACATGGGATACATTTTCAGCCCTGGGGAGAGAAGCTACGAGAGCATAGGAGTGATGACACAGAAAAATGAGCATGCGAGTGCATTTGCAGCATTTGATGCAATGGAAGTTTCACTTTCACCCAGTAATGATGATGATGAAAGAAAGATGAAGGAATTGGATAAAGAGAATAATGATCCTTTACTGGTAAAATATATACTCTTCATAATCATTCACTCTCGAGTAGAAGATTTTGAGATTATGATTCTAATGTTGTAGAAACAAATAAAGGTAATTTTTCCCTTCATTGGTTTTTTGGGTTTTGAACAATTCCATCTTTATAGGTGGAGCGTCGAGTGCTGGACTTCAACGATTGCGAGTCTCCTACCAAAGTAACAGAGGAAGTCTCATCCTACCTCTTGAAGGGATGTAAGTAAAAGGCCAGAACCTCAATACATATTATTCACTGCACATACATGAACATATATAAACATGTATGTGCATCTTCTATGAACAGATTTTGTCCCTGGTTGAATGATTTATGTAGATCCTGTCTTCGATATAATATATATACATCTTTCATAATTGCCTGCAATGAGTATATATATATGTACATACCATATTGGGAAAGCACCCGATACGGTGCATATGGGAGTCTTTGGTTAATATTATATATATATACCAACTTAATAACATCCCGTTCAGTAACAATATTATTGTTCTGTGTTACGTCATAAGCTAGAACCATATGGGTTCGATTCTTCATGAATTGCACTCTAGTTCACAAGCTTGAAGCTCAATCTTGCCAACAATAACACTGGAAAACAGAGAACTGCTACAAGTCTGTAACAGACTACAGTACTTCTGCTGGGGCATACGATTCGACATCTGAATAAAAGATATGTTTATGACTAGATATCCTTATAATTTGCCAAAAAAGACAAAATTGGTTGCTGTATGCGAAGTTACGAAATTGAATGTAAGATGCACAAAACAATCTTGCGTACTTTATTAATCACTGGCATGATGAAATAACAATAATAGTAACGACATATATCTTGTCATTGCCGGAAATGCTGAAAAACGAAAAGTAAGATTCTTTCTTAGGACCATTAACCGTAGTTCGGGTGTGAGATGTTTCAGACGGCTTTGGTAACAGCGGCGTGGATAGAGTCCGCAAGGTGCGGTACAGTCTTCGAGCTCAGACCAGCCATGCTTATCCTCCTTTTATCCATTTAAACCATTAATCACACCAAGTTAGACAAATTCAAAGGTGGGCCGAAAAATGTATGAGAGGCGAATAAAGAATTTACCCGTCCGATGTCATGTAAATGTGGTACTCTTTAGTCATGAAGGAGACTTGAGCTGGGTTTAACCCTGTGAAGGTAAACATACCGATCTGCTTTATGATGTGACTCCAGTCTCCAGGCGTGCCTGTTACATGATGTCAGTGTTATTAGCTATTTTTGTATGTCGAGTAACAGCGGATGATATACACAGTTACATAGGACCTTACCTCGAGCACGTAATGCTTCGAAAAGCTGTTTTCTCATGCTGATGATACGATCAGCCATGGCCTTCAGTTCCAGAGTCCATTCGTTGAACAAATTCCTGTCACGGAGGATTACAGCCACGATCGATGCACCATGAATCGGAGGACTTGAGTACATTGGCCTTATTACAAGTTTCAGTTGGCTTTCAACTCTGCCAGCTACATCTGCTGATTTGCATACCTACAAGCAAACCCTTTATTGTCAGATTTCGATAAAGGCAGAATCTCACAGAATCACCCTGAACGTCCAAAGAGTTTCTTAATTTGATAGAATCTTACAATGCTGAGAGCTCCAACTCGTTCTCCATAGAGTCCCATGTTCTTTGCATAACTCTGAGCAACGAGGCATTCTCCGCCATCAGCAACAAACATCCTAATCGGTTTCGCATCTGTATCCAGACTTCCACTCGCAAAGCCCTGCAATACAAAAAGAGATAAGAAAATATAGAAGACATGTAATATACATTTATTGAGATCAGAAATGGTTTAAACATCAGCTGATGTCATACAAAAGGATCCAGCCGGTGTACCTGATAAGCACTATCAAAGAATGGCATCAATCCTTTTGAACGCATCAACTGCCTGATTTGCTCCCATTGTTCAAGGGTTGGATCAACACCAGTTGGGTTATGAGCACAGGCATGGAGAAGCACTATAGAACCAGGCGGGGCAGCACCAAGGTCTTCTAATAAACCTGTGAACAGAAGAAGATGAAAGGGTTTGCCGTGGACCAATTATAACAGCTAATCAACAATTTTGAAAAATATGAGATACAATATGACAGCATAGATTTCAGTAGCATTTCAAAAGCCACAGCATTCTCACCTTGAAAGTTTAACCCACGTGTTGACGGATCGTAGTAGCGGTAAGTTTTCACTGACAAACCAGCCAGGGTGAAAATTTTCGGATGATTTCCCCATGTTGGCTGAGTAATATAAATTGTTCTCTGGAAAGAAAAAAAGAAGACTTCAAGTTTACATGAGATGTTCACTAGGATTTAGAAATTCAATCAGATATGAAAACAGACTTTAGCATCTATCTACCTGATGATAATGCTTGGCCAAAAACTCCCCTCCAACTCTCAGGGAACCAGTACCAGACAAACACTCTACGGTTGTAACCCGATTCTCCCGAATAGCAGGACTAAGCCATGCGTGAAAACATCAATGAGAAAGAATTTTAAGAAGTTACAGAAATTGCTGAAAACGTAAAGGATAATCAGACAACATTTACCTGTCAGCGCCTAATATGAGCTTAGCGCTTAACTTGTTGAACTCAACCAATCCAACAATGGGAAGATACTCCTTGATTCGTGATCTACGGATTAAACACACAAATTCAATACTCAACATCATCAAGCACGCACTCATAAGGGTGTATAAACAAACTCAACCCTAAGGAAAGAGAGCTAAACCTGTCATTGATAAGCTGCTGCTCAGCTTTCCTCACAACATTAAGAACCAAAGGTTTTCCCTCCTACAACACATAACACAAGTAATGAAAAAAAGCAAATATTTTCCCTCCTACAACAAAAACCTAAGAACCAAAGGTTTCCTCCAAGAACACATAAAACCATTAGAGGAAAGAGCAGAGACAGCTTTATTAAACTGTAAGAAGATCATTACCTCAGTTCGGTAAGCACCAACTCCCAAATTCAGCTTAATTGGGCTGGGGTCTTTGTTATATGCAACAGTCACCTGTGTTCAAACAAGTATCCGAATATATCTCATAGCTGATAATAAATACATCAGTTTATAATTAACCTATGTTTCTGAAATTTTCAATAATTATCGGTGACAAAAAGAAAATTATATATGTTCTACTAATTAACCGAACAAAAACAAAAAATAAATAAACATCAATCTTCTCCCATTATATCTATCATCATGACAACATCCAGTAATCTATAGCGAGATCTCGAATTCCCACTAATCAATAGCCGATCCAACGGAATCCAGAATAACGAAGGAAACAACAGATTAGAAATCAAATGCATAGGACACACATATCCACAATCGTCGTCGAATATGTTTGAAAACTATATACATAGAAATACATCGAAGAAGAAGAAGAAGAAGAAGAAGAAGGTACCCCAAGAATAGGATCCTCAGGAGCTTGGACAAGATGAGCGAAAACAGAACCGCAAGTGACTCCCGAAGTCGGCGAGGCAAAAACGGAGCTGAGACGATCCTTAGACGGAAAATCTGTACCGGCAGTGAGATGACGGAGCAGAGCGCCGATCCTACGATCGCTTGGAGACGAAGAAGAAAATTCAGTAGTTTTCATTATTTTTTGCTTTTGAGTGTACGAATACGAATTAGCCTCATTCCATTAAAACAATTTGGACTTTTATTTTATTTTTTCCGCATTCCAAAGTTGCCAGTTGCCACGTAGGCTTAGCATAAAGTTGCGTGCCTGCGTTACGTTGATATGATAAGGGGCCATCATTTTCAAGATATTTTATCTTATTATAAAAAGATAACTTCCCAAAATAAGGTTAAATTCCCATTTGTAGGGTTAATTCATCATATCTGGATTCATCCATAAATAAAAAGATAAGCTGGTGAAGCGATTATTTGTAGACTATTAATTAACTTTTTTATTTTTCAAAAATCACGTTGTATAGTAATTATAATTTTTTAAAACCACAAATTTGGTTTTTACTAAAATGTTGCTGTTTAAACCATACTGAATACAGTTTTACATTTATTTTAAATCTGATATTATTTTATTTTTTTTATAAAAAAAACTTAAATAATATATGTGAAAAAAACCCCAATTTTTTTTTTATTCGGACTATTTTTTATTGGATTTAACATACGAGTATCGACGTTTTGACATTTCATAAGTAAAAAAGATTCAATTAGTTGGAATATGGATATGGATGGCTTCATTAAGATCCTTGCAATTTGTTGAACATCTAACTTTGTGAAATCCACTGGTGTGAATAAATTCAAGAGGCTAAATCAATACTCTCATAGTTGAATTATTTTACAGTGGGGTTTCTGAGTTTTGGGATGCATATATATTACTGATACTTTGATGGATGTAGTAATTAGTTAAATTCTTAAAATATAAATGGTTGGTCCATAATTTGGGAGATGTAGACCAAAATTTAATTGAGCTCGCGACAATGGGGACAAAAGTTATTTGCATGCAGTAGAATATAAAATTAATGGAAACCGTGAAAAAGTCAGAATAAATCAAATGTTAATAGGATGTATTTGAGAGATATTCATAGTTAGCATATTTAGTTTTCTTTTAAAAATCTTTTTTTAGCATAGTTAGTTATATAAGTATAATATTATAACGCAACTCAATTAGTTTTCGACCGAAGAGATTATAAATGGATCGTAGATTTAAAATTCTTTTTGATAATAACAAGAAACCATAAATGCTGAAAATGATACCCGAAAACTTAACTGCATACACGACAAATTAACGTGTTGGAAGTTTGTGATGTAATATTGCAACGGTACATATATATATATATCATGGCGTGTTTGAGCTGTAACTCAATTGAGCCTAAACAGCATCCTTCTTTATTTCACAAAATTCGAGTTTCTATACATTACGACTTACGAGGTAGTCCATAATAGTACTAGCTAGTAACCAACAATTAATTAATTTGATTTTTTTTTTCCCCTTCAATTTTTGTTTTTTGTTTCAAGATCTAATTCTGTAGGCTATACTAAGTAACAATTGGATCTTAAGAAATGACAGCAAAGTATATATACATGAAAATTAATTTGGCAATTTGACTAATTATATAGTGGATCTTTTCTTTCCTTAAGGTACCTATTGGTACTATCCGTCTCCGTTGTAATATGTCATTTTTGTTTTATATCAAACTTGCTAAGGGAGTTCAATCCGGGTCCGGTTTTAGATCGTTTCTTGTTTCTTTTTTTTTTTCAGTTTATAAATATTTATAGTTATTATAGATGGGTTGATTCAAATTCAGTTTCAGTTTCGATTTGGTCGAACTAGAATAGTACTGTCTAACGCTATGATTATAATATACTTTTCTGTCCATACCAAATTTTAAAATTTTAATCTAATATTATAAGACAACTGTAACATTATATATTGTAAACCACTGAGATACAATAAGAATGAATCTATGTATGGTACAACTGTGACATGACATATGATCGTGGAATTTGCATATGAGGTGTTACAAGAAAAAAAGAAAAAAAAAAGTGGGTAAGATCACTATCCATCTAAATTCCTACACATCATATCTCTATTTTGCTATCTTCTAGTTGTAAAATATCTACTAAGACAAGGTATCACCTATCAGTAGAAATTCTTCAATACAAACTTATTCTACTAATGATTTATTTTCCAACAAAACTAACCATGGATTTTAAAATTCAGAAATAAGAAATACTTTTTGTAAAATGTTTTTTCCTCTGTAAAATAAATAAATAAATATATGAAAATATCTAACTTGGTCATGAATTACGTTGAGCTATATCAACTGATGTTTATATCAGCAACAATGATGTGCTGGATCGTGTGGCTCACACGAAATGCCTTTTGGGTTCAACCCAGTACCTAGGTAATGGCTTTACAAAAACAAGGTATTAATATAGTATATGGGATATTCCAAAAATTAAATATCATTTCTTATAATAAAACTTTTCTAGAAATATCACAAAATAATTCGTTAATCATTTTAGATTTTTAAAATCAATTATTGGATTTTGTTGAATATGGAAAATGCTTTATGAACTTTTCCTTTTTTTTTGTTGATAAGTAGTACTCATTGAAATTTTAATAAGAGTTTTGGTTTTTCGCCATACTTATTTGTTTAATTTATGCATTAGTTTTCTGCTTTCATACAGAAACACTTAAATTTGTGAATGAGAGAGCCTAATTGAAACTAATTAATAACTATCATGAATAAATAAAAATAGTCTTAACCAATTTCTAAAGATTTGAAAAGAGCATATCAAAATAAAAGATAGACTATTAGATAAAAAATAAGAACGATATCATTACAATGTTCAAGTATTTAATACTCAACATATTATGTTTTTTTTACCAACATTACCAGTTTAACAAAAAAATGATAGACAAAATTTAGTTTTAGATATAGCAGACAGCTAACTGAAAAAAAAAATGTTACTGTTTAAGTGGTATTTGAATTCTTATTTATTTTTGATGTCAATCGTATATAGTTCTTATTTCTTTATGTAAAATCATAGTAAGTCCGTTAATATATTACAAAGGGTATCTTTGTTTATGAGAAATGAAAATTATTAATAGGGAAGAAATGCGTATTGGGTTGCACTCACCTTAACTTATTGTACAAGATTCACTCTAATTCAGACCTTCAAAAATGATTCTATAAAATATTGCCTCAAAAATCTAATCCAATATGTTATTAGTATTATAGAAAAAAAATTCAATAGACTATAATGTACAAATGATATAGCCTATACGTGTTCTAGCTAATAAGATGTGTTGTCTTGTTTTTTCGAAGTGTTAATAAGATATAATTCACCAGTCAATGATCTGTCCAGACCTGCATACTGCATAGAAAGACCAAAAAACATGATTTGGATAATTTGATCAACCTTGGATTTTGGAAATTCAGATTTCTTTTATTTGCTTCTTTTTTTTTGAAGTTCAAACTTAGTCAATTTTTTTAGATCACTGCGTCATTTTTAATTATATTGACCAATAAAATTCAAATTCAAGTACGTATTAATGTTTTGCACGCAGTAACAGATCTAAAGTAATTTATAACGGTACAATAAATATATATACATAACATATAACTTAAAACGATAAAAAAAAAATTAGAAACAAATTTTGTCTTGCAAGTAAATTCTACATTCACTCATATATTGTAGCTAGCTCTACTATTAATAAGATAAATATTAATAATAAATATATTGTAATTCGCCATTGTTTGCATGACTTGCAAAAAACCGGTTGAATTATTATAGTTAATTGTTTTTTTTGTTTGTTAAACCTGGACATTCTTTGAATCATATCGACCACATGTATAATCACATACAAACATATATATATATGTATATATATGCATACGCATATTACATGTACATATTATATGACCAAGTCGGGATCTTACAATTTTTGGAGAATTATGAATTATGCAGAAAAATTAAATACAGGTTAAGATGTAGAGAGTTTTATATGTAAAACATACATAGATATTTTAGTACAACTGAAGTTGCGGTAAAACAAATAAATATATATATAGTGATTTTATTCGATCAATTTTTTAATTTTTCTCTCGTAATTTTGCTATTCGTATAGTATTAAATATAATATTTCGGTAAGTCAGTATTAAAGATAATTGACACACAAAAAAACACAAACACAAGCGTGTATTTCCATGTTTTGGTGGAAAATTGGAGTTAATTGATATCATCGTGGCTTGAGGGTTTACGTTGCCACCATAATTACGACCTAGTAATATCATCATTAGTTAGATAAAGCCATATACGTACGTAACGAACACACACATGCATTATCATTATGCATCTAAATATAAATATAATGATTAGCGAAAGGAAAGTTGAGGATCGATTGTGGTTCATGAAAATTAAAACTCGACATCGGAAATCACACACTAAATATCGTCCGATTTGGTTTCACATACAATATTCGCTAGCTCCTCAATTTAACTTGCATGGCTTATATGAGCTCCCACAATAGATTTATAACCCTTCAATGCGTCCTTCTTTTCTTTTTTTTTTCTTTTTATTTTCAAATTTTATTTTTTCTTACATTTTAAATGAAAACATTACATTTGTCCGAACCGAGAAGAAATAGTTTTCATGGTTAAGTAAAATACTATTGAGGTTTTATATATTATTTGTTTGCTTTTGTTTTTATGCTTACGTGTTAGTGTGTTTGCTCTTTATAGGAAAGTTTGAAAATACAATCTTTAGTATACAATCAAAACTAATTGTAGATCTTCAACACAAAAGCGAAATGCAAACGAAAGCCGAAGCTCTGTTTGCGTCTGGCGTTTACATTTCCGTTTTAACAAATTATTTTCTTATATAACAAAATGTTATTTTAAAAAGGTGTGAAAATGTTTTTCTTTCAAAATATCTCATGTAATAATTTGTGCTTAAAACAATAAAAGCATAGTACTATGCTTTCTTGTAGTGAGTTCTCATTCACGATGAAAATGATTTACCCTTTGTAGAAAAATAATTAGAGGTTGGTTATGGATCCAAAACTATATCTATATATATATATATATATATATATATATATATATATGAATTTTCTTGTTTAACGTACAAATGTTATGATAAAATGTTTGGGCGGTCTGGAGACCCAAACAGATATCTGATAAGTTATTCGAATGTCGTCTAGGAGCTTACACATCTCAACATAGTGAACCGTACGCAAGTGTATACCTGCGGGCATAAACTACCAGTTAGCTCGATCGAATGTTTATCAAGAATTTTAATGGCCCACAGAGAATGCATGTATAATTTAATACAAATAGCCAATATCTGAATTGAATAGTCTTATATGGCCCACGATGCAATATTACCACTTTTTACTTGATTGATGAGCTTTTTAATTGAATCTGCTCCATGGTATCTGGTGTTCACTACTCAAGCTGAAGAAACTCTTATCACTTAGCTACCACTTTTTCTAGTTAAGAAATTTCGAATTTTCAATATATATGTTAGGTTTAGATTTAGAATCAATAATTGATAATAGATGTGAATACGTACATCATTAAATATATATGATCAAAACGAATATCTTTGGTTAATCTAGTGAGTTATCTTGATCATAGGATATATGCATCTAACACTTCTGTTGATAAAAAAAAAAAAAGGACTTTCGACAAATAGTCTCTTCAGAATATATCTATCAATAGTTGATAATAGACAATATTTCAAAGGGAGAACTTCGATATATATATATGTATTGGCCTATCAACTAGCAAATGAGATACGCTCTCATCAGTGGATGTATCAAACATTCAGAGCAGAAGATTGTGTTTCCCAACTAAAGTGTCGAGTGAAGTATTATGTAAAACGAAGATCAAACAAATAGATGCATGAAGCTGAGTATATAAATATAGATATAAATAAGTATAAATAGATATGATGATGTTGGGGTGTGTGTAAGAAGTAAAAAAATCCAAGAGTTAAAAAGAGGAGAGAGAGAGAGAGAGAGAGAGAGAGAGAGAGAGAAGGTTGATGTGGTTGTCGAGATGCTAACAGAGAGGCACATGCAAAGCTTAAATGATGGTATCGCTGGTGGCCAAAGCATCTCCTTAAAGCTGTCCTTTTTCATCTAAGTCCTCTTTTTTTATTTCCCTTTTCTACTCTCTCTCTCTCTCTCTACTTACATATATGTAAGTTCTATTTGCTTGGGTTTATAACTTATATATATATATATATCAACTTGTGTGTATATGAAGTTTTTTTTTTTACTAGTGCGCAGTACTTGTGCACGTATGCAAACCTAAAAGTGTATCAATTAATTTTATATTATATCTCCTTTCTCGAGTTACAAATACGTTTCAGGATAATATTTCAAAAAATATAGGATTATTCTTGTTTAGATTAAATGTTTGGTTGGTTGAAGATAGGTTCTTCGCTTTATTATCCCCAAAAAAAAAGAGAGGATCATTACGAATATGTGCTCAATTCCTTTTGCATAAAGTTGTGTAATTACATTTTGAAAATTAGCTACAAACTTTACAGGGGGTATATGTAATGTGCAGTTTTCGTAATAAAATCGCAAATATTGCATCCTAATTTTCAAAATGGATCACTGTACACCTTTTCGTATATACATCACAATTTGTCAAATCGATAATTAATTGCGTCAAACAAATAAAACTTGATCTTATGTTTGAATTAAAAGTAAGTTACATGTATCATATATGTCAGTGGGAAGGAAAAGGAGATTAATATTTTTCCCCCAAATAGACTAAAGTAAGAAACCTAAATTTCTAAGTGAAAGAACATTATTATAAAACCACAAAGCCGACAAAAAACTAGG
This sequence comes from Streptanthus diversifolius, assembly GCA_039880935.1. Taxonomy (NCBI): domain Eukaryota; kingdom Viridiplantae; phylum Streptophyta; class Magnoliopsida; order Brassicales; family Brassicaceae; genus Streptanthus; species Streptanthus diversifolius. Next base: position 22,081,583 of record JAXGFM010000010.1, on the reverse strand, counting down.
AAGAAAATAAAAATCCAATTTACAAAAGAAAGAATATTATAAAAAAAAAAATACAGTATAACAAGGAGAGAGAAATGTGCTATAAGCCCACTAAAGTCTGAAGGCCATCACTCATCTAAATGTATAATATTATTTTCTAAGAGGCAATATATAATTTTACCTCATATAGTCTTTTTATTTTCACCAAGGCTAGTATTAGCATACGTTTTTAAAATATTTAACTCACCTTGATGACACTCATGAGTCACTTCTATATATATTTATATACGTGTGTGTGTGCCAGTACGTGCAAATTTAAACGAAAAAACGCATTAGCTGTCTAACAGTTAAATCCAAATCTATACTATAATGACGAATTTGATATACAAAATAGAGTCAACGACTCAGCATCCAATTAATCGAATATGCAAATTCTAAAGAAAAACAAAGTTGCATTTTTTGTTGTTGTTGTTAAAGTTCGCTTACATCATAGGGTATCCCTTTAGGTTGGTGTACCATGTGATGATTCTAACACCGAAAAAACAGAAATAAATTAAAATATATATTATTCAATATACACATGTATAATGTTATGAGATTAATTCACCTTTAAATAGAAAAATAAAAGGGAGAGAAAGAAACTGATTTTATGTGAACCAAATATATCTGATCTTTATTCTTTACTGTGGTAAATTTTGGAAATGGGGGAAAAAGGATGTTAGGGTTAATATACTTTTTATCATTTATTGAGGAAATGGGCTCAATTAGGGTAACATCACCTACCCATACAATATTATCATGCTTTTAGGGCTTTTATTTTTTCTCTCTGGTCCCACAATTTCCCCCACTCTCTCTCTCCTCCCACGTGAACCACACGCTCCAATCTCTCTCCTCCTCCGTGCCGACGCTCCCTTTTCGATCCGCGCCACGGACGAAACGTGCTTATACGCGAAAAGAAAGTGCCGTGATAGCCACGCGCCTAGGGTTTTCTTTTTCAGGACACAACAAATGGGTTGTGATAAGAACCGCACATTACTGCCACGCGGGCATTTCTCATTGGCTGATTGTGCCCCATCCTGTCAAACAAAAACTTCTATATGACTTTTTTTTTTTTTGTTTTCTTAACTTCAATAATAAAGAAAATACTAAAATCGTATAATAATAAATTATTTTATCTTGTTGTTTAGTTTTGTGGATACATGTTACCCTAATGAAGCTGTTTATATTAATGTTAAGATTTTTTTCACTAAAACTAAAAGTAAGAAATATTGCATAGATAGAAACGTATCTTTTTCAACTATAAAGATACATATGTGTGTACACAATATGTCGAGAGGTACGTAATCTTCTTTCGTGTAAATGGAAATAAACAGACCAGATGGTGACATGGCAGTGTAATGTTCCACAGATGAGTTGTTCTTTTTATTATTTTAAATGAGTTAAATTTTATATCTATAAATTATTTGTTTTTATATATAAAAATAAACTCTCATTTCGACGCAAAAAAAAAAAACCCTCGTTTCAAGGATAAGAAAGCTTCAGTTTCTCTCTCTTCTTTCTCAACAGTCTCTCTCTACAAAAAAAAAATAAAGTTTCCCCCTTTCTCTCTCTCTCCTTTCGATAGGAAACGTCGTCTTAGGGTTTCTCGAAAATTCGCAGTCAAATTCTACTCTCTCCCGACGAATCACTCCTCGACGCTTAGCTAATCTTCTTATCAAGAAGCTTCTCAATCTTCATATGCGGTTTTCTTCCCTTGCCGCTTAAGATCCAGCTCGAATCTCGCATCGCTTTTTTTCCCCTAATTATCTCTCGTCGGATTTTCTCCAGGTGCGTGTTTCCGACATGAATCTCCGATTTCTTCGATTTTAAGGTTTCGGATATTGTTCGATCTTGTGGGACGAGATTTGACTTGTAGCTGACTTCGTGTTTTTTGTTTTAATTTTTTTTTGTTTGAGGGCTCTTCACTGTTCATTTATACGTTTCTTCGAAACTCGTTGTTCTTACTTTTTTTTTTTTGGTTTTTTTTCTTCACGGACTATTCACGTGCGGATAGATCTGACCCGTATTAATTGGTGGGGCTTCGTTTATCTTTGGTAATCACATGCGGTTAAGTTTAAGTGTCTTATTATCTGTTATTTGGCTTCTAAATAATTTGATTTTAAACCCTAAATTACTCAAGATTAATAATTTTTTGACGTTTCTTGGAGTTTGTAAAAATCGGAGATTATATTGAAACGGGTCCGTTCTCATTTTTTTTTCTGGTAATGTTGAAAAAGGTTACAGCTTTGGGGGCTCTCGGTGTGTCTGAAAACCCTAATTTTAGGTCGGTGTTTAAACTTAGGTTAATGTTGAGTGATATATGTATAATATTCAATTGATTAATTTTTGTTTTATGTTAGTGAAGAAATTTCTTTCTTGATTTTATGTAGACCTTAGGGTTTTCAAATTTTAATTTCCAATGTAATTGTAGAGGTTATGGATGTTATTTCATGTGGATGTTTATTCAATGGAATATATATGCTTGAACATAATGATGTCAATTAGTTATATTTTTTTTCTTAATATAATTTAGAGTTATATTTGGTGTCGCATATATGGAAAGTAAAGATTTTGAAGCGTTGTTTCTTTATATGCAACAACAAATTGATCATCGAGCACAGTTATACAGTGTTATATATAACTTAAGGTTTTCTATTCGTAATGCTAACAAAAATTATCATGTGTAATATTTGCAGCTCTTGTTGCGGAGAGAGTATAATGGTGGAATTTAGTTAATCATTAAGACATTAAATCTCCTTCAAGCAAATCAATGGGATCCTCCATTAAGATCAACTCAATATCCATAGATCTTGCAGGCGCTGCCAACGAGATTGATATGGTAAAATGTGATCATTTCTCCATACGGTGAGCCTGTTATATATATTAACCTTATGTTATCAACCTTCCTTGTTAGAGTATGTTTATATTTTCCAGTTACCACTATAATGTGATCACTTCCAAATGCATATATATATATATATATATATATATATATATATATAATAGTAAGGTACAAGTTGAAATGACACTGAATGTATCGAGTTTTTCTTCTTGTTAATGTGATGCAGTGGGTTCGTAGCTGAAACCCGTAAGAGAGATCATAGAAAATGTTGGCCGTTTTCAGAGGAGAGTGTTAGTTTGGTGGACCAACAAAGCTATTCTCTTCCTTCTCTATGTGTTCCAAAGTTTAGATGGTGGCGTTGTATGAGCTGCATTAGAGATAGCGATGCTAATGGGACAAAAGGTAGTGGTAAAACACATTTCCAAAATTGTTTAGCTTACTATATGTTTTATATACTAGCTAGAGATGAAGGTTGCTTGAACTTAAATTATGCACGTGAGTGGTTGCTTTTAGATTGTGGACTGCATTCAAACTCAAGAAGTATAAGCGGGAAAAAGCTCGATGGAAACTCTTCGGGTATCCTAAGTCAAACCAAATTGAATTCACTAACTATTATTGATCAAGAGAAAGAAAGGAAAACTGATCTTGCAGGTATGCATCTTCTGGTTTTTGTTTCATAATCCAAAGCAACCATAAACATTTCGTATTATCATCTTATTGCAGTTAATGCTGTTGAGGAGAATAAGGATGTAAACTGTAAAAGATCTCACAAGGATGAGCAGAGAGGTATAAAGTTTTGCCTGGTCAAGCAAATCAAAGTGTGCTGATGAAAAAAAACTGATTTTGTAAAGCTCAAACAATTGCAGCTACTACGTTTCTCAAGAAAGTTCATCATCCATCTACGGATGCTTCTACTGTTAGGAGCAAGAGCAGAAAGCTCGCAAGCACAGAGCAAGTAAGAAACAAGAGATCTAAAGTAAACAAATCATCAACTGATATTAGCAGCTGGAAAGAGAAACAAAACGTGGATCAGGCTGTGACAACTTTTGGGTCATCTGAGATCGCTGGTGTGGTTGAGGATACGCCGCCTAAGGCAATCAAGAATCGTAATGACAGTCTTATTCTAATGGAATGCGATAATGGGTCATCAGAGAGTATAAATCTTGCCATGAGTGGGTTCCAGCGTAGGAAAACTCGCAAGGTTCGTCGACTGAGCGAGCTGCTTGACCAACCCGAGACCAAAACCAGTGGTGCTAGTGACAATACCAGAAAAGAAGAATCTTCTTCGAAAAGGGAAACTAGAAGTAGAAAAAGAAATGTGCTTCCTGAAAACAATTATGTCAGCCGGAAATTAAGCTCAGTCGGTGCAACTTCTGAAAATGCCTCCAAAAGTTGTGACTATGATCAAAGCTACAGTATATCAACTGATAGTGGGTTTGACAGAGAACCTATTAAAGGTAAGCAGAAGAACAGAAGATTCCAGGTTGTTGACGATTTTGTAACATCAGTTCCTTGTGAAACTTCACAAGAGGGTGTCCGAAAGAATGATGGCGATCGCGGTAAGAGTGCTTTATCAACTCCTGTACACTCTTCATTCAAGGAAAAAGATTCGGTTCCTTGTCCTCTGAGTGCTCAGAGAACAGAGAAGAAGCTAAGCTTATCCAGGAAGAAGAAAAATAAGCCTGTAACAGATAACGGGAAGAGTACACTTATCAGCTTTAGTTCCGGGATGGATGAAGGAAATCAGGTTAAACCGCGAACCGGTCCTTCCATAAACGCAAGTTCCCAATCTACTCGAGATTTATTGAATGAGAAAAGGGTGGGCAGTTTATTTGACGATCGTTTTGCTTCAGAAGGATATTTCAGAAAACCTATCCCTCAGCCTAATGATAGGCCGGTCATTTCTTTGCATATTCCAGACAATGATTATGTGAGGTTAAGAGATGCAGAAGCAAACCGTCTTCGAGAGTTTGGTTCCTCTTCCAAATCCAACACAGGTGGATGGTTGCGAACAGGAGTGGATGCTGTTGACTTCAGCAGCAACAACAACAATACAGATAGATTATTCTTCCAGAACTTCAATCTAAGAAGCACCACTTCTTCTACTGAAGTTGAAGATCGATCTTCTGTGATGCAAAAGGTAAAAGCTTTGTTTTTTACATGATTTTAGGTAAAACTCTGTATTACAGTTTCTGCAGTCGCCATGATTCGTTATACTGCTTTCCAATTTGCACCTATATTGTTGTTTATTCCAAGCTAGTGTGGTTCGGTTATTGGGCCACGATAATAACGGGATCGGTTAACTTGGCAGGATGCTTCTGGTGCTGACAGAAAGGGGAAGACAGTTATGTTCCAAGAACATCATGGAGCACCCAAAAGCCAAAGCCATGATAGAGAGGAGATTACGCCTGAAGAGCAAAACGACGATATTCCAATGGAGATAGTCGAGCTCATGGCGAAAAACCAATACGAAAGGTGCCTTCCCGACAAAGAAGAGGACGTTAGCAACAAACAGCCACCACAAGAAACGGTGCACAAATCCAAGAATGCTCTACTGATTGATCTGAATGAAACCTATGATAACGGGGCCTCGCTGGAGGATAACAACACCGCAAGACCACCGAAACCTTGTGATAGCAATGCAAGGAGAGAGGACCATTTTCCGATTGGAAAACAGCAGAAGTCTCTTGAGTTTTTCCCTATAAGTCAGCCTTATGTGCCTTCTCCGTTTGGGTTCTTTCCTCCTACCCAAGAAAACCGAGCTAGCTCCATCCGGTTTTCTGGTCACAACTGCCAGTGGCTTGGGAATGTCCCAACTATGGCTAATCAGCACCCATCTCCGCCCCCATATCGGGTATTACGTGCGTGTAACACGTGCCAGAGTGTTCCGCATCAATACAGAGAAGCAGCTTCTCATCCAATATGGGGATCTTCCATGAGACCACCACAGTGTCATCATACGCCAGTTTCTTTCAACATGGATCCGTCAACGAAGCTTGGTATGCTTCCACAAGCACCCAGCAATGAGAATACATGGAACCTAAACTTTATTGCCGCCAACCGGAAACAAAAATGTGGGTCTAATTCAGAATTCTCGTTTGGCTGCAAACATGGTGCTGGAGTTAATAATAGTAGATCAGTGGACGCATTTTCTAGTGAGAGCTCTATACCGGCATTGCATCTACTAAGCCTTATGGATCCTCGGCTGGAATCAAACACTCCGGCTGACCACCAGGGAAACACTAAATTTACTAAAAGACACTTTCCACCGGTTAACCAGCCCAAGGAACGTATAGAGATTCAAACAGGGGACTCTAGTAAGACAGCCTACCCAACCAAGCAGTTACCTTATGATTTTCACAGCAAGAGTTTCGCACCCGAGACTTCCCGCAAGAGTTTCCCCATCGTTCCACCACTTGGTACGTCTTCATTTTCATTTCAACATGCACAAGCTCCATGGAGTCATCATCAAGAGAAGAAAACCAAGAGAAAAGACACGATTGCGCCGGTTTACAGTAGTCATGAAAAGTCGATGTTTGCTAGCAGCAACGACCAAGGGAGATTCCAGCTTCTCGGGGCATCTGATCTCATGAAGCTCCCTTTGAAATTTCACATGACAGATAAAGAGAAGAAACAAAACAAAAAAGCAGAGAGCTGCAGTAATGCCTCCACGTGGCCTCCAAAGAACAGTTCTGGACCCATTGTGTGTAGCGTGAATAGAAACCCCGCTGATTTCACCATTCCTGAACCTGGGAATGTTTACATGTTAACGGGTGAAAATCTTAAGTTTCGAAAACGCGCAACCTACAAGAAAAAATCAGGCTTGTCTAAGCAAGACGCACTGAAGCAGACGAAGAAACCGGTCCGTTTAGTTACAGAAAATGCCTAGAGATAATACAACGTGGAGGAGACATGTGCCGGTAAGTTGCTAGGACTATATAGTTTGTTAATTTGAATTTTCTTGGTTCATCTTGAATCAATGACTTCATAAAACTAGCTTTCATCTAAAAACTTGGTGCTGGAACAGATACTATCTGCACTTTACGTAGCGTTTCTTCTGCAGTCATATTAGTTAGAAATGAGTTTTATTTCAACTTTAGTTACTAGAACAAAGTTTAATAAGTCTCTGGCTCAGAATCTTTGGTCTCCAGTTCTAACAAGACAGGTATTTTCCTAACTCAATGTGAAACAGATGCTGAGAGGAAGATGGATACAAAGAGATACCATTTCTATTGTAATGAAGGATAAGTCAGACAGGAAACAGGAAACAGTAAAGTGAATCGTCCTCTCTTTTCTAGTGAAATCAAGAATAAGTCAGACACCAGTTCTTGGATTTTTTGTACTCTAGACATCTTCTCTCTTATGTTTGTTTGTTAAGGCATACTTGGAAACATTCAGCGTGTGTACATATTACTGTACTACCCCTGATAGACCTTGTATTTTGTTGATAATCTTTGGGGATACCTTTTTGCTCCGCCCTTTTATTTATCGTATTATTTATATTAACCGTTGCATTATCCTTTTTGGGTCGAGTTAGAGCCGTTGTGAAGTGTCTTTTTACATGTCAGCTTTTTCAAACTAACAAGAAAACATAAAAATGAACACCCTCTTAAGTTTTCATTTATCTAAAGAAAAAACTCTAACAAAAAGAGTAAATAAGCTTATTTAAATCCCTCACTTGAAAAATTTCTGCAAATCAGTTGTCAATTAAGTACATACAAGTAGGTGATGATCTAGTGGGTTTTTAGAGTATTCAATATAACGAGTTTCATTTTATTCGGGAGAAATAGTACATCTTAAACGTGATACCATGAATATAGAAGAAACTATGGGCCAAAATTTCGAAACTTTCAAAGTTTATTAGAAAAAAAAAAATTGTCAATTAAAAAGCCAAGAGTGCAAAAAAATAAATTAAACCACAGATAACGTACGGAAATCCAGAGATGATAAAAAGTTATTTTTTGTCAATTAAAATAAGGTGGGAAAAAAAACCAACTTAAAGACCCTGAAAATTACAAAATTCTTTAGTAAAACATAAAAATTAAATTGGGTTTGTTGAATCTGTTAACTTGGGTTAAGGACAAAAGCGAGAGCAAGCGGGTAGTAAGAGAGAAGATATGATTCTTGAATGTGAATTGAAAGTGAATGAGGAGAAAGTAAAGATGGTTTCATATCAAATGTAACATGGGTAGAAAGGAAGATGTGCACGACATTATAAATTTAAGCAACGATATCCACAGTTGTTTGGGTTGCAAGATTCCCTAAGAAAACGCATTTGATGGATCGCAAAGCTAAATATGCAAGTGGTGGTAGTAATTAAGAAGACTGAGATAACAAGGACAACAACAAATTCTAGATAAGATAATCATATGAGATGAGATTTTGGACTAAGCGAGCAAAAGATATTTCATTACCGAGGACGAGGGTTCGTAGGATGTCGAAAAGAATGGCTATACTTTGTTTGTGTTTACGGGAGTTTGATACAGGATCGGACCTAGAATACAATTTAATCTAGGACATAATATTTTATATATCAAATACAATTTAGTAAATTAAAATATACTATGATTGTTAACAAAATTACTTTAATCATTTGAAAATTATATTTTATGTTATAAAAGTTTAATTGAGTCAAAGTCAAAGAGAAACATTTTTCCATATTGCTAAATATTCATGTTTGAGTAATATTAATATAAATTGTATATTTCACATAATAAACTTAATAAAAAATATTTGTTAGAATAAAACATAAAAATTATACAGAAGAAAAAGTAGCTACAGAAGAAAACGGAAAACATATATATTTATGAACAAAATGATTAAAAATACAATAGAATGTTAGGAAAAACAATTGAAAAAAATAGTTTACAGTTTAATCTTCAAGTGAGGCACATTTAAGTTTTTCAAACCAAAAAAAGCTAATAATTTTTATCTATACTTATCATTGCACTATATTATTTAGTTTGTGGCATGTGCCACACCATCTCCAAAGGAGGTATGTCTCTAGTTTGATACCATGCTAATATAGTAATTAAGACCTTAAAATCATTGTGTTTGATATTTTGTATTAATCATGAATCATACAGAAAAATAATAGGATAAAAAGTATCCAAATGTTTGCAAATATCAGTTTTAAAGGAGTTAAATACGGATTTTATGATCCATACAGAACATATTCCATAACATATAAATATCCCAAAATTTATGGATATCATTATCTTAGTAACACAATTATTTATTTTATGATTGATCTTGGAGGAATATACATTCATAATGACAAATGATTTTTCATTCTTATTATCTTTTAGTCATTGGGTGATATAATTTTTTCTTCTTTCTTGAAAAACATAATTTTAAAACGTAAAAAAATGAGTTACGCCACTGAAACTTGGGCGGCGGAGAATCTGCAAACCCTAGCTTGTGTAAAAACAAGACCTTGTCTACAAAAGTAACCTTTGGAAGGGCTACAATGTCTGTCTTCTGAACACAAACAATTCCCTTCAAGGGCACATCCGTCATACTTGGAATCTTCTCTTCCAAAAAGAATCTCATCTGACCATTCACTAGAGAACATCTTCTTAGGATCTAACTTGTTCTTCACTTCCAAAAATTTGTCAAAGTTAGGTCCATACTTTTGCTTCACGCCAAAGAAACTCACTTTCCTGTTTTTCCCCCAATGTGGCTTTGCCACGTGTTTGAAAAACGCCATCTGCTCTATCTCCTCCATTACATCTTGGTTTAATCTCGGAGTCAACGCATCATCCGCTCGGTAATAATTAAAGTCAATGACCACGGAATCCTCTGTCTGGCCGAGATAAGCCTTTGAGCCCTTGATGAAACGTATGAGGATACCATTATAGATGTCGATCCCGCAAAGACTTTCGGGTTTCAAGTCTCGTAGCTTCTTCACGTCGAGGATAAATTCTTTAAACCGAGATACCGGGAACATAGCAGTCGTCTCAAAGAAGAAAAGACCGTCATATCTCGGATCCCAAGGGCAAGAGACATCAATTCTAATGGAGGATGAGTAAAGGCAAGACCCAGAAGTCTGAATCTTTCCTTGACTACCGATAACCGGATATCCGGTAAATATTAAACCATTGTTCTTTAGACCGTTCCCGGTTAATTTCTTGTAGGCCAATGTAGTGTCCCTCGTCTTACATTTCCCATCCTCGCTTTTACTAGCTTCAAGGACCTTCTCTGCAACATTTTTCAATTCCACATTTTTTTTAATTTATTTTGAACGTCTAAACCAGACTAAACCGGATATGGTAACTACTAAAAGAAAAAGGAACTAACCTAATGCTCGAACCCCTTTAGAGATCAAGATAGGATTGGACTGAAAACCAATGAAATCGTTGACTCCGTTGCCGAAGACATTGACCGGTGATCGGTAATCGTAACGGTAAACCGCAGTTTTTTTAGAAGGATACCAAGTTATGTCTCCGAATTCGAATTTCTTCCCATGTTCCAAGAAAATGTCTTCAAGAGCCACGTCAGATGTGAAGTTATACGTCATACTTCTCTTGAATGCTTTCTCAATCGAAAGTGTCACCTACAAAATGAGATTCGCACAATAATAAAAAAAAATGAATTGAAAAATAAAATAAAACAAAAGAACAATTTAACGGCGTTAAGTTATACCTTTGAGATGACTCCTAAAACACCCAATGACACTTTAACGGCGTTAAGAAGCTTATCGTCTCTCCCTTCTTCGATTCTAATAACCTTCGCGAAACCTTCAGATGAATTCGTTGGAACCACAAGGCTGATACCGACAACATGATCGTGAACCGAACCGCCTCGTCCCGACCACGAGCTTCCGTGGGACCCTGTACTAATCAGCCCACCGATACTCACTCCTTCCCAATACGGTGACGTTCCGATGCTAAACCCAGCTGCTTCCACTTTATCGATCAGCTCTCTCAACGAAACTCCCGAGTCAACGGTAACCGTTAACCGGTCCGGTTCAATTTCGATAGCCGAGTTGTAATTTGACGTGCTGATTAGCATTGCGTCTGAACCGGAAGGACAAGCGAGTTTCGGTATGGTGTGAGAGAATTTGGTGACGGTTTTGACCTTGAGATTGTGCTCAGACGCGTAAGCCACGGCTTTACGAAGCTCTTCCTCCGTCGTTGGGTATGTGACGTTAGCCGCGTTGCAGCTTTTCCGGTCAGGCCACGCACCGTACGCGTTCGAAACGGTGCAGCCGGTTTGATCGCATCGAACCGGTGGTTGTGGTGGTACGGAACATACGGTCGATATAGTGACCAGGAGACATAAAATTGAAAGAGATAATGTATGAGAAAAACGCATGATTATTCGGAGAGACTATGTGGATCTCTGTGAACATTTAGTAGTACTTATTTATAAGAGATGCGTCTGGAAATCGAAAACATTGCTTTGAAGGAAAACATTGCTTTGAATCTTATATGTATATATATTTTTTTTTTGAAATTTGTTTGTGTGAAGAAATCTTATCGTATGATTATTTCCTTTATTGTCACCAGTGATTTATCCCAAGAGGATAAGCATTACAAAATTCCTATAATCTAAGATCTGGGTTAAGAACTAAACTGTAAAAAACATTGTAGGTTAAAACTTTGAACTATACAACTATATATATGGAAGATGTGGTGTAACAGATGAAAAGCAATGGGTCTAAATAGTGAAAAGGCGGAAATTGACAAAAGAGTTGATATGACAAAACAGCACAAAACGAGAAAACATCAATTAATTAAATATATGTAAGATTAATCTTAATTAATATATGTAAGATTAATTAATTAATCTTAATTAAATATATTTAAGATTAATTAATTGATTAATTAAAAACATGTAAGTTCGATGTTAATCAATTTTAATTTATATCAAAAAATACATTTTACACTATATAGTAATGTGAATAACATCGATAAAATAATGGATGTATATATTAGAGATATTTTATCACTTCAAGACTAATAAAATTAAGAATTTGGGAGAGGGTTATGAATTACAAGTTATTGACATTGGGGATCGATTATTCAGAAAGTTATAAGAGTAGTAGATTAATTCAATACATTCTAGTTGGTTACGACTCAAGAGAGTATTAGTGGTTCCATCATTATCATGGAGTACAAGGCAAACAAACCCTCTAAAGTCATTTTCCCCCTTGACCAATCTATATTAAAAGATATCCTTGTGGGAACGAACCCTCATGCCAATCCGGTGCAGCTCTTGTAGGACCGATTTTTACTTGTTGATTATTAAGAACTACTTGGCCCGACCGACCGCACCTAATGGTTAATTGTGGAATGATCCAAAAACCCCAAAAAGAAATGAAACGGTCTAAACTCTAAAACATAAAATAAAATTAGATTCAGGAATCATATGCACTTAAATTTATAATACATTGTGCATGATTCGAACTTAATACCATGTAATATTAAGAAAATATTGATGCCAGTAGAATAAATTGACAAAAAATTAGATTTTTTTAAACATGCACCAAGTAGTCGGATTAACTCATCCTAGTGAGTTTGCTAGATAGTTCAATCTTCTTTTTCTTTTTACGTTTTTAGATTGAAAAAAAAAAAAAAAAAAAATTATGTCAATTTTGGAAATACTTTTTGTATAATAATAATACTTACAGTCGGATTTTAAACATTAGATTTGATATAAAAAAACATTTCATACAGTTTTTTTTGTTGTTAAAACGTTTTCAATTGTTTTTTTCAAAAAAAAAAAATCACATATATAATTTCATGAGATCTATAAAGTTTATTTAGAAATTAGAAGAGTCTTACGTCCATTGGCTTTTAGATGTTTAATTTGATTTCTAGATTTTGACGTAAAGTACTTCACATTTGTGTGAAACAAAAAAATTGTATGCTATAAATCTGTTTTTACAAAAAAAAAAAAAACTGTTATGATTAATGGTACATCTCGTTGCTCGCCGAACAATGCTAATGGATCATTAATATATCTGCGGAGTGACACTATTATTTTGAATTTTGGATTGACCATATTTCTATAAACGAAATTTGTAACTTTAGAGACTGTGTGTTAGACAGATGTGAAGTCAATGATATGGTATATATGATCATAACTCATAAGTATATAATTAATTAGGTAGTATTGAAATGAATATCTCGTCATTACTTGTCATGATCCTAGCGAGATTAGTGGATCGTGATTTACTTATATCTTAAAAGTGATATTTTCGAGAAACGGTTTGACCAAAAAGATAAAGAGAAACTCTAGATTAGTATAATTAAATTAACACACCAAAAATAATAATATATATAGAGTTACGTGAATCCTCAAATAGCTAGCTAGAGTTACAAAGCTATGAAATCACCATTTAGCAATCAGATTACTATAAATGTTGAAAAATATATAAAGGTAATGTACCAAACTATCCCCACCAAGTAACATCGTTTCTTTTTAGTTATTCACTTTTAACAATAAAAATTATTTAGAATAAGCAAATATAAAATGCCTTTAGTGTTCCAATGGTTGCCAATCTAGTTTCTATGTCAGAAATATGATTTTGGGTCGTTCTAATTTTGACGACTCGGTTGGTTGCCAATATATCGATCATTCGAACAAATAAATCGTTGTTTAAGATAATATTTATTTAGGAAGAAAGACTAATAATATAATATATACACATAGATTGGGGTAGACAGAGACGAAGGCCCACACTTCTTTAACAAAAGAACAACAAGCCCGTGACCCCAAACTAGCTTTCAGATTTTATTTTATCTGACATAATCTCCACCGTTAGATTTTATTTTCATCATGTCCCATTCTGACTCAGATCCAACCGTCCATATTCTTCAAGGGTCTTCAATAGGTGGACCCCTTTTCTTCTTCCTCTCGCTGTACACTCTCCTTTAAGCGCCAGAGCCACCGCCCTCGCTACTTCCTCCGCCGGCGCCACCGCAATCTCTTCGCCGGGAATTTCTCCTCCTCTTCCGTATACCACTGCAAGTATGCTTATGGCGTATTCTCTCCCCCTCCCGGCCAATTTCGCCATCACCGCCACCATCGCCGGCACCGTCATTGCGTGGGCACGAACCTCCTCCGTGCCTTCCGTCGTCGTGCACATAAGCTCAAGCGCAGCTAAGGCGCGTTCCACCGCAGAGATCTCTAGCCCCGCCGCAGTTTCCACCACCGCTCTAGCGGCTCCCGCCTCGACTGCCACGTGTCGATTACCTTCGGCGAGGCAGAGCGCTAGGAGGATCTTTGTGACGTATTTGGCTGTTACGATCCTGTTGCTACGAAGGCAAGAGACGAGGCCTCGCATGAGACCCGGAGGACAAGTCGGATCGGACGGTGGGTCGGGTACGACGACCCGCTCTAGTAGCTGAAGAGCGAGGAGCTTGTCGGATTCGGAGACGGATGTGAGGTGAAGCTCCGCGATCTGGAAGGTTTCTTGGAGAGTGTTAGTGACCGGAAGAGGCGGTGGAGGCGGAGGACGAGCAGGAGCAGGAGGAGGAGCGGTGGATGGAGTTTGGTCAAGATGATGAGGGAAACGCCATTGAGTGAAGCTTTGAGAAGTGGAGGTCGAGGAGGATGAGGTGCTGGTTGGCTTACGGCGAGGTTGTTGGTGAGGAGAAGTAGGACTGAGGACGGATTGTGTGCAGCGGCGGAAGAAGCCACAGGAGAAGAGAGGACGCGGTGGCGCGTGGGGTTTCGGTTTCTGGTTTGCTTTCATCATCGCTGGAGATATTGGGGGACTTAGTGAATTGAAAATGAAGTGAAGCGAAGTGTCTTTTTTTTTATTTTTCAAATAATACGAAAATAATTGATTCGCACCAAATTTGTCAGGCGTTACCCTTGTACTCTCCCTAAGATAATCATGTGCGTGTGTATAGGGGAATATTGTCCAAGAAGATATAAGATGACTGAATAGAGTTTAGGGTAACGATTAAACTATATTAAGTATAAAGGCAGGTCTGTTTTTCTCGTTAAAATCATTATCTGAAGACGACAAAAAGTAGCTCTTTGGTCTTGAACTAATAAACCTAGTGTGCAATCACACAGAATCTTTCTGCTACCAAAAAAAAGTTAAAAAACTTCAAAATTTCAGAAGGTTCAGCGCAAATCTACTCAATGTGACAAAGGTCACAAGCAAGAGTCTGTAAAGTATTCAGTTTCCAAAGCCTAACATCAAGAATTTGGTTAAGCAAATGGTTTTTTCCTTTCTAGGAGTGCCAAAACAAAAAATAAAAAAAAATCACATTCTACAACTGTGAAAAACCAAAGAGGGTTTTAAACCTTTAAAGGATCCAATCACCTCCATTTTTCACTTAGGACCTTTTTCTCTGAAAGGACCCAAGTGATGTAGATGGCTGCAACAAGTGCTACAATCGTGATCAAGAGAAGTGCGTAGTTGAAATCGTCGGTCAACGAGTCATAGGTCTTTGAAGGAGCAAGCCTTGTGTAGAAGAGATCCACTCCATAGGCAAAGACATGTGTTGTTGACTCTAGCTTGGCTGGCGCTGTTACTATGCCTCTTAGACCTTCTACTTTGAGGGAGTGTGTGATGTATGACTGTGAAATATGACGAAGCGCATTAGAATTGACACCATCACAAAAACTCGGACTGAGCACGGAAACCAAATCAGGGAGGATAGCCAACTCCTAAGAAAAATATGGAAATTTGGGTATGAGTGAACCTGAGGAATGATGGGTAATGAATCCGTGAGAGGGATGATTCCTTCTTCTTTCTCAGCTTGCGAGGGGTTAAGTGTCCGGCGTGGATCCACAAATCGTTTATCAAGTGCCAATATCTAATCATTCATTGGAGCAGTTCTGAGTATCAGTTTTCCAGTCCATGGAGGTATATATATATATATATATATGATCTGTACTCTACAAACCTGATCTCCGATGGTACCAATGAGAAGCTGCTTTGATGTTATACCCTTTGCTGTTGATGTCACCGCGATGGTTTTCACGGACTGAGCAAAGAAGTATGACTGTGACTTCGTGAACATCTCTGGTCTAGAGTATGACGAGATTGGTGCTGTTAGATTGTGCTTTCCCAGAACGAGTTTCCAGACATTTTTGTTATCCTGCAAATAAAATTTCTAATGTTTCACAGAGCGAAGAACACTCAAATCAACTGATAAAATGTTTTGGGGAATGAAGTCATACCGCCCGAGACTGATCATAGATCTCGACGACCGTAACCTCGTACTTGTGAGCTCGAAGATTGAAGTAGTGGTAAACAATCCAATTCTCACTAAATACCTGCAAACAATTTTTAAAGGTTAAGAAAGTTGCATTGAATCAATTAAAAAAAGAAATGAGATGAAATAGTATGAGAACTTACAGCATGAACTGGCCCTTGGCAGCCTTGATGTGACAAACGGTGCAGTATACGCCCTGTAATCGTGTCAATGAGGTATACTACAAGAGCTGACTCCTCTGGTGTAACTGAACCAATCTCACCAGCGCCTTTTGGAGACACAGTGGCCACAAATAGCAAGTTTCTTGATACATATTTATACAACAGGTCTTGGTCTGTGCTGACTTTGGCTTGTGTATGAACAACCTGGAATTACAATAGTACGCAAGTAATGGTTAATAGATGAAACATTTGATGAACTTCCACTCTAGTATTCTGGATAAAAAAAACTCCAACAAACGGATACTCACAAAAGGAAACACCACAATCTTTCGAGAAAAACACTAACAAGAATTAAAGAAGATAAGAACTGATTTAGAAACCAGTATTTCTACCTCATTTGGTTTTCGTGTTAGGGTTGAAATAATTTTCTCTGATTCTGAAGGAAACACAACAGTCCAAAGTTCCCTGGTAGTAAAGCAGTACTCATCTGCAGTCTCACCAGCGCAACTGCTCTTCATTCCGTGTCCTCTGATAATACCATCATCACCCTCAACAGTGTACCAATAAACATTTTGAAACTCGCGTTGAAAGATGCTGAGAGCCTCTGAAGTTTTTGGGTACAAGTGGACATGGCCATCGATATCAGCTATTAGATGTAAACGTTGTTCCGTTGAATCCGTAAATGGAAGAGGCATAACTTGCACAACAGAGTGACCAATATCTGATGAGCTAATCTCCTTCCCTGTGTAGACATCTACAAATGAAATTACACCGGGCGCACTTGAATCTGATCCACACCTGCCAACTACAAGAACCGAGGGATTCTCGTCCATGGCGTGATGATGTGGGACCTGCCATTGATACAAGCTAATACCCCTTGGGCGTTCACAGGCTTCTGATTTGCTCGGAGAGTTTAGCAATTTAGACCAGACAATCCTCCCATCTCCTGTGTGCAGAGCAAAAAGTTTTCCAGCTCGAGTAAGTGCTATGAATAATTTCCGAAAGCCATTATGGTCACGGGTAAGTTTGTTCCTCCCAGAACTCCTCATCCTCATTTCTTGAATTGCTGCCACGTCCTCTGGGCTTGCTAGCAACAAGGATCCCTTGAGCTTCAGCATGTGTCCCTTCCAAAAGAAACAGTAATAGTTCAATTGCTTAGGGTGAAAAAAGCAGAAGAATACGTCAAACACACAACTCCAGGGAAATTAAGAAATCCAACACAGAGGTTTAAGAACATTCATACCTTAACCCAATCTACGAGAGTGTGTTCCACTTTTGCCACTGATACACCATCCTTTTCCACAGGGAGTTCTGCCGTTGTAACATCAGTCACTGAAGCCAGGCCTTCTTCCCTGCTCCAAACAATCGCCCCTTGCTGCAGTAACAAGAGTGAGTGATCTTCCATCACGATAAGCGCCCTAAATCCATTACTCCTGTCTGTCCTGATATAGTTGTTTATGAAAACTTTATGCACACGCCCCCTATGTTGGTCCATTTGGATGCTCTCTCTAAGCAATACAGTATCCAAGTCATCCACAAGTTTCACATTGAGGTGAATTTTGCTCCCTTCATGATGAACTGAGGCAAAGGCCACCTGATCGTCTGCAACTGGAAGTGAATCACTCATGGCTGTTTCATCAGATAATGAGTCGACCACCTCCAACTTTCCTTCGCCACCAACCCTCACAAATATAGTGCGTTTATTGACTTTTACAGCAAGCATATTGCTAAGAAGAGGAGATAAAATCTCAGCGTTTCCAGAATCCTCAACGAGATCTGAAATACGGGTCTTCTGTAAGCTAATATCTCCATCTAAGAAGCCAATACTAACCAAAGTTGACCTCGTTGAATCAAGAACAACAACTTTATCGCTTGAAACTGATGAAATCTTGCCAGAGAATCCACCAGGGAACACCGTGCTTTTTTGTGCCACTACCTCTCCAGTTCTGGAATCAATCTGATAAATAACAGCCTCAGATGAATGGAGGAATCCCAGTACATAAATTATACTGCTTTCAGGAGGTTGAAGAACCCGCTGAACTTCAAACCTGAGAGAGGCACCATGAAGCACAGCGAAAGTAAGTATAATTAATCGCCAAAAGCATTATAATATGCATGTCTGCACTCGAAGCAACCTCATTGAAATATAAAGTGAAGGCTATCATACCCTTCTGCAGTGAAATCCTTTTTCCAGAGGACCTCACCATCTATAGCAGAAACAGCATGAAGGTACCCACCACCGAAAACAAGAATAGGGTAGTCCTTGTCAGCCTTCAAATTTATCTGCAAGCCAGCTCTAATTCATAAACAAGAAACCAAGGATTTGATGACAGAACTAAGATTTGAGATAATGTCAGTAGTTGTTTCTTATAATAAGAAAAACATAGCAACAGTTGTCCTCCTTTAAAAATTTAAAAAAAAAAACGAAAAATCCTAGACTTATATTACTAACCGGCACCGATAACAGTGACTTTGAATGCTGTGCGCTATTCAGCGATGTTTCCCACACCATCTGGCCATCAGGAAGGTTCCAGGCTCTTAAAGTACTTCCTTCTGATGAAAGGGTGATAACATCTGAAATCATTTGAATTCAACAAATAGAGTTCAAGACTATGGCAGGTGAAAGCAAAGATAGTGTTTGGTACATCCAGAAATAGTTGAGCCACATGTAATGAAGATAACTCCTACATTTTCCCAAGGCAATATCAACGCCATCAATAGCATCCTTTGTTCCGAGAACATGCCGCCAAACTGCATCAAACCATTTGGGAAAGAAAAAAAAAAAAAAGAGAGTAAAAAAAGAAGGAAGAAAAAGGAGAGAGAGCGGTGAGAGTAATATGAAAATTACTGTTCTTACATATCTCTCCAAGTCTAAGATCAAGTGAAGCAACAACATTCTCCTCGGTCGAGACGATAACACGCTTTCTCCCAGTCTTCTGAGTGTGGAATACTGCGTGCTTCACTTTCCCGATGTACCGTTGGTGCCTACGCAATACAACATTGATTCTCCTCAATCAAAACACTTACGAAATTTTAGTTCCTTCACTCCTGTTCCCTTTGAAATCAACATTCATATATAGCCACAAAAAAAAGAAGTAGCTTTACCCGATCGAATCTCAAATTCACTGGTAATCGAAAATTTCGTGAATCAATTTATTACATAATTGTCTAGCTAATGAGATCTTAAATACTAAATGACGGATTATACACTGCGGACTGGATTAATCTGATAGGAGAAAGCTATAGTTGGACATGTAAATCGAAAAATTTCCAAGCCTAATGAAAAGTTTCCAAGACTTGGCTTAGCACAAGTACGCTTTCGAAAATTCTCAGCTGTTTTCTCCAGAGAAACAACAAAATAGAGAGAGAGAGAGAGAGAGAAGAGAGAGAAGAAATCGGATGAAGAAGAGAAGAGTTACCAATCCATGAGGCCGACTTGATCTTCATAAAGGGAGAAGGATACAATTGCAGATGATAAGAAGATAAGAAGGAGGAGAGAAACCCTAATCGCCATAGCCATATTGACGATTGCTGACTAATTGACTTCTGGTAGTGGAACCAGCAGATCTGGCGAGGGAAGAGAGTTGTGGTCTGGAAATAAATCGTGAGAGAGGGAGGGCTTTAACAAGCCAAAGTCGATCTCTTTTGTTTTTCTGTCGAAGCGAATCAATTTTATGTAGTTTGGCATCACAAGATTTTTTTTTCCTCTCCGTCTTTTAATTGTATTGAACTATTGATCATACATAATTAAACCGACTACGGATATAAAATACTTTTACAAAAAAAATTGAAATAAATCTACAAAATACATATTTATCTCTTGTATAAAATAAACACTCTTAAATAAACTAAAAAAGAAAATGAGTATCTGGATAAATTTAAATATTTATCCGTATAATTTTATTAAATGTCTCACACTTGTCGCTATTTAATTATCTGCATCACTTTTACATTTACCACAAGTTTTGCTATACCAAACAAAATACAGAACATTGAGCACATATAAGGCCACCATGAGCCAGTAGTAATAGTCCAAGTGTCCCTCGTCTATATCCTCTGTGATCCAGCTCCGGCAGGTGGCGACGGTTGACATGGAGTTGGGAAGCTCAGAGTAGAAGAAGCCGTTCTGTGCTATGGAAATAAGCGCCTCTGAAATGCCTCCTAATAGCATGTACGGCAATAGCCACATCGCCGACAACATCGTACCTCTCCACTCTCTCCTCTCTTTAGTGAATCAACCACTCAAATACGATTCAAATGGAAAATAATAATTCAAATATACATAAAATGGATCGGATTATATCAACTTAATTTCGTTGGAACTTAATATAAAATATGGGATAACTAGCTAAGGAAAAAGACAAAAAAAAACTATGAAAACATAAGTTAGGTTAACTCTTTGGATGTAGGGCAATGTTCCACCACAAGATTTCGTGACCCGGTTCAGGTTTCTTGCGGGGCTGCACATACAATTCCTTGTGGCAAACGGTGGTTACAAGCTCTGGTCTTGGGGAAGAGGAAGAAATGGAGTGCTCGGGACGGGGAATGTTATGGACTGTTGTGTTCCTACCCTCGTCTTCTGGCCGCCGAATGAGCTGAAACTGGAGAATGAAGAAGTACTTGAACCTGATGCTGACAAAAGCTCATCGACGGAGGAGATTAAACGGCTAGAATGAAAGCTAATGGTGATGGAAAGATATGCAAGCATACTTCATGGATCCATATTTGGAAAACCTTTCAATGAAGAGGAAGATATCCCGTATTCTTTACGGGTTTCTAGGTACTTCGATATGGGTGAAGAGTGGAGAGAGATGCTTAGAGTGCAGATAAGAGTCAGCTTATGAGGCTTCAAGCTTTCTACGAGGACATGATTGGTAGGGTTAAGGACAAGGTGTTGCAGAGAAGGATTCAGGAGATTATGAAAGATTGTCTTCAGCCCCTAAGCACTATTAGTATCACCCTGTTGTTGTGCTAGTAGCCTAATAAAACCTTCACTTGAACTGAAGCAGAGAATATATATACTTAGAAATCATTTCGAATATTGCATGATAATTCAGCAAATAGTTCTCAATATGAATCCGTTTTGAAGTACTCTTTTTGGTTGAGTATCCAATGCAAATTGTTCTCCAAAATGTGTCAAACTATTGATAGCATTGTGTAATCATCCGTAATATAAAGTTGATATGTATTTTAGTTATGTAAATAATTTAGAAAAATGGTACGATCGACACAGAAGCGTGTAGATGATTGGAAAAACAGCAGGATGTTCTCCAGATGCTATCTTATAAATGACACCTTTTTAGGGTTCTCGTAATTAAGTTCTTCCTTAACCTCCTCATTATGTATATAATATATACTGAAATTCCGTAGAATCGGGGAAATGCATCGTTCCCATTTTGATATATTCACAAACTTGAGTCTTCTTATGATAATTACATACTTACATCCAAACAGACCAATCATCAAAAGTATAGGCTTAATCCATTTCCCCGACAGTGAGTCGAAATATGTTGTAAAAAAAGTCTCTAAAACCATGACTAACTATAATTTTTAATATAAAGAAATGGATAAATAGTTAACGACTCAAACAAGAGAGGGTAAATTTTATATATTACACTATAAATTACTAGTATGTTTTATAATTTATAAATCTAAATTAATAAAAGTTCCACAAATATTAGAAAATATTGAAAAGAGGTCTTTAAACTTTAAACATGATAGTGGAAATAATTTAGTAGTGACCACCTCTAAAATATATAGGGTTCAAATTCATTATTTCATATATTAAATTAGTTATGCTAAATTGACAAAAAAAAAATTAAAAAGATCTAAAATCATTTAAAATTGTTAGTAGACTTTTTAAAAATCCTCTTAAATCAGTAAATTTTAGAAACATTTTTAAAATATGTGTTTTTGGAAAATCGAACAAAAGAGGAATTTTGAGAATCCCAATCAAAATCCATATCAACAATCAGTCCATAAAATCTTTGATTTTACATCTTTGAAAAAATTGTTGGCACTGTAGTATCACATCATCTACCAACCAGTGCAGGACAAGAGAAATTCATCCAACAACCATTGCAATGTCCTTTCATATTAGTTTTTCCAATAAATAATGTCAATTAAATCATTTCAACTCACTATTAATGTATGTAGAATAAAAATATATATTTATATATAGATATATATTGTAGTAGTACTGGTTTTCTATTTTGATTATGGACATATCTAGGGCTTTTAAGTTCCAAATTGGGCCATACGCCAACTTGCATGCTTTTTTTTGTTTCTCATGCATTTTAATAGAACTAATAAAAAATATTTGAATTATAATAGAGTTATAATATAAAAAAATTCCAGATTTTCTCATTAATATCTGTTTAGGTCCAGGTTTTTATCAAATAGTGGATTCATTAATGGAGTTTAAATTATACATTTACAAACTACTTTAAAGATATACATATTTTATTAATTGGTTAAATATTTCATGCTCTAACATAATTCGTATAGAATAAGCTACAGGTGAGTGTGAAGATTCATTTACTAATTTGATTTTTTTTTAATAAGACATAGTATTTTATGATATAAAATAATAAATAAAGTATAAATAGTCACGTACTCTAAATTTTCTAAGTATTTATGGTTATCCATATTGAATCTATCTTTCCTAACACTCGTTTTTTTTCTTTCTTTTGACATTCCTAACACTAATATTTGATTCTCCACCAATTATTATATATATACCTATAACCGGTTAGACATTACACGTTAAATAATACTCTAGTGTCTACCACTTTTTCGACATTGGGTTTGCATATAATAATACTTAACATTACTAAATCAAGTAGCACTAACCCAAGATATTTGTACAAAACAATAATTAAAAGCATCCTTGAAATGGCAAGCGGCAAAGAAAAGCTTTCCACATCAAATATATATTGTCTATTCACTTTAATATGGACGTATTCGAGATTATTAAATTGCACTTGATCATTGCCATGGGTCTCTGTTGTCTCAGCATCCTCTTCTTTTTGCGATATTTTAAATATATACAATAAGAAAACATTAGCTATGATACGTTTCAAAATACAATTGAACTGTATCGTCGTAGTAAATAAGTTAATTTTTGTTTTAAGAAAATGTTAATTTTAAAACAGAATGATAATGGACTATACATTAATAAAAATAATTCTAAATATATATTTTGAGTGAAAATCATGTGAAACAACGGTGGTTGTCTCACTAGTTAGAACATAATATCCAACAATATTAAGAAAATATTAAAATAATTAGACTAAATTAACAAAATAAATAAATAGAATTTCTATGTTTTTAGATAGATGATAATTTTTTGCGTTGATAACTTAAATTTTTTTTTTTGGCATTTTAGGTTTTCTTACAAACAGTTACCAACTGTAAACGCAAATTGCATACCCATTTGTGATGTAAAGAATATTTAAATTCATTAAATTCCTTAAGTGTCGTTATAACATTTAAGAGTCTATCACACAAGAAAGTAAAATCTAACTCACTAAGAATGCAAGCATTTACCTAATCTAAACTAACATATTTAGTTTATGAAATTTTGGTAACAATTTGGAAAAATCAACAAAAGTTAACTAGAAATCAAACTGACGAAAATTAAGAAAAAACAAGTCATTGGGTAAAGTAAATGCTAATGTAATATGTTAATTAAATTAACGATGCTTATCCTTGGGTTTCGAATCACTAATTTAGGCTAATCCATTTTTATGGTACTAATTTTATACTAATCAAGCAATTAATATTAATTTCCATTGGTAATCACAAGATAATTACACACTAAGATCAAGTCCTAATAACCACTAAATACCCTATACATCTAATCCAATTGCCTAGGTATGTAAAGCACGTAATTGATTCATTCGAGAATTTCATCAAACACTTCAAATACAACAAAATGTCTAAAGTCTATATTATGGTTAGCAAGATCAAATCTAGCATTAAACACATCAATCATGTGAGAATTATTCAGATAAAGCCCTAAACATCACAGATCAACACCTAATCATCTTCATCTATCTAACCCAAGAGCTTAACATGGATTATTCACTAATCCCCATGAAGATAAAAATTCCTATGAAAAAAATCTGTGTAATCATGATTAAATAAGTAGATAATCTAGAAAATATAAATAGATCCAAGAAAATATCCTTAAAATAAGATAGATAAAAGTGATTCACTTTCACCACAGAGGTAAGGTTTTTGACAAAAGTCAAAAATCCCTTTAAAACAGTATTTATAGTTAGGAAAAAAAATGATTTGGGTCGACCTAACAACCTTGGGCCGACCCAGAGAAAAGCTGGGTAAAATATGTTGAGTCAACACGGGTCAACGCATGGATCTCCAAAACTTTAAGGACGCTAGCGGTCGGCAAGGGTCATTAGAGAGACTGCTGTGTGTTCGGGGCTTGTCTTTAAGACGCTAGCGACCTGCTGAGATCGCTAGAGTGGTCGCTGAGGAGACATGGATTCACTTTTAAGACACTAGCGAACTGCAAGAGCCGCTATAGAGGCCGCTAAGTGTCTGGGGCTCTTCTTTAAGATGCTAACAACCGCTAAATGGGGCAAGAATGAATTTTTAACCCTTTTCTGCATCCAAATGTATATGTATGCAACCTTAAATGATGCTTAAAATGTAACTAAATTGGTCAAAATGGACTATAAACATTTGCTTAAAGCAGTTAAAAACATAGGATATCAATTTGTGGTTATATAATTTACAGTTTTCGTAAACCGGATGAATAAGCCACCTAATCTGTAAGGCTGACCGACCGTTAAATCAGTTTTTAATATGTATTATAATGATTTAAAGCAAATTCTAGACATATGGTCACCGTCAATTAAATTAATCGAATAAACGAGATTAATATCTGCCGACTTACTTGAAACTCTTAGATATTTAGAACAAAGTGTATTAGTGGAGAATTTCAAGTGGTTCAGATACCCTTTTATTTATATAACGATATCAGCATTTTCTAAAGTCATTTTTGACGATTTTGGTCGAAATCTTAAAAAAAGTAATAAAGGAGTCGATGATTCCTTTTCCGTTTTTGGAGTTATGCATAAAACCATCATTAGACAGATAAAATTTTGATTTAAGAATTTCAACACCTCACAAAAGATATGCAACAAAGTTATGTCGGATCCACTCTAGATTTGCGTAATAAAACCTAATGAATAAAATTATTATTTCATAAACGAATATATATATATATATAATAGTTAGTGGGGAATAGGTAGGACTATGTGGATCTAAAATCTAATGAAACCGATCAGATTAATCCGAAACGAAATGACAAACCATAATAAGAAACCTGACACGGAATTAACTTTAAGTAGGTGAATCCAAAAAACTAACCAAAAACACATCAGACATGTCAAGAAAAATGTAACTCAATCACAACTAAACAAAACTCAAACTTAAATTCAACTTTTTTAAAACAAGTCATTTTTGGTAATATTTTGGAGTTATATTCCTAACTCAATCCTAACACATAATAATCCATGTTACCAATTAAAGCCATAATTAAACATAATCTCAACTAAACCGCAATAATTAGTATCCAAAGAAATCTAGCAAAACTCAAAATACCATACATCCCGTTGGTTTAATCAATCTTAATCATTAGCTTAAACTGTACTTCTGTAGTCTAGGTGAAAATGAAAACGATATTTTTATATGCATTCGGACAATTAGTAAGACCTTATGTTGGAGGAACCTCTTTTTAAAAATTTAAAAATATATTAAAAACCAAATATGACCAGCTTTTACATAATTCTGAGATTTAGATTTGACATTTAATACAAACGTTATAAATTATGTATGTCGGAGATTCAAACTTTAAAAGGTAAAGAGAGTAAGAGAAGAGGTGATTCTGAGTAGTTAAAACCTGTAAAACTAATAAAATTATTATTATTATTATTATTATTATTATTATTTAAACATGGGTGTTGTGTTCTTCTATATATACTGTGACGTTCAATCCAATAATTTTGTGAAATAGTTTGCTTATACTGACTTATTAAGTGGTATAGTTCTAAGTCATATTAGGAGGTATCTTGAGTTAGTCTGATATATACTGAGGTTTTTAAAATATAAATCATATATTTGTCAATTTGCTTATATGAGTGATGTTGCTTCTTACTCCAATCTAGACTCTCAATCGGAAATAGTGTGATCAATATATATCTCACTCGAGGTCGGAACTCTGATTAGCGAGTCAAATTCTAGGTCATGAACAGCATTGGTAGGAAGTAAGTATAGTCTTGTCAAGAATGGATTAAATCTTCAAAGCTCGCTTGCGCCCAAATAGAACGTTGATGCTATTATTTCGTATTATTTCATTTAATATCATCAATTGGTTTGGTATACTGTTTTGAGATTGATCCTATCTTTTAATTGTATATGTACGTTATCTTCTACGCTAATCACGTTTTATTTTGCGTATATGCCCAAATGTCGCGTTTTTTATTCGTTTTCGTCTAAGGAAATTTAGAATGTCCAGACAAATGTATTCGAAATATCAGAATGCATATTTGTAAGATGATGGTTATCAAACTCTTATGTGATGTGGATGATAGTCTACATATATAGCTCAGATATACATGCTTTATCTCTTTTTTTTTGTCGGCTAGATCATATCTTATTATATGATCATTGTTATATATTCACTAAAAGAATTAACTTGTTAATGTATGATCAAAAGATCAATAATTCCGTATACGGGATCCATCGATGCAATGGCTAACATTAACCTCCGTTAAATAAGATCCTCCAAAGAGAAATATAAAAGGCAATGTAAACACGTAACAACTAACAATGAAAAATATCAATTTATTTTATATTAAGCATATCTGATTTCATTCTGTTGACTAAAGAAATGGCATATATATATGTATATATATATATATATCTGAAATGGATCATTGTTCTCTGTCTCCAGAACCGTGCCTATTAAAAAAATAATAATAATGGCATAGGGTATGTAATGGTTTCGTATAAAACTTTGGGGGCATCTTTACAAATATTGTCTCTTTTGTATGGTATAAGCTTTTATCTCTTAAACATATACACCAAAAACCCAAGTTTAAACTATATAATTTCTTTCAAAATTTAATCAATTTCTCTTAGTTTTACTCACATATTTATTTATCATTTAATTCTTTTTTGTTAATGAATTTTTATTGCAGTTATTTTTGTTTATACTTATTTTACAATCTTAACTGTATACAATTTTTTCAATTTAAAATTATGGTATTTGGTAAATCATAATTTTGTGCATGTTAGTTTTACATAAATTTTGTAATTATTGGTTTTGTAGTATATTTGTTAAAAAAATTAGGTATAAATCGATTTTTAAAAAAATTATATTTTACTTATTAAAAAACTTTAAAAAATATCAAACTATACTTTTTTATTTATGACATTATAAATTTTAAGCACGGCTCTGTCCCACACATTGACAAAGAAATCTTAGGGGTTCGTATATAAAAAAAGGTATTAGGGGTTAGTCCAATAAATTTCATATGTTTTAAATGGGTGCCAGTGACATCATTATTGTATTTTATTTATTTATAACATTAGTCTTTGTCTACCACATAGGATGCATATGAAGCTTTGAAATAGTAATACGGAGTCGAATAATCATTATCAACAAAGCTATTTTAACAAAGATATATCATGTTGAAATCTACACAAACTTTTTGGAATTTGCAAACTAGTAGACACATTTAACTTGTGGGTTTTGCAAAACAGTAGATACGTTTTACATTGATTAAAGAGATCGCAAATCCAACATAAATCGAAATGTAACCTTAACTAGCATAACCAATTGACTAAGACATTGATTTCATGGGTATTCCACTTTAGAACGAGTAGTTTAAAAAAAATCATCAGAGCTCTTTTTCATGATTGTAAACTTATAATGTTCTTGAAAACGAGATCTTGGAAATTGAAAAGATGTAAATGTGACACGACTAGACATGTCACATTCTTTATCCTCCTCATATAAGGACCATTCATCCCATATAGATACAGATATATTAATTAAAGTATGTTTATTTTAGGGGTCATCAACAATCCCCCCCCCTTTTAGTATTTAAATCAAATTAACCTGCGCTGCTCCAGTAACATTCTTACATTTTTTTCTTTATAAAAAACACTTTCATTTTGTTTATGAATAGCAACGCTGTGACAATGATGGCGGGAAGAGTGTACGACAAAATTTTGGCCATATAAAGAAGAAAAAACGAAGAGTTTTGTTTATGAATAAAAACAATATAGGCAAATTCAATAATGAAGTTATCCACCCAATTCTTCTTAATTTATTTTAGATTATTAAGTATGGGTTATGTACATATATATTTAAAAAAAAATTATGGTCATAATGAAATTAAATTAAATCTTTATCTAAACATGTAAAATTATAATAGAATTAATTTTGTAATCAGTAAAACAAATAGAAAATCATCCGTGGAGGAGCTAGCTAACTAGATCTGCTTTTATCATAAGCTTTTCTCATTTAATTCTAGTGTGATGTTATTCAGTAGCCAATATATTGTAGTATAATTAAGTGTAAAATCTTTGTCATAATAATACAGTATATTGCATGGATGTGTATATATGTGGCTATGTAATGTTTACGTCAGCTTGGACAAGTTGGTCTCGCTTTGTGTTTTTCCTTGTTTACCCTAACTCTCACATTCTCCATGCCACATTCTCCGACCAAACAAAAATTAATGATGGTGAGAATCTAATTTACAATTAATGGTTAAAGCTAATTTTCTTGCTTTTTTCTGCCAAAAGACAAAAAAAAAAAAAAAAAAAAAAACACGCAACAGTTTTTTTAATTCCTAATGATTTTGTGTTACTGCAATACCATAAAGTTGGTGGACTTTTTATCTATCGCTTATTCACTTGATGATGATACTAAAAAATATATTTACTGTTCACTTTTTTTCCTCTTCTTTTCCGACAAACCAAACCGATATTTATATAAATAAAAGCACAAATACAGTAGAGTTTTGTACACGTATTCATTATGGAGTTCACACACGCACCAAAAATAAAACCCTTTCTTACTAACACCATAGAATCAAAAAAAAAAAAAAAAAAGGTTCAAATAGACGTTATTAAACAAGGCATTAATTATAATAATGATGACACGAAAAAGAAAAAAAAAACTGATTAAAAACGTTGTTAGAGATCCCATGACAAGCCTTGGTTGAAATTAGGAATGATTCCGTAACCATAACTATCTTCCGACCACTGCCCCCACGGCGGAGGATATAAACAGTAGTCCACTGAGTCAGAGAACACAAACTCGTTCCCAACGTTAAGTGAATCGACGTCGTAACTCGCTCCGAGACTTGGCAGCTCCACGATCTCTCCGAGCTCCTCTGACTCAGTCCTCGAGAGGTCCATCACCAACACGAGAGACTCAAGCGAAGAAGTAGAAGAAGAAGACGATGATGAAGACGTAAACGACGTCGTTGGTTCCATGTGTGCTGCTTTGAGAGCGGCTGTCTGAATGTCTCGAGGGCTTAGCGAGACGGGTCGAGGGAATGACTCGGCGAGTTCAGGGAAGTTTAGTATAGTGGAACTTCCTTTGATGCTCAAAGCTGCCACGTCGTGTGCACGCGCCGCCATCTCCGGCGTCGGAAAAGTTCCGAGCCAAATACGTGATTTCTTCCTCGGCTCACGAATCTCCGAAACCCATTTTCCCCAGTTCCTCATCCTCACGCCGCGATAAACCGGATGTCTACCGGAATCTTTAACCCTTTTGGTCTTCTTGGAATTCCCGTTTTGCTCTGCTTTGCTCTCTTGACTCACTGAGTCAGACGCCGAGTAAGGGACATGAAGCTGAGTCACTCTCTCCGAGTGGAGGATGTCGTATTCCTCAACGGACATACTCTCTGAAACTGATGCAACCATTTTTAATTATTTTTACAAGAATCGTAGAATAATGTAAACAGTTTCTTATTCCGCTTGTTATATGATTGGGATCCCGAGATTAATGCATATAAAGGAAAGAGCTTGAGGAGGAAAAATAAAGTTTTTGAGAACTATTCAAAATGAGGAAAAAAAAAACAGAGTAGCCAGTGAAGTGACAAAGAAATGAAAGAGGAACAACTTTGAAATGAGAAGAAGAAGAAATGTTGGTAAAATCTTGTCTACCAAAATGTTTCTCACTCACCCAAAATATTTATATGCATTAATATTTTTGGTACGGGTTAGAAGAGAGGAGAGGGAATGGGACCAAAACAATGCAATAAGTCTAATGAATAAAGGAAATGGACCCAATGGCTCTATTTATTTTGTTTTTTTCTTATAGACCTACTCTACTTTTTTGTATATATATTTATTAGTATAAAACAAGACACTTGGAGTCACTGTTTGCTTTGATATCATTTGGGTTTTAGAGAGAGAGAGATAACATTCAATGTATTTTTAAAGAAAATATTATGAGACTACCACATTTAGAATGGCAATACTGAAGTATCTAGGCCAACAACTTCGTCATAGATTTTATGAAATTTGTCTCCGAGGAGATCATGGTGAGACAAGCTTTTTTATCTATTTATCTTTTCTGTTTTATTTGTGTGATACGGACACTTTCACCTAAGTTTTACTGTTTAATTATCTTTTACCCTGATCTTGGACTCAGTGGATCATAGCGCTTTACATGACAAAAAAACATTGATATCTATTTATATATAATACATTCGCATTTAAATATATACATATTTGCATATGCATGCTCATGCGACGCTAATCGATATATGATAAGCCATGATAGGATTTTTCTTTTGATTAGAAATAATATTTATTCAGTTGGATACTTTCTTGTCTTCAGATTTTGAATTTCATGGAAATAATCATGCGTAAACTTTGCTTTTTAGTTGTATTTCTTCTTAGTTTAGTTATAAGGAATAATAAGGGTTAATTAGAGAATGCGTTTTAACCATATACTGTATGCCTCGAAGAACAATGTTGAATACTAGAGAAAAAAAATTAATTGATATTTTTAGTTGGAGATTGCTAAGATCTTACATCAGAGACTAGAATATCTATAATAATTCATAAATGATATGAACCAATTTACTGATGATCAATTGGTCTCAAGATGGAATTTTATAAAATTTAACATGACATTGTATATTAGTTTGTTGACCTTAAATAAGGTGTGACCCATATGGGCAATAAGGGATGTTTAACAGAAGCAAAAAAAAAAAAAACTGAGGTATAAGAAAGCTTCAAGTATTCTCAGATCCACATATATTAGTTGATTTGCTAAATAAGGGGGAAGAGTATATCGAGCTCTCGAATATACTTGCTGATATTCATGCTTTTGGTAAAGATTTCAGTTTTTTTTTCATTTCTTGAATATCAAATATCGAGTGTGGAATTTCCATCATAGCTAATTCTATAGCTAAGCATTCGTTTAGAGAATTTAAACTTTTGTTTCACATGTTTCAATAAATTAGAGACTCAGTAAAATAGAAACGTTTATAACCAAAACAGAAGAAAATAAAAATAGGTGACTCATCATATAGAATTTATTACTGGACCTACAGTAATATTTAATTCGAAATACACTGATAAGACCTATATAAATGGTCGTGTTAAGATTGTATATCAAAAAGTTATAAGAAATGTAGAATAAAATATAAGAAACGTGAAATTAATATACTAATTATAAATTGGGAGTATGAAACTTCGCATCAAACGGTGTGACTAATTGTACTGATTTTATTCGAGAGGATATGTAATAAAGATTTGAGAAAGTATTATAATTAGAAAGGATTTTTAAAGCTTGTAAAATGATAACTAAGAGTCTAGGAAATATTTTGGTCCAGGTATAAATATGGGCGTACGTACATAAACAAATGTTAAAAATCAATACATAGTAGATTGGTGAAAGTTGGTTCCTAAGTACATTTTGGTGTAATAATATTGCAAATAAAGAGAAGAAGTATGTAAAGAGAAAATTCAAGAAAATTTAAGGGACATCAATTTTTTCAATCATGGGGCCGTATTGTCAAACACACATAATATATATATATATATATATCTACATACATAATATATATTGTATCTTTGTAATGAAAACGGAAGTAGATAAGTATATATTATTATCTTATGGTATCACATAAGATATATATATATATATATATACATAATATATATTATGAGTTAAAGTAATCTAAATCAATAATCATCTATATTCACAAATAATGGAAATATCTAAGTACTACGCAATGAACGACGCTAGCTGCTGTTTGTTCCGTCGCCTCTCGTTTCAGTATAAGAATATTCATTTATAGTGACCTTGTATATACACATTACTAATTGATAATAATATCTATTTGTGGGTTTACTCAACAGACCAAAATTAATTAACAATATATTTAGGAATATTTAGCAATATATATCTATATATATATACCCTTATATGAATTAGGACCTTATAATTTAAAACAATCTGACAATAAGTATTATTTATGTCTTTCTATATGCTAAAACACGTTTAATACGTATCAATTTAACAAATCCACTCGAGGTGATAATGAAACTGTATATCGTCTTGGAAATATTACTATAAGGCAATAACAACCTATGAATCAATTGGAATTCAAAATCAATTGAACAAGTAAATTAATTGGTTAATGCCTTTAATATTATATGTTAGAAGTTATACCATATCTCATTAGCTAGGACAACGAGGGATTTTAACACAAATAAATGTTTATGAGATATATATATACGTGCCAAGCTTAATTAGGCTATTTGCTTCCTTTATCCCCTTTACAAGATCATTTAAGCTTCTCTTTTTTTTTTTTCATTTAAGAAATTATCAATAAATGAAGCGGACCCATTTAGAAAGAAGGATATTTTTTTTTTCGTTTGTTTATTTATTTTTCGGGTCAATTTTATGTGTATTTATTTAGGCAGACAAAACCAAATATGGCATTATTAGGCATACAGACTATAAAGTCGATTTTTTTAAAAAAGGCTCAAAATAAGCCTTTTGAAAAGGACATTTTGTTGTTGTTCTTCTTCTTCTTTTGATACAGGAAAGAGACATTTTCTTGCTTTGTGTTCTCCTCATGATATCAATCATTAAAAAAAGAAGTTAGAAGGTCAAAGTTCAATTACGATTTCGAGGAAAACATCTCACGTATTTTCGTTAGAATTTGTGTATTCATCAAGTTATTTAACGATTTTCTTAATTGTTTTTTGGGATAGATTTGTAATAGAACTTCATTCAATTTTATAACCAAGCGAAATGTGCTAATCAAACAAAGATGTCACATTGGTTTTATAAGCTTTTTAATCTAGCATAATATGTTTAAATTTCTTACAATTGATTCATTCACCCGTTTCTAACACGACTTGTCATATCGTTGGACCATCTCAACTGTAAAACCACAATGACAGTAGATAATAAGTAAGACTTGAGGTGGTTTCACTGTATTTTTTTCAGAATAAAGCACATTGAGGTATATCGAAGTTCTTTTGTATTTATTTTGTTTATTGTAAGGTGGTATATTAATTGAAATTAGAGAGTAATATATGTTATCCATATTATACTCAGCTCAGAAGAGTAAGCATATGATTAAATTTGAGTTGATATCATATGGAGGGTAGTTTTTAATCCCTGCGCGAAGTATATGATCTTTATCTTTGTGTATGAATCATTAGAGAGACAAACAATTGCCAGATGGAAGAAAAAAGAGACACCTCGATGTGTAGGACATTTACTAACCCGTTTTTGCTTTACAGTTTTTTGTGGTCAACGCAAAACGCAAATAATTGTTGTTTCGACTCATTAATTCAAAATTAGTAATTACATTATTATATAACTGGTGTAAATTTATATATTTTTTGTCAATTTAAATAAATGATTTTGTGGAGTGATGGATTCGAATTCCAGATAGATATGATGAATTGTAGATTATGGCATATTATTTTTACAGTGTGAATTTATATTTTGTATCAATTTTTATAAAAATAGTGTAAATTAGTTTAAATTTGTATGAACTAAAATTAAACTAGTTAGTAACAACATCAATAATTATAATTGATGTTGAAGCATATATTTTGTATCATTTATTAATAAAATATTTTAAGACAGTATTATTTAATTTTGTAATACTATTTAATTTATGTAACTTAACCATCTTTTTTTAGTGATGATAAAACAAAATGGTATAGATTTAACTCAAGACCTTCTTTTTTTTCTGTTTTTTTTCTTTTGTATTAGTGTTGCCGCCTCTGTACTATACTCAAATATTAAACTGTAGAATAAAATATGTTTCCCTCTTTTTCTTGCATGAATTCAATTAGAATAGATAAGAAAATTAAGATTCTAAGCCAGAATCTGGAACAATAATTTTAAGCTAGCCAGAACACCACAAGGTGTCAAACACGCGTATTAGCAAACACGGTCGAGGACAAATTATAGCGGGAAATGATTGGTAAACAAAATCAGAAATGCATTTGCGAATCGAAATAGGTGAAACAAAAGCCTCCAAATAAGAAAACAGGTTAAAAGAGGAAGAACAAATTCAGTTGTTATCTTCGAGGCAGCTACAAATTGAAGGAACGGTTGATACTCTAAAATATTAGGTTAAAAAGTTCCATGTTTTTCATTTGCCTTAGGTTCCCAAAACCCTAGGTATGGTCCTGATGAAACATATCATCTGCAGACTTATGGCCTTTTAATTTGAACCATTTTACTGTAGCCAATCATCACAACAACAATAAAAATGGATTAGGTTTTAATATTGCTTAGCGGCTTAGCCCTTTAATCGGTACGGTGATGGGTTTTTCACTACATAATCGGTACGGTGATGGGTTTTTCACTACCACTAGTGATCGGTACGGTGATGGGTTTTTCACTAGCTAGGACATGAAACAAACCACTATGTAGATAACTGGTTAGATTATAACTGTAAACTTTTTTTTTTGTAGATTTTTTATAGTTTTTATTATTGTAGTAGTATGTTTTTTTTGCTGTGAAAAATTCTTACACCCTTTGCAGTTGCTTTAGGAAAATAAGATAAAACATAAATAAATAAAAAATAAAACTGTAGAAACTACAAATTTATATGGAACCCACTAAAATACTTAAACCTGATTGGAAAACAAATACAATAAAACTACTGTTAAAGATATAAAATATTTACAGTTCAACCATTCATACACTATATTTTATTAAAAATTAATTGTTTGAAAATGACAAGTTGTGGCATATTATCAATGGCATCTCCAACAATTTTGTGACAAATGTATTGTGATATATATATATATATATATATTCACGAATTTGTATCCGTGCTCATTGAATTTTGCAATTTTTGTTCTACAAAGCATACAAATTATTTTTCTTAAAAAGTTAGCTAGACAAATACATTTAACTTAATATAAAAATATATATGTGTATTGTTAAGAAAAACTACAATTTACAAAATTAAATCATCTAAATGGATATCTTCGATGTTGGACGGTGTGGAACTCCTTGGGTTAGTTGCCTTGTTAACTGAAGTAGGCTAGACATGCGAAAGGTTTGCGACTCCCGCTTGCAATATTTTCTTTTTCTACATCATCATAATTCTTTAATCTGACCCTATCACAAATCTAATGATGATTAAGTTATCTGCAGTACAAAGAACAGCTCTACAAATAATGATTTTGTGGTGCAATTTCTTCGAAATACACGGAATCCTGCAACATAGAAGACCACATTGAATTATTCTGAATTACTTTAAAAATTCCGATAGATTTTGCATCGATTAAATAGAATTATCTATTTGCAAATTTATCTTAAATATTTTTTTTATCCTACAAATATTTCCTTGCTATTAAAATTATATCTATAATGTATAATATATATTTTAATTATCTTAACGGGAATAGTAAATTTGTAAATTTATTTTTATATATCATCAAAATTATAAATACTTGTATTAGAAATCAAAATTTTATTTTTTATTATGTAATTATCCATGGCATAAAAATCATAGAATTAAGAATTTAATACTTTTGAAATTACATTACAATATTATTGGTTAATGATTCTTCACTTATATCTTCATTATATTTGTTAGAAAATATATCAGTATTCTACAAGTTATCTGGGGATTTACAACGCGTGTTAATCGTTCGATTGATACTATTTGTTTTAAGATTGTTGATAGATCAGTGTGACAAGTCTTCAAAAGACTGTGACCAATCTAGAAAATACATTCATTTTCCGTTATAAATCATTTTATAAGATTAGACCTTTCGATGTATTAGGATCTTTCTTCACTTACCTTTTATCTAATCCACACACACATATAAATAAAATTATAAAAAAGTGAAAAATGATGAAAAGTTGGAAACCATAAGATTGTGTAGGAGACAGACAAAAACATACAAGGAAAAACATTATTCTGACTCAAAAGTACATCAGACATCACCAGTCAAAAATCACCATCCCCATTTAATGACTTCTTCTAGTTTTTATTTTACTCCCAATTTTTGGCAAACAAAACATATATCATTTTTATATATAAGAAGATATTCAAGGAAAGTGAAGATATTGAGTGTCTGACTATCACAGCTTCAGTCCTGCTTCTTGTTTGTCACATGCGATTGCCTGGCTCATGATATAACCACACAGTGTCTTTGATCAGTAACTTCCAAACGAGTTGTTTGTAGACAAAAAGGTTCTGACTTTATTTGGTAGATAATAATTTTGACCGTGTAACTAAAGTTGTTTTAGGTCGTCTAAGAGGGATATATAGCGAATATATGTAAAGTTGTTTAAGAATATGTTTAAAAGTGCATGTTTTGAAATTTCATTGTGTATAATCGTATTTGTTTGAGAATTTGGACGGGAAGGTACTACGAATTTGAGTTGAGACGTGTCATATGGTTTTAGGGTTTGGCCTAATCCTATTGTGTGTTAGAGACTGTAGACGTGTGACTTGGAGATTAGTTATGTTGAATTAGAGTTCTTCTATGTGGGACAAAGAAGACGTTGTTATAAGCATGAATACACTACTTGATATATTAGCTAGTTTTTGGATGAATTAGATTACAGTTGTTATTACTCTACACAGAGGAAATTCAATGTAAAGAAAACATTGTCTCGTTTATCTTTCTTGAGTTTTTTTTTGGATAAAAGGCTTTCAATTAAAATGCGTAAGTAAAAATAACAATGATATGGCTTTAAGAACATATAGTTTTATATAGTTTTCTCGAGTTGTTTGTTATAATATGGTCTTGTTCTGTTTTCTTCACATGTTCACACAAATTACTAAAGACTGTGTAATTAAAGTTAGCATCAGTATCTTCTAATGAGCATGGAGTCTATGAGTCTATCAAAATCGTTGCTTAACGTACGCATTTCTATTGCAAGACTTTCGCAAGTGTTAGGTAAGGAATTATATTTACTAAAGCTGAATCTTATGTTTCTTTGCTTGTACACAAACAACTTTATACCGAAATATTGTGCCATGGGCATCCGCAATGGTCCATTAACAACATTCTGAGGATTCTTATAGGAACAATCTTTCGTCACTTATTCGATTAACACTAAGAAATAACTAAAGGTTCTCGATCTCATCCACTATTGGCTATTTTTCCCAAATAACGAAATGAGTCATTTAAATTTGCATAGTTTACACTTTCCTTCTCTTGGGGCTTAGGATGAAATCATCATCATCGTCATTATCATCAACGACTTTTTTCTTCTTTCTCGCATCTGAACCATTGTTCTTGGACGCAGATGGTCTTTGAGAACTCTCCGGTTTCCTAGAATATGATGACGTCGGTTTAGTCGGTGTTCCCATTCGGATTTGCTTCATCTTTCTTAGCTTTTTCTCATGAGCTCGCTTCGTCTTATCCGGAGACAACATTCCATGTTCCATTAGCCTGTTCCAACACATACGAGAAACATCAATATTGACAAGAAACCATTCAAGTTTTATGCTAAAAATGAGCCAAGAACACTGCTTTAAGTTCATCATAGAGACTTATCAATAGTTTTTTTTTTTTTTACCAGAACTCCGCCATTTCGCTTCCTGGTATTTGTTTCGATAATGATTCATAGAATATCCTCAAGGGCTCTCTCTGCAAATGCAGAAGATAGAGAAACCAAGAATCAAGAACATGATTACAAAGAGATCATAGAGCAAATCATTAGAGATGTATCAACCTCTTCAGGAGGATCATATTTTTGTCCGGGTAATGAATAAACCTTCTTCTCTCTTTTGGCTTTACCTTTCGCCAAGCTCGCTGCTGCAGACGTTGTTGCTGTGGATTTCCCTGAGTTTACAGGGTTTTTGGGTTTTGCCTTCACAAAAAGGTTTGCAGAAAATATATTACAAGTTGGTTGTATGATCGACCTAGACACCAAAATATCCGAAATCACGTCATGAAGTAGAATTTACGATATAATCAAAGGGATCTATCGTCAAATTTCAGTCTCATCCCCTTATGGAAAGTTCGATCTAAAATGGATCTAAGTTATAAAGAAACTTTCCCAAAACTTACATCTAACGATTAGTTTCAGAGAACTCAAATCTGAAAACTTACATACGAATTAATAAAGAAAAAATCAATAATTCTATTTTGTTCTATCAAATCTTACAGAGATTTTTAAAAAAGTTTTCAGATTGATACCTCAGATTTGGCCGTGACGGTGGTAACAGTGGATCTGGGTTTGGTATCCGACATGATCGGTCTGCTAGTGCTTGCGATCTTCTTCTTGTCCTTAAAAGACGGATCGATCTTGACTCTGGAAGAAGATCCATCGCGTGGCTCGCTCTTAACTGAACTGGGTCTCGTCTGTGTCGCCATAAGTTCAGATTTTTCCTGAAATTCAGCTCAACTACTTTTTCTGATCCAAGTAGCCGACAACGATTCCTAGAAAAGAGATGAAGTTTTCCGATTAAGTCTTGCCGCTTTCATATGTAATGAAATGGTGAAAATTGAAAAGTTAAACACGAACGATTCTGTTGTTCCGTTTTAACGGTAATTTTAAATTAACACAAGGAATAATCATTTATCACGCGCCAATCGGAAATTAATCTCTCTTTGCTCGTAAAAATCTTATTTAATTGGAGTTTTTTCTCTATCTTTTTATGGCACAAACACAACGAAAGATTCGCAATCCAAAACTTTCAAAAAGATGGTAATGAAATTATCAGAGATATTCACTAGAACGAAACCGTACAAAACCCGAATCTACTACCCTGGGACTATTCATATATTTTTTAATTATAATATGTAAATTTAAAATTTAAAATTTATTATATATATTTATTTTAAATGAATTTGGCTTTTAAAAAAGTTATTTTTTGTTATGTATTCATAATTTTATAAAAATTTTAAAATGGGTAGAAAACGATAAATGTCAATAACCATTACGTAAAACAAACAAGTGTTATTGAGAGAACCAATACAGAAACGATTGTCGGTTACAGGGGAGCCAATGGATATTGGATTGAGCTCGAAACGAAGGCGACAACCAGAGCCATGAGAAGAACAACTCTACAGGTTTCTACTTGGATTCAGTTTATTAAAAAGAAAAAATGATGAAGAATCTAACGGAACATTGAATACTTCTAAAACATAAATAAACCGAAATAACATGGCTCTTACCAACCAACACGACACTTAAATCAAATAACATAGCTACAATCTTGCGTTTTTAAAATACTTAAATGTATATTGTTTCAAATGATATTGAAAATTACCATATCAAATAACAATCAATCTTTCAACTTCCTCAACATGACCGTTGACTCGTGCCAACCCCATCGTCCTCCTCATCAACATAAGGCGAAAGATTCAAGTAACAATTACCGTTGACGTTCTCGTTATTACCACCAACATTAGGACTCTTGCTAGAACTATTGCCTCGCCACCGTGAACGGCAGACCACGCAGATTGCCGGTCGCCGTCCCCGACTCGTCCTCCACTTCAGCATGCATTTTTCATGTACTTTGTTCTTGCAAACTCTGCACTTCACCACCGCTCTTTCTCTCTCCTCGCCTCCAACACATTCACCGTTTACGTTTTTAATGACGTTAATATCGTCTAGACATATTGGACATGTCGCTGCTTCTTCTTCCATCTCATTTTCCTATATTCAGTCCCAACAAATAATCTATGGATGTAAGATGATATTATATATATAGGAGTATTACATATAAAAAACGGTTTAAGAATCGTAAGAAATATATATAGCCACAACGAACCATTATAGTTTTTTGCTCCAAAAATAAACTCACCGTTATACACATCGTAACCCAGTTCCCATTTTTCGTTAGTGTTTTTTTTAACTTATTTTTTTCTTGAATTTTGGATACTTTCATTTTCACAAAATAAAGTTAAAGGAATAAGGCCCAAAAAAAGGAGAGAGTACCAGTTCACGGGTGGAGGAGGAGGAGTTAGTGTCGCCGTAATGAGAATTGGCGGTGGAGAAAAGCTGAAGAAACCGTTGCTGGAGGTGGATACTGGCGAGAGATTCAGGTCGTGTCGGAGCGAAGACGAGGCGGTAAAGGAGACATGGCCGGAGACACTTGTCGTCGAGGGGAATGCCGAGAACTTGGATTAAGACAAACAAGATGTGCTTGCATGGCTTCTTACGGTCGGGACAAGTGCAAGTTGGTGTGGCTGTTAGCGTCACGGTGTAGACATTACACGTGGCACCGAGTACGTGAAAAGTGGCGGCGTTTGGACGGTGGAGGAGACGGATCCGATGACGTAGAGCGCGAATTATCCGATACGCCACCGGCTGAGCCCAGAGATGCCGTTGGTCTCTGTAACTGACGTATGGTGATACTTATGTGATCTTCATGTTATAGGTACAGTTACTTATACACGTCATTTATTTTTGTGGAGATTCTTTGTATGAAACGACGACACACGTGTGGAATAACGGCGACGTGTAGGAGATATCAAAGACGGCGTTAGACGGAAGGCAAAGTTTTATCTAATTTGGTTTAACGCAGTCGGTACCAAATTAAAAAGATTTAAATTAGACGTTGTGTGGTTTTCTGGATGTAGTGTTGCACAACATGCCATCTTTTCATTTGTTTGGTAACGGTGTCGTTTTGGTTAAAGCTCGTGAAAACCCGTCTTCTTGCTCGCACTTAACCTAGAAATCAAAATCAACTTCCTGCTTCACAATCCTTTCGCTATCGGAAAAATGGCTTCTCGATGTCGATCTTTGTCGAAACCAGCGTTTTCTATGTTTAGATCTGCAATGAACAAGCCCTCTCTCCCACCCAAATCGTCTTCATCATTTCTCAGCGTCCCTCCTTCGCCTGGATTTGCAAGGTTAACTCTGATTGATTCATTTTCGAAGTATGAATAGTGGTCTAGTATTCTTGTAGCTCTCTGATTAATGGGTTTTCTTCAATTCGTTGCAATGTGTAAGGGATTCGTTTGTATTTTGGCTTTGACAGGCCGATTGCTCAGCTGGGCTCGCTTCAATCGCTACTTCCATTGTACAGTGCTGTGGCTTCTGCTAGGCTGACTTCTTGCCTCGGTATTGATTCGAGGAATTCAAGGTCGTTGTCTCAGGGTATGCTCTGCAGTGCGAATCCAGGAGTTTGATATTCTCCAAAATGTTTTGTATTTTGTATATCTGTAAGCAACTTTTTTTTACTCTTTGTTCTTGCATATCTTCGAATTTACATGTTGTCTACTCTCAGTAGCAAATTAGATCTTTTAGTCTCCTAATTCTCGTTTGATCTTCTCAATATTACTAGAATCTTTAGCAGGTTTTAATCGAATTCCTTTGGAGATTGCTCTAGTTGGAAAGCTCTTTGTATCTTGATACCCATCTCTGCGTAACTGTTTTGTTGACATTGAATTCAGAGTATTATTACAGATATCGAACTTTTCTCTTGTTGTATCAAACGTGTCGTGATCCACATTGGTTTTATCTGGCCTCTTTTCCTATTCCTTTAACATTGTACAATTGCATTATCACCATTGCAGTTTTCAGAGTTTCCGTTTAGTGTACTAGTCCTTTCGTTGAACTATTAGTGCTTGCAGAGACTTAATTTCTTTGGTCAGTGGTCACGTTAACACAGATAGGTTCTGGCTTTTGAAAGAATTGTTTTGGCATGAGAATCTTGTATTGGCTTGAAGATGAAAGATGCCATATTGGTGCTCTTCTTTCTTCATGTTTCTCTTCTTTGAACTTCTTGTAGTATTGACTGAAGGCAACTTCAACAATTATGTTTTTGATGGCCAGTGTGCTAATCTATTTTGGTATCTCTCATTACCCTTGCAGAGCTTGGCCTAAGCGTGCCTCGATAAGAGACTAGACTCGAAGAAAGTGGATTCATTTGAGATCGGATTCTCCACAGTTTTTTGCTTTGCTGATCTAATTCAGTCACTCAGATCAATTTCTATCTGTCTGGGTGATGAACACTCTCTCCTTTCGTTTCCTTTTGAGTTAACAGTGTCAATTGGAATATGTACTTTCAAAACATCAAGATTGAACAATAATAGTCTCTTGTCTGTGTTCTTGATCTTCCTGGATTCTTCTAAGCCATGATTTGGTATTAGATTATTGGTTAAGTGTTTTATTTAAAAAAGTGTAGTTGTTATTCAAATTTTCAAATCCTTTTCAAGGTATATATATCTTTTGTTTTTCATGTGTTTAAAATCTAGAGGTTGCGGCAATGATAGGACGGATCAAATACAGTGATCGTAGATATAATTATCAAAAATAATATATGAAGTGTGACAATTGAACCAACACATGACGTGAGATGCCACAACATTCTGTAGATAAACGCCTTGCCGTTTCTTACTATGTAAAATGACGTGACGTCTGCTGTGTTTTCAAACCACCCTGTACTTCAGACTCGGCTATTCGCAGCTCATCACGATTCGTTGGAGCGAGCAAAAATGGAGAAGAAGCGTGAAGGAGTAATCGAAGGAATGAGTCGGATGGTATCAGATCCTTACTATTTCCTCCATTTCATGGCCTTTTTCTCTTACCTTCCGATTCGCAACTCGGCCGCACAGTACACTTCTCATCGACTCTTCGACAGAGAAATCCAGGCATTTCTAGCATTTCTCATGTTTTCGGCTATCAAGGTTTGAGATTTTCTTCGTATTGATCGAATTTACTTAAATCTCCTACTTCTTCGGTTCCTACTTCATCGATTGTGTTGTAGATGGTTAGGGAGGAAACATGGGAGGCCTTCGTTGCAGATAGCTTACTCTATGCTAAGGTAACTCTTACGCATTTCTGATTCCGATCGAAATTGATATTTCAGTCACTTGTACGATCCATGTGAAATCGGCTGATAGACATTTTCTTGCCCCAGATCTTTCTCATAGCGGTTTCGTTGATTATGGATTATCGAGTGGCGATCTGGTTTTGTGTCATATTTTCAGGTCGGCCTTTGTCGATACACAGTTACGAATTTAAAAACAAAAGCAATTTTGAGTTCAATTTCTATTTCTTGTTAAAAATCTGATATTTATATATATGGGAGATGCAGATTTGAATGTTGATCTAAACCCTTCAATATTGCCAAGTTTGATCTGACTGTTTCGTTGTGCAGTCATATATCTTTTAGCTCAACAACCAACGTTCAGTAAATTAGGTATGTGAAGATTCAAGTTCTTGCTTTCTGTGAATTTTTGATATCAGAAGTTGCATTCTTATAAGATTGCTTAAACGTTTGCAGGAACTGCGAAGAAGCTAACACCTATGCAGTTGGAGGATTTGCTATCAGAAGGGACCACAACAAAATACTGGTTGGTACGTGGTAACTGGCTTTATCTTCTATTAGATAATGTTGTTGCTCTTTCCTAATTAATCAGGTTGTGATTTTAGATGATACATTTGAAAACCACTGAGTAGTCTTTAGGTAAACTAATATAATGTTCTTGCATAGAACTTACAGATAGCTTCCAATATAGCATGGTGTCTATGAAGCTAGATAATACATATAGCCTCCCTTTATTGTTATGACTTTAAGTTTTGCCTTTTTTTGTTCTTCTTTAATGGTCAATCAAAAAAGATAAAAAAATGATCTGCAACATCTTAATTAGTTAAACCATATATGAAATTGTAAAATTTTGGCTCGAAAGGATATTGGACTAGCTATTTTTATGATGATGTGCCTTTTCACACCTTTTGCAGATAGAATTCTATGCATGTAGTTCATCCAAGTGTGTTCGTTCAAGCCGCTGCTTTCCCGAGCTCTCC
The DNA here is from genome assembly GCA_039880935.1 of Streptanthus diversifolius. Classification (NCBI taxonomy): domain Eukaryota; kingdom Viridiplantae; phylum Streptophyta; class Magnoliopsida; order Brassicales; family Brassicaceae; genus Streptanthus; species Streptanthus diversifolius. The sequence goes on along the minus strand of JAXGFM010000010.1, from coordinate 22,037,099 downwards.
ATCACGTAAGCTTTGTGTTAGAAAACATCTCCCATTTCACTGTTCGTCTTAAGAGACACATTCACACTTCTTCAATTCTTCAGGTACTCGAATAATCTTTTGTCTTTTGGAACCATCGATCTTGGACTTTTCCCTAATACTGCAGCAAAGTTTGAAATATCTCTTGCCGGTAATAGTCCTTCACGAACTCAGTTATTTGCACAAACTCAAAAACACATTGAGCCTCTGTTATGTAAGGAACTGAGTGTTGTGTAACAAATATAGGTGGAATGTCTCAGCTTCCCACATACATATTGTTTGAAAAGGGTGTAGAAGTTTCTCGGTTCCCAGACTTTTATGTTGACGCTGCACCGTCTTTACCCATAACCAAGGTTACATGCTTCTTTACATATGTAGAGCCGGATTTATAGAAAATGCGTAGATTTCAATGGTTGCATTGCTTCTCTTATTGCCTTTTTTAATTATGAAATCCCTCAAATGAGATAGTCTCATTGTTGATGCTACAGAAACTTCTGTGTCAACATTTTGAGCTCGATCGGCTTTTGCTTGACTACATCAACGGATCATAGCCGGAGAAAACGATTATTGACGACGATACGTAGATGGCTTCTAGTGAAAGAGCAGTATGAACACATCAGCGCACCATCGGACCTATAAGAGGCAAACATTTCCGTCTCTCGCATTCGTTTTTATCTATCTTCTTATAATGGGCATTTTTAGTGAGACTCGCCTGAGGAAACGATAGATAAATGTTTGGTTGTTATAGAGAGATAAGAAGATAAGGCTAAAATTTTATGGGGTTGAAAAGGGAGAATTCTTGAATTTGATGGATGTTAATGAAATCTCAGTAGTTTCTGACTTTTTAGTACCTTTCGTTTTCATAAGTTTTTAAGGGCACAAGGCTTGTTGGGAGTCCTACGTCTCTGTTGTGTCATTTTCATGTGCTAAATACAACCAATTATGCTTCCTATATGCATGTGTGGACTAAAATTACCATCAAATAAGGGCTTCGATTGGTGACATGTAGTATGAGAATTGAGTTACACTAAATGTTATAATTTGATGTAACTTCGATAAAAATTATTTGGTAGAAACTGTAGATTTATATGGTGAATTTTCTGTAGAAATATGAGTTACCATTTTTATCAAAATAATTAACTGCTAACTTTTTGCTTATAAGTTGTAGTATGTATAATTTAAAAGAAAAAATTATAATTATTAATAATTATTATATTTATTACAAATGTAATAAGAAAATAGGTTAGAGAACATTAAAATATATTAAATTAAAAGTAACAAAAGATAAATCTATAAATCTATATATAATAACTAACCATATATATAAATATATTTCTATGTATGTAACTTTTTAAGTATCAAATAGAATTAAGAATTAAAATTATATGAACAATTTTGTTTAAATAATTCAGATGGAAATAAGAAAGATTATAAGAATCTTTGACTAACAAGTAAACAGTTGTATAAATTTGCTGAAAGTATTTTATTAATTAACAAAAATAAACGTGAGACAGTTATTTTAATAGAAAAAACACTAACTCAAACTCTAATACATGAAATTATCCATCATTATGTTGATTTAACTATTGAGTTATCGATTTCATAAAAGATAGATAACTCAAAATTGTAACTCAACAATAACACATGTTAACTCAAATTCAAAAATTAAAACTAATTCATGATAACATTTTTTTAGTTATATCCATACCTCAAATTAAATCAAATGTAACTCATGTTCACGAATCAAAGCCAAAATAAAACAAAACAAAAGTTAGCACAATAAAGTCGAAAGAAAATCAAACATGACATTTTAGAAAAGTAAAATACACTTCAAATATGTAGATTCTCGACTGTATTAAAATGACAAAATATTCATATTTAATGGAAAAGTAAATTTGTAGCAACCATGTTTTGACAAAAAAATGAGAAAAGTACTTAGATATAATAAATTTTATATCTTTAAAATCAGTACTTCCCTAAAAAGTTACAACAATAGTTGATATAAATGTATGATGGATCGTGCGGCGATTTCGTTTTTCATAAATATCATGTGTATCATATCTTTTTACCGGCCATTTATTATTCTCAAACATTCCAAAATTAATTAGCAGTGAAAGCAGTGACTAATAAGTATTTATGTGAATTATACGCATAGTTATCTTCAAAAGACGTGGGACTATGAATTGGAGAACAAGAAAATGAATCACTTGGTCAAGATGATGCCTAGTGGCACAGTCTAGGCAACTTGTTCCAAAATCCCAATTAAGTCGTTAATTATTGATTGGTTAACCTTTGGCTCGCTTGTTTGTATTCTTGTCTTATCTGTCAATTTATTTTAATAATTTTAATATTCCATTCAACCATTTTATTTAACTAGATATGAGAATATGGATTAAAAATAAACAAATTAGTAAACTAACTTACCGTATCAGAAAATGTAATTTAGGATTCTCAGAAAATAATAATTACTACCATTTTTCAAAAAAACGTGGTTTTTGAGCCGAGCAAAGCCGAGCCTGCGAGTAATTAAGTTAATCATTAATGTTGGAACGGACCAATCTTTCTTCTCTCCAACTCATCAACGGTTTCTGATCGAACCCTCGCAGAAGCACCGTATCTACACCGTCCAATGCTCTGACCTGACAGCTCCAAAATATTAATAAATATAATCAAGACCATCAAACCCATATCTCGTTATCTCAACAACCAATCACATATGGCCACGTGGTTACACACACGAACCAGCGCTGCATCCGATTAATGACGTTGTCGTATCTTGACTCATTGAAGTATTCACCCCTATAAATGGAGTCCCACCATTTCTCACAAAAATTCTGACATTTATTACTCTGTACACGCTTTCTGTTCTTCTTCTTCTTCTTCTTCCTCCATATTTATTTATTTGATTTGTAATTCTATATAACCGACGATGGCGTCAACGTCGGCGGAAGTGGAGCAATTGACATCAGGCGCGAGCAATCGGATAATCCCGATTTTGAAAACGCTTAGGAAGTGCCTCATCTTCGTCCTTTCCCTCGTCCTTTCTTTTCTCCTCCTTCTCCGTCCTCGTCGCCGCGTTTTGCCTCTCCCGTCGCCGGAGGAGGCTAATCCCGCTCCTTCGAGGCGATGGAGGCGGAAGATGGCGTGGAAGCTGGAGGAGGAAGATACGGCTAGGCGTCGCTCCTTGGCGGAAGGCGTTGAGATGGGTTTTGGTATCGCCGGAAACGGCGAAATCAATTGTCGTTGGAGCAGTTCGTTGTTCTACGGCCGTCGTGGTAACGCTTTATTCTCTCGGTCGTGGTTGCCTCTTTCCGGCGAACTTAGGTAAGCCTTCGTTTTTTGCATGCTTTGCTTGCACGATTAGAATTCTCCGATTAAGTTTGTTTTCATCTGGAGTCAAAACTCACCTTAATTTCGATTTTGACTTGGAATTTTAAATTAATTTGTGTATCCAGGGGAATTTTGATTATTATCCATGGACTGAATGAACACAGGTGAAATTCAAAATCTTATTTTGGACAAATTTATTCTCTTCTAATTGTCTATATATAATTAGATGAATCCCTCAATCTGTGCATCTTTTTATTTCCAGTGGAAGATATTATCAATTCGCCAAGCAGCTAAACTCGACTAACTTGGGCGTATACGCTATGGACTGGATTGGTATGAACCCGAGCTTGTCTTGTTCTTTTTCGTTTCCATCTTAGTTCTGAAACTGTGAGTCTGAACAGGTCGCTATATGTTTGGTCCCATAACGTTGTAATTAGGTCACGGTGGGAGTGATGGTTTACATGGCTACGTTCCTTCTCTAGATTACGTTGTTTCCGACACCGTAAGTTCACAACCTTATAAACATTAGTTGTTTTTGCTTTTTGGAGATGAAACTAGAGAAATGTTTCGTTTGAAGCTGTTGTTCTAGTGATGATATGGTGTGCTGATTTGAATTTTATAGGAAGCTTTCTTGGAAAAGGTTCGGTCTGAGAATCCGGGCGTCCCGTGTTTCCTCTTTGGCCACTCTACTGGTGGAGCTGTGGTCTTGAAGGTACCTAACTTCGTACCTTTGAAGCTCTCTTCAAAATGTATAGTGCCATGATTTATGGTCTAGCTTGTCTTATAGGCAGCTTTATCTCCCTCCATTGAAGACATGTTAGCTGGTATTATCTTAACATCACCTGCACTTCGTGTCAAACCCGCTCATCCTATCGTCGGGGTAAGTCAAGTTAGATGCTTTTTCATTCTCGGTTGGAAAATTTAGTTAGTGATCATTAAGTGATATGTTTCTTTGTAGGCGATAGCTCCAATTTTCTCGTTGGTCGCCCCAAGGTTCCAATTTAAAGGAGCAAACAAGAGAGGCATTCCGGTGTCAAGAGACCCTGAAGCTCTCTTAGCTAAGTACTCTGACCCGTTAGTGTACACCGGTCCAATAAGGGTCCGAACAGGCCATGAGATTCTCCGCATAACGGCTTACTTGACCCGGAACTTCAAATCTATTACAGTGCCTTTCTTTGTCCTCCATGGTACAGAAGACAAAGTCACTGATCCACTAGCTTCGCAAGACTTGTATAATCAGTCACCATCAGTGTTTAAAGACATCAAACTCTATGAAGGTTTCTTACACGACCTTCTCTTTGAACCTGAGCGTGAGGAAGTTGGTCGTGATATCATAGATTGGATGATGAAGCGGCTCGACTATATTAACGGATCAGCCACTGGCCTCTGGTAAAAGATCAGACGAGATCTCAGATGTCTTCTTCTCTAGGTAGTTGTGATACAAATGGTGTGATTGTAAAATCAGAAAGAAAGTGTAGGAGATACATATATAATGGGTTTTATATGAATTGTTTGCGTTTGTTGTTTGGTTATTGAGTAGCCAATTCTTGGTAGTACTGTCGGGCAACGAAGATTCTTCCGGTTACTGAAAAGTATATTCTGTAGTTAGTGGGCCTATTTTGAAGAGAATTTTCGTCCATTGGGCCTATTTGGTTTATTATAAATATGTAAATACTGAGGTTCCCTTCAGCCTGAAGGCTTCAGGCATTCTCTGAATTGTTCTTAATGTGATTTTTTTTTTAAAAAAAAAAGTTAAACTTGACCTTTATTCATGTTAAATGATTAACTAGAACTCCAGAATTGTGAATCAGTTTTCAGTCCCGTAAATAAAGAACTAACACAGTTAACCAAATTTAATATATCTATTAGATTCTGATCCGTGTTAAGATGTTGTATATTTATACAACTTGTATTGTATAGAAATCATGTTCTAATAAAGAGTGGATGTTCAATTATTGATGAAGAAAAACTTACTTGCTTTAAAATTTGGTACTATTCTTAAAGAGATTAAAACCATGGGTTCAGAAGACTATAAAATCGAATATTTGACTTTATTTTTTTTTTTATCTGAAACAATACCAAAAAAATATAATACTAAACTAAGTATGATAAGATATAGTAATTAATAAGGTTTTACAATCAAAGTAAACAACATAATTTTAATTAACATAATTAGTTGAGAACTGATTCCAAGAGTGATCACCAACAAAAGAATCAGGAGAGGAGTGTTAAGGATTTTAAAATACCCATTTGCTTTGAGTGCTTATAAAACAAATGGAGCCACTATCTACTTATGTAGGTACATTGTACAAGACAGTTAAGTATATTTGCATAAACCATCAAATTTGATGTAATTTTGCAATTGTATCCAAGCAATTTGACTTTTTTTATTTTTGTGATAGTTTGATCCTCTATATTTTTTTAAATGAAACTATTATACAGGAGTGAAACGCGATGATCTCTATAATTAAAAAGGTCAGCAAATAAGAAAAAAAAGTTTGAAAATGTAGGAGTTGGTGAAAAAGTAACATTTTTGAAGTGGAGGATTCCTTCTAAATGTTCTAGAAAATGAGGTTTGGTAGACTATAAACGCGTGTTGGTCCATAACTCCAGATTAGTTTACTTTTGTATGAACACAAGAAGAGAAAGGACCGAACAAACAAACAAAAGAGAAACAAATACATTGGTCAACTGAAAAGTCAGAGACAGACAACAATAAAAGGCGAACAGCTACAGTTTTGATGATGGGAAACCACATTGCTTTCTTATATGTCAAATGAATTGTTCACAAAAATAAAAATAAAAAACTTATTTTAAAAAGCAAAAATATGTCGTTATGAATAATTAATTCACGGACTATCAATCCATATCCATAATTTTTTTATATTAAACTAAATAATAGACTAAACATTCCATACATACACCAATAATGACAGTTCGGTACGTATTCGAGGTGGGTTTATTTCTTTGTAATATTTTTGTTTTGTTTGAACCAATATTCTTTTCTTTTTAATATTTATTCGGTAATTTTTATCTTTCTGAAAATAATATATTATAAAAAAGTTAATATATATTGTTATTATAAAATCAAGCTGGGGTCCGATACGGCTGCCAGATTTGATCCTTTGACACATCTCCGCAATTATTATTATTATTATTTTAAAAACATCACTAAGTATCCAATATGTTGGTTTTGTCGTCAAGAGATCTATTTAAACAATTTAGATTAGACCACAGCACCAAGTTTACAAAAGCCTCATATTCAATTATTGTGTTATGTCACTCTTGTTCTATGTATTAAAAAAATTAGATCCCTATCAATTTGAATTGTTTATAACATAATAATGAATACTTATCTAATGGACAATAATCACAGATAATAATATTTCAATAATGAGTACAGAAAAAAAAAAGAGAGAGGGACGATCATTCCGTCCACGTTCTTCTCATTTTGACAATTTCAATTTTTTTTTTTTGTAATTTAAAAATGGTAATTTTTCTCAGCCTATATAATCCACTATCCTCCTCTTCTGGGTTTCATACATTAAAAATATCTTCGAAGCCAATAATTCATCAAAGCTCATCGATTTCCTCCGTAAAGCCTGCTTATTCCATCTTTCTCTTTTCAGTTTTATTGTGTTTGCTCGTTCGAGAGATATGGGAAGTACTCCGGCTGAATTACCCTCCGAGGATGTTGCCGATAACAGATCCGGCGCCGGAGGTGGGATTTCCGACGTCTACGGTGAGGATTTAGCCACGTTGGATCAGCTTGTCACTCCTTGGGTTACCTCCGTCGCCAGGTTAGTCATCAACGACCTTAGATCGCATCCTTTTTGTTTTTTTCTTGGCCTTTTTGGTTCAACTTTGATCTATGAGAAAAATGGCTTGATTTTGGGGTTCTTCTGTTTCTTACGAATTTTAGCTAAGTAGAGCTGATTGCAAGCAAAATTTCGCTTACTAAACTTAGGAATCTAATTTTTCTTGTTGTTGAAGTAAGAGACAGATTTAATCTACTTTTTCTTGTTGTTGAAGTAAGAGACAGATTTAAAAAACCTTTTGTGGAAATGAAAATGTTTCAGTGGCTACTCGTTGATGCGTGACCCACGATACAACAAGGGACTTGCATTCACTGATAAAGAGAGAGATGCACATTACTTAACTGGTCTTCTTCCCCCTGTTGTTTTAAGTCAAGAAGTTCAGGTGATTTTGTGAGATTTAAATACAAGATAACTCACTTTTGTTTAACTTTGGTTTGGCTTTGTTTGTGTTTAACTTGTGGTTTGTGGTTTGATTAGGAGAGGAAGCTGATGCACAATCTCCGCCAGTACACTGTTCCTCTACAGCGTTACATGGCCCTCATGGATCTTCAGGTGATTGATTCTTCCCTCGAATTCATGTTTAGTAGTAGAGAAAATGTGTCCAAAGATTTGTTCACTTAGTTTTTTTTTTTGGCTCATGTATCTGAATCTTTCAGGAAAGGAACGAGAGGTTGTTCTATAAGCTTTTGATTGATAACGTCGAGGAGTTGCTTCCAGTTGTCTACACACCAACAGTTGGTGAGGCTTGCCAGAAGTATGGGAGCATTTTCAGGAAGCCACAGGGTCTCTACATCAGCTTGAATGAGAAGTGTGTTTTCATTAATCTCTCTCTATCTCTCTTTACCATGTCACTTCCATTTTGTTTCCTTAGAAATACTAAAGTGAATGTATGTTGTTCTGAAGGGGCAAGATTCTTGAAGTGTTGAAGAACTGGCCCCAGAGAGGGATTCAAGTTATCGTTGTTACTGATGGTGAGCGCATTCTTGGTCTGGGAGATCTTGGTTGCCAGGTAATAAATGGTTCCTTTGAGTTAACAACTGAAACTTGATCCCATTTTATGTCGATTATCTGCATTTCTCATCTGTTTGAATGAATGTAAAATTTTCCAGGGAATGGGAATTCCAGTGGGGAAGCTTTCTCTTTACACAGCTTTGGGAGGAATCCGTCCATCAGCTGTAAGCACCGGAACACAAGCTGCAATATCTTGTGCCTAGAAATTGGTTTTAATTGATTGAGATTCAGTAATCGTTTGATCCTAAATGCAAAATCTGGTTTTAAATGCAGTGCCTTCCAATCACCATTGATGTGGGTACAAACAACGAGAAGTTGCTGAATGATGAATTCTACATTGGCCTTAAACAGCGAAGAGCAACTGGCCAGGTTTACTAATCTCTTTCTTATTATTGCTTTCTCTTCTTATAGCTAGTTAGATTTTTTTTTCAGAAATTAAGAATTCTGTTTGTTTTTGTGATTCAGGAATATGCAGACTTTTTACACGAGTTCATGTGCGCTGTGAAGCAAAACTATGGAGAGAAAGTGTTGGTACAGGTGAGCCGCAGGATCAGTTCTGCTAAGAAATATGATTTTTTTTTGTTAGAATTGTTGATGTCCTGTTATAATATCATACATATTCTTCTTTTCAGTTTGAAGATTTTGCAAATCACAATGCATTTGACCTTCTGTCTAAGTACAGCACGAGTCATCTTGTCTTCAATGACGATATCCAGGTAAGATATTTTCCTCAAGATTGATCTCTTTCTTACATTTTGGTTGAAGTGTCAGAGAGATAATGCTATCAAGAACTTGTTTGGTCTTGCTTAATTGCAGGGTACTGCATCCGTGGTGCTTGCTGGGCTTATTGCTGCTCAGAAGGTGCTTGGTAAAAGCCTGGCTGACCATACCTTCTTGTTCTTGGGTGCCGGAGAGGTGAGACCAGAAAGCATTATAATATATTGGCTTATCATCTATCTCGCATATATGTTTTGCTGATTATGCGTTATCTCGCTTGTTCTTTGTAGGCTGGAACCGGTATCGCTGAGCTAATTGCTCTTAAGATCTCTAAAGAGGTAAGTAAATCCGTCTAGTTTCTTACATTTGCTCTGTTTTTGGTCTAAGAATATGTGATTCATCATATCCGGTTATTTTGTAGACTGGAGCTCCCATCGATGAGACCCGGAAAAAGATTTGGCTCGTGGACTCCAAGGTATTGTTGACAACCACCCAGATCAGTCTCGTTCTCTGTAGCTAGACCTTTCTTGATTAAATATGTTCCTCTTTTGAACTTTTTGCAGGGACTGATCGTTAGTTCGCGCAAAGAATCGCTTCAGCACTTCAAGCAGCCATGGGCGCATGAGCACGAACCTGTCAAGGACCTCATTGGTGCTGTGAATGTACGCGATGCCCTCATCTTTAAATCGCATGATGTTGTTTTTTTTTTATTCTTGTATTCACTCTTTGTTGAAACTTTGTCAAACAGGCAATCAAGCCAACCGTTCTCATTGGAACCTCTGGTGTGGGTCAAACTTTCACAAAGGAAGTTGTCGAGGCCATGGCTACCAACAACGAGGTTTCTTCTTGTTCTTCCTCTCTGCTTTCTCAAAAAAAAAGGGTACTAAAGCCATTGTTCTAATGCTGTTATTGGTGTTGGCTTATAGAAACCGTTGATTCTTGCTCTCTCAAACCCTACTTCTCAAGCTGAGTGTACCGCAGAACAGGCTTACACATGGACCAAGGTATATTCTCTCATATGACATCTGAATGTGATTCATGTCCTGATTATAACAAAGTGTAGTTTGCATTTGATGCGGCTCTCATGTCTGATCATAATTTATGCTGAAAATAGGGTCGTGCAATCTTTGGTAGTGGAAGCCCGTTTGATCCTGTTGAGTACGATGGCAAAACTTACTTGCCTGGCCAGGTTTGTGCTATTTCCATATTCTTTTCTCTGATCAATTTTTATTTCTGTAACAACCTGAATGCTCACATCAGATTTCCATAACCCTACTTCACTTCACAGGCAAACAACTGTTACATTTTCCCGGGTCTGGGTCTTGGTTTGATCATGTCCGGCGCAATTCGTGTCCGTGATGACATGCTCCTTGCAGCCTGTAAGTGTAAATCACTTCCTTAACATATTCTGTGCACTAGACCATAGATGTTGCAATTGTTTAAAAATTGTGAACTCTTAATTGATATAGAAACTTTAGAATTTCCTGAAACGTACTCAAAGATCTTACATTTTTCTGCCCACAGACTTAAAGAGTCTATTTTCATCTTTTTGATACTGGGAGACACTAAAAGATCTCAATAAAATTCGTTTAAATTGGTCTCTATCTCTCTGTATTATTAACAGCTGAAGCATTGGCCGCCCAAGTCACAGAAGAGAATTTCGCCAACGGTCTGATCTACCCGCCATTCTCAAACATCAGACAGATCTCTGCTAACATTGCAGCCAATGTTGCCGCCAAAACCTATGACCTCGGTTAGTTCTATCCATTTCCCTTCGTTAATGAAGCTGTCTTTAACTCTTAACCCAAGCTCTTGACTTATATAAGAAACTGGGCTGATGATATATTTCTGGTGTATAGGTTTGGCATCGAACCTCCCACGTGCAAAAGATCTGGTGAAGTTTGCAGAGAGCTGCATGTACAGTCCTGTCTACAGAAACTACCGTTAAGAAGTTTTGTTAAAGAAACCTGAAGATTCTTCTATTCACAACCTTTATAGTTCTTGAGGCTTGTATAAGTGTTATTGTTGTTTGTTTGTTTTCTACTTCTTCAACATTATGATGTTTGAGTACTCAATCTTTTGTCTTTGCTTCTTGTTTAATGATCAATAATTTAATTTTCCAATACTTTACTGTCTTATCAACTACATTTTCACCCACACAATTAACTTGTATTAATGGGAATATGCTTAAATTATTTTATAACTTATGGCCTCAAACTAAAGGAGAAAATTACTATTTGTACTGCAGTATGAAATAATAAAACAGGCATTTTTCGATTATACGTAGATAAACCAAAAGATGTGAAAACCGCATTATGTTTATATGCTAAAAATCATGTGATCTAAGTGAAGTATCAAATTTGGTAGTAAGAAAATTTATACAAACATGTTGAGGAAACAGAATAAACTAGTTCAAATAGATTTAAAACAGTTGCCAAAATGTGGTGAGTAGTCCTCAGCTTTTAACCTTAAAAAGCCCATATACAGTACTAGTATTTGTTGAAATTGGAGTAAACAAATTATATCCTGGGCAAAATCGGAAGACAAAATAAGTTAAGGGACTAATTATTAAACGTTGGAAAGAATAACACGTTTTTGCTATTAATCGCGTGATCTGGAACAAGCGAGAAGCTGATAATAAGATCGTCCCTTTATTACCTTATTCTCGTCTTCACCAAATTATCTTTCTCCGATCAAATACTTTTAAGTCGATTGAGGTATGTTCTTTCAAAATCCTTCGCTTTTCCCGGAAATTCTATCAGAGAAATGGAACTTTGGATCATTTTCTGATTCCTCTCGGATTACAAGTTTTCTGCTATTTTTGGAACGTGTTCTTTGATTTGGGTAACATAGAAAGAATCTAATCATTCTCATTTACAGGGCTTGATCAGTTGAAGCTGCAGCCATGGCGCTTAACCCTCAATTGATGCTCAATGGGATGCCTATTCCCTTTGTTAATGAAATGTTTGTTCTAGTCAGAGATGGGGTTGAGTTTGAAGTCGACAAGATTCCTGGGTTCGTGTTTCCTTCTTTTATCTGCTTCAGTGTTTTCTTGATTGTGGGTTTGGGTTGATGATTACTTTGCGCGGGTTTCCATTTTAGTACCGTTTTTTAATTAGCTTGGATCTGTTCATCTAGCACATGAACCAATTGCCAAGTCCCATAATTGAACAGACATATATACTCTAGGTCTGAAACACTTTTCTGAAGTTGTTGTTTTTTTGTTTGATCCAGAGGACATGGAGGTCATGTTAAGGCCAAGGGAGTGATATACTTGTCTAATATTCGGTTGGTCTTTGTTGCAAGCAAGCCTGTTGAGAACTTTGTTGCTTTTGACATGCCTATGGTACAGTGAATTGATCTTATTTATTTCTCTTCTTATTCAGTTAATACATGGCATTGAAGTATATTTCTAAAAATATAGTTGAAAGAACTTCATGCTAGATACATGAGCGTGACTAGTAAAATCTGTAGTGATATGTCTGGTATACTTATAGCTGCTGATATACTCATAGCTCTGGCAAATAATGGACGATATGTAACTCTATTTTGTAGCTTTACATCCACGCTGAGAAATTCAATCAGCCAATATTCCACTGCAACAATATTTCTGGACAAGTGGAGCCTGTAAGTACAAACTTCATGGGGAACTTACATTTTACATGACGGAAAACTACTACGTATATATTAACTTACATCCCCTTGGCATGTAATAAAATTTCCAGGTGGTCCCAGAGAACGAGCATAGAGCTCTGTATTCGACACACAGTTTCAAGATCCTATTTAAGGAAGGTGGTTGTGGGACGTTTGTTCCTCTCTTCTTGAATCTCATATCATCAGTGAGACAATACAATAGACAAATGCAACAAGCAGCAGAAGCAGCAGCAGCAGCTCCACGTGTTGATCCTCTTCAAGCCGCACAAACTCCTGTTGATGAAATGATGAGACATGCGTAAGTCCCCTCTGAATCATACCGAAAGTTGTGATAGCATTGAATATGGCTATTGTTTCTGAAAATCGTGTGTGAATGTGTATGTACAGGTACGTGGACCCTAACGATCCAACGAAGATATATCTGCAGCAGCCATCTGGGGAATCTCAATTGAGGCGGCGAGCTTACCATTCGAGTGCAGCGGAACATTAATGACATACACCGAAAATAGAAGAGGGTGGTGGGATACATAAACAGCAACATATTAGTGTTGCAAATAAGCAAAAGCGTTGTTGGTTTGTTTAAACATGAAAACTAAAACCACTTGTTGGGTATGTATGTATGTATATGTTGAAAAATTGGATTCTCTATGATTAAAAAGTTACAGTTTGGTTTATACCACACATGCACAAAGAGTGTTTCGAGCTGGAAATGATAAATTAACAACATGGCTAAAATTCGATGAGTTGATATAGATCACTTTAGTCTGCTTCTTTCTGGTTAGTGTTACTCGATCTCTGTTTTGTTTTTCTTAATCGAATCAGAATTTCAGATACTCGTAGATTGGTTTCTGTGATGTATTTATGGTATTCAGATTCTTGTGCTGGGTTCAATTCATTAGTGATATCCTCTCAAGGATTTATTTTCTTAGCTTCGATTTATTTACTTGATAAAATGTCGTAATTTCAAAGCTCTACTTTATGGATTGTTTAGTGCTTCTGTGTCTAGAACAAACTAGACAACATAGCCTACATGCTCCTCGTATTGGAGGTAGTTTTGCTGTATTTAGAGGCGTGTTCTCGGCATTTGACTACACAATGGTGTACATCAGGAAGAAGGAAGATCCATGGAACTCGATCATAGCACGTGCTTCTGTCAATGCGATGAGGGATTGCTGCAGCTTCTGTTATGGGAGGGTTTTTGCTTGCTTTGTTCCAAGGGGTGCATTAACGAGTAAGCTTGTGTTTGTTGAGCTCTCTCTGCTCAACCTTGGAATCTTGATACTCTGTGAAATCATTCTACAGTGTTATATTTTTTTTGTTTCTAAAGAAATGTTGTTTCCGTCTAACACTATCCGATTTTGCTTCTCCTACAACCAGTTCTTTTTATTCTTTGTGTAACCTCGATGTCTAGCAAATCCGTGTAAACAGTTGAGTTCTGATAATTTTTGTATGTAAATGACAACATCATCACAATAGACCATTTGAGAAGGGGAAGGCCGAGAGATTAAAAGAGGCAATGAGTCGGAGTATAAGTCAACAGTCAAACGTCATTAAGTCAACCTTTCTTTGCCAAAATAGATCACTTATTTACATACAAACCTTAAGAAGGATCTTCTTCACTAATACGATCTTCAGATCACAAGTTTTGTTGTTCCTCTAATTATGTCCATCAAATAAACTTGTTTTCTTCCTTTTTCCCTTGACTATCAGAGTTCCTTCCCCTTCTATACAAGGAGCGGTCTTGTATTCCCTTCCACGACTGCCAAAACAGTCCATAATCCTTACTATACAACGAGCGGTCTTGTATCTCCAGGTTTGCTACATGCCGATTTATGAGCTGCGATTGGATTATCTTACACACGACCAGTCCCGCTGGAAATATCCACCATTCACTTTCACCCCTGCATCCCCCAAAACCGCAACACACATCACAAACCTAATAGACCAAAACGTAAGATTGTCCAAAGTATTCCTTTGCATTGTAGTAAAACTCACATGTTTATATTCCACGGCTGAAATGGGATTTTCTTGCTAGCTGATGATTCGCTGTTATAATGAACATATCCGCAGAGAAAAACAACAAACTGTCACAGAACCAAAACTTGTCAAATAACGTTAGACATGCAACATCTTCATAAGAATCAACACCCACATATATAACTTTTATAATTTATCCTCATGTGACATGAACATGAACTTCACATTGCATTTCTACACGAAACAAGTTATCAACAATAATAAAACAAAAACAAAGAGAACTTACCACATTAACCAAGGACATGAAGTTCCACAAAGCGTAAACACGTGCTAAGCCAGCAGAGCGTCTGGGTCCATGACTGAATAAGGCATTGATCCCAGCGGGGAATGGCAAAAGCAAGCCGAGAGGTAATATAAACAACGCCAAAAGTACATCCAGCAAAGAAATCGAATACAGCTGGAGCAGCGTGAGCAAGACTAGACTAAAATCTCCTAGAAGTAATATCGAGATAACTAAGCCAACCATATCCTGTAATATCACAAAAGATAACAGAGGGAAGAGACATTAAAATTATTGAAAAGTTGGACGGCACAACATATAAGAAGACATTCATACTATTAAGGATTTTGATTGGAGAGGTACCTGGTGGCCCACAGGTTTAGTGTTGTGAACTAAGAAAGAGAGAAGGAAAAACATATCTGTCTTCTCTTTCAGACTCGGTAAGCTATCAAGGTCGATCATCCCTCCATAGTTCTTTCTGCGTGTTGTATTATCCTCGGTGGTTGCGTGATTTTGCTTGTAGAGCATACTCTCTCTTAAATGTGCCGGAGATATCTCTTTATGTGCAGTCACACCGTAACTGGAAGTTACAAGAATAAGACATCAAAACCCCGCATAACTAGATATGAGGTGCACAACGGAAACATGCTAAAGTGTGTGACATCACAAAAAACTTTAAACTTCTAAAGTGATCATCTTATTTATCAAGATCGCTCAGTTCATATTATACATTCAACTTAAGAAAACACAGCACATTCAGAAAAAAAGAATGGTATCATGACTATCGTCAATAAAATGGACCCTATGGAGGATGCAATTTCTCATTTATTTACCGTGGCTGGATCTCAGTCCATGCTGTTTCACTGACACACTGAGGTGATGTTGGTTCACAATCCTCAGCAGCATGAATCAAGAGACCATATTGGCAGTAACCACAAGCTGTGGTCTGGAACCAAGCCAGATCAACCCGTATGCCATGTGTTTCCAGAGCAGGATTAGCATGAGTTTCTAACCATCTCAGAAAAGAATGAAACGTTGATCTCAGACGCCCACGGCGAACGAGGCGTAATTGAGCATTTACACCAGTCACTAGTCTGTACCAAGTAGTGGGAGAATCGAGCTGGGAAAATAATACAATGACAAAGATCAATACAACCTATAACATGACAGCTAAAACTGTTTATCGTTAACTAAGGAACCAACCTGACTCATCAGACTAGTAAGAATGTTGTCATTTTGAAGCGAGAAAGGAGCCATGTAGCTGCCATCACCACCAAACAATATGGGCATTGGAAACCTTTGGTGAAGCCGAGGTGGAAGGTCTGTCCTTTTCTCATCCCCGCCAAGGAAGAAATCCAGATATGCAAGCATCAAATCGGAGGTGGCAGCGACCTAAGTTTAACACAAAGAATATATAGACTAACGCTTAAGACAACAAATCCTTGTAAAACGAATCAGATATTCTGAAAATCTGTAGTCCCATTATGAGATCAAACAAATCACCAAGAAATTACCTTCAGACCCTCGTATAAAGCCCGGGAGCGACAGGAGCGCAAACAGGAATGATCATATTCTGAACGTACAAACTCACGCAATTTTTGCAACTTCAACTTCCGCCGCCATTGCTGCCATGACCACGCAAGCGGATATGCAACCACTGAAAGAATACTATATATTGCACCTTCCCACCATTGATATGCAGCTATAGAGTTGATTTCGTCGACAAACATGTTAAATGCAGCCTCATATCTAAAGGACCCAAAACCAATATAAGATCATTTCAGAGCCAAGGCAACTTATTAGATAAACTATAGACAAAACAATGAGACACAATTCCAAATAAACTTGGAAATAAAATAAGAAACAACTAACACTATCTCTTTTATCTCTTCCGGGGGAATATGCGGGAGATGCCACGGCTCACTGAATGTATTAGGACCCATAAAATACATTCTATGCACATGACTCTGCGATTGCTCTGCTCTATTTGTTTCCAACACCTGAAAAAGGAACAACATTATAAACACCAAGACAACACTGTTATATAAGGAGTATTGGGCAGGTTATTTCGCTCAATTATGTCTGCTGGCCAAACGTTAGTTGCATCTGGAGTGACAAATCAGCAAATACATAAATCATTCCTCATTTGCTTTGCAGAAAGTACGACAAAAAAAAATGGATCTAACGTTCCAAGACAAGAAAATCATCTAACCTCATTTAGTGATTCAAGGAAAGGGAAGGAATGATCTATTTGAGAGCCATGCTGCGTGGGTGCTGGGCCAGGTGAATCATCAACTCCAACAAATTTCATTCGTGCAACACTAAGTACAAGTGCTAAGAGGATGAGGAGACCCATCAGAAGAAGACCAAAAAACCAAGGCCCACCAAATGTGTAAATTAACTCCTCCAGAGCGGTGTAACAGTGTGGCATGTGATACCTTTCCGATATGCATCGATATGGACATGGTGTCTCAGAAACACCACCTGTTATTAAGCATAGAAATTCCAAGGTTTATAGTTGAGACATGACCATTTTCGGCACCACTTTACAGATACAAAATGAGTAAGAAAACAAGATCATAAGCAGCTTAAATAAACAGTTCTTTTAAAAGCACAAGTGCATTCATAATCGCAGGAAAATGAAAAGTACAAAATTTAAGCTTGGTAGTTGAATGGGAAACAAAACTTATCACCGACAGTTAGGAAATCTTGTATAGCACATATGTAATACACAAGAGCTCGAGATATATGCGAAGGCTATTTATACCTCGAACTGGGACAAAGACAGCACGAGTTGGAAGTTCATCGACGGGACAAGGATGGCAAAGAGACGTGTCAGACCCAGTAACATTCTTGAATGTACCAGATGGACATTCCTGTAGAAAAGAATAGAAATGTGAATATAATGAGAACTACAATAACAATTCATTCGTGATAAGGGAACAAAAGACAAATACAAAATTTCAGCCCTGATATTTAGAGCAGGAAAATGTTGAGCCAAGTTTTTCTAACCTTACAAAATATACCGTGGAGTCCCTTTGGACAAGGCGTCCCAGTTACTGTGCCATTTTTGCCAGAAAAACCATCATCTACTGCCGCTCCCCCCCTACAATTACAAAATGAAAACAGTGTGTTAATGCGACAGGCTGGAAAGCGATATCAATAATAGCATAGAAATGGAAAATGCAGTCAATGACGGGAAATATACTAATGCCATGGACAACAGGTTAAAGATTTGGGAAATGCACAGGTATTTAGAGGACAGACCTTGCATGGATTATTCCTTTTACTCTAGCAATAGGCTGGTATATGTCCCCAGTGGGAATATTTGACCAATGAAAATGAATCCTCCCACCTCCGCCACCACCACCACCAGTTGGACTGCCTGACCCACCACCACTTGAGAGAAGAGACGACTCTCCTAAAATAAGATAACGCAAGAACAAAAGAACTGTTCCGCCAGAACCACCACCAGGTGCTACAATAGAACCATTTTCATCTCTGCTCAAACGTTTGACACTTTCTCCATCAGCCCTAATTGACCCTTCAAGTGATAAACCAGATAGAGGCTGCTCCATTGAACCAATAACTGACCAGATTCAAAGGAAAAGAAAGAACATGTTAAACGGTATCATTATGAAAGCAGTAAGCTTTCATGGCAACCACATGCATGCACAACAGTGTATGGCCTAAACGATGACAAGTTTCTACAATGTTAACGGACTATGAATCATAAATTTGTCACAAATGACAAAATACAATTCGCCAAATATTTGACACACGGAATACGAATAGTCAGCAGTGTACATCATACATTCTGCATCAAGTCCTATGACGACACAACCTAATCTCTCAAGTTTAATAGAACTCCAGAATCTTCAAAATCTCTGACATTTCATACCTACAATACCACCACCAGAAGATGAATAGTCCGGGCTATAATCGCCACTTCCACTGCCAAGCTCACAAGGGAGTTCTACATTTCCATACGTAATTCCACCTTCAACACAGCTGTTATTGTAACATACACGGCCCCCTTTACCGCCATGCCCACCACCACTGCCAATGCCATTTCCAAGCAATTTACCTTCACCTACACCACCTCTACAACCTGTGCTAACACATAAAACAATTGCATTTGTATGATGCTAAGAAAACACATTAAAAAAACGTAAAACATATATTCTTTCTCCCTATATGGAGAATGGGTAGCACTTAAATCTTATAATTGGGGACTAAGCTAAGGACATGCCCATACGAAATGTAGAAGTAGGATGCGCGATCAAAACAAAATCCAAAAAGAAAATAGTTATTGTTACCCATTCCACTGGCACTAATCTCTCCAGAAGGTTCAAGGGTTACTGTTTTTGCACGGTGGAAATGAACTACTGATCCTTTGATGAAACCTTCGACGATAATATCCTCAACTCGGCATATCTAGAAAGAAAGAAAAGTTATCAGAATTTTCATGCTAGAGCATGCTAGTTTAAGTACGTGCCATGGCAGAAATACCTGTAGAGTAAAGGACAGAGATATATTGACATTGCAATCCTCTGGAGGATTCAGTAGTTCATATGGGCAATCTTGCCGATCACAATAGAGCTTTGGTGTACTGCAAAGGATGAAAGTTCAATTATTAGCTGATTTTTTCTCTGAAGAATATGGAATCAAACTAAGTATAATATGGCATTTCCTACGAACTTACACAGCATCTCGGGATGCATTCTCTAGAGGACCACGCAAAATAGATCCAGGCCCAACCTTCAATTTCCAGGGGAAAAAAAGTCATTTTCTCTTGGACGGCCACATCAAGTACCTTTCTAAATCTATTATTTAAAAGCCAATATGGTCTTCAAAGGAGACCGACTGTCAAATTATGCCTGTTTCATTGCATTTTCGTAGCTATAAACACCAACTATTTTGCATCTGCACAGAATAGTCATCTAATGCAGGAATGCCATCAAAATAAACATAAGGGAACCCCTTACATAAATTCGGTAAAACAGTGACAAAACAAGCCGTTGTGCTTCAATCAAATCCCCTGGTCCAGTTAGATTCAAGAAACCTTGTCCATGGACTTCAAGATTTGCATTTGACCGAATAACAGATGATTCCTAGTTTTGATTGAGTGGTCATACAAACAAATTAGATGCAATGGTTTGTCCCAAATTACTTGAAGGAGGAAAACAATGACATAGATTTGTGAGTACCCTAAGAACGAATAAATTGCTAGCTTCAAGTCTGGAAGTCGACACAGTTGTATCTCCTCCTCCATCTATATGCAATTCTGAATTCCACATCAAGAACATCTTGACAGTCATGCGTAAAGCCCCATAAACCTGGTACACACCAATAAACATAAAGCATGACGAACAAATGATTTACATGAGTACCAAAATAGAATATGGAATATGAAGAATGGCCAGGTAAACCAAGAATGAAGCAGATAGTAGCAACACATAATATTCATATCTAGCACAGACAGACACGATGACGCTGCAGCCGAAAATTATGAAAAGTGGAGAACCAGGATTAGACTCACCTTGATAGTGGAATCACTCATTAAGAGTTCTTCGGCCAATAACTCAAATACGGATGTACCATAATGAGACAATCCGAAGCTCAAAACACCGCCACACAACAAACTAATTTGTCCCTGAACCTACATATTGAATTCTGTTTGAGTACTACATCTTTAATTTTGCAAAATAATATGCTGAAAACTGGAAATTTCACCGAGTACCTAAAAATGCATACACAGAGGCAAGACAAAAATGTAGAGAAAATACACTAGAGTTGCAGATAAAGGAAACTATATCATTTTATATGAGATCACAAATAGTCCTAGCACTAAAACTGCGAAGGTGATCAAATAGTTGGCCTACAAAGCCCATGTACTGGAAATTCAGTTGTTAAATACCTGAACACGACTCCATAGCAGAGGACAAGTTGCTCGCGCTTTATCCTGAATATAAACATTGGTCCAAAGAGGCTGGAAGGGGAATTCTAAGAGAAGCGTATAAGTATCGGTCGTCAGATTGTAGTTGCTAACGAAAAGGCTTCGGGGAACAGCATCGTATAGCGTCCCAGCAGCACCTGAGTTATCTGGACATCCGATACTGTATCCGCCTGCATGTAGAAGAATGAAATTACATGATTGAAAATGTTAAGCAAGTACGTATTGGAAATACTCGCTGGAAACAAAAAGAAAAACTACACAGGAGATATAAAATGTGCAGATGTTAACGAAGTAACCAATTAAAGATCAGGATGAAGAATTTTGCTGTGATGATTTATCAGCTGAGAGAATGGAATTACAGCATAAAATCTATTGGTTTATATTTTAGGACCCAATAAATTGCGCAACAGTCACAAGTTCTGGAAACGTGGATATTATTACGATGGCCAGAAACAAACAGTGACTTCCTAAGGAAGAGAATCTAACCATGCACAAAGATCTTTGGGTCATCATGCCTGCTAAAGATATCGACAGATACTCTTCCACCACCCCCACCACCGTAACCGCTCCCACCACATGCACTGATCTCTCCAATTCCAGTCCTGCACTTCAAATATACCAGCTGAGATCAATTTACCAAGAATCTGAGAAGACTTGGCTCACTACCAACCTTTGAAATAAGCATATAAAATGAGTGGTTTCATGCGCCATACCATAACAAACAACAAATTTCAGAGAGTTATAAGCAAGATCTAAACTCTTTAAAAGCAAATATGCTGTGAATAAGATGAATTCTTAATCACATATCCTAATGAGAACAGAAACCCTAAAATGCACAGTCCTAGCATACAGTATTTAACCATGAGAGGAACGTGCAACTCTGTTCATTTCCTCGAAACTCAACTTGCGCTAAAGGTAAGATTATGTTCTTGAGGTAAAAAAAATCAGGACCAAGCAATCTCTGCTGACTAGAAAGACTTTAAAATCCGTGGAAATCAAATCAATAGCTAGTGACAGAGAGCACAGAAACGAAAGTTCATTACATCTTATATGCCGTGATGTAGATGCTACCACCAGACCCACCACCGCCTTTGGCTCCTCCATAACCTCCGTCTGCCAAAAGGCTTCCGTTAACATCCACAAATTGCATAATGTCCATCTTCACTCTCCCGCCACCTCCTCCTCCAAAATCAATCTCCCTGCTCGTTGACCCGCCTTTACTACCGTAGCTCCACGGCTTACTCAGAGTTGACCACGAGTATGCATCACCTCCCCACACATCTTCGGGAAGCTTCCTAGTGTCGGTCAAACAGCCAGCGCCTCTACCACCGTGTCCACCACCAGCACCATCGATCCCCTGCGGCGTCCCGCTAGTCTGTGGCGGAGGGTTCCCGGCTAAACCAGTCGTGTTCACGGCCGACCCATCGGCAAAGCTAGCGTTACCAGCTGAAAGCTCAAATGTCCCCGCGACAATTGTAGATTCCGCGCCCAGAGAGAAGTTCCCAGAAACATTGATAGCTATGGAGCATCCAGGTATCGGGCAGTGAAACTTAACCCCGGGTAGGATGATAAAATTACCCTTCCCAGCTATATACACATCTTTCGTAAGATTCAAATCGGCGACAATCTTACAAGTAGTATCTAAAAATCCAACGCCGCCGAGATCCTCGTTGCAAGATACCGACGGTCCGTGCGGAGGTGGCGGCGGCGGAGCGGGTGGCGAGTAATCCTGATGGAAAAGCAGTGACTCTGAATCCGGGTCCAAACCCGAATCAAAATCCGAATTCGGTTCCACAATGGCGAATCGATAGCTTGAACTAGATTTTACAGCAAAAACCGCAACAGCGACCAAGACGAAGAAGAAGAAGAATTGAAATCGAGCCATCCACTAGTACCAAGAGTCATCACAGACGAAGTCCAGTGAGGTTTTCGATTCCACCCCAATTCGGGTCATTGAGCATAGGGTTGACGAAACGGAAAACCCAGAGACCCAGTTAAACAATCCCTCCCTTTCTAATTTCTATGCATACATCAACATACACATATATGTATGCATGTATACGTATAGTCGTCTTGCACAAGAAGATTTGAAGAAAAGCGCATAAACCCCCACCGAAAATGGCTCTTAGAGAGAGAAAGAGAGGAAAGGGCTTCCAAAAAGGAAACAGGTTGGAACGGAGAGTAGTTATGATCAAGTACGTGCGGCTTCACCGTAATCACGAAGAAACCAGCTAAATCTTCTTTTGGCTATAGCAAATCATATTACGCCACGTAATTCTTTAGATTGGCTTCAAAGGTAATGCTACTCTGTATCGTGGTTCACGTGCAACTGGAAGTGTCAGCTGAATCTTAATTTTATTTTCCCATCGAATCGTTATATGACACCTGTCAATTACGTTTAATTACTCGCTTTGGGTTAATGATTTTGGTTTAGAGAACAAAATAAACGTCAGGGCATACGTTCGGACATTGAACGGAACGCTGTTTACATTGGGCTTGATGGGCCCTATTTTCGAAGGAGTTTGGTAGACACATGCCAAGTTTGAGCGTGAGTGTTCAATTTTGAGAAACAGAGAAGAAAGGCGTGTGACCTGGACGAACGAAGTAAAAACAAATCTGGCTGGCCCAATAGAAAACTAGTAGCATTATCAATACCAAATTTTAATTTGTCAACCAATCCAAATTCTTACACTCTCCATCATCTTATTATTACCCACTAGTTGAAATGGAAAATGGTATTTGTATGTCTTCAAATACATGTTCCAGCCAAAATGAGAAGTATGTTGGTGTGTATGCTTAAACAACCTACAGCTTCAGTATTTAACTTTAGTGATGAGGATATCTAAAATGGGACATGGCTTATGGAGACTCTATGTTCGAAGTAAGAGAGTGTGGTCAACAAAGACCAATTTGTATTAGTGGGATACGTGATGTATAGTTTGATATTATGTGGTTTAGTGTATTGGTACCAGATTAAAATACAAAATGCAATTTGACTTACATATGACTCATAACGCTAACCTAGAGTTTGTCGGCTATAGCTTAGTGTCATCGGCTTAACCTTATTTGACCAATATCCAACCGGATTATTTCGTGTAGTGGTTCGTAATTCTATATTTGGATCCAAACGAGACTTGGCAAGTTGAAACCACCCATACGCACGAGTTTCGGATAGTTCCCACCGGATACGGGTCGGGTCGAATTACCCACGAGTTATTTGACACCCTTAGAGAACTAATTTCCAGAAATTGATTTTTCTTTTTTTTGTTCTCTTTTTTTTTTTTTTTTTTTGCTTTTCCCCTAAAAAGAAAGAAAAAGAAAACCATAAAACAAAAGACGAGCCATCCCTGATCAGATCTACACTTCTCCTCGCACCAAAATTTTGCCGAATTTCGTTCCTTTGTTCACAACATTTTCGCGAAATGGATTTCATGAAGGTTTTCGATCAAACGGTTCGAGAGATGTGGGTTTGCCTGTTCTATCTATCTATGCTTCTTCGATTTCGATAGAATAGATTGGGTTTCGATTCAAATCCGGTAGATCATTTGTTGATATGTATTAATTTTTCACTTACAGAAAAAGGGAGGTGAATCTGAAAGTTTTGAAGGTTCCGGAGATGGAGCAAAAGGTGAATTCATTTGATTCGTTTCTGTATATGCAAAAATTGTCTGCATGTTGCTTGGCTGAATGATAGGCAAAATGATTGACAAATTTCTCTAATGACACAAAAATATAACTTTTTCGTAGACACTAATCCTGAACACTCGAGCTGGATTTGTTATTTTTCTGTGTTTATAGTTTATAATAGATCCATCTTTAGGACTAAAAAATCTCGAGTTCGAATTCAGTGGATTGCAAGTCTGTTTAACCGTGTCTTGTTAATTAATTTGTTCATCTCGAGTCTGTGATAATGTTTTATGAAACATATGGCTATGTTTAGTACAGGTATTGGATGCTACAGATAATGAGCCTTGGGGTCCACATGGTACTGCATTGGCAGAGATAGCACAGGCCACTAAGAAATTGTAATCTCTGGATTCACTTTGTTTTTTGATTTTTTCTTCCATAAAACATTCACTTTAACATCTCATTCAACTTGGAAAGGATTTTGATTATATTGCTTTCCCTGTACATTGGAATATGTTTAGCTCGGAGTGCCAGATGGTTATGAGTGTTTTGTGGACTAGACTGAGTGAGACAGGAAAGGATTGGCGATATGTCTACAAGGTGAGAATCTTTTGACGTTGCCTGCAATACTTTAAGCTTACAGTTTATAGTTTTGGTGTAACCCGAGGTTGTTTTTCTGCCAGGCATTGGCGGTTATTGATTATCTGATTTCAAACGGATCAGAACGAGCAGTTGATGAGATTATTGAGCATACTTACCAAATATCTGTCAGTATATTTTTTCTTAACAAATTTATTGGTCGGTTTCTTGTGGTGGATGTTATGGTTTTCTACTGACATGATCTTTGTTTGTGATTTGTCATTCATGTAGTCACTCACGAGTTTTGAGTATGTTGAACCAAATGGAAAAGACGTAGGAATCAATGTGAGAAAGAAGGCGGAAAACATAGTTGCTCTGTTGAATAACAAGGAAAAAATCTCTGAAATCAGAGACAAAGCAACAGCTAATCGTAACAAGTTAGTGTTTATGCAAGTGAATTTAACAGGTTTCCGTTCTTCTTTATACATTGCCTAAATTGGGTTTGCTGTCTCAAATTAGGTACGTTGGCCTCTCATCAACAGGAATTACATATAAGTCTGGTTCAGCTTCAGCTTCGTTTGGTGGTAGTTTTCAAAGTGGTTCAAGCAATTATGACAGCTACAGGGATAGGGATTCCAAAGAAGACAAGAACGACTACGAGTCTTTTCAGAAGTCAAGGCGCGGTGTTAAAAGTGAAGAGCAAAGCTACACTTCAAATAAAAGTTTTTCACGCTATGGCAGGTTTTATCTCAACCCCATTGATTTGCTGATATTATTGATTTTGGGTATATCTTCAAGTTGAGAAGGTTTCTTTTCAGTTGAGGATACTCGTATGCTTTTTCTTTGTTCTGTTTTTGACTCATTTTGTGGACGCTCTTTTCTGACGTTGAGAAAATTAATTCTGGATGTGCAGTACGGACCATGATAATCTATCCAGTGGAAAAAAGTCGCCCGACTCTGGCAAACATATTTCCATACCTTCACATGCATCTGCAGCTCCTTCAAACAACGATGATGATTTTGATGATTTTGATCCACGTGGAACTTCCAGCAATAGTATGTTTCTTTCAACGACTGCTGAACTTGCAGATTGTTTATCATTAATTGGAGTAAAAGTTCGTTTAGTTAATTATATCGCACGTATCTCCATGTCTTATTCTTATGGTTCTTTATTTCTGCAGAGCCTTCCACGGGCAGTGCCAACCAAGTGGACCTTTTTGGAGCAGATCTGATTGGTGACCTCTTGGATTCTGGACCAACTGAAACATCTTCCACCAACAATAACGGCATGTTTCAAGAGGCGGACTTGTTTGCTGATGCAACTTTTGTATCAGCCTCTGCTCAGGGAACAGAATTTGGGTCGCAGACACAGGTGGGTGACTTCTTTCAACCAAGCTGGTACAAGGCTTTTAACAATGGAAATTTCCCTGATTTAGTGTCCATTCATGTGATTTCGCTGTTCAAGTCATTATACCTCACAATGACTTGTCTTGTTGAATCATAGACTGATATGTATCCGCATGGCTGTTTCTACAGAAAGAAGTTGATCTTTTCTCTGCGTCTGAACCTTCTGTCACAGTTTCTTCAGCTCCTCCGACGGTTGATCTTTTTGCATCCACTGAACCAGTTGCACGCCCAGAAGCCAAAATTCCTAAACCTGAGTCTATGACCACTCCCAACATTGTTGACCCATTTGCTGCAGTTCCTATGGAAAATTTTGATGGATCTGATCCTTTTGGTGCCTTCACTTCTCACTCGGCTTCAGTCTCTACAGGTCCACAGGCCCCAGTTGTACATGGGAGTGCAACAAACACAACAAGCCCGCTGTCTTTGGCAGACTCGAAACCACAACAGTTGCAAAAGAATGATCCTTTCCAGGTGAAATCTGGAATATGGGCAGATTCTCTGAGCCGTGGACTAATTGATCTCAATATAACTGCTCGTAAGTCAATGCTTCCTCTATATGTTTTGGATGAGATTAGTTTTATAATAAATTATATGCGATAGCAAAGCATAAAAGATTTTAGTTTGGTTTCTCATGAACCAAAATAAATGCAGATAAAACCCAAAAGGCAATCAATTACATTATACTTTACAACAGCCCAAATTTTTAGCTAACGTAGAATTTCCAATATCATGTAGCTTGACTTCGTATTGTGTCAAGACAAATAATATGTCGGGTTTTGCTTCTAGGCCTTGTTTTAAATCTGACTAATTTAATTTCCCTGTAATCAGCCAAAAAAGCTTCTCTTGCTGATGTGGGGATTGTGGGTGATCTGAGCAATGATGAAGGGAACAAGGCATCTGCTGCTGCGTACTACTCAGGGTGGTCCATGGGCGCAGGATCGGGGCTTGGTAAAACCGGACTATACAGTGCACAGCAGCAACAACAACAAGCACCTGAAATCTCGGATGATTTTTTCTCCAGCCTCGGTAACCAAAGGTACCAAACTGGAGGCTTTAAGCAGTGAGTTTGTCTGGGGCTATCAGGTTCGATTCTACATTCAAACTGGAAATCAATGTTATTATTTATAATGGGGTTTGTTGTTCTTGCTCTTAATTAATGGGACAATCTGATTTGCTATTGTTCTTATGGCATTTACTTTGCGTTTTAATGAGAGAGAATTGTTTATGGTTTTTGTAAGAGAGTATTATCTGTTGGTTTAAATTTTCTTTTGTTCAGAGAACAACAAAGTATATGTATTTCATTCGACTTTATGGAGATTATTATATCGTGTGTGATATCCTTAATCAGAAGAGACTCCCAACTTTCTTCTTAGTTTTGTTTTATGATTCTACTTTATATATCTATTAAAAAAAAAAAAATTGTATATCACATTGTTCATTCTTAATGATTAATCATATCTACAAAGAAATGACTGACCAAAAGGAGTACTTTTATGAAGAGAGAAAAAAAAAAGTCTGCAATCAAAATCAAAATGCCACCTATTCAGTGGTTTCCTACTATCCTCATCGTTGTCGTCTTCTTCTTCTGGAGCTTAGCTTTACCCTCACATGGAAGCTCACAAGTTTTAGTCGAAGAAGAAGAAGAATCCACAGTCGTTGGATACGGCTACGTCGTTAGATCAGTGGCCGTTGATTCCAACCAGAAGGTTTTGACGGGGAAGCTTGATCTGATTAAACCGTCGTCCGTTTGAGCACCAGATGTGCAAACGCTTAGCCTTCATGTCAGGTCATATAATAGTCTCCTCTCTCTAATCAATCCATTTGGGCTACTATTCTCAAGTTTTCCAGTATTAATTTTAAATCTGCGATAATTTGGGAAAGTTCCGATATGTATATATATATGTGCAGTTTGGAGATTTCTAGACTGTCGTTGCTTGCTGGGAAGAAGTTAAATGAAATTTACTTCAAATAAGTATATAAAACCCCAATTTAATATGTGGATGCTTAATGAATAAAAAGTGGCTAGAAAATATTTCACAACTTTATAAACTCGAAATTCAGTTAAAAATAAGGTGCGATGCATTTACTTTAGTTTGGTAGTAGTTGTAGTACAAGAAAAATAGTCACAAAGATAACGTTGGAGAAAATATTCAGACAAGAGACTCCAGTTTGGTTCATAGACATATTGCAGTAGCAGAGCAAAAGGCAATCAAAAAGCCAAAGTAACTTCCTATACCTTTCACCGCCGCCTTATTTTAGAGACTGTTGATTTGCTACATCAATAAAACCATTCTCCAGAGCTTTCACCAGAGTTTCAAAGTGGGATTTCGTTACGCTGGTCAAAGTAGTTAATTTAATACGAAAATTGTTGAAGTCTTGTTCGGAAGGCTCTTCAGCATTTTGAAACACCTCCAATTCCATCTCAACGCATTTGTGGAGCCTCTCCAAACCAGACTCAGCCTCTCCTTGCATATATTCGAAAAATTGTCTCTTTTCATGATCAGATTCAATTAGATAGTATCCATATGCATATGTCCATTTCAGTACCCTTCTGCATTCGATGATCTGAAGCCACGCATCTTTGATGAACGTGAGCTGAGTTTCTGGTATGCACTGTATGTCACTAAGCTTCCTAATTGTCTCCGTTAGAAACTTCTGCAAAGCCCCAATAGCTTTTTGCCTCGACTTTTGATTGCTTTCCCAGCGTTCATAATAATGAGCGTATCTCTCTAGCGAGTTCTTTGCCATCTCTCGGTTCTTTTCAGCCTCATCATACAGTCCTTCTCTCTTAGCCTTCTCATACCGGTTGCATGCATAATACCCGCCGGTTACTGCCCCGTGATCTTTCCATGCGCCAAGGCAAAGCCAACAAAACTCATGTCTGCAAGGTGGTGTGCATGTCATGTGCATGCAGCCATGGTCCTTTTCAATTGGCCGCTTACACTTGGGACAAGCCTTCGAATTGACAAGTATCCAACTGGTATTTTCAGCTTCAGAGTTGTTTTTGCGTATCCATTGTGAAACCGTATCACAATCAACAGGACGGTGAGCATCTTCATTGCAATTCCAGCAGAAGCTATGCAAACACAAGCAAGAAACATCGTAACTACTTCCAGTCCCGGTGGCAGAAAAATCAATCGCATGCTCGCATCCTGGGGCAGGACACCACTTCATCGTTCTGCTTTCTTCGATATAAGACCTAAGAAAATACCTATCGTACTTGTCTTTGTCTTCCACTGAAGCAAGTTTCTCGATCATGTCTCGACCAACGGCAACAGAACAAGACGGCTGGGGACATTTTTGCGTCAAGCATCCTGGACCATCGTTGATGGCTGTGCTAATGTAACCATTCCAGCATGTAGAACAGAAAGGATGACCACAAACAACGGGTACAATATCTCTAGGACGAAAGTAGTCAAAGCATATTCCACATTTAACAGTTGGGCCATGAGGATCTGCAACAACAACAGATCCTCCCTCAAATATGCCAAGAGTTCTCCGAACTCTCTCCTCATCTGCAAACCATTCATCATTAACTTTACTAACAATCCAGTCATAGTGAAGAAGCAGAACGCTCGCTTGGACCTCGCTTATGGAGAGGACCATGGAAACTTGTCCAATGTCATCCTTCTGTTGCCTGCGGATATCTTCTTCATTGAGAACGACATAATTTATAGTGGAATCGTCCACGGCTTCCTCAGCAAACCCGTAATCGGATTCATCTTTATAATGGCGGCCGTGTTCATCATCATGATCATCACCGTCGCTGTAATGATCATACTCTCCCGATTCCATATCGGAGGCGTCAAGAACGGCATCATCGGAATCCATGATCGGCGAAATTCCAAGAGAAACTTGTTCTACTCTTTAAAAGGCTTTGAGATTTAGACGTAACCTGCGCCAAGGGTTTTGATAAAAGATACAATGTTTGTATTTAAAGATATTTTACATCCCGCTTTTTCCTTTCCTTTGTTTTGTTTTCACCTTTTTTTTTTGTATTAGGGTCCTTGTATTTATGGATATTTTCCTTTTATCTGTAACTCATTCCCTTCCTTTTCCTTTTATTTTTATTTTTATTTTTATTTATAGATTTGACTATAAACATTTATTTTTAAGAAGAAACACACATCTCTAAGCCTTTTCCTTATATTTTGTGTTACTCAAATATCAATCATTTTTTTGTATATCGAGATCAGTAATAGCTTCTCTCTTCACATAGCATATTTCTCCATTTATCTTTTATTTTTCCACAATTGTTTTCGCGTTCATATTGCCATAAATCATTTTCATTCATAATTTGAGTTAATTTAACTGCCATTGATCTCTTTTAACTCAAATTTAAACAATCAAAAACATTAAAACCACTTAATTAGAAGTTTTTATTATTGCTCATACAAAAAAAAAAAAAAATTCCTTAAAACCAAAGTTAGAAGAAAAAAATTAACGTGTCCATGATCCGATTCCGAGATATCCCAAACAGTTTTACTTTTCATAGTCCGTCTTCTCGATTCATCATCTCTCTCAAAGCTTCCACATAGATTCGTTAGTTCTCAGTGTTTTCCTGTTAATCTAGATTGAAATACTTAGCCGACGTTGCTGAATCTGTTTTGCGGATGAAGTAATTAAGCTGCTTCAGGGACTTCGTGATCAGCGACGAGATCCTGGAGTTTTAATTTTAGGATCTTACAAGTAAATTAGGATCTTTCCAGTAAATCTTTGATTTTCGGATTTGCCTGGTTTTTTTTTTTATTACTGTTTAGGCTACTTGATAGTGATTCAGAACTTCAGATTAAGTTAGAAGCAGAATCAGAAATCTGTTGTTTAGATTGATACTAGACATTGATATACAGTATCGTCATAGTGTTAAAGGATGCAAACTAGGGTTGTACAATTGGTACAAGGAAAAGAAAATGGAATCTCGGTTAGAACAGGGCAGTATAAAGCATTCCCACCCAAACTACTTCTTGTGCTTTGCCTTTTTCTTGCTTTTGCTCTTACTGTTTTCATCATTAGTGTATCTACGATCAAGTATACTGGACTACAAAGTGTAGTAACCACAGTCACTTCTAGCTTTGTGCCATGCCGTGAGGACGAACCCAACGGTTTAAGTAAATGGATACAACCTCCTGCTGTTCTGATGCACAACATGAGCGATGAAGAGCTCCTTTGGCGTGCCTCTTTCTCGCCTCAGAGAAAGGAATATCCGTTTAAAAGGGTTCCAAAGATTGCGTTTATGTTCTTGACTAAAGGCCCCTTGCCGCTTGCTTCGCTTTGGGAGAGGTTTTTGAAGGCTCACCAGGGGCTTTACTCGGTTTACATCCATCCCCACCCATCTTTTACAGCCAAGTTTCCAGCTAGTTCTGTTTTTCATCGGAGGCAAATACCGAGTCAGGTCCGGTTCTTCTGACCCTCTTTCTGTTTCATGCATACCAGGTACATTTAGTATGAGATGCGATGTAGTCATTCTAATTCAAGTATAACTGTTCATTGAGTGATTAGTTGGGGTTACCAATCACATAAAGTATCAGAAGATGTAACTCTTGAATCAGACTTGGTTTCTTTAGTAGCCTTTTTTCAAGCAGTCCCTTCTGATCACTTCTAAGCTATGTGTTTGATTTTTTTTGTAATTTGGTATATTTACATCATTGTGCAGGTTGCAGAATGGGGGAGAATGACCATGTGCGATGCGGAGAAGCGGCTTCTCGCCAACGCGCTGCTCGATATCTCCAACGAATGGTTTGTTCTCGTCTCAGAGTCATGCATTCCACTCTTCAACTTCACGACAATCTACAGCTACTTAAGCCAATCAAAACACAGCTTCATGGGTGCGTTTGATGACCCTGGACCGTTTGGTCGCGGCCGCTACAACCAGAACATGGACCCTGAAGTTCCCATCACCAAATGGCGAAAAGGGTCTCAATGGTTTGAGATAAACCGGGACCTCGCAGCTACCATTGTCAAAGACACATTGTATTACCCGAAATTCAAAGAGTTTTGTAGGCCTGCTTGCTATGTTGACGAGCATTATTTCCCGACGATGTTGACAATTGAGAAGCCAGGAGTGTTGGCTAACCGAAGCTTGACGTGGGTGGACTGGTCTAGGGGCGGTCCCCACCCGGCTACGTTTGGGCGATCGGACATTACGGAGAAATTCTTTGAAAAGATATTTAATGGACGAAACTGCACTTACAATGGTCGTAACATTTCCATGTGTTATCTCTTTGCGAGGAAGTTTGCTCCAACTGCTTTGGAGCCTTTGCTTCATACAGCTCCCAAGATTTTGGGATTTTGAGTTAGAGAGTAGTGTCTCTGAACCTCTTAAAATCAAATAGAGATCATGAAATGGATGTGATACGGATTCTGTGTGAGATTTTACGCCGATATTGTGTTTACTTTGCTTGTTTTTATACTAGTTTAAAAGAAATTAGTGATTTATAAGAGAGGACGTTGCATAATAGGATCCAGTTATAAGTATATATAACTTTAAACGTCAAAACAAAACTTATGTATAGATTGACATATGGATTCCTAAGGTTAAGCCTGATGCTTAAATCAGATAAGAAACTATAATAAGATTTGGTCATACAACCATCGGCAATAGAACAAAGATCGATATGCAGATTTGTATTGGAAGCTGGATATCAATCCCGAGGTTTATTATATACAACTATGTTTATCAAATCAACAAATTTTATTTTTGACAAAATATTGTCTTGAGTGTGATTTATCAGGATGATTAATGACTACTTCATTCATTTAACCTTTGTGTCTATAACAGTGCTGATGTTAAAGTGGCACATTTCGATTGAATCTATTCGTCTGTTGAGATTATGAGAATATGATATGTTTTGAACCAGATAAACCGGCATATGGTAATTCAAAACTCGTTTTCTTTTGCTTACCGACCAATTTTTATGCTTTTGAATGGGAACAAAACACAGCCAGGTGTAGATACACTTTTACAACTATTGGATACTTCTCGAACCCCTCAAGAGCCTGCCAACATCTTACCATCTGTCTTTTTTTTCTTTATAAAAAATTCTAGAAAGTTAATTCTTTATGGCAATTCATTAATGTGGTTTAAAAGATATCATAAGTCTAATGTTTTTTTTATTGGAATACAAGAAAGAATATAGTAATGCCATAGAGAGATATTCCACAAAATCCACCAAATTATTAAAAACAGATGAAAAAAGTTTTCCTTCTTGATGTTTGAGTAGAGATATATAATCTATCCATTCAAACTAATATTTTCGCATGTTATTCAAAATTTTGAAAAGTAAAATATGTATGGTATTAAATGCTGTTTTTAGTTTTTTTTTTAAAAACAAATAGTACTTTAATTATGAAAATTTACTGTTAATATCATAAGCATTTTGATTTTCAGTATTTCCTCGGCTTCCTAATTTCTAATATTTTTCAGCATCATTTACATTTTGAGTTCAAAAAGCATTCCCATTAGTTCTAAATCTTGAAACCTAAACATAAACAGAATATAATCAATAAAAAAAATAAAAAAGAGTTCAAAAATCAACATCGCTAAGAGAAATTAAGGACTGGCTGCCATTCATCTACACATGTGTCCGTATTTGAAAAAGCTCTTTAGCCGTTACATACCACCATGTGCAATGTGGTCCCCACTTGCCCCAACAAATACAACAAGGTCCGCGCATATTGGCCGTTTCAACCGCGTGAGGCGTGACTTAGAAAAAAATTGACAGCTCATCAGATATTCTTCACACGCCAACACCAACAATCTCACCGACCGTTGTGACCTTTCTTTGGTTTGCGAGTTAGATGCACGCGTCTTGTGAACGTTCAAAAGACGGTTGCAGAATAAATATCTTTCGAACGGCGCCGTAACGGAAAGATGGCCTGTCGAGATCTCAGTGAACACGCGGAAGAATAGCAGCCGTCGATATTCATGATTCGCGGGACCCGCAGGTGGACCAGCTGTAATTGCAGGATTCCAATGCTGGAAATGCCGGTCAGCTAAACCGGGCAGCTCCGCGTTTGCCCGACCTATTTATATACGCCTCATGACATTAATTCTCTTAACACTGTCAACCTGAGAAAACCCTCTTCGGCTTTAAGCATTTCGAATCAACAGAAACCCTAGCCACCTCTCTCTCTCTCTCTCTCTCCACATATCTGAAATGGCGATCTCTAAGGCTTCCATTGTTGCTATCGTCGCGGTGATTGTCTCCGTCGTTGCTTCCGTCGCTTCGGCTCAGTCTGAGGCTCCGGCACCAAGCCCTACATCTGGATCTGGTGCCTTCTCGCCGTCCATCGTCTCTGCCGGTGTTGCAGCCGTCGCGGCTCTTGTTTTCGGCTCTGCTATTCGGATCTAAGTCTTTGTGATGGCGATTCGTACAGAGATTGTTTTGAAAAAATTTCATCGGGTATAGCATTCATGATATTCGTGTGTATTCCGGAGCTATAGATATCTTACTATTTGGCCTCTTCTTTTCTATCTCTCTTCATATCTATATGAGGATAAATCTCTGGAATATTGTGGCTTTATGATTTCTAGACGATTTTTAGCTATGCGATATTGTTTTTGATATGATACGATTCTATTTATTTATGAATGTTTCTCAAATTTATCGTCTCGTTCTCTTCTTAATCATTTATCATGCTTCTGCTTACGATACGAGCTTGTTTAACAAATCACACTATTATTAATTCAACGCTTTAAAAATCGAATCGGTACTCCAAGTGTATCGATTGTTTCAAAATGTTACCTTTGACATCGGTGATATCAGATAACTCTTAACCATGTTTTATGGTCATGTCCATGGATGGCTGATGGTCTGAGCGAAAAACATTGCAACGAGACTTTTCTAAAGCGTAAGTGTAAAATTTTGGTATATATTCGAAATGCGATTTTTTTATTTATTTATAACTTTTTTGTTATTACATAAGAGATATATAA
This sequence comes from Streptanthus diversifolius, assembly GCA_039880935.1. NCBI lineage: Eukaryota > Viridiplantae > Streptophyta > Magnoliopsida > Brassicales > Brassicaceae > Streptanthus > Streptanthus diversifolius. The sequence continues at coordinate 22,001,787 of JAXGFM010000010.1, read as the reverse complement.
AGCAATACAAATATTAATTAGTATCAAAGTTTAAATAAACAAAAAAAAACAAACTGAAAATATATAAACCTCATATATCCATATCAACGTAGTTAATGATAAACTTAGGGTATACTCTAAAAAATCCTTGATCACCGCATTCTAAATGAGTTTCATACGTATAAACTCATTGAAAAAAAAGAAATAAAAAGGTAAAGAAAAAGAAAAAAGCTTGACACGTCTCTACCAGTCGAGATACATGAGACGTCTCAATGTCATCTCTTCTTCCTCTTTTTTTTCTTTCTCTCCTCTCCTCTCTTTTCTTCTTCGCGCCACTTCTTTGCTCTCTCTTCTTTTCCTTTGTCATCATCAATCGACTCAATTCTATCATCCGATGACGTCGAAGCTGTAGGAGAGTAACGGAAGCGCAATGATAAGAAGAACAATCTCGAATTGTCTGATCCGAATCTGTGGTTGTTGGGTCGCGAATCTGTGGCTGTTGGGTCCTCGCCGCCGTCAGTGACTACGTCGGGTTCTGCTGCGGCGGCTACGGCGCTTGCTCCTGGCTTCCGATTTCATCCGACTGACAAGGAACTCGTGAGCTATTACTTGAAGCGAAAAGTTCTGGGCAAACCCGTACGTTTCGATGCGATTGGGGAGGTCGATATTTACAAGCATGAGCTCTGGGATTTAGCAGGTTCGTTGGGTTTCTCTATTTCTCTGTTTGTCTCTTTCTTTTTGCGTATCTGTATGTTTTGGGTTTTTCTGTGAGACCGGTGAATTTGTTGCTTCTGATTTGGGATTTTTGTGTGGCCTGTGCTTTTTTAATTTTTGTAGATATTTTTTAATTTTTTTTTTTTTTTTAAGAAACTCATTTAAATGAATATCACCGTTGTTTAATCAATTCTCCATAATTTCTAATTTAATCTAAAATAATAAATTATTATTAAATTTAATCTTAATTTATTCCTATAAATCTCAAGGATGCTGATGTTCTTAACTATCTTGAAACTCATAAAAAAGTTTGCCGCTTGAATCATGATTATAGCCGACAATTAGAACTACGTGGTTCCATATCCATTTTTCATGAAAGAGATCATATATATCCTAATATAAATATATTAATAAATTATAAATAACGACAATGAACATAATTTTACATAATAAAATCCAAACTGTACTTGCATTTTTTTGAAGACACATATTGTGCTTGGCAGATTCTAGACAAAGAAACCAGTTGCGTTAAAATCAATTGTTGTGGTGAAAATTCTAGAGTGATTGCGGTTGGGGATCTCCACGGCCAATTACACCATCTCCTCAAAATCTTTGATCAATCAGGAAGGCCTTCACAGAACCAATGGTTTGTGTTCAATGGTAATTACATTGGTCGAGGTTCTTGGAGCCTGAAAGTGTTCTTGATTCTCTTAGCTTGGAAGGTACATATAGTTTCATTACTTGTTTTTTCTTTTTAATTCGATTGTTTGTGATTGAACGTTAACTTGAACTGTTAGGCTTTTCCGTTGTTTTGTCTTTAAAATTATAAAGAAATATTGTCCTGCTGAAGCATTGTCTCTGGATTGTTATGGTTAAAGGTATCGCCTTTGTTTTCCGTAAATCTCAAATAGAAAAAAATCAACATGATTGTGCTTTATATTAACATGGAAGCATTAGATTTATGGCCTTGAAATATGTTATGTTTTTTTTTCATTCTGTCTCCCTTACCTTCTTAATTCATTTTGCATTGTTCCAACCTGTTCGATACTTGTTGTTTCTAACTACAGGTTCTGATACCTGAGAGGGTAATTTTACTTCAAGGAAGCTCTGAAACAAGAGTTTCTGCAGAGGAGCTTGATTTCTTGAAAGAAACATGTGACAGATACGCTGATCACGGTGGGTATGTACTTAAGGGAATCCAGAAACTGAAAAGCCTAAAACATAATTGATGCGATGAAATATCAATACACGTACAGTCCACAATCTACAGGTAATAGATTCAATAATTTAGCGAAGACCCGAAAAACATCCGAGTTTCAGAATTAGTAAGTTAAGTGCCCATTTCTCTGATATGCAAAGAAGCTGCGCAAACCTCGGCATTGTTTTGAAATTTGCGGTGGACTTGTAAGACTAGCACGTCTGTGTGTAAAATCGATGGAAGAATAGGGAGAAATTTGAGGCTACAACTTACAAGTATAACCCCTCATGCAGATTCAATTTCTTCTATCACGATTTCGTATTTTAATTTCTTTCAATTTAGTGATTTTTTGGCTTCACAAACATGTTTCTCTTCTCAGTTCTGATCACAAACGGCAAAGAACACTGTTTGTATCGGACTCCTTAATGGAAGTCAATTTTGGTCAAAATTAAGATGTATCGTTGAGAATTATTTATATGATTATATGAAAAGTTGAGTCTTTTTTGGTAGAAATTAATTGTTCTAACCATTTTCCAGACGGTAAATAATAATCAACTGTTCGATTAATAAACATTTAGTTTTTTTTTTTCAACATAATATCTCTTTTAAAATTGTTGGATGTTGAATTCAAATCCAGACATATGTTATAAGACTATCATTGTGCTACATAATTTCAACAAATATTTAGATTTAATAAAATAATTTTTAACGCGTTGTGATATTCATATATTCGCCTTTCGATTAGACTTAGGCTATTTGGCTAATTAATTCATTAAAAGCACCATAATCAAAATACACTCTCTAATCAATTTTCCACACTGGGCCACCCAAATATTGCAAACCTGGCTCGGAGCATCTACTAAACTTATTCGATAACTACAATCTAAATGCAACAATTCTATGTTCACATGATTTAGCTTTTGAGCTTTGAATGTATTTGCCTGCCTCATGATTGTTTCCTTTATTTTTTAGGCCATGACCAACTGTTATTATTAATATTTTTTTAAAAAAAAAAACTTCCATCAAACGCATTTGTTAACATGCTGAAACTATTCGTTTAAAAAAAGAAAACATGCTGAAACTATTCAATGCCGAATCCTGAAGAAAAAATGAAGTAGAAATGAAAACGAGATGGAAAAAATGACAAGGCGACATACAAAAGAGTAAAAGGAAAATGGGTTTTTAGAGATTTATACAAAAGAAACCCGTTAAAGCATGTGTCGCAAAATCGGATGATTAAGACAGTACAAATATTATACACTGGAACTGAAAAATCATTGTCATCTTATTTGGGGAGAACCATCAAATTGTTCTAACCATTTTTTCTTTCATGGTGATTGATATTCACACAGGTTTTTTTTTGCTATTAGCTCTCCCTTTTAACATTTCAGCTAGTTTCTCAGTAGATATGAGAACTAGAATCTATCTGATCACTCTATGTTAATTACATAAAAAGCCAGGACACCAAAATTACTAATCAAGAAATGGAAAGAAAATAAAAAGGGTTTATTTGATGTAAGCATAAAACATCAGGGGTTCATATGCAAATTACCAATAAAGTAAAGGAGGAAAAAAAGAACCCTGGACTGGAGGAGGAAGCGAGGGTTTTGTTTTGTAGGTTCACAATTTTGGCTCAAACTCCGCCAATCTCTGCAAAACTTGCAAACTAGCAGGATTCGATATTTCGAGGCATTAGATCGAATCCACTTGCAGAGAAATGCAAACGATTCGTAGCAGTACAAGGTTGCTTCAGAGGAACCGTTTCTCCATTTCCAACACTCTTCGTTTCACTTCGTCTTCTGCAAGCTGGTCTGACAATGAATCGAGAAGGCTAGGGTTTGATTCTTTCCGTTCCACCAGAGCTTTCGATTCAGCAGCAACGTATCTTATTAGCTCGTTGACAAAGGCGGTTTCTTCCTCTTCCGCAGTACCTGTAAGCCACTCTTGCTATATTCTTCTCGGTTTGTAAAAATTTAGCTGCCAATGGAGATCTAATTTCAAATTGGTCTGAAACTGGCAATTAGTGTTAAAAAAACGGAAGCTTTGTTCTTGGGGTGATCTTTCTGAACACTGATGAGTAGTCTCCTAGCCGCTAGATTCCACTGATTACGTATTCCAAAAACCAAATATTTAGCTCAGATTCTTCATGTGAGAATTGTGTGTGATAGGTTCCACAATCACAAAATAGACTATGAAGATAAATAGGTGAACTTACAAATTTCTTCAGTGTTCTAAACAGCATCGATGCTTGTGTATCTTCTGAAATTCTTTGCTGTTTGTCTTGCGCCTCTCTTGTGTGGTAGTAAAGGTTATGCAGATATAGGAAACAAGTTATCTGCTTTTCGGTTTTTGACACATTTTTATGCTTTATAGATTTTCTAGATGTTTGGGTCACAGTGATATCTAGATGAGGCTTCTTCGTGTTTGAGAGACACTCTGAATTTGATGGTGATTGGCACATGTTTTGCAGAAACAAAACTTTACGTATTCATCGAGGTGCTTTTCCACCGTTGGAGATTCTGTTCAGTCTACTCCTCAAGGATTCCCTGTGTCAGCTCCTGATGTGCCTCTGAGAATCAAATTCAAGCGGCTTGATAAAACTGCCAAGCATATAATGCAGGTACAACTCGAGCTTTGACATTTGGTCATGGGATAAATCACTGTCATGTTTACAAAAGTCACAATCTTGTGCAGATTGTAGACAAGGAGGCAGTTGAGGAAGTGAGAACTCGTAGAGAGATACCGGATATAAGACCCGGTTACATTGTGCAGCTTAAAGTGGTAAATAACATTGAACTCGTAGAGATATTTCTTTTTCTTGGAGAATGGGATCAAAATATCTTATATCTTCTAAGGGTTTTAAACCTTTGATAGGCTTTGCATTTACTTTATTAGGTTTCCCTTGTTTGAACAGGAAGTGCCTGAGAACAAGAGGCGTGTTTCAATCGTAAAAGGAATTGTCATAGCAAGGCGTAATGCTGGTCTTAACTCTACTTTTAGGATTAGAAGGCTTGTGGCTGGAGTGGGTGTTGAATCCATGTTTCCCTTGTAAGTACATTCTTAGAGCCTCTCATAAAGCATGCGCACAAAAGGCTCCTTGTAAGAGAAAAAAACTGATATGTGAGTGGGGGTGTTTGGTGACAGGTATTCGCCAAACCTGAGGGAGATTAAGGTGTTGGACAAGAAGAGAGTAAGAAGAGCGAAACTTTATTACCTCAGGGACAAGATGAACGCTCTCAAGAAGCATTAGCACCTTAATAATCATAAAAGAAAGTACTCTACTCTCATCAACAAAGTCTTGAGGGTTTTTTAGTGACGATTTGGCCTTAAGTCACATATTGGACTGTGTAATGTAATGAATGGTGATGGACCCCTTGAAGCTATTTTTATTCCTTTACCTGTTCCAATAAGTTGGTTAGCTTCATTATAAGTTATCTATCTCCAGCTTCGTGATAACTTGCTTAGCATATCAGTTCCGTAATCCTACTTACTACCAAACAAAACAAGTGTTTGCTTCAAACTCTGGTCATTTATGAAGCAACACATAATTAATCTCTTTTTTTTCCTCGCAAATACCATTTTGTTGAGATACTTAAGGACGAATTGGTCATCTTCTCATAAAATTATTAAATTTAAAAATAATATATTTGGGTTTTTAAAAAATTAGGTAAAAGTTACAGACCCGACCCGACTTGTCTGCGACCCGTTTTTAGTCTCTTACCTCTCTGGATTAAATTCCTCGAAAGCAAGTTTACTAGTGTAAGTTTTCGTCTTCCAAGGAGAATGTAATGAGTACTATTTACCATGGAGATGTAATGAGTACTATTTTCACCCTCAAGTCTTATTTTTTTTGTGATCGTTGGACATTGTTTACGTTTTTCTAGTCCAAGATCTCTCAACCGAACTAAATTCTCTATCAGCGCGTCAGTTGGTATTTGTACACTTTATTTTATGAAAAAGATGGGTTCGTTCAATGTTGTGTTAGGGTTTCTGTGGGCCTAGATGCGTCAATCATGTGAAATTAAGCCCTCTACATTTGTCCCGTGTTACAAACCGCTTGAAAACCAATTTAGGGAGACAAAGTGAAACAGATGTTACCTACGACTTGTTAAAATTTTGAGCCCAAGAGCAAAAACTATCAATCGATCCGTTGCCACCAAAGCCAGGAGAAGCACTCCTCTTATCACAGCTGCATCTAGAAATACAAACATGCAGATAATCCAGAGAAGGAGGATGAGAGCTATATAACTCAGCCCACGAACACCGACCAGACACAGATCTAGCGGAGAAAGAGAAGGAAGAAAAGAAGAGGATGAACTTGTGAATAGATCCAACAAAAAAAGAACTTCGACAACATAATCTTATATTTATTTAAGTTTCCACAGCAAACTATTTAAAAAAAAAAAAAAACTCGTTTACATGGCATCTCCACCACAAATAAACATGCATTGAAACGTCCACATTTTATTATCCCCAAACTTTGGAAAAAAAACTCTCCCTTTCACATTAGAAGAAGGATAGGATTTTAAATCGTTTTCACTTGTTCCACCAATGCAAGAAATCCTTGCGCCTGTTGATTTTCTTCTGAAGCTGGAGGAGTCCATAGAGCAAAGCCTCAGCGGTTGGAGGGCACCCAGGGACGTAAATGTCGACTGGCACAATTCTGTCACAGCCTCGAACCACTGAGTAGGAGTAGTGATAGTATCCACCTCCATTGGCGCAGCTTCCCATCGAAATCACCCACCTTGGCTCGGGCATTTGATCATAAACCCTGTCATTGTTTCCAGATATTAGAAACTGGAACTTCTCCAAACAGGATAAACAAGACCATCAGCTTTAAAAAAACATTTTGAGTTGATCCACATTGACTACTTCTCTCAATTTAAATAGAGTTCTGCACATATTTCTAAACACTAGTTCGATCACTAATAGGTTATTCAGCATGGGAACTAATCTAGACCAACTTATAAAGCTATCAATCATCTCTCAAATCCATCAAATATTTGTTCTTCTCAATGGATGATGTATTGAGAACCCGTGGTTCCTTGTGGCTATTAGGTTGACTTGGGATATATTCTAACAGGATAAACTAGAACAGAACCTTTAAATCATCTGAGATGATCCACATATACAACCCCTCAATTCTAGCAGATAGAAGACTTATTTGGGAGGCAATTCGAAGAGACGAGTTCTGAACATATCTCTAAAGACTAGGTTCTCACTAATAGTTTCGTCAGCACAAGAACTAATACAAACCAATTTATAGAAGTCTGTCAAATTATCTCTCAGATGCATCTAACATTTGCTCGTCTCAGTGGTTTATGTTGTAAGAACCCGTGGTTCCTTGTGGCTATAAGATTGACTTGGGATAATTTCTATCTCTAGTGTCTGGGACCTAAAAACATCATCAGTATAAGCTCAGCTGCCTTAAAAAGAAAAACCGTAAACACACATTTCTTTAACAGCATGATTCTCATTTGAAGAACATACGTTCTGCATTTGAATGCAGGCTTCATAACATCAAACAAGAAAAATAGGAATCTTATCAAGTGTGTCAGATATCATTTTTTCCATAACAACACACCTCGCAATAAAATGGACATCAGGTCTCAAAGACAACCAAGCAAAGTCATCAAACAGGATTCTAAACAGTCAGCAGAAGGAGCTACAAATTAGGTAAAACAAAACATGATAATAAATGATTCTCCAACCTCGGATTGATAAATCTAACCATGATAGCTGAAACGACATTAACATATGTTTACCGAAGCTATATAATCTGAAATCCTTCCCCACAAAGGACAAGCACAGAGCCTACATTAAAAAGAGAAATCAGTCCTGCATAGTATACCTACTCTTCATCCCTGAATGCTAGATTTCACCAAAGTTCATGAATTCGAACCAAAAATTTCAAGAAATCTGCGCTTGACAATAATATGAAGGGTATCGCTTCCCAGATCAGTCTTATATCCACACGGAAACTCTCAATTTTGACACAGGCCTAGCAAAACAATCAGAATACATGAACCCTAAATCACTGGGAAAGAGATAAAATTCCAACCAAATTCCCCAATCACAATCTCCTGAAAACCTAATTCTATGCGCCTATCAACAAGCAGAACAACGCAAACGGAGAAAACGAAAAAATTTCCCATGATAGAAGAAAAAACAAGAGGAAAGTATCTCAGAGATCCGAGGATATATATTAGCCGTTTCATTCCATAAGAAAAAGAGAGAGAGAATTAGAGAGGCGTACTTGCGAAGTGCCGGAGCCATCTTGTTAGTAAGCGTCCCGGCGACAATCATACAGTCGGATTGGCGAGGACTAGGCCTGAAGATGATACCGAACCGGTCGAGATCGTAGCGAGCAGCACCGGTATGCATCATTTCGACGGCGCAGCAAGCGAGGCCGAAGGTCATAGGCCAGATCGATCCCCTACGAGCCCAGTTCATGAGATCATCAACCTTAGAGATCACAAATTCTGCCGTCTTTGAGAGACCCGGCGGAGGAGCGGAGGTCGAAGGAGGACCTGGTCTGGTGTAGGAAGTCGGTGATGTAGAGGGGGAGAGAGCGGGAAGGGATGTGTGGATGTGAGAGACCGCGGCGGCGGCGCGTTGAGATTGGAGGAGGAGAGGGAGGCGCGTGGCGGCGTTGCGCGTAATCATGGCCATTGATTGTGTCGTCTCTCTGAGTTTTTTTCCCTCTCGTCGTGGAGTTGTGATAACCAGGCGACTCTTAAAACATTTACTACTAAAAACAGGAGAGAACTATTTATATATGAATAATGTTTATATTCACCGTAATTGATCCATTTTATACGATTATGTACTAGAAACTTTATAAAATAATATTTTCTAAATTAATTATTTTTATAAATTAATATACTTTTTTTAGTTTCGAGTTAAACCAATATAAAAATTTACATATTTTAATTTTTATACAGTTATGTGATTCTATCTATATCATAAATTAGTAATTATAAAATTATATATATATATATATATAAATTAATTAAATATAATTTCATTATTAATTATTTTTTACAAATTTGCATACTTTAGTACTTTTTACTGTATTAAAATTCTCAATTTTTCTTAACTTTGTCACAGATGTCATTCTCAAGTTGCTGCTGCTGGAGCCATATCTGCATCTAACTTCACTACTGGTTGGTTCTTCAGCTAAACATTGTTTCTACTGTTCTCTCTCTGGGCGACATGAAAGTTTCAAACTAATAATCTTCTTTTATCAAATGTGTTTAGTTGTTTTATACAACCATATTGTACGTAAGTAGACTGCAGGGGGACGGTTAATGGTCTGCGTTTATACTACCGGATGCATAAGAAATGTTGTTGCTTTATTGAATCATACCGTATGTAACATAGAATTGAGTTATGTTTCACGGGAAGCTGTGATTGAATCGGGGGAGAAGCTATTCCTCAATCCTGGAAGTGGAACTTCACAAAGAAGTTTACACTTGAAGAACATTGCTATTAACTGATTATTTCTTTTTTGCAAGTCTTCTCTTAGGCATGCCTATAGTTATTGGCTATAAAAGTAACTGCTTCAATTGCTTGATAGTTTCGCTTGATGTTCCAAACAATGACTCAGGAGAAATCAAGATCAAGAGGAAACCATCAGGTGCTTGAACATGTTCTCCAATTCACGTATTGCTTATCACTTGGTCAACTGGGTAAGCAGCCAAGGTGAAGTGATTAGAGATGCAGACACACTGCTAAACTCTACGCCCACATCTTTCATTGGTAAACTGCTTCCTTTATCTCTAAGATATATGTCATGTTGACGGTTTTCTCGAGTCATTTGTTCCACATAACATTCTCCATCTGTTCTTTGCAGCTTTTATGTCTCTCTGGTACCCCTTGTACAAAATTTGATCTCCAGAATAGCTTGTATCACTTGAAGAGCAAGGGTTACGGGTTTTTGACTGTGATCATTCCAAGAATTATGCCAAAACTGTGATTCATTGGTCAAGATCAGATCTCAGTCTCGAAGCCACAATGCTGAAACAACAAGAGGAGTTTGATCAAGATGCAGACATGGCTGATGATCACATTGTGTCATCTATCTCAATTCTCAGCAGTAGCACAAGATAACGTAAAGAAGAGAGGCCTAATAAGGAGGGAGAAACGAAAGTGAAGCTCTTCAAACATAGACAACAACTTTCAGTCCAGATTGCAACATTTTGTCTTCTCGGATCGTATGGTGAATGGGACTGAGGTTGAAATTTCAGACATGGAGCTATGAGTGCTGAACTCCTTGTAGTAAGTGAAATCAGCTTAGCATGAAACCCACATATGGTAGAAATGTAAGAATGCTGCTGAAGTAAAGATTGTTGTCTAGAGATGATAGAACAAGTTCATTTTGTAAGTTTTTTGGATCTATTTAACAAAAAAAAAACTATTTTGGATCTTCATATCGTAAAGTAAACTCCTGAAGTCCTTTTAAGATCACAGATAAATTAGTGTGAATCAGAGAGTGGAAGATGTCCCTTGAGACAAACTCAATCTATGGACTTCTGCTAGAACTTGAAATGAATCAGACTTTGAGATTTGACTAGGAGCTTCGATAAGTTCGATTCAAGGGCTTTATGTTTTATGGTTTCTCTGTTAATGTTAATGGGCCTTCGTATGCTCTTTTGTGAGCTTTTGTTATGGCTATACCATGAAATTATATATTTAAGAGATTTATTCAATCACATATTTTAGTAAGATTTAAGTCAATAAATATTAATGTTATTCTATTAATGATTTGAAATCATGTTTTTAAAATTTAGTGTTATTAGATCTCCTATTTATAAATCATAACTAAAAGATTTTAAAATCTAGTGTTATTCAATTATTATTTAAAAAATCTTTAAAATTCAATATAATTCAAAATTAAATGAATTTTATATTTATTTCAAATTTTAATAAAGTTTTATGAATAATACTAAAAATTTATACAATAAAAAATTAGAATTCACACACGTAAATTTTAAAATTAATATTATTAGGAATTAGTATCAAAATTTGTAAAAGGAGCTATTCAATTAAATATTCAATCTCAATTTTCTAAGTTTTAAATATTCAAAATCTAAAATATGATCGAATAATATCCTCTTTAATTTTGAAAGATAGTGTAGTTTGGTTGTGAAAAGTATACCTTTGATGATGACATGACATGTGATGTCCAAATTGGTTTTTTGATATTTCTTCGTATGAACCAGAACCACTATTTACAAAAAAAAAAAAACTAGAGTAACTCGTTATCGTATAAAGATAATAATAATAATAATAAATAAATAAATAAATACTATTCCAGGAGTGTTCTAAAATTGTATTTTTGTTGGATCCAGTTTGAAGAGTACGAATGATTTGAATTTCATTTTCTTTAAACTTGAAGTAATGGAAGTTTGTACAGATGAACACGTATGTAATCTTTGCAACAACTTGCATGTAATGTAAGCCAATAGCCATGATGTAATGAATTGGATTAAAAGCAAAGAAATGTCAATCAGATAATGTAAAAACAACAAACAAAAGTAATGTAACTTTTGAATATGGATAAGTACTGGCTTATATGCTTTTTTTGGGGTGTTATATAATCTACAAAATTTCACTACAAAACAGTATACTTCTTTCTGCGTGTGGACGTATCTCTTTGACTACATAAATATTGTCGGCGAAGATTCGTGTATGTAGGCATATACATATCTATATAAATCAGAAGATTCGTATATTAGATTGATGAGTGATGGTGGCGAGATGGAGACAGCAACAGAATAATTTATTATTTATATTAACCAAATGTTTAATGGCGTCACACGTGCCCTCATTTAATCAGATAGTATTAGGGAAACATTTACTTTTACCACTTAATTCATCAAACAACCACTGCATGGTTTCACTAAAAAAGTATATACAGTCTTAAATGAAATCGCAAGTCTCTCATCTGTTTTAAATAAAAAGTTGACTAACAAATATTATATCACAGCCAAAAATTTGTAGTTTTTGTAATCAGTAACCATAGTGTGAACGAATTAATGACCCCATAAACAATCATTATTTCAGTGACACCATGTGTTCAGCTGATAATGATAAATCGTAATATCTTATATTAATAAAAATTTAACATGTACTGAAATACATGATTTCCAAGTCTTATAGGGAGGGGGTCAGTAAGTATATCATTTGATTGATAGAAAAACTTTAGCGAAGAAAAAATTGCCAAAATCGAGAGGCATACATATCCTAAATGTAAAGATTAAGACACGTGGTTGGTGGGTTAATCATTAAAATATTTCCATGAAAAACATAAGATATATAAAGAACTCTATATAAATACAAAAGCTGGTGACAAGACGCTAAGAATGAAATAGTACCAATGTGTAATTATTACTCTAAAATAATAATATGGAGGTACATTTATTCCGTGTCTATTGAGCTTTTTCCTTTTGAATTCATCTCCCTTTTGATCTCTAGATATTAGATTAAACAAAACTTTCAAATGCGACTAAGTTGTTGCATTGCAAATTTGCAATCAATCATATAATATCAAAACATATGGTTCACATAAAAAGTCATAAGCATACAACATAATATGATTGAGAACTTCACATCGAGTTTGTCATTACTTATACAACCATTCAAGTTAATACGTGACAAATCAATGAACTTTAACAACCACAGTTATAATAGATTAGATTATTCTTATTTATTAAATAAAGATTGTTTGCTTAATATATTTTATGAATACGTGATTAATTTGTGTATATCTTACGTTTCCGAAAAAGTAAATAAATCAATCAGTCAAAATAAAGCTGGTTTAAGAGACACTGCTTCTTTCTTCTATTGTAGAAGAAAAATTACGTTTATTTACATGTTTAAAAGCTGGAACTCATAAATTTTAGTTTTTAAATATTTTTCCCGAGATTAATAAAAACTGATATTAATGTCTCTGTTTGTTTATATTTTTATGTCACGGTCAATATAATTATGATGCTCAGATATGAAGGATATAATAAAAGGGAATTTAAAATAAATAAAAAATAAAAAGAAATTTGATGGTTTTGGCCGGATCTATAATTAAGCAAAAGGGACTTATGGGTTTACGCTCTTGTTGGGTTGCCAATGACACATACCAACTCGACAGGAAAACGACATGTGTGTTCTCACTCTCCATGCAATGGGCCCCGTTTTTTGCTATAGCAAACCACACGGTGTTCATATTTTAAAACGGGAGAAGAAGACTAAACATAAAAGGGAAGACGACAAAATAAGTTCAAATCCAACGGCTGAGGATTCATCATCCTGTCTTCTGTCCCGTCTAAAACAAATTGGTCATAAAGTCAACAGTACGAGGACCATTTTTCTAAAAACATGATTCTTTATTTTGGTCCCCGTACTATTATATGTGTGAAAGTCCCCCTACCCTGTATTAATTTAAGAACAAAAAATTTCCATCATGGGGTTTGATTCGAAGGGAGAAAAATTAATATTATGTTTTACTTTCTTTTTATTTCTTATTTATTTTAGCGGATTTTTTTATGGGGTTTGATATAAAATAACAGGAAGCGTTAAATTAAATAAAAAACTTGTATAAATGGAAAACACAAAAGGAAAGTAAAAAGTAGTGGAAAATGAGAATGCCGACACGTTTGGTTTAAACAAGAGTAGAAGAGTGTGGAATCAATTTGAATGATTAAGAAAATAGAGGGGGTGAGAATGTAAAAGTTTAAAAAGAATAAAAAACTGTCGGTCCCTTAACCAAGGTTAAGTTGATCATGGTATCTAGTTAGGCTCTGTGATTATTTTTTGCAGGTCCTACATTAAACCCGAGTCGACCGTCGGTGACTCAGTAACGAGTTCTCCTATTATTTTCTTATAAGTCACAAGTCTTCTATTTATAAACAGAAAAAAAAACGAAGTTAGCCATCGTTTTGTGAGAGAAGAGAGAAAAAAACGCCATGGAAAGATAATACTCTGCTTATTTTGAAATATACAGAGGAGAGAGATAAAGATATGGCGGATTCAAGCGATTCTGTCTCCATTGATATGGAGGCATTGTCTTTTGGAGGACAGGTAATTTATCTTACGAATTTCTTAAAAGAGTTTTTAGGATTCTGTTTGGTTACTGAGAATTTACGGGAAGAACAAGCTAGGAGAAATCGTACTTTATTGATTTTTTTTTTCGCTTTCTGCATTCTTTGGGCTGCTTTATTCCTATAAATTATTATTTATCTGGATTTTATTATTATTGTTCCCTTTTTTTCTTCTGGAATTTTTCATGTTGCTTCATTATTGTTTGGAGGTTAAATCGGAATGATGCTTTTGCGTCGGTAATATATCCGAAGTTATGAAATGTGTTGTCGATAATCTGATTCGTCGTGTCTGCTTTAGGTTTGATTATTTTGTGTTCCTGAGATTTCTTCGTTGTGTGAGTGTGTTTTTTATTCTGTTGAGATTTTCATGTCTTCCCGATTCATGGCTCAATCGACACCTTTAATTTGGAACGTGTGAATTTGATCTAATTCTTGTTCTACTAGATTCCAAGTATAATACAACTCTTGGATCATTTTCCACATTTGTTTCCTCATTGTTTTTTCTAAGTTTTGGATTTTTCTGTTGATGGCTAAATTTTTAGTGATCCCTTTGGTTTGACCGATCCGCTGGTTATGAGTATATAAATGGGAAACTTTGCTACTTTTTTTTTATTTGGTTCCTAATCAAGTAATATTACTCACAAGGGCAATGAACGTTACAAGTGTGGTCCTAATATATGCATGTTCTTCATTTATTACATAGAGTAATTGGTTACTAAATTAAATTCTACTTTTTTTTTGTTGTTGTTGATAGGAACACCTTGTGGAGACTACCTATGGCCCCGTATGTGTTGCCGTTTGTGGAGATCCAGATAAACCAGCTCTTATCACATATCCTGATGTAGCTCTAAATTGTAAGCTGATTGTTCTTCAGCTGTACTTATTGAATAAGCCATAACTTCAGTAGTTCAGTAATACGATTAGAAAACAAAGCTTTGGAATTGGTGCTTGTTTTTAATATGTTGCGTTTGTCTTGTGCAGATATGTTCTGTTTTCAAGGATTATTGTTTTGTCCAGAAGCTAGTTCCTTGTTACTCCACAACTTTTGCATATATCACATCAGTCCTATTGGCCATGAGGTTGGTAACTGAAGTCAGTTTTTTTTTTCACAAATTTTATATGTTTTTGGTATTTTATGTTAACTGCTATGCCATTCCCTTGATAATGCAATTCATGTTCCTTATTACATCGCTTTCTTCAAGAGTCATTGCAGTTGGGAGCTCCAATGATCAGTGTTGATGCTCCTTTGCTCTCAGCTGATGACTTAGCAGACCAGATAGTCGAGGTTCTTAACTATTTCCGGTAAGAGTTCTACTCATGCACAAGTTTTATTTGTAATAATTATTTCATTAAGATGCCTATATTCTTGTTATATCGTTATCTTGGTTTTCGAGTACCTAATTCTTTCTCCAGCGACTAGATAGAAGAAACGGTTGACTATTTGGTTTTCGTCTTTTTCTAAATTTCTTTTACTTTATTGCTTATTGGCTCTTATCCAGACTTGGTGCAGTAATGTGTATGGGTGTCACAGCAGGAGCTTACATTCTGACCTTATTTGCTGTAAGTATATGTGATCTACAGTAACGGTTCATTGCTTACGCATATCATTCTATTGGATATCCGGTTTTTAATTTTCATTGAAACTTAATTCTACCAGATGAAGTACAGGCAGAGAGTTCTGGGATTAATACTCGTCTCTCCACTGTGCCAAGCGCCTTCTTGGTCAGAATGGTTGTGCAATAAGGTTTTTTTCACAATGGCATCTTCGGGTTTTCACTTGTGGTTGTGACCTTGATTATCTAATTCTCATATCAGACATTTCCATAATTTATGCAGGTTATGTCTAATTTACTTTACTACTATGGCATGTGTGGAGTGGTTAAGGAATTGTTACTAAAACGGTACTTCAGCAAGGTATAGTCTCAGTTCTCATGTACTAACTGAACTATATTCTTACAGATATTATTGTGGTTTCAAAAGGTTTCTTGTAAATAGTGTTTTGCATTACCATAATGCATGAGACAAATGATAAGGTTTGACATATGTTATCATAGGAAGTTCGTGGAAATGGCACTCAAGTCCCAGAATCGGATATTGTTCAAGAATGCAGTAGAGTTAGTAATACCTTTCTTCTCTTTTCTTGCAATCTGATGCTTTGACATTTTTGGAAGTAAAATTTATATGTTGTGTTCTCCACTATCCAGTTACTTTGCGAGCGGCAAAGTACAAATGTATGGAGATTCCTTGAGGCAATCAACGGGTAATTGTCGTTGCTCTCTGTTGTTTTCATTTCGACATATGAGTCTTTTCTTTTTCACTATTAAGCTGAAAAATCGTATCTTATTATTTTGGCTTGGGTGAATACAGGAGAGTGGATATTAGCGAAGGGTTAAGGAAATTGCAATGCAGAACTTTAATATTCATTGGTGAAAATTCTGCTTACCACTCCGAGGCCGTTCACATGACCACCAAACTAGACCGACGATACGTTGCATTGGTCGAGGTACAAATAATACATCCATAGTAATGTTTTGTTAACGGTTTGGTTTGGAATAAAATTTGGTTCTGTTTATATGCCCGCTCTAAATCATAATTCTATATATATAAAATAGGTACAAGGAAGTGGGTCATTGGTGACTGAAGAACAGCCTCAGGCGATGGTAATACCAATGGAATACTTTTTGATGGGATATGGCTTGTATCGTCCTACCCCGTAAGCCCAAGGAGTCCTTTGAGCCCAACCCGAATCTCCCCTGAGCTTCTCTCCCCTGAAAACATGGGTTTAAAGCTCAAGCCCATTAAGACAAGACTCTCCCTATGACGCTGCCTCATCTGCTACAGAAATTATTACAACATATACATGATACACCACATAAAATCGCAATGGTTTGGAGTTTGAGCTGCTGATCTGTTATGATTAAAGCTGTAGATATAGACAGAGATAATGATCATCTATATATATAGAGAGAGAGAGAAAGAGGTAGAAGAAGAAGAAGAGTTCAGAAAAAAAAAGAATGGAGGAAGGAATTGATATATGGTAGAAAGAATACAGATGTTATGTTTTGAATTAATTATAGTTCGTCTTCAGTGGGGACTTTTTGTGGTAGCTGTTCTTGTTCTGTCTGTACATTTGGTTGAATAAAATTTATTAATGGAAAATCCCCATTATATTTGATATCAAACTCCCAAGAACGCTGATGCTTTTCACGTTTTGTTTGATTTTTGTGTTTGTTATTGTGCTCGTGATCACAATATCATTTCATAGATGCAGAGAGAATGTGGTCATGATTCATGATTAACGATGTTTTGACAAATTAATACAAGTTCCGGTTCCATCCTTGAGGCACAAGAAATAGGGAGACTGTTTGCAGCTCACAATTCAAAAGATTAAACAATGTGTAATTTAGGAGTTATTCTTGTGACTTTAGATTAACAATTGAGAGATATAACGGAATATATGAGTACAACAGAAAATGCCCAATTTCTGGTATCATCATAGAATTAGTTGATTGAATATTTTATTACAGATTACAATAATGGGGAAAAAAGAACAAAACAATACTAATTACAAGTGAAACAAATGAGGTGTGTGAAAAAGGGCAGAGGTTAGTGGGTTTCAGGAAGCAAACAATGTTAGGGTTAAAATCTTCTTCTTCTTCTTCTCCGCATAGTTTTTTTTTTTTTTTTTTTTTTGTTGTCAAAATCGGTGTAACAAAACTTCACCTGAAACGAAACACTGTGGTTTTAGGAGTTGCGGGACTGGTGTGACATCAGTATCATCCGTTGTTTACCGCTTTCTGATCTTACTATTTCTCCTTTCTGCCCAAAACCAAAACCAAAGCATTGTTTTTTAGTTATTATTTACATCAACGAAGAAAGAACTCTCGAGACCAGCTTACCTCTACAGAAGTGTCTGGAGAAAACCACCTTAACAGTACTCCAAGATGCACAACCGCTGGTATCACTTTGAAAACCAGAGGTGTTGTAACCTGCCCAAACCAAACCAAGTCAGCTACTTGAAACAGATATAGTGAGGAGGTAAGCGAAATGATCTGATCATTACCAGGCTAAGAGCGGTTGTCCCGAGTAGCAGCAAGTAGAGTTTTCCCTGATAATGTTTCAAAACTTCTTTCTTCAGAGACCTTATAATCTCAAATCCTTTCCAACGAGAAGCAGTTGCGTTACTTACCTCGATCAGGTGAAGATTGGAGGCACGGCTAAGTAGTACAAAGGCAAACTCCCCTATCTGAGCCAGAGATATTCCGACCTGCATCAATTTAACAAGGAATAGTGGAACAGAGAGTACACCGAAGCAAACATGATCATAAGTACATTTGAAATAAGATTCTCTTACCAGCAGAGCTGTCTTGTTGTTGTATCCAAATCCCTTGACAACTGTTGTAACTATCGTTGTCTTTATGATAATTACCAATATTACAGAGGCTAACAATATATCCACATGGGTCCACAGAAAATGGACATTAACCAACATACCAATGCTGGCTAGGAAAAGAGCAGCAAATAAGTTACGAATGGGTTCGATCTGCAGCAAAATAAAAAGCATCAGATACTTGTCAACTGATTACTTCCTGGCCATACTTCACCTTGGTATGAGAACCCAGATCAAACTAGACCAGTGAGAACACTAAGAACAGTTCCGGGAGAAGAGAAAGAGACTTAAGTAGATGAAAACATTCCGGCTTCAATTAGCATAAACAGGTGAAACTACATAGTCTTTTTGGTAATACATGATCAAAACTTACTTGCTCCAATGTATGTTCAGCGAGATCTGTAGTTGATATCATGACCCCTGCGGCAAAAGAACCTAGTTCAAGACTTAATCCTAGCTTATCACTACACTGAAAACATAAAAGCCAAGTCAAACAAACAAGTCGATAGAAACTTAATCCCACCTTATCACTACACACAAAGAAAATACATTAAAAGAGCAGTCAGACAAATATGCTGACAGCACAGTTCTCATTCACTAAAATAATAGGATAAGCAAAGTAAAATGAGAATCTGGATGAACACATGAAGATAAATACTAATAAGGAAAGACATGGAAAAGGGGAAAGCTAAGTAAGACTCACCCAGGCTACGAGTAGACAAAACGCAACAGCGGCTAACTGATAGAGTTCATTTGTCTGATCGATGAAGAAAAAGTTTAGGTTAATAATCTACAAACTAAATTTCACTGGACCGAAGCTAGGAAAATATTTTTGAGAGGAAAATCATGTACCTGTGACGATAAGCTGACCATTAGCTTCAGCAACCAAGGAATACATGTCCGTGATAATATTGACAAAACAGCCAAAAACGAAAGCAACACAACCACCCTTAATAAAAGAAAGAAAGGCATGATTAACATCGATTCTTAGAATACGCTTTAGGAGCAATTAACTTTATCAGTCTTTCCTTACACTTTTGCCATTGACAACACTCCCTCAAGAACGCCAGAGTTTCCTCCAAGAACTGGAAGCAAAGCAAACAGCAAACCCACAGCACAGTCCTAGAAACAGAAGCTATAATCAAATTTCCAAATCATTTGAAAAAGAATTCTACAGTAAATGGTCAATGTTTGACTTCCATATAAACACTTTACAGTCTCAAAAGACAATGGACATCACATGTTGATGGAAAGAACGATCAGATACCTGAAGAATAAGTGTTCCAATCGTAACTTGGCCATGAATAGAATTAGTTGAATTTTTCTCCATGAGAAACTTCAGCACCTATAGTTTTCAAGGCAGAAACGCTCCATGATGAACATAAAACCAACAATAGTAAAAAGAGATCCTACTAACGAAGATGGTTATAACAGCATTATAAGGTACAATAAAATTACCACCGCAGTTGATGACATTGACAAAAACGCTCCTACAAATACCCCCTCCGAGTGTTTACCACCACATAACTGCAAACAGGACCAGTTAAAAACATGTCACAGAGAATATAATTGAACAAGATTTAGGATGTATACGTCTAATACAAGTGTCTAACTTTCAAAGACATGACAGTTTAAGCTACATAAACTAAATGGGGCTTATAGAATAAACGAGACAGCAGGATCCTGTCCACGGGTAAGAAAGAAAGCAACGAAAATTTTCCAAAACCACTGACAAAAAAAATGACTCACCGACACCGTGATTCCGCACAAGAACATGAAAAGAAGAATTTGAAGAAGGCCTCCCAGAACAGCAACTGATCGAACCACTCGAAGCTACATAGTAATAGGAAAAGTCCTAAAGAGTACATTATGTTAAGCTTTCAATTCAACACTATGCAAACCAAAGACGTTGATCTTACCTTAGCAGTGGAGAACTCTAGGCCCAATGCGAAGAGCAGAAATATCACACCAAATTGGGCGACTGTTTCAACCTAAATACAAAATGAAAGCGCAAAAACCACATGTAAGAGCACATGTATATGCATATATAAACATAAACATGCATGCATCATCACATTATAAAAAGAAAATTTGTCTTGACCCACAGAAGAAAAGATTTCCTAGTCACAGAAATATCAGTACTCCCAAACTAATGCTGACCTAAATAAACATTCGAGACCTTAAAAGGAATCTGTCAAATATAGCATACCTGGACCATCTCACTGATGAAGTTCAATCCTCCAGGCCCGATGATAGATCCTGCTAGCAAATATCCAGTTATCACCTGCATAAGTACAAAGTGACTCACAACAATCAGAAGACCGAGACATCATACTGAAACCTAAATTTATAATAACAAAGAATAAGAGTAGAACAAAAATTCGGACCGGCTGTCCAGCACAAGCAAAGGCGATACCACCACAAGTTGCAGATACAATGACAACCACCAAGTCTGATATCAGTCTACATGCCATTAGAAGCAAAAAATCAGAGGACTAACTCAGAATTTCAGAGTGGTCTTTAGGGAATCATGTTGAAACAAAAGTAGACAAAAGCAAGAGTCTTGCCTCAAGTCTAGCTGCAATACTGGATACTTCGATTTGAAATTGGATATGATAAAGACATTGTCCTGACACAATACCAAAATTACCATGTAAGAAAAAATACAACAGATACAAACTCTGTCTTCCTGTGTTTAAACTTACTTTTCGATCAATCAGAGTTGGAGTGTCCTCAGCTCTATTATCATTGTCCAAGTTGAAAACATCATGGAGTTGAAACCGCCTACAGGAGAATTAGATAAGCTTAATCGTGCTTCAGTGCTGAAACATTATAGAATGTTATATAAGAAAGTTTTAGAGACAGAACAAGAACTAGAATTGAATATAGTACTTCTCCTCTTTTGTCTCATTTTTCTTTGTTGACTTTACTCTGGCTACAGTTTCCAGAACAGCCTGCTCACCACAAGGTACAACAACCAAGCTCGCATTTAGATACTCAAATTATGCAGTCAATGAGAGAAATGATCGAATTGAAAGTAAGCCTAGACTAATATTCCAAAAGACATGGAGCGTTTTTGAAACTGCTAAAGAGTATCCTACAAATCAAATATTTGATCTTCTTCCACATTTGCATAAATTAAAGAGGAAACGATACACCAGCCATTGATTATACAAACCTGCTGTCCAGCAACACTGTTGTTGAAGCTTCCAGGATCGGCCACTGCCATCGATATAACCGCAAAATAAGATTATTTCGTCTTTCCAAAAGTAAAAGCTAGCAAGAAAAGATTTTTACAGCACTATCCATTTCAGGAAACGAATCAGAAATAAAATCTCGGTATGTATTTATTCTCGATCCAGAAGATGCATAGTATTCCAGATTGGGAGATGAGGGAAAACCGAAAAGGAAAGGCGAATGTCGGATTCCTACATTGTTAGATCGTGATCAATCTGAGTTCCAAATCGTCCATAAATCAAAGATCCAATTCAGTATTTATCTAACTCGTGAATTGAATGAGTTCATCAAACGCGATTGGAAAAGCTTTTATAAACTACTGAAAAGAACACTGAAGCGGAACTTTGAGAAGAAAGGATATAGCTAGACGAATCTCAATCTCAGTAGAGATGACCATTTCAACTTGCTAAATTCTCAGGTAGAGATAGAAACACTACCTTCACTCTGGTCGCTTTCGTTGAACTCTTTCTCGAGAGCGCGGTCGAGGTCCTTGGGCTTAACAATAGAAGAAGCGTTGAGAGATGCGAGGGAGGAGTTGCCAACGGTTTCCTCAAACTGATCGGAATCAGAGAGAGCGCGGGGAGACGCGACGGAGAAACAGAGGAAGAGGAGAGCGAGTAGAAAGGAGAGGAAGGATCTACTTGTTCTTCCTTCCACCACCATGTCCGTCGCGAGTGGTTAGAAAGACAGTGAGATGGAGAGCGGGGAATGAGAGATATTGCAAAGGTCAACAACTTAGTCCATCATCATTATTACAGAAGAAGAAGAAGATGTGATTATTATTGTATGGGATGTTGGGGCGACATACCTACTACACATACGTATTCATTATTGATTTCGATTTAGGACAATAACATGTTTACATATATTTTCAACTTTTTGGATATTGGATAAAGAAGTAAGATGTCCATTCTCTCGCTTCCGTCGCTAGCTGCGGCTTCTTAAGTCTTCCTCATGCGCCTCCAGGTCTCTCTTGATAAATCTATTGGGTTACTTTCTTTGATTCGAAGGAGGAAACTGCTTGGATGTGAGCCTATATGACTTTGTTTTCGTGCATTTAGGGGGGTTGATAAAGACTTGCATAATGGGAATAGCGTGGGACTCATCGACTCTTTCATTGGTAGTATTATGAGAATGACTAAACCAGGTTCAGAGATTGTATCGCGCTTGCATCTGTCTGTTGTTCTTAGCTATGGTTCTGTCACAGACAAGGATGTTTCAATTTTTTCCTGTCATGACTCCACATGAAGGTATTAACCCAGCATCGGCAGGACTTGTCCCGCGTCAGAGCTACACCATGCGAGGTGAGAAGAGACGGGACGATGTTCGGTAAGAGATTAAAAAAAAAAATGATTAGATCATTTCTGAAGTTATCGTTTCGTTCTTGACGGGTGTGGTCATTCTTGTAAAACCTACATGGACTTTGGAACTTGCTTTCAAACTTTGGAAGGCCCCAAAATATGGAGCTTGAGCAAAAAAAAGAAGAAATTTTCAGGTATTTTATTGTAAACATCTAGCCCGGATGAATAACATAATCTTTCTCCGCTGTTGGAGTTGATTGTGTATCGATCTCAAATTTGCTAAGTTTACATAAAGGGGAAAAATAAAAGATGTTTCTTTCTAAATTAGGCATCTTGTTATTCGGTTTCATACACACAAATAACAAAGATTTAACCTTTTCGATATTTGCTAGTTATATGCTGAGTCAGACATGAAAAGTGTTATGCTTATGGATCCTCTGCAACGGGGAAGTAGTTAGTACCACCGATCCAAGACAGTCTCAACTCGTCTTTAAAGAGCCTTTGGCCTTTATTGTCTCTTGAGATCTTCCTTAGAAATAACCCTTCTCTCTTCACCACCCAAATGCACTCTTCCTCCTCCGGATTATCGCATTCCCACCTGAAATTTCTCTCCCCAGCGAAAACCGTTGCGGTCTGACCATAAGGCGAGCCAAAAGAAGTGAAGAACTTGCACTCAAAGTACGTGTAGAGGAACGGTATTTTGATAAATATTGGCGTGAAGGACCAGCTTTTGGATTGCCCTGGTTTGAGATCATGCTTGCCCAAATTGTTATTAACCGACCAACATTGAACTTGGAGGTGTCGGTCTCGTCCCGGGTATTTGGCGATCTCATTTCTTACCTCAAACCGGGCTGCTGTTGTGGTGGATGGAACACAGGCTGATGCAATGAGAAGGCACCACGTCAATGCGGTGGCTAATCGGCTTCTGGATCCCATCTTAAACACCAACCCCATTGCTCTCTTGAACATGTTTTGTTTTATAAATTTTGTTTTTTGGGACTTGTATATAAACTATAGTGATTGTTTAACAACAAAAAAACAAAACAAAAATTGGAGTTAACAAAAAAATGGAGTGGTTTTGGAAGTTTATGTTCCATGAGCTTATTTTTCCCTTTTTCGTCCGTTTGTTTGTTTTTTTTTGGTGAGAAATCTAACAAAATAACAAACTTCTGGTAAGATTTAATTTTCTTTTTCTAAAAAATACATTTCGCCGTTAAATCCAGCTTTTAATTGAGGTTTGCTTCGTCTCTTTTGGTTGTTGAATTATTTGGTCTATAAGTATATATCCTAAAATAGAAACCAAATATTATTCCATTCGGTTTTCTAAATTTTTCATTTAGATTCGGATTCTTCGATCTTTTCACAAATTTTTTATCTGTAATTTAAAAAGAACTTTTAAGGAGATGAATATAATATATATTATATTTTTTATGTATAGGATCTAATTTATTTAGATATAATAAACTGGATCATTTTTTTTTTCTAATTGAGTTTAGTCTTTTAGTCTTAGACCTTGCGCATTGTTCTTCCCATTAAAAAAAAATAAAAAAATGAAATCATAGAAATAAAACGTCTCAGTGAAATCATTTGTTTGATAAGGTCTCATCTTTTTCTCATTACATTTTGCATTTTTTTTCTTTCTCTTACTAATATAATAATAATAAAATACTATTAATAAATTTTTTATTGCATACCCTTAGACCATGAGCATGGTACTCAAATAAGTTTCAAATTAATATAATAATAAGATATTTAATGATATTTGTAAATAACCAATCTCATATAATTGATATTGGTGAGACGTTTCGTTAAAAAAAAATTCTTTTTTTTTTTAAATCGTTGGCACACGAGACGCAGGCGCATCTCGTCTTAGCGAAGCTACACGTACCAACGTAGAGTAAAAGCTAACACCATATTATGAACGCATGATCGTTGGTCTCACAAAACGTATTTTATGTGTCTAGTTTACCATTTAGGGTCGATTCAAACATCTTAAAAACGTACAAGTAGTAAAAATTAGGTAAAGAATAAAGAAATATAATGGTAAATGAAAAAATTACAAGTCAAATCACCATTTCCAAACCCATTTGCTTCGAAGAACATCAACAACATGTCTAAAACCAATCCCATTTTTTCTGATTCTCCTGAGATAGAATCCATCTCTCTTGGCAACCCAAATACACTCATCTTCGCCTAATCCTCCCTCTTTGCACTCCTTCCGAAACCCATCACGAACCGAAAAAACCGTCACCATGTCTTCATTCGTCGTCCCTAACCCGCTCCTGAACTGGCACCGAAACTCCGTTTTCTTGAACGGCCACATGTTCATTGTCATGAATGTCCACCTTTGAGCTTCCCCTGGTTTTAGCACGGCCCAACCGAGATCGTCTTCGTTCGACCAGCACCTCACGGCAAGCTTTGCTTTCCGCATTGGGAGACCGGAGATCTCGTTCTTGATCTCCACACGTCCTGCGGTTGCTGGAACTGGTAATAACGCGGTCACCGCCAACGTCGCTAGGACAATGCACCACCAGGGGATGCTCCTCATTCCGATTTCTTGATTTGGCTCTGTTTGTTTGTTTATTTTTTTTAAAAAATGAATATTCGTGTGTGTGTGTGTGTGTTATTAGTAATAGATCGACACGAGTTTTTAGGGTTAGGTAAGGTAACAAATCGACATGTGAGGATGAAATAGATTGGAATGATGGAGATTACACCGTTAAGAGTCTTCTCTTCCACATTTGTAATTTCCACAATGCATAACTCATTTTCTTTATTTTTGGAAAGAAGAAAAAAACAAAAGAATATAGATTCGAAACTGAAAGTCAATAGAGGTGCGCATAAGAACCGAAATTCCTCGAATCTAAACTGAACCAAATGGTAATAATAGTGTTATACAGAAACAAGCATAAACTGATTATGTTATTTTGGTCGAAAAACTGAAGATTTATTTTAAGTTATTATATAGAAAATAGTATACAATTTAAACTCATATTTATATTTCTTTTATCCAAAACCGAACCAGACATATAATAAGCTGTTGTTATATATTATAAATTAATCAAAACATAAAATATTGATCATTGAATATAAACAATATCTAATCAATCATTAGAAGCCATGGCATGCATACATATGATAGAATAGAACAATTACATTGAATTCTTAGAGTCTTATATATTAAACAGTCAACGGACATTTGTATATTGTAGTAACTAGTAGGACTTTTACGCGAGTCCCTTCATAAACTCCTAAATACACATCTTCCGCGACGACCTCAGCTAGCTACTAGCATATATAATCACTTACATATTCATTCATTAATATATTGATGTAGTCCAATTAAGGACCAATCAAGGATCCTACTGCTTATTACGGCGCAAAGCTTTCAATTGACTCAACTAGCTTCTTGACGGGCCTAGACAATTCATAAAAACCTTCCAAAAGGAGAATACAACTCGTAACCAATGAAATAAATCCCATTAGCTAGGTCTAATCGCGTATTTGCATATTTGCCCGTCTCATAGAATCGCCGTAGTAGAAGACGTCTTCATCTCAGTATTTGCTGTTCCTAGGCTCGACCTGAATTCACAACGTTACCAAACTGAGGAACTTCGAAATTCCAATGAAACTTGGACGATGGAACCGATTTGTGTCATCCGATGTCTTTCTTTAATGATCGGCAATGGTAGAAAACCGCCGACTTTTTGAAGTATCCTGTCTCAGCTGAGTTTCCCGTGAAAATGATTACTTGAGAGGCAAGGCACCATATTATCAGGGCTTTCATTTCCCAGCCGTTTCTTGTTTAGATCCTCTATCCTCTCAGGTGTTAAGTATAAAGTAAAAGAAAAAAAAAAATTTTGATATGGCTTGACAATAACAGAAATGGCGTAATTGCGTTTATAAGCTAAATTTATTGTGTTTGTTATATTAGTAATCTTATGTTTTGACATAAATGTTCCTATCAAACCTCACTTTAACTCACAAAAAATCTTCCAGAAGCACAAAAATGCATTGCTAATACAATTTCTTAGATTCACAAATTTGAAATTATGAAAAACAATTTTCAAGACATGAGTTCACACACGCAGTAATCATATGATTCATGAAAAAAAAATTCCATTTCTTGGTGGATATTCTGCAGGCAAGCAAACATGGTTTCAGGGATGAATGAACGAGTATCAATGTAACATCCATCGAAAATCCAAATGACCGACCTCGTCTAAAAACTGTCAGTTCGGAGTCTAACTGATCTTGCCCAGAACAGGAGCTAGATTCGAAATCTAGAAATGAGTTTTGATTTATCAAGAGACAACCCATCAAGATCTTTTGGGTTCATGTTGTGAAAGCAACCCCTTCAAGATTAATATACAAGATATATTTACTATCAGAAACTGTCTGAATTTGTATTGAGATGAAGAGATTTCAGAGAAGATCTGAAGAAGGTTCCCCGCAGAAAGCTTCTGGTTCGAACGTTCTTGCGGTTTCATCATTGTACGCTCCTGGGATTGGCATCGAGGATCTATCCCTAGGATCCTTATACGTTCTATAAGACGATGCGATTGGAGAATTACCAAGGTTTACAACAAGAATGAGCGATAATCCGAGAATAACTAGCGTGTTTTTCAGTCTAGCAAGGACTGGTTTTACCTGAAACCACACAGAACACAAAGACATTTAACAGATCTCAGACACAAAAATGAAATATGATAAGATTTGAACATCGTCAAAAACCAAATCCATGGATATATATAGTATGATCATAGCTTATCTTACCGAGAAAGATCCAAGAAGACGGTCTCGTGCCAAGACTTGAGGTGTTTTCACCCATACCTATTTTGAAGAATTCATAATTAAAGTTTAGGATAACCAATACATTTGATTTCTTCTTCTTCTACAGAGAGCTAAACCAATATAGAGAGTCTGAATCTTAACCTGACCATCATACCACCCAGTTTCTTCATCTGCCACGAGATAAGAAGAGAAAACTGGTAACGTTAAAGCCAGATTCATCACAACAAAACAATGAAGAACCCAATCGGAAAAACTAGTTCTTGAGCTAAGAGGCCTCATAATCACTACGATTAAGTACAAGACGGGAAGAAATCAAACCAAATTCGATAAGATAAACTATATTCAAAGGAGACTTAAGAATCGTATTCTACGCCTAATTTCTAGAAATCGGAAAGAGTTTTAGAAATAAGGAAAGTAAACATACACTCGACGGTGGCGCTAAGAAGACGATTACCGACGTAAGCCCAACCCAGATACATCCTTACGACAGCAAGCGTGACAACGAAGATCCCGCTAGAGCTGGCGGCGAGTATCCGCTTGACGGGTTCGTATTCGGGTCCGACGGATCCGAACCAGGAAACGGGCAACCCGACGAAAAACGCGAAAGAAGCGCCGGTGACGAAGAGCCTAGTAGAGTACTCGACTAGATTTCCTGAAGCCCAGGAGAAAGGGAAAGAGGAGGAGAGAGATTGGTACTCGTTGATTGGCTGTTGTTCCGGCGGAACGGGACAATCAGCCTCCGGTAACGGCGGCGGAGGTTGGGGCTCGGAGTTTTCGGCGCCGAATTTGAGAAGAGAAGGAGAAGAGGGTAGGGGTATTTTGGGAATAAATTTGTGGTGTAGGAATCGGCGTTGGCGAGACGGCGGTTTAAGGGAGGACGAGATTGGAGTGAAATGGCGGAGCACAGTAGCAGCCATCGCTCGCAGCTTTCGGAGTCTTTTTTTTTTTTTTTTTCCTAATTTCAATATTTGTTTCTGCTCTTTAAAAATTACAGCAAATTGGGACAGATTGTTTTCATTTCATTGTCAGGCATTCGAGTGATCTCAGTTCTCAGATAGCCACATTCAACTTCTCGTATACAAAAAAAAAGAAAAGAAAAGAAAAAAAAAGAGGTTTCTTCTTCAATTAGTTACTAGATTGTAGACGTTTGTAAGGACGATTTTTTTAAGATGTTTAGTTGTTTGTAAATGATATATGTTTATAAATGTAAAACATTTATATTTTTGGTATAAATGTATTATATAATTTTTATTCATTTTTAAAATAAACAAAATTTTGGTTTATTTTATGTGAAAATATATCTGTGAAAATTAAAGTCTAAAATGTGTTTATAGTTTTATTTGATATAGATAATAATATTATATAATTGCATTAGTTTTACATTTATAGTATGACTATATTATATAATTATCTATTTTAATAGATATATATATCAATATTTAAAGTTTTATATATTATATATTACATTATTTATTATACATATCATTTTATCTAGTTTAAACGAATATACTTTTTTATTAATTAATTCATCAATTTAATTATTTTCGTATTAAATAAAAACATTTAGAAAAATTTGATGGAATAGTTGTCACAAAATAATTATAATTATTTTAGAGTTATTTTTCATAAATTATTCGTTTTTAGTCATTTATAAATTTTTTCAAATAAATCTTATTTTGAATTAAAATAATAACTATTAAAAATGATTGAATGTTCTAAAAATTTTTGGATATAAATTTAAATCATATATTGTTTGAAATTAGTTTAATTAATATAATGTTATTATATATTTATTTATGATAAAAATTTAAGAGAATATATATATCTAATAATATTTTAATAATATAACACATAACTAGAAGTTATTCTAATTGACAAAAAAAAAGTTATTCTAATAATATTAGCTATTAAATCTCACCATGTCAGTCAATCATATCTGTTAAAGTGTGAGAGTGAGAAGAATTACATAAACGTATCAAACGTTTGACGTTTTCTTTGATGGTCGTACCATTTTTTTTTGTTTACTTTCATTGTAACTTTTACAAGAATTAGCAGCTTATATAAAGCTCTTACAACAATCCCCACACGTTTTTACATTTATCAGATTTTGGGGCAAATCCCAAACCAAAAAGGAAAAAGAAAACAGAACTGCGTAGGCTTATTGTATTCTTTTCATCTTCTTCTTTTTTTTTTTTTCTGTCCTGTCCATTTACCTAATTTGTCGTTACAAGTAGCAACAATAATAATAGTAATAGTTACAAAGGGGGTTTTAATAGGGCTTTCTTTTTTTGTTGTTGTTGTTGAGCTCCCACTTCGATTGAACTCCACAAGCTTTTCCCTAACCCGACAATCTTTCTTTCCCCTCATCATCTGACCGTAAAAGCAACCAAAAAGGCAAAAAAAAGGCAATCCCCACCAATTGGCTCTTTGAACCAGACCAGGTGATGCATCAGCTTCTGTCTAAAATATCTTATATCAAACTTTCACTTGTGTTCCCTCTGTTGCCTATGTTTAGACCCTGAAGCCGCTTCAGACTTCGCATCAGTTGTGTAAACGATGGCCGTAAATGCGGTTCCCTATACAAAAATAATCTCACATCTTAACTTAGTCCACCCAAATGCGTGATAACAGATAATGATTCCAGTTAAACCAAGACACCGACCCACTTGATCAGATTTTACCCATTTCCTTAGTAAATTTATTTTTGGCACTATATGCTCGCTTAACATAAGGTCCGGAGTAATCCTCGGAACATGGATTCATACTATCATACAACTTGCTAAACTATTAAAAAAAAATTAAGGATTAAGGAAGTGGACTTACGTTTGCCAACAATCACGGATTATCTGTGCAACGGTTGGATCAATATCATCTGGGATTTCAAGGCGACGATTCTGGAATCCCACAGCTCCAACGACTTGCATCGGGTTTAAACCTTTCCAGGGGATGCGTGAAGTAGCTAGTTCCCACAATATAACACCAAAGCTGTACACGTCACATCTGCGCAAGCTCACCAATCAATACTCATGTACTAACATGTATAAGATTCTCACAGCTTTAAAATTTCACTCACTTCTCATTCGCTGGTTCATTCCTCAACACTTCTGGAGCCATCCATTCGGGCTGCACAGCCATTAGCAGGACATTTTATCAAGTAAGTTACCATGTTTAAATTTGCCACAGAGATTCATGATCGAGAGAAGTAAGTAATTGTTCTATTTGAGTTATAACTGACCGTTCCTGCAGTTGATTTTGAGGACAAATAAGTGTGGTGTTTCATGCGTGACAATCCAAAATCACAAACCTTGACGACCCAGTTTTTATCAACAAGAAGGTTCGGAGATTTTAAATCCCTATGTACAACAGTTGGGTGGCTGGTGTGCAAATAGTTCATACCCTTTGCCTGCAATACAGTCAGATAGAGAACAAGTGTCAGATGAATTTTGGCTATATTGCAGTAACTTCTAGAGTCTTCTGTTCAACCAATAAAACTCATGCATACCACATCAAGTGCCATTCGCATTCGTCTCTTCTCATCAAGCTGATGATTTGGTCGATGGAGTAATCTATACAAACTCCCCCTGCGTAGTACCATGACAGTCTAACGAATTAAGTCAAGAAGAAGAATAATAAAACTAAGAGAGAAGATCATGGTTAGAAAAGGATAACTTCATGCATAAAAGAGATCTAGAAATCAAGCTAGCGGACCAAGTGGTCAATTCACGAATTGTAAAAGAAGAACATGAGGATCAACCTGGGTAGGAACTCTGTCAGAATGGAAAAATTTGGCGGCCGAGTAACTGCTCCCATGAAAAGAACAACGTTTGGATGCCGCAACCTCAACATTATTTCAATCTACCGGAACAAAATAAAAAATCATAGTATAATTAAACAGATTGCAAGTAAATCTACAGAGTTAGAGATGTCTATGGTTAAATGATTTTGGAGTTACTTCAGATTTGAACTGTGTCAATGCATCACCAGAGAAATCTTGATCCAAAAACTTCTTAACAGCCACTTCCTGAAATAAAAAAACACAATCAGTCCAAGAAATCCTAGTATAAGATAGCAATCTCCTTCATTGGAAGGAAATGGGCGAGAGAGTTTCAGTGAGGGAAATGGATGAGAGGATTATAGAAACCACAGACTAAACATCATTTCAAGAATCAGTGGATTAATGCTCCAAAACATAACTTACAGTTCCATTCCACTCTGCACGGTAAACTTCTCCATATGAACCTGCAACAAAAACAACACAGAGAAGGAGCACATTAGATCATGCAGTTCGGGATAATAAGGGGCTAGTTAAATTTTATCCACAAGCATAAGGCTAGATGACAATTCGTAAATATGAAGCTTCATCAAAAGTTTCTCACGGATATAACACTTTAGTCTATAATAAAGTTGCCAGCTAATATTTGATAGACCAAACCTTACCAATACCAATCCGCTCGCCAATCTGAAGATCTTCCCACATAATTTCCCATTTTGCAGCCTCACCGAGAAATGGATTAATTCCTTGGTCATGACTATCACAAACAGAAGGCGTCCCATCAGCAGTGCCGATCTCTATCTTTTCCGGTGAAGAAACTTTGCCCATATTATTCACATAAAATTTTCTCTTCATTGAAAAATCGACCTCCCCTGGTTGTTGGTAAGTCTCAGCTGTTGGAGGTGAGAGAAATTCAGCTGTACCGCGAAAATAATATTATACTGCATACATAAGTTAGTTGGTTATCCCTTACCTGAGGTACAAACAGCTGACAGTTGCAGTGTTGTGGGGTTCCTTTCAGATTCTCTCATTTGTTCCGATGACTGATCTCCAACCTATTCAGTGGGGATGGAAATAAATAAAGACTTCAGAATCTTAAGATAGATCAAGTGGGCAGGTGGGAAAGAATTAAAAGAAACTTGTGCTCATTTAGTGAATGGATGTGTATCCTAAGATTACCTTTTCTGGGTAGCATGGAACAGCAGAATTCATGGAACTGCTATTTTCTTGCCGGAATTCTTGAAGCAAACTCTTCTCCCTCAAGTTCTGTGGATTGACATCCATAAACAAATCTGGGGGAGGTGATGCACCACTTTCTAACAAGACAGCATGTAATTTCTGTGCGAATTCAGGGTTCTTTGCTGCACTTATGACATATTTTGAGACATTCTTAACTTTTACTTTCTGTGCACACGTCGGTTTCCCTGAAAATGGCGGCAAATTTTCACCAGATATCTGCTGTGAATGCATTAGCTTTCCAAAGTCATGCTCAAACCTCTCCGTTTGATGTTTTTCAACAGCATATCTGTCACTGTTTTCTTCATGGTTTCCAGTGAACAAATTTTCCACCATACCAGAAGGTCTGGAATCGATTTCCTCGAAAACTGAAAATGTTGGCGTTTCAATTTCTTTCTCAAGTACAGGGCAAGAATGTTGCAATGTGTCCAGATCATCAGGAAATACTCTCGTATCGGTGCAAGCAACTGGAAGAAAATTGCTTGGAACCTCGGACGGAATCAGAGCACCCGGAGCACCCATTAAATCAATAATGTATTCACTGCAAATGAAGAATGGATTAGGACTCTGCAAAAAATCACAACCATCGCATACAAACTGAGCCCAATATCAAGAATTTAGAATAAGAGGATAAGGCCGCTGATAACAGCAGTCAAAGAATACCTTTTCTCATCTAGTTTAATCAAATTCACAGCCCCATCATCAGTTCCAGTGTAATAGCTGCCTTTTACCAGCATACACGGGAGATTAATCCTATCAGCAAGCACCTGGAAACAAGAAGAGGGAACTATTTAGATTCACCCTATATCTTCTAGCAGCGACCAAAAACGGAGCTCAGTGATGGAAAGAGTGTTGCCACTAGAAGCCCAAAGTCGACTGAACAAGAGGTCCAAGACCAAAGCTAGTAACAAGAACAAACGTTTTGTTATTACCTTGAAAAGCAAAGCCCTGTGACGTGCAAGACCAACATTAACTCGTCCAAGTGGAATAACAGTGGTGTTCAAAGAATTTCTTAGTTCATAGCTTCGATGCATCCACCTTCTCAATGCTTCATCAGCATTTTCGACGGGGCCACCCATCTGCTCTACAACTATATTTGCAATTTTCTGAGTTAAAATACTTGACACCTGACCACGAGCAAAGTCTGGATATTCCAAAGACAACGCGGATGCTCTCCTCTCTAGCTCTTGCAGTTCAGGATCAATCAATCGGTTCACCAAAATGACCTCATAATCGACATTTTCTGAAATAGAGATCTCTTGAAGATCCACGAGAAGTGGCATCTTCCCCTGTGAAAGAGAATTGGATGTAACCCCATACACATCGTAAAAACCATCCCTGACTTTCTGGTCATAATTAATGACCTTATGTCCCTACAAAAAAAATGAAAACGAAAACACCACCATGATCAGCTTAAGTCCCCCATTGTCTTAATCAAGGCAGAGACCACCCACATTGAATAAACGAAAAGAATAGTGCAAGCAGTAGCAGTGATCAATTACAGCAAAATCATAATTCCTCTTAAACCCCTGATAATCGAATGATCAGACTCCTAGAGCCCCACACTCCACATGAATTAGACAAATTAATCCAATATTTAGTCAAGATATATAGTGTATACCCAATAGCGGAGGGACAGAAAGTCAACGGCGGAATCTGCGTCGGTGACCGGAGCCGAAACCCCAAGGCTAATCCGCTTAGCGGCATCAAGCTGAGCCGTATCTGCATTCTCTCTCGGATCAGGATCAGACACGCTGATCGCCATAGCTAACTGGACTTGGTACTCCTCCTCCATCAAATTGAAATCGACACCATCCACAGACGCCAGATCACGGCCCACAGGCTCAAATGTTTCCAGTCTCGGCATTGTCGAGGAGGCGTTACCAAAGCCATACGAAGAGACAGACGAAGTAGAAGCGGGGCTAGGGCTAGAGCTAGGAATAGGGCTAGGATCGATCATTGGTCTAGTCGGCTCTTCTAACCTGTGATGGTCTCCAAATCCGACGCCGACGCCGACGCCACTACTTCCTCCGATGTGGAGCTTCCGTAGAAGATGTTTCATCTTCGACATCGATCGTCAACGACGAATTGATCTCACTTTCTCTCTCTAAAAATCTCCAGTTTATCTCTCTAGAACTGAAGCTTCCTTTGGCTTAGTTATTTTTTCTGCTAGTTTTCTTGGAAAAAAAAATTGTAAATAATATTGGGAAAAGATATTTTAATTGGAGATATATATTATAGGCGTTAAAAAAAAAAAAAAAATTGGAGATATATATTAGAGAAACAACAAATGCGTCCCCCTCGTAAACGTCCGATAAAAAAAACAAACAAATATATACTCTCCACAGCTAAACAATAAAATAAATAAATGGATAAATACAGCTTAACCTGCGCCGACATCATCAAAAGTAAGTAGATTCGATTAAAATGCGCACTCTTCTTCGTCAAGCCACCTCCACTTGGTTAGAATGGCTTTGACTATTTTACTCCAACTCGAAACTATTGAAAACTGAGATAAATAAGATTTGATCATCGAATCGAATGTCGTTTGTATATTTGAGAAAACCATTGTAATGAGATTTTTGTGTCAATTTAGGCCCCTAAACTCTCTGTTTTGGTTTTTATTTTCTGATTTTCAAGTACTTTTTGCTGAAAATAGAAGAAAAAAAAAAGAGAGACAATTATAATTATTCTGCAGTTAGACTGTTTACAGGCTATCATGTCTT
This sequence comes from Streptanthus diversifolius, assembly GCA_039880935.1. Classification (NCBI taxonomy): domain Eukaryota; kingdom Viridiplantae; phylum Streptophyta; class Magnoliopsida; order Brassicales; family Brassicaceae; genus Streptanthus; species Streptanthus diversifolius. The sequence continues at coordinate 21,966,342 of JAXGFM010000010.1, read as the reverse complement.
CTTTGTATATCAAGTTCTTACTAATAAGAAAACAACATTTGATACATATATATATATATATATAATATATATCTCCAACTTCTGATCCCTCCAAACTCAATATGTAGAGAAACTTCCATTAAGCTTTCGAAAGCATTCTCCGAAAGAGCAAGTCTCTCCTTTTTTTCACAGAAGAGGAATATTTGTAACCCGCATGTAACTCTTATGCAAGATTCTGCCTTAAAAGCGTATAGCTTTTTTACCTTTCGAAAGGATCTCCTGACTCAGCAGGATACTCAGGTGCAGCTACAGCTGCATCAATCTTTTCCTTTAGATTGAATTTCTTGGCGATCATCGGCCTTACATCTTCGGCTCCTATTAAGCTTTCTAGAAATGGCAGCAAGTGAAGGAGTTCTTTATCTGACGGGTCACTAAACCAGCTCTCTATTGGCACCCCATTCTCCACTTGGAATCCAAATGCCTAAAACATTGCACAAAAACAAAAACCCGAGAGCATTTCGTCATATATATGAGACTATGCGCAACAGCTTTGCGATAGAGCTTAGAGAATTTTTAGTTCATGGCAGTTGCAGGTACAATCTTGACCATACTCCTTTTAATCAACTACACACAACTTTCATAAGTTTAGATAGCTTTTGCAAACTAAGAACTTCTACTGAAATTCACTCACATTATCTTTAATAGTTATTATGGTCTTGCTATACTGAGAAATGTATCCTACAATTAAAGTGAACTACAACTGATATAGGCATCTACCGGTTTGGTTTTAAAGCATAAGAATATGTGTGATCTCGTTGTGTAGAGGGATGATAAGAATATAATACCTGTGGGGAGTTATCGACGATGATAACACGAGATAAATCACGCCCAAGGACCGACAAATCCTTTAGGTAGTTACCGTCAAAGAAAACACACGAGTCACGGTACACTCTATGGCGAAAGAGCTTCCTCTTCGGGTCAAGCACATTCAGAAGTTGCTCGGCATATATACTTTGGCTAGCTGTAAATATAATTATCTCAAAAAGACGTGACACTCTCTCCATAAACTCTTTGAGGTGAGGACGACACCGCACATACACCATATGCTCTTCTTCATTAAAATGTACAGGGAACGTGAAATCTACCTCATCACATGGTTCCAGAGTAGAGTGCACAAGAGTTTCTGCGCAAAGAAACATATATGTTATAAAGATAACATAATAAAGAAAACAAACGCTTTCATGGAGCATCAACTACTTCAACACTAAATCATGCATCTAGGTTTTACTTCAGAAACGGACAACCAAATATAAACTTTATGCCCTACAACTTCTGCCAAATGTTGTCTATGGTTACATCACATCTACCAACATTACCGGTGAGAAAAATAAAGATTTGTGTTCCATTAAAACCTGCAAAAGGAGGTAATATAACAAACAAAAGAAAAACTGAAAAGTAGCCTTACCATCGAGGTCTAGGACTAGAGAAATAGGAGGGCAGCTTCGGGTCTGTTTATGAAGCAAGACGGGCCTGAAAGTTGGGACAACAGAGGACAAGTTCGGCAAGTTCTTGATAAACAGATAAGGATCAAACTCATCGAGTTCTTCATCCTCTTCATCCTCCATGCATACCGAGGTTATAAGGGAATCTTGGCCACGCTCATCGACACACTCCAGCTTCGAGCTCTTCATTGCTAGATAAATGGCAGAAACTGAATCCAAGTTACAATTTGAATCTACGGAAGTTGTATCTAGAGCAAGCAATCGATCATAAGGGTTCTGTGCATCCAAATCCCGAGAAGAAGTCGAGTCATCGTCTTCCATTAAAACCCTATTAAAATCAACTTGTAACTGTATAAGTAAGTGTAGAAACACTCTGTCCCATACTCAACAGGACTCAGAGCCAAATGCAATTACAGTTGACCATTTTTCACATGCATACTCAACAGTCAACACACAATGCTCAAGAACTACACATCTACAATTAGAGTTCACCTCAGGAAACCAATTCAAACCAATCTATAATTAAAGTTGTAAAAAAATCCAAACTTTCACAGGGAGGGATTGTGTTTTCGCTTTTACCTTGTAGGAAATCTCTTTCACCCTGTAGCTACCGACAAACCGAGACGACCCGGAGCTAAAATCAGATCCTGAATCCGTCAAATTGCAAAAGCTAGCTCAAACACAAGGATAATCTGGAGAAAGAAAAACAGATCTCGGGTTAGAAAAGGAGCAAGCCCTAGATGAATCACAAGTAGGGGAACCAAGTAGAACTTTGGAGCCCAAAAGAAGCAAATTCGAAATATCCCCGCTCGCGGAAATTGACAGAAATCAATATTTTTATCTATAGAACCGAACCGGAAACGAAAACCTACGATTCAGATAATTGTCTATCTGTCTTAGGGATTTTCTAGGATGGGGGGGAAAATAAAAGACAGTTTTAATTCTGTTGAAAAAAACAAAACTTTGACTGAAAAAGACGATTAAATCTATCTTTTTCCGCTTTCTCCGCAACGAAGCAAAGACTGGAATTTTCCAACGAAGCGCCTACACCCAGATTATATCCCACAAAATTCGAGCTAAGAATAAGATACGGAGAGGGAACCAATTAAAACCCTAGAGACAGTAAAACTGATCGGAAAAAGAAGTACCTCCGATCAAAACGATTTCTTCTCTCTTCGTCTTCTCTGTCTTCAAACTAAAGGGTAAAATATTTCCTGGAAATGAATGAGAATCAACTATAGTCTTCTCCTACTGTGTACATAAGGGAAGGAAATTTGCAATTATATGCCCTCATACTTTTTAAGTCTTTTTAATAGTACCTCGAAAGTTTTCAATTTCAAAAAAACCCATGCATTCTGGAGTAAGCCGGGAAAATGATGACGCCATCGCCGGTTCGAGGAGAAGAACCATGTCGAAATTACTAACTTTCTGGCTATTCATACGTTATAGGTTATAATTATTGGATTATAATGTGAATTTTAATATATATATATATATATATAAATGAGTTTTTTCTAAGTGTACGTAATTATTTTATTTGACTAAATCTGAATTCAGAAATTTAGTTGGTAAAGATTTTTATTTAGTCCTATATATAGGATGCTCTTTATTTTTATTGGTTCTATGAGTTGCAATACTATCGAATTGTGGAACGTTGTTTCATGTCATGATTCTGCAGATTTGTTACCAAATAGATATGGAATGCAGATGTTTCTAATGTAATCATAGTGAAGTAAGGTCTAAATCCAGTCCAATTTTTCTTTCCTTGATCCATAAAAGTTGAAATGTTTCATTAAATTCAATAGTGAAAATCAAAATAGAGAAATAATAAAGCAAATGAAATAGATGATGGAAGAATAGTGCTGAAAAAGAGATGTAGACATACTAGTAAAAAGTTTAGAAGTTTTAGATACTCAATAGAGTTAAAAATGTGAGGTCACTTAGAGATGCTGAACATATCAAGGCACTTGCTTAGCTTAGTTAGAGATGTAAGCTTTTGAAAATGAGAAGAACGAAAGCTCTCTATGTTTCCTGGAAAATTTATCAACTTTTGTAGCACTGAAGAGCATCTTCAACACTCAGCTTCTCTCCTTAAACTTTGTCTCAGGTCAGATACGTTACATAAGTAATGAATAGTATATGGCTATCAATGTGGTTCACTGAATGTGATGACCAACTTTCCGTTTCTTATTATTGGGGTTCTTGGTTTCGGTCTTTGCACTGGAGGAAGCTTCTTTAATATTAGGTTATCCTCTTCTCTTTTAAAATTGAGTTCTTATTAGTGTTTAACATCTGAATTTTTTTGTTGCTTATGATAGCTCAATTATGATGTTTTGTAATTCGGATGTTTTGTATTCTTCTGCTACAGATTTTGCTGGGTTAGTAAATAGATTTTTGACCCATTATCACACTTAACACTGAGTTCTGTTTTCTTACCTGGCATCATTTGGACCGTGCAAACTTGAAACGGCTTTGGTATTGATTTGGCTTATAAGTTTAAATTCAAGTCTTTTATGTTTGGAAAATGGAGTCACTCTAGACTCGTAGTAACTAAGAAGAACCAAACAAATAAAAACTCACAAAAATTTCACTTTTCTTTTCCGGAATTGAATTATGTCCTTTTTCTTATTCATCACCTTATTGAGGACTTTGGATTAAGTAGGGAATATCAAAATCTAACACAGCAATAGCATTACAGTACTGATTCTGAATAATCATATAATTCAACTAAAGTAGCAACAAACAATGATGAATAAGAAACCTGAGAGTTCATATAATCATAGACCTTCGAAGAAACGCAAATGGTCTTCGAATGTCTCAGCATGCCTGATCTTAGTGATCGACCCATCATCTTCAACCTGCAAAACAAAGCAAAAAGCACAAAATCATTAATTTTCCCAAATAGAAAGCACTCAAATGTCTAAAATTCACATCATGGAAAATAATCTTAGATCTTTAATTTTGCAGTGATTTCTCCAGAAGAAAAAAAAGAACAAGAATGTGTTTTTACCCAGTATTCCGGAGGACGCATCTTGAGATTGTAAGTGGAAGCCATGCTCATACAGTATGCACCAGCATCATGAACCACCAGACCAGCTCCCTGTAACGAATAGAATTAACTCATCATATTCCACATTTCTTGAGCTTTCAAACAGAATCAGATCCTTATCTCACCTTTGGAGGAGTAGGAAGCTCTCTGTCTTTGCCCAGGAAATCAGCAGATTCACAAACAGGACCCACTACGTCGAATTTGGAAACCTCTGCTTCAGTTGCTGGAGGAGAGACCAACTCAATGTGCTTTTGTGTTATAAGAAACATGAACAAGAGGATGTTTAGCTATAACTTTTAAGTGGGCAAAGCAATTTGTAACAAATATATTTGTTTTACCTGATAGGCATCATAAAGACTGGGACGGATTAGCTCAGCCATACTTCCATCGATCACTATGAAGTTTTTAGTTCCATTCGTCTTCACACCGGTTACATGGTTGACGAAACAGCACGTGTTTGCAATCAACGACCTCCCTGGCTCGATTATTAGATTCAGGTCTCGTGACAGAACAAGCTCTCTTACCTAGAACACATTAAGGATTGTAAAGATTCTACCAATTCCAGACTTTTGAGATCAGATGAAAGAAAGAGTTTTGAGATGTTGGATGTTACGGTGTTGATGAGATCCATGGGTGTCGGAAGGACAGCGCCGGCATGATAATAATCTATCCCTAAACCACCGCCGATGTTCAAGTAACTAACTTCAAAGCCTTGACGCCGGATTTCATCAATGTATTCCACCATGAGAACCGCAGCATCTCTGAATATATCCACCTGGAATAAACAAAACATACGCGAATATGTTTAGCTCAAGAGTCAGAGATTTTAGAGATGGAGAAAAAGCAAAAAAAAAAGGGAAAGAGAAACAGAGAGCAACGTATACTCATCCAATTACATCAAAACACAGCTTAAAGCAAGAATACATATCATATAAAGTACTACAATTGGAGCTACCTTTGTAATGGTTGAGCCTAGATGGCAATGAGCTCCAACAAGCTTCAGCTCATTGGCATGTGCCTTCACCTCGTCTAGAAACCACTGAAGTTTCTCGTTCCTAATACCAAACTTTGAGTTCTTGTTCCCGGTAGCTACATATGGATGCACCTGGAAAATGTAACAAACAGAAAAAAAAGCTCACTCATATCCAAACGGTGTAGAACTATGATGTTTAGAAACTAGGACATAACCATACCTGAGGATCGACATCAGGATTTATACGCAGCAGAACATTGACCTGCTTACCAGAAATTCTTGAAGCTTCCACAATATTATCCAAGTCAAATTCACTATCAACATTCACGAAAACACCTTCTTGAGCAGCTATAACTAAATCCTCCAACAGCTTCCCGTTTCCATTGAAAATACACCTATTCATTTAATACACCAAAAACATAGTCAACAACTATCACAGCACCACTAAACCAAATCAAACAATTCATATCAATCTTCTCATACTCTGACTCCATCAACAAGTCAAAACAATATTCTGATTTTGTATTATGGGATAAAGTCAACTCCAGATTCCAGATATTCTCCTCTCACTACATCAACCTAATGGTTAGAGAATCAAAGCTCTCCAAATTAGCACTTGACTGTATGAATAAAGCTAAACATATATAGAGAAATGGGATAAAACAAAAAAATGTTCACTTTGTTGGATCGAAACCAGCACGAAGAGCAAGCCTGAGCTCATTTCCACTGACGAGCACAGCACCACAGCCCAAACTCCTCAAATGCTCCAAAATCTTGAGGTTGTTATTAGCCTTAATGGCGTAGCCAATGACAGATCTCACACCTTCCAAGGCCTCTTTGTACGCCTCGACGTTTCTTGTAATCTGCGGTTTGCTGTACAAGTAAAAAGGTCTTCTCTCGACGCTATCCATGATATCCTCGACCTTAGTATTCTCGCAATAGAGAAACCCATCAGAGGATTTCTTGAAACAATGCTTGAACAGCGATGCAGCCTGATCGCCGGATTCTTTCGTCACGGTTTTCACCGAGTTTTGAGATGCGGCGGCTTTCACGGAGAGGCGTTTAAGTGGCTTCACGGTGGACTTAACAGACAAAAGCGGGATTCTGGACAGCGAGGATTGGCTTAATTGGTATTGATTTAGGTTTCCGCGGAGAGATGAAGGTTGGGAGAGAAGCTGAGAAGCTATGGCCATGGCTGGAAGATTGTCAGCGTTTGGAGTGACACTGAGCAGTGGCGCTGAAATTAGGGTTTTGTCAAAGAATTAAGTTACACGTGGGAACGGGTAGCCCCTGTCGGATCCGGTTTGGATATCCGCTGATATGACCGGTGATAGTTGAACCGGTAGTATGTAACAAGTAAATTGGACGGAACAAACGGGAAAAGTACGGTTAGTACGGAAATCCGGGTAACCTAAACCCTGAGCCAACGTCTGTCTCTTTATCAGATGTTTGTTTAACTTTTTTTTTATATTTATTTTCCCCTTCACTGGAGGGTGCACTTTCTAGACTTTTAGATCTATGAGTTCTGTTTGATTACTTATATCATTTATATAGGATCTATGCGTTCTGATACCTCCTAAGTGAGGATGAAACAACACTACATAACTAAGAATCACTTTAGATTGAGGTTGATCACATGTTAATCAGTAAAGTCTTTTTTTCTTTTTAAGAAAATTATTGTCTAATCTTATTAAAGAGGGAAAATTATTGTCTAATCTTATTCAAGAGGGTAGAACAAGTATACAAAAAGTTCAAAGCCCATAAGAAAAACTCACATATAAGGCCCATACTTATTTTAATTTTTATTTTCTTACACAAGGCCCATACTTATTTATTTAAAAAAAAAATTTATATATCTTAATATGCCCAAAAAACTCAAAAGTCTTATGTTAGTATTGATTAAGAGCAAAAACAAAAAAAAAAACATTAATGTCCTAAAGCCCTTGTGGGAATACATATAACTTCACTTTTTTTTTCGTTATGTCTGTCTATCCATATGATTACTGACTATGTAATTGCCTATATATGAGTATATCTGTATATCGATGACTTATGATACTTTTGTGATATTTCTTTTGAATATTTGATGACTGATTATAAATATTTCTGTAAATTTTTGGAAAAACGATATTTCTCTGTTTTCAAATTATAGATTTAGTGTGTTTTTATGCATATTAAGAAAACATAAAAAATCTGATAATAAATATATTATTTTTGTGATTAACAGTTTTCAATAAATTTAAACCAATAGTAATTCATAAATTTAATTATTTTTAGAAAATATACAATTTATCATTGGTAACTAACAAAAATTGCATTAAAAAAACTTTAAAAAATATCATTTTGAAACAGATTTTTTATAAAAAGAAAATTATATTTCAGGAACAAAAGAAATGTTATAAAATAAAAGGAAAAAAAAAGCGTTAAAAGTTGTTTAATAATCTGTTTATACAGTTTGAGGTGGTGGATGGAAATTAATTATAATTAAAGCTATTGAATTGGAGTTATTTAATAATCTTGGGAATTGAGAACTCGAAAATAAAAGATTAACATAAACTGAAATCAGAGCAGCATTGCCGATGAGGCGATGAAATAATTATTGACTTGGGATTTACTCTCTCTGAGCAAAAAGGGATTATTCTAATTATATCAACTTTCGGATCCTTAATCTATTACTCCAATACCTGCACTCACTTAAATATGACTGTAGTACTTTTTTTTTTAAACCTGCACTAACTTAAATTTCAAACTTATTCTATTGCGTGCACTCCTTTTATATTAAGGAGAATAAAAAAAAAAAGTTAACTGCTACCACTATCTGTCGGTGGATTATTATTTCCGTTATTTTTTATACTTTTATTTTCTTTTATTACATCTATAATGTTACTCTTCTGCCCCCGTCATTCCTCATTTTCATTTAGAGGATACATCTACGGTCGTTTTATATAATATTACATCTTTAGTTTTTCCAAAAATCTATTATATAGACAATCAAAATTATGAGAAAAATGGTTTCCCAAAAGTTTAGGAAATCTAGTTTTTAAAATTTTTTTTTGCCAATTTTCAAAGAAAATCTAATAACTGTATTATATAGATTTTTCATTTGTTACGTGACCTTTTTTGTTTCTGTTTTTAAATTTTATATAAAAATCTAAAAATCACAAACTAAATCCGAAAACAAAAAATCAAAAACTACTTAAAAAAAACCAACAAACATTCATGGCCAATCTTATTTTTTCATAACAATTATCCAAATTTTACCGGCGAAACTTGGAAAACTATGTTATATTTTACTTGGGGAAACTTTGTAAATAATAATCAATTAACTTATTTTTACCACCCAAAGAAGATTCCACAGACTTGGCATGGAAGTCATGAACATCCACAACAATCTAAGAAAAACTGAAAACCAAAAACAATTAAAATAAATAAAGGAATTCTTTTTTTCAACAAATAAAGGAATTCTATAATTAGTGATAAAAAAATTATCAAATTTAAAGCTATTAAGATTCCAGAAAAAAAATCTCTGTGTTCTCTCTTTCTCTCCTTACTCACACTCTCTCTCTATCTTTCGTGTGCTGCTCAGATCTGACTAGAGGAGAAACAATCGGAGAAGAAGATGACTGAGCGAGTCTTCCCAGCTTCCAAGCCAGCAACCGCCACTAATGCAGTTCCATCCGGTGGTGCATTAGCACCTCCTCCGGCTCTGGCTCCGGCTGCTGTTAACGGTAACGGAACAGCTAACGGTTTAGCTAATCAGAAACCTCAAGTCTACATTCCGGCTAACCGTCCGATTTATCGTCCACAGCCTTACAGTCGCCATCATCATCACCAATCTCGGCCAAGCTGCCGGCGAATTTGCTGCTGTTGCTGTTTCTGGTCGATTTTGATATTTCTGGTCCTCGCTCTCATGGCCGCAATCGCCGCCACTGCCATGTACGTGATCTACCACCCTCGTCCTCCTTCGTTCTCCGTCCCGTCACTTCGAATCGGCCGCGTTAACCTAACCACCGCCTCAGATACTTCCGTTTCCCACTTATCTTCCTTCTTCAACTTCACTCTACTCTCGGAGAATCCCAACCAGCACCTCAGCTTCTCCTACGATCCCTTCACCGTCACCGTCAGATCCGCGAAATCCGGCGAGATGCTCGCGAACGGAACGGTCCCGGCTTTCTTAAGCGACAACAGGAACAAGACGTCGTTTCGCGGCGTGATAGCGACGTCTACGTTGGCGCGTGAGCTGGATCCGGAAGAAGCTAGGCGTTTGAAATTAGATCTGACGCGCCAGCGTGTGGGATTGGAGATTCAGATGCGAACGAAGGTGAAAATGCAAATGGGGAAGCTGAAGAGTGAAGGAGTAGAGATCAAAGTGACATGCCAAGGATTCCAAGGAACGATACCCAAAGGTAAAACTCCGACCGTAGCAACCTCCAAAAAAACTAAGTGTAAGTCTGATCTGAGCGTCAAGGTCTGGAAATGGAGTTTTTAACGGAAGCAGGATCTTGACAATTTCACAATTTAAATTTTACGGCTCAGATTTTATTTTCTTCTGGATTTGTATAACTTTTGGAATGATCTAAAAGAAGATTTCTTTCTCAGTTTTTAGTTAAACAATTTGCAGAGAAGAGTCAGAGAGATAAGATATTGATGTTTAGTAGAGAAGGCCAGAGAGAATTCACGGCTTCTAAAATTTTCTTGGATTTTGGAAGTTTCTTATTTAAATTATTATGGGATACAGAAATTATAAATGTAATATAAGGAATCGAGTACTAAAAAGCTGGAGATGGCAACAACTAAATACTGAGCATTAAAGTAAGATCACATAGACAGAACCTTAAAAATGCAAAAAAGAAAGAGACAATATTGAAGAACCGCAATGGAAGAGATGTGTTAAATGTTAGATGTCGAACCATCTGATCTCACATAATATCACCATTTAAGAAAACGTGCATGGCCACTTTTTTCTCTCTTTTTTTTTTTTTTTGTTATCCAAAAAATAATATATGAGAAGGCGTGGTAATCATCATTTTCCCAATCTAAAGAAAGTAAACCCATAAGAAAAAGAGAGTCAATGGAAAGAAAGTTGTTAAGCAATTGGTTTTATATTAGAGATGTGGAAAGGGTCAAGCGCGGCCATTAGACTTTGGGATCGGAATGGGGTCGGGACCAAAACAAGTGATATGATATAAATGTCAAAATATTCGGAAAACTACTGCTGAGTTCAGTGAGATTATGACATGCAAATTTCTCATTCGATCTTTTACATTTTTTTTTGTTTGTTTGATAACTCAGATTGATCAGTCCTTCAAAGTGATTGTTTGTACTTGCTTACTTATTAACTGATATACAATTGCATTCTCATTACATGGTCACATAAGTATTTCATAGCATCAACATGTGCATTAAAGTTATTTGTGATCCTATATTGATAGAGTTTGTTCCACTTAGATAGGGTGTCTGAAAATTAAAACTAGAACAAATTTAGTAGTATTTTTTAGGTCTATCAGATTTTTTTTTTTTTTAATATAGTTTATAGAAAAGGTGTATTGTTAATTTGTTATAGAATTGTCAAGAAATACTTATAATTTCACGACATCTTCCAGAGAAAAACCGCGATTAAAGAAAGTGATAGATATTTATGTTCGAAACCGAAGAATAAAACCAGGCCCAAATCGAACCAATTAAACCAAAATGTCCCAATTCGAAATTTGAAGCCCAAAACATCTCCGAAAGCTTGTCGGTTTCCTTCTCTGTTGGTTTCTGACATAATTTGCTTCGCAGGACAGCGAATGAAGGGAAAAGAAAAAAGAAGAGAAGGCATTATTCCGCCGTAGAAACTAGATTCTCTCCCTATCACCAGCTTCAATTTTGCTACACAAAGTATCGCTTTCGCTTTTCTCAAGGGAAGAACATCGGAATATCATAATCTATGGCGCAGAAGCTCGAGCCGGCAAAGGTTTTGTACTGTGGAGTTTGCTCTCTTCCAGCGGAATATTGCGAATTCGGTCCCGATTTCGGGAGATGTAAGCCCTGGCTCATTGAAAACGCTCCGGATCTCTATCCTGATCTCCTCAAAGGTACCCACATCAATAAATATCAAACCCTAATTTTATTAAGTTTCAACCAGTCCTCGGGACCCGTTTGATCTAGATTGTGTTAGAAATCATCTCTGCGTACTCTGTTAGTGGTTTCTTAATTAATATAACTTTATCTTTTAGATTACTGCCTCGAACTTTCGGTTCATTGAAGGGCTAAGAAATTCACACTTTCTTTTAACTTGATTCATATACATTATGATATTGATATGGGGTCTGTTCAGTTTTGTGAATCTTTGTAAGCATTCGATAAGCATGTCTTAAAAAAGATATCGTGTCATCACTTGCGTATTTGGATTATTGTATTTAGTGTATCTTCGATGATGTAGTGTTTTAGATGCTTTTGTACCTTTCTCTGTTCCACTGGTTATGACATTGAGTTTAAATCTGATTTGACGACTTGCTAATATTTAATGTGAATTATTATTAATTGTATGTTCAGAAGCAAACGAGACGGCAGCAAATAATGTTTCTGACAAAATCCAGTCGGTGGGAATATCTTCAGGTGGCGCTGATGGTGCACCCTCTTCAGCTCAGACCGGTATGTAACCACGGATGCATGGCCATACATATTTTCAAGTATACTTTCTAAATAGAGCTGTGAAATGTGCTTAGTACATGCACGTTAATGCTATTGTACATTGCTATTTACAATTCCAACTCTGCATTGTTGCTTAATGGCTGGAAGCATCTGTAGTGTTTTCCTTTCACTGGGCAATATACAATCGAGCTGTTAAACGTGAATGAGAAATGTTTCTATAGTTACTGATTGGTCTTGATGCTTAATGAGGAAAGAATTCAGCATTTTTGTGGAATTTCTAATCACTGGATTTTCCAATATGTAGGAGGGACATCCAAGAAGGAAGAAGTGAAACGCCTTCCTGGGGGGAAACTAAAAAAGAAAGTAAGTAATTTTGTGTAACTTTCCTCCTGCCTTTCTAGAATTTTTTGTAACGCATTACCAAGTTTTCATGAAGATGTATAAAACAGACATGCTTTGGACATTTCTACACACATTTGAATGGACTTACATATCTGTTTTTTTACCTTTTCAATTTCCTTCGTCTTTTGTGCAAACCTTTTTGTCCTGTTGTCTAATTATCTAAAGCTTACGGATCCTGAATAGGAGAGGCAAGAAGTTATTATTGAGAAGGTTGTCCGTAACAAACGCAAGTGTATCACCATTGTTAAAGGACTAGAACTGTTTGGTGAGTTATTTGCTTCTTTAGTGAGACATCTTAGTATTCCTCTTATTGGCTGAAATAAACCTCATTCTTTTTGACCCTTAAAATTTGTTCATCAGGGATAAAACTCAGTGACGCGTCTAAAAAGCTTGGGAAGAAGTTTGCTACTGGAGCATCAGTTGTCAAGGTATGTAGAAGATAGATTGCATATCAAATATACATTATAGGTTATGTACTTAGAAATATTAATGATGTTGGGCTTTGGTCCAGCTGATCTTGTGACCAATGGGTACAAATATGATCTGAGTTGAGCAGTTTATTGTTTTGTAGAGTTTGTAATTGCTTTTGTCCCCTCACCGCATGAGAACCACACTGTTCATTTTCTTTCTTCTTCTTATGCTTCGTTTTTTTCTAAATTTCTGCGTTTCAGGGACCAACTGAAAAGGAGCAAATTGATGTTCAAGGAGATATAATCTATGATATCGTTGAATTCATTACAGACACTTGGCCCGACGTAACATAACTATCCTTCTTTGTTTGTTTTTCTCTGCATTCATTCGTATGAACAGCTTCTTTAAAACTTTTCAGAGTCCTTCCTAAAAGCTATTGACTGTTGCATTGCCTATACCCAGGTACCTGAAAGATCCATTTTCTTCATCGAAGATGGGAAGAAGGTTCAGGCCGGTTGATGATGATCACCTTTGTCCTGGGTTTTTGGCATGGCAGGTTCATGTAGACGAACTACTTTCTGAATCTTCCCATGTGTTTGGAGGAAATCGCATCCCTATAATAACTATCAACATAACGTATAGTTGGATTATGGTACTATTTTCTTATTCGGCTTGCGATAATTTCGGACAGTTTTCTCCAGACATCTCTGTTTTTGATGGCTCTTTAATATTTAAAAATGTGCCTTGAAATGATGAATGCTTTCTTGATTCTGACCCATTTCAGCTTTCAAAATTCCGGATTTATCTTGAATCTTGATAAATACGCAGTCCCAAATTTTAGTGGTGGATAAATGGTTTTTAACTGTTTATCATCAATTTCCAGATCATAAGAAACCAGACGCAAAATCTGATAATTGGTTAAGTGAAACCAAATAGTACCACTGACAAAACCAGTGGTCACTCTTGTCTAGCAAGCCAGTCACTTGGTTCCCTGACAGCTAGATCCAAGGATTGATGATCAGCTTAGTGTATAACTAGATGAAACCAACCCTTAGAAACAGAATTTCTAGACCTTTTACGGTATAAAAATACTACCAGACTTCATCGTAACTGTCATGAGATTTTATGAATAATAAGAACGTTTTGATGTCTTCCTGTGCATAACTGCTTTACCAAACCAGACCACCTAAGATGTTAATCGACTTAGCGGTCTGTATTGAACAAAGTTATTTAAATTCGCGAAGTAATAGGAACAACTGATCTCACGGGGTCTCTGTTACTTGTAGTGGCATCACCTGACTCATCATCTTTCTTGGGATCCAATTTGAAGAATGAGAAAACAATAGAAGCAAGCTGATGCTGGTGAGAAGTGAACTCATGATCAGCTCCTTCAATAAGACACAGTTTATGATTCTTTATGTATTTGTCGAATTCGTACGCTTCTGTTATATGCACGATTCTATCATTTGACCCATGAACAGTTAAGACCCTGGAATTTCAAGATAATCATTAGTTCAGCTATCAAACTAAAACCAAAAGAGACAAATCCTTGTAAAGTATGATGATAAAAAGAATGACTAGATTACCTGCAGTTTTCAAGAATTGAGAGACATGCTTCATGAGTCTTGGTTGTGAGACGATCCATTAGACTCTCTTCGGTTACTCGATATTCAAACTTCCCTGCGACGAAAAAAGGGCAAGAAGGCTGTCTCTAACAGTACCCGTAAGTGCCAAACTCCACGATGTTCTTTGGCTCTACCATTCACAAAACAAAAAAGCTGAAAGATTTACCCTTTCTGTTCCTAACATCGATGAACCCATTCTCTTTGATTCTCTTAAAGTAGTCCTTTCCAAGCCGCCCTTCTATTCCTCTCTCTAGAAAAAACCGTCCTGAGATATTCACAACAGTCTGCACATCCTTGTACTTCGCTGCATACAAAAGCACCACATTTCCACCTGACAACAACAACAAAGCTCCAGTCTGCATATTACTTTTTTCTTGAAATCCAAAAACATGAAATCCACCTTCATTTTTTTTTACGTTCTTTAGACCTTTACTATGTCCGATTATTGCAGAAATTTCACGGTGTTCCCCACGCAAGTGTTGCAGAACAGAGCGCAGATCTTCCGCTTCACGGCGATAGTTACCATACTGAAATGATCCTTGGCTTTCCCTGAAGCCCATTAACATGAGTCAGTAAGCAACATACACTTCACCATTTCGAAAGAAAGAAAGAAAAAAAAAGAAGCTACAATTGCTTATGCGCTTAACTAGAAAGAATGTAAGATGGATTCACCCGTTGCCTGCGAAATCAAACCGGAAAGAACTGATCATTGCTCTTTCAAAGGCATCGGAAATTGTCCGCATCGGAATCCGATCCTAGAAATAGTATTGGAAGAAAACAGAAAAAATGGATTTTCATGGAATCTGAAACGGAGACGAGAGTAAGTTGCAAACGATGAAGAAGAGTGGTGAGAATGCTACAAATACAAGCAAACCTTTGATGACCGAAATCCATGGCAGATGACAACAATCTCGGTTGAGCCGGTCTCATGCAAAACTCCCACGAGTTTCTCACCATGACTGTTTTCAATTACAACTCTTCGGTGTTGAATCTCTGCGCAGTTGCAGACAAACAAAAACAAAATCTGATCACCAACAGTGTTCAAGCAGAAACAAAACTTGTTTGGAGATTTCTATGATCAATCAAAAGTGACACCAAACCAAACATTCAAAATACAATCGAATTGCTAGTTCTAGGAACAATTGAACAAAACCTCACACGTCAAATCGCAGTCTCAATCACAAAGCTCTCTTATACAAATCGAAAAAAAGAGAGGGGAGGATAAAAATCCAGATGATAACGAACGTCAGAATCAATATCCCAATTAGATAGGTCTAAGCGTACGGATCAGATTACACAATGGTACAAAATTAAGGTTTTCCCACTATGTTGAGGGGTCATGGATCGAGAAAAGAGATGAAGCTACCGGAGTTATCGAGTCGTTCATCGCTAGATTGGCTCCGACGAGTCTTCGACATCGTCGCGTGGGGGAAGCTTTCTTATATGGCTCTCCTGGTGTGGCCGGAGTCCGTACAATCAGAACGGCGAGTGCAACTAATGTTTACTTACCGATTAGCCTGTAAAACTTGCGCTAAACTTATCGTACATAAATATATGAATAATGTGGCACTGACCAATAAAATAAAATATTTACAAAAGTATTATTAATATCTTATAATTTTTATTTACTTTGTTTGTGAAAAAGCCCAAGTTTGTTTTCCCAATCCTAAAATTATACCACTGTTTTACAATTAAAATATAGCTTTTTCTTTGTTCCAAATTGTTTCACTTATTCTAAGTCTAAGAGATAACCCTTTGGATCCATTTTGCGGTGATATTATGGTATATGGATAATCTGTTACACAAGAGTTGGTTGGATCCAACTCGAAGCAGCCCTTTCTCCCTCAGACATCAACAGCTGCTGGTCAGGATCCACCAAGATCCTCCCCGGTGGCACACCTGTAACTTTGTACACTGGAAGCGATGCCAATAAACATCAGGTGACAGTTCTTTCTGAGCTTAAGGATCTTTCCGACGCTTTGCTTCGTGAGTGGGTAAAGCCAAAAGGCAATCCTGTGATGGTTCCACCTAGTAACGTTCCGGTTCATTGTTTCCGTGACCCAACGACGGCGTGTTAAGGGCAAGATATGGGAAATGGAGAGTTCCTGTAGAAGCTAAGGAAAAAGATAGTAACAAAGGATCTCAGCGATGATTTTGGTCCAATGGACAAAATTTCCTGTGCCTTTTTCTTGAATCACAAGTCACCGGGATGTGGGAGTCCGTGGACTTTTTTTTCCGGTATCGGTCACGGGAAAAGAGGGTTAATTTAGATACTTCAGGGAACAATTCTAGTGTGAGGCATGTGTTAAAGACAAGTTTTGGAGGCAATGATTATGTAATTTACATATTATACGGGCCTTTTGGATTGTTAGCATTAGCTAGCGATGACTTATCAGAGCACACTAGTGCAGCGATGAGAGCAAGTAAAACATTGACTTTGATCATAAGCCTCATTTATGTTTCTGATATTGTGTGATATATTTAATATTTTTCTTTTTAAGTTATTGGTTACGTATGTCTTCCTTACGAGACAACATAGAAAAAGCTACTCTTGGAAGATTCTAAGACATTAAGATCTCATTAAGATGTTTGGTGAGTTGAATTCTACCTTTTTGCAAATGTCATTTCTGTTGTACTTTCGTCTTAATACATTTACCGTTCTCAATAATTCACCGTGAAATAACAAACTTTTTTTTTTGTTTTTTGATAAAAGAATGACAAACGTTTTTGGTTTCTAGATCGTATACTCAGTTATAGAGAGCTATGGGGACGAGGAAGAAGTGGGATAACGTCTAGGGTTTATCCGAAAATGGCAATGGGTGAAGAAGCTAGGCTTTACGTGTTCAATCATGGAACAAAGGGTGTCACCATGTTGTCTTTGGAAGCTTGGAGCATGAGAAAAGCCCAAATCAATTCAAACGAAACCTAATTAGCCAATATTTGTAATGATTACAATATCTTTTGGACAGCCAAAATGAACCAGATGGTTCATCCTTTGTATTCTTTGTTTTTTTATAAAAAATAATAATAATAATTTGGCTTCTATCAGTGTCTCTTCTTAAAATCGTGTGTGGAGATGTCTCAAGATCTTTAAAAAAAAAAAAAATTTACATACATTAATTTATACACTCTGTATACTTTAAACTGTGGCCATTGTAACTCACATTCACTTATGTTGCCTTTAATCATTTCGTTTCTTTCGGTATATCACTTTCTGATATTGTCGTTATTATATGTAATGTTTGTGCATTACATCATTCGACTCTCATTGGTTATTGCTACTCTTCTTTTCAATTATCAAACACATTAAACGAAATAATGGGGTTAGTCAAGTTGATCCCTTTATATATATTTATATTTTATTCTTTCTAACAATAATATATATACTTTGAATGGTGATATGCCGTTGCTGCGGCTAGAGCAGTACAACTGCAATACCGTATTTCGAACAAAAACGGAAAGTAACTATTGCCATTTTAGACATCTATTTTATCGTATATGCCTAAGTTAAACAAAGAAGAGAAGAAATGATAATAAAACTCATAAAACTGTCGATTCTTCAAAAGAAAAAAAGAACTTGTTTTCCCTATAATTATATAAAGACAAAACCAAACCCCACCACTAATAAGCTCCCGAATCTAAGGGTTTTTTTTTGTTTGTTGAAATGTGAATTTGTTGTTTAACATAAAATAATGATATCTTTAAATATGAAATATGGGAAAGAATCAAGAAATGTCACAATTAGGGAACTTTAAACCCCAAGATAAAATTTTAGCGCATAACCATCTTTACAAAAAAAAAAACCTTATTCTCAATTAGGCATATGCTAGTTGAGTAGTTGATAGACACAGTAATTGCTAACTTTAAATGAATTTTATTCTCGATACAAAATTAATGAATGAATTAACCAAAAAGTATGTGTAAGTTGTAAATCCATCAATCAAAAATCATAAAATAATAAATATAGACACGTATTGAAGAATCCGACTGCAGTGATTGTGCAATAATTGCGAGTGACACCTACTTTTATTAGAGTCTACAGATTCTTCTTGAGGCAAAATCTCTTACGTTACAAAGAAAAAGAGAAATATTATACATATACTCAAAAATACCTAATTTGTGCAAAAAAGAAGAAGATAGTAGTCAGATTCCGTAGTAATCAACGGATTCTGTATACATAGATAATAATAGTATATAGATTTTTTTTTATAACTTCGAGGTCATTTATTTAATAAAGACCGGTCCTCGATATTAACCAATAATAATGGCCAAATCACTATTTTATTTTTAGATAATGATCAGAAATTAGTGGAATATTACTTAAATATCATCATGAAGTATCAATCAATTCTTAAAAATTTCTTGCATCAATACAGATTTCATTTTTCATCCCACATCAACATAATACTAGAAATTAAAGAAATGGAAATAATTTATCAAATCTGATAATTTATGATGGAATAAATCACAGACGTGATAATCTAAGCAACAGATACTAAACTGGTGAGAAAGACACAAGGGAAAAAGACAAAAAAAAAAAAAAACAATTTTTGTGTTTCAGAATGAGGAACAGAACGAGTAGATCATGAAATTTACAATGGTGGATATTATTATTATTAGAATTAAATTTTCTTAAGTAGTTATAAGTTAAAAGAGCACAATTATTCCCACAACGCTCCAACCTCGACGAGTCTAGGAATAAGATGACCACTAAGGTGAAGTGCAACAACAGACTCGAACCCACCGACACAAGCACCACCGATAAAGAGCACTGGAGCGGCTTGAACGACGAGGCAAGCGATCTCTTGGTCGTTGATCTCGATCACTGTTGGGTGGACTCCAACGGTCGATAGAAGCTTCTTCATGACGTGGCACATGCAGCATGAGGAGGAGGATCGAATGAATATGATGACCGGATGCTCCGATATCAGCCGTTCGATCTTCGACTCTGACGTCTCCTCTTCATCGAACGATAGGCTCGTCGAGGCGGTGGCAGAGGAAGCCGGTGGTGGTTCTAGAGGAGGAACCGTCAGGTCTAGCGAAACGGCATCGTTTGTAAAGTTCCGTAAACCTTGCATTGTCTTCATTAGAGAGAAAGAGAGAGAGAGAGTGGGAGTTTTGTTCATGTCAACGCCAAATGAGAAGGACCATAAATGGAGAGATTGGGTGTCACTATTATGACGTAACCATTAGTATTATTTTATTTTGTTTTTTTTGCAAATATTTTGAATCACTTTTTTTTTTAAATTAGTTACTTCATTTATAACTAAATTATATCAAATGAGATATTAAAGTTATTATGTTAAATTGACAAAAAAAAACTAAATTATATCAAATAAAGTTGAACACAACTTATGGCTCTCAAGACTTGAGATCACTTAAATTTTGCTTTTTTTAATAACATTTCAAAAGAGATTAATACACATATTGTTGTCTGATATTAAAATTCACACAATAATTTGACTACGACAACATATGTAAATTTGTATATTCTGTACAATATTACAGCGCTGTAATATGTATTATTGTATATAAAAGCGACATAATATAAATTAGTAGTAGAAAAAAACGTTTTATATTGAGTTTTCCATGAAATCTGGCGTACGTGATGGACGAGAGATTCAAAAAATATGTAATTAGCTTGGTATATACGCTATACGGGCAGCATCATCGTCAGTCTTACGACTTCTTGCTGATTTATTTGTTTGAATCCCATGACGTATATATTGTTTTTTTATTATTATTATTATTATCAAATGCTAATAACGACAAAACACATAAATTGAACATAATTCTCTGCTGGCAACAAAAAGGTAGTTATTAATATTTCTTATTCAAAAATTATGTTGACACATGTGCGAACAAGTTTATAGCTAAGGACCATCTCCGTTTTTAATTAATAACATCATTTGAATAATTGTTTGAACACAAAAAAAAAACTATTGGGTCTAAAAAAAAGGTTAATTGATAGTAGCACTTAAGATTTCATGACAAGTAATTGATGAATACGTATGGCAGATGTCATTGTCTACCTTACATTATTTAATAAACACAATGTTATCATATTTTCTTTTTTTTTCAGTCATAAACTTTTTAAAAATTACAGGTTCCGGTAGAGTTAATTTGTAGGATGATTGGTACTACATTAATTATTGGGTTATTGTAAGAATGCGAAAATCGTGGGGACATAAATGGAGCGTGTAGAAACGTGACTGAAGTCAACAAGAGCTTTCCACTTATAAGTAGTACCTTTGTTTTCCGGAGAGGTGTTCCTCATGGTTTCTCAACAGGTTTGTGGCTTCTTCTTCAAGCCTTCCCAGCTCATGTTCGATGCTTACTATAAATATTGTTTTTGTTTTTACAGATTTGCATTCGTTTATGTTCGGGGAGATGAAGAAGAGAAGGCGTTGAGGCTTAATGGAAGTGACATGGGAGGACGGACTGTATCCACTAAGGCTTACCCGTTTCAGGAAACATACCTTGATCTTGTGATGGCTCCTTTGAGAGCAGCTAATGAAAATAGAGGAACACACATGTAAATTGATTATTATTATTATTATTATTATTTTTTTTTTTTGGAGATTTGTGTCTGTAATATCATGTGTTGTTGTCATGTTAAAATTTTTAATCTCCTACAAACAAATTTTTAGGGTGAGAGTTACGGGATTTACCACTTCCCTTCCTAGGGTTGATATCAAGGACGCGCTGATAAAACATTTGTCTGTATACAATGTTTTTGTTCTCCATAACACAAGCAGTGGTAGTGGTCTCCATAGGTTTGTAGCTTCGTCCTCCCAGTTGTGAATTTGTTTTCCCAACTCTCAAAGTTATCAATTGCTAACTAAATACTTGTTTGTCTTTGTTGTTTTTTATTTTACAGCGAAGCTTTCTTTTATATAAATGGACAAGACAAACTAGAGAAGGTGCTGGAACTTAGTGGACGTGATGTGGGAGGATGGAATATTGTAGTTACTAAGGTTCGGGCTGTGTATTATGGTTAAGTATGATTTTTTTTTAATGTAAGTTTAAATAATTATTATCTAAATAAACTCGCAACCATTCTCTGCTTTTTTCTGTCGCAATCGATTTTTTGGTGTGAAAAATTGTAGATTTAGATTGGAAATCTCTTTGACTTGCAAGCTCCCCATAAAAGCCCTGATAAATATTATACAAACTCAATAACAACAAAAGCTAAGAAGAGGGTGTAAATATCTAGTGGAATATATATATATAATAAAACAATCCAGTAAAAAACCAAAGAAAAAAAATAAATAAGAATATACAGAAAAAAATATGAGCATAATAGATCTATAAGTTTAGAACCAACATGATCCATATAAGTAATTCACAAGTATAAAAAATAAATAAAACCAAGAAATATTTTCATGATATTATACCAATTCATTCATTTTATAACTGACAATCGATAAGCCTCCAAAATCATATATATTTTTTTACTTCCAATGCCAATTTACCGTATCAATTATCCGCCACATTTTTTTTTTTCTGTTTAAACCCAATTCTGTATTAAAAAAAACATTTTAAATAACCAAAACCAATGTTGATAATTTAGTTCTCTATTACCCAAAAACAATTTTTTAAAGAAAACGTAAAAGCTTTTATTCAAACGGACACTAAATAGACCTATTGTCCACTCACCCCTTAACTAATGGGTCTGTTGCAAGTTTGCAACCATGAGTATGACTGATCGACATCAGACACACTAATGATGACGTGTTCTTGTAGTAATGGTGTGTCTTTTTTTTTCTGGTCGTTTCAGAAGATTAAGTGACTGAACCAGGCACCAAAAACTCAAAAGATTATGTCTATTATTTCAGCAAAAAAAGAAAAAGAAAATTATAACATAAAACCAAGTTGGACTTCACGGGTATGTGATTGTCGTGTATATCCAAATTCACAGTTTGCACAATTAGAGCCACAGTATAAGGAGAACTCATATTTCACATTTCAGATACCAAAAGTAACATCATAAATTGATCCAAAGCTCTTTGACTTGTAACTGTTCCCACAAAGAATATCAATGAGATGAACTCCTGAAAATCTGACACCTTTAGACCACAAATTCATGAGGAAAACTGTCTAAAGCCAAAAGCACCCAGTAATATTCTTTGGTGTTTTCTCAAGTCTTAGTCTCTCTCTTTTGATGGGGTTGATAAGAGATTGTGCAAGAGATTGATTATCAAACCCCGAAAAAGTAAAGCTAAATAGAGAAATGTCCCCCCAAAATAGTGAGCTCTTATTATCAGTTTTTAAAAGGTCAAGTTTTTACTCAGAAACGAAACCCTCAAGATTATGCATTTATACTAACCACAAAAAGGAATCATTTTAGTAACAATAACTTGCTATCTGAGAGCTCAAGTTAACCTCTGAAAAAGGTACCTATGGATAATTCAAACACTCAATATTTGGATGTTCTTGTTGAATAAAAACAGAGCTTCTTACTGATGCAGAGTTATGCGAATGGATGGTTACCAAAATGATGTGAAACTTAATTAAAAAAACCCAGCGAGGGAATGATTTGATTCATCACCGGATGTGATTAGTCAAACACAACCATATCCAAGTCTAATGGTAATCAAGATCATATATAAATGATAAAACAAGAATGGATCATAATATCTCATGAACTTGCAGCAAGATTTTGGCAAACGAATAATCATAGCAAAAGGGCATCAAATTTATGCAAGAGATTGATTCTCCATCGTACCAATTAACGGGTGCAAAAGATTCACCTAAAACTTTTCCAAACTCCGGAAATATGTAAACTAATGATCATATATAATTTGTGGCGATGCAGCCATCACAGTTACATTGAAGAATACAACACGCAGAGATATAAAAGAGAGAGAAAGAGCGAACACAATCATAATTACTTGAGGAAATCAAAAATCAAAATAAAAGAAAACCCAAAGCTCAAAGAAGAGAAGAAGCGATCAGAAGGAGAGGAAAAAAAAAAGGAATAAGATTTCACCACCAGCCATAGACGACCTGTGTGTACCTCTGCTTTAGCCATCTAAAGCTTTTTCTAAAGGAGCCTTTGACTTTACCTTCAACACTATACATCTTGTAACTCGCGACCCTTTTCTTCCTCTGGAGCTCCGGGTCCGTTATCCCCCAAGATTTAGACCTGGCTATCGATTTCCCCTTCTTGAGATCGTAGATGTTGTTCTCCGTCGCCGTCGCGTATGAAGCGCTATAGCTCCTGAAATCGCCGGTTCCTGGACCGCCGTGATAAGGCTGGATCTGCATCCCTCCGTCTCCATACGGTCGTTGACGGCCGTAATCATCCATTGAAGCCGGAGAGAGTTGGAGAGAATCTTTTATTCTATTTTCTTTTGGGATACAGCTCAGAGAAGAATAATTGAAGAGACAAAGGAGGAGAATAATAGTGTAACGCAAACAAAGACGTGTCTTTTGAGCTGGTCTCAATTTGACACTCGGGACGTTAATATTCTTTCTTTTTTCTTCCTTTTTAAAAATTAGAAAAATCAAATTGAGATATACCCTAAAAGAGAAAGAAATTGGAGATAAGAAAAATCAAAAGATAAAAACATTATACAGATATTGAAACGTTAATGCATTTGAAAATTTTGACATGTACTACTAAATCTTCCAGTCAATCAAAATTGGTTTCAGAAGAGAATAATAATAATAAGTTAATCACGGAACCTTATTATTATTTTATTTTTTTGGCAAGTGACCGTTGATCGTTGACCGTTGACCGTTACTTTGAAGAATGTTCAATGGCAAGTGTATGTAATAATGCTCAAGAATCCAAAATTAATTGGCGTGATGTTGGGTATTCACATATGCGTGGGAACGTGACTACCAGCAAACATACAAGATCATATACAACTTTAATCAATGGCTTAATTTTCCACGAGCTATCATTTCCCCACATGAAAGGAGGTAGATTGATTTAAAAATTTAAAAGTATCAGAAAGTAAGTTGATAAAAACTAGTATCAATCAATCAATCAATCACTATAGATAAATAGATATAGTTTAATACGTAGTAATGACTTGAATTTATTTAGCTAAGGTAAGGTAATGCCCAAAAATGAACGTTCCATAGAAAAACATACCAATTGGACCAGATTTGGTTAGATAAACATTTTCGAATATGTTAGAAGAAGGGTACATACTGACCAAGAAAGTTTAATTTTGTTACAAAGGGTATATTTTTTTTTAGGATATCTGGAAAAATCAAGATTAATGCTTATAAACACTTTCATATTAGACACGAAGACGACACACACTTTAAGAATTTTCATACGAGGAAGACGATTTTACACCTTTATATTCTAACACATATTGAGACAATCTTCGACTCCTAGGTTTTCAGTCTTATCTATGTTTTGATTCATATCTCGCACATACTCTCAAGACAATGTTCTCAAAACCTCCATACATATACATAAATATATGCATAATGGATCTAATGACAAATAATAGGGCCTCTCCTACTTCTCTTAGGCCTTAGTAATCTAAGCCCAAGCCCACCGGCTCCTATACTAAGAATCAAATCTCAAGCGAATCGATTATAAAATCTAGAAGAAGGGATAAATGATGAAGATGACCAGCGTGGTTCTGTTGTCCACTTACGTTGTGGGGTCTGGCGGCAAATTCTTTCAGACCACGTGTCTCCTCAGGGGCTCTCCACGTGATTAACAGTAGTAATATTAAAATAACGACTGTCTGGTCACTCATAAACCTTTCTCTGTTAATCGATCATAAAATGCTAAATGTACATTTATATGTCAAAGCTTAATTAGTACTGTGATTTGTCCCACGAACATGCCTTCTTGCTCTCTGACACCAGCACCAACACAATAATACTGATTTCTCTATGATTCAATACATATGTATATTGATCATTATAGTACAAAATATAATAAATACTCAAATAGTATGTGATTCAGTGATCAGTGGTAAACTGGTAGTCAATTTTGATAAAATAGATAAAACTCATGGCAATTCAATTACTATTATCTTCTCTTCCCCTCAGTTCAGGTCTCCGTAATTTTTTTTTTTATTTTTCTTTTTGTCGAGGTTTCAACTTCAAAGTGAATATGTCCCTTAAGAGTCGATTCCTCTATCTTTTCATATATCCTTATAATACATTTTTTTTTTTTTTTTTTGCATAGATTTGCCCGATAGAGCGATAGATAAGTGACCACACATATGTTATTTCAATATTATTTTGGGATAGGATAAACATAATACACACATCAGGTGATTTAATTTTATAATTTCTATTTACTTGCAAAGTTGAAATACGCTTCAAAAATCTTACTTTATAAACTGATAAATGAAAAGAGTAACTCAACTCATTTTTTCTATAAACGGTCTAAAACCACATAAACATATACATATTTTACACATACATATTGTTCTCGTAGCATATATGAACGCAAATTATGACGTAAATTCGTCCGTTTAGGGGATTTATTAAATAGGATATCACCCCTTAAGTGCTATGAATATCACAGGTCAATCGATGAACAAAAGAAAGAAAATTACAAATCAATAAAGTTGCTAGGTGATATGTGTAATGATATATAAATAAAATGATTAGATATGCAGAGCAAAACCAACATATAGTTTATATTTTATGATGCTATTGTGTGTGTTTTGCCCAAAAAGGAAAGACGCCAAGGAAGGACAAACGAATGCGTACTTCCATATTCGGAAATATAAGCTATTGTTTATTTTATTTTTTGTAGTACTCTGAATCTGGCTGTACGCACCAATGCCGCAAAACAGCAGGTCAGGTGTCATCATTACATGTTCGCATTCTCAGCAGATCTCATCTCGCCGTGGATTTGGAGATTAAAAAAAAAGTTGAAAATCTTTTAAATAGAAAATCATTTATAATAAAAAAGTAAAGATTGGGTAGTAACTTTTTAGTTATTAACTTCTTACTTTTTCTGAGGTAGCAATTTTGTGTATATGTAAAATGATAAACTATATATAAGAACAAGAAAAAATAATTAAAAAACTAGAACTTTAAGAAAATAGTTTTAAAAATCTTTTTAAGAAAAAAAGTACTTAGGACATTTTAACTCAGAACCAATTAGTAATAAATAAAATGACTCATATTATTTTTTGTAATATTTGATCTTATGTCTTTTTTGAATGTCAGATTCTTAACATAGTCATCTTATTTAATTTTAAGGTTAACTCTAGTCTCATTTTTATTATATTTTTTTTTTAAAAAATATTAGTACAAACTAA
Organism: Streptanthus diversifolius; assembly: GCA_039880935.1. Classification (NCBI taxonomy): domain Eukaryota; kingdom Viridiplantae; phylum Streptophyta; class Magnoliopsida; order Brassicales; family Brassicaceae; genus Streptanthus; species Streptanthus diversifolius. The sequence goes on along the minus strand of JAXGFM010000010.1, from coordinate 21,939,508 downwards.
ATGGTTACATGTTGTATAAGAATGACATATACAAACTATTTGGTTATATATGTAATGTTTCGATAATTCGATGGAAGATTCTTGTAAATATATTAAATATAATTTGTGATGGAAATAAAGACGAGTTTGATGGGGAAAATTTAATGAAATAGAGCATATCGCATATAGTTTTTGAAAAATCATGCATGCTTTAAGATGCTTTTGCGCCGTATTGAATATTTGGGTGTGGCTGAACTTTTTCATGATGAGGCTCTGTTGATTTGTAATTGGTCGGTCCAATTATTTATTCCATTAAATTATATAAAAAACCAAAAGTCATATATGCTTAGCTCTAAAATTCTCAATTTAATCTATATATAATATGATAATCAAACTTCATCCAATGTTTTTGTTTGACAAGCTTCATCCATATTTTATTCCAAAGTTTTGGGACCATTAGTTATAAATGTGAAATTAGCTTATTCCAAAGTTTGTTCACACTAATCATTTTTATTTATTTCGGGATATTCCGTAAATCATTTGTCACCATGATAATTTTTTTAATTCTTTTTTTTTGTGTGTTAATAAAGCATATTGTGGTTTTATGATTATAAAATATCTTAAAAACACAGTTTTAGATAATCTAACGGGGATTTTATTTTATAATCTAATTATATAGATCATAATTACGTGGATAATCAAATTTAAAATTTAAAAATTTTATTTTATCTGTGTAATTTAATATATATATATAGATATATATGATATGATATGAAAATGATACATAATCGTGAATGCAAATACAAATAATGATAATTTTTTGTAAAAGGGTTTGTGTTTTTATTTGATGAGCAAAAGCAAAAGATGACTTCGAAAAAATCAAGCAGGAAGTCGGAATCTGCATAGATAGATAGCAATTCACGTGGTAAGAAAACGGAACAATCTTTATCAATAATTCATGAGAGAGAGATTTGATTTTTTTTTTCTCTCTTTGTTTGTATTCCGTTCTCTCTCTTCGTTTGGCTATAAAAAGCCCCGACAGGTCTCAGTTTCTTCCCACATCCAAAGATGGAAAGATGTAAGGTCTAGAGTCTTGCTCTCAATCCCCTAATAGAGCAATGATATATATATATGCATATAAAAGTAGATTTATGGGTTGGAAATGATTGTGTTCGAGAAGGCAAGGTGTCGAGTCTAGTCACAGACTCACATGCGCAGAGTATCGAAGGTAAGGGGAGGTGACAGAAGAGAGTGAGCACACATGGTGGCTTTCTTGCATGATTAGGGTTTCATGCTTGAAGCTATGTGTGCTTACTCTCTCTCTGTCACCCCTTCTCTCTCTCTCTCTTCTGAACATGGTTAATTATATAGCTGGTAAAAGATCTCTATTGGGTATGATTATCTTTAAGGATTTATACTTACACTATCATCACATGGATAAAAGTAATCTGAGGTAACTTTGCGTAGAAGGTTGAGTCCTGCTCCTAAGTTGGAACTTTTTCGGGAAATTGGATTATCAAAAACTGATTCCAGACGGAAAGACTATGTGCCAAAAGCTCGAAATTTCCTTATTAGCAAAAAAATAAAATAATTTGAGGTATGAGAAATTTGCAACTCTGGTGTTAATTGTTCAACTAATATATATATACATATATTTTTACATTTATATAGATCAAATATATTGTTTCATGATTGTATATGGAGAATTGTCCATTTTTTATATAGAAAATGATGCAGTTGGACGTCTACAAATGCCTATATTCGATTTGTTGACTGTATTTGGCCAATCAACTCGGACATACACTCATCTAATACATAAAGAAAGAGAGGACTCTTGCAAGTTTGTGTGACGAAACAAACGATCGGGAATGTCTTGCAAAAACGTATAAACATATGGATTACTTAGTTCATTAAGTGATTGGAGATATGAGATACTGTTTATAGCTTGTATGTAAACGTTATGTATCTTACGGCCAGGGGTAGTCAAATGTCTTCCCCTATGTTTCGTCTAAAAATATATAAGATAATATATCTATTTGGTTAATGTCCACTAGTATATGTTTTCTTCATTGGTTCATATAAATAATTGTAACACAAAATAGTTTTTTTCCATAAGGAATAAGAGAGACAGCTCCCAAATACATATAAACAACATATTTTCCATGTTTTGTGCGAACAGAAATGTGAAAGTAAATAATTATATGGTATATTGTTGAAACAAAAAAAAAAGTATGAATTGCATGTGATTACGATAATAAAAAAAAACTGAATCAAAGAGCTTCGTAAAAAAAATTATCAGCTTGTTAAAATTTGTATATATTGGTAATTTTTTTTGTAAGGTTTAATTTGGTTAAACATATAGTTTTTGAGTGATTGTTGATTTAGAAAATTACATAAAAAAATAAATCAGAATAAAAAACTAACGTTGTGATGTTTGAATAATTGAATGTCATATTTAGCCACTACAGTGTTGTAATTTATGTACCGATACATATATAAGCCAAAAACGGGTAATTAAGCTCTTCAAAAATATATTAAAGTGAAATCTGAAGTGGTTCTTTATTTAAAAATCTTACATATACGTCATGTAGTTGTTGTCTTTGATGTATCCGAATTGTTCTAATGGGCATGTTAAATCCTCAAAAAATTTCTATATATATGGCAGCTACAAATTGGAAGTGTAACCAAATCTCTCCACACTTGATGAAGAATGCTTAGATATTCATATGTCAACGTCGTTCTAAGCTGTTGCTATTTTATTTCTTCAATTGTAAAGTAGCTCTTCCATTTTCAACATAGTTGTTCTTCAATTATGTTGAAATTTCCATTTGTAAGATGAAGATAGGTTATAAGCACAATATTATTTTACGTTTTATGTTTGGACGTTGAGAAATTTTCATTTTGGATTAAAAAAGTTGTAAGACTTGTGTTACGCAGTTAGACGTATCTTTATGCCTCGAAGAAACAATTCACCATGACGAAAGCGAAAGAGCAATTGAGTACATTAGGATCTTTGTGTCACGAAACCAAACGATTGGGAATGTCAAGAATAGGTCCAAAGTTATTATTCGATTTTACATCAGAAAACATTAAAAAGAAAAGAAAAACAAAAATCGTAGACGAGTTGGATCCAAGTCTCAAAACACTGCAATCAAATTTATACTATATAGATAATCTATTGATGTATTAATTTTCACTCTATATGTTTTGTTTTTTTCTAAATTTCTTAACAAGAAAATTGAAGAAAATCTCAAGACTCGTGTGGTGTTGTCTCAGGAATCTGCAAGGGAATGAGACTGTTCTCTTCTTTCTCGTTCGGACTCTCGACTTGTTTTTCTTCGACTTGGGAGGTTGCACCGTTCTCTGATGCACTAGTTGTGTCGGTGCTGATGGTCTTTGATAGTTTGCTGGATTGTTCTGGAGAGGACGAAGCGGTTAAGATGCGACCTAGACCGTCGTATGCACTCTTGGCATCCATAACGATACTGGCACCACCTGGATAACACCGGCCAAAGCATGTGGCGCAATGTGGAAAAACCACCTGTAATAGCAACGAACCATAAAAAACAAAGTGGGCAAATGTGAGTTAGACAGAGAGGTTTTCAATCTGGAACAATAAAAGAACGATAAAAAAAAACGGAATTGCTCCTAGTTAGACAAGTAAACTGTGGATACTGACTCGTTGCTGGTTATAAGATTGAGATGATAACGTAAAATTGTACCTCGACAAAAGCTCGGCAAAGTGAGAGGAACAGATTGGATTCATTGAGTCGAAGCATCCGAGTTGTGTTGTATCTTAGTAAGGAGTCAGAGACAGCCTGAAGTCCTTTGATCAATTCATGAGCAATAACATTCTTCAGACTTAGCGGGGCACAAGGACGTAGTTCGTTCAAAGCAGCAGATACACCTGTGGACATAGCCGGGATTATCAATCGCAATCAGACTGAGAAAAGAACATCCAAAAAGAACTACATTTATATTTGCAACATTTGTAATAATTCGAACATTCATCACTGGTTACATCATCCATAATATTAGAAATTAATATTACCGTTTATGAAAACTGCAAGAGGCGGGTGTTCCATCAAGTATGATGGAGGTGTGACGTCATCTTTGCTGTTGTCATTAATACCACTTGATGGGAAGCCAACAGATGGTAATGGAACCCATCGATGTGAATCCAAAACTAACTGGAAGTAAAATATTATGTAGAATTTAACTGAGAAATTCAAGAGACAACATGTAATTGATAGGAACACGTGTTTTATGTCTGAGTTGAGTTCCATGCTAGAGAAAAAAGTTGAAGTTTTGTGTTTACCCACCTGGAAATTCTCAACTGATGTGTGCATGTTCTTGGCAAACAAGTTTAGAACCGCCCTGTCGAAAGTATGCAAGTTCAATACTGAGAAATAAGTAGAGATTATGAAAAACAAAAAAAAAAAAAATATATATATATAATAAAAAGAATCGTTACTCTTCAAAAAGAGGAGGAAGCAAACCCCGGAAGTCTAGCCCAACCCAACCAAGCCCCATAGCACAGTACTGTGTTGTCATGAGAGGAAGTAAATGTTAATCAGAGTTGCACAGAGTACTAAATAGGGAATATATGAATCGCAAAAGAACTCAACCATGCACTGATCCAAAATATTTGATAGAGATCCTCCTTCAGTAATCTTTGGGAGCATAATTTTCAGAGTCTTCAGGTGCGATGTTATCTGATGCATGGCCCAGCTAAACAGAAGTCCACCATCATAATTTTCTTCACTCCCCGATGTATCATCAGCAAAAATAGCTCGATATTGATTAACTACATCAAATAGGTGCATTCTATGACAGTTTATCATGCCTTTTAAATACTCATAAGCATTTTTCTGGTCTAGATCCTCAAGAATTCCAGTGAGCCATGCTTCACGGCATCTTAAGAACTGTACAGACAAGAAGAACCATTCAGAAGTGAAGGCATAGCTTACAGAGTGAAGAGCTCCATAGACAAAGGAATACAATACAATGAGAGGATAAAATCAAATGGTTATATGTCAAAATAGTTCACCTGTAATCGCATTTCATACTCGCCAAAGACTCCTATTCGGCGTAAGTATCCAATAATCCGGAGACATTCTGGCAACTGAAATAATGAGCAGCAATAAAAAAACTGAGCCTCCTAGATTGCTAAGCCTAACCATAGTTCACCGAATACAAACTATATTCACACACAAAACCTGTATATTGGAGCGCAATTTCTGGAGAAGCTGTGAGAGAAGTGACTGAGTTGTTTGTCTAACCTCCGCTGCAAGTGCTTGTATAACAGGCAATCTTGACAATGAGAGAAGATTACTTCATAAGAGCTAAAGCTTGAAGTTTCCAGCCTTAAGTAGCCAGAGGGGATAAAAATTGATGAGAAACATAATAAAAAAAACTCACGTGGGATGCATAGTAGCAAGTTTCGATACAAATGCTTCCAGGTCAAGAGCTTCGTCAAAATTTCCGTTTCTCACGCATCTGATAAAAATATAATTCATTATACAGAGCATTTAGAAGTTGCTTAACGTCATATAAATCGGTTCTCTCATGGAAAGCATGAGAAGAGATTGACAGGAAATCAGATTTAAAGCTTTCAGCACGAAGTCTAATAGCTTACGTGTCCATAAGCTGAGGAATCTCAAGCAAGTCAAGAAGAGTGCTGTGATTAGCCAGCAAAGCTTGGTTCATCTTCCTCTTCTCCAGAATAACCTCCGCAGAATCGATAAATTCTGTGCAATCAGACGTTAGTTTCGGGACTTCGCCAATCTGCAAAAGGTGAAAAGTACAGAACTTCGGCATCAAAATTTTGCAGGAGATTACTATTTTTTTTTCAAGGATGCAACTGCTAAAAGTCAGAGGATGATTTATATAGATGTGCAAGAACCTATCTTGCTTTCTGAAAACATGGAAGCTCAAGCTACATTCCTAAACCAATGGTTCATTCACCTATTCTCAAGACGGTAGCTGCCTGCTAGAATACAACACAACAAACCAATCTCACAAGTTTCGTATACGGTTGAGTCTACAAAACTAAAGGACCTGAAACAACATGGTTCTGCAACAAGGTTCCAAACACGATCCCTAGTACTCATCCAAGAGTTAGCAAACAATTAATTTCCAGTAACTAGTTTCAGATCCTATCAATAAAACTTCCAATGTCACTAGTTGTAACTAAATTCGGCGAGGATTGAGAACTGAAAGAAGTTTTGCAAATTCAAAATCAGATAGACACAACCACGTGAAGCAGTAGAACTCAATTCGAAATGGAACGAAAATGAATAATATACCAGAGACTCGAGGTGCTTATCAATAGAGGATACTTCCTGCCGGATCGCAAGCAAAGCATCTGCAGCGGTGATAAACGCGCGGTAGTTCCCAACTGCAACCTCTTGCATTTGCCTCTGAATCCGCTCCGCGTCCACTCGAAGCAGCTCTGGCTCCTTCAAAATTCAGTAACCGACAAATTCAGAGATCCATGCGGGTAGAGAGATGTCAAGAGAAGAGAAGAAAAGAGAGAAACCTTATGGAGACGATCAAGAGTGAATGAGAGGAGCTCGGACACATACGGTTGCTGAGAGGCGGAAGAGAGAGAGAGAAGAGTCGCCGTCGCCTCCGGCGGAAACATCTCCCCAATCTCCGTTGCCATATCGGATCTTCTTCCTGTAGGCGATGCTATCAAAATCTGCTAGAAGAATGTATACAAGATCCAGAAATAACGATTTTTCAAGGAATTTACATCAAATGTCTTTCTCTGTTTGGATCTGAAATCGCTCTTTCAATTTTATTTATTATTATTATTATTTTTTTTCACTGCGTTAATCAAGAGTCATAATCACTTTAAATAATCAGGTAAAATTTAATGGTGCAATATTTTTTTTTATTTTACATCATTCATATCCTCTCCATATTTATGCAAAAGTCGATTTAAAAATATAATCGACGTAAAATGGGTTTGTCAAATGTAATCTACGTATTTATGTCACAACCCCATGTCATATATATAGAATTCGCATTTAAATGTCGCTACAAAATATTAGTACGTCACAAAAGAAACATGATACATTTACTCGCATTTATAGTTCTAGACTTAGTCGATAGCCTATGTCCGACTTGGTCATGGACAAAATCAGCTAGATCGAGTAGCTTGTTTTCACATTCCTACTTCTAACACTTTGGTGCTATTCTGTTTTATTGGCGTCTGCTTTGATAAACGATATCGCATTTTTGATGAAAAAGCAATCTTATATTACACCCAAAAAAATGAATACACAATAGTATTATAAGTAGTATACTTAACAATTTACACTAGCGAACCGTTTAGGAAAACAGATAGAGTAAATAGAAAAGAGAAATTAAGAAAGAAGAAGAAAGGAGAGAAGTGGCATTTGATGCCGTGTAGAAATAGAAATAAGGATATGGGTAAGGAGGCTGCTGCCCCTGTGACTGTCCCTTTGGCGACGGAGGCGGTGATGGTGGCGAGCCTTTTACATCTGAAGAAAGCGGTGGAGGTGGCGGTGTGGACTGAAAATAGTAAAACCGTGGTGGTGGCGGATGGATGACTGTGATTAACGGTGGAGGTGAAACCGGTGGTGGTGAGCGTTTGTAAGGCGGTGGTGGTAGCGGAGAGGATGACGGCAATGAGGGAGATGGAGGTGGTGACGTGGAGGGAGGAGGAGAGCAAATGGTTGGACACGTGGAGCATTTACTGATGCAAAGAGGAGTGAGGACATCTGTTTGATCGGAAGGTGATGATGCCACTAGTATGCCCATGACCATTATGATGATGATGATGAGACCCATTTTGATGATCTAAAAATTGGTGTTTGGAGTGGAATGTTCATTGTTTAATTAGTTGGTCGGGACATTTATAAATCACCAGGTGGGTTCGATACGAAGATGCTTTCTTGATAAATTGTGTTTTGCTGGAAAGTTAAAACATTAAAATTGAGAATATTAAAACTTTAAAATGACAATGTATGTTAAGTTAAATATGTAAACAATAATTTACAATTAGTTGTACAAATTTACAAATGATAGGTGATAAACCGACTAAATTTTTTTTTACTATTAAATACAAACTTTGTGCTTAAGAAAATCTAATTGATTATGTGGGATGATATGTTTCTGCTTAGATGAGAAAATTACGCTAAGATTTAACAGTTGGAGGTGAGAGTGTCAATATACTCATAAAGTGTATAAAGGAACTGTCGATATGATTTTATGTTACTGAGTTAGGATATTCCTTTCCCAATGTATACTCAAAAAACCTATCTAATGCGAACCAATTCTAGAACCAAAATGTATCACACTCCAAATCCCTTTTTCTGTTATTGTTCTTTTATACTTTGCTTTCAGAGTTGGCTTTGGATCAATTTCATTTTTAAGATATTGGCTTTAGATTGATTCTCTCATCTTTAATATATTTTTTCTTACATTGTTTTATAACCAAGTGATATTTGTAGTTGTAAATAGGCTTTTATATGTTAAATTCAAGTCATGATCTCATATACCTTTAACTCTCATTTATTATTTTTATTATAAATTTAATCATTAAAATTATTATTTTATATTTACAATAAGTTATATATTTGTAAATGTAATTGATATCAACCAAAACATACTAACACAAATAGTAATATTTTCTTCGAACGATCTAATTAACCCGAATTTGAAATCCAAATCTATAGTATAACCCAATATAACTAAGTATAAGTGGGTTATATTAGATACAATTAATGTACAATTATACTATATAACTATTGTGCAGCTATAGTAAGTACCACAAATATACATAGGCAATATACATTCAATCTCTTTTCAATATAACCGACGACATTTACAAACTATTTAGCGATATGTCATAATTATTGATCACTTATCATATTTGTAAAAAATCTTAAGTGCCCTCACCATTTTGAATCCTATATCGAAAAAGTCTAAGAAACCTAATAACTTACTTTATACATATATATATATATGATATAAAGTATTTATAAGAAATTTAACATGCTCTATGTTTTTGTCAAAATGCACTAGTTTCAGAACATTTGCATGTCCACACCTCCAATTTTTTTTTTTGATTTCAGACTTAATACTTTATGTATAGAACTATTAATATAGTGGATAAACTACTGTCACTGTTTGAATTACAATACCAAAAAATAAGATTAAAGATTCAGACCACTTTGGAGTTTTTTGAAAACATGAAGTCAATGATGATCAACATCAGTAAAAAAATCTGGCAACCCCAAACCACCTACTCTAGTTCATGTTGGTGTATTTATTTAAACATCATAGGATAGAGAAAATGGTTTATATATCGGGCTCGAATGCGAAAACGGATCAAAGCCAGAAATTATCTTTTGGTGAGATTCCAACAAGTCTCATTCATCTACTTATACCAGATTGAGACCACTTGAAGCTATTAGAGATTTCTATTGGTTTATTTTAATTTGAATTGTAGGCGAAAAAGAACAAAAAAAATGTTCCGGATGTACTAAATCTAATCCGGTCAATGATGTTTTGGGTATTCCCGAATGTTAGTCGGATTTTACATATAAATATTTATATTTGGATATATATACATGGTACAAAACAGAGATTAAAGAGTACGTATGATGTAAAAAAGCATCATCAATCTAGTTAAATCGTTTGAAATTAATTAGATTGTTTAGTCAAGATTATCGGGTGAACAAAGGCAAGTAAGATTACTACAAGATTTTGTACGTTTGTTCATCAAAATACAATGATGTATACAAAGATGACAAAAATTAATTGGACTTATATAGCTTTCAAAGATGTCGAGACGTTCATCATATCGAAACTGATATTCTCTCTCAAAGTCAATTTCAGGACTTTTTGCCAAATTGAAAGAAGGTGGTTTCTCTTCTAAATTAGATTTTCCCATAATATTCGATGCATCTATAAAACAATTATAAAAAATATTGAATATGTTATTAAAGAACATTAAATCATATACGTATTTATCCTATGTAATCGAGAATAACTTACATGATGAAAAAATAACTAGCAAAAGGAAAAACAAAACTGTCTTCATTTGTTTTGAAATTTCAGTCTTCTTCAAAGATAAAAAGAGATTGATTTTTGTTTTTCTTACTAATTGTTTTTTGAGTATGGTTCGTGAAGTCATTAAAGTTAGATAATATCATATTTATAGGTTTCTTGTTAGATACAAAACAGTTTGATTTCAACAACAAAAGGAAGTTACAAAAGAGTTAATGTTCTTTTCAACGTTTTTTGTTGTGAAATTGGAGTTAGAAAACTATACCTTTTTAACTACTATTTTAACGTGAAAGTGTTTATTAAAATAATATAACACTGACTAAACAATATGTATAATAATGTAACGGTGTCTTAGAATACCATTCAAAACTAGATACGTAATTAGGAGGAACAGAAATGACAAGGATTGAATAAATGAATAGCTTCGTCTTAGTTAGACTACGAGAAGTGAACATTAACACACAAAAAAAATCATTGCTTTTTGTTCACTACTTTAAATTGGAGAGCCAGAAAGGTGGAAGTATTATGTTACAGAGATATAAAATTGACAAGAGTTAGATGTAGTTAAGTCATCTCTGCATGGCACTTCACTTACCACTTTCTTAACTTTCTTTCTTGACAAGCAAGCAACTATCTAGTGGTTCCTCACAGAAGTCTTCAAAACATTTGAGAAATATATATGATCTTCAGACCCAGTTGCTACTTCTTGCACTCTAATGAATAATATAGCATATTAAAAACGTAAGCAATGAGGTTTTAGTTTGCAGAAAAAAAAGCAATGAGGTTTAAATAAATATAAAGATTTTGTTTAGGGTTTTATCTGTATCATCATATACCTGACTCATTGTCCATACCCAAGCTTCTTAATCGGACAAGCTTTGGAACTATATCCTTTCCAAGATCTGGTCTATCTTTCTTCCTTAGCTCTGCACATTTTAGACACAGCTTAGCAAAAGTTATAGCTTCTTCTACAGGCCAATCAGGCACGACCGGGTCAAGCATATCCTTAAAAGTTCCTTTATCAATTGCTCTCGACACATGATGAGCTAGACCCATTGGACTCTTTGCAGTGATGTTCTGAAGCAGCATTATCCCTAAGGAATATATGTCTGATTTCGTGGTTAACTTTCCTGTTTGCTGGTACTCTGGGTCTATGTAACAGAACGTTCCTGCTGCAGATGTCATGTGGTACTGTGTGACGGTATCAGCCACTGACGCGGGGGCTAACCGAGCTAATCAAACGTCACTGATCTTGCTCACATAATTTCTATCTAAGAGTATATTGGCAGGTTTTAGGTCACGGTGAACCAGAGGCTCTGGCTTTGTTTGGTGCAGGAAGGAGAATGCAGTAGCAATCTCTGCTGCTATTTGGAACCTTTTCCTCCACGAAAGAGGGGGCGAGTCTCCTTTACGAAAGAGTCTATCCTCTAATCTCCAATTTTCCATTAACTCATACACCAAGCACCCATATTCCGGACACGCACGAAGGAGAAGAACCATATGAGGATGTCTGATGCAACTTAGAACCTCGACTTCTTGTTGAAACTGCTTCTTTCCTTGAGCAGCATCAGGTCTCTAGACTTTAATGGCAACAGGAGTGTGATCAAGTGTGCCTTTATAGACTGGTCCATATCCGCCTTCTCCTATTTTTCTGTTGCTCAAAAATCTATCAGTAGCTTCTTCAATCTCTTCTATAGAGTATCTTCTGTACCGGACATCGTTCTGCACCAAAGCACTAAGAGCGCGGTCTTTCTCCTGCGATTCCCTTCTTGCTTTCATCTCTGCTTGCTTCCTTCTTTGTCCTTCCAATTCCGCCATCCGCTGCGCTTTCTCAGCTGCTTCCATTGCAGCTTTGCACTTGGTCTTCTCCATCTCTGCAACAGCCAGGGCTGCCTCTTCAGCACTCCTAGCTTCCTCAAATCTTCGAGCTTCTTCAATTTTCCACTGATTAAGCTCATTTGCCTAGAGAAACATGAGAGCCAGAAAGTATTACATGGAGCTTAAAAACATCTTCATCAACTAGCTCTACTACACATCCATACTTCTTACCTTCTTTTTTGCATTTAGTGCTTCTTTGCAGGCTGAGCTGTACATGTCCATGGTTTGCCTGAGTTCAATCTTCAGTCTTTTCATCTCAGCTTCAATATCACTCTGAAAATAAGCATCCAACAATTTAGTGCATACTAATCTTATTTTTTAAACTCGATATTATTATTGCTCTACTCTTAACATACAGTTGATTGTGAAACTGATTCATCAGAAGAACTAGATGGAGAATTGATATCAAAATTATGAGCAGTTAAATCAATGGAACCCATCATCATAGACCCAACATCCGGTTCATCAGAAAATGAATTACGTCCCACAGAGTTCCTTTGACCTTTTGTCTGCTTAAAATCATGATTAAAGTCCAATGAACCATTGGCGGCACTTTTGTGCCTTTCTCTCACAGCATTGAAGCCATTATCATGAGGATGATACGTCTCTGGTGTTGTGTTTCTTGCATTACGCTGGCCCCTACAACGTCCCAAGAACGACTTCTTAAAGTCTTGTTGATTGACAAAACAACATAGAATTAATGAGAAGAAATCACGTTGGTTTATAATAAGACCTAGGTAAGTGATGATCTTGGTCAGCGTCAGGTACATTTTTGAGATGAAATGTAGATGATGGTGCACGAGGTGGGACAAGCGTGTTGGTGATAGGCCTTTGAGCTGTTCGTGAAGAATGGACTCTGCCTTTAGAGATGACATAGATGGAACAAAACAAAGGCGTTGATTTGAGAATGGAAGCTGCAACGTCATGGGATTTAGTGAGCTTGAGAGATCTTGTGAATGGGTTCTTTGAGGATGATCCCAACACAATGTTGTTCACAAGGTTATTGTTAACGTAATCCAATATTGCATTTGCAACGTCGGTATCATCTAGAATAACCTCCATCATTGAAATCTGAAAAAATTGAAACACAAAAACAATCAACTACTGTCTTTTATGCACGCATATGTTGAAATGTTTGAGTGAGATATTAAAAAATGGAAATATACCCCTTTTCGCGCACAATATCCTCTGTACGGAACAAAAAGCTGATTTAATTCATCGTTATCAAAGTTTCCTCCATCTACAACAACATCAAGAATGAGTTATCCAATTCAGAATATACAATTGTGTATTATTAAACAATTGGAAATAAATAAAATAAAATAAAAATAAAAACTGAAGAGAAGATACCTACGGTTTGAATGTTTAAGACGAACATGGACTAGAATCATGTTGGGATTGTTGATCAGATTGAAGAGATGATCGACGGCCCAACGAACAGCGTAGTGACTGTTCTTGTCTTTGTCAATGGCGACCACCGTCGAGTTTATTGGCGCATGCCCATCTTCCGATGAGTAAAGAGCCATAATTATGAATCGATCGACAGAGAAACTCTGAAAATCCCAACAAAATTAATTATGTAATAATAATATTCAGGTGTCACGAGACATAGTCGTGTGTCTGGAAACAAGAAGAGAGGAGAGAAAAGAAGAAGAGGGTTAAAGATGGTAAGCCTTCTCTTTTCGAGTTTAGCTTTCTCGTCTCCCTCTTCTTCCTGTTACAATGTGGGTGGTGGTGATGCTAGAAGACTATTAACTAACATTTTCCTTAGAACAAAGTTCAGAGAAAATATCGGGAGTCATGAGTTATTATTAACCATTGTTTTTAAAATTACTTTTTAAGGATTTCTTCCTTACTTTTTTGGTGGGGTTTTTCAATTTTCTAGGATTCAAATCTCTTTTTTTCTTCTTATTTTTTAATACAAGTTTTTAACTTGTATTGCTATAAAATGGATATGAATCTTCATATTGGGTTCGGGTTGGATAGTAGCTGGTTGATTGGGTTTGGATAATCTGAAACTATAATTATTATCCGACTATATCTTCACGAGTTATTTGGGTCAAAAAAAAATAATTTAAATTATTTTTCTTGTTATTTTTTTCTTTATTGTTTTTGTCAGAAAAAAAAAATATTTACAAATCTGAATGTGAATGAAGAAGTGATATTTTTTTTTCTTCATGTTTATCAGTGTGAATGGAGAAGTGATATGTTTAGCATGTTTACAAATCGTATATCTTAAATTTTAAAATATCGATATTATAAAGAAAAGTCCAACAAATTTCAGATATCCATTATAAAATCAAAATATTTCTAGATATGCAAACTAAACCCGTTAAAAATATATAATAAAACCAACTTAGAAATTATAAAAAGAACCCCTGAAATTAAAGCATTTTTTATTTTAATTTGGTTAAAAATGTTAAAACTAACTCGAACATTTTGATAATACCATTAAGAGTGTCTTAACATTAAAAGTTAAAACGAAATAAAACATACCATTAGGACGAACTAAGTAAAATCTTATCCCGCTTGTCGGTTTTGCATCTGATCGGTGGGTCCGAAAAAAGAGAGTGGCTGTCATTGGTGAGCCGCTAGCTGAGTAAGAGCCACTAGACAAAAGAGTGACGTGCCCTCAAGACTTGCAACAATATGAAATGCGTGTCGTTTCCCACTGAAGTAGCATCAAAGCATGCCGTTTTTTTCAATCACCATAAGTTCATAACACAAAAGGGCCAAAAAACAACCTTGTTGGTTCATCTCACATTTCACACTATCAGAGAATGAAGTCTCATTCAGCTATTATACATTCGTGCTTATAGTATGTATATATTATATATAATGTAAGTTTCTTCTATAGCCTCATATAACATCTGTGATCTAAAGGAACAATACAATATGCATAGACCAAAGAATCAAAGTGAGTTTAGTTTATATCTTATAGGAGGAGAGACAAAAAGAACATCTCCATAATCCTTTCATAAGAAAGAAGTACCCGCGAGTCCGTGATGCAATAGATTATGTGAGATATTATCTCTTGCCTTCATCGCATTAACCGATCTCAATGCGTTTTCAGGCAAAACCTCATCATCAATCACTTCAACCATCAGCTCTGGTTCCATCTTCTCGTCTCTGATTTCACATATGTTGTGAAGGACACAGCACGCGCCCAAAACCGTAGGCAAATCTTGAAGCTTCACTTCAGTCCGCTTCTGCAGACACGCCCACCGTCCCTTTAACCTCCCAAACGCTTCCTTAGCCACTCTCTGCACGTCAGTCATCTTCTCGTTGAACGCGTGCTGCGTCCATGTCAAGTTCTGTTGCGTGTATGGAACCAAGACCCAGTCTAATAGCGGGTGACCGGGTCCACCAGCGACCCACAACCCTTTTAAAAGACCTCCATTGTTGGCTCTTTGATACAACAATGACTTCTCTAAGACCTGATCATCAGGCATTGACCCGGGCCATCCGATGCACAAGTCAGTAAAAACGCCTTTGGGGTTCACAACGGCTTGGATTGTGATTGAGTAGGAAGTCTTTTGATTCCTCTCAGTATGCCGTTTGTTGAAATAAGCAGCTACACTGATCTTAGGAGCTATAATCGGAATGTGAGTGGTGTACATAGAGCCAACAATGTTTGGGATACCCGAAATTGATTCGTATGTGTCTCTAATGTTTCTCAGAGACTCATCATCTGGCCATTGAAGGTACTTGGGCATTAGAACATCTTTAATCGCTTTACATACCTCAAGAACAAGCTTGTGGCAAGTGGAGATTCCTAAACCGAATTTCTTGGAGACGAGACGGAGTGGCTCTCCGGTGGCTAATCTCCATATGCAAACCGCGACTCGCTGCCGCACGGGAATCGCGTTTCTCAGGGCGGTGTCTTCTTTCGCCACCGCCGAATTCAGCTCCTCGCAGATTAATTCAAACGTCGATTTGGACATCCGAAAGGCTCTTTTGAAATCCTCTTCTGGGTAATCCAATCGGCTACACTCTTCCCACCATGCTCGGCTTCGATCCTTAACCCATAACCGCCTTTGCTGACCCGTACTCGCACCGCGAACTGATCCCGATCCGGATCCGGTGACCTCACTGCTCTCCGCCTCTAACTCCGAACACTCTGTCACAGCAGCAGAGACAGAAGCGACGGTACGTGAGACGCGCGACTTCTTCCGATTGATATCTCCGCTTTCCTCGGCATCGGCGTAGTAATCGTTGAGATCGGAGTAGTAATCGGACATGGTTCTGGCTCTTTTCCGGTAATTAGACTGAAAGTCGGACATTTCGCGGCGGGAAGCAGCGTTGCGAGCTTCCTGGTCCTGCTTCTCGTGCTCCTCCATCAAGAGCAAGGAAGTGAAAAATCCCTTGAGGTTTTTGGTGTCGTGGCTTCTCTTGGACGACGTCGTCTGAGTCGGGCTCTCTACCTCGCTGTCGAAGACATTACAGACTTCTTCTTCTTCTGCCTCGTCTGCGTCTTGGTCGATTCCTTTCCGGAAAACAGCGGCGGCGGCAGCTTTCATCGAAGTCGTGTTCTTTCACGTTTTTGTAAATTTGCTTCGAAAAAAGGTCTTTACTTTGGACTCAAGGAGAAGATTTGTTTCTTTTGGTTCATAAATAGAAATCTTGACTGATTTCGAGGTGAGACGAACCTTGTGTGGGACGAGTGTGAACACGCAAGTTGACTTTACAAGGCCACCTCTTTTTCTTTTCCAATTTTATTTTATTTCTTATTGTTTATTACTCATTTTTTATTCTTTCTTACATTCTTTAGTTGTTTTAAGCTTTAATCTTTTCAGAAAAGGCAGAACCATTTTATTTTATTTTTGGCTAACTAGTGATTCAAGTTTGGAAGCAACCTATGTGAATACTGTTTTTCTAATTAATAATTAAAATTTGGAATCATTTTTCTTTGATCATGATCGAGCCAGCAAAACATTTTCTTTGAAATTTGCGTGCTGCGTGCTGCGTGCTGCGATTCAAAGGCAATCTATTGACCAACGTTTTACTAGTTATTTTGTCACTATTTTAGCATGTCTGATAAAGCACTACAAATTTCTATGGAATGTTTGCCAAACTATTACCAATTTCTGTTGGGGATTCATATTTATAAAATTTGTAAATGAAAAAAAAAAATCAAACATTCATTCATATACTAGGCTCTGCGTGGAGTTCTAATATGACCAAGCTAAAATCAATTCTGTTGGAAATCAATTTTGAAAAGAGTTACATGTCAACAATAATATTTTGTATAATGATTATAAAAAATAATATAGTGATTATATATACATAATTATTTAAAAATAAAAGAAAATAGTAGCAGATATATACATATATATATATATATATTATTTTCACTACACGAATTATGATGTAGTGCTACTTAACTATATAGACTTACTATTAAAAAGGTAGATGCAATAATCAATTAACATGTTCTGCTACTTGACAATGTGAACTAACTATTTAAAAAGAAAATAGTTAAGCAACTTTTTCCTGATTTTTACATAATAAGATTGTATACTTAATTGTAAATCTAAACAGTTTGTAATACATCATATTATGTTTGTAGATATCCCATTTTGATAATCGATGTTGAGAAGAGAGGAACAAGAGTTAGAACGATACACGTATGAAATGTTAACGTTCGGTTTGGGAAAAGACGAGTTTTAGATATGGACATCTCTCTCCACTACTCTTACTATTTATATTTGTCAACAACATTTTGTAAACGTTGTTGTTATACACTTGTGGAGTGGGGTGTTCACACACATATCTTATAGACACGAACCGGATAATGTTTTATTTATAATATTAAGATCTCAAATGATTGTACCAAGAAGCTATGAGAAAGGAGTGTGAACACGTCAAGGAAGTATCGGACATTGGTGAGTCTTTATATTTGGCGGTGTGGAACGTTAGGTGGTCGATGGAGACTTTTGGTCCCACGCTTTTGTTTCTATTCTTTATTTTATTTTATTTTTTTGTATCTTACTCGAGTTTGCCAAATGAAGACATTTTAGTCATTAGGGGATCTCCTAATATTTATATATTTATTCATTACTCATATAGTGGCCTCTTTCATCCTCGCCTAGATTCACTTTATTTTTTGTTTAATTAGCAAATGATTATAATCAATTTCTCTATAAATTCAAAAGCTATAATTATTTTTATATTTTTTTACATTAAATACATTTTTAATATTCAATTAAAAACATTCCAACTAATAATAACAAAGTACTGTAAAATAAAATAGTTATTACATATTAAACAAGTATAAAATTTGGGTAGAAATTTGAAAATATTAAATTAAATGGAACAAGTGAAAACTAAAAACTTCTGAAACCTTTTACATTGGGACTAAGGAAGTACTAATATGTTTTATCGCCTATTTCTCAGCCAACTTAGCAGGATTCAGAAACAATTGATGGATACAGTCGAACGTTCCATGTTGGATATAAAAAAAATAAGATAATATGGTGCATCAATGTGAAGAAGTCGTAGGATGCTTGGGAGAGATGAACATCTACAAGAAGTATGTTAACTGTAAAAACAGAGGAATGATCATTCGTCTCCCGCTTCAGTTCAGAAAATACAATATCAGTGAGCAGCCCAAAATATAGTCTTATTTCGCATTACATTAGTGAACTATTATAAAAAGGATTATATACTTCACATTCAGATACTGTTAAAACTTCTATTTATATTCGCACTCCAGTTAATTAATAATATTCGATATCCAGATTATATACTTCCATTGGTGCCTCGTACGCCCAAAGACTTTTTCTAGTACGCAGTACGGAAAATACTTGAACCAAAACCAACTTTAGAAGATGCAACAAGGAGAAAGAAAGTTGAAACAGAGCAACAGCTTTTGTTTCGTCTTAGAACACACGGCATGACACAGTGTGTCTCACATTCCGATTACATTCATACATATTATAAAACAAAAGTAGAAATCCAGAAGCTCAAGCAACCTGCACCTGAATAGTCTTTGGTTTCTTAGGCTCAGGAGGAGGAAGCTTCTGAACAGTTACCTTCAACACACCGTCATGATAAACAGCAGAGATCTTCTCCAAATCCGCATTCTCGGGGAGTTGAAACTTTCTCATGAACTTGCCCATTCTCCTTTCCATCCTCACATACTTCACGCCCTCGTTCTCCTTGTTCTCTCTCTTCCTCTCTCCACTTACCACAAGCACATTCTCGTTCTCGATCTGAACCTTGATCTCGTCTCCTTTGATTCCAGGCATGTCCACGACGAAAGCGTACTCGTTCGGGTCCTCGATCACGTCAGCTGGTGTAGCCGCCATTGCCTTTGCGTCGCGCATGTAAGCTCTTGACGGATTATTGCGGCTCTTCTCGTTGTGCTCTTCGGGGACTTCGAGCATGTCTTCGAGGATTGAGATTATAGGAAACCTTCCCAAATCCATTGATCACTTGCTCCGATGCTTTCTTCTTCTTTGAATTCTTATAATTTTGATTGATAGAGATTATTTTGAGACTGTGGAGTTTAAATAGGATTGGGGATAGATTTTTCTGGAGAGATGTAGAGTGAGCGAATGTCTAATCTGATATTTTTAGTTTGAAGCGCTTCCAGAATCGTCTTGACTGTTCTGAAATTGTGGATAAATGTGGGCCATCTCCAAATTTAATGATTATATGTCTATGTGGGCTTTGAATAAAGAGTACTCAGGCCCATCCTTTTTTTCTTTTTTCGGAATTTTTTAGATAGGAAAAGGAAGTTCATTTTTATCCGGTTTGGTACGATTTCATTCGATTGGAAATGAGTTAAATGACTTAGAGGAGTATCGAAATGATATAAAACCTAAATTCTTTCTATAAAATTTTTTATTCTCAATAAATGAATATTCGTACTATGTGTTGGTTTTGTTTTCAAATTTTCATTGGAAAATATTCAAAATTTGTCCTACTTGTTGATTAGTTTGTTGTATGTAACTTTGCAATGATGGTTGTACATGTTTAAGAGCTTACTGCAACGTTTTTTTCCCTTAGTTGTGTGATTTGTTGTTAATGTAGGTAGATCTTACCAAATTTAAATTGTTGTTATCTCACTTTTGTGAAATATGGTTATTTTCTACTAGATAACGATATCCACAACAATTATGTAATTTCAACTTCATTAATGATAAAAACAATTAAATAAAACAAACAGTTTAATCACATAAATATAATTGAACCGCTACCGCTACCGCTACCGTACCACTGTAAGTTAGCTTACCTTCTTACAGACAGTGATGACTTCTATGTCATGCTTTAAGAGATATATCACTATTATCTGTTTGATCGCCAGATACAAGCTAAAGTGGATGAAACCAACAGTTTCATGATAAGTAGATCAGGTTTTGTTTGTCTATTTGTTGCACCTAGCATCGAATACTGACAATCTGTTGTCTCTCTTCTTACTTACAGGGTTGGGGGCGAAGGCAGCATAGAAGATTGATCATTAGATTATGCATGAGGCTGATCTTTGCAGTACAAAGACATAAAAACCCTCATTAGGCTCTGCATGAGGAACTAATATCCAGTAACTGGAAGATTCATTTTGCAGGAGATAATGATTATTGAGTTTACTTTAAACATCCACACAAAAACACCATACTTAATGAAGTATCATTGAACATCCAGAAAAAAAGAAAGGGTTGCATTGCATCACAAGTTTATATCACCAAAGAGCTTCTGTCTTCTTTCTACTCCTTAGTCTTATTATTCTTCTTTTCATACTCTTATTCTTCTTCTTTCAAACGTAATATAGATCCAGGGCTTTATGCTCCTCAGTCATTAGAGCAAGGTTACCTAAAACAAACGCCAAATTAGTGACAGGTTTTACTATGTTAAAGAGAATCAAGAATCAATTTTACGTACGTTGGAGAGTATAGCCACACTTGACTTCTTTTGGTAATGGTCCAACCTTAGTAACTACAATATTTAATCCTCCCACACCACGTCCATTAAGTTCCAGCGCCTTCTCTATAGCGTCTTCTTCAGTATAAGTAACGAAAGCTTCGCTGTAAAAATCAACAAAGACAAACAAGTCTTCAGTTAGCAGTTGATAACTTTGAGAGTTGGGAAAACAAATTCACAACTGGTTGTCAGTAAACTGGGAGGAAGAAGGCACAGACCTGTGGAGACCACTACCACCGCTTAAGTTATCGTGAACAACAACACGGCGTGAAGAGAGATGTTTCATCAGGGCGTTCTTGATATCAACCTTAGGAAGGGAAGTGTCAAATCCCGTAACTGCTATCCTAAAAAATTGATTGCAGGAGATAATGTTTTTAGCATGACAAGAACACATGATCTTACAGACAAAAAAAAAAAAAAAATTTCAATTTACGTGCGGTGTCCCCTATTTTCTAGGGCTGCTTTCAAAGGAGCCATCTTAAGATCAAGGTATGTTTCGTGAAACGGGTAAGCCTTAGTGTATAGAATCCGTCCTCCCATGTCACTTCCATTAAGCCTCAACGCCTTCTCTTCTTCATCTCCCCGAACATAAATGAAGGAAAATCTGTAAAACAAAAACAATCATAGTAAGCAGTGAACATGAGCTGGGAAGGCTTGAGGAAGAAGGCACAAACCTGTTGAGAAAACCAGTTTCAACGTCTATGGGAACAAAAGCATGAATCAGATTTCCACATGAACCGAAATGTTCTCTCAAAGCTGCTTCGACATCCTCCTTAGGAAGCGAAGTGTCGTATCCCTCAACAACAATCCTGCTTATGCTATTGCAAAATATTTGATTGCAGGTGATGATCATATTATTACCATGACAAGAACACATGATGTTACAGATACAAATCTCAAAAGATACGAAAGAAAAAAAGAACAAAACTTTACCGGTTTTTTCGAGCGTCTGCACCAGGATCGGTCAATTCCAGCAATTCCAGACCCTAAGATACAAAATATCTAATAAGGACATTCTACCACTTCAAATAATTAAAACAACAAAGGAGAAGATAGCTTTTATAAAGAAGAAGAAGAAAGCGATAGGGATCGCTTTTATAAAGAAGATTGAAGAAGAAGAAGAAACAACTAATTTTAGGTCTTTATAAAGAGTCTCTCGATATCATTCTTTTTTAGTAATTATTCTGGTTTGGGCCCATAACTGTCCTTCTAGTTGGGTCCTGAATTTAATTCAGGCCTGAAATAAACCCATTCAGTCATAAGACCCAAAGCCCGTTAAATAATTATTCCAACACTTCACTGATTTCTTTTGTTTAGACAGCATTTGAATCATTCTCTTTTACTAAATTATTGCCATAAACTTGATGAACCTATTCTACTTGCAACGTTTTTGAGTCGTATATATTCTTTTACATTTTATGATTTTATTATTCATAATAACCTCATTCGCTTAAACATAGTAATCGGACGATGAGCAATGACCAGAGAGACAAGAAAAGTGAAAAAATAAGATAAAGAGGAACGGGGGTGGGGCCATAATTGTGAGTTACAGGAGATAGTAACATAATTCTACTATAGTAATACATTGTCCTGACAAATGTTTTGTTTTGGTTAACAAAAAAAATGTTTTGCATTGTAATTAAAAATTAAAGACACTGCTCTGTCCTATTCATTTATTGAATTTCATATTATTTTATTATTGTTTTTCAAAAAAAAGTAATATAATAATTTCATATCACAGTTTGTTTGAGAACGATGCTATGCATGAGGCTGATCTTTGCAGTACAAAGACATAAAAGCCCTCATTAGGCTCTGCATGAGGAACTGTCATATCCAGTAACTCGAAGATTGATTTTGCAGGAGATAATGATTACTGAGCTTACTTTAAACATCCACACAAAAACACCATACTTAATGAAGTAACATTGAACATCCAGACAAAAAAAGGTTGCATTGCATCACAAGTTCATATCACCAAAGAGCTTCTGCTTCTCCTAAGAGAGAGCTTTCTACTCCTTAGTCTTATTATTCTTCTTTCCATACTCTTATTCTTCTTCTTTCAAGAGTAATATAGATCCTGGGCTTTCTGCTCCTCAGTCATTAGAGCAAGGTTACCTAAAACAAACACCAAATTAGTGACAGGTTTTACTATGTTAAAGAGAATCAAGAATCAAGTTTACGTACGTTGGAGAGTATAGCCACACTTGACTTTTTTTGGTAATGGTCCAACCTTAGTAACTACAATATTTAATCCTCCCACACCATGTCCACTAAGTTCCAGCGCCTTCTCTATAGCGTCTTCTTCTTTATAAGTAACGAAAGCTTCGCTGTAAAAATCAACAAAGACAAACAAGTCTTCAGTTAGCAGTTGATAACTTTGAGAGTTGGGAAAACAAATTCACAACTTGTTGTCAGTAAACTGGGAGGAAGAAGGCACAGACCTGTGGAGACCACTACCACCGCTTAAGTTATCGCGAACAACAGCACGGCGTGAAGAGAGATGTTTCATCAGGGCGTTCTTGATATCAACCTTAGGAAGGGAAGTGTCAAATCCCGTAACTACCATCCTAAAAATTTGATTGCAGGAGATAATGTTTTTAGCATGACAAGAACACATGATCTTACAGACACAAAAAAAAAAAAAAAAAAAAAATCAATTTACGTGCGTTGTCCCCTATTTTCTCGGGCTGCTTTCAAAGGAGCCATCTCAAGATCAAGGTATGTTTCGTGAAACGGATAAGCCTTAGTGGATAGAATCCGTCCTCCCATGTCACTTCCATTAAGCCTCAACGCCTTCTCTTCTTCATCTCCCCGAACATAAATTAAGGCAAATCTGTAAAACAAAAACAATTATTGTAAGCAGTTAACATGAGCTGGGAAGGCTGGAGGAAGAAGCCACAAACCTGTTGAGAAAACCAGTTTCAACGTCTAGGGGAATAAAAGCATGTATCAGATTTCCACATGAAGCGAAATGTTCTCTCAAAGCTGCTTCGACATCCTCCTTAGGAAGCGAAGTGTCATACCCCTCAACAACAATCCTGCTTATGCTATTGCAAAAGATTTGATTGCAGGTGATGATCATATTATTACCATGACAAGAACACATGCTCTTACGGATACAAATCTCAAAAGAAGCGAAAGAAAAAAAAAACAAAACTTTACCGGTTTTTTCGAGCGTCTGCACCAGGATCGGTCAATTCCAGCAATTCCAGACCCTAAGATACAAAATATCTAATAAGGAAATTCTACCACTTCAACTAATTAAAACAACAAAGGAGAAGAAGAAGAAGAAGAAGAAGAAGAAGAAGAAACCATTAGTTGAGAAACAGAGAAAGCGATAGGGATCGAAGAAGAAATACTTTGATGGCGGATTCGTCCATGGAGAAGTGCGACTGCGTTAGGTTTTCGAGAGGCAGTAAACTTTAGAAGATATTTTTCAATTTTAGGTCTTTATAAAGAGTCTCTCGATATCATTCTTTTTTCTTGTTATTATTCTGGTTTGGGCCCCCAACTGTCCTTCTAGTTGGGTCCAAAATTTAATTCAGGCCTGAAATAGGCCCATTCAGTCATAAGACCCAAAGCCCGTTAAATAATTATTCCAACACTTAATTCTCTTTACTAAATTATTGCCATAAACTTGATGAACCTATTCTACTTGCAACGTTTTTGAGTCGTATATATTCTTTTACATTTTATGATTTTATTATTCACAATAACCTCTTTCCCTTAATCATAGTAATCGGACGATGAGCAATGACCAGAGAGACAAGAATAGTTAAAAAATAAGATAAAAGGAACGGGGGTGGGGCCATAATTGTGAGTTACAGGAGATAATAACATAATTCTACTATAGTAATACAATGTCCTGACAAATGTTTTGTTTTGGTTAAAAAAAAATGTTTTGTTTTGTAATTAAAAATTAAAAAAGTTTGAGACTTGTGGGATTTAAATAGGAGTGGAGATGGATTTTCTAGAGAGATGTAGATTGAGTGAACATTCGGTCTGATCTATTCAGTTTGAAGTGCTTCCGTATTGTTCGACAAGCGTCGTGATTGTTCTGGCTTTGTGAAAATCATAATTCATTTGGGGCATTTCTACTATAATGGGCTCTTACACCACGATTACTAAGGCCCATCCTCTTTCTAATTTCTAACAAGTTAATTTATCCGGTTTGGTACGATTTTTGAATCAAAATAGTTTGGTTGATTATGATTATAAGATAGATATCATAGAATCTAACAAATTCCATAAAAAAAGTTCCATAACAGTTTTTTATTTCAAAAATTATTTTGGTCGATACAATTAAGTTTTACGAGTTATTGTAAAAGTTTTGGAACTCCTTCTCAATTAAATGTAATCGCATTTTACTATGCTTAATTTTAGTCTATTGATTTTATCGTTTATTTATCTATTTATTAGATGAAAATTTGCTAGAAATATCATTTTTTAAGGACACTATTTTTTTTGTTAAAACTACAACTATATAAATTAATTTCAAAAATAAAATTTTGTTTACCATAGGTTGTTACTATTACACTTTTAATGAATGGAGAACTAATTAAAAAACTTATATTCTTCGCCATCTTCCTCAATTATCGTCGTCTTCCTTCATTGTTGTCGTTTCTCTCTAGTTATTACTAATGTTTTTGCTTCCAGATCAATCCTCACAATCTGATTTGGATCTGATTTAAAATTTAATTTTGTCTCTAAATTGATTATCAATGTTTAATAATTAGATTGGTTTTGATGAATATAAATCAGTTTATGGTATTATTTTGTGAATTAGTTGTTTTACTATATGTTTCAAAATTTAGAAGATGATGATTTAGGGATGAAGACAATAAATCTGCATTTATAAGCCTTTATAAATCTGAGCAAGTATCATCAATTTTTGAATTAAATTCATCATTATGCAGATTTAGAAATCTTTTAAATCTGTACAATAGTGAATTTGATTCAAAATATTTTGTAATTTTTGCATTTTGATACGACAACCTAATGCATCAATTTTATACAGATTTACTCTCAATAAATGAAATATAGATTTAAGTTTTATGAAGCTGAAATTATTGGAAATTAGCTTATATTTCCCAGATTTATACATTCAAAACTTATATTATCTATATTTATAAAATTTTATAAATCATTTTATAAACACTTATAATTAAACTTTTATAAAAGATTTATAAACTATTATAAATAGTTTTTAAACTCTTATAAATGATTTTATAAATTTTTACAAAATATAAATCCTTGATTTATTATCCCATATATATGATTTATAAACTCTTACAAATTATTTATAAATTCTTTTAATTTATAAATGATTCAAAGCTTATATTATCCAGATTTACAAGATATTTATAAACCAGATTTATTATCACTTATAAATAATTTTAAAACATTTATAAATTTTTCAAAGTTTATATTGTCCAGATTTTGTAAACTCTTATAAACTCTTCTAAATGATTTTTAACTCTTCATAAGAGATTTAATAAAACCTTATAAATAATTCAAATTTATATATTTCATACCTATATACCTTTATAAATAAATAATTTTATAAACCCTTATAAAATGATTTATAAAACCTTGCAAACTGATGTACCTTGTAAAAATATTTATAAACCCTTATAACTGATTTATGATTTTTTATAATTGATTTATAAATTCTAATAAAATGATTGTTAACCTTTATAAATTCCACATTAAGTATAAAGTTAATAATTTATGTTTAATACGATTTTATTTAATTTATAAACTCTTATAGTTGTATATTTATAAATAAAATATAGAGTTTCTAAGTTATGCAGTTTTTTATGATTTATAAATCTTTATAAATGAACATTTATACGATTTTAAATTATTTATAAATCTTTGTAAGGTTTTATAAAGTTTGTCAAAAAAATTTCAAAATTTTATAGGGCTTTATAAATCTGGATACTGAAAATGGCGAACAGAACAATTAACTTCTGATTGATCTTTGTTCAATTATAGAAAAGATCCAAGTGAACTCATAATAATTTAAGCTGAGATTATGAAATAGATCACATAATAGATCTATGGTTCAATTAAAAAATAGATTTGTGGTTTAATCACATAATAGATCCGTCATTCTCGTCGGGTTGTTCGAAAGTTATGTGACCTCAGGCTACTGCGAGGAAGAAGAAGAAGAATAATCATCTACGGTGCCTTTTGGAAAAAATTAAGATGAGAAGACAATTTAGATTGCAGTTGATATACTTTTGATTATGACAATTTCAGCTGAAAAATAATTTGTTTAAAACTTTTTCGTGAAAGTTAAAAAAGAAAAGCGATTGTGTTTTTTTAATCCAAGAAAACCACAAAAATCGAGCGTGTTTTTATTTAAGAACAATGATGTTTGTACTCTATAACTAAGTGATATTTTTAAAAATGGTCATCGAACTTGAATGATATTTTTAAAATCGTCGCTTATTAGATGATGATGTCTATTCTTGTCCACAATAATCTTGTAAAACTCATCTTGAACAGCAACGCGCCTATGTAATTTGAACTTGATCAATCACAAAGTAATGGAGAAAAAAACGGTTGAACCGCAACCGCACCTTTGTACACAACATTAGTTTGCTTTTGGGAAGTATCATACTCATCAATTTGTCATCTGTCTGATCATAAGACACGGCTAAAGTGAAATGCAAATGAAGTCAGCAGTTACACCGTCACTCATCAATTCGAAGAATCTTTTAAACCCTAATCCTCTTTCTCGCTTCATCTCCCTCAAATCCGTTTTCCTCCCTAAATTTTCACTGAGATCGATCACCAATCACACCCTTAAACTCCCATCAACGTCAACCTCAGGTCTAAGATCCATCTCCTCCATGGCATCCTCTTTCAAACCCGAACAAGCCAGAGTTCCCTCTGCTCTTCCCCTCCCGGCGCCTCCGTTGACCAAAGTTAGCTCTTTTTCCTTCAAAATTGCTTTGGGTTTTGGATTTATTTCATGATTTGATAGATCCTCGTTTCCTGGGAAATTGTAGTTCAATATCGGATTGTGTCAGCTATCTGTCACGGCTGACAAAAAGAGGAACATATCGCACGCGAAGAATGCCATCGAAGAAGCTGCTTCCAAGGGAGCAAAGCTTGTTCTGTTACCCGTGAGTTTTCTCCTTAGATTAATTAACCTCCAGCATTCAAATTCAACTGCTTTTTGTTAAATTTTGAAATGTTTTAGTCACTCGTGAATTTGCTTGCTTGTGCTTGGAAATTTTGGCTTTCTCTTTAGACTGTAAATTATACCATAAATAGTTTAGCTCATAGTTGTCTCTGAGTTATATGTGTGCAACTAATAAGTATAAAGCTTAGTGATCTCTTCTCAACTAGGTGTAATAACACTCACTGGGTTTGTTTCAGGAAATTTGGAACAGTCCATATTCCAATGATAGTTTCCCAGTTTATGCGGAAGACATTGATGCAGGTGGTGATGCTTCTCCTTCAACCGCAATGCTTTCTGAAGTTTCTAAACGTCTCAAGATCACAATCGTTGGTGGCTCTATACCGGAAAGATTTGGGGATCGTTTGTACAACACGTGCTGTGTCTTTGGTTCCGATGGAGAGCTGAAAGCTAAGCATCGCAAGGTTAGGTTTTTTCTAGCCTAAACTTTCATAGACGAAAGTGTTATACAAACGAACTTTCCTCTGCTTTAGGCCATATAATCTCTGTTAAAGGATGCTAAATCTCACTGATCCATCCTTTGAGATTTAAAGGCCGTACATTGCCCAAGGTTAAGAAGATGTATAGATTTTGTCATCAGTTGTAGGGAGCTTATAGACTTAATCAGTAATAAGAATGATGTGTTGATATGATCTGGCTCTAGTTCGTCCTTCAGGAGTCTAAGGACTAATATGGGGCGAGATGGCTTTGTGCATGCATGTTATATTATAGTTTTCAGAAGATATTGTTCTTGATTGTCTCTACTTGATTTTCTTTGGACTTGTGCCTACAGATACATTTATTTGACATAGACATTCCCAGGAAGATTACTTTTATGGAATCAAAAACTCTTACTGCTGGAGAGACACCAACGATCGTTGACACAGGTTTCAGTCTGGTTCTGCCAAATATCTTTGCCAGGCTTGTATCTTAGATAAACTTGTTCTTCTAGTACCTATTAGCTCAACGGTGAAATGATTCGTTTTCATGCTGGCGTACTGTTTATGAATGATCATAGAGAAGAGAACTTGTTCACCAATAGCATTAATACGCATTTAAGACCTTGGCAACTATTTTTTGACTGGGGAAATGTCTTTACTGAGTAATGGGGTCATAGTAGGACCCTTCACATTGCCTCTCACTTTCTAGTTGTTAAGAGAAAATCTCTAATGCGTTTTGCAGCGCTTGAGAATAGTGGTTTTGTTGGTTGTTGCAGATGTGGGGCGTATTGGAATAGGCATCTGCTATGATATCCGGTTCCAGGAGTTAGCTATGATATATGCTGCAAGAGGTAAAATCTTATATTATATGAATTATCCAAATTGACTATTTGCTTCTTCCATTTTTCGGATCCATTAGCTTCTTAAAGAACCTCATCACCTTGCTCTATTAATTTCAGGGGCTCATTTGCTGTGCTACCCAGGAGCCTTTAACATGATAACTGGACCTCTGCATTGGGAGTTACTACAAAGAGCAAGGTGCAATTCACAATCTACTACTTTATGAAACTTGCTTGACTTAATTAATAATGAGTAAATCACGAGGCTCACTCGATCTGTTTTCTCCTATTTCAGGGCTACAGATAATCAGGTACATGAACTAATTTTAATAATTGTATTGATAACCAAAAGAGAAATGCAAGTTTTGATAGATTTCTTGACAGATTAATCGAAACCCTGCATTTCTGTTTGAGATAACAATACAAATATTTCCTTCTGCTCTCTGGGAGGTTTACCTTATCAACTCTATCAAAAATCATTTGAGCAGTTGATAGAACTATGTATGCTACTTTATCCAGTTATATGTAGCGACATGCTCACCTGCCAGAGATTCAGGAGCTGGCTACACTGCTTGGGGCCACTCTACACTCGTCGGGCCTGTAAGCACTAAACTTTATCCATGTTACTTGATTGATAATGAAGCTTTAGTTGAGCACTAAACTCGTAAACATTTGACAGTTTGGAGAAATTTTAGCGACGACTGAGCATGAGGAAGCGATCATCATAACAGAGATTGATTACTCTATCCTTGAACAACGAAGGTAATCACGAGAGTGCCGTAACTTTCCTGTTCTTTTTTTTCTTCTCATTTCATTGTTGACCGCATAATCTGCTAATTGAATCTTGGTTCTTACCATATCTCAGGTCAAGTCTTCCGTTGAATAAACAGCGGCGGGGAGATCTCTACCAGCTTGTAGACATACAACGCCTGAATTCTAAATGAATGCAGCAGAAATTGTACATCTTGAGATGTTGTCTTTAGATTGTGTGAGTCTGAGCACAATTAGGTTACTTACAACTTCTTGAGCTGTCATTTCTCTTCAACTTTGCAGATATGAAATAAATAAATGAACTCTATCCTTGCATTTATTGAACAAAATTAATAAGTTAATATCATCTCCACCCACTTAGTTGTCGACTATTGAGCTGAGCTTGATCACTGTTTATAAACTTTAACGCATGATGACCCTAATGTATAAGTAATTAATTCGCAATAAAAATAGCAGAGAATTGTAACCATGCATTGCATGGGTTTTTTTCCTGTTGTGAGTTATTTCATTCCATAAATACTTTAGTTAAAATCTATAATTGCAATAGTGGGTTCTTCAAAAGCAATTGGAAATGTTGCTGAATATAAAATGTGCTAACTGAGACGATTTTTTTTTTTTCTGGAGATACACTAATGCTTGAGAAGAAGAAGAAATTTTAAAAGCTTGATTAGCGTTAAGCTAATTTCTTCTAATTGTACACGACCTTTTCATCACATAATAAAAGTTCAGTCAAGTAATATGTAGTGTAATTGTTTAGATGAGAAGGAACAAATTATATTAAAAAAAAAATTGCTATTAGGTATTCATTCATTCCTACGATTTTTCAAAATTGGATACAAGTGGATAAGAACAAATAGATTAAAAAATGATATTACATAATGCTTTTTCAGGCTCTACGTGATTTTAGATGATCCGTGGGAGGATTGTTGAATGATCAAATGAGCGGTCGACAAAATGCAGTTAGAGAGAGCTCACAAAACATTCACAGTGTGTTCTCATCTTTGGAGGAGACACGCGGTCCATGATCCCCCTACCTCTCTGTGAAAGAACAAGTGCCGTACGCGTGTGGTGATGAGGCCCGAACGTGCGAGGGTCCCATATGGAGAAGGGAAAACACAACAATGGTTCACATGGCAGGTCACGTGTGAGACCCCACACAGACACAATTCAGACTTGAGAGGTTCACCGCGTGAATGAATCTTTCCTCTCTTTTGTTTTTGTCAGCCCTTATTATTGTCTCTCCCTAAGCAGCTGAATCTCTGAATCCCCCTCGTGCGATTTTTCTGTATTCTCTCGCACACATCCCTAGAACTGAATAGTCCATCCCAAGATTCATACATTATTCGACTATCTACTGTACCTCATTGTTTTATGTTATAATCCACTGTATCAAAATTTACCAACGTCACTTTGGTCTACCAAACATCAACTCTAGTCCACCAAGTAAGTCTTAAACTGGTTGCGATCCATCCTTTGAGCCCCTAATTCGATTTCCCTTCAAGAACGGAGACGAATATTTCCCAGTTAGAGATGTATGGACTACGATCCATATAAACTTCTGAATTAACTTGTGTATCAACTTTCCGTTTTATTGTCTTTCTTTTTTTTTGGTTAAATTTAATAATATCGTAATTTGGACGAGCAAATAGAAAGAACAAAAAAATAGGAATGCGATTTATTTTTCGTCTAAATTATTATTTTTTATTAAAAATTAACTGACTGATGTTTTTATTATCAACATCATATTATAAACACGTGAAAAAATGGTTTTACAAACAATCAAAGCAAAAGTCATTTTATATAAGTTTCTGTTCTGTACTATACCGCTTTGTTTGATTCAAAGGTGTGTTTTGTATTATTCTATTTTTGTGCAAGTATATATGGTCCAACTAGAAACAATATTACGGGGGGGGGGTGGTGGTGGAAATAAGAAGACATAATTAAGTGTTGATGAAATGAGGAACAAGAAAGGAAGGAAGCATGTGAGACCTGAAAAGGACGCAAAACAAAGTACAGTTCCTTAACCAGTCCTTGTCGAGACAACCCAATGGGCAATGTGGGTGTGGGAGAGACTTTGCTTTAAGCTAACCATAAATCACATCCTTTTCCAAAACCCATTTAAGCTCGAGATCTGTCTAGACAATTTGAGCCAATCCGTTATGGTTATTGTATATGGCTACATTCTCGGCTAACAGTTACCAACACAAAATGTTACCCAAAACATATGTAATGTAGATGATTGAAATTTTTGTTTTTTATTGAACTGAATCCAATTTAGGAACTTCAATGAATACTTGATTAGGGCTATAATATAAAATTTTGATATGAGATCCATCATGAATTCCTCACATTACGAGGAAAATGACATAAAATGGTTTAATTGGACAAAATAGTTTAGGTGCACTTGTGTGGTGGTCCATCTGGTAAACTATACGTGGTGAACCACACGCGTCGAGATGGCCACTTATATATAAGTCCTTCTCTTCTCTCTCATTCGTCGTCTTCCTCAACAACTTCCGAGAAAGAAAAGGAAAAACAACAAAACAGTTAAAAGACATAATCTCTTTCTTCTTTTGTCTCTTCTTCTTCCTAAATTCCCTTTTTTTGTCGAGTTTCTCATAACAAATCATGCATAGATCCAAAACCCAATCTATAAACCCGTCATTCTCCTCCACTCTCCTCGATGAAATCTACAATTCCATCGATCCTAAAACCCACAAAACCCAATCTTTTGTAGGCTCTGTTAACACCACCAAAAAACAGAGCATTTGCGTAACCAGATCAGTTCCTGACCGGAAAATCCACCGAGATCGGTTCTTCGGCTCTGTGTCGTCTTCCTCGGATTCCAACTCCAGTATTTTCTCTTCTTCTGACACCGAACTAACTCATGCTAAGAAGATATCATCTTCAAGGCC
The DNA here is from genome assembly GCA_039880935.1 of Streptanthus diversifolius. Lineage (NCBI taxonomy): Eukaryota > Viridiplantae > Streptophyta > Magnoliopsida > Brassicales > Brassicaceae > Streptanthus > Streptanthus diversifolius. Next base: position 21,906,528 of record JAXGFM010000010.1, on the reverse strand, counting down.
ATTATGTTTCGGTCCTTCTAAGACAAAACCAAGAAAAACAGAGGACAAAGCTCTGTTTCACCAAAACAGAGCAACCCGAGTATCCGACGACTACGATTACGCCTCTGACGTTCCGAAAATCACCAGATACGATGAGGATTGGGAAAATACTAGAACAAGAAGATCCACGAAGAGCTCGAGTAATCAAAAGAAGCCCAAAACTCCAGCTTCACCTGGAGTCCGAGTCGTTAATTTCATCAATTCCTTGTTCAGCAACAACAATTCCAAACAATCGTCCTCGGCTGTTAAGAGTTATCCGAGGAAGATGAGCTATGAAGATTCTGCATTCTCTAGGAAACCAACTGATTATTATCCATCTACTACGTGTTCTTCAGCTTCTTCCTTCTCCAGGTCTTGTTTGAACAAAAGCTCCGAGAAATCATCTGACCGTATCAAACGAAGCGTTAGGTTTTCTCCGGTCAATGTGATCGTCTCCGAGAGCAAATCCTACGTAGACAAATCTTTATTCTACGCAGAAGAAGAAGAAGAAGAAGAAGAAGAAGAAGAACACATCAGTAACGGTTACATCAGAAAGTCGGTGAAGAAGAATGTGGAAGATGGAGGGAGGAGACCAGTGGAGGAGATCGCCAGAGAGTTTTTGAGAGATTATCACAAGTATCATGAAAACAGTATGGTCAAGAATAATGATTTTGAGGATTATGAAGATGAGGAAGATGATGATGCAAGTGATTCGAGTTCAGATTTGTTTGAGCTGGATTTAGTTGGAAATCATCATAATCTGTACGGAGACGAACTTCCTGTGTATGAAACCACTTTTGCTGGTTTGATCTTGTGAAGCTTTCCTTCTTTTTCTTTATTTTTATTTTTACTTTTCTTTAGGTTTTTCGTTTTTTAAATTTTAATATCATTTGATTGTTGAAAAAAACAAATAAAAAGAAATCGCATGTGATTCTCCACATATGTGTTTGATTTTGATGTCGTGTTATAAATTTTGTGTTTGTAAAAATTTGATCCGATCATATTTCTCAAAAAGTCATTACCAACTTTATCTTTTTTTTTCTATGTATCTGTCACAATATCACATGGTTTAAATACAAAATTTATAGAGTGCAAATACTTGTAAATGTGAACTGAGTTTTTCACCTCTTTAGTCATCTAACAATTATAAAACAAAAAATAACAACTCATAGATTAAGGCTTGTAGGAAATTTAGAGTAGCACAATTACAAAATACTTGGTCACCATTCAATAATCATGATGTTGCATATACAGCAGAACAGTGTTTCAAAATGAAATACACTGCTACATTGGTTCAGCAAGTGTGTCATATAGAAGGTACGTTTATCTCTCTCTCTTTTTGTTTTTCTTGAGAAACTCTCTTAAGTATTTGTTTTTATTTAAAATAGCTATGTATCACTTTTACCCGGTGCATAAACATTTGTTTTGGTCTTTTTAAATGCTTAAAAATGCTAACATTTTGTAGTTACTATACCAAAGTAGTATGGTATCGTTTATATCACAGTAGTTTTAGTATTTTGTTACACAAAAGACAATCTTACGAATATTTTTAAACTTAATAAATATTATGTGTATTGATTACATAAGAACTTGTTATATTAGTAATTGATAGAAAACATAAGACATCATTGAACGAGAAGGTATTTTGTGTAAAACTTTAATTTTTATATTAAAAATAAATCCTTAAATTAAAAATGATTAGTTTTGTAATTTTTCACAACCGCTATGCACTGATGGAAGTTTTCTTTTTAATTTTAGGTAATTTAAACCATTATGAAAATGTGGTACAAGTGCATGAAACCGCAACGTTTGAGTAGTTGCTAAATCAATCATATCAATATTTTAAAAGTTTTAAATTATTAAAGTCCCATAAAAAGCTGTTTATTTGTCAAACATTAAAGAACTACAAATCGGTTATAGAAACTCAGTTTGATACAAAATTTAAATATAGAACATCAAACTGATTGACACAAGCATTTCGTACTAACTTATATATGTAAAATATATAAAGCGTGTTAATTAATAAAACATGGAATCAATGATATGTAAAAGTGTTTGTTGTGTATAAAAAAAAAAAAAAGGAAAGAGGGAGAATCAAGAAATTCGATATCCAAATGAGAAGCAAAGGGTGATTGAAGCAGATCGTGAATGCACATATTAAAGCTTAATAAAAATGGCAAAAAAATAAATAAAGAAAGGATAATTTTAAAATAAAGTGAAAAGATTGTAGAGATGGATGAACATGAAGTACTGATGCTTCCATGGGAACAGAGAAAGTGGAGAGCTTTTGCTTTACTTCTCTTTTCCACTTTGATCATCTTTAAAAGTTTCGATTACAATCTTCCCCATTAGTTCTCTCAACAATAAAATCCATCTTTTTACATAAACAAATATATATCACACGCACGGTCGCACGTAAACATGCCCCAGTCTCTGTCCATGTCAAGTCAATTTTTGTTTTTATTTTGATTTTATTGTTGAGGTTGATTCCTTTTAGTTTAAATATTGCTCTGCAATGTTAGTATTATCATGTAGTATGATTTTGGACGATATTTTGCTGATATCAAACTAAAGTTTGATAATATCTTAGATTCGAACATTTTTGTGGTATGAATGTAAAATCGTATCCTTGATGATAAAATCATAAAATTAAATTAAAAAAAATTGTTGACTCCAAATCTTAAAGTTATTACATTTTGCTATCTGCCCAAATTCACAAGTCATGACTCTTTAGAAAACGTTCTACAATAATATACTTGCATCTTGTTACTCCTACTTATATTCTTTAAGTACTATATAATTGATAGGTTGACAAAAAGAAAATACTATAATTAAAATTATTATAGATTTGTCATTGAAATTGTGAGAGGAGTCTTATATATATGATTGCTTTTATAAGATCACAAAATGATACTTTTGCCATATACAACTAGCTAGTCAAGCATAAGAAATAGTTCGATGAATATATCATAGCGTATTTCTATTCAATTATGCGGCAGATTACATTATTCCGCCAAGAAAGCTCATTTCTTGTTGCCAAATCAGCAACTAATTATAGTTAACGAAGTACAATATTATTTAAACAAATTAAGATCGTGCCATGTATTTGCATACAACATCAATACTCCCTCTAACTCCTAATGATTGCATATAATACGTAACAAATTTAATTAAATTATGCTGTATTGAGATCATTGGATGACGAATACGCGAATAATTGTATCCAGATACACATACTGCATTGATACAACATGTGACATGTAAATGATGTTAACGCCCTTGTTAGGTAATTGACAAAGTAATATTGCAAAAAGTTATACCATGAAATTCAAATTCTCGACTATAGGTATATATATATGGCTCTCGTGATAATAATACAGCAAAATAAGAAAGAAGGAAGAAGCGAGTTTACCCGCAGATGTAAGTTTTTCCGTAGATGTGTTCCTCGATGGTTTTGAGACCTTGCTTTGTGTGGGAGATCTGAAAACGTAATTGTTTATTGAGTCTATGCTCTCGATGATGAGATAGATAAAATTCAATTTCAGATTTGTATATTATACAACATTTATATATATGTTGGATCATTAATCTTTTTCTTTTGGTGTATAAATTTTTTTTGGTTAGATACAGACTTAAGAATATAACAGTTCACCACATCCATGATATATATATTTATATAGTGATTATGATCTCATTTATAATGTGTTTTTCAGAATCCTAAATCATAAATATATCTGAATGCAGAAATCCCTATGTATTATATTTATAACAGTTTCAAAAATAAATAAATTACATAATTGAATTGAATTACTTGCATATATGTTTATTCTATTTATTATAATTTTTATTTTATTTTTAATAGGATACATTCCAACCTAAAAAATAAAAACTATAATTATCTAGATTATGAACACATAATTCTTTCTGTTGGTCATAACTTTGACGTAAATGATCAATTTTTTATGAATTTCAAGATAATGAAAGTATCTAGTGAGAAGACCAAAGTTACCTAAAAGTCTATGCTTAATTCTTAAGTAATTTTGGTCACCTCATTCGATACCTCTAATTATACATAAATTTTCACACACTTACACATCAGTGATCTAAACTTTCTCAAAGAACATTATGAAAGAGATCATAATCACCATATAAGCATTTTCCATCGACATGACGAAGTGTAACATCTTTTTCTGTACCTATTAAAAAAATCATATACATCTTAGGAAAAAAAAAAATTAATAATGACATATATACAAATGTGAAATTAAATTGAATTCCATTAATTTATCATCAAAGTTAATATCATCAAAGAGCTTGTCTGCTCCTAAGAGAGAGCTCTCTATTCCGTAGTCTTATTCTTCTTTTTTCCATAATCTTATTAGTCTTCTTTCAAAAGTAAGGTTCTTATTCCAAGTATCTCCAGCGATAAGGTTCTTATTCCAAGTATCTTAGTTATTAAAAAATATTATTTTAATATTTATTTATTAAATAATTAATTTTTAATGTTTATAAAAAATGTAAACCAGTTAAAAATGGACACATGTCAAGAAACTTCACAAAACCGTTTCTTAAATTAGTTATTTGAGAGTCGACTCTTACTTTCTCTCTCTTATTTTTTATTATTTTTAATATTTTAATGGCTAAAAAACTGCTTAAGATCCTCCCGAAGGTGCTCTTAGGTTGACCAAGCACCAAAAAATATCTTGTGTGACTATACTCTCCAACTTAGGTAAACTTGATTTTTGATTCTTTTTAACATAGTAACTCATGCACCGATAGATTTTCTTCAATGGGCAGAAGATTCTTCAACTTTATGTGAAACTCAAATTGCTTGATTAACGTTATTGTCCAGAATGTGTCTCTGACTTAGGTTATGACGACAGAAAGCAGAAATAAAGGAATACTTCTTCATTGGAATGTCATATATTCAATGTTCAAAAAAATTAAACATATTAAATATTTTGTTAATAAAACTGATATGAAAAAATAAGGATATAACTATTTTATTTGTACAATTAGTGCACAAAGACAATTAGTACATATAAGCCATGATATATATCAATTCGTCTCTACTAGTTTAGTTACTAGATCTTTTTAGTTTTTCTAATCACATTGTTATGAAAAACATTATTTATTTGTGATTTTGTAAATTCAAAAGAAACATACGTTCATCAAATATCAAATATGAACAAATAATATATTGATGTCATAGATAACAATCATCATATGTATAAATTTATTTTTACATTATCTTTTGGCTAATACAAAACAGATCTATAATCACAAGAAAAAAGAAAATGCTAAGTTTATATACCTCCATCTTCTCCAAACTTTTTGGCTGTTAGACAGAAAACACAATATTATGTGTAAGTGATTTGATAAAACTTTTTTTACGCTTATGTCATATAAAACAAACAAATTATTATGGTCCGCATAATATGTTAACACAATCATTTCTTCTTTTATTTTTCTAATATTAAAGGTATTATATGTCAATTTAAAAACACAATAATTTTTTTTTCTAAATTTTAACAATAATTACAATTTAGTTAAAAATTGATGTTTAAATATTGGTTTTCTCAATTAAATTTAAGAGTGTTTCACAAAAAAAAATAGTGGATGCATGGAGAAAGAGTAGCTCTTTATCCTACCAATATTTTTCATCTGCTCATCTAATATAAAACAAAAAAAATAAAAATCAAATAGATAATATACGTAAATTAATAATAAAAAATAAACAAAAAAAAAGAAAACATTAAGCAAAAAATATAGATACCTCGTACAAATATATCCACCTAAGGTGACAAATTTAGCATAGATTTTTAGGTAATTTCAGTTATCCCACTCGACGCCTCTTTTGTCTTGATATTCGTTACAAATTGACCATTTACATCAAAACTATGACCAACAAGAAGAATTATATATATAAATAATCTATGTGTTTTTCGTTTTACATTTCTTTTTGGAATTGTATTGTAAATATCCTATTAAATATAAGATAATAAATTACCATAAAAACAACAAAATATATGCATGTAACTCAATCTAATATTGTAATTACTTTATTTTTGAGATTGTTATAACTAGGATACATAAGGATTCTTACACTCATACATTCGCAATCTAGATTTTCGCAAAAAACATTATGAAAAAAATCATAATCACCATTAAAGCATTTATCATTAATGTGACGAACTGTAATATCTTTAGACATGTACCTAATAAGAAAATCCTATACACCAAAAGAAAAAAAAAATATAATAATCACACATATAAAAATATTTTATACTATACAAATGTAAAATTAAGTTGAATTTCATCTATCTCATCATCAAAATCAAAATATATATTTCCAACCAACTTTGTGAAAATGGACAAAACTTCTCAAAAACCTTTTCATATTCTACTAACACATTTAAAATTGAATAATTATCGTCAATCCAAAAAACAGAAATGGAGAAATACTTCTACATGTGAATGTGAATGTCATATCTTCAATGTTCTAAGAAATAAAACACATTAAATATTTTGTTAATAAATTGATATGAAGAAAAGAAGAAAATAAATAATTTATTTGTACAATTAGTGCACTGAGATAATTTGTACACATAAACCATGATATATATCAATTCGTTTTCACTGACTTGGTTACTAGATTTTTTTAGTTTTTCCTAATCACATTGTTATAAAAAATATAATTTATTTGTGATTTTATAAATCCAAAAAAATATATGTTCATCAAATATCAAATGTGTTCATGTCATAGATAACAATCATCATATATATAATTTTATTTTTACATGATCTTTTAGCTAATAAAAAACAGATCCATAATCACAAGAAAAATAAAAAAACTAAGTTTATATATCTACATATTATTCATAAGTTTTTTGGTTATTAGGACAAAAACCACAATATTACGTGTGCATTATTTTGATAAAATATTCTTTGACGTCTGTGTCAAATAAAACAAGCAAATTGTTATAGTAATCATTAACATTCAAGATATCAACATTCTGAAACAATTTCAAACTAATCAAAGTAGGATTTAATAGTTTCTACATCTTCTCGATAGGCAAAAGAAAGGTAAAATATCGTTTTATTATGGATACTAATTAGTGACCATATTATCATATCCAGCAACTCCTTCATAGGTTCATAACCTCATGAAATATTTCATTAGTAAGAAACCAAAACGTTTCAGCTTCACAACGTTACTTTGATTCAATATTAAGATTTTTTCTAACGAGGGAGCGCAATCAATCTTCAGTTTCTTGCACTATTGAAGCTTTTCATTCATGCATGTTTGCAATCACTCTTACATATGTATTAGTGTCACCACAAAACATGATATATATCAATTCGTTTCCACCAGTTTGGTTATTACATCTTTTTAGTTTTTCTAATCACATATTTATAAAAAAATATTTTATTTGTGATTTTATAAATCCAAAATAAACATATATTCATCAAATATTAAATATGAAAATATAATATTTTTATATCATAGATAACAATCATCATATATATAATTTTATTTTTACATTATCTTTTAGCTAATACAAAACAAATCCATAATCACAAAAAAAAGAAAAAAACTAAATTTATATACCTCCATATTCTTCATAAGTTTTTTGGTTGTTGGGACAAAAACCACAATACTACATGTGCATGATTTGATAAAACATTATTTGATGTCTGTATCAAATAAAACAAGTAAATTGGTATAGTAATCATCAATATTCAAGATATCAACATGCTGAAAAATCCCAAACTAATCAAAATAGGATTTAATAGTCTCTACATCTTCTCGATAGGCAAATGAAAGTTAGAATACCGTCTTATTATGGTACTAAGTAGTGACCATGTTATCATCTCTATCAACTCCTCCATAAGTTCATAACCTAATAAAATATTTCGTTAGTAAAAAACCAAAATGTTTCAGTTTTACAACATTGTTTTGATTCGATATTAAGACTTTTTCTAACCAGAGAGCGCAATAAATCTTCAGCTTCTTACGCCATTGCAGCTTTTCATTCGTGCATGTCTGCAATCACTCTTACATCTGTAATAGTGTCACCAGATATCTAAGAAAAACCCAAGTCCTGAAATTTTGGTAAACTACAAAAAATCCTCAAATTTTACCAAAAACTATAATTCATAACTTTTCATTCTCTACTAAACTTAATCCAAATGAACGCATGCAAAATCCAAACCTAGTGCAAAGAAATCAATAACATTGAAACACATTCATCATTATATAAACTTGAAAACTTCAGGAGTTCACTACTTCCTAGATTTTAGAAAACCATACCTCAATTGGTATTAAATCTTTGGGAATGATCCTACAGTTACAGAGAATCCGATCAGAAACTCTAAGAGAAGTTTGTAAATGAAGGAGATTGAAAGAGCTACAAACTGTTTGGAGACTCTAAAAACTAATCCGAGTACATGGAAACCACCTTCATAGACTCTCCTGGATATAAGACCCATCAACCAGCACTTCCTCCTCCATAAACAAAGTCAATTTTCCTCTTCACATACACAATTTTCATATGAACAACAAATTTGAATTGCATAGAAATGACCAGGATACATTAAAAGAGAGTATTTCTTAAATCCAGTGAGTCAAACAAAGATAAGACATTTATAAGACAAAAGAAAGACCCATTGGTGTGCACTTCAAAATCTTGAGGAAATTTCACAATTTTGCATATGACTACGTTACTGGGTATATTAAATAGTCAACAAACAAGGGGAAAGACTGTAAATATCACAAGAGCTTGCAATATCCGTAAATCTCTAATAGACACAGCAGAAACTGAATCACAAACCCACTTCGTATTTAGGTATTGAAAAACGATAAGCTATCAGAAGAGAAGAGAGCAAGCGAGTTCATTGCCGAGTTTGATGGCAGCATCACTCAAAACATCTCTGTGACCCGAGTGGCTTCCGCAAAAGACACAAAATCAATAAAAATCAAGGTATTTCCAAAAGTAATCATATATAAAATCCAAGTAGCAAAAGTAGCAAAATCCAAGAAAACCAGGGGGAGAAAAAACTACAGACGAAACTTTTGGGTGACGAGATTGTATACGGATGCAAACAATATTGAAATATCGATAAGAAAATTAAAAATGTTCATTTGGTTAAATCTGCATGGCCTATTATGGTCTATATTCCACATACAGACGATGCATGGATTACCCTAAATGACCAAGAACTATCCGGTGCGAGATTTATGACACCGAGATCGTAATTCTTATACTTACAATGAAAAATTAATGTTAAGCCACCACCAAGCCGATCACAGTGTGCGTTCTTCATCATTCTGTTAGTAAAAAGAAAAAAGATATACCTCGTCATCATAATTAAAATATATATATGAAATTAAGTTGAATATTAAAAAGATCGCATATATACAAATATTTTATAATATACAAATGTGAAATTAAGTTGAATTTTATCTACCTCTTCATCATAATTAAAATATATATGTCCAAATAACTCTGTAAAAGTGGACGAAAATTCTCAAGAACCATTATATTTTTCACTAACATATTTACAATTGAATAATTATTGTCAATCCCATTATTTTCATATCGAAATATCTTAGGGGTAATATTGATTTGCTCATTCACCAATAGATATTTTTTCAATGGATAAAAGATTATTCAACTTGAGGTGGAACTCGAGTTGCTTGATTAGTACTATTGTCCAACAATTGTTTTTGATTTGGGTAAGATCGACATAAAACATAAATGAAGGAATATTTCTTAATTGGAATGTAATATCTTTAATGTTCTAAGAAATTAAACAAATTAAATATTTTGTTAATAAAATTGATATGAAGAAGATAATGATATAATTAATTTATTTGTACAATTAGTGCACAAAGACAATTTGTAAACATAAAGTCATAAATTCATGATATATATCAATTTGTCTCCACATGTGTGGTTCTTTTTAGTTTTTCTAATTACAATGTTATAAAAAAACATATTTTATTTATAATTTTGTAAATCCAAAAAAAACATATGTTCATCAAATATCAAAAATGAAAAGATAATATATTGATGTCATATATAACAATCATTATATTTATAAGTTTATTTTTATATGATCTTTTAACTTATAAAAAACAGATCGATAATCACAAGAAAAAGGAAAATGCTAAGTTTATATATCTCAATTTTCTCCAAGATTTTTGGTTGTTGGGTAGAAACCACAATATTACGTGCGCGTGATTTGATAAAACATTCTTTAACGTTTTTGTCATATACAATAAAAAAATTGTAATAGTCCACATAATTTGTTAACACAACCATTTATTTTTCTTCTTTTTCTAATATTAAATGTGTTATATGTCAATTAAAAATCACAAAACAAAAAGAAAAAGAAGAAAAGTTTACAAATTTTAACAACAATCACAATTTAGTTAAAAATTGATGTCAAAATATTGGTTTTCTCAATTACATTTAAAAGCGTTTCACAAAAAAAAAACAAAAGAATAGTGGATGCATGAGGAAAGAGTAGATCTTTATCCCACAACTATTATTCATCTCCTCATCCAATACAAAAAAAAAAAAATCAAATAGATATCATATGTAAAATAATCAGACAAATATAAACAAAAAAACAGAAAAAATTAAGCAAAAAATATGGATACCTCATTCAAATATCTCCAAGTAAATGGTGACAAACTTAGCATAGATTTTTAGGTAATTTCGATCACCCCACTAGACGCCTCATTTGTCTTGAAATTCGTTAAAAATGACCATTTACATCAAAACTATGACCAACAAAAAAAATTATGTGTCCATAATTGATGATGCTCTCATCTTCCATTTCTTTTTGGGTTGGATTGTAAATATCAAATTAAAGATAATATAATATATTACAATAAAAATAACAAACATATATGCAAATAACTCAATTCAATACCGTAAGTACTTTATTTTTGAGATTGTCATAAATATGATACATATGGATTTTTGCAATTATAAATTCGCAATCTAGGATTCCACAAAGATCATTATGAAAGAGATCATAATCACTATAGAAACATTTATCATCTAACATTTTTAGGCATGTACCTAATAAGAGAATCATATACACCAAAAAAAAAAAAAATTAATGATCGCACATATACAAATATTTTATAGTATACAAATGCAAAATTAAGTTGAATTTCATATAACTTATCATCATAATTAAAATATATATGTTCAAAAACTCTGTAAAAGTGGACGAAACTTCTCGAGAACTATCACATATTCCACCAACACATTTACATTTAAATAATTATCGTTAATTCCACTATTTTTTATGTCATAGTATATTAGAAATAACATTGATTAACTCTTGCACCGTTAGATTTTCTTCAATGAGCAGAAAATTCTTCAACTTAATGTGAAACTCAAATTGTTTGATTAGCGCTATTGTCCGAACAGTTGTATCTAACTTAGGTCAAAACTGCAAAAAACAAAAATAAAATAATACTTCTTTATATGAATATCATATCTTCAATGTTCTAAAGAATAAAATATAAAAAATATTTTATTAATAAATTGATATGAAGAAGATAAGGATATAATCAATTTTTTGTACAATTAGTGTAGAGAGACAATTAGTGCACATAAAACATGATATATATCAATTCGTTTCCATCGGTTTAATTATTATATCTTTTTAGTTTTTCTAATCAAATTGTTATAGAAAACATAATTTATCTGTAATTTTGTAAATCCAAAAGAAACATATATTCATAAATATCAAATATGAAGAGATAATATATTGATTTCATAGATAACAATCATCATATGTATAAATTTATTTTTACATGATATTTTATCTAATACAAAACATATCCATAATCATAAAAAAAAAGAAATTGCAAAAGTAGCAAGGATATGCTGAAGTAATCATATATAATCATATATAAAGTTCAAGTTGCAAAAATAGCAAAATCCAAGAAAACCAGGGGGAAAAATAAACTACAAACGAAACCTTTGGGTGACGAGATTATATACGGATGCAAACAAGATTGAAATATCGATGAGAAAAATAAAAATGTTCATTTGGTTAAATCTGCATGGCCTATTATGGTCTATATTCTATATTCTATTATGGTTAAATCTGCATGGCCTAATATAGACCACTATTTTTTATAGTATACAAATATGAAATTAAGTTGAATTTCATATAACTTATCATCATAATTAAAATATATATGTTCAAAAACTTTGTGAAAATAGGCGATACTTCTCGAGAACTATCACATATTCCACCAACACATTTACATTTAAATAATTATCGTCAATTCCACTATTTTTTATGTCATAGTATATTAGAAATAACACTGATTAGCTTTTGCACCGTTAGATTTTCTTCAATGGGCAGAAAATTCTTCAACTTTATATGAAACTCAAATTGTTTGATTAGCGCTATTGTCCGAACAGTTGTATCTAACTTAGGTCAAAACTGCAAAAAACAAAAATAAAATAATACTTCTTTATATGAATATCATATCTTCAATGTTCTAAAGAATAAAATATAAAAAATATTTTATTAATAAATTGATATGAAGAAGATAAGGATATAATCAATTTTTTGTACAATTAGTGTAGAGAGACAATTAGTGCACATAAAACATGATATATATCAATTCGTTTCCATCGGTTTAATTATTATATCTTTTTAGTTTTTCTAATCAAATTGTTATAGAAAACATAATTTATCTGTAATTTTGTAAATCCAAAAGAAACATATATTCATAAATATCAAATATGAAGAGATAATATATTGATTTCATAGATAACAATCATCATATGTATTAATTTATTTTTACATGATATTTTATCTAATACAAAACATATCTATAATCATAAAAAAAAGAAATTGCAAAAGTAGCAAGGATATGCTGAAGTAATCATATATAATCATATATAAAGTCCAAGTTGCAAAAGTAGCAAAATCTAAAAAAATCAGGGGGAGAAATAAACTACAGACGAAACTTTTGGGTGACGAGATTATATACGGATGCAAACAAGATTGAAATATCAATGAGAAAAGTAAAAATGTTCATTTAGTTAAATCTGCATGGCTTATTATGGTCTATATTCTACATACAGCTGATGCATGTATTACCCTAAATGACCAAGAACTATGTGCGAGAGTTATGACACCGAGATCGTAATTCTTAGACTTACAATGAAAGATTAATGTTAAACCACCACCAAGCCGATCGCTGATCTCCACTGTTGTTTTCAGAAAAGCCCAATCACTTTTATATGAAGGAGCATCTGCAAGACTACAACAGTATCTTCCACTCGTGACACTGCCAATGGGATGAATAGCAACATTAGAACATGTGCGTTCTTCATTATTGCTATCTTTCTTTTAAAGATCAAAGTGTTTTCAACGAATAACATATGCAGTGATATTCATAGTCTTTGATGACTCCATGTTGGTATAGATTTTGTCTCCAAAATATAAATTGGTCAAGCGGAAGTGGAAGTTAACTCTAATGGTACGTTATCAATATTGATAAAGATCACAAAGGAACAATCTTGTAATATTTATCTAATCAAAACATAACATATCACGTTTCACAAATTTTACTTTAATGTAGCTCATATATATCAAAGATATTTTATCCATAAATATGTAATTCACCCAAAAAAAGAGTAATTTATTACCAATATATTATATGATCTTGCGTAGTGATTGTACATCACTAAAAAAAATCTTATTATAAAAGAGAAATCAATAATAATTTTTTGTATTGGGTTTGGAAAGCGAACACTATGTCAAAACTATTGGTTATAAATATTTTAGACTATGGTAAGCTCACAAGATTTGCGAGTGTGACGCCAAATAATTTTTTTGAAATAGATTTGTTACAACGTCCATTTCATTACAACATGGAATATTGATTTCATTCATAACTTGGAATATTGATTTCACCTTCTACTCTAAGAAAAATTTTAGAACTTAGAATATTGAATTCATCTACTACTCTAAATAAAAGTTTAGATAAAACAGTACCGCAACATTCGATAATAATATCTTAAATAACGGTTTAGTAGAAAACCAAACCAAACTGGTTTTTCAATTTTTATCGGACTTGGTGAGATGGACATGTTGAGGAAGGAGAGTGTAATCGATGTGGAGATCCTCCAACATTTTCTTAATCGCCAAAGACTGTTCAGTTCTTCTGATATTCCTCTCTCTGTATTCCTGAAACGTGATGGTGTGGTTGCTGTATAAAGCCATCTTCAGCTTGTTCATGTTCTCTATCTCTTTAACCACCACCGTGTGTATCGGTGACCAATGCTGCGGATTCTGCTCCAAGTATCTGATTGATTCCACGCACAAAATAAAGCAAGAACTCTTTCAAGATTTGGTCTAGAACTTATTAAACCGAAACCGAACAGCTTCAAAACGAGTAAAAGGTACTTACTCGGCGATTCTTTCTTTGAGATGTGCGATCTTCGAAACTGGTGTTGCAAATGCGATAGAGAATTCCACCGTTTCTCCCATATCTGGACTTCTGAAGTAATTGCTTATCGGTTTCGTGGCCAAAACCGCGTTGGGATAATACACTTTCTCGTTGTTAAGTTTCAAGAACACCGTCGATAACAAATTCATTTCTTCAACCAGCATCTGAAAAAATCCACAAGAATGTCAAAAGTTCTTTCTTTATGAACATTTAGTAGTATATAACATTTGATGGATCTTTACCGGGACACCGTCGACAACGCAGCGATCACCTACATCATAAGGATGCATAACGAAGACAAACACAATGGATTCAAAGAGATTTTTGCAAGTGCTCCCGATTATAAAAGCCAGAGCCACGAGTTGAGTGGAGAAGAACAACAAAACCTTCGTCGTTGCTACTTCTAGAAGCAGAAGCCAAATCACGACAGTAATCACGATCAAGATCGCTGTCACAAGTTTGTTTAACTGCTTGACGGCTGTTTTCGTGTCGTTTAAGGAATGCGCTAGAGCTTTCCGGCTAGTGTACACCTTAACCTGATCAAATAGTAACACATAACACAGGTGGTTAAAATCAAGAAACACAGAAACTGATTGTTATCATAAGCAAATTTCACAATTATACTAATCTCTAAGAATCAAGAGCATGAAAGTGTCTGAGGAGACTTACCACCCATTCTGTGAAAGCTTTTCTGGTGATTTTCCCGGTCTCGGCAGCACCATCAAACAAAGGGAATACAAGATCAACCTCTTCCTTAATCATGAACCTAAGCAAGTCTTCTTCCTCTATGAAACTAAAAAATAACCAAATCCAGAGATTTTTTATTAAAGAATGCCCACGAAAAGAATGAAAAAAATGCATATGAATATTGTTATTCTCACCTGAAGCAAGGCTGAGCAACATTTCTAAAGACATGGTAAGCTGCAGCCAAAGCCTCCATCTCACTAGTAATCTCTCCTTTATCAGCTTGGTCTTTCCCATCGCCATATGCTGTTTCATCCAATGTGTCAGAGATTGTAGAGAGACCTGAAGTTCTGACCGCTTCCACCAAAACCCGCATTGTCCACGCGGAAACTTTCTCTCGCTTCATCTTATGAACTTTCCCCATATCAATCACTTTCTTCTCTTTAACTGTTCCTTTTTTCACTACGCTCGCGAAACTCAAATGGCCTGTGCTTGGCGCACGGCCCACCCTCTCTGCCTCTTCGATAAGTGGAGGACCCGAGAGCGTTTGCAGAACATATTGGTGGAAAACAGAATCTTGAATCCTATCGAAAAAGTTAACAACGTTGAAATTCGCTGCGAGGATTTTTAACAAGAGTGTTTTCACCAGCCATAGGAATGATCCCGTTAGAAGGGAAATAAGAGTCCGGGTTATAGCATTGAGGATCTTTGTGGCTGCACGGGATCGATGCACGTCCTGGTTGAACAGAAATACCCAAGAAACAAGAATCAAACTAAGCCATATGAAGACTTGGACGCTCTTCTTCAAGCCGTGCACAAAGTAGAGCACTTTTCTCCTCAAAAGAAAATTTGTTTCTATGAGGAACACAACCAAACGCATGAACCAATTCGTCACCAACATTCCGCTGAAGATAACCATCACAAGCACACACCATTTCCACACTTGTAGCCCCCAAAAGTTATGACGTTTCAGGACATCAATGGTTAAACTAGCAACCAAAGAGCTCAAAACCGCCACAAAGAAAGCTATCTCTATCAATGTCAATGCACTTATCCTTCTGCGCATCTCTTTGCTCAGCTTCACCTTTTTGTAGATTTCTTCATCTTCGTCTTTCTCCACCTCAACAGCTTTGCTTGGAGTTAGCGGAGTTGTTGACCCGACACTCCTTGTCGAATTGTTATTCGGTGAAGCTCTTCTAAAAGAAAAACCAGCACCAAGTTGTTCCTTAACCTCCTCTTCTAGCGTACTTATGTCTACAGGACAAGATGGTTCCACAAACCGGGATTTGGGTTTCGAGTAAACCGACCTCGCAAAAGATTTTCTCTGAGCTAAACCTTCATTGCTCGGATTGGGAGATCTAGGAGGCTTGTTAGGGCTCCCAATAAGCTTAGAGATTTCAGGAGAGGAGCTTCTGTTGATGGGCATTGCTTTCTCGGACTCTGGTGAAGCCATCTTTGAAGAAACCTTTGATGCTTCCTCACCTGAAACATTAATAACAACTTCTCTGCCTCCATTGCTACTCTTTCGTTCTGCCATTCCAATGCTACTAGCATCCATTTGACAACTATGGCTCTGAAAATTTCCCCAAAAACAAGAGTAAGAACACTGTGGGGGGGGGTGATAAAGTACCAATTTTTAGCTAGAATAAGATATAATATTAAGATTTTTATTTATCAGAGGCTTGTTAAAACAAAATGAGCTTATGGACAAAGGGTTTCAGAAACTCTGGCTCTTGTTCTTAGTTTTTGAGGAAAAATATGGAATCTGAACCCTAAACTTTTTAAGTAGAGATGTGTAACAACGTCAATGGATTTACACATGGAGATTATTTAGAGAACCCAACATTTATCCCTACTAAATCTGTAAGAAAGATCTAAACTTTCCCAGAAAAAGAATATAAATCTGTACTTCCCTAGGACAAAAACACAAAGCTATTAAGAATTATAGTTAAAAGTGGGGAAACGAGGTTACCAGTAGTGAGTTATAAAAAAATCTTCTTCTTCTATGAGTATCAAATCAGCTCATTCTCGAGACGAAGACCCAGAAAAGAGCAAAAGATAAACGGAGATCTTAGGAGATAGTACACACCACGACCACGTTTAAAGAGAAGAATTCAAACATTTGGTAAAGAAGAAAGTCGATAATGACCTAAAATAGAAGCAAATAATAGCAGCTGAAAAGGAGAGGCGGTGGAGTAAGGTTTGTCTGAGAAAATGGCTTAAACCCAGAAGCCAACAAAAACGAAAATCCAAATATATTGAAAACAAAACATGGAAAGATGAAAGAGAAAAAGGAGTTCGAAACATGAACAAAACACTAGTTAATAATTACCCCTGAGGCGGGTCCAAAGAGTGAGAGATCTCAAGGCTTTTTAAGCTCTAATAAACTTTTCCTGAAAATTGGAAACTGTAATTATACATAATTTTATATTTGAAGATGCTAAGGTGGTGGAGTAGTTTATCCACCATTCAAATGCCAAAGTATTTAGAATAATTGCTAAACTCCTAGCTTTTGTCGACAACAGTAAAATTACAGTTATATATTAGCATAAAAATGTAGACCAAATGAATTGGGGGAAAAATGTCCACACACAAAACTTGATTTTTAGTCAATCAAAGCATCTAAGATAACCTAAGTACTATTTATTATAAAATTCGTTTAATAACTACTATGTACTAGCTGACAAAAAAAAGAGACATTGCTCTGTCCTAAAATGTCAGAACAAAATATGGTTTTGTAAAATTGCACGTCCACCGCAATTTCAAATTTCAAATGTACACGAACTTAATAAACTCAGATACTATGGAATCAAGAGAACAACAAAATAAATTACTTGGATTGATAAACTAAAATTTGCAACTTTTTTAATTGAAATTTGCGATTTTTTTTTATTAAAACAGGCAACACATGGAAACTGGTTTATCTTTTGACTGTGACAAGTGGGACAGACGGACAGTGGCCATATCACATCTGTCTCTATCAATGATCAAGTCCATTAAGTCGTTGTTAAAGAGCTGATTTTAATCATTCCGGTAATTAACACGTGTATGGCATGTTTAATATCTATTAACTAATTGTAATTGGTGACTGGCCCTGTTATCTATTGCTAACAGTTATAATAAACACGAGTTGTAGAACGCATTGAAAGTTGTATCAGTAATCAATCATGCAGCTTCTTAAGTTCCATATACGATCATCAAAAAATACTTAAAAAAAAATATGAAATGCATCTTACAACATATATTCAAAACAAGTTACGAGCTTCTCCTCTGTCTTAATTCGAATTTATGAGGTGGAGCTGAATCCTAGAACTAACAAGATCAGGCAATAAGTCAATAATATTCACCTAAATGATATAATCTTGTCTTCACTGCCAAAAATGATTTTAATTAATCGAGCAATAAAATGGTCATTTAAGTATTTTTTTAACCTCTTAAATATTGGATTTATTAATTTTAAAAAGGTTAAATCATTGTCTCTCGTAAGATTTAGGCGTTTTCACTTTTGCCGAGCGTCTCCGCCAGCCCAAAGATGGTGACTCGCTTACGACTCGTTTCGAGATCTTCTCGTTACGCCACCGTCAAGTTGGCCGAGTCTGCCTCGTTATGCTCATGTTGTCTCTTCTCTGCCTCCTCCGACACGACTCACCCTGAAACCGAACAATCCCCGCCTCTGAATCCCGTCACCGGAGACGGGGATCGACACGAAAAGCTGCGGAATCTCCGAGTTCTTCTCCAGCAGAATCGAATTGAAACGGCGCGTGGGGCTCTCAGCTCCCTGGTTCTGTCGGGCTCTGCGCCTTTCACATCGCCGAAAGAACTCTTCTCCGCCTTCTCGCTATCATCTCCATCTTTGAAAACCGATTTCTCCTACTTGCTTTTCTCCCTTCTAACCGAATCGAATATGATCTCTGAAGCCACGGATTTGTTCTTCGCCTTGAGGAACGAAGGTATTATTCCCAGCTCAGATTCGTTAACGCTTTTCCTCGATCATCTTGGGAAGGCGAAGCAATTCAGAGTGACAATAAATGTGTTTCTGAATCTTCTGGAATCGGATTATCGTCCAAGCAAGTTCATGTATGGGAAAGCAGTATACGCCGCCGTCAAATTGAGCGATTTAGGTAAGGGTTTAGAGCTGTTTAATCGCATGAAACACGATAGAATATCTCCTACTGTGTTTATATATAACGTCCTCATCGATGGTTTCTGTAAATCGGAAAGGATGAAGGATGCAGAAAAGTTGTTCGACGAAATGCTTAATAGAAGATTGGTGCCTACTCTGATAACGTATAACACCTTGATCGATTGATATTGCAAAAGTGGTATTCTTGAAAAGACTTTGAAGGTGAGAGAACGCATGAAAGCGGATAATATTGATCCGAATCTTGTTACATTCAATACTTTGCTTAAGGGGATGTTTAACGCAAGAATGGTGGAAGAGGCAGAGAGTGTTCTAAAGGAAATGAAGGATCTTGGCTTTGTACCAGATGCGTTCACTTTCAGTATTCTGTTTGATGGTTATTCAAGTAACGATAAAACCGAGGCTGCGTTGGGTGTTTATGAGACAGCCGTTGATTCTGGCGTGAAAATGAATGCTTATAGGTGTAGCATTTTGTTGAATGCGTTATGCAAAGAAGGAAAGACAGAGAAGGCGGAAGAGATTTTGGGGAGAGAAATGGCTAAGGGGCTTGTCCCCAATCAGGTTATTTACAACACGATGATTGATGGATACTGTCGAAAAGGTGATCTGGTTGGAGCTCGAATGAAAATCGAAGCGATGGAGAAACAAGGGATGAAGCCAAATCATTTGGCGTATAATTGTTTGGTTAAGAGATTTTGTGAAATGGGGGAAATGGAGAATGCTGAGCAAGAGGTTAACAAAATGAAACTGAAGGGAGTTTCTCCTAGCGTGGAGACATATAACATCTTGATTGGGGGCTATGGGAGAAATAGTGAATTTGATAAGTGTTTCGACATTCTCAAAGAAATGGAAAACAACGGGACAATGCCGAATGTAGTTAGCTATGGAAATCTGATACATTGTTTGTGCAAAGGTTCTAAGCTTCTTGAAGCTGAGATTGTTAAGAGAGATATGGAAGACAGAGGGGTTTCACCCAATGCAAGGATATATAACATGCTAATTGATGGTTGTTGCTCAAAGGGGAAGATAGAAGGTGCTTTTCGGTTTTCTGAGGAGATGCTAAAAAAGGGGATAGGTTTGAACTTGGTGACTTATAACACCCTCATTAATGGGTTGTCCATGACCGGAAAGTTATCAAAAGCTGAAGACTTGTTTCTCGAGATCTCAAGAAAGGGTTTTGTACCAGATATATTCACGTATATCTCGCTAATATCTGGATATGAAAATGCTGGAAACGGGAAAAGATGTATCACGCTGTACGAAGAGATGAAGAGATCAGGAATAAAACCTAATTTGAAGACATATCATCTTTTGATCAGTGTGTGCACCAAGGAGGGGATAGAGCTCACTGAGAAAATATTTGGAGAAATGTCATTGGAACCAGACTTGTTAGTTTACAATGGAGTTCTTCATTGCTACGCCATACATGGAGATATGGATAAGGCTTTAAAAATGCAGAACCAGATGATGGAGAAGGGAATCGATTTGGATAAGACGAGTTATAACAGCTTGATTATGGGACAGCTGAAAGTAGGAAAGTTGAGTGAGGGTAGAAGTTTGTTTAACGAGATGAAAACCCGAGAACTGGATCCTGAATCTGATACGTATAACATAATGGTGAAAGGGCATTGTGAGCAGAAGGATTATATGGGAGCATATGTTTGGTACAGAGAGATGCAGGAGAAGGGTTTAAGATTAGATGTTTGTATAGGCGACGAGCTATTGACTGGGCTTAGAGAAGAATGGAGGTCAAAGGAGGCACAGATTGTGAGTTCTGAAATGAATGGTGGCAAGCTTGATGATGTAACAGTGGACGAGGCTCTATCTGTAACAGAGAAGCTGTGAAATAAAAAAATATGCTCTTCAAACCAACATCATGAGTGACACTTTCTCTCGGACCTTCAAAAAGATCCACAACTTTGTTTTTATCGGATCATATCGTGGGTAAGTTTAGAATAGCACAATCACTTTGCATTAGAGTCTACGCTAAACTGTGGAGTAACACTATTTTTTTTAATTAACTTTATTCCACAAACAAATGTTGACAGGTTTTGTGAATATATAAGTAAAAGAGTGTGATTGTTAAATGTATCCATGAACGGATATGGTAAGATGAGAACTGAAGAAGTGTATGTAAAAACTGAAATCTGCACAAAATAAAACAATTTACAATTATGTTTCCAAAATAAAACAGATCATAAGAATTCTGGAAGATAATTGTACTTGCCCATAGAATCTTTGGCGTTTTACATTTATAAAACAAAATACTTCTTGCTTTCTGATTTTCATTGATTATCCTTGAAATGCAGATAAATGTGCTTGAAATGCATGAATAGTAGTAATATTCTAGTTGAATCACTAAGTAAATATGAATCTAGAAGATTGATCACTAGGCTATGCATGAGGCTGATCTTTGCAGTACAAAGACATAGAAGCCCTCATTAGGATCTGCATTAGGAACTGTCATATCTGGAAACTGCCATCCTAATAATTTGATTGATTGCAGGAGATAATGATTATTGAACTTACTTTAAACATCCACACAAAAACATCATACTTAATGAAGTAACATTGAACATCCAGATTAAAAAAGAAAAAGAAAAGAAAAAGGTTGCATTGCATGACAAATTCATATCACCAAAGAGTTTCTGTCTCCTCCTAGGAGAGAGCTTTCTACTCCTAGTCTTATTCTTCTTTTTGCCATAGTCTTATTCTTCTTTCAAAAGTAAGATAGATTCTTCTGCTCCTCAGTCAGGTGAGCAATGAAACCTAAAATTTTAGGTACTATGTTTAAAAGAATCAAAAATCAATGAGTGAAAAATTTTACTATGTTAAAAAGAATCAAATACGTACATGGGGGAGTATAGCCACACCGGATACTTTTTGGTTTTTGGCCAACCTTAGTAACTACAAAATTCCATCCTTCCACATCACGTCCACTAAGTTTCAGCGTTTCCTCTATTGCGTCTTCTCCACGCATATAGAAGAAAGCTTCGCTGTAAAAAATGAACAAAGACAAACAAGTATTTAGTTAGCAATTGATAACTTTGAGAGTTGGGAAAACAAATTCCCAACTGGGAGGAAGAAGCCACAAACCTATGGAGACCACTACCACCGCTTCTGTTATCGCGAACAAAAGCATTGTATGCAGAAAAATGTTTTATCAGGGCGTTCTTGATATCAACCTTAAGGAAGGGAAGTGTCAAATCCCGTAACTACCATCCTAAAAATTTGATTGGATAGAATTGAAAATGTGTTAAAGATACTTTATTATTCAATATCTATTAAATTTTGTTAGAATTCCAATGAATTTTAATGTATTTTTTATACAAAAAAAAAGTGTAAAATGAATACTAGATTGTTCTTTAATTTTCTTTTCAGCGATCAGCTTTCAGTGGATGATGTCAAGGTCTACGCTGCCGTGTTGGAGAAACCCGGTGATGGCTTCCCAAATGTTAGCAAGTGGTATGCTTCCGTTGCTTCCCACCTCGCTAAAAGGTTCGTATAGTTCTCTTTCGTTTGCAGTTTTTTTTTTTTGTTTCTTTTCTTTTCTTGTTCATGTTCTGTAAGACTGTAACCTTCACTTAATAACTGGTTAGATTAGATTTGCTCTTCTTATAATGATTTGAGTTCACCAATTGCTTATTTTATGCTATATTAGTTTTCTTGGAAAAGCTGTCGGTATTGCTCAGTCTGAAGATCCGGAAACAGAGGTACTACTTGTAAGTGGAAAGCTCTTGTTGACTTGAGTCACGTTTCTAGATTATATTTGATATAACAGAAGAATATGCATTTTATGGAATAATTTAAATATTGCACTGGAAATGTTATATGCTTTAATTTTTATTCTGTTCCCGATCGTAGGTGCTGTGGTTTCACTTTTTCCCCCTGAACTCTTTGTGCAGGCACCTGCTGCATCTGGAGCTGATGCTGATGATGATGAGGATATTTATCTTTTCGCTGAGGGAAGCTGCCAAGATAAAACTAGTAACCACAAACTCATACCATCCATCATCTCTCTCTCTCTCTCTCTCCCCCCTTCCTTTATACTAGAAGCAGCTTTCACCTTCAAAGCGAAGGAGGCACAAATGTCTAGACAAACTAAACAGATCTTTACCCTCAAACGGCGATGTCTATTCCCTCCCATTCCCCACTAAAGCAGCTTCCTGCACTCCTCCATTTAGCAGTATCACAACACCCACTTACCAGTGGGGAGAGGTGAACCCTTCAAGCATAGGAGTGGTTCACAGAATGGAAGATGGAGACTTATGGGTATCTTTCTGTTTCTTAGACAGGCTATGGCTTTGCAAAGCCGGGGAAATGGAACGTATAAGGCCGTTTGGAATTGGAAACCGAGTGAAGATAAAGAACGGTACCTTTAAATGATAAATGAGACAAACCTAGTATCATCTTCTCTATGTCCTCAGTTGGATTTGTCAAGCCTTTAAATGATAAATGAGACAATCTTCATATTGGTACCGAAATATAATGGAGTTTTCTTTTTATGTGTATTAACCGAGATCTCTTGACAAAACTCGCCTGAACAAAATTGTTTAAGCTTGGAACGGACTGGATTAATCTCTGACTTTCTGTACTGCAAGACCTGCTTATATGTCACGTGTAATATACAATTTTAATACAAAACTTTGTTTACATGTGATATTCGAATAATAAATTTCTACCAACGATACAAATTCATACATGTATACACTTTTAAAAGATTTAATTTAGATTGAAAAAAATAATGTTACCTTTGATTTTATCAAATTTCTGTTCACAACTTCATTTAAAATACTGATTACAAAATGGAATAAATTGAAAATTGGATTAAAATCCATTAATCCATTTGAGTTTTCAACATTCAATTTGAGTTTGAGTTTCTTCTTAATGCTTATCACGTTCAATTTGATTTTTTTTTTTTGTTTTCATCTTCTTTTTTTTCACTTCAAGTATAAATAAATACAAATAGAAAATCACCAGTCGGTGGCCTTTGTTAGTAGGAACTGCTCGAATGAACCTGAAACGATAAGAAACAACCTCATGTATTTAACTTATTAATCACCTACTCATCTGAGAAATTAAAAGCCAAAAGATGAAGATGAGGGAGAGAGTGGCTCACATCAACATGACATATATATAGATGGCTTACCATTATCAGCACGAGGAGGTTGGAACCTTTTGTATGACCTTAGTAAAGAAACATATACGATCACTGGTATGCGAAGAGAATGGTAATGAATGTTTCTTATGCTTTATGAATTCAATTTTATTGATCTCATTGAAGAGAATCTCTGTCATACAGTTGCCAAGAAGAAGATTTGTCGTAAGGGAGCACCGGAAGATAATATTCTTGAACCAAATCACCATGAAAAATCTGCTTTTAGGTTTCTTTTACTTTCTTTTATACTTACTGGTAAATTGATAGGTATTGAGCTGTTTCTAATTTATCTTACGTGAAAGAGAGAGAGAGAGAGAGAGATTAGTTTGGTGGTTGGTCTAATTAATTATTTCGTATAGTGTGTCAATCAGTACCAATTTCTGCGATCTCTGGTGCAATCGGACCCTAGTCTCCTAATGGTAAAATAAAAAATGCAACAAAGAAAAAGAATGAAAACATACTCAAATTTTTTTGTTTTGTTGTTTGTTATATCAATCAGTGTTTGGCGTTTTACATTATATGTTTTGAATCTAGAAGATTGATCATTAGGATATGTACGAGGCTGATCTTTGCAGTACAAAGACATAAAAGCCCTCATTAGGCTCTGCATGAGGAACTGTCATATCCAGTAACTGGAAGATTGATTTTAGAGGAGATAATGATTACTTAGCTTACTTTAAACATCCACACAAAAACACCATGAAGTAACATTGAACATCCAGACAAAAAAAAAAGGTTGCATTGCATCACAAGTTCATATCACCAAAGAGCTTCTGCTTCTCCTAAGAGAGAGCTTTCTACTCCTTAGTCTTATTATTCTTCTTTCCATACTCTTATTCTTCTTCTTTCAAACGTAATATAGATCCAGGGCTTTATGCTCCTCAGTCATTAGAGCAAGGTTACCTAAAACAAACGCCAAATTAGTGACAGGTTTTACTATGTTAAAGAGAATCAAGAGGTTTTACTATGTTAAAGAGAATCAAGAATCAAGTTTACGTACGTTGGAGAGTATAGCCACACTTGACTTCTTTTGGTAATGGTCCAACCTTAGTAACCACAATATTTAATCCTCCCACACCACGTCCACTAAGTTCCAGCGCCTTCTCTATAGCGTGTTCTTCAGTATAAATAACGAAAGCTTTGCTGTAAAACTCAACAAAGACAAACAAGTCTTCAGTTAGCAGTTGATAACTTTGAGAGTTGGGAAAACAAATTCACAACTGGTTGTCAGTAAACTGGGAGGAAGAAGGCACAGACCTGTGGAGACCACTACCACCGCTTAAGTTATCGCGAACAACAGCACGGCGTGAAGAGAGATGTTTCATCAGGGCGTTCTTGATATCAACCTTAGGAAGGGAAGTGTCAAATCCCGTAACTACCATCCTAAAAATTTGATTGCAGGAGATAATGTTTTTAGCATGACAAGAACACATGATCTTACAGACACAAAAAAAAAAAAAAAAAAAAAATCAATTTACGTGCGTTGTCCCCTATTTTCTCGGGCTGCTTTCAAAGGAGCCATCTCAAGATCAAGGTATGTTTCGTGAAACGGATAAGCCTTAGTGGATAGAATCCGTCCTCCCATGTCACTTCCATTAAGCCTCAACGCCTTCTCTTCTTCATCTCCCCGAACATAAATTAAGGCAAATCTGTAAAACAAAAACAATTATTGTAAGCAGTTAACATGAGCTGGGAAGGCTGGAGGAAGAAGCCACAAACCTGTTGAGAAAACCAGTTTCAACGTCTAGGGGAATAAAAGCATGTATCAGATTTCCACATGAAGCGAAATGTTCTCTCAAAGCTGCTTCGACATCCTCCTTAGGAAGCGAAGTGTCATACCCCTCAACAACAATCCTGCTTATGCTATTGCAAAAGATTTGATTGCAGGTGATGATCATATTATTACCATGACAAGAACACATGCTCTTACGGATACAAATCTCAAAAGAAGCGAAAGAAAATAAAATTTACCGGTTTTTTCGAGTGTCTGCACTACGATCGTTCAGTTCCAGCAATTCTAGACCCTAAGATACAAAAGATCTAATCAGAAAATTCTACTACATCAAATAGAACAACGAAGAATAAGAAATCATTGATTGAGAAACAGAGGTTAAAGAAAGCTATAAGAATCGAAGAATAATTACTTTGACGACGGGTTCGTCCATGGAGAAGTTGAAAAAATGCGACTGCGCTAGGTTTTCGAGAGGGAGTAAACTTTAGAAGATATTTTTCTGATCTAGGGCTTTAGACCATCAGCATCAGTGATACCCTCTAAGTCTCTAAAAATAGTAATATTTTAATAATTTTTATTTAATTTTATTAATTTTTAAAATATTATATTATTATTTAAATAGTGAACCAATAATATTATGACACATAAGCAGAGAGTCTCTACTAAGAGTTTCTTAAGTATCTTTCTACTGAGACGTTTCTAACCAAATGTCTCTTATCTTTTATTTTTTATTTTTTATTAATTAGATAATACTCTAAAAGTATCACCAATGTAGATCCTCTTAGGTCTTTATATAGATTCCAACATATTTGGATAAATACATTAAACGGGTGTTATTGGATAGAGCAATTTGTATTTTAAGATTGTTATGTACACAAACATTTGTCAGTTTTAAGGCTGTACAAAATAATCAGACCGAAAGATCCGAACCAAACCCAATCCGGAAAAGTAATACCGAACTAAATTTAGAATTAACAAAATAACGGAACTGATTATAAACTCGTATATCCAAAAAATAACCGAACCAAAAACCAAATGGATACCCAAAATATATAAAATATAATTATATTTTAAATATATTAATTATATTTAGACTTATAATAATTTAAATATCCAAATTATAATTATAATTATAAATTTATTAATTAATTTAATATTAAAATAATCAAAACATTTAAAAAATTAAAATATTTTAAAATTTTAAGTTATATTTGTCAAATTTAACAATTTTTATTTAATTATTTTTATTTTTAAAATATATTATGGATACCTGAACTCAATCCAATTTTGAATGGAACCAAACCAAAAATAAAAAAATATCCAAACAGTTACTATTTTCTAAACTTCAAAAACCAAAAATTTGAATTATCGGAACCGAAAGTGAGTATCCTAAAGACCTCTCTTTTATGTGGAATGCTTGCGATTGAGCTGGAAAGGAATCAACTGTTCTCTTGAAAGCCTGCTGGTGTCTCGTTAGTTCTTATTCTCTTGACTTCTTTTGTTAGGTGGAAAATCGTCTCACAATCATGATGACAATTGTTGATGACCTTGTTGTGTCTGTGGACAACCTCATTGAAGACCATCTCATCTCAGAGCCTAACAATGAGTACATCCAAAGTGTCGACATTGTCGCTTTTAACAAAATTTAGAGAGATACCGAGACCCTTCCACATGAAAAGATGTCGAGTTCCCAGTTTTAGTGTCGTTATGGTGTTGTTTCTTTCCTCTGTCTTTTTCATATGGTTTCGGTATGTCGTTTCCTTCAAGTTCCAAGACCAACTTTGGAGTTTAAACTCTTAACTTCACTTCGGCCTTTTACTTCTTGTCTAAGACGAGTTGCTGTTAAATTAAAATGTTGGGCTTTATAGAGGCGCATCAATAGTACGAATCAAATTGCGGTTAAAAATATTGATTATATTTCTCTTTGGTTAAAAACCTAAGATTTAACTACAGTATCATATCCTACCCTACCTATTTACCGCGCTTTTTCTTACCCTTTACCTACTTAGATCTCGCTTAGGACAGAAGAAAGCAGAGAATGGTACTGCGAGTTTTTTAGATCACCTTTTGATAGCTCATGTTAGATATGTTGGGATAAAATATTGGGAAATTTGAAAGATCCATTTTGCGCAAACAAGCAAGAAACACTTGATAAAACTAGTAACCACAAACTCATACCATCCATCATCTCTCTCTCTCTCTCTCTCTCTCTCCCCCCCCTTGCTTTATACTAGAAGCAGCTTTCACCTTCAAAGCGAAGGAGGCACAAACTGTCTAGACAAACTAAACAGATCTTTACCCTCAAAGGGCGATGTCCATTCCCTCCCATTCCCCACTAAAGCAGCTTCCTGCACTCCCATTGCCATGCCCATCCCATTCTCATTCCCCATCATTCTTGTCCTCCCATTCATGTTTGCTTCATATAGAGATGCCGCAGCCACGTACTGTTGTTGGTTTTGTCTCGGACAAGCTAGGCCTCTGTTTAAACTCCAATCAATGTTGTTGTAATCTAATTGCCCCACTGACCCATCCGTGTTCCAGTCCAGCCCAGATGAAGATGCTGATGAGGACGCTGATCCATACCCTGAGAAGAGCCCAAGAGAAGCAGCTGGAGCCACAGCATGCGGTGCAGAACTCCCTGCCATTCTGTGTCCGTTGTTCACTTGGCCTTGATATTGTTGATACTGAAGTTGCTGGTACATTAGGTTCGAGTTCAGATCATTAGGAGGCAGTGTTCTTATGGACATGTACCCGTTAGATTGAGCCGCCTCAGATCTATTTGCAGGGTACCAACTGCTACCTCCTGCTGCTGCTGCTACGGTAAAGGATGAATTCATGGTAGAGACAGGCATCACATTTGTGTTTGCGGATTGAGAGCGTTGTTGTTGTTGTTGCTGCTGCTGCTGCATCACCATAACTGGTTCCCTCATTTCTTGCTGCTGTAGTCTCTTGAATTGATCACCCAGAGCCGCCACATAATGCCTTTCTTCTGTTGGCTGTAGCAGTGGTGTCTGTTGATATGACATGCGTTTATTATCTTCCATGGCAGCATTCTGTTGCATTTTCATCAACTGCAATTTCATGTTAATTTCATCCATTGGATTTACACTTTGGTTTCCGGATTCTCCACTAATGTAGCTAGATCCTCTGGGGTAACCGAGATTCTTTCTGTCTTCTTCGCCGCCTGCAGGATACATACCTGAGTTAGGTTGCAACTGAGCTACTGTGTTTTGACTTGCGTGCACAGAAGGGGATTTGCTAACGGAAGCATTATCACTAATAACCTCTGCTTTTATAGAAGCAGTAGATTGGTCTTGCTTCTGTCTTCTTAATGATTCTTCTGCTTTCTCAATGTCCCCTTCCACTGTAACCACAGCTCTTTCTACATCCTGCTTGGTGCACTTATATTTTGTTTCCAACTCCAAGATTCTACCCAGCTCTTGCGATATGTCCAGTTTTAAGTTCCCAGAGGTAGGATCTAGTTTCTTATCTGCTACTTTTGCCCCACCATCATCAAACAGCCAATTAATGGATTCCTCTATTTTCCCTTCATTCAACATAAGAGCGTACGTTGCCCGCTCCTGAGCAATCCCCATTGCTATGAGCTGCTGAGCAAGGACTTCAAGTTTCCTCGACATCAGAAACTGACAGCATCGCTCATGCAACTCCTGGGCTCGCTTTTCCTTTTGACGTTGGTGCTTTCTTTCATTCTTCAGCCGCATCTTTTCACGCTTGTCACTGTCAGCTCCGGGAATGATTTCCTGTTTTGCAGTAGCTGAAGTAGGTACTTTCTCTTTGTGATCTTCCGAATCACCTGACCAGCTACCATTATTAGAGGCAGAATCACAGTCGGCTCCAGTTGAATCCGACTCATCAATGTTTCTGAAACGGCCATTGTTGTGAAGTGATGAGGAACCAGTTGCTGAAAGCGACTCAACTGTTTGAAATGTCCCCAACAGAGGACCGTAAGCACCACCAGTAGTTGCACCTACGGATCCCGAGGCTTTACTGGGTGTCTTCTGTGAATCATTCACAGCCTTCTTGTCTCTTGATTTAGTCTTGGCTGCGGTAGACATCTTCTCAAAAACAAAGTTATCCTGCTGTTCTCAGAAAAATACGAGAATAGTCAATACATAGCACAATCTTCTCGCAAACCAAAAGATAAAATCTCGTGGAACATCAAAGATCATATGACCATTGATATGAGCTGCAATGTCAAACCTAGAGATTTTCAATGGAAAATACAGAAACATAAATTTTACAGGGACGATCGTTGATAAAGAAGTAATAGAAATTATAAAAAAGCATAGATCCATCGAAAGAACGAATCGAGAAATCAAACACGCCAAAACAATCTGCGAACTATATCAACAATATTTCTCGAAAAATATATCTACCGAATTATGGTCAAAACGCAAAATTTGAAGGCGGAGAGAAATCTGAGCTGACAGTAAAAAGTCGTGATTGAGAAACCGAGGGACGAAATTCGAGCGAATGAAGAAAACCTAGAGGCGTGAAGGAAAGTAAAAAGAAATGCGATTTGACGAATAATCTAAATCGTAGTATAGATCAGTGATGAGAAGGTGGAGAGAGGGAGAGAACCTGCTTGATCTTGATCGGCGACGTTAACAAAGAAACAGATCCGGAGAAAGTAAATAAATAGCTGAGCTAGGCGATGAGGATGAGGAACGAGAGGAGTGCGATGATGTGAATAAGACCAAACGAACAAAAAAAACTCGGCGTTACGAATCCCCCCAAATCTAAATGCCAATAGAAATTAGGGTTTGGTTTGGAGAAAAAAAAAAAAAAAAAATTCGTTTTTTTTTTGTTTTGTTTTTTTTCTTTTTCTTTTTAACAAACAAGGCTAAAGAAAGAGTTGCCAAAACCAAACCAAAGTCTTCGTAATAAATTTTTTTAAATAATTCTGAGCC
This sequence comes from Streptanthus diversifolius, assembly GCA_039880935.1. NCBI lineage: Eukaryota > Viridiplantae > Streptophyta > Magnoliopsida > Brassicales > Brassicaceae > Streptanthus > Streptanthus diversifolius. Next base: position 21,875,361 of record JAXGFM010000010.1, on the reverse strand, counting down.
ATTTGATTTATTTTCTTCTACATTTTTAGTTTTTTTTTTTCTTTTTCACGCTCATTTCCAGTTGTTTGATTTCAGTTGTCAAAAACTGAATAATCAAACAGATTTATATGGGCAGGACTCGGACAGATGTATCCTAGTTTAGGGTTTCGAGCACTTTCGTAAGCAAATTAATAATTTATTTCCTAAATACACTTTACTGAAAAATAACGCTAGGAACATCATACAGTTCTATTAATTAGCTGGAGCTAACGTATTCAAACTATAAAATTTCTTATATAGAAACATTAATGATTTTTATGATTGGAAAAAGTTAGATTTTACTTGCCCAAGAATCGTATCAAGAAAACCGAAGAAACCAAGACCAAAACCGGACCGAAGCGGCGAAACCCATTAATCACCCAACCGAGGGGTAATATCCTCTAGTTATTTTATTCCATATTTAATATTTCTTACCGGGTCGGATCGGGTCAAAAAGATCAGACAGCAGAACCTAAACGGCAGCGTTTTAAAGTTCTTTACCGATTAATAGCGGTAACTCGCATAGTTTGTTTTTGGATTTTACGCAACGATATGAGCTTAGCTTCCGTTATCCATCACGGAGTTCTCGCTCCGGCGAAATCGGACCGAATCTTTGTTAGCATTCCGGTGACTCTGCCGGAATTCCGAGCTCGTGGATGGACTGACTCTCGTTTCTCTCTCCTTGCAAATCCTTCTCTCGTTTCAGGTCTCCTTCTCTTTCGTACATATATTGCATTTTATGTATTTGGATGGACGGATTCATCTCTGTGGGTTATGCTAATGTGCTTTTGTATTACGATTTTTTCAGCTGCAAATCGTCGTCTCCCTCATCTTCCTCCTATTGCCTGCTCCCGAGGAACTGATCAGGAAGATGACGTTTCTTCTTCAGGTGAATGCTTCTTCTCCAAAATTTTGTTCAGTTGTTTTCCTACAATTTTTGATTCAAATTCAAGTTTTAGTTATGGGATCGATTGCTATGCTCTGTACCATTCTTGTTGCTTGTAGTGATTCTCAGGGGCTGAGACTCTTACATCATAGTATGAACTATGATCTTACTTGTGCTAGCAAGACACAAATGAAACATTTTACCCCTAGAGAAAAATGAGAGTCTTTGTCTTGTGACAATAATTTTTTTTTGTGGCATGTTAGTACAGAGAAGGAGAGCAGAGATCTTCTACCACACAAAGATGACGAGGGTGGAAAGACTTCATCAATAGACAATGGAGGCCTGAGAGATAATAATCGACAAGAAGAGACATACAAAACTTCCTTCAAGACTGTTGCCTTGTGTGTTAGTATCTTATTTCATGTGCTTATAGGCTTTTCTCTATAAACGAAACGTAATGTCTTATTTTATCTCTCAATAGGTAAGCACTGCCGTGGCATTTGGAATCGGAATAGGTTTGAAGGATGGTGTTGGCAAGGCATCAGAGTTTTTTGCAGGGTGCGGAGTGCTTAAATATCGTATATTGTTTAGAGGTTCGCTTAGCTCTGAAGGCGATATCCTAAATTAACTGTTTTCAGCTCTTGCAGCTATTTATTGGAGGAAAGCTTGTCAGTGGACAACTTGTTTGTTTTTGTTCTCGTCTTCAAGTACTTCAAAGTGCCACTCATGTATCAGGTAACAATTTATCTCCCAGAGATTTAGTTCTTGATTATAATAGAGTATTCTGATTCCTAATATATAAGTTACTATGTTGGATCTATAGAATCGGGTACTTACCTATGGTGTAGCTGGTGCAATTGTCTTTCGCTTCTCCCTCATATTACTAGGAACAGCCACTCTTCAGGTGATTTATATGTTTGGATCAGAGCTTTGTTATTGAATTGCTGTTTATTTTATTTTTTTTCCGCCTCATTTGAGATCAATTTCTAAATTCTCCCTACGATCTTTCAGAGATTTGAAGCAGTCAACCTACTGCTTGCTGCAGTACTCTTATATTCGTCTTTCAAGGTGCATATTTCCTCATCTTAGCATTTATACCTGTAATACAACCATGACACAACTATTGAAATGGAACATAAAGGGTGGTCCGTTGCTTAGTTTTTCTGTGCCCATTGTCTTGATACAGTTATTTTCAAGTGAAGAAGATGATACAGACCTGTCCGACAACTTCATTGTAAAGACATGCCAGAGATTTATTCCTGTCACATGTAATGCACCCAGTCTGTATCTTCCTGTTCATGCTAGCTGCTTATGTTTGTTAACTTCAAAGTTCATTTGACTAGATTTTATGTAGTTATGTGTCTAATTTCAGTGCAAATACTGTTTACCATGCTTCCATAGCTGATTTTTCCCTTTTTTCTTATGTTTTTAACTGTGGGCAGCAAGTTACGATGGAAATCGGTTTTTCACAGAGCATGATGGTATTTGGAAAGTAAGTATATGACTAAATTTTCGTTGATATGTTTTAGGTGTTTTTGTATGAGGATTCCATGGTCAAAATATTCATCTTAGTATCTTTTGACTGGGTTCTAATCTATCTCAAAACAATTTGGGCAGGCCACACCATTGCTACTCACAGTAGCAGTGATCGAGCTCAGTGACATAGCATTTGCTGTATATTCCATCACCACTTTGTGAATCTTTTTTGGCCCTAAAAAAATGAAGCGAAGCACTGATACTGGTTGCCCATCTTCTTAGGTTGACTCAATACCTGCTGTTTTTGGCGTCACAAGGGATCCTTTTATTGTCTTGACCTCTAATATGTTTGCAATCTTAGGTATTAATTTGTTAGTATATACTTGATCTTGTTGATGTCGGTGCTGCCTCTTTAATATATTCTTGGAAATTTGAATTGAATATTAGTGGAAGATCTCGCATAAGAGTTTCATTTTTTTTTTCCTGCAGGACTGAGGTCTCTCTATACCCTGATTTCTGAAGGAATGGGCGAGCTGGAATACTTGCAGGTATCATTTGTCACTTTTAGTTTCCTTCAGCTTATCTCTATTTCATGTTCGAACAAAACTAAGCAGTCAAATACATTAGACAGTTCCTCAACTGAGGTCATCAGCAGTAATGCTCATTAGGTACCCATGGGACAAGTATGATTTGTATCTAATCATATCTTTGCCTTAACCAGCCATCAATAGCAGTTGTTCTTGGCTTCATTGGATTCAAGATGATCCTCGATTTCTTTGGTATATACAATTTTTATTCATCCACAATTTCTTCTTGAACAAAACCACCACAAAAACTAAGCTCTGTCAACATTTCTTCCTCGCAGGCTTCCATGTATCAACCGAGGCATCACTTGGTATTGTGGCACTTTCTCTCAGCACCGGAGTTTTGTTAAGCCTAACAAACAAATCCGGCGACAGCTAACTAAGAAAGGGGAACTGCTTCCAGATGTAGTCAATCAAACAGTTCAGTAGAACAAAATCGCATTTTTCGTTAAATCATTTCACAACTGTAGATAAAACACAGCTGCAAAGAACAGGATCTTTAAACCCAAACTTTATCTATTTGCCTGTAAGAAAGTTGGTTTTGTTAGGCCGGCTATGAAACGAATTAATGGGCCAGGCCCATGATTGTTTTGGACGAGTTGAGTCGTCTTTGATAGTCAAAGTCGTTTTGTTGTTCAGTCAAGGAGCTTGAAAGTGAGGAATGAGGATGTTAAAAGTCTGAGATTATTCCTTTGGCTTAGTCTTCCCATTCTCCATAATAGAGCTCTTATTTAGGCATTGAACGTTCATCAAACAAATAACTCATCTAATTATCAAATAATCTCTACAAGTGCTTGTAACTCGATAGTGGGCATCGAGTCGTTTCAGTTGTCGCTGTTTCTGTTCAGCGTTGTGTTATGCTCCATACTTATGATCATAATGAAGAAACCATAGGTGAGTGATGAACATAAATGTCCACTTCTGGTATTGTGAACAAAATTATTTCTAGTTTAGACTTTAAAAATTGTTTTGATTCAGCTTAAAGATAGAGGAAGCAGGAGTGAAGAAGATGGATCACATTTCTCTGTATATATGATATTTTAGGTAATCAATAGTCTCATCTCGCCCTCGAGCATGTTAAAGACCGTCCTGGACAAGATCCTGAATCTGAATCTACCAAACTTTAAACGACTCGAAATTCTGATACTAATAGAGATGTCCGAGTTACCAAGTTAAACATTTGATGATTTTGTAATGTCATGGAGATGCTCATCACCTCTAGCTTTAATCATGAGATTACATCTACTTCTAGTTTCATCATAATGTCTTGTAAAATCTTGAAAGATAGATATAAAGTGACAATTTGCAACTTGCAATACACAAACGAAAGTCAGAGATACACAAATCACCAGTTCCGTACACACCCATCAAATCAAACACATGGACTGGATTCACATTCACTTATTTAAGGAGAAACCTTGGTTAAACAGGGACTCTTATCACGTAGTCTGAGAGGCAAAGGGAGCTCACTCAAGCCTGGAAAGGAAAGCAGAAACATAAGTCATCTTCCGAAGGAATTACAATAAGCAAGCGCAAACTATGTGTCTCGACCTATTAGGTATTAAGATCAATGCTCGAGACCGAGTAATGATGAATAGGAAAAACCGAAGCAACAATGTAGAATGTGATGTATTTACCCACATAAACAGCTCAGGTATCGGATTAAACATCGTGAAGGTGATTGAAGCCCTCCAACTGCTTGAGGTTCTCCCAGGCTTTCTCCAAAACCTTGGCCTCGTAGACCTTCTTGGTCTCACCATCAGCCACCTCCACAGTGAGATGGTGCATCGTTCCTGCCACAACCTGCGTTTTCGCACCAAGGAGCCTCCTGTACTCCAGAGTCACGTTCTGCATACATAAGAAAGATGGTGTGATTAAATGAAAAAGACTTTCCTCTCTTGTAAGTGTAAAACCTGAAACCATTGTGTTCATTTACTCGACACAAGAGAAGAAATTCATATGTTTCAATGGCAGTGATTGTGTTTAAGGATACCGAACTAGGAAGAAGACCACAACAAGCAAATCGATTGAGAACCATTTTTTTATAAGCATTTTGGAGATGAGTTTCTTCAACAAAAAATTGCCTCCAACAAACAATCGTTTCCAATCTATCTACGTGAGGAACAGAATCATGGATTACAGATAAAAAAAAAATTTGATCAATACTACAGAAGTAAATGACGCAATCCCTAAATTCCCAGGAAACGTCAACAGAAATTACATCCAGTGAAGCGATTTCAAATTTTCATTCGACTTCTCATCTATGAATGAGTGATTTAGCATAAGATCGGACGAGAAACACATCGATCTGCTATGGAGAAACATCGATCGACCAAAGAGATTTAAGGAAAATGAAGGTAGCGAAAGAGTATAGAAACGCACCTCCTTCTTGTTATGCTCATCGACAGCGAAACGAGCGAGACTCTCCACTTGAAGATCATTTGCATTTGCATCAATATCGCGAATTCCTCCGAGAACTGTTCCTCCTTGTTCATCCGCCATTATCGCCGCTTCGTTCTGATTTATCTCGAAATAATTGAATCGTAGCTAAGTCTAATCTGCCGTATAAAAAGTGTAACTCTATATATAGAGGGGATTCGTAAAGCGCGTTTCTTATCCTTCAAGAATAATTCTTTTCCCAATAATATTTAAATATTATGACTCATAGCACTAACTACAGAATCTTTTATGATTCTCGAATTTTTATTACATAAATATCAGAGAACGTTGACAAAAAAAAAATATCAGAGAACTAATTGTCGGCAATGTATGTTATTTTGTTTTTAATTTTAGAAACAAAACAGAGTAATACAAAATAAACTTGTTTAACCTGGACTCTATAAAATCTTACATAAATCACAAGAGCAAATAATTTCTCTGGTCGATAAATATATTCGGTTTGACCTTAAACCGATTTTACAAGCATAAGTCTGGAAACGCGCGACTTTTTTTACATTTTTACAAGCGCAAAAGGGAAAAAAAAAATTCGCACAAAGATTAATTCCACGGTGGAGAAGACGATCTATGCACCGAAGAAGAAGAAGATGAACCATAGCTGAGGTCGAGATTATGAATCTGTTGCATAAGCTGTGAACGTCGTTCCTTGAAGAAATCCAGACGAGTGGTTAGCTCCATGAGAGCTGCAGATGCTGCAGGAGGATGATTATGATTATGTCTTGCGTAGTCCATCATCTACAAGACCGTATAATTTTGCAGATCACACAATTAGGATTTTGAATATGTCGCAAGATTTGACTTTTACAAGACAACAAAAGAGAAACACTAACAGGTGAAAACTCTTCCATTGGAATGCCTACGGATGCTTCATTTAACCTTGGTGAGTCTGGTACTTGTCTGTTATTTCCTCTACCGTTTCTCCAGTCTGCTCTTAGGCTATTTTCATCCTATATGATTCAATAGAAGTGAATATTAAAAAAACAAATAAAGAGCTCAATGGTTAGTGAGATCTCTCGGTTACATAATAAGATTTGTACCGTTCTCTGATTTCTTTCTTGATTAACGAAAGCAAGAATGGAATCAAAGTCCTGCTGAAAAGACTTCCTGCAACATTGTAAAAGTAGAGCATTATATCTTTTTAGCGACTTTACTTTTGAGTAATAAGATGAATTGTACTTGAATTAGAGCTAAAACCAGGTACAGAGTGCAAACTCACAGTTGAGTATTGTGATTCTGAAGAAATTGATGATGGCTTTGAGCATCTGGGAGTGAGCTTAAGTGATGATGGCGCTGCTGATTAAGCTGATGATGTAATTCTGCAACTTTCTGCTTCAGTCTTGCGACATCAGCTTCAGCAAGAGCAATCTCCTCAAGCTCAGCCCTTGTCTTCGCATTTATTGTGATGTTAGAACCAAATAGAACAAAAGATATAACCATAACAGAAGGAAAAAAAAGAAGTGATTTCTCAAGCTGAAACTGACTTTAGAATCCGCAGCTTGTGAGCTAAATTGTCCACAAGAAATGCTTAGACCAACTTCAAGAGCGGATCGGAGGTCTCTCTCAGCTTGCAGCTGCTCTTGTAATCTGCCCACCTGACAATTCCATGGCTACCTTGGTCAGACAATGAAGGTTTAATTCCCTCAAAAAATTAAAAAGAAAAAACTGGAGTATAGAAACACAACACATCTCAAGACAAGGTACATACATCTTGTTCAAGTGCCAACCGACGTTCATGCAAAGCCTGCTTCCTTCTCTCCAAGCTAGCTTGTAATACTGCATTTCCCTTAGCCTGCAGTGGTCGACTTAATCAATACAACAACATCATGTAATCAGTATATACTGCTTCTACTGCCAGAACAAGTACCTCCTTAGCGATTCGTTGCCGCAGCTCATCTTTCATGAGCTCGAGCCTCTGTATAAGAAGCCTACAAGCAGCGAAGAAGTATTTGCATAAGCATAAGTTAACTTCATGATAAGAAAGGCAAGTCATTTCTGTCCAGGAAATTTAATTTTTCAAATTACGAGTGAAGTTGATGTTGCTTCAGTAAAAACTCATTTCTGCCCAGATTTTTGAGCTATTTAACCATACATATTTCATATGGGCTTCGGCAAGAGAATATATATCCTTTTAACTTTTCAACTTATATTTATGAAAATAAAGCTTCAAGTGGTTGAATACAGATGCCAATATATCAAACTGCACTGTATGAATCAAAACACTAGGTGGCAATAAAAAAAGTGATTAGATCCACAATATACGCATTCAGGATTGAGTATCTTACTCGTCATTTCCAGAATTATCAAATGATCCTTTAGCAGGTGTTTTTTTGCCCTGCCCACAGTAATCAAAGAAAAATATTATTACAACAGAATTATCACTTTTCATGCGAGCAATGGAAGACTTACGTTGCCTCTTCCCCAGGATGAAGAACGCTTCGCATTGACTGTTGATAAACCAGTAATTTTATTTGCAGGTTTCTCAGCTGAAGTTGTGTATCTAGGGGCAGTGAGAGGAGTACTGGGACTGACTGATGGAATAACCTCTCTCCCTGATTGACAACAATTTTCAGTAGGTGATACACTGGCGATCTCTATATCTTTTATAGGCTCTTCAATTTGTCTTTTCACTTTAGTAGGAAAGTCTGTATTCTCGACTGAACAATGGATGTCCCTAGGAGACTCAGCATCTGAATCTTCAACACTAAATCTCTGAGAGAAAGCACACTCAAGGAAAGAATAAATTAGGATAGATTTTCTTGCAGCTTATAATAATACGGAACACTTAAAAGTTCAAACACCAAACATAACTAACATGTGACACCCATCAACCAAAAAGACCACATAAGGAGAAAGAAGGAAAACTAGATAATAGCCAATGGTTGAAGGAATGCATACAAATGGAAACGACTCTATACTCTGACATGGATGTATGGGGCAGTGGGATAAGATGGAAAGAACAACCTTGTAGTCATACAGATCACTTCCAGCATAATCACTGCTCTCACTCGGTTTTCTGCTCAGTCGAACATCATTATCAGCATCTGTTTGGCCATCGCCTATATCCACATTATGCAAGTCAGGACGTTTAACTTCTATGTCCTCTTCATCACTTGAGTTCTCAGGCCCACTGTCGCCAATATGAGAATCAGTAGAAATGGAGCATCTTTCAAGATCTTCATCCTGCAAACAAATAGTTGAGCATATAGTATTGTGTGGCACCAGATATAAATTAAATGATAGGATGGCATCTTACATTGATCATATTCCCATAGTCTTCCAAAAGGGCTGTGACAATGGCTTGAGCGTTATTGGCAGCATTAGCGGCAGCAAGAAGCTGGGCAGAGTTATCTCCTAGAGTGTCAAAACCTTCTAAATCACATTCTCCAGCAAGTAGAGGACGCAAGAGCAATGGGGACATACAAGCAGCTACAGCAGATGAAGTCATCCGGTTCTCACAGGAATGAGAGGTGATTGTATGCATCATCTTTAGAATCCTGCAGAATACAACCCACGATGAGGATAAAGCTGTTTGAAGTAACCTAAATAATGGACTTCCAAGAAGATTTCATTGAGAGCACCACATAATTCACATCGCATATGCAGCTGAGGATTTAATATTCTTCTAAGTTCAATGCCTAATTAGAATGCCAAGTAGTTTTAAATATCAGTTCAACGACTAAATCTGAAGCATACCGCAGTAGTAGTCGCCTGTTTGGTTCTGGAAATGTTTCAATTATAGCAGAGCGCAGTGATTTAACCCGAGCTTCTTTATGATCAATTTCTATACAAAAGGGTAAATAACGAGTTATATACACACATACACAAAGTGAAATTTAAATTCCATATACACAAAGACTTACTATAAGCTTCCAGCAAAGCAGTGCAGCACGACGCTGGAACTGGAGAAGAAGGCAACTGCCGAAGAACATGCTGCAGATACAAAAATATTATACAAATATTTTCAACACAACAAATAAAACTGGAAATTATAGTTGAGATACAATATAGTACCTTAACACAGTCTCCAACAACATGTGGATCCTCTTCAGGACTGAATTCTGTCTTGCCTAGATAAATACATTTGGAAAACTATCTTTAAAAGAAAATTTTACGAGAAAGAAATCCGAAAAGTATATACCTTTCCGAAGTATATACCCAACAGAAAGGCTCCATATGTACAATATCAATACCTTGTTCGTACTCATGAACTCTGCGTTCTACCTCCTCAACATCTGCAGACTGCCTTAAGATTCCCTCTACTTTGGTTCCTGTGCAGAAAAAAAGGTGCACGATGAAAACAAGGACATTTAAATGAGCAATTAGGAACAAAAACCACTTCTATAGCCCTATATGCTGAATAATAAAGAGGAATAAATAAAATATATATGGCACTGACGAAAAAAATATATATATCTACTTTCTAAAGGATACACAACAGTGAATAATGATTTAGATTTAGAACATAAAATGAGAGGAAACTAATTAAACTACAAGGCCAATACTTACCATATATCTCAAGAAATTGAAGTGCTTTCTCAAGAAACGATGGACTTCCATCAATTTCTTCTAGAACAAGTAAAATTGGCCTTCCAACAACCGAAGACTTCAACGGGCGATGATCCCTCCCTGCATACCAGGGTGTGATTAATATACATAGGAAATATGAAAGGAGCCGTAGCAAATGAGATGACAATAACAAAATAAATGAGAACTAACATGAATTAAAAGACCCTTCAATTGTATTGTTTGCTTCTGTTCGGAATATTCCATTTTGACCAATTACCAGTGCTGCATTAGAAGCTTGTGCAAGGGCTTGCTCAAGCGCGGCCTTCCACTCATACAAGTCTTCCAATGTCTCAGCCTAAGTGAGACAAATAATTAGCATCTAATAGAAGCATAACCCAGGAATCATAGCCCACATAACAAAAAAGGGGGACGATAAATTAAGTCAGCTTCTTAAATATATAAATCACCTTGAGGGTGAAGGCTCGTCCATCACGCCCATCTGGAAATAATACGGTCAACAACTTCTTATCCTCTCTCACCACGACACTGCAAATGAGGATGTTAACACAGGCTAGATAGATGGAGATATTCTTATGAACAACAGCCACATGAAATTTATACCTCCCCGAACTGTTCAAGTCAATGCCTCCAAGAGTAAAATTTAGTTCACCCCCCTTTTGTGGTAATGCACTCTGTCAAACAGTTGAAACAATGAGCTAAAGGTATAACATAGAACAAGAAAATTGGGAGTCGCTTGTGTAAAAATCAAATATCTTCCTAATCTCGTAGCAAGTTGATGCAACAGACTGTTATACAGGGACGATAAAACAAGTGATAACCGAACACAAAATCTAGAAATAATAGACCTTCTAAAATTATACAGCTTCTTTACCTAGAATTATAACATAGCATACGGGGAAGGGTGTCAAACAAGCATACTGCGGACTCCAACTAGAATACAATTTATCAGTCACTCTACCAATTCTTAAGTCTTTGAATTTGCAATTTTTTTAGGTCTAGGTTTTGTTTTCAGCAAACATCCTAGGTCCAAAAGCTCAACAGTAGAGGTGTCATATGAATTGAAGAAATATCACATCGAAGGATCACAAATACTGACTGGATCATTCTTGAAGAACACCAAGGAAGTTCGGGTAAGGATAAACCAACGCTTCTTCCAAGATGTCCAACCTAGTCCTGACAATCAGAATGTCATTACAAATTAGTAGGCAACAAAATGGTTGTAATTAAGGAATCAAGACTGATACACAATGGGTAGAGGTAGAGTAGATATTCCTGAAAGAATACAATATAGAATTTCACCTTTTGATGAAATGAAGAGAGGACCACTCTTATAAACCTGTCAAAATTAGTTGTGCAATACAATGAAGATTGATCATGGGTTTGCTTAACTTTGAAATTGTTATACAAATCAGAACACTCAGAGCCACAGGTATAAAGAAAAAACATAGCTGAAACACTCTCTCATTACCACCGAACCAGTGAAGCTAAGAAATTGATTGACTTGGGGTTACCTAAACTGGTTGGTTAATATATGGACCAGTGTTTCAACCACCAAGCCAGTAACAGGAAACCCACTTTTCATAAGGTATAAAACCGTTCATATTCTACCAGCAATCAGTTAACACAGACGCAGCAGACAAACAAAAACATAAATAAAACAACACTACACCTAATATTGTTCGGGGATATTTATTTGTTTACTTTATTCTGTGCAGTAGATTGAGGAACATAGCATCAACTTGAGGAAAAATACAGAAAGGAAAACAGGAGTAAGCAATGCTATCTTCTCATAAGTAGAAACTAGAGCAATATAAATCATGATATGCAAAGGCTAAGCAATTACGGAAAATAACATTCCCTATAAAGATAATAAGTAAAGCTACTATATAGTGGGGATATGATATTTCATTCACAGCCGTTGACATGCTTCTGAACTGATCGATCTGACGAATTCGAACCCCAGAATCCCCCAAATGCATATATTCACTGGCTCCAATTCTGTCTCGACCCAGTACAATCATTTGAGCAAAATCTAAATTTTCAAAAAAAATTCACACTTGCTCAAATGTCACATATGCCTTCAAATACGAAATAAACAAACTAATCTTGTTTCATCAATGTTCCACTTCCCTACAAAGCAAAGAAATGATAGGAACCAAAGAAGAATCAAACTAGTGATTGTAATTACCGTATTCGAAGCTCCAACTTGTGGCCGCTGCATAGCCGCTAAAGAAGCCGCCATTGCAGAGAAGTACACTACTTAATCAAACCACCAATGACGCATCTAAACAAGATAAAAAAAAAAACAAGCGCAAAAGTCTGAATTGTTTTCTCTCTATAAACCCTCCAGACGAATCAAATTATACACATTAGCCCGAGTCGATTGCCTCGTTTGCTCCCATTTCCTCGCCAAGCCTTCCCTTTACTTTCCAGCGAATTCGCTACAGAGAGACTTAACTAAAAGCAGAAACTATTGGTCTGACCTACTGCAGCTACAAGAGAAGATGAGTGAAGACAGAGAAAGTGGTAAGCTCAGGCACAACACGGTGTAGTCTAATTCTATGCATCGCCCCAATCAAAAGGCGCCACGACAAAGACATTTCTTACCCTTTTTTCTGTCTTTGTTTTGTCGTATCAGATTATACTATATTATACATTGACAAAATCACATTAAAAAAAAGAGCTCTCAAATTTGCTGGTATCTAAAACATCTAATGTTTTTAATTTTCAAAACCAAATCTCAAAAATACGAAATAGCTTAGGAAATTATATTCAATCGTGAAATTTAAGCTAGCGACGTTAGTCCTTTTTGTTTAAGCACCAGACATTAGTGTAAAATCTCACAACTTATGTGAAATTAACGTATTTCAATTTGTGTTAGGGTATGAGCACTGATATTGATAAAGTATCATAAATAATATTTTAATATATTTGTTATGATACGTTTTTAAAGTATCATACATATTACACTAAATTTTTTTTTATTTATTTATTTATTTATTTTTTATGAGATTATGAAAAATATCAGCATATGGTCTTAGTAACTTAATGTCCCTTGCAAAGAAACATGGTTTGAGGCTACTATGATCGCTTTCCCTTTTTTTTTTTTTTTTGGCAAATAGCAATTCCTTCAACGGTTGGGAAGATTAGATGGGCTTAGTCCAGTCCCGAACTAAATTGAAGGCCCAATCGTTCGTTGTTATATATATGCACTTTTGCCTCAAACCAAAATAGTAACTAAAAAAGGTAGATTATAAATACTTTCTTCATGTTTGAACTAAATATTAAATGGTGGCCAACAGTGGCATCTCGTAATATTAAAAAAAAAATATATTAAAACCACTAAATTGACAAAAAACTAAATCTCTAAATGTGAAAAATCTTTCAAGGGTCAATATTGCCTTTCCAAAAGCTAGGAAGTCTCGATCTTGTTAACTTCTCCATGGATGAATCCGCCATTGAAGTAATCTTCTTCTTCTCCTTATGGCTTTTCTCTTAATCAAATCTTTAACTTATGTTTCTCTATTAATGGTTATGTTTTCGTCACAATAAGAAAATTTTTTGAAGTAGTAGCTATAGTTAGAGTGATTTTGTTATGTTGATTTTTACTAGACATTGTTATATCTTTGGTGTTTTAAATTTTTATGCTTTAAAAACCTCTTTTTTAGTATTACTTAAACTTATAAATAGAGTTGGAGTGATTTTGTTCTTCTTCAACCCCATATTTGAAAATAGATATGAAGTGACTACTGGAAAATTATATCTTTCGAAAATGGATCACTCTCGTCTATCATAAAGGAGTAGGTCAAATTGTTTTCTCCACACTATTTATGTGTGCAATTACTGAAAGCAAAAAAAAAAAAAAAAAGACATGTCTAATTTTGTCTTTATTTGTAAATGCAAATTGGGGAAGCCGGAAGCGTGTGTTGTTAATAATGCAAATTGTTTGAAAAGAGACTAAAACAAAACAAAGGCACCAAGTCCTAAAGTCACTTCCGTCTCTCTCCCCTCAAATCAGTTTTATCAGCTTAGCCACTAATTGTTGGACCAAAATGTTATTAAGCACATTGGGCTTGAAACATGTTGATAATGTGAATATGAAATGGGCTTAAAAATTAGACCCATTAGGGAATAAGTGGAACTTAAGAAAGTCTCACATTGCTTAGAAGGAACTTTTTCCACTTACATATATATGGAACAAAGTCACTAAGTGTCAAAGTGGTTTATGGGGAGAACCAAAGGATCCACACGCGCGCACCACCACCACCACCGCCGCTTGCTCGCGCTCGTGCTCGTGCTCGTGCTCGCGCTCGTGCTCGTGCTCGTGCTCGTGCTCGTGCTCTGTGCTTTGGGCTTTGGGCTTTGGGAATGTCTCGTCGTCGAGGAGTCCTATTTTTTGGCGACTGAAAATGAGATCGACCGATCCTTACTGGACCGATCGATCCATCCTCACGAACATTTCCAGGATCGATCGTTCATCTTCTGGATCGATCGATCGCCTCCTTTCTGGATTTCATATTATAAATCGTGTTTTTACAAATTGATTTCTCCTTATATTACAAATTATCAAATCGTATTTTCTTATCCGGTTTTATAGCTCCTACAGTCTTAACTCAATAAATCCGCTTCTAGCAAATAGCTACAATCGGATTTAAGAAAAACGATTTTCATTTTTATTAAATCAATTTGTAATCGTTTCTGCGAACGCTGAAAAACGAGATTGCAAAACGAATATTATACGATTTTGAATCGTTTCTGCAGACGCTCAAAAGGCGAGTTTGCAAAACGATATCGAACGGTTTTAAAAACCGATGGCGCAATTGATAAATACAAGGCAAGACTTGTAGTTCAAGGTTTCCGCCAAAAAGAAGGTTTAGACTTCTTTGATACATATTCTCCAGTGTCGAGAATAACTTCTATTAGAAATCTCGTAAGCATTGCAGCATTACGAAATCTGGAAATTCACCAGATGGATGTAAAAACTGCATTTCTAAACGGAGATTTAGAAGAAGAGATATATATGAAACAACCCGAAGGGTATGTTGTACCAGGACAAGAACATAAGGTCTGTCGACTGGTGAAATCGCTGTATGGACTGAAACAAGCTCCAAAACAATGGCATGAAAAATTTCACAGCGTAATGATGTCTAATGGATTCAACATAAATGAAAGCGATAAGTGCATTTATTCGAAGACTACGAAAAATGCTTATGTCATGCTATGTTTATATGTAGATGATATGCTTATCCTAGGCAGCAACAACGATATCATCAATCAGACTAAAACCATGTTGCATGGACAGTTTGATATGAAAGATTTGGGGTTGGCTGATGTGATTCTAGGGATTAAAATCACTAGACATCCTGGCGGATACATATTATCCCAAGAACATTATGCTGAAAAGGTATTTGATAGATTTAAAGACTATTCAAGTGGAACCGCGCAAACTCCTGTAGATACTACTCTTCATCTGACGAAAAATTCAGGTGAACCTGTATCACAGAATGAATATGCTCGAGTGATCGGAAGTCTAATGTACTTGACAAATTGTACAAGACCAGATCTAGCACACTCAGTGAATGTACTAAGTAGGTACACGAGCAATCCAGGACACACCCATTGGAAAGCTATAACCAGAGTATTAAATTACGTAAGGTTTACCAAAAATTATGGGTTGCACTATGGTTCCGAACCTGCAGTTTTGGAAGGATACAGTGATGCCAACTGGATATCCGACTCCAAAAACTCAAAATCAACAAGTGGTTATATATTTACACTTGGAGGTGCTGCGGTATCCTGGAAATCTTGCAAACAAACGCTTCTGGCTAGATCAACAATGGAATCAGAATTCATTGCATTAGACAAAGCCGCAGAAGAAGCCGAGCATCTTCGCAATTTCTTGGAAGATATACCGATGTGGGAAAAACCAGTGTCATCAATACGCATACACTGTGATAACCAATCGGCTATAGCTCGTGCAAACAATAATTTATACAATGGCAAGTCACGTCATATACGTAGACGACATAAGACCATTAGACAACTGATCTCAAGTGGTGTAATTTCACTCGATTACATAAAATCAGCTGATAATATTGCAGATCCTTTCACAAAAGGTCTGACACGAGATCAAGTTTTAAAATCATCAAGAGGAATGGGTTTAAAGCCTATGAACTAAAGATGAGATTTGATGGTAACCCCACCTACATGTTTTGATAGGTTCAAAGGGACAACTAAGTCAAATTAAGTCTAAAATAAACACTGTGAAACATTTGTTTCTACCCAGTTCCTAAAGATGACAACAGTGTTATCTGCAGTTAATAGGTTAAGCATTGGCTTTTAATGAATTCATATATTCTAACCCAATGAAGTGAAGCAGATCAATTCGGGAAAAAGAATACAAATATGAAAGATCACCTTGTGAGTGTGAAATGGGGCCGTTTCTAGGAGAATAAATGAAAGGCTGTATTCTCCAAGTTCACTCATGAAAAACCAGGCTGTTCATGGCCAAAACGAACACAACAAGAGAACAAAATGTTCTACGAGAAATATAACCGCGTTATATCTGTTGTCTCGGTTTAAACTAGAAATCCGGGTGGTTCAAGACATCATGTTCACCCCCTGGCCTTGTAAACCCGACAGGTATCAACTATGATTGGTTCAATGCTGAAAAATGCAACCAAATCAGATACGGTTATCTTTCGTTTATACTCAAGAAAGTTTTTTTTTAGCTTTCTCGATCCTAAAGAGTCTTTCAAAGTCACCCTCAGTTTAGAGTCATTTCTATTCATGTGGGGGATTGTTGGACCAAAATGTTATTAAGCACATTGGGCTTGAAACATGTTGATAATGTGAATATGAAATGGGCTTAAAAATTAGACCCATTAGGGAATAAGTAGAACTTAAGAAAGTCCCACATTGCTTAGAAGGAAGTTTTTCCACTTACATATATATGGAACAAAGTCACTAAGTGTCAAAGTGGTTTATGGGGAGAACCAAAGGATCCACACGCGCGCACCACCACCACCACCGCCGCTCGCTCGCGCTCGTGCTCGTGCTCGTGCTCGTGCTTTGGGCTTTGGGCTTTGGGCTTTGGGCTTTGGGCTTTGGGCTTTGGGCTTTGGGCTTTGGGCTTTGGGCTTTGGGCTTTGGGCTTTGGGCTTTGGGCTTTGGGCTTTGGGAATGTCTCGTCGTCGAGGAGTCCTATTTTTTGGCGACTGAAAATGAGATCGACCGATCCTTACTGGACCGATCGATCCATCCTCACGAACATTTCCAGGATCGATCGTTCATCTTCTGGATCGATCGATCGCGTGCTACGGATGGTTTCTTGCGTGAGTTTCTGGGATCGACCGATCTAAACCAGATCGATCGATCTCGTTTTACGTGAAATTCCAGGATCGACCAGTACATTCCGGATCGACCGATCGCGTATAGGATCGATCGATCTGATTTTTGGATCGATCGATCGGGTTCAAAATCTCATCGTAATCCGCGAATATTCCAGTCAAAACGGTTATAACCGCTTGCGGAATTTTCGGGATTTCGTTGAAAGTCGAGATTTTATCTCGAAACCCCCCTAATCACTTCTTCCCTATAAATAGAGAGCTAAAGCAATCATTCTGGGCATCCCCGAGTATCCTGAATATCCTGAGAATTCTTGAAATCTCTAGAACCCTAAAAACTCTTTGCTTTCTCTAAATTCACAGAAAAGGTTCATCTCTCTCTCATATTCGTTTCTATCTTTCAGAAACGATTATTGCTCTTGAGTATATCGTAGATACTGTGTTCGCAGATTCCGAATTCGAGTGTTGCGAATCGGTCTATAAAAGGTTGTATCCTGGGATTCAAAAGGCGTATTAAAACCGTCACACTACGGGCGCTTTATTGAGTTAAGTAAAGAGACATCTCGCCTCCTTTCTGGATTTCATAAAAATCGTTTTATAAATCGTATTTTTACAAATTGATTTCTCCTTATATTACAAATTATCAAATCGTATTTTCTTATCCGGTTTTATAGCTCCTACACTAATCTCATCCACCACCACCACCATGGCAACGACTTCCCGCCACTTAACCACCGGTTTTATCACGTCGATCACCTCCGTCCAATCGCATTCCCCTATTCGACCTCAATCCATGATCTCTCTAATCCGTCGAAACCACCACCTCAATCTTTGTCTACCCTCGTCAATCGCACCTAGCTCCAGGCGGTGGTTAATCGAAGCGGTGCCACCACAGGCGATATCATCCTGGGATGGATCTCATGACGGAGAAGCTCAACCGGATATTAAAAAGCCAGGCGTGTGCGGTTACGCGATCCACGATAACGAGTTCGAAGGGAGCAGTGGCCACCTTGTCGACGGCGATCAGCATGCCAATACGACGGAGATGGTGATTTGGGCGGCTGCTACGGGGGCGTTGGGCGTCGGAAACCGCGTGATGTACAAGCTCGCGCTGGTTCCACTCAAACACTACCCCTTCTTCCTCGCCCAACTCTCCACCTTCGGGTAACTTCTTTGATTTCTGTTTTCGCTTACTGACGTTAATTAATTTTATTAGAGATCTAATTTTACGTTCTTAATCTTACAATTGAAATCTAATTATTTTTTTTACTACGAAGCTACGTAAATTTAGAGTTAGTCCTAAAGAATTTTTCGCAAGTCCTGTTTTAGTATCTACACCAAATCTATAGACATTTTATTGTGAATGGAAACTTAAATGTGGTCATATATTAGTTTTTTTTTTTCTTTTTATCACTAATGCTTGACTGGAAATTAAAATTTCGTCGTCTTGAGAATTGACTGCAAATACATTTTCTTCACAATTTATCTTTTTGTCCCAAAAATGATCACTCTAAAAATATGAGGTGTGATAGTTATACATTTTAATAATTCAAGGGGGGATACCAATAAATTATATACATCTTCGAGGGGGAATCGAGTCAGATTTGGCTAGCAGTCTATTTCGTGTTGGATACTTCTGATTGGGACATTATTGTAGGCGCATTTCATTTTTCCACATGCAATAAACGAAGTTAGTATTAATACCAATTAACAGCTTATTCATTATAAACCATTTGCAAATTATTTTATAAAACTACAAAATGCCTTCTGAAAAATATTTTGTGTAAGAGAAATTTTAGCATAAACTATACGCACTGATTCATTTTTTACAAATATAGGCAAACTCAATTGCTTGAATATGCTGATAGAGGAGAAAGACACAACGTTGTAAGTTGGTGGAACCAAACTTGATGTATAAAAATAAATAATAAAAAGACTTATATTACATAAAAATAAAAATAAAAAGGGGTGTTGGTGTAACCAAATTGAATAAAGTCCGTCCATATCATTATCCGCCCCTTAGCTTAGCAGCCTCTAAGTACTATTCTTATGGGGCCCAATTGGCTTAGACTTTATTAGAATTCCTACTACTATCAACTTTGTGAGTGTGGATACCGAACCAAGCTGAACCAAACCATTCCAAACCGATCGATGGTTTGTTTCCATTTTTTTATTATTTTTGCAAACCGAAGTAAACCAAACACATAAACAACATTTTAATGGGAGCTGAAAACTCAAAGAGAAGTTATTATTGTAAGTCATTCTCAAACCAAACGAAATCAAGGGAACCGGAATCGATTGTAAACCGAAATATCCATGTGGTTGCTGTCTCATGTCTGCAAGGCAAGTTTGATTAGCTGATTGCCTTGCATCAGATTCTTAAATCCTAACATGTTAACAATATGTTTTTTGTTTTCCTGGTAATTAACAAAATGTTGAGATCATGTTACCTGTGTCTAACACAACTTTTAATTTGGCTAGAGAAATATTCTGGTTTTTTTTTTTAACTCTATTGGTTGCTCTGTTCTTGGTGGACCTGAAACTTCGGTCAATACTCACTGTGATTTCTCTCGTATGCATTTTTCTTTAGTGCTTATATGATGTCTTGGAAGCATCTTAGTTTATATATAAAAACTTTAGTTTACAGAATAAACAGTCTTATTTTGATATTTCGTTCATGTAGGTATGTAGCTGTATATTATTCTAATCTTGTATTTTCGATATCGTGCTGGAACTGTTACAGATGCGATGCTGTCGGTGCCTAAAATGCCATTTTTAATTGTTGGCGTCTTGGAGGCTTTAGCTGCAGCTGCTGGGATGGCAGCCGCAGGTATAACATTACCTTTATGCCAATGTCTACGCGATCCTTACTTACATTTGTTTCTGCGTTCCTATTTCTTATATGTTCATCATATCGCACGAAATCGACTATATTCGTCTTATTGTTTTTTTTTTTTGGTTTCCTTTTCTTTTACTCAGCAAATCTTTCGGGGCCATCTACTACAGTTTTATCTCAGGTTAGAAGCAGTATAAGTACAACCTTTTAATCATGGGTTCTGTATGTGAGTGTGACAAAGCTGAAAGCTTTGATTGTCTTAACACCATGTTTTCTTGGATTTCTTGCTAACTAATAAAGGCAAGATGGGTGGTATCAAGTTTTGAGGATTTAATTACATACCCTTTTGTTTCCTTGCAGACATTTCTCGTGTGGCAAATTTTGTTCTCCATTATTTTTCTCGGGAGGAGATATAGCGTAAATCAAATACTCGGATGCACTCTTGTAGCTCTTGGTGTGATCGTTAGTGTGGCAAGGTTAGATCTGCTTGGTCTGTTTGCTGGACATTAACCGGGTTTCTTTCTCTGCTTTCCTTTTGGTCTTTTTCACAAAGGACACAACAGGAACCACCAGTCTTGTTTTTGCATATCTGCAGTGGATCAGGGGCTTCTCATTCATTAAAGGAAGCCGGGATATTTTGGATTCTTCTTATGGTCCTTTCTTTCCTCCTTCAAGGAGCAGATACAGTATTGAAGGTTCGCTAATCACCCAATTACTAGCTTTTCTTTATTATGGCGCCATTGTTCTCTTTAACCTCAAATTTAATTTTCTTATAGGAAGTCATATTTATAGATAGTCAGAAACGATTGAAGGTACATTACATATCCCAACTTGCTTAACGGAGCCCTTTTCTATTGTGTTTGAAATACTGAAAAAACTTATGCTCTTACTATCACAGGGTGACTCACTTGATCTATTTATAGTAAACTCATATGGTTCAGCTTTCCAAGTATGTACTCTTATCCCTTGTTCTCTCTGAGCTCTGACTTGCATTGCAAAGCTAAATAATCTTTCTCTCTCTGGTGAGTTTTTGACCAATTAGGCCGTCTGCATAGCACTGCTTCTTCCATTTCTTTCAAAACTTTGGGGGTATACCGTTTAATCAACTTGGTAGCTACCTAAAAGATGGCGCGGCTTGCTTTCTCAACATCGGGACAATGACAAAAGGATGTGATGGGGCTCCATTGTTGCCTCTATTGTTTGTGATAGTAAACATTGGCTATAACATTGCGCTTTTAAGACTCCTCAAGATTTCATCTGCGGTGGTTTCATGTCTTGCGTCGACAGTGTCAGTGCCAATTGCAGTGTTCTTGTTCACATTGCCATTACCGTACCTTGGAGTTGCATCATCACTTCCAAAAGGGTTCATGGGAGGCACAATGATACTTGTATTGGGAATGCTTCTTTACAGTTGGACACCACAAGGACCTAACCGTTCTCATACTGATTAGTCATTCCTTCACCTCCTCCCACTTAGAGAGGATATTATCAGAGTTTTGTTTTTACCAAGAGATTTGAGAGATTTATGAATAATATAAGATCTGAATATCATAAAATATTTCGATGATGTTAATTGGAAAAGTTGACATTTTGAAAGTTGCTAGCTGGAAATTTATATTATTATGTGGTGATTATTTTGTTCATGGAATACAGTTACTGACAATTTTCAATAAATTAAATAGGATTAGAACGATGGTTTCCACACGTCAGATATGGTGAATTAATTTTTGCAACATGCCAACTTTTGAAACGAGGTCAATTCTGTGAATATAAAAGATTAGGCAAAATTTATAATCTTGGTATAAAAAATATAATATGGTAAAGTGGTTGACATTTGGAACATACAGTTTGGTTACAAATATAAATCCCCAGGATTAGCTCGCAACCTTTGTCCTAAATCCTAAACGTCTTTCGTTTTACTTTAAATAACAAATTTACAGACAAGGTTTGGTCCTAAACTTCCTCCCAATCAACAAACCCTATAATCCTTTGAACCGAAGGCCAACGAAGAGAAAAAAACATTCTATTCATAGCCATTCACAACCAAACGCCTAAAATTTTCTTGCTCAAGAAGAAACAAAAACCAGAGGAAGAAAAGATAATGATAAGAGAATAAAAACACAAAAAAAAAACGTTTAAATTTCTCTTCCTCCTTGAGCTTTCACCTCCTTCCTCTCCCCACCCTTTAATGCAACAATGGGAAATTGTTGCTCTTACGGACGGGACACAGCCGATAACGGAGATGGACACACACACGAGAATGGCGTCACGGCTTCAAACGCCGGCAATTCAGCTGGTCCAACTGTTGAACCCTCTGTACCACAATCCAAACACGCGCCTCCTTCTCCTCCTCCTGCAACAAAACAAGGCCCTATTGGACCTGTCTTGGGTCGACCCATGGAAGATGTAAAAGTTTCATATTCCTTGGGGAAAGAGCTAGGCCGAGGACAGTTTGGTGTCACGCACCTCTGCACGCAGAAGGCCACAGGTCAACAATTTGCTTGCAAGACTATTGCGAAAAGGAAGCTTGTTAACAAAGAAGACATTGAGGATGTAAGAAGGGAAGTGCAGATAATGCATCACCTGACTGGTCAGCCAAACATTGTGGAGCTTAAAGGAGCTTATGAGGATAAACATTCTGTGCATTTGGTCATGGAGCTTTGCGCAGGTGGAGAGTTGTTCGATAGGATTATTGCTAAAGGACATTACTCGGAGAGAGCAGCTGCTTCGTTGTTAAGAACGATCGTTCAGATTGTGCATACTTGCCATTCCATGGGGGTTATTCACAGGGATTTAAAGCCTGAGAACTTTCTGTTGCTCAACAAAGATGAGGACTCTCCTCTCAAAACTACCGACTTTGGGTTGTCGGTTTTCTACAAGCCAGGTTTTTTTTTACTGAAATTTTCGAATCAGAATCATTGTAAAACCCTGCATAACAAATGAAACGATCATGGTTATACTCAAAAGAGAAAAATTGTTTCCTCTTGTGTTACAGGAGAGGTGTTCAAGGATATTGTGGGTAGTGCTTATTACATCGCACCAGAGGTTTTGAAAAGGAAGTATGGACCAGAAGCTGATATTTGGAGTATTGGTGTCATGTTGTATATCCTCTTATGTGGTGTCCCACCATTTTGGGCTGGTAAAGATTATCCTGTTTCTTCTTTATGTCTATATAAACATATCTAGAGATTATTTTTTTAAAAAAAATATATATTCATGTGTTGTGATTACTGATGATCATAGAATCGGAGAATGGAATATTCAACGCCATCCTAAAGGGACATGTTGATTTCTCAAGTGATCCATGGCCATCCATCTCACCTCAAGCGAAGGATCTTGTTAAGAAGATGCTCAATTCTGATCCCAAGCAAAGACTAACTGCTGCCCAAGTTCTCAGTAAGCATATTCAAAACACACCAAAAACCCAAAAGCATAACAATCTCTCTCATGCCAATTAATGTTTTTTTTTCTCTCTCTCCCTCTTGTTTTTTCCTTTGTAAAGACCATCCATGGATCAAGGAGGATGGAGAAGCACCTGATGTTCCTCTTGACAATGCGGTGATGTCCAGGCTCAAGCAATTCAAAGCAATGAACAATTTCAAGAAAGTTGCATTACGTGTAAGAATCATATCCCTTGCCCAAATACAAAATCTGAGTGGAAATAAGGCTCTCAGTAGCAGAGTTTCCTAACCTCAAAACCTGAAACCATTGAACAGGTGATAGCAGGTTGCTTATCAGAGGAAGAAATCACGGGTTTGAAGGAGATGTTTAAAGGTATGGATACTGATAGCAGTGGAACAATCACACTCGAGGAGCTAAGACAGGGACTCGCTAAGCAAGGTACAAGATTGTCAGAATACGAAGTCCAGCAATTAATGGAAGCTGTAAGTCTTCTGCATGCTACCAAGAATTTTAGCTTTTGTCAATTGCTGAGCAACAAGGATGGAGAATCACCACTGATACTCTGTTTTTTGCTCTGCGTAATCATGCTTTTCAATAGGCCGATGCTGATGGTAATGGAACAATAGACTATGGTGAGTTTATTGCAGCCACAATGCATATTAACAGACTTGACAGAGAAGAACATCTCTACTCAGCCTTTCAACACTTTGACAAAGACAACAGTGGGTAAGCACTTAACAGTTTGTTATAGAATTGATTTTTAAAGACCTTAAACACCAAAAACAGAAATATGAAGGTTGCTATGAATCCAAATGTTCACCTCAAACAATGCTTGCTGCTTAGATATATCACTATGGAAGAGCTGGAGCAAGCCCTCCGGGAGTTTGGCATGAATGATGGCAGAGACATTAAAGAGATAATTTCTGAGGTTGATGGAGACAATGTAAGAAACAACAGTCCCTTCAAATGTAACAAGCATCTAACAATCTCATTATAATAACCAAATTTCTGATGCAGGATGGTCGGATTAACTATGATGAATTTGTGGCAATGATGAGAAAAGGAAACCCCGATCCTATCCCAAAGAAGCGGCGTGAACTTTCATTTAAATGAACAATTGTTGAAGTAGAGGAAGAGAGAAGATAGAAAGAGAGCAGCAGAACATTAATGTACTTCTAACAATGAAAGACAAGGCACATCAAAAGAAAAGTTAAAAGTATGCTCGGATTGCTAATGGTTGAACTGGAGGAGATCTTTAAGGGAGGAGGAGGCTCAAGAAGGGAAACAAAAATTCATAGGGGAGGTGTTTGATTTATGTATATTTTCTTTTCTGGTTTGTCTACTACTGCATAAAGTGCCAAGGGTTTCTCAGTGTATTCTTTTTCAGTTCTCTTGTATGCGTTAGTGATATATGTTCTTACTTCCTAGCAACACACTTGAAAGCAATCTTGAAAAGATACAAAGCTAAACACAAGATCAACAATGGCAAAACAGTGTAAACCACAAAATCTAAGCAAATTGATATGGCTCATAATCGCGTTGTTAAACAAGATCATCATCAACTACATCAAAGCACAAAATTTCGTAACAGCAATAGCTATTTTGAGTTTAAAAAAAAGAGGTATCTTTCATTGATTGGTCGTTATAAAGGACAAAAGAGAACATAAGTTCAATACAAGACACATACCAACTCCACTAAACTCATACACATGATAAAGAAAAGTTTGACATTTCCCAAATTAATAACCCTAAATCGCAGGACGCTTATGATAACATCGAATCGAATCGAGGGCACGGTTTACTTATCTTTCGTAGAGACTCCATACTTCTCCTGCAACTTGGCAACCTCTTCTTCATTCTTCTTCTGGTCGAACTTTTTGCTCATCTTCGCGTGCTGGTAGTAGAGCACGATGAGGTACCGATTCGCGACGTTGAACCCGGAGAGATGGTCGACGGCGTTTTTCGCATCGTAGATATCCTCGTAAACGACGAAGGCCGTACCTTTTGTGTCCTTGTTGCAACCGATCCGAATCTGGCGAATACCGCCGTACTTGCCGAAGATATCGTACATCTCTTCGCTCGTGATGTTAAACGGAAGGTTTCGAACGTAGAGCACGCGATTCACCTCCGGTGGGAGCCTGGTGTTTTGCTTGCGAAGACTGATTGTCGTCATAGCTTTATCTCCTTCTCCTCCTCCTTATAGCCGGAGATTTTTTCTACCGTCGCCGACAATAAACTTCAATCGAAAACAAAAATCCTAGGCCTACGTTTCCGATTTTTATAAACAGGTAGAAGAAAGGGTTAAACCGTCTTTCCGGACGCAGGCGTGGGGATTTAATTTATTGACGGCCCATTTAGTGTAACCAAATATTATGGACGAAAATTTATAAGCACAATTAGTAAAGGCCCATTGGAAAAAAGAAACACGAGTTTCGTATATTAGGGCTCACTTGGCGTGCACGTGACTTACTTAAATTACTGTTTCAGGTCTTATATTAAAAAAAACACAGAAGCTTTACATGTCTCTCAGCTTTTCTTCTAATAAGACTTAAACAGAGACCAAGACTCCAAAAAAGAAAAACAGCTTTTATACATAATCGTTCTTTCAATGTTATTGTTATGTACAAATATTCTTATAGAATCAAATGATGAATATGCAGATGACACTTGTAATTTATGTAGCTTCAGACCTGACACGTTTAACTGGAGCTCGAAGAGAGGATAGATAACTAGCATCTGATTTCTCAACCCCATCGAAAAGGTAGTTGAAAGGAGGCATCTCTATATACTTGCCACTTCCTGGAACAACTTTAAGCTCATCGTTTTCCCATACAATTCGTCCTCCAGCTATTGTCACTTCAACTTTTCCCTGCGTTTTAACAATCAAGTTCCCAAGAACAAAATGTTATCATTGGACCTTTTTATACGTATCTCAGGCAAGGGAGACTTTGTAAAATGCAAATTACCTTTCCTCTTCTGCCCTCATAGACATTTGTGTCGGATCTTGAATGATGAGACTTTGAGCTAATCACGTAGCTTGAGTTTGGATTCAGTATTATAATGTCTGCATCCGAGCCAGGAAGAATAGCTCCTTTCCGTGGATATATGTTGAAAATTCTAGCACTGGTAATGAAACTATTAGTAAATAAGTGAAATCAAAAGCATATCATCAGTATCAGGAAAATCAGTGAGAAAAGCAAATATACCACTCTGTGCTGGTTATTCGAACAAAATCAGTAGCAGAGATTTGGCCAGACTCCTGAATTATGATACAGAAAAACGATTAAACCTTCCGTAAAGAAGAAGATTTTTAGCCCACGAGTGAGTACTTACCACCATCGTGTCCCATATCAGGTGCATCCGTTCTTCTAGGCCTAAATTTAGACAAGTCCAAAAGGATTTTACAAATTACAATAGATTAGTAGAGAAGCAGACACAATGAGCACAGAAAGTAAAAAACAAGTCAAGTCAGCTATTATACCATTAACACCATTAGGTATTTTTCGGAAATCATCAAGTCCGAAAGCTTTTTGTGTAGAATTGAAAGTGCAGTGATCAGTTCCTACAAGCTGCAGAGATAATGGCCAAGAAACGGATATTTTTTTTAAAAGGATCTAAACAATTCTATTTATAGGGAGAGATAAGTAACCTGAAGGATTCCTGTTGAAAGGGCATCTTGTAGGGCTTTCCCATGGCCTACTGGTCTAATTGGTGGACTCATGACATACCTGAAATATTCAGAAAAAAAAACTCTGAATGAAAACCTGAAGGAATAAAAGGGAATCATTTTAACAGCAGACCTGGAGGATTTCTTACTTGGATGCAATTGTGAAGTCAGGATCCCAAAGCCAATGATCATCGAGGATTAATCCAGACACAACAGGCTCTCCAATAACCTTCTGCCCTGAAATACATAACAAAAAGACATACTTCTTTATATCAAGCTAGATATTGACTAAATATATGGAAAAAGACTCCAGCAATCAACTCATACGTTACGCTAATGGTTTTTAGCTATAGCAAGTTGATTATTAGAATGTTGATTTCTAAACAAGGAGAACAGAAAAGAAAATTTCAGTCCGACAGGGGTTGTAAAAGAAGACCTGCTTTTCGAGCTTTAGCAATCTCATCCATTGCGTCAACACTCATCACATGAACAACATAGAGAGGCGTGTTAACAAAACGAGCCAAACGAATTGCCCGAGCAGTGGCTTCTCTTTCAAGCTGCCATAGTCAAACAAGGGTCTCGGTTTTAGCAAAGTTTACAGAAGCAAGAGAAAACATGTACAGGAGAAGAGAAAAAAACCTACGAAGGCTTACTATAAAATGGGAAATACAACGCTTAAAATTACCACAGGAGGCCTTGAAAGAGCATGACCCTCTGGACCTGTAATGCCCAGTTCAATCATTCGTTTCTGTCCTTCGAACACTGCATCTCCATTTTCAGCATGAACCATCGCCAAGGCACCAAGGGATTTACATCTTTTAAGACCTTCCAGGAGGAGGTCATCAGTGACCATAAGAGATCCTTTATACGCTAGGAAGAATTTGAAAGAGTTAATACCTATAAGTTAAGAGATAAATGCACTTAGTTTCATCATAGCAGGGAAACTAAGGGAATTGAAACACCAAAACTGTGAGGCATCATATCAATGCGTCACAAGGCGTTTACCCTTTTCCTTGACCAATTTCTCCATGTCCATGGAAACACCTTCATCCCACTTTGTGATTGCCACATGAAAACCATAATCCATACACGAGTTTCTGGATTTGTTTTCATAGGCTTCAAAACCAGCCACCAGATTCCCATTAACCGGTATAACAAAATCTATATGCATAGTTGTTCCACCAGCTAACGCTGCTGCCTGACCACTGAAGAAATCATCAATAGTCTCCGTACCCATAAATTCCATGGCGAGGTGCGTGTGGGGGTCAATTCCTCCTGTTTACATTGAAGAAAAGAAGAAGATCTGAGAAAGTAAGATTAGAAAGCTAACCATTTTTAATTAGAACGAAATATGCATCTTGGATCAGCTATCTGATATATAAGTGTGGAAACAAAACTTCCTACTTGATCATTTGCTTATATAAATGAAACGTTGTAGACTGAATACTATAGGCATCCACTACGATATATATCAGTAGAAGAAAAAAGGCCAATATTGATGAATGTCTCAACTAGTATAAATTGATTAACCTGGCATGACAAACTTTCCAGTAGCATCGAGTACATTGACTTCATCCCCAACCTGATACAGAGCAACAACAGAATCCTCAAGCAGATCAAAATTAAAGCTTAGACTACCAAAAATAAAAGGTTACATTACTAGGAGTTAGTTAATACCTTAATGTTTGGCTGCACCGCGACAATAATCCCATCTTCCACGTAGACATCAGCAACTTGTTGATGGTGTGCATTCACAACTGTACCTCCTTTGATCAAAATTCTCGTCGATGAAGAAGATGGAAACCCACAAGATTCACCATACCTTCTCTCTGCACTACAAAACTGCAAAAACAGAAAACAAAAACACATTTAAATCTCATCAGACAGTTCGTAGTCGATTGTCATACCGTTGACTGGATAAACTTCCTTTCAGAAATTACAAGTCAACGTCTAAAGTTTATCTTTTTCTATTTCAATTTCTTGAAAAGTTAATGTATTGGATTAGCAAATAACTTGAACTATATATGTAACTTGCTTAAAATTAACCTTAAGAATTAGACAGTATTGGATGTTTTAACTGAATAAAGCTTTCAGTTTCAGTGTTGCTTCTAACAAACCCAACTCGAGACGATGAACAATTCATAAGAGAGAAAGATCAAACAACGAGACAAAACAAGAAAGAAGCTGTGTTATCTGGTCATTTCAAGGGCGTGAAGAAGAAAAGAACAACAGCGAGTGGTGATTAAACACACACCTGAGTAGGCGAATCTGATGCGGACGGCAACGGAAACAGAAGAAATAGAGAGAGGATGACGAAGACAGCAGCCATAGGTCTTAGCGCCATTGATGAAGGTTGACAAAAGAGATCTCCCTCCACCTGTGTTATATAATTCACCTTCCTATAATAATAATTCCATTCTCTTGCAAAATCATAAATGGATCAAGTGAGAAAACCAAACCGATTGATCGAACCGCGATCCGGGGGGGGACATATCCGGTATCCGGCACAATTGAATTCCTACACTTTAAAAATTGAAAACAAAACCACAATTAAAATAAAAACCGGTTGAATCGGGTTGGCTTCTCTGTTTCTGTATAGAAATCCAGCAAGACCGGCTGGTTCGCGGTTTTCCGCAGAAACCTTTTGACTAAAAAAGAAGGTTCTGATGTTAGACAAAAAGGTTAAGAAGTTTCTCTTCGATCTCCAGTTCCCCCCAATCGCGACTTGTCTTCCCCCTCCAAGCTGATGAGCTCTACGTCTTCTTCATTCCAGGTAACCAGTTTTCTCTCTTGGACGAATGCGAACTTCTCATTCAATGATTTTGTTCGATTTCTGGTTCAGGTTGGTCTTTGCTTGGTCTCGTTCTTTGTTATCTGAATTTGAAAGTTGGGTTTGATTTTTGTTATCTGAATTGGAGCTATTGGACGTTTGAAAATCAAAATGTGCTTGTTGAAAAATTTCATATTTCCTCTTCATATATGGCTTATGCTAATTTTTAAAAATTATATGATTTGGTTTAAGAATTTATGCTTCGTGTTTTGCGTAGCTGATCAGCTAGCTTAGAGTTCTTTAGCTTCTTAATTATAGATGGCTCAACTGTTCAATGATACGTCTGGAGATTTTAACCCATTGAAGTAAACTAAGCTTGCATCGAGCCAACTTAAAGTCTTTAAAGGTGATTCTTCCATTTGTGCAAAGTTACTGAATCTGCTGTGAATAATTTGTGGCAGATGGGTCAGCTTGTAGCTGAAAAGCATGTACGTTACATTCTGATGGCAGAAAAGGTATTAGAAACTATATCACCCCTTTCCTCATTCCGCTGTTTTATGTCACTATGGTTATAACTTATTCTCGCTGTTTATGTCACTATGATTGTAACTTATTCTTCTCGTTTTCAATTGCTTTCAAATTATATTTACCTGCCAGAATAAAGAGAGTTTTGAGTCGGTGGTGATGGATCATCTAAGAATGAATGGTGCATACTGGGGACTGACCACTCTAGCCTTACTCGAGAAGCTTGGTTCTGTTTCCATAGATGAAGTGGTTTCATGGGTCATGACGTGCCAGCACGAATCTGGTGTGTGCCGGAGCATTATATTTCTCTACGATACGGTTGCAGATCATCTAGTTTACTTACCAATAGAATGAGAAAAAGGATTCAGGGGGTTAGGCACTGAAAGACAGTGTCTTGGAAACTCATGAGAAAACAATCATTGACTTTCATTGCTCAATATGCTGGCAAAATATCTATGGAGACCATAGGACTTGCTATAGGATTTCACATTTTTATCCCTAATCATAAGATATCGCTTCAGTGAAAAAGTTTATAACAAATGGTGCTTTTCTGAGCAGGTGGCTTTGCTGGAAATACTGGACATGATCCACATGTTTTATATACACTGAGTGCTGTACAAATCTTGGCCCTCTTTGACAAACTAGACATTCTTGACCTTGGAAAAGTATCAAGCTGTATCCTTGGGCACTTAGCTTCTTTACTCATGGTGGAACTTTCATATTATTATGCAAAGGAAAATGCTCATGGTAGATATTATTATGGTTTCCTATATACAAAATTAGATGTTGCTGGTTTGCAGAATGAAGATGGCTCCTTCTCAGGAGATATGTGGGGAGAAGTAGATACGAGGTATGCTTCCTGGCCATGTAGTACGAAGACATTTATTTGTTTCCAGTTGTTGATTTCACTGTGTTGAACCATAACTCCAAGACTGTTTTACGTAGGTTTTCGTACATATCTATATGCTGTCTGTCAATATTGAAATGTCTTGACAAAATCAATGTGAAGAAGGCTGTTGATTACATTGTTAGCTGCAAAAACCTTGATGGTGGTTTCGGGTGCACACCTGGAGCAGAATCACATGCAGGACAGAGTAAGTTATGCTATTTCGAGTTTTTTTTTCCTTGTGTCCACCCGATTGTAACCTAAAATTGGTTCTTAAGATGACTTAAGTCTTATCGCATCACTTTCATTAAACTATCCTAATGGCTGGGATACTCGGATATACTTTGTTTCTGTAGTTGAGGAGTTATTGCTAAACCCTTGTGTAGACAGTTTTGGAAAGTTTCATGGTAGCAGGACGCTTATTATTTATTTGGTATCTTCTATTTCTGCAGTTTTCTGTTGCGTGGGTGCTCTTGCTATCACCGGGAGTCTCCATCATGTTGATAAGGACTTACTAGGCTGGTGGTTATGTGAGAGACAAGTCAAGTCTGGGGGTTTAAATGGACGACCCGAGAAACTCCCTGATGTAGGCGTTAAGCTCCTTTCCGATAAGAAACCCTTGTATACTTTCCTTAGTTCTTAGCACACTTTTTATTTTTCTTATTGCCAGGTTTGCTATTCTTGGTGGGTCCTATCGAGCCTAATCATGATAGATAGAGTTCACTGGATCGACAAAGCAAAGCTTGTCAAGTTCATCTTGGACTGTCAGGTTTGTCTCCAACATGTCAAAAAATGTCGTATAGTTGCTAATTTGCTTTAAAGCTCTCATCTTTCCTGATTAGGATTTGGAAAACGGAGGCATCTCAGACAGACCCGACGATGCTGTTGATATCTTCCACACCTACTTTGGAGTTGCAGGTAAGTATAAACTTAGATGTCTCTTAAAGCTCATCTTCTTTATTTGAAGCCAAACAAAGCGGTCTCATTTCATCAAATATGGTGCAGGGCTTTCCCTCCTTGAGTATCCTGGAGTCAAAGCAATTGATCCAGCCTACGCTTTGCCTGTTGATGTCATCAACCGGATCATCCTCAACAAATGATATGTTCAGATGATTGCAATGGGTATGACACTGATATGGTCAAATAACATGGCAGGTTTTTGCTTTGTTCATTGGTTGGTTTACTCAGGCGGTTTAAGAAGTTCCTCTGTATGCATGCTCTACGAGGAGATTGCAATTGGGTATAGGAAACATAATAAACGAACCGGGTGGATTCAAGTGATGACTAATGGAAGATGTGATGATTGCAATTTTTGGTCCATTCCATGAGCACTTTGCAAAACTCAACTGTCTCAATGCTGTATTACTTGCTGGGAGATTCTTGATGTTTCTGATATAATTCAAATGAAGTTGTGTTGCTACATTATATAAAATCACATTACTGTTTCTTTCTCCACTTGCATTGTGATTTACATCTTGAAAGAAGTGGTAGAGTGCTCAAGTTCACCGAACCAACTTAATAAGCCACAATTGATATATAATTTCATTTCCATGGACCATAATATGAGATAAAACTTTTTTTCTTTACAAAATACACTATTATTTTTAGTTGGCTAATACTGTACATTAGAATAATGTGGGATCATATTAAAAACATTAAAAAAATAATCCAGATTTTGCAATTATTTCCTTTTCCCCTTAAGGTTAAAAGAAAAAGAATCGGACGACCAAAAAAAAAAAAAATTGTGGTTTTCCTAAACCCTAGTACGTCCGCCATTGAAGGGGATTCAGTTAAACTGTTCTTTTTTCTCTCCCCCAAGTTTGTACCGAGCCGACTCTTTAATGGAGGCGCTAGCGGGTATCGAAGCAGACATCGAATCGTTTTTCAACGAACATGATCAACAGAGACCATCATCGGACGGCTGCAAACAGGTCCCGTGGCTGAGCTGGGAAGAGTGGGACTCCGTCAGAGAGTCTCTATTCTCTTCTTCTCCTGATAGAGTCGCTTCTGCCTTGGAAAGGGTAATGCTCTTCTTACCTATTTGCCACCGATATACTGAATTTCCCAGAAATCAGTTCAAATTTGTTTCTGCCACTGCTTCATTCAAATAAGCTTCTTTCTGATTCTATAGATAATTGTGAGTTTATGTGTAGCTCAAAGAGGGTTTTGTTATCTCGTTCCTGCATATCTCTAGACTTCCGTAAGTTATCGAATTTGTTTTGGGAACCCGTAAGAGCGATTTCTTCTATGAAAGCTCACTGCTTTAGACCAAGGAGCTTATTGGAAGTTCAGATTCCTTTATATGTGTAAAGTACATATGTTTTTATATCTTTTTAATCAAATATCTTTTGTGGATTTCAGGTTGCAACATGGCGAAGTAGAGGATCTCTTCCAGCGCCTGTGGATGTTACCTGTTCCCTTCTTGAAATTCAGCTCAAAGATGGCTTTATTCCGTTAGTCTCTGTGATCTTTTGTGGACTCTCAATTGCCTTCATAATATTTTTGGAAGTTTATTGTATCCATGTTCTCAGTTTCTTGTTTTGTTTCTGTATTTGTGGTTAAAAAGACGAGATAAACAACTAGCAGATGCTTTATATTCAGAGCATTTACTGCAGATGCTATACTGCATGGGAATACTCAGGTGACTGAGTTTGCCCCCCACTTCTTGATATGTTTTGGTTGGTATGGTGATTCTAGGAAGTTTCCTGGAACCTTTATGGTTTGACTCTTTGCACTAGTTGACTCACGCCTTTATGTATGAAGGCTTGTGAACTGTGTCATAGAAAAGACAAGGAGGAGAGCAGAAGTTTCAATTGCAGATGCAGCTAAAGCAATTGGTATCCCACGTAAATTGATCGATCTTCGTCATGGTAAGAATCATTGGGTGCCTTTCCTTGGTTGTGTACAGTGATTTTTCAATGCTGCTTATGCTTATGCTTCATTTTATTATCTGATTGTAGAGGGTTCTCACCGTGAGCTCCCTGCACTCTCCGTGCTTCGGGATGCTTCAGATGAGGTAAACTTTTTTCCTTAATTCTGTTTTGGCATTCTAGATTTCCTTATTTCCAGCATCATAGCCTCATTGGACATGAAGGCCTTCTTTCTGTTGTATCAATAAGTTTGCTCTTAAGATCTTTCTGGAGAATCCAAAAATCTTTTTAAAAAGTTTTTTAGTGTGGTGTAGTTCTTGGACAATAAAAGCTTTGTATATGCGTGCTTACTTGGTCATTGTAGGCACTTGAATGGTTGAAATCTTATTATTGGGAGCCTCAGAAGTATCAAATTCCCTTGAAGAGAGATGGAACTGCTAGTATCAGAAGAGAAGTCAAATCCAAACTCCGGAAACTTTCTTTCTGCTTCCAACTTAAGCAGAATCCTCAATATGACTCCCCTTTGGTCAAAGAAAAATGTAAGAACTCATCTTTCAACTTTTAGGACCTTGTGCTCGGGGCTAGTAATACCGAGCAAAAAACGGAATGAACTCATATATGTCTCCCTTATTGTACCCCTATGAAGTTTACAAGTTAATGACACAATTTAGATGATACTTCGGTTTTGGTTGCCGGTAAATATGTTTTTCCAGCTTTAGAGCTGGATATATTTTTGGTTGCATCCCTGTGTTTCACATTCCATATCTGTAATTTTGTATGGTCATATGGTGGGTATTTTTTTGATTTCAGGCTCTAATAAAAAGATAAGGAAGATTGTAAGCAGCCTTGTTGAGCTATACACTTCTTTCTCGGCAGAAATCTCATCTGTGCTGCTTGAATTTTTACTCAAGGCCTTGGATTATACAAAGTCGGCTGAACTTCAGAACCAATCGGGCCAAGATTTCAGGGTTTTTCTAGATGAATGGAAACCTGTAATCTTGGAGCTCTCAAATAGAGAACCCGAGTTACTTTTGACTCTACTCAAGGCAGTTTTTGATATGATCCAAAATAATGAACGAAGAAGATATGAAACGGGTATTATTTGTTTGTCTTAAGTGCTTTTACTCCGAGGAATCTCAACTTAAACTCCAGATGTTCCCAGACGATTTTAACTTGTTTGTTGTTTTTCAGATGTGCATATTACAGAAAAGCCAGCAGAAGAGATTTCTCAAACTCAGCAGGTCCCTTTCTTGTTTGCGTGGCTTGTGGCTCTTCTCAGTGGGTCGAAGCATTTTAAGAGGAACAGTTGTTTAGAAGTAAAAACCCCAAGCATATTCCTTATGGCACTTATACGTAAATGTCTGCTACTGGGAGCCTTGGGACATGAGCTGGTTTTAAAATCAGCTTTTGTGCTTGCGGAGATTGTGGGAGGGCGTGCCTTGAAGGAGAAACTTATTAAACTTGCTCTCGTGGATAAAAGCTCTGCAAGTAGTCCATTGAAACAGAGCTCTACTCTCGGAACAACTCCTACGACGCTCCTTGAGCAAGAGAAGAATCTCGGAAAAGCAGGCAAGAGACTCGAGTTTTTCAAACTTCAACTCTCAAAGAAGAAAGGAAATGACACAGACAAAACCAATAACAGATGGACAAAGGCGAAAACATGGAGCCCTTGTCCAATTGGTATGTTGCCTCGGATCATTGGATCTTCTGGACGTTTACCTCTTCTGGACTCTCAGAATGCTCATCCGATCTCAAAACAATCACAAGGTAACAACAATATCAAAAGAGGAGCCGAGTGCAATAGTCAACAATTGGAGTTCTCGGCAATTAAGAGAGCAAGGAAGAGTACAGAAGATCTTGACTCAAATGATGCGACATTGGAAACACATGAGGAAGAAACTGAGATGGATATAAAACATGCATATGAGAAATCTGCAAGTGAATCAGAAGTTAATCTGATGTTGAAGGATGAAGAGGAAGACAGAGGCTGCCTTATGAAAGGTGGTGAGTGGAAAAGAGTAAAAAATGAAGAGCTATTGGGGATGGCTTCTAATGTTAAAATTTGTGTTTGATTGAAATTTTCGGAAACGTTCGCATGTACTAAAACCGATAATTCAATGCGACATTCTTTTTAGGAAAATAGTCCAGATATTTGATCAATTTTTTAAAGTAAATTTATATTGTGGCATACAGATGGATAATAGAACACTGAGGTAAGTAATAATTGGATTATCAGTTTCCTTTTTCAACAACATTAATTGGATAACAAATTATTTTACATGAATAGAGTAAACATTGTGAGTAGTGTTGATTTTATAGACAGAAAAGAGATGGAGTAAAACACCCCAAAGACCAAAATGTTACAAAGCTGCCACCAAATCAATTGTGATACGAGTTCTGCTTCTTTTTCACAAATTTCCCCTTTCTTCTTCAAGGAATGAATTCACCATTTTGGGATTTAACCTACAAAGCCAATTCCAGGAGGAAGAAGCAAGCAAATCCTCTTGTTCAAAACCAACACTTGAAATATAAGAGTGGCAACAAAAATGTAAGCAATACTGATTTGTGTGTTAGCTGACATTGCCCCATTCCATTAGAAACACATTCTAACTACGATATCTGTTCTTTTTCACAGGTTACCCGATTTCTATACGATGTGTATGAAGTGCAACTTTCTAAGGACCAGAGAAGAACCCAATAGCAATATAGAAGTCACACAGTTAGGACGCGTGAAAATGCTCCATAGAAAATGATGTCCTATTGGACTTCAGTAACTTAACGAACACACAAGAAACTTGGGTATGCCATAATTTGTAATGACAAACCGTTTCCTTAAGAAAAGGATTTTTGATACAGTATCTGGATTATGATGACACTGGATTATGATGACAGATGTATGTTCTATGGAGGATCCTGGAATACCATATTGAGTTGTACTGAAATGGAACGATGGATGACCAATAACTCCAAGCTAATTGAACAAGATCGACAGGACGGAACAGTACACAGATGCTTACCTAATATGTTGTCTACACTGAGTTGAAAAGTACTTCTAAACCTCCTCCATGACAGCTACTGGATTGCAGAATACAAAATTGGGAATGTCTACCAAATTAGCCAGCAACCCTTATTGCACCCATCTCATCAAGCTTTGAGCTCTTATGCTGCAACGAGATCAATCGAGAGCCGAATCAATAAATTTACTAAAGACATAATACTAGTTTTCTGAAACCTTAAATTATGGTGGGAATTTCAAGTTAAGTACAAGTCAAATTTGAGGCCCCCTGCACTACCATTACCTTGTTTTTC
The DNA here is from genome assembly GCA_039880935.1 of Streptanthus diversifolius. Lineage (NCBI taxonomy): Eukaryota > Viridiplantae > Streptophyta > Magnoliopsida > Brassicales > Brassicaceae > Streptanthus > Streptanthus diversifolius. Next base: position 21,837,802 of record JAXGFM010000010.1, on the reverse strand, counting down.
TTGTGCCTCTGAATGTCATTTAGATCTTCATCCCCGTCGTGCTTCCTTTTCTGAAATATCAGTGGTCCATGTGATTTCCATAGGATAAAAAACGAACAATATACATAAAATTATAATAGAGCAGCCTGATCTGCTAAATTTTATGCCACACCAATATTCAAGCAAGCAGCCCAAGTCCAAAAAAAAAAATAAATTAATTGAGCAATTCTTCTTTGGCAAGATAGACATCTGCAACAAAAAGATATGTCTTACCTTATCATGATGTTTCTTAGAGTGATCACCCGAATCGTGGTGGCCATTTTTTTCCTTTTTTCTATCTCGGTCCTTGTCTTTATCTTTATCTTTGCTTCTATGCTTGTGCTTGTGCTTCTTATGCTCTCTATCTTTGTCCTTATCCCTATCCTTACGTTTTTTATGTTTCCTGTCCTTATCTTTGGACTCACTTTTTGACTTCGGTGGAATTGTAGGAGCTCCCCTCTCTGCCTGAAAGAAAAAAACAGGTCGTGTTCATGTCCTAGTACCTAGGCCATCTTCAAAGGATATCCAGATGTAATTCACCTTATCAGGCAATAATTCTCAAATAACCACAGAAATGGATGTTACAGGACATTCAATTTTCAAGTTCAATGCACTGTCAAATACTGATACTCGTATGAAAAAACGATGTATCTTCAAGTTAAAATAAAAACTACCAAGAGAGAGCAGACTCTTACTAGAGACAATTCAACAGGAGTCATATCGTTTAGTTGGAAAGCCTCCTTAAGCTCATCCATATCAAAAGGTTGGATGCGGGTCTTAGTCTCCCGGCTCTGTGACGGGTTCTGAATAAGCTGGTCTAATTGCATTCCTTCTCCTTTTCTGATCTCTGTGTCCCCAACCACATTATGAAGATAATGGGTATCTGATAGAGATGCAGGAAGTGATTTTTTGCAAAAGAATTCATGGTGTTGCAATAGTTTGTATTGGGATATAAGATCCACGGCACCACACAATTCTCTCGGACCTGTACTTGTAAAACCAGTAGCATATTGACCTCATGGTGATCCGAAAAAGAGAGGAAAATGAGCCACATAATTGAAGAAGCTCCAAATTCGAAACCAATTTACCTCCAAATTTTGTACGTTCAGGCTCCATCTTCATTATCGCGCTATGAATTGCTTTTGCATGATCACTGCGATATGTATCCTGCAAAGGATAAAATCAAACGAAGCATTGAATGTCAAGGAAAGAATACTAACACACGAACATTTGCAGATTCAGATACTATACTGCATAAACTAGCAATGTGTAGACCAAACCAGATCATAATGGGAGTCTCAAAAAAAAAAGACAAGAGTTAAAAGAAATATATATCTGAATTAGCATAAATTGATATCCAAACTTTCCCAAAGCTCTTGAAACCCTGATAATCTAAGCTCGAAATAATGAAACTAGCATGACAAAACAAAACCTTGGAAATGGCAAGTATTGTCGAAAGTCCATGAATTTTGGATCTAGTCAACAAGAAAGTTGTATTCTATTTTGGGTCATCTAGGAAAGCTATGAATAATAACCAGACAGCGAAGTAATCACCAAAAAAAAGACATATAGAGTAGATAAAAGCTCAACAGGAATTGGGAAACACGAGGATAGGAGAAATTAAGCACAAAATCAGATTCAATTGATAGGAGAAAGAGACATACACGTTTGACAAGGCAGATCTCGTTGAGAAAATCAATTCAGCTACGGGGCCGCGGAAAATACAAATCACTGGGAAGCACAAGGTGGATGGTACTGGGTATCCGATTTCCCGCTCAAAATTTGATTGAGCAAGTGATGGAGAAAGAGGACAGAGATCGACGAAGGGGACTTCTTCTTCTTCTTCTTCTTCTTCTTAGGGTTTGAGAGTTCTGTTTCTTAACCAATGGGGACAAAATGCTCTTCCATTTATTCTTTTTTTTATATAGATTCCGCGTGGCCTTCACGCGCCCTCGCATATCTCAACAGTTTGTGAGATTCACAAATCTCTTTAATAAAAAAAATTAATGTAGATTTTTAAATTTTTTTGAGATATTCATTAATAAAATATTAATAATTATTTTTTTAAATAAATTAAATATAATATAATTCTGAGTTGAAATATTTACTTGAAAGACTATCCATAACAATACTTTAAAACGACTATAAGTAATACATAGCCATTATTAATTTTTTTAAAAAATTATAATAGAAAATCTGCATTTTTTGTCGTGATAAATTAAATGTTTCTTTAACTTTTCTGATTCTTCATAAAATGTGGTGCTATATATATATTTCCTTCCTCCTAATTCATAATAAATTAAGAGGTTAATATTCAACAAAGACAAATGAAAATGATAAAAGCAAATATACTAAAGTCTATGCTTATAAAATGATAAAATGAAAATGGTATCCTCATAATCAGCAGAATCAGTGTTGATTTTGGTCTGTTAACGTTGTGTTTACTAAAGATTCGTTTTTTTTTTTTTTGGTTGGCTCTTTTAAGAGATCAACTTTTTTGGGCTAATCTTGGTTAAGCGATGAGTTTGCCGTGTTTTTTGTGTGTAATTGTTGTTCTTAGTTTGTATAGTAACTGTTGGTTTCGGAGGTGTATAACATGCCGGCTGGCTTGTGGCTTAGACTTTAGGGTTGTGTGTGAGTGTGAGTGTAAATGTGGGTGGGGAATGAGAAAAGGGAGTGAAGACAACATCATTTTCCCCAAAGAAAGCTAAGTCTTAGAATCATCACTCCATTTCCCTTTTTGGCCCCTTCTTCTTCCTTTTTCTATTTCTTTCTACTTTGACTCTTCACTTATTTTACTACCTACATGCTTTTTTTTGACAACCCTCATTACTCTCCAAAATTTTAACCACACTTCATTAATACAACCTGACCAATTATTCCAGCTAATTCCTTTGGACATGATTCAACCAAAGCTTTAAAATTAACAATGATGATATCACAAAACCATTAAGTTTCCTCTCTTTATTATTTTTTTTTATAAAATGATCGATACAAATAAAGAAATGGATAGCAACAAACTTTTGGAGCAAGTCATATGGAAGAAAAAGCCCCCTCACTTTCATTCCTCTCTTCTTATTCCAAGAGACTTTCACAAAGAAGTTAAGAGATCCTGATCAGATCATTTTATTATTATTCCCTCTTATGTCTTCTGCATATCGGTTGTTCTAAAATCCATCTCTTATAGTTATAGGGAAACTCTATAAATATGATGGGAACTTACTACTCCAGAAGAAAATCTCAGAAACACATCACTACTGTTGGCTTTATCATCCTGCTTCTTCTTTTGTTTTCGTTTCTTTACGCTAAAGCTTCATCGTCCTCCTCTCCTCGTATTCATCATCACTCAACTCATGGAAGCTTGAAGAAACCTGGAGTTTTGGATCCAACGCCTCGTGATCTTCATTCTAATGCTGCGTCTCGAGAATCAAGATTATATACAAATGAAGGTGGTGAAAATGTTTTTGAAGATGGCAAGAGAAGGGTCTTCACAGGTCCTAATCCTTTGCACAATAGATAATCTTTTTTTATGCTTTTACAAGTTTTGTGAAATTTTGTCTGAATAAAAATAAAAATATATCTGTGCAAACCAAAAAAAAAACCATATTTATTTACTTTTTCTTACACTGATATACATTATGTCGTACGTGATCTCTGCCGCGATTTGTAACTTATGCTCTATTTGGAGGAATGAGATTTTAAGAGTGTTGATCAACGAGTGAATGGTGCTTCTTGATTTTTTTTCTCTATAATATTCATTTAGTTAAGATTGAGTACGTATTTTTAGTTTATTAATAATACGCATGATTAACTATTCTTTCTTTTAGAAAGCATTAACTGGTGATAATTTCAGTGTGGTACAAATATTCTGATGATGATAAAATGAACATCATTGTTGAAACCAAAGGAAAAAAACAAAGAATGAACATCATTGTCCAATTGAAATTATGATAAAGCTAGTCGGTTACAGAGTTGGGTGTGAAAGATATACGATTACAACAGGTTATTTCATGCTTACAACATTAACTATAATTAATTAGTAAAATTCATCACTTTTTTTTGTTCAACGCATAAATTATTCAGTATGGAAGAACCTTGAAATGTAATACACTAATTAACCTCAGGTGTAAGGAAAATAAAAGTACAAGTATACAATGTGAACTTCATCGGCAACAGAAACGACATTCTTAGATTTGACCTGAGATAGGTTGCTATACGTTATAAATTTACTTACCGCCAATCATACACAATGCTTTTGCTACGACTTTACAATTTACAAGGTGTTGTCAATATGTAAGAAACAGAACGAGTACTGTCGGAATAAGATACGACCGGGAAATAAAAGACGAAAAACCAAATCTTATTATATTCTCTTTGAAAATTCGAAATGAAATGTATGGACAAGAAATAGATTTTCCCCAGTCCAAATCAAAAATCAACAACGAGAGATTAAGATTTATAGATATACAAATTTAATAATAGATCCCAATTAAATATGGACAATTTGGGAAAGACTTCCTGTTTCCACAAAAGAATTGAAATCATGTCCCAAAATAACTTTTTCTACCATATAAGATGAGAATCATAATTAGATGAACACGAGAAGAGAAGTTTGACCACGCATACATGATTACGATAAACAAAAAGCAAAAAGAGACTCGAAATATCTCCACATAATCAAACCTTTGGGAGCATATTTTAATGAAGAAATGAATTACGAGTTTAACAAGTATCGCTTTGCAGCTTCAGGATCCAACTCTTCATACACCTGAAACCAAAACACATGAGAAGAAAATGGTCCCCGGCAATTAGTACTGATGTGCAAAAAACGTCTTTAGAAGATAATGTGCGAGTGTGACACATACAAGTTTCTTGTGGAGTTTCTCGAAAGCCTTGCAAAACCTCTCTGCTTCAACCTCCCCAACCTGCAACAATGAGATGTTCATCAAGGTTTAAAAACAAGTTAACATCTCTAATAGAAAGAAAAAAATTCAATATATCTAGTAGAATCAGAGATGAAACAAGAATCATTTTTTTCAGTCAAAGTATCCAAGTTCACAAGCCAAGAACGAACAAGACATACATATATATATATATATCGATCTCCCTTCCCAGGAAAATCGCTTAATCACAATACCGCATTGAATGTGATAACTACGAAGGAATTTGTTTGCTAAAGTTACGAGCTTTAGCTCTAAATTCCAACCAATAACTAGAAACGTTTGAACAAAGTGGCTGGTAATAACTACCTTCTTCGCAGCAGCCATTTTCAGCTTATCCCAGAATGTAACTGTTTCTGTCAAAAGAAGTCCACAAATCAGGATAAAGGATGCACAATTATGTAACAACACGATGATGAGCATGTATAGCAATCTTATTTTTTTTGGTCAAAAAAATGTTGAATGTAACAAACATAAAACTGCATGTTTCTTCTACAGGATAAGAGCTAAATTATCTTAAGTGTATAATAGTAACATACAGATGCCAGCTATGCGTTAAGCAAATGCATGTATGAATAGGCTTAGAATTTGTTTTGGCTAAAGGGAGCATGGATACTTTATTATTTCACTGGTCAGATAACGTGAAAACCATATCATATCCAAAGTTAGCTGAGGAAAACACATTTGACATAACAAAATTACAAAAATGAAAGGTTATGATTGAATCATATGTCAGAATTCTAAGAAAGTCAGACAGGACAATTATCAACGCAGGTGTTCATCTCGTTTGTCTCGAAAATACAACAAAAGCTAAAAATGTAGGCAACAAGATCCCTTTTGCAATCTTCTTGATCCAAAAACGAATCACAAAGATTCATGATTACCCCCAAGGTATATTTTAGACACATATGATTTTCCTCTTCAATGAAGGAAAACAATATCTCTTAGCTTTCTCTCTGAAACCGAATACATAATTTATACTCAGTCCCAGTTAGTCAAAATCCCAAGGTAGGAAAACAAAGCATACCTTGATCAGTCTTCCAATCTTTCAAGTCTTTCGACTCAACATCACTCGGTGCATCGTGCCATTCACTTACCTGCTATGAGTGATATCAAGTTAGTTCCATCACATTTCAAGCGTATATAATATATCATCATCAAGTACAGAAAAAAAGAGCCTTAAGACCTCAGAGGTACCTCTCGCTCAACAACTGACTGCGAAGTTGATTGCTTTGAACTTGAAGAATCTAAATCAGCCTGAAACCAAAAAAATCACAAATGATACCAGAAACCGTGACATTTAAAGTCACCGATTAATGAATAATTCTGGATTAGACGAAAAAAGCCAGCCTTGGATAGATGGAGACATTTTTAATTAAAGAGTTTTAAGATTCGAGGTGTAGTCGCATCAATCGGAGCACTGATCAATTTACCAAATCATAACAGAGAAATTCAGGACGAAATATCAAATTAAGAACCAAAGAGGCAAAAATGAGCACCAAGCTGCTAGTAAAGCCCTTTCGACCGCAACTACGCTAGTGAAAAATTAGGGAATTTGGGTTTTCGAAAGAGCCAAGTTTGCGTCACATAAGTTGACAGTAGCAGTAGCAGCAGCAAGCAACAAAAGTGTTTGTCCGGAGAAAAAAGGAAGAGAGAAAGAGAGATTTACACGGTGGTCTCGAGAGCGCACGACGGGGAAGAGATGAAGGAGGCTACGAAACTCTTGCTCGTCCATGGCTTCCTTTTCTTAGATTTCTTCTCCGATTCTGTCTCTCTTAAATCTGAATGTTCTAAACTACCCTTAATACTCTGTCTCTCTTCAGACCTTTAAATTTTGAAGAATTTATATTTGCAATTTCTTTTTTATCTGTTATTTTTTGTTTTAATATCTTTTATTACGGATATTAGATTTGAACCTCAAACATATATTATAAATTTTAGAAATTGATTAATATTATACCATATCATCCCAACTAGTTTTAAATTAGACTATATAACAATTAAATAATTGACTATAAAAAACAATTTGTTTGCAAAGATCATAGCGAAGCAGTCAACAAGCTGGAATTGTGGAAGCAGATTATACCAAGCTTGGAAGCCAATTGGTTTCAACAATTATGTAGTTTTGTAAAGACAGTGATCGTGAACAACAAACTCAAAAGTCTTTTTTTCTTTGCCAAATGTTTTACATACGTGCATTTTCTACGCTCAATCCTACTTTTGGTTTGTGTAAGAAACAAATAAAAATTACTTAATTCTAATCCGGGAACGAATTATTTGAAGTAGCAAGAGTATAAAAAAAAACACAATGGACTCCATTTATAACAACACACAAATTTTAAAAAATTGAGCTCCGACCTCACTTTTACACAGACAATCACAAACAAGAAATACGAAACTCAATAAAAGCATATACGGCCAAGGAAAAAGAACACGAGATGGTGATTTATAAAAAAACCGATAATCTCAGCAGCATTTTCACTCATGATCCAATAGCTCTCCTTCTTCATCCTCGTCTTCTTCATACTCGCCTTCTTCATCTGCAGTTGCGTCTTGGTATTGCTGGTACTCAGAGACGAGATCGTTCATGTTGCTCTCAGCTTCAGTAAACTCCATCTCGTCCATCCCTTCACCTGTGTACCAATGCAAGAAAGCTTTCCTCCTGAACATGGCAGTGAACTGCTCACTTACCCGCCTGAACATCTCTTGGATCGATGTGGAATTCCCAACAAAAGTCGATGCCATCGAGAGACCCCGAGGCGCTATGTCACAGACGCTTGACTTCACGTTGTTCGGTATCCATTCCACAAAGTAGGATGAGTTTTTGTTCTGCACGTTTATCATCTGCTCATCTACTTCTTTTGTGCTCATTTTGCCACGGAACATTGCCGAGGCTGTTAGATACCGGCCGTGACGTGGGTCTGCGGCGCACATCATATTCTTTGAATCCCACATCTGTTGGGTTAGCTCAGGGACGGTGAGTGCGCGGTACTGCTGAGACCCACGGGAGGTGAGAGGAGCAAAGCCGACCATGAAAAAGTGGAGACGAGGGAAAGGAATGAGGTTCACTGCAAGCTTCCTCAGATCAGAGTTGAGCTGACCCGGGAACCTAAGACAACATGTAACTCCACTCATGGTTGCAGAGATCAGATGGTTCAGATCACCAACTGTTTCAGTCAAGCCATCAGCAAACAGTTAACACAACAAGAATCATACAGAATTGGAGATTGTGTCAAGGACGCATTGGTATTACTATTACCAAACAACAACATTCATTGATGATGAGATCAGTGATTCAATTTTCACAAAGAAAGAACTGCAGAAGAGAAAAAGGACAAGGAAGGGACTTACAGCTAGGAGTGGTAAGCTTAAGTGTTCTAAAACAGATGTCATAAAGGGCTTCATTGTCCAGAACCATACACTCATCAGCATTTTCAACCAGCTGATGAACTGAAAGTGTCGCATTGTATGGTTCGACCACTGTGTCTGAGACTTTAGGTGATGGGAAGACAGAGAAAGTAAGCATCATTCGATCAGGATATTCTTCCCTGATCTTAGATATCAGCAGAGTCCCCATTCCAGACCCAGTGCCTCCACCAAGCGAGTGACATACTTGGAAACCTGAAAAAAAACCATAAACATATCACTGCTATAAAAAAGATATGTTGAAAACCACAAACTTTTTTTGGATCTGAAAACAGAAAGGAAGAGTTTACATACCCTGAAGGCAATCACAATTCTCAGCCTCCTTGCGTACAACATCGAGTACCGCATCAATAAGCTCGGCTCCTTCAGTGTAGTGGCCTTTAGCCCAATTGTTTCCAGCACCAGATTGCCCGAACACAAAATTGTCGGGTCTGAAGATTTGACCATAAGGTCCAGTTCTGACACTGTCCATAGTACCAGGCTCAAGATCCATGAGAATGGCACGGGGAACATATCTTCCACACGATGCCTCGTTGTAATAAACATTTACCCGCTCCAACTGCAGGTCAGAGTTTCCAGTGTAACGACCAGTGGGATCAATCCCGTGCTCATCACAGACAACTTCCCAGAATTTAGAACCAATCTGGTTCCCACATTGGCCACCTTGAATGTGAAGGATTTCTCTCATCTTCTATTTATCTGAAAGCAAATGCACAAACAAGAATCTGGATTAGAAATCAACATTACATGAAAGCAACCGCGATATGAAGGTGAAACAATCCGTATCAGACCCAAAAGACTATTAAATCGAATGTCAACAACTACATCTCGCGATCCAAGATCAAACAAACTGTATCAGATCCAAACAAATGAAACCAAGATCACTCAACCGAATTCAAATTCTTCACGGAACTCAAAGGCGATACAATTATCAAGTGGTCGTGAATCAAAGTCGAGGTTAAGAAGAAAACGGAACAAATATGGAACAGATCAAGAGCGTATACAGATTTAAGGGGGGGGGAGGGAAGGATTCAATCAAAGAAATATCAGCGTAAATAGAGGGAACAACAATACATAACGACAGTAAAAAGAGCAAAAAGAAAGTAACTCACTGTAAAGAAAACGCAGAGATTCCCGGCGGGATTGGAGAACGATTGAGTAAGATGGTGGCTCGATCGGAGTAGGAGAGGGAGTGAGTGAAGAAGATGGTGTGAGTATATTTATTGAAAGAGTAAGAAGTGGGAAAGGTAATTTAATCCAACGGCTGTCATTAATTCTATCTCTGAGAAGCTGGATGCCGTAGGATGGTGAGATATCAACGTTGTAGATGGGCGTTCGGTGAGATATACTTTTAGCTGTGGGACAACTTGTTTATAATAATTAAAATTTATTAAGAAATGTACGGTAATAATTAATATGGGTTTTATTAATACCAGTATAAATGTAATTTGTAAATACCAGAAACTAGAGGGTTACAAAAATAAATAATGGTTTTGTCTTGTAGAGCTTGTGGATCGGATACGAATAGAGACAAAACAAGGTGTGGAATAAAAAAAGGAACAATCCACATGAACCACATTTGCGTCCCATGTGACTTTTGCCAACAGCTCACCTGACTTAGTTAAATCCTTTGATCTTCTTTTTTTTTCTATGAGTTTATTGTTTTATTAGCTTCAGCAAATATAAGCATTTATGATACTTAGCAAATTATTGATTCTTGCATACCATCATAATCAACACCAAAGGCAAAACCCTCCACACTTTGGAAAAATATCAATCAAAAATCTACTTAGAAATCATATAATATTACATAAATCATAAAATCAAAAATAAAGCATATAAGAGCATCTCCATCCAAGAGATACCATGTAAAGTATCTTGCAAAAAATATATATTATTTTAATACATTATTATTAATTAATTAAAATTTAAATTTTTGAAAAAGTATAATCCACTAGAAAGTTGACACATGTATAGAACATGTTTCTTAAGTATCCTAAATAAGAATCGATTTTTATATCTCTCTTCTACTTTTTGTTTTTTATTAATATTTTACACTTAAGAAACCCTCTAAAATTCACCACTGGAGATGTCCTAACGGCCGATAAACATAAATAATATTTCACCAAAGTGAGTATTATGCGCAGTTTCCAGCAACACTTGAATCTCTATGTCAAGTGCGTCCTCTAGAGCCAACACCTCCAACGAAGAAATTTCTCCAAAAGATACGCCACACCACGAGATGGAACAGTTTCCAGTTCATAAAAGTCTTTGAACCTCATACTCGCTAATCGATATCAATCTTGGGCCAAAGTAATAACATTGGATTGTCTTTTAAAAATTTTAAAATTTTATATTTGAATAATATATCCACTTTGAATCATAAATTAAATACATCACCTTTAGTTGTTACTTAATTATCTAATAATCTAAAATTCAAAGATGATATATGTCAATTTAAAAAAGATGTTTTGCCAAAAAAAAAAGTTTTATCAAACATTAGATTCAATCTACAAGATTATAGGTAGGTATGACATTCTATTTTGTGTATATTTATATAGATATACACAAAACATACAAGATTGTAGGTAGGTATGACATTCGTTAGCAATACCATTTTTTTTTAACACAAATACTATTACAACTTAAAAATAGGCTAATACAACCTTAAAAAAGGCAAATACAACTTTAAAAAAGGTTCATTCAACCTGTAATTAGGCTAGAACATCCTAAAAATAGGCTCATACAACGGTAGAGCCATGGCCCAAAATGCACAATCGATCAACTAAATTACAATTCAGTCGACTCTCCTAGGAATTAGACCATCTAAACTTTTTAAAACAGTAAAGTTTAAATTTAACCTAGATGACTCTATCACGTCCACTAAGTAAAACAGAAAATAAATCGACCCTCCAAAAGGCTATGGTCAGAATCACCGGAGACCCAAAATTACAAACTGGTCAATATACTGCCAATAGCAATATCCACCAAGAGAACTAATTTGGTTACGACAGAAGCGATTTCAGATCCTGTCCTCGTCGGATCGAAACCGCAAAGTGTAACTGCCAAAGAAACTCGATGCTTAGGAGTCACTTGAATCTTCATAGCACATCTCTTCAACACCGGGGATGGAATCCCAACAAAAACCTTAGGACTTGCCAAACGCCAATCATCAAATGGCCAAAGCCAAACGCAACGCTGAACGCAAACGTCAACACTAACAGTTGACAACGTTGGAACCACCATACGCCAAATCGCCACTGCAGAATCGTAACCCGTCAAAATCTTTTTTTGCCGTCCTCAAGCACATCGGATCTGACCGGATTAAAACTATGAAGAAGCTTAGTCCAGAGGAGCAGCTCCTTCCGGTGAAGCACCGGTACGAACCTTCCCTTGGCGAAATAGCTGGATCCGGTTACCTTTGGTGAAGATCCATCCAACCGAGCGACCCACCGCGACTCACCGCAACATGATGAAGCTTTGATGGCGGTGACTCAGCCTCTTACCATCGAAGAATGAGTCCAGTCTTCACAATAATAGGAGTCGGCGTCTATAAGAGTCAAAGGGTTGAGAAGGAAAAGAAAAAAAGGGGAAACGGAACCCTCTCAGCGCCGGACGTAACCGGACACCGGAGGGCTGAACGGAGGCGGCTCTTCTTCGAAGGGTGTTAGGGTTTTTTGAGAGAGAGAAACACGGGTTTTTTTGTTGTTTTTTTTGTTGCTGCTATTAGCAATACCATTTATCAAGTTAAAGTTTTTTCACTTGAAAAACATATAAATTATGTTAGATTTAGAGAGGAACAAAATTAGTTTTTTTTTGTCAACATATTTTAATGACTTTAAATATATTTTCTAATATTGTGGAAGTGTTAGGTTCGAACTCCGAATTTCAGAGATAACTATCATTATGTAATGAAATTATATTATAATATAAAATTTAGCGAATTAATGATCTAAGATTAATACAATAGAAATATGAAAAAATACAAAAAAATCTATTATGAAGAGAAAGAAAAGATAAAGGAGATACTAATGTGATATTTTAAAAAATTAATATTGTATATATTTTAACATATATAAGAAACATCATAATTTTTTTTTTTGGTTTTTGTAGTCAACAATTTTTTTTGGTTATGTAATTAATATAAAAAAACTGGCTATTAGTCAATGTTTTTGGTTATGTAATTAATATATAAAACCTGGTTATTGGTGCTAATTTCTCTTTATTTGATTTGCTTTTGATAAGCTTTCTTTCTTCTTTATCACTCAAGAGGAAACCAAACCCCTGATCCATGGCGTCGGTATTTGCCCAACCCAAGAAAAAGTTATTACCTTTCCTTCTTTTCCTCTTCTGTATCTCCGTCATCATTCTCCTCGTTCTCGTCTCCGAGACCACGCACTCTGTCACCGAACTAGGAACTACCTTCCGCCGGAATAACGGTGATGTCCCTCCTTTCACTTTCCTCATCAAAGTCCTCACCTTTAACCGTCTCCACTCTCTGTCCCGCTGTCTCGAATCCCTCGCCGCCGCGGAATACGGCATTGCAGGCGACAGAGGACGCATTCACCTCCACGTCTATATCGATCATTTCTCACTCGCGCTGAAGGATAAATCGGTGGAAGATAATTTAACGAGTGCGAAGGAGATCCTGGATTTTGTGGATAAGTTCGAGTGGCGATTTGGGGAAAAACTTGTTCACTATCGAACCGGCAACGCCGGGTTGCAGGGCCAGTGGCTGGAGGCTTGGTGGCCGAGCTCAGATCACGAATTTGCGTTCGTCGTTGAAGATGATCTTGAGGTTTCTCCGCTTTACTACGGCTTTCTGGAACGGGTGATTCATAATTACTACTACGATACTAACAATTTCAATCCTTCCATCTATGGAGCTTCGCTACAGAGACCAAGGTTCGTTCCAGGTACTATTTTCTATTCCTTTGATTCAGCAAATGGGTTCGTAGAACAAATCCTAGTCTTCCTTCAGGAATTGAGATGCATAATGAACATATCGATTGATAAATTTCGTTGCTTTAGGATCTGAGTAGAATACTCATATGTTGAGGGGACTGAAGGAAATCGATACATTGTAATTCTTATAACTTTCCAAATGATAAAACTAGGCAACTATGGATCAGTAAGAAGTAGGGTTCATGTGCTCATGGTTAGTGTTTATCAGTTCCTAGAAATGTTTGAAATAGTCATTGATTGATGTAGTGGTCAAATGCAGGTAAACATGGAAATAAACTACAAGTAGATCCCAAAACGAATGTTTTCTTATATCAGTTGGTAGGAACTTGGGGACAGCTTCTCTTCCCAAAACCGTGGAAAGAGTTCAGAGTATGGTATGACGAGCACAAATCCAACGGCAAGAAGCCTTTCCTTGATGGCATGGTAACTTTGAAGTTGTTCTGTCTTCCTCATGGATTTCATTATTTATAAATTCCAAGTTTTATGTCATTTATTTGTCTGCGATGTTTGCTTAGGTGACGAATGGATGGTACAAGAAACGAGGAGAAAAAATATGGACACCTTGGTTCATAAAGTTTATTCAGTCTCGTGGCTATTTTAACATCTACACCAATTTCCCAAATGAGGGTGCTTTAAGTGTCTCTCACAGAGATGCTGGTGTTAACTATAGAAAAGCCGCTGGGCCAGACGCACAGTTGCTTAATAAGAGTTCCATCAGTTTTGATTTTCTGAAACTCCAACCCTTGAGCAACCTTAAGTGGTACGATTACTGTTTCAGTGAAGTTGTTCCTGGCAGAGTTGTGAGGAACTTGAATGAACTTGGCACCATTCTTCCTTCTGTGCAGAGAGAGAAAACCATAATTCTGGTCAGTCTATTTGCTGCAGACAAGATGTTTATCAGGAACTTACTCTGCCATTTCGAGAAGCTTAATACTCAAAACCACATTTTTATAGGCCCTACCTCTGAGCTGTTTTATGATCTTTCAAGAAGGGGACATCCTGTGATTAATGCGGATATGTTTCTCGACAAGTTGGTAAAAAGCAAAACTTCGTACCCAAACTCAGTCAAGGAGGCTCTGGGTAATGCTTACGTTGTTAAGAAATGCTTAGAACTTGGATACAGCACCTGGGTATTTTCAGGTAATGCGCTTTTGGTGGATGAAGGACTACTCCTTGACAGAATCAGATCAGAATACGACTTTTATATCGGGGAAAGCTCTGGAATTTTGATTGTTCAATCTTCATCGGTCACTCAAAAGTTATGGAGCAATGAGCTGCTGCATAGCATCGTATCCTCAGCATCGAATAATCGATCCCCAAAACAAGGTCTAGATTTTATTCATCTAGTGAAAGAGCTAGTGGAGCGAATGGGCAAGATGATTAGGACTGTAGAGACGATGAGTATTGAAGAGACAACCAATGTTAACAGCGTAAACCAATCGTTGGGAGATGGCAAACCGGTGGCGAACTGGTCACCTGAGGTTGATTCCAATATCATTCGGACAAAGCTTGCGGAATTGAACTTGTGGCTCATTGATGATGATCTCTCTTGCAAGGCTGTGGTTTGCCATAGCTCATTACCTTAGAAAAAAAAGAAAAACTTATTGGCATTTTCTGTTGATGGCATCGCAATGATTCACTGGTGAAACTCGGAGCTAGTTATTTAGTGTTTTTTTTTTCTTTTATAGGTTCATGCAGTTGTATGTATGCCTGATAAGAGATTTGAAACTGATTGTGATTTAGATTGTAAAAGCAACACCAGCATAATGTTTAAACCAATCTAAACGCATTGTCGAATGACACTAGCATAATGTTTATTGAACATAGGAGTCACTTCATCACTGATCCTAAAAGAAGTATTTTTGATATATCCTTGTTCATGTTGGACTTTCTGCGTACATAGCTTGAATTGGAAGGACGAGAATAGATGTCTTTTTCATGTGTCTACTTCATCAAAGCCAAGTACAGTCTGCACGCAGTGCCAAGCTTGGGTTTGATTTTTGACCCAGTTAAACGCCAAAACTGTAGTATATATTTGAACCACGCGTCCACAACCAAACAAGATCTCGATGAAAGAGAAAGTTTACCAGATCCCAATCCAAATTACACTAACTTGTACGTTACAAAAGATTATGGAAGGACGATCTCCTACTAAAATACTCTTTACTTTTTCTTTTTCCTATTTTTTTAATTCACTTTATTAATTAGTACATTTTAATATGATTGATAGTTACGGATGGTATTCACGTCACGTGTTTCAATGATGCAAGGTCCACCAGAGGACGTAAATATTGATTTTTTTTTCCTTACATTTTGGATCATTAAAATAATGTTAAGAACATTGATAAGTATAGTAACAACTTGTGCTGCATTTGGATAATGTATCGGTATGTAAAATTAATTGCATATAAAAATTTAGATATTTGAGATGCTAAAAAGTAGAATTTGGATGTAAATTTTACATCTAAAAATCTAAAAAAAACTCAAAATACTTTTCAATATAAACACCAAAAAGAAGATTATTTTATGTTACTTATCATCATTAAATAATATTTTTATCAAACTCGTGTTAACAGTCAACATTACAAAAAATGTTTTTTTATAAAAACTGTAGAAATATAATTTTTAGTGAAACCCCTAATAATATTTTTTTTTATAAAAAAATATCACATTTTGTTTCCAAAAAAAAAGAAAAATAGTATTATTCTTCTAAATAAAAATTATATGTCGGAATCATGTGGCACAATAGTGGTCAGTTGTGAAATTTATGATATTTGTTTGAGGTTCGAACTCAACACCTTGCAATGTTAAAAGATATATTAAAACCACTAAGCTAAATTGATAAAAAATTATATATTTTTAAATTACAAAAATACTGTTTTGTATAAATCAAAAACTCAAAAAAAAAATCTTGTTAAATTTTAAAATTATTTTTTTCATCTAAATTATAGGATTGTGTTTTTCTGAAAAAAATATATAGTTATGTTTTTCACCAAAATTATAAAATTATGTTTTCCCACTAAAACCTAAAAAATTAGTGTTTGTCAAAACTATGTTTTTCATCAAAACCTCAAAATATATAAGAATTTAGATGTATCCACAAATTATTGAGAATTTCACGCGATTTTCACTCAATGACACGTTATATTAGTCTAATGACATTATGCTCTTTGTATATATATATTTAAAATAATGATATATATGTTTACCGATAAGTAACACGTTAGTTTAACCGATGACGACGACAGAAATAAAAAAACCGATGATACAGTAGTTTGATAAAATAGCACAATCATACGTACGCGAAACCAAATGACATTTCAAATAAACCGTGCAAATATGTTACTTAAGAAAAATGACATTTTGTCACCAAAATTGTGTTAACTGGTTCGTACCCTGATATTTCTATTCATTATTATGCTAATTAAATATTAACTTTGTGGAGGATGGGCATATACCACGACAGAACGTCACCCACACTGTCCTAAGTCCTGCTCTCTAGTGCATATTTCTTACGAAGTTGGCTCAATATGATATCTATTCATATATCACCTCATGAATCAGACCATGATCTACCCTATATAGTATGTAAATGTTTAAAATTTTCTGAAACCGAAGATGAACTGGTATCATTATCAACCATATATAGCCAAAATTGGACCCTTCTTGTGCATGTCATTTCAGCTTTTTCCTATGGCACATATGCATATGACTAATTAAACAACTCACTGACCACCACACGGTGCCTACCAATATGTATAACACCCAAAATCGGCCACTCCGCCACCATATAATTGTGATCACTTCCAATATTTACCTCATCAGTTAAAATGAAAAAACCTAAGTCGGTGAACAAATTGATTTTGCTAAAGGATTCTTTACTTTTTCAAAGGTTTGCGTTAAAATAACATTTTTTTAAGTAAGGACTGAATTCTAGGATCAAACAAATAGTTACTCTACTTATTATGTCAAATAGAAAGATAGAGATAGAGATTTTGAGTCTTGATCTGATTTAAACCTTTATAGACCATATCCTTACAATTTGATCGACTCAATAGTTTTCTTTACACATGGGGTGGGGTCTTTCAAGAAAGCCCTTATTTAAAAATAACAAAGATTTTGATTCTTGATCTGATTTGAACCTTTATAGACCATATCCTTACAATTTAATCGACTCAATAGTCTTCTTACCATCATGGGGTCTTTCGAAAAAACCCTTCAAGTAGTCCGAATACACAACCTTTCTATACCGAGCCATCTCATTGTTCTCTAACACCTCTGGTAACGGCTCGATAACCGAATCAGGAACCGGTCCGCAGAAAACCGGGATGGAAACCCGGCTACAAAATTTATTATTTAGCACACAATGCTCCACGCTCCTGTACCTATCATTGCTCATTATTTGTAATACGTCTCCAACATTAACGACAAATGCTCCTGGAATCGGAGGTACATGAATCCATTTTTCTCCGTCCTCGGTGGCTCGAGCGTAGAGGCTGCTTAAGACACCATCCTCTTGTAGGAGGAGAGTGAGGGTGTTGATGTCTGAGTGGCGACCAGTTCCTACTGCGAGGCTTGGCTCAGGACATTCCGGATAGTAGTTGAAATTCATTCTCATTGTTCCCATTAGTGTTTGTTTACTAGACTCGTCGATGGTTGAGTTTAGATTGTTGATAAGTATGTTTAAGATCTTGTTGGCGATTGGTTTCATGCTCTTGAAATGGTCTGTCACTTGTTCCCTATACAAAATTATGAAATCATCTTATAGTTTACGTATAACTACTTTTACGTTGTAATTATTGTTAATTATAATGATTAAATCATACTTTAACGTTTTCTTATAATAAAAACTGACAAAACTAAACCGTAAACCGAATTGTTGTTGTTTACAGATTACAACAATACTTACTTGCAGATAGGAGGCCACGTGGCAGCGAAGTCATGTCGTTGAGGAAGAAACTCAAACTTGATAAAGTCTCTCCACTCCAAAACACTCTCTTTGTAAGGATTGAAACTAGTGGTGAGCCACGCCGTCTCCGATACCGAACTTTCTCTCCAATACCTTCTCCTCTCCTCCGCTGGCAACTCGAAAAACCCACGCGCCGCCGCAATTAAAGACTTCAACTCCGCCGGAGCTATCCCGTGGTTAACTATCTGAAACAAGCCGAGGTTAGCCGCTGCATCGCAGATCTCACTAGCGACGTGCGGGTCATTCCAATTGGACACGTCGATGACCGGAATTTGTGACGATGATGAGATGATTTTATCGGAAGTAAGGCGTTCTTGAGGAGGTTGTATGTATGGAGAAGGAAGCGTGGTTAGTTTCAGAGAGTCGACGAGCCCTTTTACTCCATTCCGTTGGTTCACCACGAACTCTCTCACGTCAGTGGTTGGAGTCATGGTTTCTTTCATCTTTCTTTTAGTTAAGATTTGAAAATATTAATGATATGGATACTTTGATTTATACATGAAAATGTGATGTTGGATGACTTTATAAATAAAAAAAAAATATAATGTCGAGGTTTTCTGATATCGGCCACATGATTGGACAAGAAATATCTAAAACTAAAGTGAAAGAGAAGAGCATTTGCTATTAAAAATTTGTCTTATATTGATAATAAGTGAATATATTATGCAGTTTTTTTTAATAGTAGTCCTATATATGTAACATAGGATTTGTTATCACGCTATACTTTAATAATGTATATATCTACATCTTAATTATTTTTACCTATTTAGGTGAGAAGATAGAAATTTGACTATATAGTCTAAGAAGAAAAGAAAACTAAAAAGCGGTTAAGAAGTATATTGGTCTGTTCTTAATGGGTGTACAATAACGATTTATTTTTAAAAAAAAAACATCCACAACACTAAGTACACCAATACACACCCCAAAAAAAAGAAGAAGAAATTGCTTACTGGTGTAAAGACATCGAAAGACCTAAAAGTCGATAAGGTCATTACCTAAAAGTTAATCAGGCTGGCAATAAAAGAAAAACATGTCCAAAAACAAAACAAAACAAAAAATCGTGTTGGCCGGCGATATCACCTAACTCTGTCGACGTCATTTTTGATTAAAAATTGAGGTAAAGTCCAAACCCATCACAAAACACAAGACCCACTGTCCTGATCGTTTTAGATTGTTCTATTTACAGACCCCAAGCTGATAACTCTCTGATTCTACCAACCCCCAGCTACAACGAGACGATTCATTGTTGGGTTTTATAAATTGGCACATGTTTTTTTCAATTATATATCATCCGGGGATATTTAATGACAACCATACAAGACCACAAAAAGACAGGTTTCAATAAAGGAGGAACCCACATCGTGAATTTAAATACTTTCTAAGTGTAACTTTGTTTTACCATGTCAAGAAGAGAATATAAAAGAAGGGAAGCATTCGTTGGTGCTAATAACTCCAAAAAGGCCGTCAAGCGAAGCTTTGCTGGTGGAGGAATAATTTAATAAAAATTGGCAATTTCATAAAGGGAGATCAAGAACCCGTGATAAGTTATTGTCGCTTCAGAGTGGGAAGCAAGCAGTCATAAACCGTTACTAGTCGTTGTGTCACGGTTAATTTGTACGACGTTTGCTGCTGTGGCCTTCCTAACTCGATCAGATCTTGTTTCACTCTGTATATACAAACACATCAGTCAGTTCTGGCACACATACCCGAAACACAAAAAAATCTATAAGGCAGGCAAAAAGAAGAGGACGTCGATGAGTTAGCATTTTGTATCATGAGACAACTATCACATACTGGTTTAAGAGTTTTAGATCAATCATTTCCAGCAGATTAATGCTTTTGCTTCCTTAGATATAACCACTTTATGATTGATAATTGTTTTCAGCTAAACGTTTATTGGGATTAGAGTGAAAACTTACAAATCCCACTCGCCGCTTGTTTTTGCAGGTTTCTCAACAACCCGGTACAAACGCTCAAGGCTGTATATTAGCAAACCAAATACAGTTTCTGCATCCTTATTCTGTAACAGCATCAAGAAATAGCCAGAAACTTGTTACACGATTTCTTCAAAGACCCATTCGTAAAATAGTAATGATTAAAAAAAAAGAGGACAAATAAAATGGTGGACATCTTACACGTCCTTGTTCAATGTAGCTCTGATACTGCATAATTCTCTTTTCAATTTCAACAGCAAGTAGCCTCCTGTGAATACGTGCAATTCTTCCCCGTCCTTGAGCTTTGCTATCCTAATCATACCAGTGAAATCAAACGGAATAAAGATAATAATAGCTGCATTATTGACTGGGCACAATGAGTCTCATATATAGAAAAACTGAACCACATATATGGATCACTGTCACATTTGGTTTGGCTTGAATTATCAATCTCCTCACCTGTTTAAGCCATGTCCGAAGCAATGTGAGCATAACAAGGCTGAGAAAGAATGCAGGTAATGCAGCTAGAATGGCAAAGTTTATTTCATTTGCACGAAGTATCTGATCCAGTTCAAGCATCGCTCTGCAGGAGAAATAATTCAGTTATATACAAAATGATCAAGGGATCTACTACAGTTAACTTAGAGCTACTGGTTTACTGAAATTACGTTTCTATATCCAGTTTAAGCTTCTGGACCTGAAAGACAAAACAATTTTGATATGATTAGAATCTCACAAACAGTAATCTACAGCTTCATGCTAAGAACTTAAATTACCTGGATAAGCAAACCACGTGCAAGCTCTCCACTAAGGAGGTTATGAATAGGGTGCACAAGTTCCTTTTCATACCTGCAATTAAAAGGCAAAGTTCAAGTATATACCCATCTCATTGTGGTGGAACTTATATCTTGCGGTAACTATCAAAGGAAATCATTTTACAGAGTCATGAGAACTCGTCCATAACTATTGTTCATTAGCGAAGACTAGAAAGCAGAATGAAAGTAGCCCCATTATTTCCTTGCCTAAATGAATTCAGAATGTAGTCGTTGTAAATGCAATTTAATGTGCCTTTAGCAGCCTAACAAAGAATAATGTTCAGAGTTGTACCGGTTCATAACAACTTCAAGCATCTCCTGATCAGATGCATTATCTGGGACCTTTTCACGCGTTGCCTGCTCGCAGAAATTCCTCAGCATTCTGCATAGCAAATAGAAAATTAGGAGTGCAGCCAGAAATAAGAAGCACTAAAAGAATGATTACAGATATTTTAGCTTGTGTTTTTTTTAATCCCTAGATCAGTGAACTCCATATGAATAAGTGAATTGCTATAATGAAAAGGGAACAATGCACGCACATATACAATAACAAGCAAATACAACCAGGATGAAAAGTATCAAGAAGGAAATGAATATCGACTTATGCAGTGAGTCTTACACAATAACAAGCAAATACAACCAGGATGAAAAGTATCAAGGTAGGAAATGAATATCGACCTATGCAGTGAGTCTTGCGTCAGCTGCACTTCTTCAGTTTCCATAACACCCTTGTGCCTTTTCCGGAAAGTATCAAAAAGCTCATCCCTAATGGCAAGCAACTGCAAGATCAGGAGACCAGTTCAGAAAATTCTAGGCTAACAAAAAACGAAGTAACAGACTAATAACTCGATCATTTATGCTCGCCACACATCCATATTGGGTAAGAACCACACTGAGAATCGCATTGGCCATCACTTTTTATTTCTTTCTAATCTATTAATAGAGTTTTATGCAACAACCCATTTTGGATCAGGATGAAAAGTTACTGTTCTCATTTAAAATCTGAGAAGGCTAAAAACAAACCGGTTGCTCAACATGATCACTGAAGAAGCTCATTGTTGCTTCTTTTGCATCATGAATCCAATTCTCGATGTCAGAACTTCCCATCAAACTACTATGACGTAGTAGCCATAAGGAAAAAACAGAAAGCCCAACTGCACCACATGTATATCGGACCCAGTACAGGGTCATCCTTCTTGGCTTTCGATGCTTGCCTACCTATTAAGAAAAAATGAAAAAAGGTAAAATCTTAGAGTTGATTTCAAATGAAGGATATTTGTCATTACATGATAATTTCTGTAAACAAGAATACTGGCAAATATAAATAAACTACAGCCACACCTACCATAACTGATAAATATGAGTTAAGTTTTTCCAAATTTTTATGAACCAGGTTGATCGCATCTGTAAGTTCACAATCGGTCCACTGGGATCCTTCTTCATTAACTTCAGGCAGTCGATCAAACACTAGCGGCATTGGGTAACTTCCATCAATAGAAGAATCAGACTGCCAATATGATCCAAGTCAATAAATACGAGTAATAGAAAACTAGAAACAGAAGAATCAGGGACATCAGAAATGATAGATGGTCAGACAAATGAAGGTAGTGTCATCGCAAGTAAGAAATCAGTGTGTTTTACCTCACGCGCAGCATGTAAATGGCTGAAAGAACCCTCCAAGTTCGAAAACAATTGATTGATAACAGCCAACAATGATGGCAGTGACTTCTCTGGATTCTTCAAAAGATCTTCACCACGTTTATCCAATTCAACATAAAGCTAGAGAACCCATTGAAAGCAGTGACATTAGTATGCATGTAGAACGTCCAAAACAATGCTACACTAGCACATAACTTTATATGGCGCTTATAATGATAAAAAGGAACCTGCGCAAGAAAGGAAGCGAGTGCAGATCTTAACTCCATCAAGACCCTCATCCTATCTGACATGTGAGATGAAGATGACTGACAAAGATGCTGCATCGCAGAATCCTCACTGAGACTTTTGCGGACGAGCTTCGTACTCTCATTCACAAAAGCTACAGGTCCTCTCTCGAAGATCATGAAGTAAGCTTTTCGAGCATTAGAGCCCTGTAGTCAATACGATAAAAAGAATGCCACGAGAAACATTTTAGATGAAAGATGTTCACTACATTTTCAAGTGAAAGAAAACGGTAAATCTCATGGAATGTTCTGTTGATTTACCTCAGCTCTAGATTGCCAAAAATCTAAACTCTTCTGAATATCATGCAAGTTTGTGAGGACGTCAGCCATTATTTCCTCCAAAACAACATAAATCCTAGACGTATCCGCCGAGATGTTGCTGAAGAAATCAACAAAAGTCAAATAAGTCCGCATATTATCAGATTTCAAGGATATTATTTTTCCAGAGTATATAATCAGTAAACACGAAACTCCAGTATCAGAACGGCTTTTAGTTCTGAGCAGCGATCATCAAAGCAGAAGTTAATGGCACTAAGTAAGAAAACTATTAGAAGTTACCAAAATGCATAAGATATAATAGAGAAGATGAATCTTACATAGACGAACACGGGAAGTCAGACGGTAGAGGAAGAGGAAAGGATATATGTCGTTTTTTGGTAAATGTTTGGCGATAGAGATTGGAGAATTTCCCGAGAAAAATGGAAATAGAAGTAGGAATCAAGGTTGCAACGCGATTCCAAAGGTAATTGGAATAAAAAGGAACTAGGTCTCCGACGTTTGACGGCGTCGCCGACGGTGAGGACTCGTTTGCCGGAGGTTGAGAATCCATCAAAGTCGACGGCTATCAGAGTATCAATTTTTCTCAGTTCAACCTTCGTTTTCTGTAAAGAGTTTTGGGAATGTAAAAATGAATTAAAAAAATCTGCATACGGATCCTTCTTGGGCTGTTATTGGGTCAGGAGGACATACAAATACTGGGCCTATATGTATCCTTTCTTAGATCGGTAAGACCGACTCACATTTAGAAATTCAACCTTTTTAATTTCATTTTTCTGTTTACTTGTTTAGTTTTTTTTTCTTTTTAATTGCCCTTATATATAAACAACAACAAGTATGATCGATTTTCTAAAATTTATAGGTTAAGGGCCTCTTAAACTGCAAAAGCAGCGTCAATAAGATGTGATACGTTTAAACGATGAGCCATAAAAACATTTTTTTTTTACCGTAACAAAATTAAATGGTACATCTATTACTAGTTAATAGATTTGACATCACCAATGTCCAAAATCATACATCGACAATAATAAGTTGCAATTAAACTAATCCACTGGAGTAAATTATTAAAAGGGAGATTAAGTAAATGAATCAAACATAGAGACATCGATTAGCCAAAAAGCTAAAATGTTATAAAAAAAAAAAAAACTTATTTGCAATGCGTTCTTGAATCCATTAAAAGAAGGCTCTGCTACCGTAAAAGACGCGAGACCCTTCTTTTTTCTTCTCCATTCCATTATTATTACCGTTATTATTATTCCGATTCTGAATCTTAGTTTCAGTGTTGTTATTGTTGTTGTGATCCATGGGAAGCTTCATCTTTGCCAAAGACTCAGTGAACTGTTGCATACTTCTCATATACATCTCAGCTATCTGTTTCTGCATTGATGTTTCCTCTGTTTCCACATTCATTTTCTTTTCTTCTTCGTCTTCTTCTTCTCCTTCTTTGCTTCTTCTTCTTAATACCTCTGTGCTCTCTCGATTCTCTTTCTCGTTTGAATCTGCTGTGTTCTTATCGTCGCTTAAGCTTGTTGTTGTTGAAGAAGAAGCCATAAAACTTCCATTCCCATAAAGCTCTTTGTCCTCTAAGCACACCATTGTTATGTCTGTTTCTGGCAAATGTGTCGAGCCGAGACAGAGAAAAGAAGCTGGTCCGGATGTGAGATTCAATCCATTGAAGTACTCCGTAACCATCTGTTTGTTCTCATTAGCAACACTGATGTCAGGGAACTCAATCCTCGTGTAATCCACAGTTTCAGAGACTTGCGGGTTAAGCAACACGACCTCGGAAGAAATCGAAGTGTTAATCTTGGAACTGGATGAAGAAGAAGAAGTAGCAACGAGAGAAGGGTTAACAACTGAAAGCGTGAGCCTCACGGTACCAACAGGTGAATGGAATAGATCAGTGGAAGAAAGACTGTAATCTTGAGTGACGCTGCCTTGACCCATGATGTCTGAGATTGGGACAAGAGCGAAACCAAGAAGCTGATCTTCCATGTAATGTCTGGCTCTGCTCATCATCCAGATCTCACATTTGAGAACTGCAGCATCGATCTGGTTCACATTGATCATAAGTTTCTGGTTGAATTCTGGGTTTTTGCCAGCTCTGTGGACGATTCTGGTGGAGATGGTATCGTCAGGATTGTAAGTGAGAGAGAATTTGGCGTAGACGTCTTGGTTATCATAGATGCAGATGTTGTGGATGTTTCTTGCGTTGTGAACAAACACTTGGAGAACGCCTGAGAAGCCTTGATGGTAGCAGAACCTAGAAGAAGAAGCTTGTTTCAGAGATTCCATAGGAGTAAAAAAGATAAAAATGATCAAAGAAATGGCTGTTTCGTTTCGTCACAGGATTATCAAGAAAGTAAGAAAAGGCAATAGATGAGTTAACATTTAAAAAGAGGCTGAACAGTAGCATGGCCTCAAAGGAAAGTCATAAGAAGAGCTAAAGGGAGAGAGAGAGAGAGGTGTTGGTGAAGCAAGGGGAGCTTTTGCTTTGAGGAAATTCAGGAGCATTGAATGGAAGGTTAAAATGGTAGGCAATGGAACAAAACAGATTAATTCAAGAAGATAAAAAGCAGATTATGATGACAAATATGATCATTATGAAGAAAACACAGAGCGTGACGTCATCCTTGTTAATCTATAGTAGATCTTAGTAACCACACATTTCAGTATTTCACTCACAGCAATTTGACCAACAGCTCAAGCGGGTTCAATTGCTAACGGCGATGAACAACAATCCATCTCGGTCAACAAAGTTGACATGGACTAATCATTCCATGGACTTAGTGGAGTAGGTAAGGGATTGAGATGTTTATATTTGTGGATATTGCTTAGCATTGCAGCCTGTACCACCCAAAATTGGCCAAAGTCAATGGCAGACCCCACCAAAACCCACTCTTCATGATCATCATTACCATAACCACTTAATCCTCATTCCATATGATACAAATTTCACATAATAACAAATAGTACCTCTCACTTATCAAACCAATGATCATGAAAGTTGTAAGGTTAAATAAATAAACTCTAGCCAAGGATCTTCGACGACAAAGCAAGTTTTGTCGTTCCACCATTATTAGATTCTACTTGCTGTACAGATTCTCAAGTATGGAAGTCAGTGGATTTGGGGTTGGGGGGTTGATTTATTTACAGAGATACAACTACCTTCACTTCCTTCCCAATCTAACCAAATGAGACTTATGCTTTGCAGCTGCTACTGTTTCCGCAGCTTTGTTTGCAGCTTCAAGCTTCATTACCCTCTTCGCACGCCTGCCTGTTGCAGCACGCGAGGAAGAAGAGCCGGATTCAGAACCAGAAGCTTGACCACCTCGGTGATTATGTTGGGCCGGCCTTGCTTCTTGGGGGCCTGATCTGACAAAACAATTGTCACCCCACCTCCTGTTTCCTAAACGAAGACTTGAACCGTGCAAATAAAACTCGTCAAGGTCTTCGTCGTCTTCATCTTCATACTCAGGTGGAATGTCGAAATCATAGTTGTCATTGTCATTGCATGAAACCCGCTCAACTGCTTCCAGTGGCTGAAACCACGATGCTCTTAGGAGGAGGCATACGCTCTCCTCGAACATGAAATCTTCAACGCTGCAGTGAAATATAACAGACAAAATTAGTTAGAAAGGACAAAGCAATGTACAGAAAAGAAAAAAAAAAGGTATAGAAAGAGCCAGTCAAGGAAATGGAGTTAACAATGGAACCAGATGTAAATAAAGATTGAATATTCACCTTCCATCAAGAGC
This sequence comes from Streptanthus diversifolius, assembly GCA_039880935.1. NCBI lineage: Eukaryota > Viridiplantae > Streptophyta > Magnoliopsida > Brassicales > Brassicaceae > Streptanthus > Streptanthus diversifolius. The sequence goes on along the minus strand of JAXGFM010000010.1, from coordinate 21,810,758 downwards.
ACGGTGGACATTGAGAAAATCAAATGGATGCTTACATTGTGGCCAGGTATGTTTCTCTTTGTAACTTGCCCAACGGAGTATGCACGTCACACTATATATAAATAGAAGAAATGAATCATTCCTCTAAAACCGAAAAGAGAATGTCAGCATTTGTCCTAATTCATTTCTAAACAAAGATACTTTGTATGTGCATAGAAGCAAACGAAAGAAACAAAAAGACGTAATAACAGGTTTTACAGTAGAGAGCAAAAACGAAGTCCATCATTAACATAACTGAGCAGGGGACTAATATTGATCTTATAAAACCAATGGCTCAATCCAAAACTGTAACTTGCTTAGTATCGACGAGACACTGATAAGAATATCACAGAAAAGACTTGCATAGTGGCAAACTCAGATCAGTAAGAACCAAATCAACAAAGCTAATACTCTGGATTAAAAAAGAATCCATTAGACATACCAGTAAGCATGTTCACAGCCTTTGACCATAGCTGTTTCTTGAAGAGCTATTGTCTCCAAGCATATTGCACAACATCCGCCATGGTTCCCGAAATTCAGCTCACTGTCGACTACTTCAGTCTTCTTTTCATCCTAGACACAGAAGACTACATCTTCAATCAAACTCGTGAACGAGTAATAAGGAGAGAAACAACCTCATCCTATAAATTTTTATTACGGATATACGCAAAAGGAGTCTAAGATTGTAATAAGAAATGGAAAATAAACCAAATTCGGACACAAGTCACAGTTTCAAAAAAAAGCAGGCAAGAAAAACCGTAAATCCAACCAAACTTTAAAAATACCCAAATAAATTTTCAACCCAAAAATCAAAATACCAAACCAAAACTGAATCGAGTATGCCGTCGAAACATAATTGTATCGGACAATAACCCAGAGACCAAACTAAACTTTAAACCCTGAGATTGAAATTAGCTTTGTTTGGTAGAGAATGGGAGCAGAAACGACCGTAGAAACAGAGAAAGTTGAGCACTTGCTCGAGGTCTGTCTCCGTCCCTTTAAATCCCTAAATCCCCCTTTTTTACACATTCTTCTCCAATCGATTCATGTCCCACTTTTTGGAAATTTCTTATCAATTTTGGGTCTTCGTCCTCTGAGTTATTGTTAATTGGGTCAGCTAAAACTGAGTTTATTGTGTGATGATGTGTTTTTGAATGACAGGCTGCTAGATACAGTGATATCGATGATCTCAGAATCTTGGCTTCTGATGGTGTCTCTCTCAACTCTCGCGATTCACAAGGCCGAACAGGTTTTGTAACATTCCAATAAAAAGCTCCAATTTATTCGAATTACTAGCTCCTTCTTTAATACCACTGTTTGTAGAAGAAAAAAAAATACAGCCTTTACGTTTGTGTGATCTTCTTTCTATATGAAAGATTAACAAAGAAATTTGGGATGTATGATTGATTCATGGAACATTGGTTTGTTTCATATTTTCAATTGTATTCACAGCGCTTCATATGGCCGCAGCGAATGGACATATGTCTATAGTGGAGTATCTTATCAGTGAAGGAGTGGTAAGAAAATAACAACAATCCCGTTTCCCCAAGCAAATCGGTCATAGCATTGATGAGATTTCTGGAATTATATTCAATTCAACAGAATGAAAAAGATAGATTGACGCTTTGCTTTTGTTAACTAGGACATCAACGTTGTTAACGAGGAGAACAATGCTCCTCTGCATTGGGCATGTTTGAATGGCCATATCGAGGTAACAACAATCACTACTCACTCATTGTTTGTGTTTGAACATGTTTGTTTCCGGCTCAACTAACTGGAAAGCTACTCACAGGTGGTGAAGAGATTGATCTTGGCAGGAGCCAGTCTAAGCCTTTTGAATCGGTTAGTCTCTTGAATCTTTTCATCTCAACCTGTAGGAGGAACTAAGCTGAACCAGTAGAAGCTTGATCATTTGTAGGTATGAGCGGACTCCGATGGATGAAGCTATTGGTGGAGGGAAGATGGAGATTATAGATGCTATCAACACAACTGTTGCACAAATGGAACTTGAAAATACCAACGTGGCTTGACGTTAAAGTCGTCTTCATCATCTTTCTAAGTGTTTGTTCTCTCTCTGTAATCTACAGGCGAGGTTTTTATTTTGTGCAAGTTTTGTTGCTTTGTATGTAGACTAGTGATTGTTAGAAATGGAATCATCTGAATTCGAATTCGATGAAACGTTATATGTGAGTACCTTTTCATATATTTCCGTATAGTCAAGTAGTGTTTGCTCAATTTTCGCTAGATTCACACTCCCTATTCCAAATATTTGCATTATTTTTCATCGAAAAAAATGTTCAAAAGATATCAAGTTCACCGCATACAACCTTTTTCGACTCGGTGTAGAACAAAACCAAAACACTTGTTTTCTTTACCATTTCCTAACCTTCTCGTGACCGATCAGTATACGAGTTCTTTCTCGCAACATTATGACTTAGAGAGTAAACTCAAGTTTATGGATCTTATCATAAATCCATCCAAAAGATTAGAATAAGATGTAAAGTGGTAATCTTTCGGTGCCACATTCCTTTTCTTAAACATATATATGTGCAGTGCACCATACCTCCAGTTAGATACTAACAATATTAAATAAATAAAAGTTATAATTACTAATTTTGGTTTAGTACGAAGGGGAATGAATCTCTCTTTAATTAGCAAATCCTTCTTGATTTATTTACTTGTATTCTTTGTCCTCCCATTGTCACTTTGTCCTGGCACATGCCCTTTCACTTTTATCAAACAGTTTCATACTTTTATTTTTACATCAAAACTACAAAAAATAAAAAAATCATTAGTAAACGTTTTCACAGTTGGCAAAAAAATCATTTTGCTAACCTTTCGGCATAGACTTATTCCTGATGCAGACTGACGCTGACGCCGTATATGTTATGATATATAATTTTTTTTTTTTGTCAGAACGATATATAATTTTAGTAATGGTTTTTGAACGTCAACAATTTCCTCATTCATTTTAGTTGTCACATACAATTTGGGGGAAAATAGGTTATGCTCTGTATATAATTCATTACACGTTTGACGAAGTCTAAACAACTTTTTTAGTCAAGATGTACTTAAAACCTTTTGGACTCCTATCTCGCACGGACTGCTTTAAAGCCGGCTTGCACCAACTAGTTCGTGTGGGTTCAAACTATAGCCAACGGTTTAGGATTTATGAGCATGGTGGTCTAACTGAATTACTGTACTTTTGGTACGTACTTTTGTTTCATTCGTAATTTGATGTTAATCGGTCTCATCCCCAAGAAATTACATTTTAAACTCAACAAAAATAAATATTCCTTTGACTGTGAGGGATTCAAATTTGGAAAAGAAATAATGAGTTAAGAAAATAATCAATCAGGCGTATCATATTTTTTTTTAAAGTATCGTATTTCTCAAAAATATCAACGTAATTTGCTTAACTAAAAAAATCAAGAAAAATATCAGTAAGCTCCATACAACATAATTATAGTGACCACTAACAATTTTTGATGGTTATAACTTTAAATGTTTTGTGTTATGATAATACTATGTTTTTTGTAATGATTCTACTAGATGGAAAACGGCTTCTAAAATAGCATTATGGTAAATGAATGAATTATACGAGTAGTATTTTTTTATCAAGAAGTAGTTTATATATACTTTTTCATAAGTACTATGTACCTAAATAGTTGCTGTCTTATATTATAAATTTTTTTGAATGAGTTCACTTACACTGTCTTACATGGTACATAATGTCGTATTTTTCTTAAATTATATATATATATGTATACATTTCTTTACAATATATATATATATGTTTACTTATCCTCACAATTTTTAAACTTTTATGGTTAATTATATATGGATCGGCGATGTGTGATGTTGTACAAGCAGAGATGCTGTTCACCATATATAATCCATAATGGCCACCAACTAGAAACCATATCTGTCTGCAGCACGTACCTACGACAATATGTTTGGTTTTAGTTCTTATAATTAGATTCATCTTCCATACGTCTAGATAAATCAATTAATCTTAAGTCAGCCAGAATAGTATAACACTAAAAAGTGCTCAGTTAGGCTCAGTGTGTAAGTTTATAGCAAAAACAGCTTTTAAGCCCTAGAATTTTGGATGGGGGATAACTCATGAAATGATGAATATGGCATTTAATTTGGGAATCGAAAGTTTTGATTTAAGCTATAACAACTGGTACAATAACATGGGCTGGCAAGTAAAATATACTATAATAAAATGCCGACTAGTTTATTTTTGGGGGAAAAATATAATATTGAAATAAATCAATGGAACAGCAAATAGATTGACAGTAAATAAATATTCTAAATATAATCATAGAATGCTGGAAAAAAATAGGCGGGTTCATTCAAAACATTTTTTATTTTTGTTATTTATATTTTTTGACATTTTTCAAATTACGTGAAGAATTGTATATTATGATTTCATTCTTTTTCAGAAAAAAAGAAAAGAAAAAACATGTGAAAGACCATTACGATGTATAAAAAAATAAAAAATAAAAACATCCCACCACCAATTAAGGTAAAAATAACATCAGCCGAGAATGTTTGTTGCAGCATTAGAAAGAAGTACTTCGTCCACATGGACAATTCATACAATAGAGTTAGTGAACTATTCGTTTGTATCCAACCTTATTTGGAAAAAGAAAAAAAAAACATGAAAGAAGATTACATCTTTTCTTTCAAATAATGAACTTGTTTGGATATGGTTTAACCGTAAAACCCACCGCCTGAACCACCACCACCGTAGACATTTGGCGGGTCGAGAATAGGCGGCGAGGCAGACACTCCGTTATGGTTATTGGCTCCGCCACCTAAATGCAAATCCGACATATTAGGGAAACCTTCTTTAGGTTCAAGCCCTTGATCATACAAGAAGCCTTTAAAGACATGGCCACCGATTTTCACCACCGCCTGGTATGCGTACTCGTCGTCCCCTTCCTCCACGGCCGTTACTCTAACACACTTGAACACCGCCGCGGCCCTAACCTGCCCCGGCCACGCTTCTCTTGACCGTCCGTCTTGCATATATAAAAACATAATTACGAAATCATTATCACCAAATCAATATACATAATTGTGATCACAAAATCACTTCTTCACCAATACAAATGAGTTAATGTAATAACATTAAATATGGTTACAGTGAGGCTCATTTTTGTATAGCCGTAACCGTAACCGAACCAAACAATATAAATTTTCTTAAAACCTAATCTAAACCGAAAAAATTTGTATCGAGCCGATCTACAATATGTATGTTTTAATTTGATAACCACATTCAGAAATCAAAACCCCAAAACCTTGAATGACTACATGAATCTGTCAACAAATGTTAAATGCATATATTTACAAACATGAATTCATGTAGATATATGTATGTATACAAATTAATGAAATAGAATAATACCTTGGCGGCTGGAGCTGGTATCGAGACTTTGAGGAGGCGTGTTAGAAGTTGAAGTATGAGAAGTGTCTTGTTGTTGAGACCCAACGATCCTCGGCTTCTTGGTCCCTGAGGAGGTCGAAAGAGACGAGCCAGCCGTTGGATCGGTGGGCATGACCTGCCTCTCTCTTCTACGAGCCGCAGAGACCCACGTGCTCTTCACGTGAGTGGAACAATCAAAGCCACGGCTCTTGCAGCACGTCCTGCACCGCCTCTGCTTACACTCCTTTTTCGCCTGGTTTCCACAGTCTTGACACGTGGCGGTTCCCGACGCGGCTGAGCCAGACCCCGAGTTGTTCGAACTCGATGCCACCGTCGTCTGATGAGTACTCTTGAAGTGAAGATACTGCGTTTGGTTGTTGCTGTTGTTATTGTTCTGCCATCTCCGGCTGTTTTCGAGGAAGTTAATGTCGGTGTCTCCCACGTTTTGATGCTGCGCCGGAGCCGCCGTGAGAAGAGGAATTACTCCGACGCCGAGCGACGCGACCGCTGCATTACTGTTAATCTGATCGGATCCAGATACAAGTCCGGTGTTCTGGTTGTGGTACGCCGGAGCAACAAGGTAGACGTCTCTTAGACCGACCATGCCCATCTCCGTCGCCGAAGACGGGAGGCCGTAACGGTCAGACGATCCAGGAGGCCATGATGGAACGCCGGCGGCGGCGGAAGCTGAGCCTAAACCACCGTGGACAACGGTGGGACCAGCATTGAAACCAAGAGATAGATCCTCGGTGGCGCGGGAAGATGTCGTCGTCGTCGCCGCCCAGTCAGTGAAGGCACCGGAATCCGACGTCGGCAGATTATGCCTCCTCGTGGTTGCCACAGCTGATTTAATCAAAACCCTAATCCCACAAATTATAAATACAAATAAAATAAAAACTAATGGAAAAAAATTAAATTATTTCTCTTCGCTAAAAAGTAAAAAACACAGCACATCAGCTCCAATGTATATAACCCATAAATCTATAAACAGTTCCTTCTTTTCTGAAAATCTACAAAACAAAATCTCTGAGGAGGAAAGAGGAAGAAGAAGATCCTTCAATCTACTGTCACTTTTGACTTTATTTCTCTCTGCTCATAGGAGGAAAAAGAACACTGCAACTCTTTCTTTCTTTCTCTCTAAGAAATCTAACCTATTCCCTAACTTTCTCTCTCTAAGAAAACTGATATTTTCTTGTTGCTATCTGATGTTTCTTGTACTACTGGAGTTTCTTCTGGATCTTCTTACCTCCCTTAGAAACAATAGTGTGATGTATGTTTTGTTTCCTTCTTCTATATTGTTTCTTCTTGTTCCTGTCTCTCTCTAATAAAAATCATCATGGACAACTACAGAAAGATAGAGGAAAGTGAATATTTTTACCTTTTTTGTTTATTAATTCTGGGTATTACTTATTCATGTTTTTAATAATAATAGCTAAAAGAAATGGCACATGATACCTTCTTCTCCTTTGCTTTTGGATTCTAGCTGAAGTTTAATTTTTTAATATTTTCTATTATTCTTTACCAGATGACAAAGTTCACCACCAGCGCTCGTGCGCGTGGCTCCACTTGCGCGTAACCATTCCTGGCTTCTGTTTCCTAAAGAACCGGCTGCACCGGTTAACTCTTTTAGGTCCATCATGGTTCGGTTTACCACGCATAAGCGTTTTGGCATTTTGCTATGTAAATCTAGGTAAAAAAAGGTATTTCGACTTTCCAAATTTTTGATCGAGATATTTTAAACCATTTAGCAATGTCATAGTGTTTTCTCTCTTTGAACGTCACTCATCATTCTCTCAATATTTAGTACATAACTTGTATGGACTGGAAATCATAGTAACTATAACTCCCTAGAACGTAAATCGTTTACCTCGAAAAATCTAACTTTATGATCTTCCAAAAATAAAGAAAGCATGTCTTGATTGTCCTAAAGCTAATTTTAGGTCGGTGGGTTAAAATGACAAACGAAGTTGGGTACTTTCACTTCTCTTTCTATTTTGACAATATCTGTATCAGTGTAATTTTGTCTCTAGGCTATATCTCGTCTTCATGAATGAAACACAATGCTTTCACAGTTTCACTTATTAATCAATATGTCATGAAAAAAACATATATTTTATCGAAGACAGTATTACAGTTTTACCAAAATTATTCAGATTTAAGTCTCTAAGAACCTATTATTGGTGGTCAAGTGGAACTTTGACTCAGGGCGTGGTCTAAACTCGCTTCTACATGAAATTGGCGAACCGGCAGTCGGAGCTGGACCTCGATCTACTTGAAAACATGGTGGATGAGTTGTTTCAACCGTAGTTTTCACCCTGGAATTAGTCAATCTTGGCACGAATTACCTTGGATAACAAAAACAATCTTCAACGTTAGTTCTTGTTGTTGTATGCATATTTATACGTATATAACTTTTTTTGTGAAGATAGTCTATTGACTTTAATATTTTTTTAATAATGGATTATAATCTTAGATCTGTGTTATGAATTTCACATACACTATTATCCCATATTATTCCCACACGTACATTTTATTGCGATTAGGAAGTAAATCGCTTTTATGATTTTTATTATATAAAAGCTTTAATAGGAGAATAATTGGTTTGAGTAATGCACGTGAAAGAACCCTTTCAATGTTCGTCGGTTCCTCCCGACGCTTTGCGGCCGTCGAGTCATAGCTTTTTCTTTTGAGGTCTTTCAGCCCGTTTCATCTTTGTGCTTAATTATCTAAACCCAAGCTTCTTTTTAACACGGCCCTAAACCCATATTGTCTCATAAGTATGCTTTTGTGAGTTTTTTTTTGTTTCTTTTGGTGCTACAAAGTATGATTTTGTATTCTACTTGATTTTTTACCCTTTTTCATAACTGGAATGATACAAAATTGTATTTTATGGTGTTAACTTTCATTGAGTAAGTTGTCTTTTCAAATATATCACTTGTTTTTTTTTTTTTTTTTGGAAGAAAGGGCTTTCATATGTCACTTGTTAGTGTCAATAACAAGTATGTTCAATGTTACCTAACAAAATACATTTGAAGTAAATGTATAAGAAATCGACAATTGTATCTTTTTCCCATCGTTAATCCGTTAGTAAGTCCATGGTCCTCTTTCTCGATCTTAATTAGTTTAGTCTGTTGCTCTCACCATTTTTTTTTTTAAAAAAACGGGGAAAATAACTCTTTGAGTTCGAGACTATAGGTGATTGTGATAACATTCCCAAAGAAAACCTTAAAACTAAAGATAAGGATTTTACGGACTTATAAAAAAAAAAGGTATAACATCCTCGAAATAGTAAAAACTAGAAAAATAAAAGCATGTAACGGTAGAGTTATGACAAAGTTAAAGAAAAGGAGCAGAAGGCACGGGGCTCAAGAGAAGAAAATGTTTACAAGAACCAAAAGGAAAACCAATAATGGAGGGAGTCGAGACAAAGACGAATGCTTCTTTGCCTAATCGGCGGAAGGTGGCGTGTTGTCTCACTTCTCTCCGACATGCGTTGGCCCCACGCGCCTAATTTCCCCCTTTATATACGTTTCCCTTTTTGAAGGACCGGGTACCCTAACTGGCCGGTTCATGATAAGGATGACTTACCGGTTTGATTTTTGGTTTAATGTCGGATGCTTTTTGAAGCGAGCAAACCGTGGAATCGAGCCTGGTGCACTTTGTTCATAGTCATAGAGTCTATTTTATGAATTCAAGTGTTCAATGTAATTTGAGATTTAAATTCTACTGCTAATAGTTGTTAATTTACAAATTAAGTATATCATGCATCTACTGTTGTATATTAGACATTCATACTAAACAGAAAAATACATCAAGTGTAGATGGTCAAGTGGTTTTAATGCCTTGTAGAGTTCGGCTTTGTTCGGGAAGAGGACTAGAAGAAGAGAGCCCGACCAGTGCATAAAAAAAAAGTTTTGTAAAAACTCATGAGACTTAAAAGCACGAGTTTTTTGGGATTATGGATCATATTCAGACATGTCAATCTAAAACTTGTATATCACAAAGCGCATTAGTATCAGCTAGATTGATTTACTCTGAGGCAATGGGTATCTATATAACTGCTTCTAATAATTTTGGTTCTAAAAACGAGAGACTCTTTCTTTTGGTGTTTTTGATAAAAGACATGTACAATCTACGCTCTGTATCAAATTATATTTTCTATATTTAACGAACAGTGGCGCCAAAAACACATCTTTAACATGCGATATGCCTAGACCCAAGAGCCAGTTTAGAGGATTGCTTGATTGTTTTTTACGTCTATTAATAAGCACATGTCTCATGTAGACAGTGGTTAACGATTTTAAGACATAAAAAGGTCACCGTACGTGACTTCGAGCAGCTTAATCCAAACGTATTAACCGCAAGGGCAACCCAAAAGGCCCATAACCAATTAAAAGTTGGTACTTTGTTCAGCTGAAATTTAAAACTGGATAAACGGAAACAATTGCGAAACCTATCACGTATTCTCTATATTTATCCTTCCAATATATTGAATTAGAGAGTAACCTGCGCTGACAATAAGAAAATAAGAAATGGATAAAATTTCAAAGTAGCCATCATCATTCGGAATAATACGGAGAAATAGAAGAATAAGTAGTAACTTTGTTGTTTTCTTCGTTTATCTTCTCATGTTGACAAAAAAAGAAACATATCTTCTCATTTTTGAAGACCATCAAACGAAACCAAATAAAGTATTCAATGCTACAAGCCTACAATCAAAATTGACATGCGACGCAGAGTTGAATTGTCAATGATGAACTATACAACATATCACCTTTAGCTTATGTACATGCTGATGAGCCTCGCAAATTAATATATTACTTCGTGGAAATACTACAAATACATGCAATTTGTCAACTTGTTCATGCATGACTAATTGTAACCAAACAATACCAACCAAACATTCAACTAACCACTCTATTTTTTATCTTTTTATTTCTTATCTTTCCATTTTTTTTTTGTTTTAAAAAACAAATACAAAAGAAGAAATTAGAATACTTTTCGTAGCTTAATCAATTCACTGTTTGTTGCCTCCGAATAACTCCCAAGAACCTCAATGGAGAAACCCTAATCTCATGCTCGGAGATCGTCTGCAACTTCGGTGACCACATGTGTTCTCTCGTTCCGACAAGCTGATCATAATGCTTCTTTAGCTCGGGGGAATTACAAATCTCACTGCTTTCACTACAATCCATTATCGCCTCTTCTTTGCTGCTGTTTTTGTTTTTACATATAAGGCTCATGATAAAAACCGGAGAAACTTTGATTAGAATCTTCCCGTTTAGTCCCTTAGAATACTCGAACGGTGGTGGACTCGACGGGGCGGTGAAATTCAACGTTGGTGGATTAGTAGACCGATTATTTTCAAGATTAGAGTTGAAGATCGAGAGACACGAAGTGGTTAAGATTCTATAGGCGAAACGTTCGATTGGTAAGACGAAATAGGTTTGACCTGGGATTAGATAGTCATCCATGGCTAGAGCTGGAACCGGACGGCCGATGAAGAATGAATCTGCGTGGCACACGATTTGATCGGGAAACTCAAACATGATTTCTCCAGCGACGTGTTTCTTGGAGTCACATAGGGTTTTGGTTGATCCGTGCTCAAAGAAAACTAGCGTGACAATTGCTTGGTGTCTACGGAATATCCGAAAACAAGAATTGATGAGAGATTTTGCCATATTTTTGCAGAGAGAGACTTTGTTTTCAAGATGGAAAGTTATGGATTGTCGTATTAAGTGAAACGATATATAGAGGGATTTGTCTTTATGGTCTTTGTGTTTTGTTTGTAGTTAAAAGGCAACCCACTTGAAGGAGAGTTGACTTTTGAAGTGGTCAAACACTCCAAGATTTGCTTCTGCATATGATTTTATGAGGTCGGTTCTTTAGTCAATCCTCTCGGCTTTGATCCTCCTCTCTCTCTCTCTATTTGTTTGCGGTTATACTATAATTTAATAGCTGTATCTGTTTGCACATTTTTTTGTTTTAGTTCCCCGGATTAAAATTGCATTTTATAATGTTTTAATTAGAAATATAACATAAAATCGTGAAAGTGGTTACACAAAAATTGATAAAAAAATATAGTAATCTTATTTTAATATTTTATAATATTTCATTACAACACGTTGAGCTCGTGACAACTGTACCGAAAGGACTAATTATATAATAAATGCCTAAATGGTCCAGATACGTTCCCTTATCTATATATATATGAATGGGCCTATATAGATTATTCTAAAACAGGCCTCCAAATTTTAAACCAAAGGCTACTGTGGCCGAAATTATAGTGACACGAGCCTCACTCAAACGCGACACCGATTTTTATTTTTTTTTGAAGAAATCACATAAACCCATTATATGTACACATAATAAAACGCAGGTTGGTGATTTTGTATGAGAAATTCTGGATAATTTTCAGTTTTACACATTTCAGCTTGAATTGAAGAAGCATGTTGGTGACAATTCAAAGTTCACCTCTATTATATCGAAAATTCGAGCTATGTAAATCTGTATTAGTTGATTCTCTTATAATAAAATATCACAAATTTAGATAATTATTTAAAGATACATAAATTTAACTAAAATATTGACTAGACCCTAAGAAAATAAAAATAAAAAGCAAAAAGAGTGATTTATAATTTCTCTTCTAGTCTGTAAAATACGCCTTTTGGTTCCTCTCTCTCTCTCTCGCTCGCTTTCTCTCGCTAGAAAAGTGCGTAATAGAAGAAGATCATCTCCCATGTCTCTAGATTCTCTGCTTCCCAATATTTCATCACAAAGAGTTTATCAGCCGAGGCATTCTCTGATTTCTCTTGCTTGAACGGCGGCTTCTTTTTTTTTTTCTACTTCGGATCGATTTCAAATCTCTTATTCGAGCTGAAAAAGGTTGCGCTCCGTTAATCAGATGGAATCAAATGTTTCGGAGTTGCTTTCGAGATCGACGATCATGGAGATGAATACTTGATTCCGTGAATGTAGATTGGTCTTCCAATTTTCACATTTGAGTCAAGTGAATTTCAGCTGATGGAGGGTTTCGGTTCTGAGGAACTTCGCTGAAATTCTTTGTATGTCGACAAACGGAAGGATGGCGTCGGATCTTAGCAGAGCTGTTCCAGTTGAGAGAGATATAGAGCAGGTTTTTTTTATTTCCTTCCTCCATCTCCATTGTTGCTATAATTATTCCAAGTCTTATTTTAGCACTTCTGTTAATGGGGTTCTTCACTTGGGATTTCTTGGGTTTGAGATGAGTGTTGCCTAGGCGAATCCTTAGAGAGCTAACTTCATACTCAAGCTTACCTATCAACTTTAGCTTAATCCTCGACTCCTATTCTACTTAACGAGCTTGATTTAAGCTTTTGGTTCAGTCTACGTGAATTTTAGTTTCCTTTGCAAACTTGTCGTTTGTGGAATTAAAACCTCTTTGTTAGACTATTACCGCTTGATGGTTAGCCTGAGATTTCATTTTTTAGCACTTTACCTGTCACAAAGTTCATTTCTCGGACGGTAATCAGCTTGGAGTTTTATTAGATGCAACTATCATGGAAATAACATTGCTTGATTCCTTTTAGGCCCCCTTTTTTTATATATTGCCATGATTCATATTTCAGTGTGCATTGCTTGCTTATATTCTGTATCCACTTTTTCTTCGGATATTATTATTGCTGAGCTGAAGTCTATATTGGAAAAGATTCACCTATTTTGCTTATGGATTGCTATTTGATCGACTCAGGCAATCATTGCCCTGAAAAAGGGAGCTTACTTGCTAAAGTATGGAAGAAGAGGGAAGCCTAAGTTCTGCCCATTTCGCCTTTCAAATGTAAGCAATTTTTGGTTCCATTTCCTTAAATCTCTTTACGGTGATATTTTTATTTGTTATTTGTTCTTTCATAATTTAATTTACATGTAGCTCATTGTTTGGTGTTTAAAGATTGTTGCCTGTAAATTTCAGGATGAATCTGTTTTGATATGGTTCTCCGGAAAGGAGGAGAAACATCTGAAGCTAAGCCATGTTTCTAGGATCATATCTGGACAACGCACTGTAAGCTGACCCATGTTTCGTTCTTGCCATCTTTATGATCTTTTATGCAACTTTTCATGTGCCAGTTTCCTTAGTCTGAGGGTGCATATTTGTGCCTTACCTATCTCACTGTGATACTATTCTGATTTAGCATTTCTGGCTCTCTTGTAGCATATTTTTCAGAGGTATCCTCGTCCGGAGAAGGAATATCAGTCTTTTTCACTAATATATAGCGATAGATCTTTGGATTTGGTGAGATTTTCTTAAATCAATTACCTTTTTTTCGCTTTCGCTATAAAATAGTCACCCTTTCATGCGGAATGTCAATGTGGTTATTTAAGGTTAATTAATCTGGTGGTAGGATTTTATTTGGTAGATCTGCAAGGATAAAGATGAGGCTGAGGTGTGGTTTAGTGGTCTTAAAGCCTTGATTTCGCATTGCCATCAAAGAAATAGGAGGACTGAATCTAGAAGTGATGGGACACCATCTGAAGCTAACAGCCCAAGAACATATACCCGGAGAAGCTCTCCTTTGCACTCTCCATTTAGTAGCAATGACAGTTTCCAGAAGGTTCTTAATTTTTTTTTTCTGTGTACACTGTTGTGCATTATAACACTAAGCCGTTTCATTTATCTTTCAGGATGGTTCTAATCACCTTCGTATTCACAGTCCATTTGAGAGCCCTCCTAAGCTTGACAAGGCATTATCGGACATGGCATTATATGCAGTTCCTCCAAAAGGATTTTATCCCTCAGGTTCTGGAACTATTTCTGCTCATTCTGGAGGCCCAGATAGCATGCATGGACATATGAGGGCTATGGGCATGGATGCTTTTAGAGTTAGTATGTCAAGTGCTGTTAGTTCCTCGAGCCACGGTTCTGGTCATGATGATGGAGATGCGTTAGGAGATGTTTTCATCTGGGGAGAAGGCATAGGAGAAGATGTTTTGGGTGGTGGAACCCGTAGAGTTGGAAGTTCGTTTGACATAAAAATGGATTCCTTATTGCCAAAAGCTTTAGAATCTACAATAGTACTTGACGTCCAAAATATTGCTTGTGGTGGACAGCATGCTGTCCTTGTGACAAAACAAGGAGAAATTTTTTCTTGGGGAGAGGAATCTGAAGGCAGGCTTGGCCATGGTGTTGACTCCAATATTCAAAATCCTAAGCTAATCGATGGACTTAACACCACAAATATTGAGCTTGTAGCTTGTGGAGAATTCCATAGTTGTGCAGTTACTCTATCGGGGGATTTGTATACCTGGGGTAAAGGAGATTTTGGTGTTCTTGGACATGGAAATGAAGTCAGTCACTGGGTCCCTAAAAGGGTTAACTTTCTGTTGGAAGGGATACATGTATCATCCATCGCTTGTGGACCTTACCACACAGCAGTCGTGACCTCTGCTGGGCAGTTGTTTACTTTTGGTGATGGGACCTTCGGTGTTTTGGGCCACGGGGACAGGAAAAGTGTTTTCATACCTCGGGAGGTTGACTCTTTGAAAGGTCTTCGCACTGTCCGGGCAGCCTGTGGTGTATGGCACACAGCAGCAGTTGTGGAAGTCATGGTTGGGAGCTCAAGCTCGAGTAATTGCTCTTCTGGAAAGCTCTTTACATGGGGTGATGGTGATAAGGGTCGTCTTGGTCATGGTAATAAAGAACCAAAACTTGTGCCTACCTGTGTTGCTGCTCTTGTTGAACCCAATTTCTGTCAAGTCGCATGTGGGCACAGTTTAACGGTTGCACTGACAACATCAGGCCATGTCTATACTATGGGCAGTCCTGTCTATGGTCAGCTGGGAAACTTACATGCAGATGGAAAAGTTCCAAACCGTGTCGAAGGTAAACTTCACAAGAGTTTTGTCGAAGAGATTGCCTGCGGTGCTTATCATGTTGCAGTTTTAACTTCGAGAACAGAGGTTTACACCTGGGGAAAGGGATCAAATGGTAGACTTGGTCATGGGGATGTAGATGATAGAAATTCCCCAACATTGGTAGAGTCCCTTAAGGATAAACAGGTGAAAAGTATTGCCTGTGGCACTAACTTCACAGCAGCTGTCTGCATTCACAGATGGGCATCGGGGATGGATCAGTCCATGTGTTCAGGTTGCCGTCAGCCCTTCAATTTTAAGAGGAAGAGGCACAATTGCTATAATTGCGGACTAGTGTTTTGCCACTCGTGCACTAACAAAAAGTCGCTGAAGGCTTGTATGGCACCGAACCCGAACAAACCATATCGAGTGTGTGACAAGTGCTTTAACAAATTGAAAAAGACCATGGAAACTGATCCATCGTCTCATTCTTCTTTGAATAGAAGAGGAAGCATTAACCAAGGATCAGATCCCATAGACAAAGACGACAAGTTGGATTCTAGATCCGATGGACAGTTAGCTAGATTTTCATTGATGGACTCCATGAGACAAGTGGACAGTCGATATAAGAAGAACAAGAAATACGAATTCAACAGTAGCCGTGTCTCGCCTATACTAAGTGGAAGCTCTCAACGGGGTGCGCTCAACATAGCCAAGACCTTCAATCCAGTATTTGGAGCATCAAAGAAGTTCTTCTCAGCTTCTGTTCCTGGTTCTCGAATTGTGTCTCGGGCAACTTCCCCAATATCAAGACGTCCCAGTCCACCTCGTTCAACAACACCAACTCCCACTCTTTCAGGACTAACCACACCAATAATTGTGGTGGATGATACTAAGAGAATCAATGATAATCTAAGCCAAGAGGTTATTAAGCTAAGATCTCAGGTAAGCTTCCTCGACCATCTTTTGTTTCTCTTATTTACGTAATTCTTCACACGTTTTTTTTTTTGCTACAAAAACATAGTCGGTGAGATTATGCTATTACGTTTCTGTCCTTCTGTGTTTCCTGATCACGGTCAATTACGTTCTGGATTTTAATATGTTGAGGAGATCATGCTATTTAAAGCGGAGTTGGCTGCCACCAATTTACTTGGTTTTGTGAAGCAGTATTTTTTTCAAATTTAATTACTGCCTCAGATTCTCTTTATGATTGCTTCTTGCTAACAAGTAGATGATCAGGTTGAAAGTCTTACAAGGAAGGCCCAGTTCCAAGAAGTTGAGCTGGAAAGAACAGCCAAGCAGCTCAAAGAGGCGTTGGCAATCTCTAGCGAAGAAACGACAAGATGCAAGGCAGCAAAAGAAGTGATCAAATCACTCACCGCTCAAGTAATTCCAAACCTCAAAAATAGAGATATGGATTATGCAATTACTGGTGATTTCTTATGACTGATTAGAAGCATCAACGAAACTATGCAGCTGAAAGACATGGCTGAAAGATTACCCGTTGGATCAGCTCGAGCTGTGAAGTCTCCTCCGTCTCTTAATTCATTTGGTTCCAGCCCTGGTCACATTGACCCTTTTAATATCTTAAACCGACCAAATAGTCAAGAATCCGAGTCAAATGGCGTAAATACCCCAATGTTTTCTAATGGGACCATTACACCTGTATTTGGGAATGGTGAAGCAACGAATGATACACAGAACGAGAAGGAATGGGTTGAACAAGATGAGCCTGGTGTCTATATCACTCTTACAGCCTTAGCCGGAGGTGCTAGAGACCTCAAACGTGTCCGTTTCAGGTACAATCATATCTTAATTCCGCCTAAAAAAGAAACAATTCCAGTTATATAAATGTCCGTAAGTTTGGAGTGTAATTTTGCTTGACCGTTTTGTTTAATAACAGCCGAAAAAGGTTTAGTGAGAAACAAGCGGAACAGTGGTGGGCAGATAACAGAGGAAGAGTCTACGAACAATACAATGTACGAATGGTTGACAAATCCAGTGAGGAAATGCCTCACTGAAACTCTTTAACCACTTCTCTTATTTTTTCCACGCCCGAGTCAGGTCAGTGCAGAATCTCGGGACATAACAACAGATTTATTATATATGTAGTAAGAGAAAATTAGACGTTTTTAAGTGTTACGTGCTTCTTTCATTGTAGTTTGGGGGACTTGTGTGGTTTTTGTTGTGAGAAGGTTGTAAATTCTTTGTGGTGCTCATACTGTAAATTCTATAAGCATACATTCTTTTTACTCGTTAGAAACAATACTGAGTAATGAATGGGTCTCGATCAGATTTGTAGATACATAATAACATACGGGAAGTAAAGAGTTACTACAGATTATGATTCCTACAAGAACCAAAAATAAGTTAGTTTAACTAGCAGTCTAATATGGTCGAGTTAAGAAGAATATAGCAATGGAGAAAGAAAGCGAAGTATTGCACTAAAAGCGATGATGATAGATTTGGTATCGAAAGGAAAAGAATACACAAACGGTGGAGTTCGGCGGAAAAAAGATGGGTCAGATCTGGCGCTGCTTGAGTTTTAGGGGTTCTTGGGGATTTTCCAAACGAACACAGAGCAGATTATTGTAACGTTCAAATGTAAACATTTTGTTGGTTGGTTCGGAAATTACGTTAAGGTGTGTTTATACTAATTTAAATATTATTACTTACCATGAGGAGGGCATTTTTTTTTTGAGATAGGACAAGACAGTCTCGTTGACAACCTCTAGTAAGGACTCAATTATAAGTTAATTTCGTTCATTTTTTTTGTCCCCAGCTTCTGTTACAGAACTAACATAATGGAAATTAACCACCTCAAAATCCAGTGAGAATGTGTAAGAGATTGCTTCATTACATTTGAAAGCATTCTGAGTCAAACTCAGGTCATTTCTGGTGCTTTTTCATTGTGAGAAGGTTGTAAATTCTATAAGCATACGTTGTTTTAAACTCAAAAAAACAATACTGAGTAATTGGTTTCGAGCAGATTTGTAGATACATCATAACAAACGGGAACTAGATAATTACTACAGATTATGATTCCAACAAGAATCAAAACTAAAGTAAAACTGGAACTCAGGTGGTGTCTTCACTCTTCATCTTCCCTGAGCTTGAATTCTACAGTTTCAAAATGCCATGGCAAAGGCGATGATGGTAAAGAAGAATGGTAATGGATGGGCGAGTCTGGTGGTGAGCGCCACTGCGTTGAACATTCCAGAAAATCGGAAAACTCCTCCATTGGTATCTCTTTGAGTTCATCCCAAGTGTTGCTGCTTTTGTCATCCACCTTAGGCGCAAAGCAAGTGAAAAGAGTCATAACAAACCATAGCTCGATCAGGAGAGCTTTGATGCATATAGTTAAAATGGTAATATCTAAATAGACAAAGAGAGGTAAGGAAGGAAAAGCTAATCTTACCTCTTTGATATTGTATTTAGGAATCCCTTCCTTGATGTTGGTATCTAAGAAGCAGAACAAAATAGAATAAACCAAGAACAATGGAAAAAAAAAGTGTTCTTTCTTCACAATGATAGAGTCATTATTACCATGTCCATGAAGGATGATGTGTTGAGAGAAGTAACTGTCCCACTGGTTTTGTTGTTCTTCAATGCATTTGCGGTGATCATGCAAGAAACCTTCCTTTGCTATGTCAAAGTCCACTCCGTCCGGATTCTTGTTCGTCTTGGAAGAAGCTTGAGGTTGCAACTTTGACTTGTTTGTAATATCATGCAGAGCCTTGCGGCTTCCAAAACCAGCCCCGTTTTTCTTTGGAGCTGCGAGAGAACTCTTACCTTTTCCTGCAGCAACAGCCTCTACAATGTTAATTAAGAAGAGGATTTAGAAGCATACTTGTTTACTCCAAAGGAAACAAGCTATTCAAGTCAAGAGGGGAGCCAAGTGATATGATTTCAGAACTAGAAAAAAAAGACATACAAACTTTGGAGATTTTCTTCCCTCCTCCTAGCATAAATGTATGTTCCCAGGATCTATCCTCTATAACTTAGATAGTACATGTAATCAAAGATATACAAAAGTGTTCCAAGATTGAGCAGACATTCTCAAGCTTGTGACTTATCTATCAAAGATTCAGTGACAGATATCACAAGATTTCTTTCTTTTGGAAAGAAAAAACTGGCAAATTTAAGAAACATTACTCTTTCCATGGGCCAATGCATTCTCGTCCTGGAAAATCACCTGCCCGCGAACAAGTGTGGTCGTCATGCTCTTCTCACTAAGTACAAGCCAAAACTGGGTAGTAGAATCACCATGAATAAGAGAGAAGTGACACCAATACCGATATTAACATAATCAATCCAAACGTTTAAGGTCTCACCAGATTTCGATGAACGAAAACTAATAAAGTTTAAGAAATTCCACGAAATCCCAGAAACCCCCCCAAGGAGCGATGGAGAAAGGACGTAAGTGTTGCTCTAAAAGCGACGATGATAGATTTGGTATCGAAAGATGGGTCAAATCTGGCGAAATTTGAGTTTTAGGGTTCTTATGGATTTTTCAAACCAACACAGAGAGAGCGCATTATTGTAACGTTCAAATGTAAACTGTGTTTAACCGGTCCGGTTGGTTCAGAAATTTGGTTTATGGTTGTGCATTCGGATTAATAGGTCCGGTTTCGTTCGAAATTCGGGTAAATGACATGAGCTTGGGCATGAGAGACGGAGAGAAAATGGTGTTTCGGTGTATTGATTAGCCAAGTTCTTAAATTTCGGATGAACTTTCAAATTTGTCTTCCATTTTTTGTTCTAACCATTTTAGACAGTAAAAGAAATGTTTTTGTATGACTGAATGATTTTAAGGATCAATGTAACAATGCAGTGACTGGTTCAAGTGTTTGATGCAATCACACATAATAAAGGATTCAGATTGAAAAGTGGACAGAGGAAGTTGAGGGCATAGAGGATGATTAATGTATATACATAAGATATCTCTGGCAGTAGAGGACTGGTTCAAGTAGTGTCTTAAAACAATTGCTATCATCAGCTCAAGCTTGGCCACAACGAGCTCAGTCTTGTTGCGAGCTTTGCACTCTTATAGTCTTCCCGCAGTTGAATAAACCTGTGAACACATAACATTCCATGTATAATAATCAACAAAAATTCCTTTTTCTACTCTCTTTTACATTTTTCAAGTCATCTTAATATTCTTTTATCTTACCTTTGCGCGTCTTTGCGAATGCTTGGACTACCCTCGAACAATGTCGACAGACTTTCTGGAGCAACGATGAATACATTCGCCATTCTACACTCACAGTAGTACAAGTTATTATTACAATGATTATATATATAAAAAAAACAAAATTTAAGTGACAAATAAAAAAGAATCAATAGCATGACAGGCTCAAGAATGTTCTTACATGCCCAGAAGCTCAAATTTCTCCTCCACAGATGGAACACTGAATCTCTTAACAAAATCTCCATACTCGTTTATGTCACGCTTCAGCCGCAGTCCTCCACTATTAATACCACAAAACAGAACCAAGGGTTATTCAAACAGATCATTGATTTTTTTCCTTTTTGCAATGGATCTGTTAGTTAATGCGTCTACAGTTTGATCTGACAAAATTTTATACCAAGAGGTGAGACTACATGAAACACTGAATTCATTTCAGAATAGAGTAGAAAATCAGAGCTACCAAATTTAACATGGTTATCTATGTTTGGTTATTTTATGGTCCTAAATCTGATTTTGTGGTTCTTACGCATCTGTGGTACAGAGTTTATAGACACTGTAATATCTTTTTCTTTCATCGTGGGCTTGCAGATGTGATCTTAATAGGAAATAAGAGAAAACAGACAAGAGCTGAGTTTTATACCTGGGATTGAATGTGAACTTCTGCCAGTGAGTTAGTAGTAGTTTGTCTAACCTATTTCCCTGAAAATGAAAATTCACTTAAAATCCTCACCCTAATCGATATAAAGCATAAGTCATATGATGCAGAAAACAAATTATTCTGGTTAATTATTAATTTTGAAGAAGCAACATTGGGAGATCGGATCATTCAGTTGTTGTAATGCTGGACTACCACCCATAGGTGAAAGGCTATATGGCAAATCAAAAAGATATCGCACAAGAACTAAAACTTAGAATGCCTTTTTTTTCTAAAATCTGTCACTGGACCAAGAAATAATTAACAAAGATCAGGGAGAGTACGCATTTAGAACATATGAAATAGTAAGCAAAAGGCTTAATGAGATCTTTGGTGATACAAATCATACCAGTTCAGTCAGGAAGGCTTGCTTATTAAGACCTTCCAAAGCAGTGAAGGCTGACTCAAGTACCCGGGAGAGATAAGCAACGACTCTAAACAAGAGAGTGGAGTAAGAGATCAAAGTAACAAGTTCATTAGAAAATATATTAAAGAAGAGCACAGTGTTAAGAGATGACCAATAGATGTCATATAAAATGGTTTCAGTAAACTACAAAGTACACTAGGAAGAAGCACACTTCTGGATTTTCACACGGAAAAAAAAATTGAAGACTCTTATGACCATTAAAGGAAGGTAGAGTTTGAGCTCGACCAACCTTATGCAGGCATTTGTAGGGCGGTGATCAGGAGCAATTCCATCATCAGGTGATCTATAATCGGTAGCCATCTGCTCAGCTGAAAGCAGTCTTTCAACCTGGAAATAGGCCATATTAGAGTCTTTGATAGAAAAAAAGTTTAAGCATGCCCCTTAAACCTGTTCAGCGTTGATCCTCAAGGATCTGTTTGTAGATTACACAAAAAGGCAACTAACCTCAGCCATCACAGTTTCAATGCACTGCTGGAGTCCCTTATAAGCAGCTGCCTCTGCTTTGGATAGAGCAGTTGACATTTCTTCACATGAAGCAGCATGTGCACCATCCACTGGTAGGAGAAGTCGAGAAATAGAATTTGCAAAATACTGGAATTGAAAACTATAGGATTAGAATAGGGGCCAAAATATAGAATTACACTAGTAGAAGACTAAACTGTTGAATAGTTTGATGGTTGAGGAGCAGAAGCTTCTCATATGAAATAATTGAAACAAGCTGATAACCATAAAAACATGCCTGCTGAACTATAGCAACACTGCTACCACAACGTTGCACAGCAACCATGAATGATTTAAAGCTACTTTCACCAGCAGCAGCAGCAGCTTCTGCCTGAGAAATAATCAAAGGATTTATAAGTAACTTACATAACCAATGGAATAATGAACACTTCGAATAGTGGGAAAGAGTAAAGCGAAGTAATTACAGCAGAAGCAGCTGCAGCAGCCACTCTTCTGCTAACACTTGTGCCCAAGACAAATCTCTCCCTCAACGATGCAGCTTCAGACAAGCTATCCCTTGCTCGTTCAAGTCCCTCAGTTATGTATATGCTTACCTGCAAGAACTCATCATTGCATTAGCACAATGAATACGAATGATTCTAGAATCTTATTGAATAGTTTACCTGGTCTAGCAGGCAAGTAAATATGGCTTTAACATTGGCTGCAAGTGTGGCTGGCTGCACAAAGAAATATTACATTGATCAAATATACAATCACAGATGCGACAGTTTACTTACTGTCAGATATTTCTGCCAAAATCAATATTTTAGATTATTTCTTCGTCAATCCTAATAACTCTCATAAATTGCTAAGTTCAGTAACCTGAGATGAAAACAGTGTGCATCTGGATATTGCTTCTTCACTCCATCGAACAAACTCCGTCACAACGGTGACTGATATCTGCTGCTGAGAAGATGATATTGAAGCACCCCTAGAGCGTCCTATTGTCCCAGATGATTCCGAGACTTGCTGATTCTCAGCACGTAATTCTTCCATCTGTAGAGAAACACACATAGCTAGGCATTTCACACTAATGAACAAAATAAAAACTAACTTCAATGAGGAAATGAAAAGAAGTCTTATTAAACCTTTGCTTTATATAGTTGTTTTAAGGAGGCCTGCTCATGCTCAGGGTATTCATCCTTGTGCGAGGAAAACAAGGACTCTGTCAAATCTGCATAGTCAAAAGAAAGACTGTCAGCACCAACGGAACTTTTTGCATGATGACACAAAACTTATATCACACAGAATAACAAGAGAAACAAAATGACCTTCAACATCCAGGTCACCGCATCCAACAGCTCGGAGGTCTTTGGCAAGTTCTTGGGTTCTCTCATATGCAACCGCTAACATTCTAAGGTACTAAAGACCAAAATCAAGAATTAACTTTCTTATCCCACTTATACTAGGCAGATAAACAAGAAAAAAAAAAAAAGATAAGGAGTATCTACACACTAGTAACAGTCCGCCTTCTTGCACAGGTGGGGGACTCATTAGAGAAGGCTTCACCAAAATTTTGTCAAGAATACCTGTGACACGCTGCTCAAGAACTCTCTGCGTAAAATACAAGAAGAGTTGGTATAGCTTATCCATATGCCGGGGTGGTCACGCTACAGGGTCAAAATTACCTGAACTAAGATCGCCATAACTTCATTTGGAGTAGGGAAAACAGCTGTAATGGTCGCTGCTTCTTTGCGTACAGTGTCTACAGATGAGAAATCAAAGATATGAATCGGAATAGAAACATGTCTCAAGAATTGCATCCATATCAATGAAAATCCTTCAGACCTGTAATTTCTTTGTATAAAGAAGAAAGTCCACGGGCAACATTGCTCGGACTAGGCTGAGAACCGTGGTCACCAAGCACTAACCTAATGTCTGAATTCATGACTTCCACATCAATAAACATTGGACGTGTTGCCACATAATGTTGCATAGCACTCGTACCCCTGTTAAACTGAAAATCAAGAAGAAGAAAAACTGAACATCAAGAAGCATATACAAGAGTAGAACAACCATTCCTTATGTGACATCCTTATCTAGAATTAACCAGTATGTAACCACTAGATACGCAAGAAATGCCTCGTTTCGGATTCTAAGATAAAAGAATAGGTTTTCCTTTTGAATTGTAACGGTGCATGCTTCAAAATAAAGTATTCACCTGTGACAAAATCTTAGCACATTCTGACATGGTTGATAAGTCTCTCCGCTGTGATGCAGCATCAAAACGAGATAAAAGCCTGTTCTCCAATTCTACAACATTGTATTCAATTGTCACAAAGGTTGAATTTGAATATACACTAATCCTCCAGTGAATATACAAAAAAAACACAGTATACCATTACAGTAATCTTGAAGATTAGCAACTGCAACTTCCAGTCCTCGGCCAGGGGTTGCATTTCCTGCCGCACCTTGCCTTCCAATGTCTTCCTCAGCGAAGGATCCTGATATTGACAAGGAGAGCATGAAAAATTACAGCATACTTTAACTGTAAACTTTCATTGTTAAAACATAGCTATCATATCTGAGATTAAAAAAACTGTCTGCAAATAATAGATAAATCAAATGTTCTAAACACTCCAGAAGCATTTCAAGTGACATATAGATATCACATCATACGTAATTTCTGAGCGATAGAAGCAGCCTCAGCTACGCGGCTATCATCAGAAAACAAAGGGGAAAGCTCCATAAGATCCCCTGGGCTGCCGTTGAACTCCATCAGGTACTGCATTTGTTGAACAGGGATTACTTTAAGCATTCATCTAACTAATTATACGACCAACCTTCCAACATAGATGCGGTCTTACCTTAATAAGCTCTATGGTCTGGCTAGCAGTTTCCCGCTGAGCATCTGCACTCTGACAGAGAAAGCATGGGTCAATATTGGATAAATCACCATATAGTTGGTTCTATGCGGGACTAATTTTGAACCTGCAAATGATCTCCTATTTTTGCAGCGGTCTGACCAACACTTGATATACGACCGTCCAGCCTTGCAAAGCTCTCAAACAGACCGTCCACACCTTTCTCTATCTAAAATGAGAATCCAATTAGAACAATGGAAGAAATATAGTGAGGGTGTCAATAAAAAACTACCCAAGAAAATCTAATCAAAGCAGAAGTATTTGTCTGCCAACCTCAGTCAGTGTCTTCCGATGTTTGGCATCTTGGGTTGAAACTTCCTTCTTCAGTGTGTTGAGCCTTCCGTCAACCTTCCAGAATATTTAACAAAAACCTTCGATATCGGAAGGATGAAAATAAGGGGGAAAAACAAAGGATTGTACTCGATGAAAGACCAACTAACCTGCTTCCGCAGATCAACTAACTCTTTGCAAGCATCTTTGAACAGAGACAAGAGACCATCTACTTCGGGGAAAAAAGGAGCAGAAGACATCTGAGACAACCTGGATGCATCAGATTGCCCACGTAAATGCCCATTTGCCAAACCATCAATTCCAGAAATGTTGCCGTGGCCATCACCGGAATCTGTTTCTTCTGCCAGAAAAGACGGCAAGAGGTCGTTTACCAGGTTCCCAAATAATGCATCAAATGAAAATTCACCCTGCAAGTGACCAAGAAATCAGAATCCCTTATGATTCAAAAGGTGAAAACTTAAGCAACCACAAGCTGAATCCTTACCTTGAAGTCTTCAATGTCAAGTATCAGAGGAAGCGAGTTGACAGACGATGATCTGGGACCTCTTGCTCTGATTCCTTCTGTCATCTGATGAAATCAAACAAAAAAAAATTCCTACAATGAAAATTCAAGGATTTGAAGAATTAAGTCTGACAGATCATAAGAACATTTCAATAATGATGTCTAATAAGAGAACAAGAGGGAGATGCGTCGAATTCTAGACTTTTCAATGATATTATAAATCAAAAAAATTACTAAGGAGCAACATACCGGCGGTGAACAGCGAGATCTAGCCGGCGGAAACCGGTAACTTTGGGGAGAAAAAGACGGAGAATGAGAGACGGTCTGATATGGCGGAGTTGGAGATTTATTTTGACATCTTCGACCTCATAATGAGCTGCGTATTATTCTGTACCAGTTTTTTTTGTTTAACCGGCCGGTTAAAGTTTCTGATTCAGGTTTAGATTGTTTGTTTAAGCATTTTTTGATTATTTTCTACCGATGTAAATCTAAATGCCCAATGCAAATCCTTTTACATTTTTTTTATTGTGTCAAATTCAAGTTAAATCCCTTTTTTTTTGGTGAAATTTGACATTTGTAAACGTTATTATATTTCAATGCAGAAGTTAAATTAAAAACAAACGGAGCTTTTCTGTTATGGAGATTTCGGTCGCGCCATTTTGAATTAATCTCTAATTTTTTTGGACAATCTGGTTTCAAAGTAGACAAGAGTACCCGCATTACCAAAAAAAAATGGTTCTTTGAATCACTTGCTTTCTTTTTCTTCTTCTTTGGATTCACTATTACACACTAAGTATGAAAGAACTGAAAAACACATGCTGTATAGAGGAGGACGATTATATGATATCTAGCAAACAAAATAAACACTTGGAGATGCAATAATTTTATAATAAAAACCTGCCTGAAAAAACAACGGCAAAGTCATACATAAACGGGCGGCATTTAAAGAAACAAGAGTTTCAGATTTACATAGCGTAAAACAATTAATGAGGATTTGAACTTTTTATGATCTCAAACCATTGTCACCTCAATAACAGCTCTTATATAAAGAGCTCAAAGCAAATGGAAGCAATATCGAAAACTGAGTCAGATATCTTACGCAGAAACAGAAGAAGAATGGCCACCATTGTTTCTCCTCCACATTTCTCCCCTGTCGAAGATGCTGAAAACATCAAGAAGGCTTGCCAAGGTTCTACTTTTCATTTTGGACTAATGTTTCAAGAATTATGTGATTCAATTTTCTCTATGTTTCCTTTATTCCCCCTTATTCTTTTATTTGGATTTCAGGATGGGGAACCGATGAAAAGACCATCATCTCGATCCTAGGACACCGAAACTTGTTCCAGAGGAAACTCATAAGACAAGCTTACCAGGAGATTTACCATGAAGATCTCATTCACCAGCTCAAATCTGAGCTCTCTGGCGGCTTTGAGGTCTATATTTTATCCATATGCTATACTCTGTTTCGAGTGATTCACATAACATAATTCTCATGGATAACTGTTTGTTACCTGCAGAGAGCTATATGCTTGTGGGTCTTGGATCCTCCAGAGAGAGATGCTCTTTTGGCCAACTTGGCTCTTCAAAAGCCTGTTCCTGACTGCAAGGTTCTCGTCGAGATTGCCTGCATGAGATCCCCTGAAGATCTATTAGCTACCAGACGTGCTTACCGTTGCCTCTACAAGCGCTCTCTCGAGGAAGACTTAGCCTCCCGTACTGTCGGCGACATCAGGAGAGTGAGTAATTTTTTCAATTTCCAAATGTTCTCTTCTTGTTTTGACTGATCTTGAACGCTTGAGACGTTTTGATACAGCTCTTGGTTGCAACGGCGTCTGCTTATAAATACGATGGAGAAGAAATTGATGAGAAGCTGGCGCAGTCAGAGGCTGCGGTTCTTCATGATGAAATCCTCGGTAAGGCTGTGGATCATGAAGAAACGATCAGGGTGATAAGTACAAGGAGCAGAATGCAGCTCTGCGCGATCTTCAACCGCTACAAGGATATCTATGGTAGATCGATCACTAAGGTATACAAAAAAGAATTGGACATCAAATTACGTTATAATTGATAATTAAACTGTGACAAAACATTCAATGGGAAATTTTAAGACAACAAAACGAAGTTTGGAATCACTTTGGGGAAATAGAGCAATTCATACCAGTTTTCCTTCATGACAATGTCCTTTTTGACAACATCTGTAATGAAACGTTTTATGACCAGCATCTCCTCAATCACCCTACAAATGAGTACCTAGGTGCACTTCGTGCAGCCATCAGGTGCATAAAAAACCCTAATCGGTATTACGCAAAGGTAAGATATAACAATAGTATTTCAAATGTTACACATGGTCTCTAATTTTCACTAGTATTCATATTTATTTAATTATTTCTTCTACACCTAGGTTTTGCGCAATGCAATCAATACCATAGGGACTGATGAAGATGCTCTGACCCGTGTGATTGTCACACGAGCAGAAAAGGACCTGAAGAAGATCACTGAGCTGTATCTCAAGAGGAACAATGTGAGTCTCGATCAAGCCATAGCAAAAGAGACATC
The DNA here is from genome assembly GCA_039880935.1 of Streptanthus diversifolius. Classification (NCBI taxonomy): domain Eukaryota; kingdom Viridiplantae; phylum Streptophyta; class Magnoliopsida; order Brassicales; family Brassicaceae; genus Streptanthus; species Streptanthus diversifolius. Next base: position 21,782,452 of record JAXGFM010000010.1, on the reverse strand, counting down.
AGGAGATTACAAGGCTTTTCTTCTAGCCTTGCTAGGACATGGACAAATTTAGAGTTCATCCTCAAATTAAGACCTGATAAGAGTAGCCTTTCTTCTAATTTCTACTGAAGTAATAATAAAGTTTCTGTTTGATGCTTCCTCATATCAGTAATGTTGTTTAGCTATTCATAGTAAAATTGGAATTACAAGTCATTTGTTTTCGTCTAATAAAGACATTTTTCTCAGCCCTCAAAGAAACTAAACAAACTCACTGACGATCAGGGAAACATGCACACGTACGGGTTCTTTCCTTCTCAGCCTCTGCGTACTAAGGCTGTGGCAATGCCAGCAACAATCCCAACAGCAGTAACAGCAATTCCAACGCCAATAACACCATCTGCTTACAAAAATTGGAATAGAACTAAGGGAACGTAAATGGGGGTTTTAATGGATGAGGAAGTACCATCATGTGGTTTACCTTTCACAATACAGTCCTCTATAGCCATTTTTAGCGTCTGAGCCTGTCTCCACTCTGGTTCGACCTAAAACCAAAGAAAGAAAGAAAAAAGCGCATTGATGACTACATCAACAACAATAAGATATTCTGGACTATCCATAAATAAGATTAGTAAACCTCCAAACACCGTTCTATACTGTCCCGGCTTCTTGAAAAGTCACCGCTTCGGTAGTAACCAATAGCAAGGAGATATAGCTTCTCCCTTAGTTTCATTGGACTTGTATCACTAACCACCGAAGCTGCAGAACAAAGCAGAAACATATTGGTGCGATCAAACCAGTAACATGGATCAAATCATCCACCTTCGGAAGAATTTTGAGATTCCACCGACTCAACTTCCAAATGTAAATTGTACATATAAGCTTATTACCTTCAAGCATTACTATCCCACGCTGTATATCCGCAGGTATCTTTGAATGAACAAGAGCCCATGATAGGCGCATGACGCATTCCATTTTAAGCCCTGCGTCTTGGCCTTTCTGAGCCTCTGCAAGATCTTTCTCACATCCCTGAGAATGAATGGAAAAAACGCCTTGCAAGTTATGTATACATCAAGTCACACACATACAAAAATCTGTAAACACGCAAGAAAATCCAAAACCCGAAGTAGATGAAAGAGGTATATAAAAAAAACCGGAAAAAATCGTGATCTCGAGGTTCCTATGCGGTCGATTAGAGGAACAAAAGGCGAGAATCATAAAAGTTACCGAGATGATGTCGGTGTCGCACAAGGGGAACTGATCGGCGGAGCCTGAGGCAGCGCCGGAGAAGAAGCCAGAGACGGAATCGAAAACCTTTCCTATCGTCGCGTCCATTTCCTGTCGCAGCTGCAAGAGTTTTTTAGTTTCTTCGTGCTTCTCCCGAAATCTTTTTTGACGAATTACAAGACTTGACTAGAAATCAAAGTTGTGTGTTAAATTTTGAGTTTTGATGACGATTATCGGTACTAATTAAGGGTTGTGTGTTTTTTCTTTGTCTTTGCCAGCTTGTATTATCAAATTTGAGTTTATTAAACCGGTTTAAATCTACCATTAACATCAGTAAAATAAAAATCCTAATAATTTAATTTCTTAAGACAAAATCTAATATGGACTCGCCATTACGAGAAAACTGAAATTGCGTTGTAAGACAGCGATCAAGAGACACAGATAAAATTTTGTTTTGAACGGCGTAAGCTGTTATTGGATGTGCTTTATAAAAGTGATTATACATGAGAATGGAGTGTATGGGGGACTAAATGAGACTGTGTGTTCTACAAATTAAAATAATATAAAATAACTTAGTACATATATATATACTCTTTTTAAACAATGATATAACTGAACTAAATTAAGATGTTGCTAGATTTTGACACATGCTTTAAAACCGCAGGATTATTTTTGTTGACAAATTTTATTTAATAAAAAATTAAAATTTTATAAAGAACTTATGTATTTTAAAAAATTTGTACATAATTTATGTTTAAATTTGTGTATATGATTGTTTTATCTGTTTAATTCTAGTGTAAGACTGTCAATCTCTATAGCCTGAAATCATAATTTTAAAAATATTTTTAATATTTTACTTTTTAAAAACAGTCGTATAAAATTATGTAAAGTAAATTATTAGTATGTATTGATATAAAATATATTATATTTTAAAAAAAAACAAAAAATATTCATATATTAAATTATTTTGGTTTTAATATTTTATTATTAAGTTTATGAATTAATAAAATTACAAATTTAAGAGAGTTAAAATAAAATATTTTGTCCATCACAGATTTAAGTTTGTTTTAAATGTTTATTTTGTCTTATAGTGCTCAAAGTTTGTTATTATGTTTTCATAATCCAAAATAGGCTAATTCATCTTTTTAACTCATTTATAGAGGTATAAATATATTGGATGTTTGATGGAATAACTTATACAAATTTGCAATCGTAAAAATATCAACCTCAACATGTTCTATTATATAATAAAAAAATATAAATATCACTAATTTTTAATATTTTACAAATTTATTATAGAGATTTATTTATATCATTATAGTGGTCTAGAACAAATAATTCCGCAATTCTACAAATTAGAATATTATTAAAACAATTTAGTGTATATACTCTTTTTAAATAATGACATAGTTTAACTAAACTAAGAAGTTATATATATGTCTATCTTGAAATTATACATCACATTTAACTTAAGATATATAATAAAAATGATATATAAATATTATTTCAGTTTAAAATTTGATAATTTTTAAATAGCATCAGTCAATTTTTCTTATATAATTTTATATATTTAGTTATGGATTTATTTTTAGAATTAAAAATTAATAAAATATTAGATTAATTTTTGAATTATTAGAAAAAAATAATTAGGAGAAGTAAATTAAAAGAAATTAATATAATATCAATTTAAATATTTTATTGTATGAGTAGAGTCTCTCACCAAATAACAAATGTTGAATTTACCGAAGCATACAAAATTTTGATATTTGGTTATTCGAGCCAATGCTTCATCTCTACACTAGATATAATCTATAGAAGAAAAACATATAAATTTTATCGCGATAAATTTATTCAGAAAACGTGATAAAATTAGATTTTCTGAAAAATATAATTATCTGTACAAAGGCTCTGTTTTTGCTATGAACGCCCCGACTAGCAGCAGCAGCAAAAGAAAAACACTATAATGGTTACAAATTTATCATTGTTAAAACCTAAATCAGTCGCTAGTGAATTGCTGGAGACACGGAAAAACGCTACGATCGCTAATATATATAGCGTCTGTCTTACTTTTCGCTACTTACTGCGGCGACCAAAATAAAATAAATTAGCATTATTTCAGATTGCTGTGTTTGCAATGGTGATAAGGTTTAATTTCTGGTCGGTACTACTGATCGCAGCGATCATGAAAAAAAACATTGCCAAAATAGGATATATAATATTATATAACCACATATATAATATCTGAAGATAACATTCATAAGTTAAAGATAATATTAAAGTATTTTAAAATAAGGTTTGTTCTATTGTTTATTGCTATCGACAACATTTGACAATGAAACAATCTTTTATTTATGTTGATCTGATATTGTTTTAAGAGAATTTGTTTTCTCAATTTTTTTTTGGGTTAGTAGCATTGAATTTTTGGAGTTTAGGTTATAGTTATTTCAACGATGATTCACTGTTCTTACCTCTTATCTAATAATTTCATATTAATTTTAGTTATAATTAAAATATACTAAATTTATTTTGTTTTTGTTCATATGTGTTGCCGACGACACATGAAAAGCATGTCGTCCTGAAAACATAAAAGATATGTCTATTATAATCAACTTTTTCAATTTTAGAAAATATCACTAATATAACAAACACTAAAATCATAGTAGAAAGTTAAAGACTTAAAATACTTATATATCTATTATTTTATTTATAAAGGGGAAAGATAAAAACATATCACTATTAAACTAAAAAATAAAACAAAAACGAAAAGAACTTAGTATATGTATATATATACTCTTTTTAAGCATTGATATCATTTAAATAAATTTAAAATTATAAATCTGTCTATCTCAAAACTATACATCACATATGATGTAAGGAAATTCTAGATCGATTAAATTCTTTAAGCGTCTTTGTAGCCCTTAAAAATCAATTCCATAAAAAACAAAGTTTAATTCACTAAAAATACAAACATTTACCTAATCTAAGCTAACAGATTTGGTTTATTAAATTTTAGTAACAATTTGGAAAAATCAACAAAAAATTAACAAAACTCAACTAAAAATCAAACCGATAAAAATTAAGTTAAAGATAAGTCCTTAGGTACATGTCATTGATTCAGGGGATCAAACGCTAATCTAAAATGTATCAACTTCCAAGTTACTAATTATATATTAATCAAGTAATTAACATCAATTTTTATTGGTAATCATAAAATAATTATGTATTAAGATCAAATTCTAATAACCACTAAACACCGTAAACATCAATTCCCAAGTGATTCATTTAAACATTTTGTCAAACACTTTTAATGTAACAAAATGCCTAAAATCTAGAATATAATTAGCAAGTTCAGATCTATCATTAAACAAATCAATCATGAAAGAATCATTCAGATTAAGCCCTAAACATTGTAGATCAACACCTAATCACTTTCATATACCTAACCCAACATAGAAACATCCCTTGTGTAAATCGACCAACTGTTTTTTCATGTAATTTATTTATGGATTTGTTTTCTGAAAATAAAATGGATAAAAATATTAGAATTTTTTTATTATGAAAAGTTTTAAAAAAGAAACTGACACATAGATAAAATCTCTAATCAAATCAAAAGTGTGAAATTTATCAAAAAATACCTAATTTTGATATCCTACTAAGGCAACACATCATTTCTACACTGAAAATAAATGATTAGAGGTATAATCCACATAAAAAAAGAAAATTTAGATTTCGACACGATAAACTTATCTAAAAATCGTGGAATTATTGTTTTTAACTCTATAATGTTTTTTTAAACACTTTATGAGTGGTTATATAATGTTGTATGTATTATCTTCTCTAGATGATTATCTTTTTCCAGAATGGCAAATATTTAAAATAACGTTTGTTCTGTTTTTTTTTTATCATCAACAATATTAAGCAATGAAACAATATCTTATTTTGTTTTCTTTTTATGTCGATCTTATTTTGTTTTGAGAGAATTTGTTTATCAACTTTTTTCTGCTAATAACGTTAAATTTTTGGAGCTTAGTTGACGAATATTTCAACAATGATTCACATTTCTTTAACTTTTTCATAGTAATTTACTATTGATTTTATTTATGATTAAAAATATATTACACTATTTTATTTTCTGCTTGTTTATATCATCGATAACTCAATAAAAATATGTTATGAAAAACAAATAAAAATATGTATATAATCAATTCTTTGAATTCTTGAAAACATCACTCATGTAAAAAAACAGTAAAAACATAATAAAAAGTCATAGAGTACTTTAACCAGAAAATTTTAAAAATAAAAAGAACTTAGCATATAATATTTTTATGCAATGATATAATTTAAATATATTAGAAGGTTATATATCTGTCTATCTTGAAATTATACATCACATATTAGCTTAATATATTTAGTAAATATAATATAAATTATTTTAAAATATCGATTGATTATATTGTCAAACTTATTTCTCATATAATTTTATATATTTATATATAGATTTGTTATTAGAATTTTAAAAGTAATAAAAATATTATACAATTTTTTAATTATGAAAATTAAACTGAAAGAAACTAAATAATGTATATATTTATATGTCAACTTTAATATTTGACTGAAGTCTCTAACCAAATAAAATATGTGGAATTTACAATAAATATCAAATTTAATATCCTATTATTCTGAACCAACACATTACTTCTACATTATAAGATTAGAGGTATTATTCACAATAAAAAGAAAACATTAAATTTTAACTTGATAAATTTATCCATAAAATTATGGAAAATTAGCTATTTCAAAAAATAATCATCTGCTAAAAATAAAACATGTAACGTTATATAATTACTCAAATAATTTCTGAAAAATATCCAAAAATTAAATAACACTAAAGTATTTTAAAATAGGGTTTGCTCCATTGATTATTGTGAGCAACAATATTCAACAATGAAACAATTTTTTTTTATGTTGATCTGATTTTGTTTTGATTTTGTTTTAAAAAAAAGTTATTGTTAGAAGTTTTGAATTTTTGAAATTTTATTGACTGTTATTTTAAAATATTCATTGTTTTAGTTTTTATCTAATAATTTATTATTGATTTTATTTTCTTTATTTTTTTTAACTTAGTTTAATAGTTTTAATATTTTCTTTAATATTGCAAGATATTGAATTTGAATCCAAAATATATATGATGAATTTCAGGAATAGTCACTATTGTACCACATAATTCTTACTTTTACGTATTAATTTTTATTTATGATTTAAAAGATACTAGACTTACTTTGTTTTTTTTTTGTTTATATGTATCATTGACGATACATGAAAAACATGTCGATGACACATAAAATGCATGTCTATGATCAACTCTTTCATTTCCAAAAAACATCACTTTTGTAAAAAAAAAAACTCATGTATAAAATATAGTAGAAAGTTAGAGTACCTATATATATTATTTATTTATAAAGGGTAAAAAAACTAAAAACATATCTCACTTTGACCAGAAAAACTTAAAAAAAAAAAAGAAGTTAAAGAAAAAAAGGAGTGTGGGAGGGAGAGAGATGGCCTTCTCTTCCTAACATTGACCAACCCGTCTTGTTTCTTCTTAGAGAGAATTCGTTAAGCGTTTCTGTGAAGAGAATTCGTTAAGCGTTTCTACTTTCCTTCTTCCCCGAAGAGAGAGAAAGAAGAGACAGAATCTCTGTCCCTCTCTCTCCTGCACGTTGTGAGCGTTTCTAAGAAAAAACCAAACTCAGCGCTTTTTCTTCGCCCCTTTTTGCAATCCAGACTTTGGCTAATGGGTTTTCTTTGCTTCGTTGGTTCATAGATTCGCTCGTTTCGTTAAGCGAAAGCAAGCTCACAGCAATGGAGTGGGTGGGAAAAGTCGTTAGGAAAGTGATCGAAGGGGTTGGGTTGTGCTCCGGGACGGTGCGATCTTACGATTCATCTGGATTTCTCGAGATCGCTTATGAGAATGGGCTTACGGAGGTTTCGGAATTGGCTGAGGTTGGTGCCCTCGTAATGGGAGAAGGGAAATCCCAGGAAAAAGCGGTCCAAGTGAAGCCTCGTGTTGGTAGGAGGACGAGGAAGCGGCCTCGGGCCGAGAGGATGGATGAGATCAAGCGAGACAACTCTGGGAGAGGGAAGGAGAAGTGGAAGAATGAGGTAAATGTCATGAGAAATGTCGATTTGAATGATGGGGTTCCGGAGGATTCGGGGGTTAGTGATTGCTTTGGTCTGGGTTTGAGAGGGAATGTTGATTTGAATTGTGGTCCTGTGGAAACCCTAGGTAGAACATGGGAGACTGGGATGGATTTGAATCGGACGGTGCCGGAACCTAAAATTGGGTTGGGTTGGAATTCAAATGAAGGTTTAAGTTTGATTAATGTTAATATCAATTATGTGGAGAATTGTAGTGACAAAAGGAGGGGATTAATTGATCTGAACTTGGATGCGAGCTGTGATTTGGACAATGCTGGAGTCTGTGATTTGAATCCGCACAAAAGGGAAGGAGGATTTGATTTGAACTTGGAGGTTAATGTGGAGAACAGCAAGGATGACGTGCTCATTCAAATGAATGGGAATGACATAGTTCAAGAAATCAACATGCAGGATGATAAAGGTGTCCAGGATAATCCTGAGACTGGAGAGTATAAAGAAGTCCATGTTGCTGAAGTATCCAGTGTTCAGCTTTTAGAGGAGATACGGAAGCAAAACAGTGTTTCACTGGAAGATCTCAATACTCCTAATACTAATGGGGCTGTGCGGGATCATGATCTTCCTGAGCCTGATGATAAGACTGTTGATGAGTCTCTCTCTGATAAGGAAATTGCAGATGAATATACAAGTGGCAGGAGGAAAAGAAGAAAAGTCTCGGAGAATCCAAAATTCACGAGCCAAACTCGGTTAAGAAGAAGCGCTCGTAGAGGTTTAGCTCGATTTCCTGTCTGTAGCACTGTTACAGCTTGCTTAGCTGATGAAGTATCCCCTTCTCCGTCAGTTAGTAGTCTGACAGACGAGAAAACTTGGATCGTTGATGCAAAAGCTGAGAATATTTCTGTGCTTCCGCCAAAGCCACAGTTACCTCCATCCTCGCATATTTTGAATTTAGATGGTCTTCCCATTCTTAATGTCTTTTCTGCTTACTCTTGCCTGAGCTCCTTCAGTACATTGTTGTTTTTGAGTCCTTTTGAGTTGAAGGATTTTGTGGAAGCGCTGAGGTGCATGTCTCCTAGTCTATTATTTGATAGCATTCATGTTTCTGTTTTGCAAATATTAAGAAAACAATTGGAAAAACTCGTTACTGAAGGTGACCGATCTGCAATTGCTTGCCTGAGGTATGCTTATTGTTTTCTGTCTTGAGTAATGAATACTTAAGTTTTATTGCTGTTATATGGACATGAAGCTTCTCCTGTTTTGGTTCTCATGCTTTGCTGGTCGTGCAGGAGTCTTGACTGGGATATGTTGGATGTGGTTAATTATCCCCTTTTTGTGGTCGAATACCTTCTGTTTTCTGGTTCTAAGGACAACCCTGGAGTGGATCTAACTCGGTTTAACTTTTTCAGAAATGAGTATTTCAGACAGCCCATGAATCTAAAAATTGAGATACTTGCCCGTTTGTGTGATGATATGACAGATACTGAAGTCGTGAGATCAGAGCTTAATAAAAGATCTGTTGCAGCTGAGTCTGAAATGGAAATTGATAGGAAAATAAACACAGAAGTACGACGCAGAAAGCGAACTATGATGGAGCTGGCAGATGATTCTTCTTCGAATGATGAGGCCGTTGATGGCCCTTTTGACCGGAACAGTGATGACTGTCGTCTTTGCAAAATGGATGGGAACTTACTGTGCTGTGATGGTTGTCCGGCTGCCTATCATTCTAAGTGTGTCGGTGTTGCCAGTCACCTTTTGCCTGAGGGTGACTGGTACTGCCCTGAATGTTCATTTGAGCGATATGTACCAGGATTGAAGCCTGAAAAGCAAGTTCGAGGAGCAGAGTTTATAGAGATTGATCCCCATGGCCGAAAGTACTACAGCAGTTGTGGCTACTTATTGGTGTAAGTTTCTTTCTTTGATTCTCTTGTCTAAGAAGGGCTAATGCATGATCTCAGTGGAATCAATTTTGTGGATTCAGCACTACAAATTTTTTTCTTTGTAGATATATATGTTTTTAGTTAGTAATTGCAACTTCTGTTGTCTTACCTCAGTGGTACAACTTTGTGATGATGTCTGACGAGCACTGTAGACGCATGTTGATTATATGCCATAGCTCGTAGGTGAAGGTTTTATACTTTGAAAACAGTACCCCTATTTTAGCTAGCTGGAGGATTAACTTAAATTATGCAGTGTTAACTAAAAAATGCATATAACATGTGTCCTTCCTGTATTTTCTAGTAAGTTGAATTGCATGTTTGGACATGTAAATAACCTCTTTTGCTTGTTATTTAGATGCAATTGTTGACCCTTAGTGTTAAATTGCATTTTTTACCCTCAATGTATGCAGATGTGGAATGTTTCTTATCATCTACTTCTAAGAACTTCTTTCATAAGCTGATTGTAGGAACTGCTATTTCTCTAGATAGGTTGGCTGATGTTGTCCACTATGAATTTGCAGGATAGATACAGACGGCACGGGTTCAGTGAATTACTACCATGTGGATGATGTGATCCTTGTATTGGAGCAGCTCAAGTCATGCGGTAGTTTCTATAATGGCGTAATAAGTGCAATTAAAAAACACTGGGATATCCCTGTTGGGCTGAAACGGACAATCAGCGGTGGGAATTCACAAATGTCTGTATGCTTGGATAAGCCAGCCAAAGGAATGATTTCTTCTATTGATGGGTTTAAGACTCCTCTACCAGCTCAAGAAAAACAGCCAACATCTAAAGTTAAGAAAAAGCTTGAAGAAAGATCCAGCAATGGAGGTCCACAAAATCATTGGCATAGGACTCGTCGGAAGATATCAGATTCAGCTACTGGAATAAATATCCTTAATATGAGTTCTGAAGGATCTGCTGAAACTGAACAAAATGGTTTGGATGTCCGGAGTCTTCATGAGCCAGGACCATCGAGCATTTTGGATCTCATGAAAGAGCCAAATTCAAATATCCTTTCGTCTTCCCATTATTTGGCTAGAATGAACACAAGGAAAGGAATTAAACCGAATGTGCAGAACGCATCAGACTACAAAAACCAGTACATATTTGCTCAGATGACTACAGCAATTTCTGAAGTGATGATTCGCAAGTCACCTATCCGTACAAATGATATGAGATCTGATGAAGAGATAGCTTCTATCCAGGTGAAGACTATATTGATGAAAACCACCAAATTTCATTGGCGAAACATCCAAGGCCTATACCTAGATGCGTGGAAAGAAAAATGTGGATGGTGTCTTTCTTGCAAATCTGAGGATGCCGGGAGCGAGACAAATTGTTTGTTTAACATGAGTCTCGGGGCTTTACGGGGTCCTTCGGAAAGTGAGATTGCTAACAGTCAATCCATCGATAAGAAAAGTCATCTTATGTCTATCATATGCCAGATATTATCCATGGAAAGTCGATTGCAAGGTCTATTGGTTGGTCCATGGTTGAATCCACAGCACTCCAGGATTTGGCGGGAACACATTCTGCACGCGTCAAATATATCAAGCTTGAGACATTTGTTAGTTGAAGTAAGTTTTTCTCAAGTTTCTTCCTCCTAAAAAGTTCAGTTTGCAATGGTATTGTTTCTAAGTTGAATCATTGTTTCGGCAAAAGATCAAAACTCTTCATCATGGGCTGTTGCTATGAACTTTAGTTTTGGTTTGTTTTCTTCCTACTTAAATAGCTTGCAATAATCAATTTCTATTAACTTATTTTAGTGAGGCTAGTGAAGTTGAATGTTTTGCTACTTCTCCATTTCATCAAGACTTAACTAACATCAGAAGTCTTTAAGTAGGATTTCTTGAGCGCTTGATTGTTGTGTAGTGCATTAGTGATTAACCTAGGTGTGCATCAACTTTTTTCGTTTCCTAATGAAAATTTTGTGAATTACCTTTCCAGTTAGAGGCGAATTTGCATCATCGTGTTCTTTCACTTGAGTGGCTAAACCATGTCGATTCTGCCATAGAAATGGGCTCGTCTAGACATATTCTCATCGCGTCGACACGATCATCCTCAAAGACTGCTATTGGTAAAAGACGAGGGACATTGTTGGAGTCATCCGTTAACCCTACTGCGAAGAAAAATGGTGGATTGACCATGTGTTGGTGGAGAGGCGGCCGTCTTTCACGGCAATTATTCAACTGGAAGGTTTTACCTCGCTCTTTGGTCTCAAAGGCCGCTAGACAAGGTTTACATTCTCGCTTTTGTTCTTGCTTTCGCGTCTGTTCTTCTACTGTCTTTAAGTATTCTCTTGTTCCTCTCACTTCCATTAAGTTGTTTCATTCTTCATGCACTCTGTACTATGCAGGTGGAAGTAGGAATATTCCAGGTATACTGTATCCTGAGAATTTAGAGCCTGCTAAGAGAAGCCGACGTGTTGCCTGGGAAGCAGCTGTTGAGTCATCTACGACTTCAGAGCAGCTCGGTTTTCAGGTAATATAAACTTTGGTTAAACTGAATGTTATTCTTGTTTCGCTGGTATTAACAACAAACACAAATGTTGAAGTTACCAATGGTGTATTGGTAATGCATATCCTGACAATTTATTATGTTTCCATTTGGCTACGCATGAATGTAGATGGTACGAGATCCTTTAAGTTTTTTGTCTTCTAATTGTCAAATTGCGCTGGAGTAGATTTAATTTTTTTGAGTTTGTCATCCACATGGTTATTTTAGTGACATTTGCAGTTTTACACACTGATCATTTGTCTTGTACCAAACTGTCTCCTATAAATTTGTCTACTTGTAGGATGCTTTTTGACCTTGGAAGATTTTCAGCTAACAATTCAGTGATTTACAGGTGAGGACATTCCATTCTTACATAAATTGGGATGATATTGAAAATAGTCATCTTCTTACTGCATCGGACAAAGAATCCAAAAAATCTGCCAGGCTGTTCAAAAAAGTGATTGTCCGTAGGAAGTGCATAGAGGAAGAGACTGTGAAATATCTCCTTGACTTTGGTAAAAGGAGAAATATTCCGGATGTTGTGTTGAAGAATGGTCGCATGATTGAAGAATCCTCGAGTGAAAGAAAAAAGTTTTGGTTGAATGAATCATATGTGCCTTTACATCTTCTGAAAGGATTTGAAGAGAAAAAAGCTGTACGAAAAACTGGTAAGCCAGGAGGCTCTTTCAGACTCTCTGAGATAGACAAAGTACGGAAAAGGTCCGCAGAGGGAAAAGGATTTTCATACCTATTTGAAAGAGCAGAAAGATCCGAGTCTTCTTTGTGTGAGCGATGTAAGAAAGATGTGCCTTTGAGGTATGTACTTATCACTACCCTTTATGCCTTCAGAAGTCCTTGTCTTGATTAGCATAGCAATCCTATCTTGACTAAGCTTAAAAAGGATTGTCACTTGTTTTAGTTGCATGACATTTGACCTACAAAACATATATTTTAGATTTTTTTTTTTAATGTTTGTTGAGTAATGTTCTTAACTTTTGATGGTATTTGTTTTTCTTTAATGACAGTGATGCTGCGTGCTGCCACATCTGCAAAAGTGAGTCTCTTTTGCTGTTTTTATTGGTTAAAGAGTTTTTTTCATTGCAAAAGTTATGCTGTGTAGGTAATATAATAAGAACTAGTCCATACATAACACAAACGGAGCTCCATAAAACTTTTTTGAATTGAAAGTGATATCTTTAAAGAAGAATTTCTTATTTTTCATGAACAAGAAAGATTTCGATATATTGACCTGCGGTAGAGCCGGTAAAGTCAATCCAGTTCACTAACCAATGTGATCCCCTTAAGATAATGAATGTTTACTCCAAAAGGTAATTTGAGAGTGAGGGTGCCCATAGAATTGTTAGTAGTAGTTAGACTCAATCCTAAGCAAGAGGTGACTGCTAATATGATCTTTCATAGAAAATACATATTTAGTCAGAGCTTTTTATTGATATTAGCTATGATAAACATTTCAGGACTATTTCACAAAAAGCATATTAGGAGAGCGGATAAGGAAGGCATGTACGTCTGTCTTCCATGCAGGAGTGAAGTGCTAGCAAAAGAACAACCCAGCGTACGGAAAAGAGGGCGGCCCCCAGGGAGTTTCCGTAAGAAAATTGGAGTTCAGACACAAACGCATAAAAAGGTAATACCTGCTCGCAAATCAACTCGGCTAAAGAAGACTAAAACGTCACTGGGAGAGAGAATATCCGTTAGTTTAAAGAATCATAAAAAGGTTGTTGCAAGCAAACCATTGCGACGTTCAGGCAGGAGACGGAAGCATATTATTCGGCTGCAGGATGAAAGTAAAGTTCCTGGAGAGAGTAAGAAACGGAAACTGGAAAGCAAAAGAGGCAGAGGCAGGCCTAAGAAAGTAAAACAAGAGATTTCCATAAGAAATAAGAGAACAAAAAAGTGCTCAAGCTATTGGTTGAATGGACTCCTCTTATCCAGAAAACCTGCTGATGAACGGGTCAATAAGTTCCAGAGAGACAGATATTTTATACCTTTGGAGAACTCGGATTCTGATCATGATCAACCTAAGTGTCATTTATGCGGCTCGATGGACTCTGAATCTGGATCAACTTTCATCGCTTGCGAAATTTGCAAAGGTAATCCATTTTCTATTCTTCTTTTGGTTCACCATAATTTAAATTGCAGGAGTTGGTTTCAATTTGTTTCTCAGCCTTTTTCTTTCTCTCTTTTTTACTATAATGTTTGTAGAATGGTACCATGGAGATGCATGTGGGATTAACGAGAAGAATTTAAGCATGGTGATTGGATTCCGGTGCCATCTCTGTCGAGAACAGTTATCTCCCACCTGTTCACATTGAGATTTACTACGTCCCCTGTCCCATCCTAAGCTGTGAATTTGTGTAAGGCTGATAGAATATTCTTAGGCTGGGGATCAAGTTGGAAGAATCAGATAGGGCAAGATGTATCTTGGTGATGTCTATACAATTATGGGAGAAGAGTATTGAGTAGAGAATCAAGGAAAAGCAGAAGACAGAGGAGGAAACTGTTTGGTGGTAGTATGAAGTTAGTTTGGCTTGTTGGGGCTGTTAACTTGGATGAGTAGGTACTAAAGTGAAGTGGTTGACTTAGAATTAGAGTGAACAAAAGGGGACTCTAGAACCAGAGTTGATTTATAACATGATTTCATATTGCTTTTCAGAATGGAGGGAGTCGGTAAACAAGGAATGTATGTAAAGAATATGTTGAATCCATTTTCTGTCAAAATCCATTGGTAGTGGTGTGTTAGCTCCTAATTGTAATTTTGAACCCTTCTCTCTTCATCACAAAGGCAATTTACTTCTGCTCCCATTAGTGTACCAATGGTCGGCATGTTGGTTCTTCTCTTACCTTATATACCTTATGGACCAGTTACTCTCTTCTTGTCTTGGTAATGTGCTTGAGATCATTAGGTAGATGTGGAAGTTATCTCAAATTCTTCTTCTAGAGATGGATTTGCCATATTTCAAACTTTCTATATATATCAGCGAAAAGAGAAGATGATGTAAACTCAAATTTACTTCCTTGAAACCTGTGATTTTGCATGACTGAGACACCATTCAACAAAATCAAATCTGTGTTATTGAATTGTACCGACATGTTTCATGCTACGGCCAAACCTCACAAAAGAAAAAAGTTAGTTTAGCCAAAACACTCTTATGACATTACCAGTAAACACAAAGCATCTTAGTCTTGAGAAACAAAACATAGAAGAAAATGAGATTGATTGTCACTTGGTCGACGTGAGCTGCCTGAGATTGTACTTTGCTAACTCCTTGTACTTCTCTACCACCCCAATTAAGCATACGGTCTGTACATCACAACACATATATGATTTTGAGTTTATAACCAACCAGTCTATGCAAAAACTCAGGCATAAAAATTTATCGTTGTTTACCTTAACAATTTCCACCACGATTGACATCTCCGGATTGCTCAAATCAACTTTGTGAGGGGCAGGAACAGATTTCGCCACCGTGTTTATTATTTTCATCCTATCAAGGCCTGTGTTTGCACGGGATCCGTACAACACAGCAAACTGCAATAATGGTGAAAGAGAGGTAAGCATTTCGGAATCTAGGAAGGGATACACAATCATGTGCTAATAGTATTATTACTTTCCGGGGGTTATCGGTCTCAACGGGAAAATACTGTTCTACAAGAGGCTTGATGGCTCTTGAAATTTCTTCTTCTGAAGGATAACACGACACTTCAATTGGTACAAGTCTTAGGATGAACCTAAGCGTCACAAGATATTTTAGCAAAACAAAGACAAAACAGTTACAGAATTCTTGGTATGATGGAGTTTTTTTGAGTAAGATCAAACCTTGACATATGCTTTTTTGTTGCGGCAGCAGAAGTCATTGCATGCTGTACGATATCTTTGGGACTTGGGTCACCATCTCTCCTTTTCATTTGGATGAATACAATACCGTTGCAACCCGGATCTAACTTCATAAATCGTCTCTGCCAGAATGAGGAAAGCAATATGGTTAGTAAGACACTTATGACCCACAAAGAGATAAAAACATACACTTAAGAAATTTCTCATGAGAGCTCCTCTCATTGACTCATAGATAGCTTACCTTACTCTTGTCTCCGAGCTCTTTTAGTTCAGCATCAATCAGCTTATCAATAGACTTCTCTGCATTCCCGTTTACTTTTGTTGATACATTTGCTTCTTCCATACATGTCTTCTTTATTGGAGGTTCTTCGACACCATTCTTTTGTTTCCCTTCATCTTCTTCGTGCTTTTCAGTCTCAGTTTCTGCCAATTGTTTGACTTCACATGAACCTTCGCTTGCTAATTCTTTCTCATTCACTTGATTATTATCGCCTTCACTCACTTCTGTCTTATCCCCAACCCCTTTATTTTCCTCTTCCTCGCCATTATTACCCTCATCTTCCTCCTCATTTTCATCCTCGTCCTCGCTATAGGAAAATGTAACCTTTTTGTTTATTGGGTTCTCAAGCAACCCAGAAGAATTTACTTTCAAGCCAGTCCCATGCATTAACTCATCAAAAAACTGTAACATGTAGAGATTTACAATTAAGAAACACTCCAAATATTTCAAAAGCTACTCAAACTTAAAAACATTAAAAAGCTCTTGAGAAAGGAATTTAACATTGGCATTGAAGATTCAGTGCGCAGAGAAGTAACATAACCACTTTTGTTTATACTTGATTATTCTTTCTTTTGCAATAGACATACAAACTTTCGAATATGTGTACTAACAATCGGAGGAAAACCCATCTAGCTCTTTGAGAAGGAAAATTGCAAAGGAAACCCAGAAACGCAATTCGACTACACAATTCAAGAGCTAGTTCAGTTATTGAGGATAATCAGAAAACGTGGGAAAAAAGTCAGATTAATGGAAGAAACAGCGAAACTAAGCAAAATATGAACAACTAGTTGGAGATTAAATCGATTTAAAGAAAAAAAGAAAAACTTTACGGAATCTATGACGTTAATAGCTTCCTGAGAAGCTTGGTATTCGCGTCCGCCATCGCAGGAAATGAAAAAACCTTGAACCCCTGGCTTCAAAGGATACGTCCCCTTCTTCTTCGCTGGTCTCTGCAATAAAAATAAGCAAAATTGGCCGCAGATTCATAAAAGAACGTAGTGTGGGAACATAACATATAGAGATACAGAAGAAATACATTTTGAGGGAGATAACGTTGCTTTCTCTTCTTGCTCTGGTCGCCGGTAGCCATTGTCGGAGTCGGTGAAAGAGAGAGAAAGGTATTTTTTGAGTTTCAGTCATAAACAGTGACAAGCAAACATTACTTAGGTCATACCGGTGCGGGCCTTTTGGGCTTTGAGCAAGACCCATTAGCCAAAAATCTCAATTTTGTTGATTTTGCAAAATACCTAAAAATGTCCTTCAATTTTTTTGTTCTCTAACATATTTAATTTAAACTTCTTTTGTGTATGAATGTTTACATTTATCTAATGAAAAATCATGCGCAATGGCGGATCCAAAAATAATTTTTAAATATATATTAAATTTTGATTGATAATTTACAAAATAGCAAAAATCGTTTTTCTAACGCATTACTGTGAGCAAATATAAATTATCAAACAATCATTTAAAAAAAACTGCGTAATTGTATTTCCTTACACACAAACTGTTATTCGACGGTTCAAAAAAAAATATATGAGTACAAATTCAATAATTGTTGGTGCTACAGAAAAATATTTAAAGCATCTAAAAACATAGTAACATTTTAGACAAAACAAACAATCCACACGCCTGCGGATGTATGGATGCTAATGGCTCACGAGCCTCAGAATAACCCTCTTTCTCAAATAGCAGCTTTCATCGCTTTCAATGACTCTTCCATGTCATCACATATCTTGTGAGGATCCGGTATGATTGTAGGATCAACCGCTAACGATATTATCATCTTCCCCGCATAACTTACGAAATGTATCAATAATGCCTACCAGTTACAGAAAAAAACACATGTCTCGGACGATAATATCAGAAAATAGAACAAATTCTTTAAATTATGCAACGAAGGAAAAAAAAAAAAATGTTACATACTTGTGAGTGACCGTAACCGCTTGGAGCAATGTAAGTGATTGGATTGCCATGGAAACTGATTTCTTCCATGGGACCAATGACGTTTGAAAGACATGTGGTTGTGTTGATCACGTTTCGATTGAATAGTTTTGCTGATACCTATAGAGTGACTAAAGTTGTGTTATATTTTCCTGAAAGTTGCAAGCAAATCTCTAAAATGATAACCTTATTTTACCTTAGCTCCTAACAATTTTTGGCAGATCTTAATAATCAAATACGCTAGATCGGCATGATAAGAGTGCTTCTTTCGAGCCATCGTGGATTTAGATAGTTTTAGATAAACCAATGGATCGGTTTGTAAACCAATGGAAAAGGGCAAAACAATAAAGCTAAAGTAGTTTCCCCATCTGCATTTTGAGTCTTTGACCATCATATCTGCCAAAGGCTTTATACAACAAAAAGAAGAAGAAAATATACATATTGTTTGTTGACTAAAGAGTTTAGATTTAAAATTTGAGGTGTATGCCACTAACCTTGAACCCGATTTCTGACCTCAGATTTACTGTACAACCTGCACGAAATCGTATTCCAACAGGAAGATTGTTGGGATACGGTATCAATGCTCCATTGTCCTCATTCTTCTTGTCTAGTTTGTCAAGAAACAATATATAAATGTCATACCTTAGAAGTAGATCCAACACGCAGATTCTGTTTGTTGTATTATAATTAACTTATGCTTAGGATATTAACTATGGCAAGTTTATTGTTAGAACTTTTAAATAGTACATCATATATATATCTATATATTGAATTTAATGTTTACCATATCGTCGGTTCAAATAGCTAGAAAGAGAAGCTTGTGTAATTCCAACCAGAACATCGTTGATAGTCTAGCAACACGCAAAAGAGGAAATAAAGATCCAATGAAAGAAATAAAAGAGAAACCCTGAAATTAGTTATGAACACAAAGCGTAACGTACCATATCCATAGCGTTTTTTATAAATTTTATGTCATCCAAAGAGAAAATTCTGTGATAAAATCTTTTTGGATTACTCCCAACATCGGCGCTGCTTTTTAGAGGTGTTTTTGTATCCTTCAAAAACAACATAGTTGCCAAAAGCAGCAACATATCTATAATTGTGTTCCAAATCAGCCTCATTGTAGAACCAATGGTGAATATCGACCTTAGGAAAAAGCCTTTGTTTTTGTATCTTTCACGCCGTTTCAACGAAGGAATAGTAGTAGAAACCGTGTTGGGGTCTGATGTTTTATGGGTACATGCGAGCAAGAGGGACACCATGGACGTTCCATCTCCCAACGTATGGTGAGTTCTTATTACACCGACTGCTTCAGCATCTGAGGTTTTGACGTTAAGGATGTGAATGTCCCATAAGGGTCTTGATCTATCAAGAGGATTCATCGTGAGACGTGAGACATAGTCATCGACGAAGCCTTGTCCATCTTCACCTATCTCTTCTGGGTCTATGTATGGTACAACTACATGGTCTTCTACATTCACTTGAGCCTCTATCCATTTTGCACCATTATCAGACTGTGAAGTAAAAGACAAATGTACACAAAACAATACCAAATCTTTTAGGTACGATCGATCTGTACATCAGTCTATAAGAACATGGCCGTTTCAATTATTTAGAAGCCTGCTGCAAAGTTGTATTAAAACATATATTTGATGTGTTGTAAGAAAACTTTAGGGGAACCAATTTATATAGGTATTATGTTCTGAAAGAAATATTCTATAGAAAAAAAGTTAAAGCGGATGATATTCGAATGCACCCATTACACGTGATAATAAATAAACGGATATGTATTAGAACGTATGTATGTAGATATGTATAGGTGGGTACCAGTTTTCTGGAGAAACGAGGATGCTTGGAGACATTTTGGTTCAAGGCATCAAGGACGACGTCCGGTTTAATCTTGGTTTTGAACCCTATCATGGTGACGGCGCAGTAGTCTATGCATCGCGACTCGAATACGCGCGCCATCGGGCTGAGGGGCTCCTCTTCCTCCTCCGTCATTCTCTCTTTCCTCATCGTCGATGTCTGTTTCTTTGCTCATGTTTCAGTGTAATTTATAAGGGAACATAAATTTATTAGTGGTCTTTAACAAAAAAAAATGTTACAAGTGGTCGGGGAGAAAAATTTATTACTTTTTCTCACAATAATATGATTACATTTTTGTTTTCAGTGTTAATATGATTAGATTTAATGTCACACTTTGATTGACGATCAGCCTCCTCCAATAAAAATGGTTTCATTCATTTCTGTTTGTATACGATAACTTAGAGTATTACTAGTGATTTTGTATTTTCATTTCGTCAAACCTTTTAGTTATAAGTTAATAACAAAGTCATGCATAGTATGATATGATCCTTGATATTTTTGTATCAAATATGTTCATTTTATAATCCACGAAGGCTCGATTGTTAGGAGCTAAGGTAGATAAAGTGATCCATTGATCATTTTAGAAATTTGTTTGGAACTGCCAGGAACATATAACACAGCTCTTGCCACTATAGGTCGCAGCAAAATTATCTCTCAAATCTCAGTGCATGGTAGGATCCATAATGCTATACAATAAATATGTCACAATCTTAATTAATATTGGTTTTAGATTTAAATAATCTTGGATATAGAGTCTTTTGCTCTCTCATATACTATTTTAAATCCCATGTCATTTTGACAGCAACCCTTGTCTTCTGACGTGAGCAACACTAAATAGTATTTTTAGATGCGTGCTGCTTATATCTTGTAATAAATTGGTGGTATGGAGTGTAGTTGCCAAAAGTAATTTAAAAAAAAAAAAAAAAAGAGGTGACGGTGCTGCATGTTCACATTTTAAAGATATGCAGTATTACTTTATATCCGTATCTTCATTTATTGAATACATTGGATTGCTAAAAGTATTTACCCATGTTGTTGAGTATTATATCATTTGGAAAATAAGTTCCAATAAAATTAGTTTTAGCTGACTGTTCGGCGATGCGCCCGACACGACAATACGCCGCCTGAACGCTCAACGAACCGTTTTCTCCAATTCACAGTAATTAGACGCTCGAGTAACTTTTACACTAAAGTTGGGCCTCATATATTGTAAAATGACCCTTATGTTATAATAGAAGACTATTTCATATAAAAAAAGATAAAAATGCATGAGAATTTTTTAAATTTCTTTTTTTCTCAATTTATCCTATTGATTTTTGTATTGGGGAGTGTTAGATTCAAACATCAAACATATATCATAAATTTCATAAATAACCACCACTTGATATTCTCTATTTAAAAATTTGATTTTAAAACATATTTTCCAACTCCGAAAAACGTAACAAACTGTTTGAAAAAGCAATTACCATAAAAACATATTTTTTCTTCTTTATATAGAAAATTATAATAACAATGATTTTTGTTATGACTGTCAAAACTATAGCTAATATCTCTAAAATATATTTTTTTAAATTTGTAAATAATATTCACTGTATATAATTCGTACAAGTTTATTTTTTTCCTTAAGTTCGTATAACTTTCTGCGTATACGTCCAGACTTTATACCGGAATCAACCGTCCAGTTAGCATCTATATCTGTTATATTTTAAAATACAAATTAATTCTATAAGTTGTGAACGATATTATATGTGTCGTTTCGTCAGATAAATGTAATGATGTTACATCATTCATATTTTAAAGTCAGTTTTATGTCGTTAACATTTATACATATATCTAATACACAATATATTAGATCACAAAATAGTTAACTGCATGATTATAACGAGTTCTCTCCCTTTCAAGTTTTTCTTTCTGTTTTGGGTTCGTATTATATGTCATTTTCTGTGGGATGTATAAACCTTTTTCATTTATTAATATGAATAATTTAATAAAAAGGAATGAGCAACTTTTGAATGTATAAAAACATAGGAATCCGCTTACAAATTCCGTAGAAAGAAATAGGTAAAAAAGGTTTTTATAGAATTCATGCATAAAACATGAACTTTTTACCAACATTTTTTATGAAAAATATATATATATATATGCATGGATTAAACGACTTTTTTTTAATAATTGGTAGCTTACAGTTACTAGTCACATCCTTGAATTAATGACGCTTTCTAGCTCATATAAAATAGAACTAAGAAATGATATATCATCTAAAATCTTTGACATTTTGTAAGCATTTTTTTGTTGTTCAACAACTATGACCGACCGGCCTTGACAAAAGCATTTAAAGTCTCCAAACATAACATTTTAGACCAAACAAATATATTTATCAACACGTCTCCGGGATTATATAAAATGGATACCAACGACTCACGACCCCTTAGAGTAACCCTCTTTCCGAAAGAGCAGCTTTCATCGCTTTCAATGACTCTTCCATGTCATCACATATCTTATGAGGATCCGGTATGATTGTAGGATCAACCGCTAACGAGATTGTCATCTTCCCCGCATAACTTATGTAATGTACCAACAGTGCCTATCAAACACAAAAACATAAGTGTTGAAACTCGAAAGAAAAAAAAAAGCTTCAAAATAAAGCCAATCATTTCATTACACTATGCAACAAAAAAGAAGCTACGTACTTGTGCGTGTCCGTAAGAGCTTGGAGCGATGTAAGCGATAGGATGGCCACGGAAACTGATTTCCTCCATGGGACCAATAACGTTTGAAACGCATGTAGTTAAATTCATCACCGGTCGGTTGAATAATGTTGCTGCTGCCTAATATAATGACGAGATTGCGTTATATTATTGTCCAACAATTGCAAACAAATCTCTAATCAAGTTCATTGATCTTTTTGTTTACCTTAGCTCCAAACACTTTTAGGACGCTTTTGATTATAAAATACACTAATGCAGCGTGATAAGAATGCTTCTTTCGCGCCATCGTGGATTTGGATATTTTTAGATAGACCAAAGGATCGTTTTGTAAACCTATGGAGAAGGGCAAAATGATAAAGCTGAAATAGTTTCCCCATCTGGATTTTGAGTCCTTGGCCATCATATCTGCCAAAGGCTTTTATATACATATTGCATACCCGTCAGTGACAACAATAAAGTTTTAATTAGATTTAAATTTGATGATACACTATATATCTCTAACCTTGAATCCGATGTCCGACCTCAGATTTACTGTACAACCTGCACGAAAACGTAGTCTACCTGGAAGATGGTTCGGATACGTATACGACGTCAATGCTCCGTCCTCCTCCTCATTCTTCTTGCCTTGTTTATCAAGAAACAAGATATACACGTAAACATTATATATAGATATATATATTCTTTTATTGTATTAGAATTACCTTTAGGTCTATGGATATTATTTTTGGTAAGCTAATGGTTAGAAGTCTTAAATGTTACATCATGTATTTTTGAAATTAATGTTTACCATATAGTCGGTTCAAATAGCGAGAAAGAGCAGCTTGTGTAATTCCGAGGAGAACATCGTTGATAGTCTAGCAACACGTGAAAGAGGAAATAAAGATCCATTGAAAGAAAAAAGAGAAATTAGTTATGAACACAAAGCGTAACGTACCATATTCATAGCGTTCTTTATAAGTTTTATGTCATCCAAAGAGATAGTTCTTCGATAAAATCTCTTTGGATTTCTCCCGACATCGGCACCGCCTTTTAGAGGTGTCTTTGTATCCTCCAAAAACAACAAAGTCGCCAAAAGAAGCAACATATCTACAAAGGTGTTCCAAATCAGTCTCGTTGTAGAACCAACGCTAAATATCGACCTTAAGAACCAGCCTTGTTTTCTAAGTCCATGCGGCACCGTTTCACGCCGTTTCAAGGAAGGAATAGCAGTATTGTCCGGGTCTGATGTTTTGTGGGTACATGCGAGCATAAGGGAAATCAAGGACATTCCATCCCCCAATGAATGGTGAGATCTTATTACACCGACTGCTTCGGCATCTGAGGTTTTGACGTTAAGGATGTGCATGTCCCACAGGGGTCTTGATCTATCCAGAGGATTCATCGTGAGACGTGAGATATAGTCATCGACGAAGCCTTGTCCATCTTCACCTATTTCTTCTGGGTCTATGTATGGTACAACTACATGGTCTTCTACATTCACTTGAGTCTCTATCCATTTTGCACCGTTCTCAGTCTATGCCGTTAAGATAAACGGATACCAAACACAACCAAATCCCAAGTAGAATTTAGGGAAAATTGTATAATGTATATATAAGGATCGTCTTAAACTATTTAATAAAAGCCAGGTGCAAAGATTTTAGCAAACATATTTGAATTATAATTCTATAAAAGTAAAATTCTTAGAGTTGATCATGCATGTTCGAATGCACTAATCGTAATATATGTATTAAGTTGATACCAGTTTGCTAGAAAAACGAGGATGCTTGGAGACATTATGCTTCAAGGCATCAAGAAGGACGTCCGGACAAATCTTGGTTTTGAAGCCCATGATGGTGACGGCGCAGTAGTCTACGTCTGGCGACTGGAATACACGCGCCATCGGGCTGAGCGGCTCCTCCTCCTCCTCCCTCATCATTCTCTCTTTCATCTTTGGTGTCTCTTTCCTCTCTCCTGTTCTTCTGTTATTTATAACATAAATAGGGGCATATAGCATGAAGACTATAGAGACACACGCAGCCACTCAAATGTTTACACTTATAATTTAGCGCATAAAGTAGTAAAATTTCCATGATATTAGTCGTTTTATTCTACCAATTAAAATAATTTGGATCCGCCCGTGATCATATGTAAGTGGTCCTCAAACAAATAATAATAATAAAAAAAAAAAAACCATCATGAGGTCGGGGTGAAAAATTATAGTATTTTCTCACAACAGTAACGTTACAATTTTACATTTAATGTGCCGTCGATGATGATTAGCTACAACAAAAAATTTTGGTGCCATTTATGTCTTAATAATTAAATTCTAATTAAACTCATCACCTAAAGAAGAAAGTGTTACAAGTGATTATCCCTCACGGAGTCAACAAGGTTGCCGTGGAGATTACAAGGAATGTTAATCGCGACAAAAGGTCGCTTATGGAGCAAGTTTGAAATCATTTATGTTGGTTGATTAATTCACTTTTTTTGCGGATCAAGTTTAAAATCATTTATGTTGGTTAGAAAATTTGAAATTCAACAAAATATCATATTTATTTTCAATTTCTCTCTGTTTTTGAGTCTGACTTCGAATTTTTTTTTTAATAATTCAGTTATGATTTTTTTTTTTTTTTTTTGTCCGAGTTTGGTTTGAAATTGTATATGGTTTCATTCATTTCCATTTGTATTCAATGACTTCGAACATTGTTTATATATTTCTTGAAAATAGTTTAGAAAAGCTTTTACTAATAAGCTAATAACAAAGTAATACTGTAAATATAAACTATGTTATTTTTTATCAGTTATGTATTTTCTTAAAATGGCTAGAATTCACAATACTTTATACTTGATAACAAATATGTCACATTCCATGTTCTTCATAGTATTAATCTCAAATACGATATATAATGGATACAGTCAACCAAAAGAAACACCATAAACGATCAGATCATGACATCTTGTCTTAGCTTTTCCAAACTCTCTGGTTTGGTAAACTCTCTAAACCCCATGCCATTGGACTCCAATGTAATTTTAGATTCTCTTAATTATTTGGTGATTACCAAAAGTCACGCCAAAGAGGTGCAGGTGCAACACCATATTCTGATTGATTGAATACATCCAAAATAATAAACATCAAAAGATTTGGAAAAAGTGAGAAACATTATCCCTATTTTCTTTGGTAGCCCTAACTAAACCTACAATTGGCAAGACATTCTTGTTTGTTGACCCACCTACAATTGGAAGATAAGTTCCAATGAAATTGGTTGGAGAACACAACCACTCTTTCAAACTCAACATGTTGTGAACGACACAATATTATTTATCTTTTTCTTTAATAAGTTTGACTATGTTATCAAGAACATAATCTCTAAAACAAAATTATATTATATTTTGAGGTGATATTACATGCTATTTATGATATTATTTTTAGTCTTTAGGTGCTTTTTTAATCTAAATGTACGACCTGAGATGATAAAACGAATCTATTTAATTTTCTGTTTACTATTTAACGTCGTTAACTTTTTTTTTTTTTTTTTTGTCGACAACGTCGTTAACTTTCATGAGTATTTTTTTGGTTTGTTTCATTTACTTCGTTGAAATAAATTAGACAAATTATATCAAAAAGGTAAAATTGCTTTAGGCTCAGAACCGTTTCTTTTTGCAATATCTCTGCCTTCATAAGAAAAAGATCTGAAATCAAATTGTAGTTCTTTAATTTATGCAAACTCATTCTAAAAGAGTTTTGTGGAAATTTGGGTTGTTTTGAGTAAGTATTTATGAGAAAAACAAAATGACATTAAGAGAATTCCACTTAAATAAACTCACTTTAACAATTGAGTTAAAAATATATTTGTTTATTATTTATCTAATGTAGTAGTAATTTAATTTTTTTTATTGCCAAAATGACACATCGAAAGATACAGGAAAAAAAACATGTATCATATGTTGGAGAGTGGGTACTAATATTTAATTATGATTCAATTCAATATACTCACTACCTGCAGAAAATAAATAAAAAAATTGTAAAAAATTAATAAAAGAAAAAGCTTCAACAGAATGTTAACCATCGGTTGTTCAAAAAAAAAAAAAAGTCAGTCATCGTTGCTGAACGCAAAATCAAATCTTTTTTTTTTTCTTCCAAAAATCAATAAATTGAAAGAATCTACAATCAAAAGGGTTAAACAATAGGAACTGCAAACGAGAAAGAGACCACGTTGTCTTTCTCACGACCCCATGACACCTTCTTGATCACCACCAAAGAAGAAAAAAAAAAGGAAATTAAAACATGAAATCTGTTATATGCAAGTCTGCTTCAATCAACCACTTTACTTTTCCCGTGATCTGTACAACGTTTCTTCAACGTATTGGACATGGAGAACAATGGAGAAGTCCTACTTCACGAACAAAGCGATCATACAATAGAGGGAATTACCCTTTTCTCCATTACCTGAGTAAATTGTCTGCATTTCAAGTCTGTCCATGTTTATCGTGTGATGTGTATATATTCTCAATGAATCTGACCATTCGATAATTTTATCCACGCGGAATCAGCCTGAGTATTTGCATAGGAGGCCTCAAAAACTTATGCTTTTGGTAAGAGATATCTTCGAGATGCTTTACAGTTACAACGGGTATCTGTTTGATCGGCTTTGTTCAAACCACCTCGGAGCTGATGGGTCCCTACGTGAACTCCAGTTTCGTCTACTGCTATTGAAAGGATAATTAACATCTGGGTCTGCTCCAGATGTGCTGCTTCCATCACGTCTCCTTTGTGCATTATGCATCTCTTCTTCAAGATCATACTGAGAACGCTGCGAAAAGCAGAAGAACATAAAAACTAGATATTGTTTAGGAAACTCTTGGGCTAGAGAAATTCTGGAGACGAGTAACAAATGTCATCTTCATACAAAAACTCAAATCACATTTCTTAACTCTAAGACGAGAAAATGAAAATAAATCTGACGATGTGTTATCGGTTGAGATGTTTTTACCTTTGCAGGGTCTGAAAGCATAGCATACGCTTCACCGATCATTTTAAATAACTTATCAGTATCTCTGCGCACTTCTTCTCCTATCTCCTTCCATAACCTCTCATCTTTAGTCTCGTTTCTTGTCAAAGACTGACCAGCCTTCAACAAGTTAAAAATAATTTTAAGCACGTATTATAGTCTGGTGCTATTTGCTTTCCGCGTTTGAATAAGTTTTAGCTGAATCCTCAAGCTCGCAAATCTAAACAGTTTCAGCATATGAAAATACCTTGTCGGGATGATGTTTCAGTGCGGCCTTC
This sequence comes from Streptanthus diversifolius, assembly GCA_039880935.1. Lineage (NCBI taxonomy): Eukaryota > Viridiplantae > Streptophyta > Magnoliopsida > Brassicales > Brassicaceae > Streptanthus > Streptanthus diversifolius. Next base: position 21,754,742 of record JAXGFM010000010.1, on the reverse strand, counting down.
CTATATGCCTTTCTGATATCTGAAGCAGAGCATGATGGCACTACACCCCTGCCACAAAGTAGGTCCCATTCTAGTTAGCAAAGCGTTGATTCTAATTATCTCAGTACCACAAGGTTCTTCCTCCAAGAAATATCTTTGAACCGCAAAAGTTGAATGACAACGGAACAACAGATTCGCGGATTCTAAACCTAGGTCTTTTCTAACTTTCACGAAAAATATGAGAATTTACCATGCTGGTAGGAAAAACGTGAAATGTTTCAACTCATATAGAACTAGAGAACGTAACGCAGACATTGGTTAAATAAAATCAAATTAGCAGGATAGTTTACTTACAAGACGAGGTACATATCCAAAGAAGTTTCTTTCCTTGATTTATCTTCCAGTTCAGAAAGTCGCATACGAGCTTGTCTGATGTCATTGGCCAAATTAGAGAATCTATCGTGAATTCCCGAGGTCTTCCCTTCCATTTGCTTGGTTAGAATATTAACATATCTATGCATGTCACTGGCAGCCTGACCATAATCCCTTATCCTCTCGAACAACGTGGCCCGTCTAGAAATAGCCTGAGGAAAAAGAAAAAGTTACAAATTCAGTGAAACAATGGAGTACTTTTCAGACAATACCCTTAATTGATAAGAGACTCGCTGCCGAATCTTACTGTAAGCATAAAACATACACACATCGGAACAGTGGCAAAATGTTCTAGCTCATGTATTTGACACGTGAACAAAGACACTGATATTCAGCTGGACGGAAACGTATTTACTTCTACGAGAAGTTTTTACTCAACATTCAAATCAAGTGTTCTACTAAGAAGTTGAGACGTTCCAACTACATACATGTTGTGGAAAGCAGAAACAGAAACCAAAACAAACCAAATAATGATATTTGCTACGAAAGAAACCTTTGAGTAATTTTGGTCAAGGGCAATGGCAAGACTGCAGTCTGCAATAGCGTCAGACAATTGACCAAGAGCCTTATATGCCGCAGCACGATTACAGAAACACACAGCTGTAAAAGAACGTGATTCCACATTGCAAGACAAGGCTGCTGTGTAAAGTTCAACTGCTTCAGTGTGTCGTCCAGACTGAAAGGCTTCATTTCCTGCCGACTGCGATTTGGTAGGAATATCAAAACGGTACAAAAAAGTGAGAAAAAAGCAGAACTAATGTGTAATCCCTTTTTTCATCTTTTATATGCCTTTATACACACAATTAATTCACAGGTCAAGCTGTTAAGTTGAATTCTGAAAAGGAGGTGCAGGGTCAGAGCTATAGCTGTCGCAGAGGCAGAAAATACCTTAAGGCGCAACAGTTCACGTATAGTAGCAGCCAATGGGATGAAGGATTCAAGAGGTTTGTTTCCATCTCTGTACCGGAGTACACAGACAACAGAGACCTGTCAGATTTCACCTCATCTAACAAAAATAAACGTAAAAGGAGTGAATCTGAATCACCTTTTTGTGTCAGATAATAACTGTTCTTGCTTCTCTAGAGAATTAATCGCCTCCTCAAGCTTTCCCATATGGAAATATGATTTAAGCATGAGATGACACCGCCAGATTCTAAAGTTTATATCCTCAGGAATGTCATGAGAATCTGGGTATTTATTAGCATCTACAGGAAGAGAATTCTTTCCAGCCAAATCCATTGTCTGCTCACAAAGCTTTATTGATGCTTCATACTTCTCAAGCTGTAATCAAATAAAAAGAAAGCATCTTAATCTGTTCCTGTATGATGTTTATAGTTTCCTACTCAGAGTTATCTGAAGGTTTATTTTAAAGATGAGTGAAACATACCATCAAAAGCGCCTCTCCCTTCATGGTGAGTAAGTTTTCAGAGTATAGACTTATCAATAAAGATTCTTCCAATAGTTCCAACGCTTTCTCAACATCAGTCGATGTTCTAAGTTGCAAACGACAGCCAGCTTCATGCATACAATCCGAATATCTCTGCAAGACAAAAAAAAATTGATTGGTCAAAATAAAGAACGTGTAAATGCCAGTCTTCTATTTGAGAATATGTAGAATAGAATAGATTAACTGGATATAATACTTAAGAAAGAGATTCTGGACAGATAACAACTTCTGTACAGCGATTGGAAGGATGGTCAACCTCCATCATATAACAAGAAACAACTAAAACACCATAGCATTAAGTAATTTCATTTCCACGCATCTCAATGAAAAACATCAGCCATACAATTAGTATATCCTAAATCAACTAATACAAATTATAAGATCCAATTTACAGAATAAGGCCTTTGGAAAATAAGTATCCGACATGTGTCCTCTGCTATCAAATGCTATGATTATAAACAAGAAGAATTTACAAAGAACATTGTGTCCTTCAAAATAAGAGGGAACTCTACCTGTGCCTTTTGCAGACCTTCAGAAGCCTCTACAATGATTTTGCGATCCACACAGATGTCACTTCCAGATTGCAAGCATTTTTTAAAATACCTGGACGCATCTTCAACCTCCCCAAGTGAAAGATAACAGCTACGAAGAAAAATCCCAAATTAGCCAATAAGATATCATAAGATTGTAAGATATTATTTCTAATTCTTAACTGAGGCACATGGACTAGCAAGGTAACCCAGGAAGCTACAGCTTGAAGCAGTTTAGAGAAACTATCACATCATTCATTTCACAGTTCAAGCTCTCGTATCAAAAACTAAAAGTTAGCAGTAATATGTTATCTCCGTTCATTATGAAGTATATGAAGTTTTACGGAAGGTCGGATCTTACTTTCCAGCTCTGACTTGAACTTTAAGGAAGTTGGAGTCTATTGAAGAAGCCATCGTACAATCTGCTATTGCTTCTCTCATTCTTCCAAGGGCCATGCGTGTTGCAGCACGGTTGCTGTAGCAAAGCATCAGTGCCCTGAGACAATTTCTCGAAGTCTCGATTTTAGGCACTGAATCTATCCCTAGAGTGTAAGATTCCTCAGCTCTGGAAAGATCTCCATTTTTGTATGCATTGTTTCCTCTGGAGAAAAGGCATTAAAGAAAAGGTCAATTAAATATAAAGACAGAAGCCCAGCAAGCAACAATAACAGCTAGACAATCAGAACACAACAGGAATAATGAGTAGAGGAATAAAATGGGCAATGAAATAGCTGATTCGCAAACAACCTTAATCGCCACTTTTCACATGTTTCTTGCGCTGCATTAGACGCATCTTTTTCTACTCGTGCACTGTCCATCACAGAATTATGAATAGGCTTGTGTAGACGAGTAAACGGGTCCCTTTCACTGGGTTTCCCAATGGACAGGGGTGACTGAACACCAGTTAGCGGCGAGTGTTGTGAAGATTTTAATGATGAAGCATTTGGAATTAAGATATATGGATCCTGCCCAAGTTGAACTGGATTTTTCTTTTTGTTGATACGTTTCGAAGTTGATAATTGCCCGTGCACTCCGGAAAACGATGAAGCAGAAAAGGTAAAGCTGGAGCTAGCAGCATTCGAATTAAAAAGGGAATGGTTTTCATTTTCTTGCCTATCAGACTTAAAACTTGAAGTAACCTCACTTTCTGAAGCTGTGGCAAAAGTTTCACTACTAGTTTCCATCTCTTCCGCTGCTGATTTGAAACTTTCAGTTTCAGCCCCAAATATAGAATCTTCAGTAAGGTCTTCGTTATCAGCAGATTTACCAGTATTAAGTTCCTCAGTTTGATAGTTATTAACTTCATCCTCCTCGTTTATTTCCATCCGTTCAGTTGCAGCAACTAGCTCTGCATCAAACAAATCATTTGGAGCAGTAGGCGGTATGTTAGATGAGAGATGGCTATTATCAGGATTCGTAAACTGATCTGATGCAGCAGAAAAGTCTCTACAATCTGCTGTCTCCTCATATGGAGATACATCCATTGGTGAATACGACTCAGAAGCCTCATTGCTTCCATGTTGAAAAGCATTTTCTGTAAAAGCAAACTCATGCCCAATATTTAGCTGCACTTTCACAGGCTGCTTACCGCCTTTCCGTCTCGCTCTTGTGGCACCAACATTCTCCTTCTTCGCACTGAACCCCAATTTCTGGTCCAAGCTAGAAAATGGGTTTGGCTTCGAGTTGGGGGTCTTGAACTCCATAAGATTCGTCCCCCCATTGTCTTGATTACTCGAAAAATTAAACTCGGTAGTATTTACTGCAGAGGTCGGATCATGAGCATTTCTAGGGTTGGGATGTTCACTTGGCTCTGTACCTACAAAACTATAACTCATCGGACATGAACTGTTTAGATCATGATGAGGTTTTTTCTCATTCACACTTCCCTGAAGTGAATCTGCGGATAGGTTCTGAGCTGATGCATGCCCTATGTGTATCCCATCAGTAGCTATACTTCCAACGCTTAACTTTCTAGACAATTCATCAGATAGTATCTTCTCCCCAACATAATCCAGGGATTCTTTGGATTTGGCATCATTAATTTGTTGGTTCATCACCCTCTGTGAAATATTCAACTTCTCCATACTTTCCTGGATCACATGTCCTGTACTCCACGAAGAAGAAGAAGAAGAAGAAGAAGAAGAACCGAAGCTGTATTTGCTGGCATCAATTTTGAGTTTATTACTCAACAGAGATGGAAGTTCATCATTCACGTTTCTCCTCGCATTGTCACTGAGACTAAAGCTGGAATGAGAATCCTTGATATTCAAATTCTGCATATCCCCAGAAATCCTCGAAGTCAAATGCACATCAGAGCTCGAGTTCTTCTTGTCTTCGCCCTCGATCTTCAGCTTCCCCAGTTCTTCCATAAGTCTTCTCCCAACTTCATCACGAGAGCTCAATTTCCCACTCGATCCTCCATCAACTGAACCAAATACAAAAGCCTCATTAATGCTCCGGCCAAATCCGGTCTCACCCGGAAGAGGATCACCGGGAGACCCACGGTAAGGAAACGGGTTGAAACCCTGACCCGGTAAGGAATCCGAGGTCAGCGAGGGTTTCATCAAGTTCTGAGGCTTCACTTGCCTTCTGACCTTAGAGAATCTCGGCTTAGAGAGACCAGAAGAAGAAGAAGAAGAAGGCCGCGAAAACGGCGCTGAATTGAAAGTCGGGTCAGGGTTATTGCTGTTTCGACCCGCAGCAGAGAAGACGGGTTTCAAGTCGCCAAAGTTGCTCATTGTTTATAGATTCTCTTTGATTAGAATTTAGGAAAAAAAAACGAGAAATCGTCAAGGAGAAGAAGAAGAAGAAGAAGAAGAAGAAGAAGAGAAGAGGTCAGGTCTCTACCAAAATTGCCGGCGACAGGGGAGATAGATAGATAGATAGATAGAAAGTCGTCTCATCGGACAAGGAAAGCGAATATTGAAGTTAGATTTTGGCAATAAAACGATTCAAAGATGGGATTTGGAAATGTTGAATCTTTCAGGAGATGTATCGATCAGAAGAGAAGACGAAAAACAAATTTTGCAGAAACAAAGTTTTTAAAAAAAAAAGAAAAACAAAAAAACCAAAAAAAATTCAAATTAATTTCTGATTGAAGAGAAATTGGGTAATCATCCATGGTTGTTACGGAACACAAGAGAAAGAAAATAAAATTTTTTTTTTGTAATGATTGCTTTTATGTCGCCGTCTGTAACATTTTTTTTTCTCACCTTCCAAACAGTTTTTTTTTTTCAAAAACCTGCACCATTTGATTACAAAAACCATACAACATGGTTTTAAATCTAACCCACATTTTTCCAAAATCAACCAAAAAATGAACAATCCTTTTTACTGAATCTCAACTTATTAACTTACTTTACACGTATTAAGGATTCGACAAGGGACCTCTGTTTTCCTTGATTTTGGGTTTTATCAATATAGTGGCAAAGTTGTAATGTATGGTTCGTGCGTCCAAGACTCCAAAGTCTTCACTTTTAAGTTTATTTTGATTTATCTACAATATTAGATCTCTAATATGTGTTAACGAAAAACCATATTGCATTAATTGCATACTGTCTTCATTTGCTGCAGATACTGTGGTTTTCTAAAACCGTTTTTTGAGTATCAATTAACTTTTTACAATATCTCATGTGGTTATTGAGTGGACTATGAAGTCCCCTAAGAACTTTGAACACCAATGCCACTAAGCATGGAATATATGGTTCGAAATAGCGTAGTATACAGAAACACAGGAGTCGAAAGTGAATTTGAGATTTTCTAACGCTTAACACGTATAACTTAGATGCACAGATGTTGTAGCCGTAATACTTATATTGTATAATAAGCGGCTTAATATATAATGTTACAGAACCTTCTATTCTTTTTTAGTACAATCAGAGACTCTTGTGGTTAATCCACACAAATCGGAACAACCACATCAGCAACCGAAGCAAAGAGAAATAGAGCACAATAGAAAGTTACGATATAGATTTGTCTTCTTTTAAGTATGTCTTACGCATCCGCTTGTTAGTAGTATAGTATCACCTGAGGAAACTTGCGATCTTCATACGATATTATCATCTCTCCTACGTTCTCTATTCTCCATATATATATATATAACTTAGCTATACATATACATCATCCTACTTCCTGGTGTATGTTTTTTTACTTTGTCTGCACAAATCCAAAACCAAGATTAAGTTACATTTATGAACTCATTCCCGGCTTCTCCAATATCGATGATCAAAGAATGATTACCTTTTTTACATACACTTCGGTAGCCTCATCTTATCCATAAGAAAAAAAAACCTGAGTCCAAAATAAAAGGGTTTTGTTATCCATATATAATATGAAAGAACATTGGAGACGATATTAGAGTGTACACTAACCCTTGGCATTTATGAGGTGAATTAGCCTACTGCATCAGGTTACTGGTAGTGGCTGGTGGTTCATAGTCATTTCCATTAGTAGAGGAGACGGAGACCCCAGCTTTTGCATTGGTTTCAGCAGAATCATCGGTTTTGAGATTATCGGTAGATGTTGCAGAAGGGAAGAGGTTACTAGGAAGAACAAGCTCTATAGTGCTTCCAGTGTCTGGTTCAAGCGTTTCACTCTCGTTGGTCCCTTCTTTAGCACCGTTTGAGTAATTACTGTTGTTAATACTCCTTGAAGGATGCAGCACGGTGGTATCATCAACTACTGCCACAACACAAATCAACAACAATAAGGAGATTGGAAGCATTAGTTGATCAGCAAAGATTTTAACGTTTTTACATTAAAGAATGACAGTGTTCACTTCACCAACCTTCGAAAGCATCTGCACTAGTGAGTTCAGATTGAATATCAGGGCTTTGGTTGCTGGCAGATGAAAAATAACCAGGAGACCCCACAGAAAAGCTACGGTGATGATTCGGCACTACACTATTCTTGAACTCAGGAAACTGCAAATTAATGAAGCGTCTCCTTTCAAGTTCAATAGCCCTCTGCAGATCAGCTTGCTCCATTTTCCTTCTCATCATCTCCCGCCTCTCATAGAACATCTTCGAACCTACCACATCGAACGAAACAAGTTAGTTAAAAACAAACGCAGAGAGTTACACCTAAGAAAATCGAAACTGGTCTTTTAAAATATATGTACAAGGATACTAACCAACATGGAAATCAGACTGTTCTCTAGGATCAATCCCAGACGGACTGGAACATGGGGAGTAATTCCCACGCTCAATCTGCTGTTGTAGCAGATGCTGTTGCTTCCTGTTATCACTTCATTTAGAATGACACATTGAAACACAAAGAAGAAAGACTAAAAGGAAAATTCAAGGGAAGAAAAAAAAGGCACCATACTTGTCCAAGGCTTTGCCTTTTTCTTTGTACGGTTTGACAAGAACACGTGAGTCGCAAATGAAATGGGGATTCCCTCTGGCTAGTACAACCTCTACAGTCTCAGGATGGGCAAATGAAACAAAGCCAAACATACGCTTCTGTTGGTATGGGATCCGCACATCTTGCACTGTTCCGAAAAGGCTTCATAGACAAAACAAATCAATGTCATTTTTCAAAAAGCAGCATTCTAGAATTGTCGGAGATCAATTCGGCAATGAACTGATTATTTAATACTACTTAGTCGCTGATTCTTCCAAATAAAATTTACAGGAAACATAATCTTTATCCAACACTTGTTTGACAGAGATGGTTGTCCAGAAATACCTGAAGTAAGTTGCAACGTCCTCATCCTTAAACGTGCTGTCAGCTGGGAATGTCAAGTAAATCTGTCTAGCAGCCGAGTTTGAGTGATCACCAAAATGCACTGCCATTAGTTCCATCCTCTCAAGCCGTCCTGGGCTGCTGCTCCAATATCTTTCATCACCAAAAGGTAGTGCACCATCTCTGCATCGAGAAGAAAACACAAAGCTTAATACTTGAAGAAACTAACAATGTAACAACCAAGATTTTAAACCCGTCCAAGAAACAAAGTTGCAGACACACAACTAAAGCTGGTAAATTGTTGATAAAAAAACAAGAGCCAATGAGATAGTAGCCCAAAGAAAGTGATATGCAACACAAGAAAGACAGAGCAAAACGATACAGACAATTACAGCTTGGATTAAGGACTATAGCCAGATACTACAAAACATGTAATAAAATGTATAGTTCGATCCCTTCAAGCAATATCAGGACCAATTCGGACTATAGTAGAACAGACGAATTGAGAATGGGATCGTTCCAGTTATACCTATGAGCATGCTGATGCATGAGAAAATTCATTCGCTTCTCGTATGGCAACTGGGAAGCCCTACCCAGGATTTGAGAAGCCAACCTCTGCTGCTGATAAGCCACTTTCAACCTCATCATCTCCTCGTGATGCCTAACAAAGTTTTCCATTTTCCTCGGCGAATCAGTGACAATGCCATTACCATCAACGTTGTCCGGATATCCTCCGTGGATAAACTTGCAGCTTTCTCCGTTCTTACACAACCCTCGACTAAAATATACACAAGGTTTGAATCCAGCACCAAATCCATCCTCTCCGAACCCAAAAGACGCATCTGCCGAGAAACTCCTCCTGTGCAGATGGGTTTCGCCATTGTTGACGGAGTAGTCCAAGGGAACCGTAGGATCTACAGCATCCTCGTTTTTCGAACAGGAATCGTCGAGAAACGAAAGGTAATCGTTTAGCTGCTGATCATCCAGTAAATCAACAGTACCACCAGCGTCAGCACCAGCATCTGCAGCAGAGGCTCCGTTGCTTTGGTGAGAGCTCAAGGGTTTCGAGATCGATGCATTACGAATGCCGTCGAGCGAAAGCAGAGGGGTGTGTTTGGGGGAAATGTGGGTGTTGCTCCCATTATAAGGGTTCACGCTGTTGATTGACCAGGGAGAGGTAGAAGGAGACGACGGGGAGTTTCTACGGAAATCCATAAACCCATTAGAGTGAGAGACTCCTCCTCCGCTTTCGTTAATGGGTGGTTGATAAATAGGGTTAAACGGAGAAGGAGACGTCGGAGTAGAAGGCAAAGAAGACAAGTTGTTCGAGAAAAGTCCCAACTGACTTTTCACTTTCAAAATAATGGACTGAATGACTGATTCAGGTCCAAGAGCGAGACGCATCAAGTCTTTCTCCCCGAAATCCTGTAACAGAAGATATCCGATGATCTTCGGAGCGTAATCTGGCTCCAGGCTCCTGATTTTCGTTAAAAGCAAAGTTGTCGGGTCGCCGGAATCCATGGCTTCCCCCCAAGTAAAGTAATCAACTTTGGATGCTGTTTTGAGGTTTCCAAACAGAGAAAGATTAGAGCTTTTGAAGCGAAGTTGAAAAAAAAAAAAAAAATCTGAGCGGAGAAGTAGATAAGAAGAGGGAGATCGTCCCTCCTCTTTGCTCGCTCCTTCTTTTGATTGTTTTTTTTTTTTTTTTGAATCTCACTTCACTCACTCCTATCTTTATCGCTCCAGTTGGTGCTCTCTCCTACTGGTAAGACCACTTGGGGAAATGTTCTGCTTTTAATATATTAACTTTCTAGGAAACTCTAATTCCTTAATTTAAAAATCAAAATACAATTTGATTTTGCATATTATTATTTCGGAAAATTTTGATGCTCTTGCTTATTTTATACAGACTGTGTTTAGTAAAATATGGATTGTTTTTCTTATATGAAGATCTCTGTAAATTTATAGGTTTGACGAGTAATGGACTTTTTAGAGATTAAATTAGGTTGGATTTTATTTTAGGTCTTCCAGATGAAAAAAAAAAATTTAATAAACCAATAGTTTGCTATCGAGTGACAAAACCATATTAGCATTAACTAATATACATACACCTCAGCATACAGTCAAATATTATATTCTCCTTTTGTCCTGTATGAAACGCCAATTAATTTTAATTAAATGCAAATTAGGAGTTTAAGATTGCAAAAGATTTTCGGTACTTTGTATTCCATCTTTTCACAAATTAATTCTAGTAATTTTATTTTAATACTAGAAGGAAAATAGTGTTACCTTTTCTCAACGATGGAAATATATTGTTAAGGAAAAAAAAAGAAGGAAAGAATTAAGAATTGAAAAATGATGATAAAATCTATGTTAAATCAGTGTCAGAGAGAGAGAGAGAGAGAGAGCGCGTGTGTTGCCAACTTTTTTAGACAGCCTTTTTTCTCTCCGCAGGCTGTGCATTTCACGCTCGCGCGTGAGGTCAATCCTTTTTTCTTTCTAGATCACGAGCAGCGAGTTTTTTTCACTGCTTCGTAACTTTTTTTTTTTTTGTTGGTATGCATCATTAGTTTGATCATAAGTCTTTGTGATGTGAAATAATTGGACGGTCATGATTAACGGAACAAGAAAATAATTTGGGTGCGTCTTGTCTCAACGATTGTTCACATGTGGTGCGTAAAAATGGTTTAGAAAAGGTTTAAAACTTTTTGGCGATACCAATGACAAACATTTGTGTCGGAGAATTTTCAACCTCGTTATTGTGTTTTCAGGATCTTATTGTTTCTCACTAATCTATCCCCTAATCTATTTTTTCCATATATAAATTAAATTACGTGTCACAGTTTCTAAAATTCATCTATATATTTGGAACTCGAATTATATACCTTATAGTTAAAAGAAATATTAAAAGTTATTAAAATAAATTAACAAAAAACTCGGATAAAGAAAAAAAAATACTTTACACAGTTTAATTTGATTGAACTAAGTTAACTAACCGTGTTTTAGTAATTATTTTTGTTAGTCTTTGATTTTCTTACCTTCTTTTAAACTGTTATCGATTCATCTATGCATAACCATTTGTCCAACATCGTAATGACAATAAAAGCATTTGCTTGCTATACGAGGGATTAGTTTACAACATTTAAACTGGTTTTTCTAAGTATGGCATTAGAATCATCGTCACATGACATTGAACCAGAAAGTAAAAGTAGATGAATATACTATGAATGTATATAATATATAAGTTACATATACGCACTCGCACGGATCCAGGAAGAACATATGCACTAACATACGGCTTCATGGATTAATCAACCACTACCAATAAATAATGAAGACACAAAATATGAGACAAAAGAGTCCTTCAAAAGTTCAACCTTTATGCGCATGCCCATAACCAACTTTATTTACTTTTTTACATTTACCATTTCTTTCTAACGATAATTTTGAAAAAAAATATATATATTTCATGACTTTTCTTGTCTGTTCATAAAATGAAGTTTATAATGAAGTACGATCCTCAACCATGCAATTGTCTTACGCTTAGATTAGCGAATAGATACAAACCATGATGAAAATTTCCAGGCCTTTCCAAATTACTACAAGGAAACAACTCAAATATGTGTCGCTATTAGCTCATATATTCCGTGTGCTACATCGATTTTGTGACCGGAATTAAACAGAAAAATTTGCCATCAAACCTATTAGAAATACCTGTAACCGTAAAATATTAATTTTGCTGTAATATTGTTTTGTAGTTACGATAAAAATATAACTTTTTCCGTTTTACTTTGGCATCATAGCGACCATGATGATCCATCTTAAAAGTGATAGAGCGTTCCATATTTTGTTCAGTAAAATATGAAGATATATCATTAATTCACAAACAAAAGTAATATATGCAACTGGACAAAAACATGTGATCTAACTTCAATCTAGTTTAGTTTGACAAATAAAAGAATTCAATCTTGTCCAAAATAAACAGGTATGTGATGGGTGATGATAATAGTCTTTTCTTCGTAGACAACATAGTGGATGTTTGTCGAAAAAACATTACGTGAGAATGTTTTCGGAGACGATAAAATCAAAATTCCGCTTGTCATTTGAAATGTGATTCGGAGGAGGAGGATATGCTCTAAGTTATCCTCTTTTGAAGGCTTTTGTTGCAAAATTAGATGAATGTGTTGAGAGGTATCATTTCATTTGGGCAGGAGATCATTTGCAGAGTTTTTGTTTGGCTGATTTGGCCGCCGATTTTATCCGCGAGAAAGGAATTCATCAGGTATGTCAACAATATTAATTTATCTTATGTCAAAATTCATGGATCTACATATTCATACAAGTAAACAAAAAGCTTACATAATTCTTCCGTTATTTTTTTTAAAAAAAAATATACCAATGCATAAATAAATTACTAACCACGATTGGATAGTTACTCAAGTTCTCATCCTTTTGAAGACCATTGAATTTTGGTGCTATGGTTTAGAAGGGGAAGTAATCCCTCTATCTTGCAATTATCTTGGTAAAATGGTCAAGCCCCTATAAATGTTTGAGTTATCACATTGTAAGGTTCCTTATTTGCCCAAAAAAAATAATAGTTTTTTTACCATACAGTAAAGATTAGTATGGTTTAGAAAATGTATCTCACAGTAAGTATGGACCGTCCTGGCTCAGTCCTTCATATCATGAAAGCGGCCAACGTGGACCAATCACGGATGCTGCTGCTACGTCAGAGGCAGTAACAGGACCTTCTCGGTCTCGTGGGGATATTCTGCTCACATCTATGAAAAGCTATTCCCACGCAGCCACTTGAAGCTTCCCATCGAGACATTCCTTCCTTGGCTCCGAGGATAGCTTCCGTTTTACATGTGTAACACGAGACCGGTGTCTCGAGATCCATGTGAAGCTCCTCACTGGTTCTTCTTTGATTCGATTGAACAAGAGAACGAAGGAGTTGTTACTTTTTACACAAGGAAGCTTCCTAGAAATGACTTTGCGCTCCTTCTCTGGTAATATTTCAGCGGATCCTCTCGCTTCGATCCGATCAGATGTTGCAAACGTAAGACTTCGAGATTGTAGGAGAGACGAAATCATTACCTAATGAAAAATGGAGAGCACAAATATTGGTTATATTGTAATTTTCAATCTTCTATCTGATTAAGTTCTAAGTAGCATTCAGCAATTAAGTTAACTCTGTCTACAAGTAATCTGATATCTCAACAAGAAAAGTATACTGATGTATTTATTGTCCATTATAGTACACATTTACATACGATGCAGAACACAATGGCCTGTACTAGCTATGGGTTTGTTACCTTTTTACATCCGAAACTTTTTCGAACTCTTACCCATACAATTAGGGATGTTAATATGATTTTATTATACATATTAAAATTTGAAGCTACTGATCGTAATAGATTTTAAGAGACAGACATAATAAAAATAAAAATATTGAAACTAAGTAAATATGTATTTTATTATATTGAAAAAAAATTACAATGTGATGATATTTTCTTTCTTATATATATGAGGAGGTATTATAAAAACTATTTATCCTTTTTTTTAAAAAAGGTTATGTCTATTTACAAAATTTCAAATCATGACACATGCTTAAAAAGATGTAGAATTTTTCTACTAGGATCATTTGTTCGTATTCTTTTTACTAGACTCACTATTGCTAACTATTGCTTCTTTATTTTTTTTAAGTGCGTGCAAAGGCGTAGTCAACATTAACACAAATTATATAGAATCATATACCTCGAACAACAGTTTATTACGCATAAATCGTTCCAGATGTATAGTTCATCTTTGGATTGTACCCTGCACGGACCATAACTGATGTATGAGTTTGTCGTTTTTCTTAACCAAGTTAATTACTTCATGAATTATCATATTTTTAATAAATATTTCTCCTAATATCCCTTTCTAAATCAAGATATTGTTTTAATATTTTATATAAGTAAAGAAGAAACATTAAAACTTTCCAATTAGTTACGTCTCTAACAAAGTTTGAGCTATACTTAAACGCTATACTGTCACATTGACTCGTGACCAAAAACTACTAGTCTACAACATATGGAGCAAAAACCGGTAGATAGAAGTATCATGTCAATGTTACCGGTGTAAAAGAAAAATTATTGTCAACTAACATATGTTATTTAGTTAGCACCATAATCAACTTTTTTTATATCGGAACAGTAGTAGATTGGACATAAAAAATCGGACAATCTAATATTAAATATCTATCCGTTCCAAATAGAAAATCGGTCGATCTAATTTAATTAATCTGATCCAATTTAACCAATAGGTTTTAATTAGTTTAGATTGGTTAAATTGGTTTTTGTTAGTTTTCTATTTGGATCGAGTCGGTTTTCAGTATTGGGTTGCTGGATTTCGACATTCGATCTAATATTTTTTCGGCAACAAAAATATGATTATGGTGTTAGCTACGTAATAAGTGTTAGTTGATACATATTGTAATTAATGTTAACCGTATAATTTATGTAGTTATTAATATATTAATATTGTTTATATGTTTAGCCATGTGATGGCTTATAGTTGATGTAGCTGGAAAATATTTTTTTCAAGTATAAATATCATAAGTAAAGGATTGCGGTTAATTTAGTAGTGACAGTCAAGAATATTATAGATGTTATGAATGATAAGAATGTTTGAAATTCTATTGAAATATAAGAGTTAGTAATTTAGTATGGATTTGAACCACTTTTTTTCTTCTCCTGATTAAATTACACTTTAAGGGATGATCACGATAGATAATAATAAGAAAAAAGCATTAGCAATGAAGCCTTTGAGATTAAACCCATGAAGAAACTACAGGAAAAGATAAAAAGATTAAACCCTAGGTTAAGTATTCCCTGACCATTGAATGTTAATTGGTTAAAAATGTATATATATATATATATTATTTCAGAGGCTTTCAAACTAAGGACTCCAAAACTTTTCTCGTATGATATTTTTACCCAGTGCTTTCTTTGTTCAACCACCCAAAACCTCCTCTCTCAACCTTCAAATATCCTTCATCACTTTTCTCCATCTGAATCTACATGTTATTATCTCTGTATAATACAATGTCGTCTCTAAGTTACCACACAAACATCTTACGCAAACATCTCGTGATCATAGGCGTGGTCGTAATCTTCTTCATCCTCATCTTCTTCAACCAAACCTACATCACTTCACAATCTCTCGACAGTAACATATTTGCCATAAACTGTCAAGAGAGGCTTTTGCAGCCTAAGGAGACGGCGACAAACTTGAGCCATTTGATGTTTGTTTTGGTCGGGAGCTCACATACATGGAGGAATCGAAGAAATTATATAGAATCATGGTGGAGACCAAATGTTACACGTGGCAATATCTTCTTTGACGTGGAGCCGTCGGAAGAGTTCCGGCCTTGGTCTCTGACCTTTCCGCCGTTAAAAGTCAACGAAGACCTCAAGAAACTCAAAATTTACCCGAAGCTCGCAAACCCAATTCACACCCGGATCTATAGATCCATTCTCGAGAATTACAGACTCAAACAAGATGAGGATGTAAGATGGTATGCTATATACTAGTAATTAAATCATCTTATCAAATGGAGATATGTTTCTATCTTTACATACATTCGTTTTTAATTTATAGAATTTAATATATAGACATATATCTATATACAAATAATTATGCTTTGTATTATACTAAATAGAAAATTTAAAATAATGTTGTTTTTTGTTTACACAAAAATAATTAAAGTGTTATATGACTATATATTCCAACAAGTAGTCAATAAATTTGAAATTTTCTTTTTTAACTTCTCACTTTTATCAATTCTATCTCGCATATTACCTAAATCTTTTGTACAAATAAAAAATAAATAAAAATCGATGTGATGGTTTTATTGGATGACTTTAGAAAAAAATTATTGTCTCTAACATTCTTTGGTTTTAGAAGTTATAAAATATATGTTTGTGTATGACATTGATAATACATAAATTTGTGATCTAACTTAGACCTTGTCCAAAACAAATAGGTATGTGACGGGTGATGATGATAGTCTTTTCTTCGTAGACAATCTAGTGAATGTGTTGTCAAAATACGACCACACGAAAAAACATTACATCGGAATGTATTCGGAGACGATAAAATCAAATTTCTACATCTCGTTTGACATGGCATTCGGAGGAGGAGGATATGCTCTAAGTTATCCTCTAGTGGAGGCCTTAGTGGTAAAATTGGATGAATGTGTTGAGAGGTACCATTACATTTGGGGAGTCGATCATTTACAGAGTTTGTGTTTGGCTGATTTGGGCGTTGATCTTACCCTCGAAAGGGGTTTTCATCAGGTATTTATGTCAACTATATATCTCATGTGTCATATTCTAGGATTCACATGTTCATGGAAGCTAACAAAAAGCTTTGAAAGTATTTGTAAACAATTATTTCAAGTAGAAGTATAACAAAATGAAAAACATTTTTAATGTGTCCACCAAAAAATTGTACTGTCGCGCCACTAGAGTTATTTGATTTTTTTTTTATATAAATCATTATCATGACTAATTCTACGTTTTTCAATCATCGTTTATCTATTTAATTATTATTTTGGAAAAACATTGCAATATATTATATTTAATGAATTAATGAAAACCTCCACAACGACATCTTGGCATCCCATGGAGATGTAATTAAGATAATCATGTCCCTTTTTATTTTTGCACTCGATACCATGTACGATAAATATTTTATATATATAAATTCTTTACCAAAGAAACAAATATTATTATTAATTAACAGAATATTTTTCACAAATGTAATTAAAAATAGATATACAATAAACTAAAGAACTTACAAAACACATCAATTTTTCCTTCTTTTTTTTAATCGATGTAAGAAACTGGTGAATTATTTAATTAGTTGTATCCATACAGAAAATTACAAACCCATAAAAATATTACTAAACCATGATTGGATGGTTACTCAAAAGATTAGTATGGACTGCACAAGAAATTATATCACACATTAAATATCTTGTTAACATGCGACAGATGGATCTGCGCGGTGATTTATCGGGCTTTCTCTCGTCCCATCCAACTGCTCCTATTGTCAGCTTCCATCATTTCAGGACCGTGGAACCACTTTTCCCGGGCATGGACCGTCCTGCCTCAGTCCTTCATATGATGAAAGCGGCCAAAGTGGACCAATCACGGATGCTACAACAGTCGATCTGCCACGTCAGAGCCAGTAACTGGACCTTCTCGGTCTCGTGGGGATACTCTGCTCATATCTATGAGAAGATATTCCCACGCAGCCACTTGAAGCTTCCCATCGAGACATTCCGTCCTTGGATCCCAGGACGGTCTCCAGTTTACATGTTTAATACGAGACCGGTGTCTCGAAATCCATGTGAAGCTCCTCACTGGTTCTTCTTCGATTCGATTAAACAAGAGAACGAGGGAGTGGTTACTTCTTACACAAGGAAGTTCCCTAGAAATATGACTTCTTGCTCCTTCGGTAATATTTCAGCGGATACTCTCGCTTTGATCCGAGTCTTCTCTCCCAAGACTCCCAAAGAGGTTCGTTCATCTTATCTCATGGGCTTTGTGTTTTACGAATGATGGGAAGTAATATAGGATATATATATATATGAAAATTACACTTACGACCACTTGAAAAAAAACCTATTTATCAAAACTCAAAAGTAGGATTTGTTCTCACATCTACATACTAATTTGGGTCTATCTATTTGTATTACGGTCGAACATTTAAAAACTTTGTAGAAACAGATGCATGTTAGTCATAAGATTCAATGATGTTGCTCTACTTGAGAATTTATTTATTTTCTTGTTAATTACACTATTTTTACTCTAAACAATATATTTAATTTATACCGTTATTTTTTTAATTGTTCTGTTTTTAGGAGAGAAAAGTGGAATGTTGTAACGTGGAATATGATGGTGCAGATGTTGCAAACATAAGACTTCGAGATTGTAGGAGAGACGAAATCATTGCCTAATGAAAAAATGGAGAGCATAAATATTGGTTATGTTGCAATTTTCAAAACAAATTTAAAAAGATTTAAATATTCAGCTCTATTTTTATTATTAATGTTGAAATGCAATTGTATTTATTATTTTTATTTAGTTTGCTATAAAAAATTACCTTAAAATAAGTTAAAATCATGAAGCAACACTTATTTTATAACATTTTATACTTTTTAACAACATTTATTTGAAGCTGAGAGAATATCTAATAAAATTTAAGTCGGTTCACGTAGTCTGATAAATCAACGTTTAATGATATTAATTTTAACTAGGTTCGAAAGTCTATTATTAGGATCTTTATTACTTGCTTCAATGAGAACTTTAAATCATGGCATATGTGATTTTCTAGTATTTGTAATGATTAAAAAAATTAAACGGGCAGAATCTATAAAAATAAGAAAAGTAAAAGTAAGTAAATATGTGTGTCATTCTTACTGTGTTCTATATATAATGAGACACTCTTACTTATAACTATTTATCTACTTAAAAAAAAATTCCGTGTTTAATTTTTTTTTTTGGCATATGTAGAAAAACATCTAGTTTTCTATGTAGGATCATTTGTTTGAATTATTTTTGCTAATTAAGAGAACAAAAGAAAATAAAAGAAAAAAAAATTATCTGAAAGAATAAAGAGAAAGAAAGAAAGTGAATAAATTATGAACGTAAGATGTTATTGTTTTCGTTATAAATATTTAGGCAAGGGTTAAGGGTAGAGTCAGCATTAACAAGATTACACATAGAATAATTACATACCACATACCATAGTTGATTATGTATTAATGGGCACAGCTATATAGTTGAAATGAAACCATGTATGAATTGACTGTTTGCTCTAACCAATTTATTTTTTTCGTTACTTCATTATATTTTATATAGTTAGTTTAGTGTCCTTAATTTTCTTTTTTAAATCAAGATTGTTTTTAATGTTTGGCAAGTAAAGAAGAAACACTAAAAGTCTCCAATTAGACACGTATGTAATGAAGTTAAAGCTATACTTATACGGCTAATCATCGTCACATTGACTCATGACTGAAAACTACTAGTATTCTACAAGACATGGGGCCAACGAAACCGATAAATACAAGTATCATCCTAAATTTTACCGATCAAGGTATAAATATTGTAATCATTAGCTAAGTTGCATTTTGGTTTTGAAATATTAAGTTGCATTTGAAAAAAATAAATATAAATGCTTGTCCTTTTATATTAACGTGATTAGGTTTATGACAGTGAGAAAGGAAAACGACTACGATTCCAAGACACTTACAAATTCAGTAGTATTAATTAATTATTTTACGCTATCACTATAAGTTGTTTATATATACTAGTCTCGCGATCAATTACAATTTTAAATCTAAACTTGTAACATTAATTAGAGCAGAGATCCATATACACTTCATTTTTAATGGTTGACAATATTGTTTTAGTGTTTGACAAGTAAAGAAGAACAATTAAAACTTTACAATTAATCACGTCTCTAATAACGTTTAGGCATACCTATACGGCTATACATCGATCGTCACAATTGACTCGTGAACAAAACTACAACACATGGGACAAATGACATTCTTATATAAAAGTAATATCCTAAATATAACGTAAAAGACTCGACACTGGTATTATTATCACTGTGGTTTAACGCATTAAATGGTCGAAATATTCAAAACGTTACATGTATAGAAATTAGTTTGGATTTTTACTTATATATGATCTCTCCTGTTACAAAAATATGTATAGAAATATTATTTATATGGCTTCAAACTAAAAATACCAAAACTTTTCTTTTCTTTAGTCACTAATTTATTTGTTTAAGCACCAAAACCTCTTGACTCAACCTTCAAATATCCTTCATCACCTTTCTCGATCTGAATTCTCAACCTTACGATCTCAGGATAATTCAATGTCATTTCCAAATTATCACACAAATATCTTATGCAAATATCTAGTGATCTTAGGCGTGCTCGCAATCTTCTTCATCCAAATCTTCTTTAACCAAACCTACATCAATTCACAATCTTTCAACAGTAACATATTCACCATAAAATGTCAAGAAAAGCTTTTGCAACCTAAAGAGCCGGCGACAAACTTGAGCCATTTGATGTTCATTTTGGTTGGGAGCTCAAGTACGTGGAAAAATCGAAGAACTTACGTAGAATCATGGTGGAGACCAAACATAACACGTGGCAATATCTTCTTGGACGTGGAGCCGTCGGAAGAGTTCCGGCCTTGGTCTCCAAATTTCCCGCCATTTAAAGTCAGTGAAAACGTCAAGAAACTCAGATTTTACCGAAAGCTCCGAAAACCAACTCACACTCGGTTCTATAGATCTATTCTCGAAACTTACAGGCTCAAACAAGATGAGGGTGTAAGATGGTATATATATATATATATAAATACTTAAATCATCTTATAAAATGGAGATATATTTTATATATATAATTGAAATATATTTCTATTTTCAAAATCACTTATTTTCATCTATATAATTATATACATATATATATATAATTATATTATATTAGATAGTAATTTTAAAATACTGTTGTTTTATGATCTACACAAAATAATTCAAAATTACTGACATATAAATTTTATAAAATAAAAATTAAGTGATTTGTACATATTTGAACTGTTCATTTCTTACGTCTCAGTTTTATCATCTCTCTCTCTCTCTTCTCTTTTTATCTAAATCTTCTGTAAGAAAATTGATGTCGTGATTTTATCGGACGACTTCTGACAATTTGTTGTCTCGTATTCTTTGATTTAGAAGAAGATGTTTGTGTATGATATTATAAAAAATTGTGTGATCTAACTTAGATCTTGTCTAAAATAAATAGGTATGTGACGGGTGATGATGATACTCTTTTCTTCGTAGATAACATAGTTGATGTGTTGTCAAAATATGACCACACGAAAAAATATTACATCGGAATGTTTTCGGAAACGATAAACTCAAATTTTTACTTCTCGTTTGATATGGGATTTGGAGGAGCAGGATATGCTCTAAGTTATCCTCTGGTGGAGGCTTTGGTCGTAAAAATGGATGAATGTATTGAGAGGTATCATTACATTTGGGCAGTGGATCAGTTACAAAGTTTTTGTTTGGCTGATTTGGGCGTTGATCTTACCCTCGAGAAAGGATTTCATCAGGTATGTCTACAATATATCTCATGTCTCATATCCGAGGATTCATACGTTCATGGAAGTTAATTAATAGCTTCAATAATTCTTTTTAAACAATTATTTAAAGTAGAAGAAAAAAATTGAAAAAAAACAAAAGAAATGTGCTATCATTGTATCATGCTATGATCGCCACTAGAGTGACTTTGATCTTCTCATTAAAATTAGTAAATCTATATTATCAATCATGTTAATTTCTTGGAAAACATTGTAATACATTAAATTAATGACTTTGTGAGATTCTTCTTAATTATCGAGATTTTGGCGTCCCATGAATATGTAACATAATACCATGGACCAAGAATATTTTATATATATATATATATATAATATAAACCAAAGAAAAATAATAATTCATTTTTAAAAATATTATTCATTAAAATAATTTTTTTAAGATACAGAAGAAGCTAAAGAAGTTTCAAAACAAAGATCAACTCGTATGCATGATATAAAAACTACTCTTAATTTATACGGTTGATTGTCTTTTAAAATTTTTATGGATTTGTTCTTATCCATTTTTTCTATTTTCATTTTACAGTTATTTCTTCTATTTTGTTTATATTTACGTAAAATATAGGCAGTTTTTTCAGTTATACATGTTCATGCAGAAAGTTAATTGCCAACCCATAACGAAATTATGGTTACTCAAACTAAGACCAATGCCTTCCTTCCTTATAAAAATGAGATAATAATTATAGATCCCAAAATATTTAGGATACTAGTTTGACAAAATTTTGATATATATTTAGATTTTTATTATAATACAAAATGACTTTTAAAATATAATATCAAAAATAATTCAATTTATTATTTCTTATATTTTCCTAATAAGCTATTTAACGAGTGTAACAAAAAGTTTTTCTTTATATATAGAAATAAAATAAAAATCTAATATATAAAAAAGTTTATAAAAATAATTAGTAATAAAAATTGTAATTTGGCATCAAACCCCAAATAATTTAACACCGCATTGACTAAAACCAGTGTAATTTGGGATTAGGGTTTAAAAAGAGGATGTAATTTCTATTCTTTTGCAATTATCTTGAAAAATATTTAAGCCTCGAATTGTGTCACACGAGGAAGTTCCTGCGGATACATCCAATAATTTTGAAACGATACAAAGACGATTAATATGGTCTGTGCAAGAAATAGTATCACACAATAAGTATCTGGTTAACATGCGACAGATGGATATGCACGGTGACGTAACAGGCTTCCTCTCGTCCCACCCAACGGCTCCTCTTTTCAGCCTCCACCACTTCGAGACCGTCGCACCACTTTTCCCTGGCATGGACCGTCCTGGCTCAGTCCTTCATATGATGAAAGCGGCCAACGTGGACCAATCACGGATGCTGCAACAGTCGATCTGCCATGTCAAAGCCAGTAACTGGACCTTCTCGGTCTCGTGGGGATACTCTGTTCATATCTATGAGAAGATATTACCACGCAGCCACTTGAAGCTTCCCATGGAGACATTCCGTCCTTGGCTCCGAGGATGGCATCCGTTTTACATGTTTAATACGAGACCGGTGTCTCGAGATCCATGTGAAGCTCCTCACTTGTTCTTCTTTGATTCGATTGAACAAGAGAACGATGGAGTTGTTACTTCTTATACAAGGAAGTTTCCTAGAAATATGACTTCTTGCTCCTTCTCCGGTAACATTTCTGTGGATCCTCTCGCATCGATCCGAGTCTTCTCTCCTAAAACTCCCAAACAGGTTCGTTCATCTTATCTCATGTGCATTTGAGTTGTACTAATGATGACATTTAATATAGGAAATCTCTGGAAATAACACTTACGACTACACATGTATTAATATCGTTATTGTCCCTTGAATTTTTTATTTTTTAGTTGGTCTCATATTCATTCATTTTGGTTGATCTTACTATAGGGTTTTACATCTAACAATTTCAAATTAATAAAGGATGCATTTTTAGTCACAAAATTTGATGATTTAATCCCATTATTCAATCTCAATTATTAGTCGTTTTATTGTTCTGTTTTTAGGGAAGAAAGGTGGAATGTTGCGACGTTGAATATGAGGGTGCAAATGTTGCAAACATAAAGCTTCGAGATTGTAAGAGAGATGAAATCATCGCCTAATGATAACGAAACGTGGAGATTGTAATTTTTAATCTTCTATCTAACTAAGTTCGAAGTCGGTGTAAGCATGCAGCAAGAGAGAAAGGTTAAAGCAAAAAGGAAAACATAGCGAGGTTTTTCCTTGGTATTTTGGGAAATAAAATATATCATCAATAAATACAGTTTTGTTTTTTTCTTAAGTGAAAGTGTGTTATCTCATTTCTGAGTGAGATGGTTCGAGATTAGTTTAGGAAGTTTATAGTAATGTATCTGTATCGTGATGTAAACGAGAGATGGTTACCTGCAATTATGCATAGAAGCAGCATGAAAATCGTTCCATCACCCCTTTTGAGCCTTTTACTTATTTATTTTTGTTTAGTTTTCCCCTTTTTCTAAAACGAGAAAATTTTAGTTCTTTTTGATATTAATCACCTGCTTTCACATCCAAATTCACATGATTTATGCACAACTGATCTCATGATTAGCATTCCCCCACAACTTTATTAACTGACTGTTTCTATATATACATATATATGTATGGAGTCGATCCTCTATGTTCATACACTTCTTGTCCATCTGTCTATCAAATCCTTTTCTCTATGGCATTTGACAACGACACTAAACTAACCAAATTGAGTCATGTCTCTCAAAATCTATCGTTATCTACACTATGGAAGTCCATAGCGGTTTCTGGCGCACCATTTTTCTTGTTACACACATTTGCGTTTAACCATCCTCATAAAATGATAACCCATAAACTCTTTGCGCCTCTCGACCTTACTTTCTCCTCCTCCTTCTCAGCAAAATCCGCATCATCATCGTCCTTGCAAGTAGCAAGAGAACCTCCTACAAATATCAGCCATCTATTCTTTGTCATTGTTGGTAGTACAAGGACTTGGAGGTATAGGAGAGGCTACATAGAGCCTTGGTTGAGACCGAACATCACAAAAGGACATGTCTTCCTCGAAACACCACCTGGTCGTGATCTCTTGCCTTGGCCTCAACAATCTCCTTCTTTCTCTGTTAACAGACTCATTCATCACAAACGCAAAATTCAAGACTCAGATCCGCCTTTTTTAATCGCTCCATGAGTCGTTTAAGAAGGCCTCCAAAGACACGAGATGGTATGTGATAGCGGATGATGATACTCTCTTCTTCTTGGAAAATTTAGTCAAAGCTCTCGTCCAGTATGACCACAAAAAACATTATTATATTGGGATGAACTCGAAAACGTTTGGTCGAATGCGGTTTTAGCTTTCGACATGGGATATGGAGGCGGTGGATATGCATTGAGCTATCCAACCGTAGAAACACTTGTCAACAAAATGGAAGATTGTATTGCACGATACCTTGGAGTTTATAGCGATCTTCTCTCATTTCGTTGCTTGCCCGACTTGGGAATTGATCTTACTTTGAACTAAGGCATCCACCACGTAGGATGTTCAATTCGGATTTCGGTTTGGAGTTTTCAGATTTCAAATATTGAATAATACATAGTCACCAAAGTTAAAACATAACGGATAAGTTTAGTATGGCTTCACTTCAAATTTTTCGGTTTTAATATTTGTAAAGATTTTTGGCTTTTGATCGGTATGGTATGCTATTAGGTTAATTTGGTTAAAACCGAATTGAACACTCGTGTCTCGTGTGAACAAGAAAGCGATTCTTGTGCTTACATAGTCTCATTCCGTCTTGCTTCTTCTGTTATAACCAGCTTGATCTGCACGGTAACATATCAGGTCTCTTATCAGCTCATCCTCAGTCTCATCTTATCAATCTCCACCATTTCGACGTCATAGACCCCATATTCTCAGCAATAAACCGCCAGGAATCCGTGAACCATGCCATGAAAACCTGAAACGCCCTCTAGAAACGTTCCGGCCTTGGAAGAATGTTAGAATACCGTTGTATACTTTTAACACGAGACGGGTGACGAATGATCCGTGTGAGATGCCTCGTCAGCTTTTCTTTGACTCGGTTGTGGAGGACAAGAACCAAAGCTTGGTTACTACTATGTACAACATGAAAACGGCAAGTAGATTATCTCCTTGTTTGCCAAATGGTCACCATTCTGCTCGTAACATTTCGCAAGTCTGAGTCATCGCTGCTACTATGCACAAGATGGTAACTAATACATCATATATATATATATATATATATATATTCCTTTTTAGCAAATCCATAATCTATTTATATATGATCTAAAGCCTGAAAACATAATTACTCTGAAATATTTCAAAAGGGTGAAGGAATCGAATGCTGCGATGTGCAAAATGTTAACAGTACAAACATTTTAGAAGTGAAGATAAGAGCTTGTTACAAAGATGAAGTTCTTGCGTAGGCCATATGTTTTGTGATACATTGATCAATGGTTGCTGTGGCATTCTTCTTTTTTCATTTGTATAAAAATGGAACTGTATCGAATCTTTAATTTATTGATATGCTGTATTACTTCAAGTTGCAGTGAAATAGAGAGTGAGAACGTTTAATCCCATCTCTCCTTATCGAGGACTCAAGAGGTTCCAAAACCCAAATGTATAGCCTTTATGTGCTTTGTGAAAAAAGCCTTGGTTTGCTTGGAATCATCGACTAATTTTCTAGAGATAGGACCAAAAAGGAACAATCAAAAATCAGAAACAAGTGCGAATGAAGACAAAAGTAGTTTCGTATACATACGTCAAAAGCAGATCATGTCAAATCGAATTCATCAGGTTCTTCTTCTTCTGATTTATCAATGAGATTTCTGGATCCCTATCAGACGCGCATAATCCACCCATCTGAGACAACAAAAGAAGCAAAAAGAAAACAAAAAACATGTGAACATAACAGCTGAGAACAGAGAGTAAGAACCAGGGTTGTGTTTTAAAACAACTTACAATAAGGAACCCAAGAATGTGTTGCCTGTTCTAACAGCGAAACACATCGCACTGAGTGCAAGTTTGTGTTGGTGGAGCATTGGCTCCAGGAGACGTTGTTCTATCACACCAGCCAATACTTGGTACCTGTTTATTTCAAACCATAACTCATTACTTTATCCAATCTAAATGGTAAAAGTGCAGTATATCGGGTTTGTTCATCTTTTCTCCCCCTTTTTTTCTTTACTTCTTGTGCAATTTGGTATAAAGAAACTCAGTACCTTAGGTTGCTAGAGACTGCCATATAGACACCATATGCAACGCTTGTGGAGACTATTGGAACAGTTTCGACTTCACCTTCAGAAGTCTGGTCCACAGCACCTCGTGCTTTTATAAATGCATTTGTAACAGCAGTACCAACCTAACAAATTATACAGATTCGTTAAGTCAAAAGAATGTAAGAGCGAAATGTGAAGCAACAGTTTTTGTGATGTTCAACAGTCTAGAAAAATTGTTTATGGAAAACTATCCATCTTCTGAGTTGTGTTTCCTTTAAAGGTAAATATGTTATGACTCACCAGTGATGATGTGGTGCCAACGGCAAACAGCTTAGCCCCATTGCGCTGCATAAGATATACAAACGATATATATTATCCAGAAACGATCAGCCTTTAAACCATATTATTGCATGTAATTGAGATCACATAAGAAGAAATTGACAAAAAGAACATCACACACCGCTATAGCACCTAGCCGTTGCAAGAGAGAATATGATGTTCCAGAGATTGCAATCTACAGCAAACAAATTAGATAATTAGACGAGAACGAGCTTCTTCAATCTTAGCCCGCATCTGCCAAACAAATTTGTTTACAAAAATGATACCTGGAAGGCATTATCTGGACAGTTGTGGAAAAACTTGGATATACCTCCAGCAGTAAGTGCGAGAGGTGGTCTAAGAGACACAGTAGGAGCAGGGAGATAAACTAACATGAAATCGGCAATGATAGCCATCACCTAATAAAGAAAAAAGGAAAAAATAATCAAATGTGCAATGAGTCCACTTATCCTTACACAAAATATATCTAAATCCAATATCCTTCAGCAGAAGATGGCAATGAACACAACAGTGGCAAAACTTATGAGTATCTACTTCCCAAATAATTCAAGGAGATTTGTCTTACAAAGTGACAGCAGAAAAGGGTGACCCTTTTTTCATCATAAAAAAAAACAAACAAACAAAAAAGCTAAAAATATAAAAAGTTGAAAACAAATGAGACTCGGGTATATATACTATTGTACAGTTCAAAATTTGGTTCTTACCTCAGAGACAAAGCAAATCACAACTACTTTGTCATTAGTCATGCAAAAACTAATGGTGAAAATTTGCAGACCCCATCACAAGTCACAACCACAAACTACCCAATCTTTCGTCTATCCGAATGGGTCATCTAAAAGATTTTTATTCTCATCCATTCCTACCATCTAACAATTCCTAATAGTAAGTTTTAGATCATTCCTGTGATCTGACAGGAACACTAAAGAAAAAAAACCACATGGGTCTGCAGAAGCAGCACCAGGAAAAATAAAAAGAGGCAGAGAAGAATGATTACCACATCGGCGAAGACAACTTCAAGTTCATTGAAGAAGTTTTCTCTACGCCGTTCATACTCAGCAGCAGTCTGGAACAAAAGAATCAATACATATTAGCTAAAGTAACACAAAAATTCTAATCAGATTTGCTCTGATAGCATTTTCGAGATAGAGAAAAATAATAAATTCATTTAGCAGCCATTCACTCCATCCATTTTCTAATTGATTACATTGGCTTGAACGATTAAAAACCAAAATTATATAAAAAAAAAAACACTCGATGAAATTCTCCAGAAACGCAAAGAAATCACCAAAAAAACCAAACTTTCAAGTCATATTTTCTTATGAAGTGGATAAGAGAGCAAACCTTAGTGAAGACACCAACACCACATTCCATGGCGAGTTTAGCCAAGAAGAGATCGTCGGCCAATAGTCTTTCCCTAAACCCAGCAAACTGCATCAGCCACCGCATCACAGCGGATCTCTGGAGCTCGAGGAACCGGGTGATAACCGATCCAGGGATTCGACCAGACTCAATAGCAGCCGCCAGATCCTTGGGCAGAGTCTCCAATTCGGTCCCAGACTCAGCCAACAACATCATCGCCTCGTTCCTGTTCCTATCCCTGTCCTCGCCACCGTCTCCATCCCTGTTATTCTTTCCTCCGTCGCCACTTCCACCACCACCATGTCCTCCGTTGTTGTCAGAGCCGCCGTTGTCGATTGAGGAGGAGAAAATAGGGGAAATAGTGACGCGGCGGTGGAAAGAGATGGATTTGACGGAGACAATGCCGGTAAAGGAGGATAAGGAAGAGAGTCTAGGATAAAAAGCGAGGTGGGGCCGTGTGATATTGGATTCAGAGATGGATGATTTGTTCGGGGTCGGAAGACTGAAGAAGCAGGAGGCTATTGCCATTGATGCGACTTCCTTACGGACAGAGAGAGATGAGAGAGAGAGATCTGTGAAAGTCGTCTCTCTGGTTCTTCAGTCTCTCTGTGTAGGTTAGGCGGTCGATGACGGCAGCGGAGAGAGTCAGCGAAAACGAAGATTCTTTGTTTTTCTTTTGGTGGGCCTCACGATAGATTCCAACTGGCGCGTGCTTTTCACGATCTCTCTTACACCACCTTATTAATTTAGCAGCATTTTCTTTATTAACAATTTATCACCTTTGTTGTGATTAGTTTTTTGTTTTTGGTTAAATTGTTGTCATTAATTTTGTTTTTACAAAACTATTTAAGCCGTTTATGGTCGTTAGCTTTCTGAAACGTTGGTTTTTTTTAATATTGAGAGATGTTGAATTTAAATTCCAAATATGTGTTATGAATTTTATTTCACCATTCGTGGAACATGTTTATTAGTGTGAAACTCACATTCTTACAGAAATTATATTGAGATTTGAGACAGTAGTTACAACTGTTTCTTTTAGAAAATAAAAAAAGAAAAAAAAACCTAAAACTCATCTTGGAAACTCAGAAACTTGTTGACATCGTCACATGGCCTATTTAATGAACTTCAAACAATTGAAACAGGAAAAAGAGAAACCAATTATCAATCTTTGACAATTTGTCATCAACACCTGTTCTGCTTTCTCTCTGCCTTGTGCCCTTCAAAAGAATCCAAACTTTTCATTACTTCTTACGTCTCACCTGCTAATTGCAATGAACCATCTCTCATTAACTTGAGGCTCAAACTGTTGAATCTTTCCCGGGAATACTACCGCGACGCTTTTCTCCAATCTGTCCCAGCTTTCATCATCGCAGTAAACTCTTCATAGCTTATACGCCCATCCTGATCACATGAAACAAAGATATGTTCTTTAACATCTCAAAAATGAGTGGAGGATTCAAGAATGTAGAATTCTGAAATGCCCTTTTGAAAAGATTCACAAGAATTTACCAAAAAGAATGAGCTTAGACGAAATGTGAAAAAATCTTTTATCTTTTTAATATTTTTTTGTGGTTACCTTGTCGGTATCAACATCTTGCATGATAGCAGCGATAACTTCCTCACTGCTAGTATCCTCCAACTCATCATTTAATGCTTCACGAAGCTCTTCAATCTCTATGTAACCACTCTGGTTCTGATCAAAGAAGTTAAAAGCTTTATGCAAGTGTTCATCATTCGCCATCTTCTTTAGGTGCACCGAAACAGCCACAAACTCGCCATAGTTCAGTGTCCCATCCCCATCAACATCAGTCTGTGGGAAAGAAAGAAAGGACGAGTTTCAATTCTCAATAGTGATATAGCCTTGTTTCATACAGCTTCCATAAGACTCTGAAGATCGGCATCAGCGATCTGTTATCCAGCTTTTTGAAGTCCATCCTTAAGCTTCTCGAGGTTTATCTTGCCTCTCTTGTTTACGTCCATCATTTCAGATGCTTCCTTTATCCCAGCTGCTTCCTCCACTGACAAGTGTTCTGCTATCACCTAGAAGAGGAAAACAGGTTTATGTTATTATATTTTGCTTCTGAATCAGATTGGAAGTAGATCGAAGACAGTCGCATGATTTAACAGAATTAATACTCGTAGAGCTCGTTTCTTGAGCTTGTTCATAACAGAAAACTGCTTGAGCCTTGCTTTCACAGTCTCCCCAAGAGAGACATTTGGAGTCTTCTTTGCATTCAGTATCCAAGAATGTTCTGCAAATAGAATATCTCTTAATGAGTATACGATTTCAACAAATTCATCAGAAAGCTCAGGCGCTGCTAAAAACAGAAGCCTACCGAGTACTTCTGCAGCAGAAAGCCGTTTTTTGGGATCAGGTTCAAGCATCTTTCTCACAAGGTCTTTGCGCTGTCGGAAACTATTGGCCATGGATCTCTCTTAAGTCAATTACTGACCTAATGATCGCTTGAGCCAACCCTTGTTCAGTCTCTGTGCCAAAAAATAAACAAATTATACATTTGGATGAGGTCTTGTTTGAATAGTGCAGGGGAAACTAGTGCTCAAACTTTCTTTCTGGGTTTAAGCACTAGTATCCAAGGTGGCATTAGTTTCTTAAGCCAACAACTATTTCCAATCAACAAGCAGCAAATCGGGTTTAGTAAATTGTTGCTTGTGACCTAAGCAACGAATCCGAAATCAAAGAGAAACCTAAGATATTCAAAACTGACCCTAGCTAAGACCAAAGGAACATTCTAAAAGGCCAAGGGGGAAACCAGACCTCAAAAACATACATGGAGAGAATAACTTGATGGGTATAATCAGTTGAAGCAAAAACGTATAACAAAAACAGATGCAGTGATAGAGAGAGAGGAAGAAGACGAGTCAAAGTCTTCCTCTTTCTCTCTCTTCTCTGAATGAGAAACAATAAATTGACTCTCTTCTTCTCTCTTGTGGATTCAAAGAATGACCGCCTAATTTTTATTTGTGTTTCCTGATTCTTTCCATGTTGTCTTCGTGTTATATGTTGATATAATAATCAATCTTCCCGTTGTAGACAGTAGATCATAAAACCAATTATTTTGCTTTATTGTCCTTTTGAAATCCGGGGTTAATTGCAATATTCTGTGAACCAAGTATATGCATTTTATACTTAACTGTGATCGGTTACACATTAATTCACATATCGTGCCCATTTTCTTTCTCTTGATCAAATATAAAGGAAAAACATAAAAATGGACAAGTTTCACCTCTGCAACACTTTCTGCTCAGAAAAAGCAAAGGATTAAACAAACGTATTTTCCAATTTTCCAAAAGAAAAAGGGGGGAAACTGGTAAAGAATAAAAACAAGACCTACTGACTATTCCCCGTCTCCTGTCTCTAAATCTAACACCTACAATAACCTCGGCTCTCTTTGTACATCGTAACAGCAAAACCACACAATATGGGACTCTGACAAAAACAACTACGCAAACACAAAACCCAAAAGCCAAGAATGATTTGCCGGTTTGGGGCAATGGATACATATAGCCAAAGCGTGTCTCTCTTTCTCAGAGCTTTGGCTGATTATGGTGCACCTGAAGAATTCAGGGTCTCGTTAGAATCTGTCTCAACTGGTTCAGAGCCTGATGAGTTGGTTGCTGAACCCCTTTCTCTTTCTCTCCCTGATGCTGCTGCATCCTCTGCTGCTTCTACCTCACTTTTCTTCGCAAACCGGCCTCCACTAGCCCTTGCCCTTGTCATTGCATGATTGTGTCTCGACTCATGAAGATATGGCTGTCACAGAAGACGCCACAAGTTAACCGAGTTATACAGGAAACTTTTAAATTCTTCATACTCGTTTTCAATCCTTCAAATGCCGTGGGTGTGCACTTATTATAAACATTTACAAAATTTACATTGACTTTCAAATGACTGTACACCATGCTTAGATTCCCATCATGCGCTGCTACATTTTTCTATTTTATTTTATTTGCCGATAAGATACAATCTTGATAAATGAAAAAAAAAATATACCTTTCTGTTGATCACTTTCCTTTCTAACTCTGCCTTGGCACGAGCTTTTCTTCGCCTTAGAATTCCCTCGTACTGTTTTGCATTCACATAAACAGGTTCTTGTGTCATGTCAAGTGGCAGAGCTGTTCTTTCACGAGGCATTCCAAGATATGGACGAAAACCCTGCTTAAACCATTGAACAACAAATAGACTTAGATAATCGGAACTGACTTGACTCATTAAGACCCATAGGATCCCCAAGATTTGTTTTTGGTTCTTTGACTTGTGAAATTTAAAATTTATATCATTAACTCTAACATACAGAACTACTGAATCCAGAATCATTGCAAACAGCAAACATAATCACCACAAAGGGTAATTCGTAGCAAGAGCGCACATATCAAATAAAAATTACACCATATGCAACTATTGTAGAGAGATATTTAATAGAATACCAATGGTTGATGCCCATATGCTCCCATCATTCCTCCATAATATGGATCCTGATATGGATTTGGTACACAAGCCTGTAAATGTAGTTTGAGTTTATCGTACATATTAAGGGCGCTATACGTTATGAACCATTTTCAGGGAACAATAAGTAGTCAATTTAATGGCTCAAGAACTGACACATTATATATACTCAGAGAATAAGAGGAAACCACATACAATGTAGTGTCCAACAAGCTCTGGTGGTTGTACAAGTTGCTGTTCATGCATGTTACGCATAGAAGCCGCCAACTGCGTTGGATCATTCCCTTCCAACCCATGCTTATCTACTGAAATTGATGAGATACACTATTATAGATAGAGGAAAAAAAGCGGAAAATGCCACACTTTAACAGAGACAGAATCTCCTTTGCATTCATAGAACTAAAAAGCCCAACAATTACAAAGCAGGTACATCTCAGGGTCCAGATTTCAAAACTTCACTACTTTGGCATTTATTTTTTCGTGCCTGCTTGAGGAACGTTTTCACCAGCAAAATAAGCATTTGAGAATGACGTCACATGGTAACCATTTAACAAGTTACTGTAATCCATACACGTCGAAAGAGATGACGTATCAAAACGATACTGCAGAAGAATGATTATGTCCAGTCACAAACCTGAACGGGACGAAGTAGCAGCTTGTGAATCCTTCCAAGCGCCATCGTTTTCACCATTCAACGCACCGTCTTCAGATGCTGAATGAACATCGTTTGATTCTGAACCATTCGGACATTCCAAAGACGAGGAATTTGATGGAATTCCAGAAGGTCTCTCTTGAGGAACGACACCAAAAGAGTTATTTTTCCACCAGGGCTCTGGATACATCACCGGTGGCTGATCAGCCTGTTTATTGACTTCCGCTTCATTTCCTCTTCCCGATTTCGATTGCATCTCTTCAAAATTTCGGTAAACACTTGTTAGTAACCAATTCAAAACCGAATCAAAGAAAAAAAGAAAATGCATCAATAAAGCCGCTCTTCAACTACAAAAAGAGTAAACTTTTGGGAAATTAAGCAATGCAGAGACATGCAAACACAAAGGTGAAAACTTCTAAACTTCCTCGTGCCTCGAATCATAGAATTCAAACTAACATAAGCTCACATGAATATATTCAAGCAATTTTTTCATGGCACCTGTATGTATATAGTATTCTGAATCCTTGACGATTTCCAGCGACTAAATTCACATACACAAAATAGAGAAGATAAAAAAAATAGCATACCAGAGCAAGTAAAGCAATCGTCTTCTAGGATGATGACTTGTTCAAGATTAAAACCCTGAAGTCATGTACTCGATCAAGATTTTGCAGAGCTCATAGGGGAAAGACCAATAACAAAAGAAAACATAAAACATAAAAAAAAAAAAAACAGAATTTAACAAAACCAGAGAAGAACTTGGTGAAGAGAAGGCGATTCGGAACACCCGACAGCCGGCAGTAATGGAAATTCCTAGAAGAAGAATAGGATTGGGCAGAAGAAAACCCTAGATTTTTGGGGATTTCTTTCTTCTTCTTTTTTCCAGAATTGTATTTGTGTTTTTCTTTATATATATTTTTGAGTAAGTTTAAGAAAGAAAAAAAAGAATAAATGATTGATTTTATCGCTCTCGGAACGCAAAAGAACGAAGTTTGATAAGATCACCCACGAAGGTTAAAAACTTTTTGCCACGTGGCGCCCTATGAAAGATGCCAGCGCGCGCAGATCTGGGTCCGAGTGACGTTATCATAGGTTTAATTTAATTTTTTCCGGCAACAAATTAAATTAACACGAAAAATTTGGGTCCAAGTGACACGCAAGTGATCGGCTGGGACGAGTAACACGTGGAAAATGTAGGGACCATATGGCCGAGACAAATTTAATTTTTGGAATATACCAAAGACTTTTGTTCTTTTTTTTTCGCGATGAAGAATTTTATTTTTACTTTTAAGAATTTGATTGTTAGTGCTGCGGGAAGATATTTGTATTAACAAACACGTGGTTTTCGAAGTCTCCTATGGTTTTTACCCTCATGTCCAGGCAATGGTAGTTTATTTATGTTGTTGATGAATTCTCACGAACACGGATGACGAAACATGTTGGTTAATATGAAACCTTGTGTGTTTGGAACTGAACTTGCTTTATCCCACGTGTTTCAGTTTCTATTGCGACAGTATAGTATACATGCTTGCACATCCAGTTCAACATGATAAGGGCATATATATTGAGATTGGTATCAAAAGGGCATAATTTTTGTATCACTTTAACAAAAATTCTATAATTAATATATTTTTTACATCACTTATTGAAATGGTAGAAAACTACATCAATAAAAATTGATACTAATACCATCAAATGACTGTGTAAATTAGCATGTAAAAATTAATGTAATTATTTCTTTTAACATCAATAAAAAAATGATGTTATTTTACCTTAATTTACATAAATTAAACCATTTGATACTAAAATCAAATTAATAAAACAATGGACACTTGGCTAAGAATTTTCATTCATTGAAATCATCACAAGAACTGAGAGATTGCGCAAAACTGGTGTATGGTGTGTCTAACTTTATAATTAGATGAGTTTAGGAACAGTTCAAGGGAGAGTCCGGTCTTCCAGTAGCTAAACATGACGATTATGCTCTGTATCTTGTTGATTATAGAATAGATGCTCTGTACATTAAAGCTCTGATGCATTCGACTACAATTACAGCCAATGTAGCGGATAGAACATCCCAGTCACTTGTTTTTTTTGTTTGATGGAGAGATTTTTTACTAAAAAGCTTCGTTCTGAGATCTTGTATGGCTTTGATAGTCTTGGACATCTGTAGCAGTTTGATGGGGATCTTTCTTTATATCCTGAATTTTCACCATTATCAATATCCTTTTATATCTGAAACCAATATTGAATACTCAATCTTGGATCATGACTCCACATGATTTTACCAAAACCATACTACCATCTGATATTGAGAGCAAGGGACATAACATATATCAAGTGCTTGAAAAAAATGGAGCAAGCTTACAGTTTGAGGCATTTTTTGTTAACTTAAAACATTTCTCCATCTCTGTCCCCGCCTTTCCCTCTAAGCTCTTTGACAGCTTCACACTTTTTGAAATCGATTTAACTTTACTTCATCTAACTGTTATAGTGTTTCTCGCTGATAAGCTCTCTTTTTTACGCGATAAACACATATAAATTTTATATTAAAACAAGACAGGAATACAAAGGATGTAATCAATCGTAGCCACGTACCTATAATTCACTACAAGTCTGCAACAAGTAAAAAAAATGAAACATATACAAACATTAAGTTTTCCATTAGCTGTTCAATAAAGTAAATGTTCAGTTAAATTTACTTTGGATTCTTACTTTCACCAATTAAAATATCAGTTTTTTTGAAGCTAGAAAAACAGAAAAAATGGTAAAACAAACGATTTTTTTTTTGGTACAAAATTCAAGAAGAAAGGATTTCCTCTAACATTACTTTTTCTTATAAGATTATATATATATATATATATATTTTCATTCTTGTTAATTTTTTTTGTTCACTCTCATTTTTCCAAACGCACCATATAGATAAAGGCTATAGAAAGGAGGCGAATATAACCCGACAACCAAGTTATGATCTCACTGATGAAATCTATGTGACAATGTCATTCTATCTCTAGTCTGCCTTGGGCGTCTTATGCTTCTCTTTTTTTTTTAAAGAAAATATATCTAATTAATATATTAGGTTTGTATCCGACCTATTTTTTAGATATTTGTTATTGACGGTCCAAATATCAATTTTAAGAATACCCGCAAATAAGAGTTAAATATCAAATTTTTTTTAAAAATTTAGTATTTTGTCCGTTATCAGCTTGTTATCCACAAATTATCTACTATTATTCATAAATATTCATAAAAATGAAATATCAGTTCAGTGCTCGGTCTTAATATAACCATTCTTCTCAATTTAAAATGAAAAAGGAGCCGAAAGATCTGCAGCTTGACCACCGTCTAAAAGTCAGTCGGAGTCCGCTTCTTGACATCTCTGATTTTAAGAATCAGATTCGTTTTTATATGTGGATTTCAAAACTGTATTCCAATACGCTTAAATATTTTCCCACGCGCCCGCCACCTTCTACCGCTTTATCCCGTCACATACGCTGCAGAGCTCTTTAACCTCCCCACTATATCTCTCACCAGCTCTTCCGGTCACACCAGTTATCGCTCATCCGTTTTCGATTTTTTCGTTCTTTCAAAAAAAAAAAAAACGCTCTCTCTCTCTCTCTCTCTTAGCTGAGGTGATCGATCTTCTCCTCCTTCTTAGATTTGTGCTTTTTTTGTTTTGCATTTTACCCTTTTGGATCTGAAATGTGGTTCTGTCTTTCTGGTATTGAGGTTTAGATTCAGTTGTGTTGTGTTCTGGATCGCACGATTCGGCCTCTGATCTTCCCACAGTGGTAAATAAGCTTACGAAAACATGGTTGATTAGATTTGGTGAAGAACTTTAGTTATAAATTCATTTTTAATTGTATATTGGAATATGTTGTGTTGTTCTTCCCATATATATATTCTCAATCCGAACTTTCAGCTTGTATTGGAAAGGATTTTACTGGTGCATTGAGATTTTACTCAAATAGTTTGGTTTCGTGGAGTTTAGAGATTTCGATTTTGGTTGACTGTTCATTGACTTTTTCTTCTTCCTGGCTTTTATTTTTAAGATTATTATTTTTTTTTTAAATTTGGTTTTTAAAGTAGTTGATGTTTTGAATCGTCTGTTCTTAAAGTTGTTTATCTGTTTGGTTGGTAGGAAAATTTTGGTAGAGAATGTTGATGAGGATGTTCGTCTGAAGTGAACTGAATCTGATGGTTCTTAGATTTTTGTTTGCTTCTTCTGGGTTAGCCGTGTAAATTAATTTCAGATATTTTCTTCAGAGAATTTTCAGCATTTGTTAGATCCGATTGTGAATGGTTGATCTTTGAGTCTTTAGTAAATCTTCTGACTTTTAGTTGTTTCCATGTCAATTTGTTTCCTTTTTCTCGGTCAAATTATTATTATCATCGATACAATAGTATTCCTTATTTGCCAATTTGGGTTGACCAATTTTTTTTATGCTTCTTCTACATTGCAGGCATACGTTATTGGTTGACTCACTGCCCAAGCGACGCTTTCTCCTTTGGTTGATCATTTCAGATTTTCTTTTCCGGTGTGGACAAGCATGTGTGGTCTCTCTAAGAAGCTGGATACAGAGAATACTCTGACATCACTGTCCGACCAAGAGAGTGATTCTTTGGCCAAACCCATGAAAGATGCTGAGTGGGAACATTCTTTTTCTGCCTTACTTGAGTTTGCTGCAGACAACAATGTGGATGGCTTCAAGCGGCAACTCTCTCTCGTGTCGAGTATCAACCAGATGGGTCTCTGGTACAGACGCCAGAGGTTTGTTAGAAGAATGGTTGTTGAGCAAAGAACCCCACTGATGGTTGCTTCGATATATGGAAGTTTAGACGTTGTGAAGCTTATTCTTTCTTTCCCGGAAGCTGAGTTGAATATGTCTTGTGGTCCGGATAAAAGTAGTGCTCTTCATTGCGCTGCATCGGGTGCTTCTGTGAATTCCTTGGATGTTGTCAAGTTGCTTCTGAGCGCAGGAGCAGATCCTAACATCCTTGATGCTCATGGGAATCGTCCTGTTGATGTTCTTGTTGTGTCTCCCCACGCTCCTGGTTTAAGAACCATCCTTGAAGAGATCTTGAAGAAAGATGAGATTATATCTGAAGAACTGCATGCGTCGTCATCTAGCTTGGGATCAAGTTTCCGGTCTCTCTCATCATCACCAGATAATGGCTCCTCCTTACTCTCTTTAGATTCAGTATCCTCTCCAACTAAGGCAAATGGTATGGATGGAACTTTTGCATCAGAAAAAAAGGAGTACCCAATTGATCCGTCGTTGCCCGACATCAAAAGTGGGATCTATTCGACAGATGAGTTTCGTATGTTCTCGTTTAAGATCCGCCCATGTTCTCGAGCTTATTCCCATGACTGGACTGAATGTCCATTCGCACACCCAGGTGAGAATGCCAGGAGGAGAGACCCAAGGAAATTTCACTATACATGTGTCCCATGCCCGGATTTTAAGAAGGGTTCCTGTAAGCAAGGCGATATGTGTGAATATGCTCATGGGGTGTTTGAATGCTGGCTGCACCCTGCTCAATACAGAACACGATTGTGCAAGGATGGGATAGGTTGCAACCGAAGGGTTTGCTTCTTTGCTCACGTAAGTGAGGAGTTGCGTCCCTTGTACGCTTCTACAGGCTCTGGATTGCCATCTCCTCGGGCTTCTTCTTCTATTTCCGCCTCTACTATGGACATGGCTTCAGTTTTGAGCATGTTACCAGGCTCACCATCTGCTGCTCAACATTCCTTCACCCCTCCAATCTCTCCTTCTGGAAATGGTGTTATGCCGCATTCATCGATGGGTTGGCCTCAACAGAACATACCGGCGTTGCATCTTCCTGGAAGCAATGTCCAGTTGAGTCGTCTGAGATCTTCTCTGAACGCTAGAGATATTCCTTCTGAGCAATTTAGCATGCTGCAAGAGTTTGAAATGCAGCGTCAGCTCGTCGGCGATATGTCCAGTCCACGCTTTATGAATCATTCTGCTCGTCCCAAAACCCTGACCCCTTCGAATCTGGAGGAACTTTTCTCAGGCGAGGTTTCATCCCCTCGTTTCTCTGATCAACTGGCTGTCTCGTCTGTTCTGTCACCTTCCCACAAATCCGCGCTTCTGAATCAGCTGCAGAATAATAAGCAGAGCTTGCTTTCTCCTATTAAGACAAATCTAATGTCTTCTCCAAAGAATGTGGAGCAGCATTCTCTGCTGCAACAAGCCTCGTCACCCCAAGCCATGGAGCCTATTTCCCCAATGAACGCTCGAATGAAACAGCAGCTGGATTTACGTAGCCTTAGCTCCCGTGATTTTGGATCCAATCTGTCCCGTGATATGATGCCGACCGATTCTGGTTCGCCACTAAGTCCGTGGTCAAGTTGGGACAAGAACCATGGAAACAAGGTGGATTGGTCGGTACAATCAGATGAGTTAGGTCGGTTACGAAAATCTCATTCCTTGGCTAATAATAACTCAAACAGGGACGCAGATGTTACATGGGTTCAGCAGCTGGTAAAAGACTCTGCATCACCTAGGAACAGCAACCGAGCCATGAACATGAATGGTGCGAGGCCATTGGTTCAAGGTGGTTCGAGTGGGAACCCTCACAACGACGGTCGTGAGAGTGATATTCTTGATGCTTGGCTCGAGCAGCTGCAACTGGATCGCTAACTCAGGGGGAGAGAGGTTAACATTTCTGTGAAGCTGTGAAACTGAAGATGATTTGTTTATTTATTATTCAAGAAAGCAGTACGGAAAGCCAAAATCCGGGTAAGCGCTTTTTCGATTCTAATAACCCCAAAAGGCTCAGTTTTTTTCAAACTTCTTTCTGAAATTTCATTACTTAGTTCGTTTTATTTTTACCTCATTAAATTGATTGTTGTCTCTCTGTTGTAGCAAAGGCCAAGTGTTCCTCTTTGCCTTTTATTATTTCCTGTATTTTTTTGTATTCTCGTTTCTCAATTGTTTCTAATATCTCTTTCATATTTGTCAATGAACATTGTATGAGAATAATAACATATTGTTTCAGCTAATAAGATTCATTCATTTCCTTTGGTTTATTATGTTTTCGTGTTCTTCCTGCTGTTGCAGCTTTATAGACTAATAACGCAAGAAATTCTCAAAATTAGTTTTCAATGGGTTAGGCAATTCACGTAGAAGTAGAGTAAATATCAAGTAAAGGTGGTGGTCTCACTCAACAAAAAAGTAAAGTTATACGACAAACAAAATTTATGCAAGTTAAGAGATCTGCATACACCTCAAAATGTGAGAGAGAATAAAAATCTCGAGCTCAAACTCTTAAAATTCTTCATATCAATCCTTATCAAATCTGAATCTCAAAGCCATTCTAAGAGATCAGATATAAGGAAAGAAAAGAATGAGAATGCTAGTGCGTGGTGGTCCTCACCACAAGCCAATGAACTTCCACCAGGCACCACCTACACCAAGCCAGATAAGAGTGTTGACTATTGAAATCAGGAATCCATAGCCCCACCATTTAGCCAGCGGCACGTAGTTAGCCCCGTAGAAGATAGGCGCAGACCCGATACCATAATGGGTCAATCCTCCCATCAGGTTCGAAAGGAATGCTAGAACCAAGGCTGCAAAGTAAGGTGGTGTGCCTAGAGCAGTTGAGACCGAT
This sequence comes from Streptanthus diversifolius, assembly GCA_039880935.1. NCBI lineage: Eukaryota > Viridiplantae > Streptophyta > Magnoliopsida > Brassicales > Brassicaceae > Streptanthus > Streptanthus diversifolius. The sequence goes on along the minus strand of JAXGFM010000010.1, from coordinate 21,713,783 downwards.
AAAAAGGCAGTGAACATAGCCCCAATATGAGCCGCTCCACTCGCAAAGAAGTAGTGAGTGTAGAAGTACAAGAGGACGAGGATTCCAAAAGATAGTTGCCATGACAAACCCAATCCTCCTACAAACTGCCATAAAACCCAGAAAATGTCAGAACATTTCAATTTGCTAACTCATCAGAGTTTTAAATCATTCATCAAATCGTTAAACAAACCTTGACTACGGTCTGGCTGAACCACTCAATGAGACCGTATTTATTAAGATAACCAGCCATAGCAATGAGAGCAGCGAACCATGTGAGTGTGTCCCATGCGACTGACTCAGCTAAGCACTCTTTCCATGTCACAACACCTGTCACAAGGAGGACTGATAATCCAAGAATGGCTGCAGTCACAGCATCTACACTCAGCTTAGCTCCGAAAATCCAGAGACCAACCTGTGTCAAGGAGACAACTTGTTTAAGAAAAGGAAAATCTTGTGTCTAATAAAACACCAAAAACCAGAACATTTTCACTCGAAGCAAGTTTGAACATCTAAATTAACATGAAATTGCTACAATTTAATGAGAGCCACAACAGCTAGAAATCACTCCATGCTCAAATGATTGAAGCACTTTTTTTAATTTAAAACGCTCCCTAAAAGTGATAGTGTATAGTGTCATATGCTGAAAAATCAAACCCAGACAAGAATCTAAACAGAGCTCATGAGGCAGAAGCACACTTACCGTGAGAAACAAAGTGGCAGCCATAATCAACTCGTTCTTGGACATAGGTCCCATCTTATCTAGCTTTTCCTGAGCCAGCTTCGGGGCATCAGGGCTGCTTTTCACCGTGGGTGGATAGATAATATACAAAAGAAACGGAACAACAATCAATGACACAAGTCCTGGTACAATCGCAGCTTTAGCCCAATCAGTCCATCCAATCGTCTGCTTGATCGTGTTGAACGCCAGATTAGCGCTTAAGGGATTCGCTGCCATGGCCGTCAAGAACATAGAGGAAGAGATCACAGAGGTCTGGAAACAGGTGAGCATCAGCCACGATCCAAGACGGTGCTCAGTTCCATCCCCGACGTTACTACCGCAAGCGACGCAGAGAGATTTCACCAACGGGAGAAAGATTCCACCGGCACGAGCCGAGACGGAAGGAATCGCAGGAGCCAAGAGAGCTTCACTGAAGACGAGACTGTAACCGAGCCCAAGCGAGGAGCTCCCGAAGAGCCTGACGAACTGGTAGGCAACACGGTTGCCGAGACCGGTCTTGATGAAGCCGCGGGCGAAGAAGAAAGCGAGAGCGATGAGCCACGGGATCGGATCTCCGAAGGCGGAGAAGGCGGCGGCGAACGTTAAGGTTTTGGTGAGAACGGAAGCTCCTAGTCCCAACAGAGCCACCGCGCCGAGCGGAAGTGGCTGCGTGATGATCCCGACGATCGTGGCGAGGAAGATCGCGAGTAGCTGCCACGCGTTGCGGGTGACTCCCTCGGGAACCGGGACGAACCATAGAATCAAACCAGTGGCGATCGAAGCGATAAGCGGCTTAATCGCGGCTCCTTGCCATGGCGCCGGAGCTGGAACGACGGGAGCCGGAGAGGAGGCAGCTGCGGCAGAAGAAGCCTTGAAGAGAGTTGATCTCCGGGTGAAAGAGACGGGAAGTGGAGATTTAAGAAAGGAGATGCGTGAATGGGTAGATCGGAGAGGTTTTTTCAGCAAATTGAGAGAAGAGGAAGGATGTCGAGGGAGAAGGAGAGATCGAGATTTGAGGGGAAAGGCGAGAGAGCAGGAGCCAGCAAGAGCGAGAGACGCCATTGTTGTAGCGTCGGCGAGAGAGTAACAAGTGAAGAAAAGGAGTAAGAAAGAGAAATGAGAAGAAGGCTGGCCACCGTTGGATGAAAATCGGACGGTGGGTGTAGAAAAAGGAATCTACGGACAGAGATGAGTGATCAGATACGGTGATGAGTTAAGAGTCTGGTCGTGAGGTCGGAAATAGAGATCTCCGTCTTTGGTGGGTCACCTCATCTTCATCATCTTATTTGCCCAAAATTACAAACCAAAAGCCATATCATATGGTCTTTCTAGATCGACAAAACCTAATAATATTCTATCAATTTTTATTTTTATTTTCAAACCTTCACTTATAATATGTTTTCTGTCCAATGAAAAATCTTAACCGGAATTAAAATAGCTTTCATACATCGCGGTTTATTGAAATGGGTTTACTTGTCAAAGCCCAAACGAACACAATTTTAATATTGCAAACTCTAGTGCGAAGGTACCCAATTACAAATTCTCTTTAAGATTAAACACTTTCAAATCAAAAGTTTTCTTTTCTTATGTTCTTTTTTTTGTAAACTATTTTCTTATACTGTTTCGTTTCTCACAGAAAAATAAAAAAAAATACCTTTTTGTTATGCACATATCATAAGGTTATATTTCACCCCAAAAATACAAAATTCTTTAAATGTTTGACAATGTTTATAAATGTATATATGTGTGTATTTATTTCATCTTTTATTAATATATATGTATATATTTTACATTGACTAATCATTACACATGGCACGTCAAGCCCTAGCACGGAAATATTATTCGAAATACAAAACACTCTCTAACTTTTCAATATCTATCTAGGACAATGTTTATAGATCAGTATTTGCATTTATGTGTGTGGCTATATAGTTCCGCAGAAGAAAAAAAATAAGATGACGTGAAAAAATCATATGTTTTGTTTGAAGTTGAAGTAAAACGAAGGAACCTCAGTGTTCATCAACTGGTCAAGGTCCCAATATTCTTCCATTCTCACACTCTCAGGTACGTTTCCGGCTCCATTAGTGTTCATGTCCTCTAAGTGGTTGTTAATATCTGCCTTGAACCAGTCACCTTCTTCACATTCCAAAGGTGGAAAGTAGAGTTCCCCTTGCATCCCTGTGTTTACTCCATATAAACCATCTCCATAAGGGGTAAAATCGTCATTATACGGGATGCTGATCAGGTGTGGCGCTGGGAATGGACTGCTGTTGGTTGGCATGTTGGTCAAAGAGGGGTTGACGAATCCTTGTTCTTGTAAGGACATGAAGCTTCCTATAATGTCTTTAAGCTCCAAAGAAGAGGAGGAATTAGAAGACGAGTCACTTGCGTTGGGTGATGAGGATGAGTTGTTGACGAGGTTGGATGTATCGGACATCTTCTTTAGCCTTTTCTTTATTGTTGAGTTCCAAAAATTCTTGATCTCGTTGTCGGTCCGACCAGGCAATCGTGCTGCAATCTGAGACCACCTATGAAATTGAAGAAAAAGAAAGAGAGTCGAGTAGTTTAATGAGACGATGCTATGTAAAATTGATAAAAGTGCATCGTTTGCTTGGGAATTAGAAACCGACCAAAGTACGTGAAAGCAAAACACTACAACCACTAAAAAGTTTACACAATAACTATAGTTTTAGAAATTTTACTTTTCATTTAAATAAATTGTCGTTATGTGATTTCACATAAGTTTTGACAAAAAAGTATGTAATTTATTTATATTAAATATTAACTAACAAATATTAAAGATAACACTATACATAAGTCTAAGAGTCAATTCGTTTATATATATAGGCATTAAAAAGAATAATTTAGTTCGTATAAAAATTGCAGACAACAATTTAAAACGGAAATAAGTACACAACAGAAATGATATAAAATTATATTCCAGGAAGTCATGTCCAACGTGAAGTATAAACTAAAAAAAATGTATGTTTCTGGAGCAAGTGACAGGAAAAAACCCTTATAAATGTATAATTAGAAAATGAAAGTTGAAGTAAAACCCTAAAGAAGAGAAAGAAAGGTGCTAAAGACACAAAAGTCGCCTTCACGAAAACAAGTATTTTTTTTTTTACAAGACGCACTCTTAAGTCTTAACACCCACGATTAACGAACTTTGACCACTCACATAATGACATAATTACACGTGAATGTACTCTATTTTCTAATGTTACTATTATTATATATTTCAATTTTCAATTGGTAAATTTTCTTCAGAAACAATCATTCATCTCTTTGAATTTAAACAGTTATCGTACCAGTGAAAATTCCAACCAAACTTTATCCTTCAACGTGAAGTTCGATAATACCTTTTTACAATGTATACCATGAATCGTATATAGTCACAATAGAGCAATACACACAGATTGTTTATGTTAACTTGCTCTGTAGATAGATAGCTCACTTCATATTTAACCGGTAGAAGAAAAAAAAAATTGAAATACTTGCAAAAACATATATAATTTAAGATTTAATTCAACAATTTGATCGTTTTAAGGTGGACTTAATTTTGTTCTTGATCAGTTGGCTTGGCTTTCTCTGTATATGCTATTTACCCATTAACCAAAAAATAATATTACTAACCCCATACAAATTAAAAACAAGATTCACCTGAAACATGCTAGTTTTTTTTTAAAAAAAATTATCCACTATAGTTAAGGTTTTTAATTGTCAACATATAACCAAAACGATGGCAAAAATATAAACCTGTTGCCGAGAATGGAATGAAAACGAATGATGAGATCCTCTTCTTGAGGAGAGAAAGCGCCACGCTTGAGGTCAGGACGAAGATAGTTGATCCAACGAAGACGGCAGCTTTTGCCGCATCGTTGAAGGCCTGCTCTTTTTGCGACATCGCTCCAACATCCTTGCCCATTGCTTATCATATATTGCATCAACTTTGAGTCTTCCTCTGGAGACCAAAGTCCTTTCTTCATCTTCTTTACTTGATTAGTACTAGTGGCTGCGATTGCTACCTCTGGTTTCCTCATTTTTTTGGTTGAGTTAATTGTTTCTCTTAATCTTTCTCAAGGCTCGATCGATTTGTTGATGTGAACGAGTGAAGTTTGTTTTTATAATAGAGAGAAGACTTGATGAAGGGAGAATGATGATGATGATGAAAGGGATGGTTGTATGGTTTGCTTACAATTCTGGGAAGACAAACAATTACACCAATTTTTCTCTTCTCCCTTTTTAATCTCTATCCCTTTTTTGAAGCATTATTATATATATATGTACTATAATATGATACACGGTGTGTTGCATTGTTTTAAAACATAAAAAAAAAAAAAACCGAACCTCGAATCTTTTTTCAAATTGTTTATATACATTTTTAGTCGACCAATATATAGTGTTTGTGTGGTACATAAATTACACCAAAAGCATATGTATATTGTATGTTTGTATAAAACTAAATTAACCAAGTGAAGAAACGTTAGTTGATCGGTCATGGACGAAAACGGTTTCGAGAGAGACCCGAAATGCAAACATCAAAGCCAAAAAGGAGAAGTGCTCTTCACTTGTTCTTTTTTTTTTTTGGAATATATAAACCATTTCTATTAGTTTCTTCATTCACAAGGTATATATTACAGACATGTCTAATTCGTTAACCTTACGTGTGTATATATAATACTATATAACATTAATTTATATATTCATGAGCATATCTATTTTCTATTCAAGCATGTCTTCATTTTCAAGGTAAGCAAATTTTGTGTTATTTCATTAATTGTTTACGTATATAAGCATATTTCGATTGTATATAGAATAAGTTGACGAGTGTCATAACCCTTTTTGTTTGTTTTATGTTACGCTTAGCCGAGTAAGAAGTTTTGCTTCGGCTTCACACAACCACAACTCGCGCACCAACACGTATACTTGAAGAAATCAAATTATTGTTATGGAGAAAATATTATATTCCTTTTTTAATACAATAATATTATATTCCTTTTTTAATACAATAATATTATATTCCTTTGTCCATATATTTATCCTTTTATTGAAATAAACGTGGGTCACGATTTTTAACTTCTCGATCTCCATTCATATGATTCATCGAATTAATATCTTTGCCCACCCATCCGGAAATAAACATAACCTTTTATACAATCATAAGTAAAACATCCACAGATAAAGTACAAAAGAAGTTAGAACATTGAATCTTGAAGATGATTTCTCATGGAAAGGCCAAAGATCTTAGGTTTTCGGAAAGATTTTGTTTAAATTTTTCTGATCGACTCATTCTTTGAAGACCTTAATTTATTTCTAAACAGGATAACTTGAAATGTTTTTTAGCTAGAAAATGTATGTTCCTTTATAGTAAGGGGAATGTGAGTTTTTGGTAATACAATCAATATTTATTAGCAAAACTGTGATTCTTTTGTTTTTCGACTCTGAGATAAAATTGCTATTTTTCTGATGAAGTTTCTAATTTGAAATTTGGATGATAGAATCACAATCGTACAACAAAAATTTTAGAATAGAATTTTGCGACAGGAAAATAGATTAACATATTAATTATATTTTTTGAGAATCTGATTTAGTAATTAAATTTAACAACGAAACTTTAGAAATATCACTTTTAAAATCTATAAATTTGACTCTATGAAGACGTCTGCTAAGACTAACCCTAAACCAAAGCGTTAGTGTAATCTAAACAAAGAAAAGCACACATATAATAATCGCTTAAAATATATAACAATACAGTAGTGTGAGGTTAATCACTGTACAAATGTAGGGTCATGTGTATTAAACTATTTTGAGACTGTATCGGAAATCTCAAGTTTGTTTAATTGAAACATTAATCATGCATATACAATATATCATTTTCTTCAATGAAGACAAAGTGGTTACTAACTAAGAAAGCAATTATCACCCATGAGAACAAAGCCCCAAATAAAGGAAATTAACAAACTACCATTGAATCAAAGCATTAGCTTAAACTTGAATCTTACTTTACAGGGTGATGTATCTTAACCTATAATTTTATATTTGTATTATATATCTATTCTTTTTTAAGTAATAACAAAAAAAAAAAGATTACAATAAAGTATTACTCACTTCATGGACTATCTTTTTGGTGACAAAATCAAATTGGTTAATCATTATGCAATTGCATATAAATATAAAATTTGTGGTGGAGAACTTTTTGCTACACTTGGTCGTGATTTGATTGTGTTTGAAGAAACACAAAAACATTGGACTTCATGTTCATTCAATTATTTCACAATCGGACAGTTCCATATCTACATTATATGCACCAATTGTAATCTTTAACCTAACCTATCCGGTTCCGTTGGATCGATATTAGCTGTAACAGATAGTTCTTAACCTAACCCATGCCGTCCCGTTGGTTTGCTAAATTAGTTGTTGATTAGAGTCACATAAAAATATATATATATATCAGTGCAACCCAGAAGAAACTTTTAGCTGTTAATAATATCATTCATATATTAGCTGTTAACAGCTAATAAATTACAATTATGAAGCTGTTATTTTTGTTTAATTGGACTTGTTATTGTATTTGCTTAGACTTGACAGAATGTTATATTCTCTTTTATACCTTCTAAAAGAATTAAAATAAAATTTGTCTTCTCCATCACCTACCCACAGCCCACAGCTAAACCGCGTTGGCCACGACGGATTCAGATGAATACAGCCAGTCAACACAAAGGAAAAAGTCATTGGGTAGTAATAATAATTATATTTTTTTTAAAAAAAGAGTACTAAAGCTAATTTGTATAGTAGGGCACCACTAAGTTTTTTTTTTTTTTTTTTTTTTGCTTGTTAGTTAATGGGGCACCACTAAGTTCTTTTTAATGCGAAGCTCCTGCATTTATGATTTCCAAATTTTCAAATGGGATTGCTTTTTATATGTAAGGATTTTTCTGATATGTAATAAAAAAGGGGTATTTTTTTGCTAAAGTGTCACATTGGTCACGGATAACTAAAAAGTTAAAACTAGAAAAATTGAACTCCGATCTAGACTCACTTAACGAATTCTCCACCTAAACTATATAGTTTACAAAATTATTTCCGTGTACAATATTAGCTGATCTTGTCTATAAGTTACCAATATAATTTTGAATGTAGTATAATAAACGATAAACTGTAATCATCATATGATTAACAAAGTTGTAAATTTGTAGTCCAATAGTCTAAAAATGTATCCCCGAAACAAGAGAAGAGTAGAAACTAATGCAATAATTCTGATCATTATTCATCTCACATAATGTAAACGATCAATTTCGTACATACCTTTGTCAGGTTATTTTGGAAAATTAATTTTGTTACATCAAAATCAAATAAGGGAAACAAAAATAGTAAACATATATAAAAAACCTCAGAATTGACGTGCTACGCTGCGTTCATCGAGCATAAGTTGCAGAATCTGAATTTGAAACCGGAGGAGGTGGAGGCGGCGAGAAGTAACGGTAAGGAGAATAAGTTGTTGGAGGAAGTGGGGCTTTGTATTTGTAATGAGGAAACTTATGATTTGATGAAGAAACAGAGGAATAGCCATAGGCTACGGCAATCATGGTGATGACGACGGTGAGAACCATTAAGAAGATGAGGCGTCTCGGCCATGAACGTCTCATCTTCAAATCCCAAAACTCATAGGTTAGATAGATAGATGGCTTACTTATATTAGATATAGGAATAGTTGTTTTAGCTAAGTCAAAGGTTTTTGGATTTATCATATTTTAACAACACCAACAACATCTTATTTTATTAAATTAATTTTGATCCTAGTTATAGAGATGTGTAGAGGTGAATTTTCGTTGAATAATATCAGAAAAAGGGTCCAACAAAAATTTGAGAAATTAATTTACATATTAAAAGATACGGGAAAATCTATTTTGTGATCTAAGTTGTTTTTTTTTCCTTTGTTCATCTTTCTAATGTATATCCCTCCCTACTAGATAAAACCATACCAGAATTATTCTATAGAATATACCATTATCATTCTTTTTTTCATTATTGTTTATTCTCGTAATTGGTTATATAATTACATTATCTTCCTTTATTGAGGAGACATCATAACAATGAAAAAACTCAACAAGACATATGCCTTTATCTTCTTAATAAACATAAGACACTCTGTTGTTAAAACCAGAGGATACTATAACTTTCTCTATACGGCAAAGAAAGACTTTCGCGACCGTTTCTGAACTTTTTTCTCCCCTCTAGTCGTCAGATTATTTTACTGCATATCATTTAAGGTGAAAGATAATCAACTCGACAAAACAAACGAATCGAGGGTATCTCTCTGTATGTGTTTATGAAACAATTAGTTTCTTTATTACAATACTTGTGTGGTGTAACCAGTACCGGTCATGGTTATACATTTTTTTTTAATATTCTATGTAAATCCGAATAAGATGCTTATATAATATAGAAACCACCAGTGTTTTTCTTAATTCTGCTCTTTCTTGACCCTTGTTGTTGCTTGACTGAGAAACTCTTGGAAACCAATGACAGAAGAACCATTAACTCCATCATCATCCATTGCTCTCCTCACTAATTCCTTCACCTCTTTAGCCTTTTTCCTAATCTCTCTCCCTACTTCACTCTTCTCATCCATCACCAGTTTGATCTTAGAAACAATCTCATCACATTTGATATCGCATCTCTTCCCTCGCGCCACCTCAACCGATACCCCAACATGTTTCTCCATCAGTATCGAATTGAAGAACTGCTCTCCTGCCATGGGCCATCCGAGCAATGGCACACCTTGGCTAAGCGATTCGAGTATCGAGTTCCATCCACAATGACTCAAAAACACACATGTTGCCTTGTGTGACAATATATCAACCTGTGGTGCCCATTTCTTCACAATCACTCCTCTTTCCGATCTTTTGATTCTTTCCTCAAATCCTTCAGGTAAATACTCTTTCAAATCAAACTCGCGATCCACCTCCACACCTGTCGGTGGCCTCACCACCCATATGAAGTTCTTCCCGCTGCTCTCTAATGCCATAGCCAGTTCCAACATATGAGTTTGAGAAATCGAGTTCATCGAACCAAAACATACGTAGACCACTGAATGATCCGGTTTTGAGTCAAGCCATTCCGTCACAGCTTCCTCTGTCGACCTCGATCCCGCCTCCTTTTTTCCCGGAGAGTGCAAAACCGGTCCGACCGGCCAAACCGGTTTACCGCCGGTTATTCTACGGAAGTAGGACAATCCGATCTGCTCGAATTCTGCAACCGTGTTGAACAAGAATCCGTCGAAATCAGACCATCCGGGCAAATTCTTCTTCATGAAAACCGACCAATCATCGCTTCCGTCAGCTTCTAACATGAAAGAGTTCAACTGAGTTTTATCAATCTCCCCTGCTTCTGGGAAATCATGTAAGAGAAACTGATCTTGATTGGTTTCCCTGTGTGGCAAGTTAAGCCATACAGATCTGTAACAGCCTAACCCGAAAGCACCAGAAGCGCTAAATATCACTGAAGAAACACCCATCTCTTTGCAAACCTTACCGATCCAACCCAAGAAGAAATCAGCGATCACCATAACATCATCTCCTTCTTTCAAGATCTTCGTCATCAGGTCTCTAAAGGGCTCACGGAGCGATCTAGAAGCTTCTAGGAGGCTGATGACGAGAGAGTAAGGGAGAGAATCGAAATTCTCGGCGTCGTGAGGGAGGCCGTGGTCGGAGCTGTTGAAAGGTAACTCGATGAGTCTTACAGAGGATCGAGGTGGAAGCTTTGAGCGTAATTTGGGGATGTTCAAAGGAGTGTTGACCAGAGAGATGATGGTTTGTAGATGAAGATTGTCGTCTCTGTTCTTCATTATCTTCTCTAAACGAAGGGCTAAAGATACAAAAGGGATCATATGGCCTTGTGCCATGAAAGGAAACATCACTATGTTCAGATTTTTGGGTTTAGCGTTCGCCATTTCCGAGGAGAAATTAAGATTTTGTGGTTGTGTTTGCCGTGTTGAGATAAGTTTTCAGATTCAGACAGAATAATATGTTCGTTTTTGTCTGAACTCTGAGTAGAAAGATAAATAATCTTAAAGAATGGGTACATTTATTTATTTGGTTATATTTTCTATCTAACTTTTTCAGTTTTACTTACACATTCGATGTCAGGACTTTTTTTCTATTTTAATATCTTTAAGAATTTTAAAATTTTAGACAATTTTCGATTTTTGTACATTAGAGCAGAGATTTTAAGTTCGAGTTTCTTTAAGTATATATATCACTATATATTAATATTAATATATATATATACATTTTAAGAAACTCTATCTTAGAATCTTTGCTCTAACGTACAAAAACAAAACAAAAAAAAAAGAGTATTAGATAAGTGCCTTTTACTTTTTTAGTAATAGTTGAAGAGCATTGTTGACTTATCTCCCCAGTCCCCAATAACAAGATGCCAGTTCAAAATGTTTATGGACTTTTACTATAGAATACAGGAGGTCCTCTCCTCCACCATCAATCTTTTTGAACCACCACACCAAAAAGAAGAAGATGATGGGCCTTGCTAACGATCTAATACTTTAGGCCCACATTTAATGCCCTCTCAATTTGTGCTCCTCTTTACTTTTGATAAACAAAACTTTTGAATGACTCCTAATTATTAATTTGGGAGTCATTTAGAAGTCAAACCACTTAAACTCTGACCCTGCTTCTCCTTACGCAATAAGTTCTTTTTGTTAAATCGAAGAAAAGAGTCAAAGACAAAAGGATTTTATTATATTTTGAAAAGAAACCCAATTGGTCACACTTTGTCAGACACATAAAACAAATTAAATTAAATTAAATTGGGTAGGTATAGTTTGTTCCCATATAGAAAAAATGAAAAAAAAATCTCCTTAATAACTAATTATTTGACAACAGTTGATATAACCTATAATAATTCTTAACAAAGAAAAATGTAAACGAGACCACTGAAACAAGAAGTAAAGTTAAAAAAAAAAAAAAAAATTATTAGACTAAAGAGTGTGACTCTTCAGCCTATTGACTTGTACCTACAAAGAACCTTACATCTCAAAACCCTATCTTGAATATAAAACCCAGGCATCACCATAACCTTAACCCGCGCCGGTCCACGGGACGCTGTTGATCTCTGCCTGTCTCGATCTGCACCTATATCTTCCATATAACTTGATTCAAACACTCTGTTTTCCTCGACCCTCAAGATCCCTAACGCGGGACTGAACGAGAAGGCAAGCAAATGAAGCAACCATACACATTTTGCAGCCACAAAGAATGCTTGAAGCATTTGTTCAGACCAAGGTCTTGTCCAATTCAATGTTGTAATGATCAAACTCATCTTTTCATCGCAGAATCTACTGAACTCTTCACTGTAGTATTTTGTACCCTTTTTCAATACCTCGTTCCAGCTCAAGTTTCTCAAGGAAGCAAACGACGAGAATTTCGCTTGTCGATCTTGTTCCGGATCAAGCAACTTCGGTTTACCGTTCTTCTGGAATACACAATTCTCAAAATCTTGGTATATCAATTGGCTTATGATCGCTTCTAAGTGGTACTGAATGATTTTGGAGTACTTAGAGGTGAATAACAAGTTGTGGGGTTGAAGGAGAGTGTTGATGTTACCAATCAGAGTCGAGTCTTCTTCGTCGATCTCTGTAACTAATGTTTTCAAGAATTGCTTTATCGATAATCTTGATTCGGATACAATCTGCAAGAACCCTTCAACCATCACATCTTCACTCACTGGCATCTCTGAATTCTTCTTACCTGAGCTTCTTGCAACATTATTATTGTTCTCTTGTGACACTGCTTCTGTTGCTTCTCTCAAAGCTTTCTTTAAACTGTCACAGTAACTTTCCAAGTACTGAAGCTTCTCGCTGAACTCTACCAATGAAGATTTCATCTCTGAGACTTGTGTTAACGCAGCGTCTCTGCTTCTTTTTGCTTCCATCAACTCTCTCTTCAACTTCTCAACACCCGAACCAGAGTCTTTCAACACCTCAGAAACCTCTGATTTGTCGGTTCTACTAGGGGAATTAAAGATCGAGTTGCTCTTTTGCTTTCTCTTTAACTTGGGGAACAACCAAGACATCACTCTGCCTCCACGGTTCCTTGGTTGAGAAGAAACAACAGCGGAATGTGAATCCGTCAAGGGCACAACAAGATTAGAGTTCCTCAAGCTCTTGGTGTCAAAACCTCTTTGTTTGTACTCATTGCAAGAAGAGACCGATCTAAAGTCAACCGAACCACAGTTGCTTCTACCGGATGTATAAAAATGTAACGGAGGGGATCTGAGAGCGTCCGACATTGTGTAAACATGGGACTGATGATGGCGATGAGAATCTTGCTGCTGCTTTAAAGTCTTTCGTGAAGTTGAGGTTTTGTAAGAATCAGAGAGATAAGTATGTCTCAAGTCTTGGTCTTCATCTCCTTCCATTAAACCAACACCAGATTCATCCCAATTCTCAGATAAAGTGAGATTCTTGTGATGAAATGCAGAGACAGGCTCATCCTCATAGCTCTGTATCAAAACCAAGAGAGAAGTTTAGCAGAGAAAATGTGTAAAGTGGAAAACACAGTAACTTCTGTCCAAATTCAGAACAGTGTGTCAGCTAAGGACAAAAAAGAAACAAAACAGTGGTTCTACCAAATTCAGGTCTTTTCTGTTTGTCTTTATACTTCACACTTCACAGTGGTTTAAAATATTAAAAGGTATTTTGATTTTGATATTTTTTTCGAGTAGAAATAATGGATGTTGTATGAAGCTCCAAAACGCATAAAGACATGTATAATAACATAAGAAAGCTAAAAAAAATTGGATAATGAAAAGCAATTGTAATTAGCGAGCCTAAACCGGGTTAAACCAATAAATCTCGGGTTCGATGAAATATTCAAAAAATGTCTTTGAAATTCCAACAAACCCATATTCCCATACATAATGTCGAAATCAATCATGTTAGAGATAAGAAAAAGTGAAGAAAAAACTCATGGAACCCGAGAAGAAAGATGAGAGAGAGAGAGAGAGAGAAGTTACAGGAGTGAAAACAGGATAGTCATGAGCAGAGAGGTTGGGGAGAGGACGAGAAGCTGGTGAAGCAGCAGAGGATGAAGAAGGGATTCTGATACTGTAAGTAGAGGATGGGCTTGACTTTTTCATAAGACCCGCTTGAAGTGCCTTCACCTTCACTCCGTTTGCTATGGCCTCTTCTTTTTCTCTTCCCTTGTTCATTCTTGTTTCAGAAGAAGCCATGGAAGAAGAAGATTAGAAACGTAACAAAAATAAAAGAGAAAGAAAGAAGAGAGGTTGTGAATGCGATTGTGTGATGAGGATGATGTCTGTGTGTGTGTGAGAGAGAGAGAGAGAGAGAGAGAGAGAGAGAAAATCCAAAGAATGTTCTGTCTCCCTTCTCTAGAAAAAGGACTGATAAAAAGAGCGCATGTGAAGGGCAGAGACCATTTTTGTTGTTTACGAAAATGCCCCTCGTTTTTCTTTTCAGCTCTTCTCTCTTTTTGTTTTTTTCGGTAAAATACTAAAACAATTGATAATAGTTTTAATACAAATACGATGTTTATAAGTGCTTTTTGCCTTAGGAAACCTAACTCCAATCTCTCTCTCTACATGACTCTTGTTTTATACACTGCGAACACACAATTCCACCTATGGTGTTACAATCAAAAATCAAAACCTTTTTTCACTTTTGAAAAAACTTTTCCCTCAAATTTTATTTTGGATAAATGGTTACAAAATTTGTTTCATATAAATTACTAGATTTATTTCCATCCAGCCTTCTAATGAAAAGGAAAAGAAAACTAGAGAATATTGTAACAAGTTCATATATACTTAAACTAAGAAAATGGAAAAAAAACTCAAAACTTAGGAATAAAATCTCTTTCTAATAGCTATAGGCGTATATTTTATCAGTAAACATTGAACTTATTATATAGAAACACAAAACTAAACAAAATGCTAAATATTCAAAATTATTATATAGTTACACAAACAAAATGCTAAATATTGAAAATTTTAATGTGATTAGTATTTTTAAATTCTACATACATAAAGAATCATAGTTTAAAATTCATTTTAGGAAAGGAATCTTATGATAAATGATTAAAATATCTACACACTAGTCATTGGAGAATATATTAAGGACCTCAAGCAATGTAAATTCGGTTTCTATTGTAGTCAGCACTTTGATAATATAAGTAAAGAGATCAATATTTCATATTTTCTTACTTGTATTATCATAATTTAATTTATCGAGTAGTCTAATTAATTGGTTTATAATAGTGTGTCATAACCTAAGTTTGAATCTGGGAGTGAGCATATGTAAAGTGTGTATGCTGGTGACTAGTAATTTTCTATGTATCAAATGCGTATGACCAAATAAGATGTTCAAACACCTACGATAAGATGTTCACTGAAACACCTACGATAATAGATTGGTACGTATTTTAATTCTTAGCAACTGAATCTTATAAGAGCAGTTGCAGTTGCATCTTTTGAGATGTATCCAGCTTTATCTGGTAAAAAAAAATAAAAAATAGGAAAGTATATAATTTTAGTATAAACCGTTTCTATACACCGCTACTTTTGAGTTTTCATTTTTTTTTTTTTTCTCTCTCCTATTTTTACTTCTTTAATATAATAATATAACAAATAATAAAATATAAATGATAAAACTCTTTAAAGTTTCATGGATGTTAATGTCTTTAATAGTCGGAATTATGTAGTACAATGGTGATCACCTCTGAAATTCATGACATAGATATAGGGTTCGAACCCAATACCCCTCAATGTTAAAAGTGATATTAAAACCACTAGGCTATGTTGACAAAAAAAAATCTTATGAATATCTTTTACTGAAATTTGCCTAGAATGACTCATATTTTATCACTTATTACTAAAATGACCTACTCTTTATCATGTTGAAAAAATTATTGGTTAAAATACATAAAAATCTGCATAGTTGTTATAATTTACAAATTTGTCATTTAACAAAAACAAAATCAACAATGACAATTTTAATTTAACATCACATTCTTTTAACACTCATTTTATTTTATAATATATAATAGTTTGTTAAAACACATTTAATTTTTATGAAACATATATTTTTTTTAAATACATAGTACAATATTACACATACAAACCATAAAACACACATAATAAATATATAATTAGAAGAGTTTTGAATATTTTAAAGTTAATTATTAGGATTCATACCTTAAAAAGACTGATTTTTTGTGTGTTCAAAATAATTTCTATTTATAAAGTTTGAAAATGATGAATTTTGGTATTAAAATAAAATATATTTTTTTTTTATCAAGAAATATTTGAGTATAATTTTTTTATTTATCAAGAAATATTTGAGTTTAAAGATAAAAATGAATAAAAAAAATACAAAATCTAAATATTCAATAAACAATTTAAAGTGTCAATAAAAAAAGAAAAACAAAAAAATGAGACATTGATGTGTCACGTCAGACAGCCTACAAAGACAGCCTACATTGAAGCATCACGTCAGATAGTCCAGAAATAAATCTGTCACAACGTCAAAAATAATTTTGCAAAACAATTATAACAAAACTGCGAAAAATAATTTTGCGACAACATAGAAATAATTCTACGATAACATAAAAATAATTCTGCGATAACTACAACAAAACTGTGAGAAAATAATTATGCGACAATATAAAAATAGTTCTACAAAACAATTCTACAATAACTACAAAAAACTGCGAGAAAATAATTTTGCGGCAACATGAAAATATTTTGTGCAAAATAATTCTACGGTAACTAAAAGTAAACAAACCAAAAGTTATTAGTTAAGTGTAACAAAGTACAAGGCATATATATTGTTAGTAGACACCAAAAAGGAACTGAAGATGGTAAGGTGATCAAGTGGATGAGTTAAAGTCTTTGCGGTGGAGAAAAACTACTTGCAAAAATATTTACTCGATTGATCCATAATCTAGGAAGAATGTGTATACTACAAAACAAATAGGTCATTCCTTAGTTAAAAGCTAAGAAGACTTTCTGATAAAACCAGATTTAGTTGTTAGTATAAGATAGATTTCCGTGTGGGACTGATCATTTCGTAAGAGTTGTTTTGCAATAATGTTTTAAAGTCAGAGTTGTTTACATCAGTCGAGAAAAGAAGTCAAGACATTCAGAAAAAGTTTGTATTAAACTGTTAATAATATAATGATGAGAAAATCATTGTTAAGTAATTGTGTGTTAACTTTCAAAACCAAACCCACCAAACCCATATGTAAAGTACAAAGAGCCTAACCTAATAAAGCGTTTTTGTCATACCTTCCACATGCGTAAAAGTATGCCTTGTAGCATTTTTGCCTTTTTCTTGCAAATAGTGTATTGAAAGATCGGAAATGACCAATCCAGAATCATGCGTAAGAATACACTAGTTTTGGTCCATATGCTATGGATGACCATTTTTTTGGGAAAAAAAAAAATTGTTATTCAAATCATGTATGTATGAAGGCTATGAGATTTTTTATTCCAAATATTACACATGTCATAAGTTCAAAATATCGAATAGTCCATAGTCTCGCATTTAAATTTCAATTATACCTGACTCATTACCTTCATCACAAAGAAAGCATTAGAAAAATATATGAAATATTCACTAAAGACGATCATCCATCCCGCTTAATAATCCTTGGACACGAACAACCTTTGCTTAATTATCTGAATTCAACTATTACATTTTCCTTAATCGAATTCTGTCTTTTTCTCTTTAATTACGCCGCTCGATATTCATAATTATAATTGCATATCCTTTCACGGAATCCGTCCCGTTATAACTTCTGCAAACCGTAATCATGATGAGAATTATTTGATGTTCTCTTAATTCTTTTTTTTTCAAGGTTCAGAACTTCTTTACCAACGAACACACACACACATTTCTTCATTAACATAACTTAATTGACGTATTAACTCTCATAATACATAATATCTTTTTTCTTAATGCAAAAATAGAATCTTTTTGACAAAAAAAATAGAATCTATTCACTTAAGTTACCGTTACAGATCACATGCTTTTTTTTTACAGTTATAGTAAATTAAAAACATTGTAGTCATTTTATATAATAGTTGTGGTATATAGTATGTATTCATTTGATCACAAAAAATAATTTACTTAGAAAGTTTAGAGTCTAAATCACTTTTATGAAACGGGGTTGGACTTTTGTAAGAAAGTTCATAAAATATTTTGCATTTTCATTAATAGTTGGACTTCCTGGCAGATATCAGTCTAAAAAAAGTAATATCGTTTTGTTGATTTTTTTTCTAATTTACAATTGTTCAAATTCTGAAACATATATTAAGAAATGGTTTTTATTTGTTAAATCATTCTTATCGTATATCAACAATAATCTTATATTTTTCCCTTTAACAATTATTGTTTCGTAATTATTATTTTTTCAAAATTTTAGAGGAAATATGTAATCATTGTTCTCCTGTTATGAAATGTGATAAGTTTTTTCTTTAGAAAAATACATTATATATTTTGCATTTTTATTGGTCGTTGCAAATCAGTATATATCACAATTTGAGCGAAAAAAATATGGAGCCGTAGTTTTCTACTAATCTATAGTTATTTTACTTTAAATAGGTGAAAAAAGAATTGATGATCTTTATTGGTTAAATTTTTTTACATATGAATAAGAAACACATTAAAATTCCTCTAATAAATATTTTTTCTTTCTAATTTTCATATAAATTTTCTGCAAATTAATAAATGACTTTTACCCCAGATTCTCAACAAACATTTTCACAATGAAATTAAAAAAAAAAAATTCCATTTTCACTATTTTATGTTTATAATGGCTCGTTTCAAACATATAGTTTGAAAATCAACATACAGTAAAGTTCCAGAAAATTTGTAGCGATGAAGGTAAAGAACAATAGTGCTAAGATGTTAAAAAAAAACTATAGATACATGTCACCAAGTGTGGAAGAGATTTTGAAGCAAATCAATGGTTTTTAATTATTAGAAACTTTAGAATGAGAATTTATAAATCATTTTTTGTTATAAAAGTCTTTGTAAAAAAGTCCATTCAGATAATTTGCATTTTAATCTACATTATTACGGGCATATATTACAGTTTAAACAAATAATACTGTTTGTGAGTTCTTTATTTAATTTAAATATGTTCGAATTTTGAAGCAAATCAACGATGTTACAGCTATGATATGCACTGTTTCTGTTGTTTATAGAGCATTTTTAAATGGTTAGGTATGGACCGTAAGGCTCCAGTGACTATGAGCAGTCCGTCCGTTGGGATATCTTCTTTTTCTTTTTTGTAACATGGCTCCAGCCTCCAGTGACTAGGGTTAGGTATGGACCGTAATAGTTGGAGATTATGGTCGGAACTGAATAGTTAAAGAGTTGACGAGGTTTATATAGAGTTCATGGGATTTGTCATACCTCACATAGTATATGCCTGCTTACATGTTTTATTATTGATTCTCATTACTGTTTAGAGTTACTTTTTACTAATTTGCAGCAAAAAGAAGAGGAAGATAATGTTAATACACAACACGGGTTTTATCATTCAAGAGCATCTCAATGGAGATGAGTACTATCCTCTTTTTGGAACCCACTTAAGCAAAACTTATACATATCGTGAATGATTTCTACGTTACAAAGCCTAGAAACCTACTCCAGCTAGTAGATGCTACAATTTACCTTCTACAGTTTCTGATGTAGAGTAATGTCTCTGCCCGATCAGCAGCAACGACGATTTCTGCAGAATCATCATTTTTTGTTCAGAAATTCACTTATCATTATTGACACTTTTTTCAGATATAATGTACAACGCCAATTACACCACTCTAAGACTACCAAAAGTCTATTTGCTTTACTGGTTTGTTTTATTAGCCGAACACTATCAAAAACTAATCCAAAATCAGGGTCTCCATGAAAGACTAAAATTGAAGCAAACTTTAATACCTGAGTTCCAGCTACGATCATGCTGTTGAGAGGATGTGCAGCACAACCCGTGACGGTTTCAGACAATGAAACAAACTTGTTACTGTGATTACATTTCTCTCTCTTCTCCTTTCTATTTGAATCCTCACTGCAACAAGATATCAGCAATGTCACGTATGTAGCCCATGAAGTTTAGAAGAACATCACATATGAGTTTCCAAGAAATCCTTACTCGTAGTCAACGTGGCAAGGAGACTTATAGCTTGGTTGAAAATCAAGAACATGAATCCCTTTCTCGCTCATGGACCCAACCACAAAAATCTGCAATAGAAAACATATTTGTATGTATAGCCAGATAAGGTCAGAAAATCTAAAGTTTTGACCGTTAATGGTAGTACAAAGTGCAGGGCTTACAGATGATGTTGGCAGCCATGACGGTTTCCGCAAGATCAAATCGGCTGAATTGTTGGAACCATCCCTAGCGAATCAAAATTCAATATTACAGAATTTTCTTTTCCAAGTTTAAGTAAATCAATTTTAATAGCTTCTTGTTACAAATTAAGCTGCAAGTTCCTAAGTTTGCTTATTAACTTACAACCAAGCTGGAGGAGGGCAATGTACATGAGTAACCTCAGATTTATAAATGTCAATAACACCAGACCTGCCATAGAGAAATCGCACCAAAGGAAAATGATAAATAATCAACAAACAAAACGAAACATGAAAACAGTGTTTTATTTACCCAGGCGAAATGAGCTGTTGATGAAAGAGTGACTTACCAACCATCGTCAAGGTGAAAAGCCAATTGATGAGGAGCAGATGGGTTTACATTGATGGAATGGATTTCCTTGGGGACGATTTCTGATTGTGCCTGCAAAAGGATTCGAATTGAGATGCAAAATTTTTCTATTGCTGCCAGATTTACTATGATCATCTGTTGGAAGTTTCAAGATTAATTTGATTCCCACATTACTGTTTCGGTCATTCCCCGGTAAGTATTGAGATAAGCAGCTTTGAGGTTTTTTTAGAACAAGTTGGGGTCAAATTTTTGATTCAAATAGACAAATTCTAACAAGAAAAAACCAAAGAAGCCTCAAAAGGGTGCTGGAATGATGGCACAAGAGAGATGAAAGAAAAAAGACAGAACCGACCTTAAGAGATGCAATCTTCTGAAGCATCGGTGCAAGATGTAGAGATGCTATAGGCAAGTGGCTCATCTGAACGTTACCAATATCAAAACGTGATGAAAAATACACGTTTGGAAGAGCCAAATAACACGAAACGAAGGTAAAGTTACAGATAAAATATACTGCCATAGCCAATTCCCTTGCAAGACTTACATCTTTGCGGCTCTGAAAAGCACTAGAGTTTGTTCCTCCACGAAGGTCCCAGATATGAATGATTCCTTCTTTACCAGCTCCAAAAATAGTCTACATAGTAGATGAAAGAAACATAGTCGCTAGGACGGAACAAAACTTTAGGGCCTAACCAAATCTGAAATCAAACGCTTAGTGCAACTTTCAGGTATCAGAAGAACGTTACTGGGCTTGGTGATGTCTTATTTTGTGATTACCTGATTATCCACATATATCTGAATACTCTTGATCGAATCATATCTGTTTGTTGATAGTTCGATGCATGGAGACACGCCTGCTCTTCTATCCCACACATGAACTGTACCAAATGTATCTGCAGAAAATATTCTGCACAAAGAACATATGCAGAAAAAATGCTGAAGAAAGTAGCTATAAAGAAGCTATTATAGTTATTCATCTAGGGATGAGCCATTCTACAAACCTTGAATCTCCAAAACTAGTGATGGCAACATCAGATAAACCACTAGATGTTTTGCGGCCAATCATGGAGAGCTTTTGTTTAGTTTGCAATTCCTAAATCATAATTAGAACAATCACTGAAATGTGGATGGAAGGATATGAATATTTAGCAGGAGTAGCTTCAGTTAGAGCAGACTAAGACTTGATGAGCGATAAGTCTGCCATATCAGTGGCCGTGTCATTTCGATTAAAAATTGCGTGGCTATCTTATAATCGTGATGGGAATCATACAGACATTTCAATTAGATAAAAACTTAAACTGAGCTTGCAAGAAGACAACCTAATTCGTGATGATGCGGTCTCAGGAGTTGGAACCAGAAGTAGTTACCAAAAAAAGTTAAAAAACCATGTATAGTTAAATCCATGCGATCTCAAAATCAGATGTTTTAAATCATACCTCAGTTGGTTTGGGAGACATGTAACTGATATCGAAGATAGAGACTTTATCACGTTTCCTCGATGTGCAAGCTACCTATATGAATTATAATTGCTCATAAAAAAATGTTTTGGAATGATGTTCTAAGAAGAAATTAAGATGTCAGCCTGTCAGGTAGGAATTGTTTTGAACCCATACCTCATTCTGGTTTGTAGGATTCCATCTAGCGACATCGAATTCCCTACCCAGAGGGAAAGACAAATGCACAACATTCTTACTTTCATCTTCCACAGAACCTATTATTGATGATTCAGTAAATTACTCAGGACTCAAAACTGGACCGTACAAAGGTACCAAAACTTGTATAAGAATCATAATATGAACGAATAAACTATACTGTATGATCCAGCAACATCACCGTCATTGATTTTTCAAAAGTATTATATACCTTACTCATCCAACTTAATTCTCTATTGCAATTGACTTGAGTATGCGGAGTACTAAAGACTATGAAGGGTGTTTAGACCCTTGACAGACATCGATACACTGTGCACAATGCCAACGTAGATACAAAGTTGAGGCTATTATTGCTACTGGTTTGCGTAAGATTTTACTAAAATGGACTTGAACATTTGAAATAAATGCTTAACTAAAACTTGGAAAGCGAAGACAGGAGATAATATTTTCGAATAAAGAGCAGTGTTTGAGGCATCACCTGGGGCAAGCTTACTCTGACAATATAGAGTGTCAAAGTCATGCACTGTCAAACATCCTGATCTTGTGACAGACACTATGTATATTCCCTGAAAACAATACCTTTACCTTTCAAAAATAAAAAAAGTAGACACAACAAGGACTTAACACATCCTATCTCTCAATAGTAAACAGACACAGATGACAGAAATGATAAAATAAAATTGAAACATATACGGAAACAAGACCAAAGGTATTTGGTTGAGAACTCACCTGGTTGTCAAATTCAAGCCCCGCAACGCCTCGCCTGGAATTGAATCAAATACAAAATCATTCGATTACAAATTCGGCTTCAAAATTTCACACTACTCAGAAAATTTAAATATTAGCAACAAGAGAGACTGACATTGTCGAGGAATGCTGGTGTAGGATCTCGTTAATCTGAAATACAAATTCTTAGCTCTCAGACAAAAACAATCAAACACTGAGACAAACTTTAAGAAAAAAAAGATGGAAAACAATTCGTACATGGGTTCGACATGGGTCCTCGTTCACGTGATAGAGGTGTGAAAATTTCCCAATCTATGAACAAAACCCAAAATGTCAATTCAAAGAAGAATCAATTGAAAGCGAAGGGAGAGAGAGAGAGAGAGTAAACCTCCGAGTAGGAATGAGCAATTAGGGTATACAATTCGTGTCGGTAGTGTGCCTCCAATCGTCCATTCAACTCGATTAAAGATCGCATCCATGGTCGCCTTCGAGGGTCGATAAATCACCATTTGACAACCAAAGAGGATGAACGAAGAAAGAAAAACCCAAAGACTAGATCGAATTACCTTATTACAGTTGTAGATTTTGGCGGCGACGATTCTCTCGGAACCAAAAATTTCTCCATTGGTTGACCTCCACTGATGAATTGGGAGTCTTTAATTTTCCCGCCTTATTTATGAGTCCATACTCCTTACTCCTTAGTGTTGTAAAAGGAAAGGAAGAGCAAAGTTGCAATTTATAAAAAACCTTAGCCAATTTTGAGGGTAATAATAATAACCAATCAAACGGGTACCGTAGAGGAATCTACTGAATTCATAAACCCATCTTATCCGGATCTAATTTATTAATTAATTTTGGTCATATATTATATTACAGAAAATGTCATTAATAGTTATAAAAAATTTAAAATTTTGCGGTTGAAAAATGTCATTAATAGTCAATAATCATATTATATAAATATATTATAATACAGAAAATGTCACATGACTATTAGTGACAGAAAATGTCATTAATTGTATATGAAAATAATATACTTAGATATATTTATTAAATCAATAATTATATTCTATAAATATATTATAAATACAAAACTAATATGTCAAAATCTACATCAAAATAAAACTTTACAAAACACCAAATAATATAATATTATCACCAAATTTGATTTTCACAAATATATTTTCATAAGTAGTAGAAAACATAAAAACAAAATTGAACAACCAAATATCATATATAGTTAGAAAGAGTTAAAATTTAATAGAATGTATAATACATTTATACTTGTTAATACATTTCAAACTTTTACAAATACAAATACATATTATATGAAAAAATTTAAATATGAGAAAACAAAAAATAGCTTAATTTTCAAAATTATGATCTTCTGTAGCTAGGGTTTTTCATGAATTGTCAAGTCAATTTGAAAAAAATATTTTTATTTGACACAAATCATATTAAATTTACGAATTAACCTACTATTATTTTATAACAGTTAGATTGTATTTATTTAAGCTAAAATATTTTTTACAAAGAAAATATAAATAAATACTATAATATATATTTATTAAAAATAACAAATATAGAATAATGTTATAATCATATTATAAATAAACATATAGTTTGTACTATAATATTTATAAAATATGTTATAATCCTATAATATTATTATCTACACTAAAGTCAATCAGAATCATGTGACATAATGATGTATCTCTAAACTAATAATATATGTATGATATTTAAATTTAATATCCCACAATTTAAAAAAAAATATTAAAGATATTAGACTAAATTATGCATTGTTGGCTATTTCTCCAATTACTTGTATCATCTTTTTCTTTTGGAGGAAAACAATATGAGTCGCCGGAGTTTATCCTTTTCTTCGAGGACTCTGTTTTCCTTTTTGTAAAAGCCAAACCGACTTGCCAAACAGGAAACAAACCAATACCTCAACTAGAAAATAATAATACAGAATAATATAAACATCCCCAAACTTATATACATTGCGAAAACGTAAAACTAACAGAGAACAGTTCAACTGAAAATGGTAGTGCTTAACCAAAATCAAACTTCATAAACATCTACCAATACTAAAATGTTTTTGAGTGACAACACTCAATACTTGAAGCAATTGTAAAAGGATTTTGTGTCTTTACTTCACATAATTTCTTTTTGTATATATCTGCACAATATAGTGGTTTATAAGGTGTTTGCTTTTTCATAGTTCTCCCCCAAATTCAAATCAGGTAATGATGACAACAGAAACGCACTAGCGGCTAAGATGTAGATAACATGTTTTTTCTTTAAGTGATTGAGCAAAAACTCTGATGTTTTATAGCCTTGAAGAACCCAGTTTAAAAGTTATTTTTGAGAGAGTTATGAGATGAAGTCATCATCCTGAAAATATATAATTATGGAATATATCATACTTTTAGCTACAAATATAACATGTTTTTCTTTTTCTTTTTTTCCTCTCAGGAATGACTAATGATGCTTACCGGTAGACCAAAATTTACTAAACCCATCTCTTATGTGAACCAGAGGAAGCTCTTGGGGCAACCTGAATTGGCCTTCTAGGTTTCTTTGAATCACCAGCAGACGAAGCCCGTCGCCTTGAAGAAGAAGAAGAACCAGAGGAAGAAACTGAAACAGGCTTCCGAGTAGTCGATGGACTAACTACTGAAGGCGGCTTCACAGATTTCACAAGTGAGGCCGTCGATATAGCTGGCGCTGATTTATGGGGGTGTCCCAAAGCTGAGGGTTCCTCCTTGATGGAATCAACTGGAGCATCTTCCAACGCAGCTCGTCGAGGTGTGTTTGCAGGAGTTTCTGAATCAGAGGATGAAGAAGCTGTAGAAACATCCATATTATAAAGAAGATTGTCCAGTCTCATTGGAAATTCACGGGTATTCGGGACTGCAGCTGAATAGGAGGACCTCTGGAGCCGAGTGAGCTGTGTGACCTACACATTTGACAACGAATGGACGATATTTTTAAAGCTGAAGTTGTTACCAGGAACACTTTGGGATGAAAAACTGAATTTTGTAGTCTAAATTTCTCACCTTTTCTTCTAACACCAGGACGTCCCTCTTGAGCTTCTTAATAATTGTCTTCTTCCTGCGAACAATCTCTTCAAGCTCTTTTTCTCGCTGTTAAAGAGAGAATAGACACATCTTTATCCAAGTTATAAGGAAAAAAAACTCAAAATTTAAGGCTTATTGAACAAAAAAAGGTCTAACTTTTGAACCAGCTTTGTTGGTTAACTGCAGAAATGAAGTCAAGTCCTTTATTGTTGCATCTTTCTCTTGACACTCCTTTCTGAGAGAAAGCATGTCTTGGTCGAGTGAAAGATTGTCGAACTGCAATAAACATTTAAAACAAGTGGTCTTCATTTGCAATAAAAAAACCAAACAAGATCCACCACAAAGATCGTTTCAGCAAGCCTCATATAATAAATGTACATACATGGACTTCTGCAGCAGAAGTGACACTAGAACACCAATCTGACAAGTAAGACATACGCCTTTCTTCTTGCTCTGCGTCAATCACCAGATTTGTGGGAGCCTTATCCTAAACAGCAGAACCAACGAGAACATAATCAAATGGTTCATATAGAGATGCTCAGTGATCTCAATGATTTCCATGGAAAGCAAGAGAGCACACACACCTGTACAGAAGGTGATGAGTGATGATGTTGATCACATAGCCAGCAACCACAATCTACGAATGTAACATTCTCAGATCCGAACTTTTCTTTGAAATTTGATTGTAGTTCATCATGATCTGAGACCTTGGATCCATTTCCAGACTGATCCTTGGCAAGATTTAGCTGTTGACACAGATCGTCCAGCTTTTGTTGCATGCTTGAAAGAACCTGGTCCTGAAAAGCACCACAGATTAATCAAAACATTTGCAGTTGCAGAACACACCATTATTTTATTGTAAGAGTTTCTCTCCTAAGAATTCAAACACAAAATCCTCAAAATGTCAAAAAGGTACAAGAGCTAATCACTGTGAAATCAACACTTAGAACAGTTTGATCAGCAAGCGCATAGAATTTAATCCAACTTATCATCAGTCAAACATAGAGATCTAGAGAGATTGAACACAAAATTGTATGATGTATACACTTATTAAGAAAATTCAAAAATAAATAACGGAAAATTGAAAGCATAACTGAACCTAATTAAAAACTATCCGAGATTAACGCTATATTTTTTATAAAATCAACCGCTAAAGGAGCGACTTTTAACGAAAAATTCTCCAACCAATAACAGATATAAAAGAAGGATGACGAACCCTAAGATCAACCGATTTCTGGAGCTGCCGAATCACAGCATTCTTCTTCGACTCAGCGGCGGCGACGCCGATAACCGCCACAATCAGGAACCTCTGGTAAGGGGTAAAGAGCTCCCACGCGAGGGTTTCCTCTCGACTCAAACCGCCGCCGACGGATCGCGAGGAGCTGGTCTCATCGGAATTGACGAGCAAACCCTGGAGAGAGATGTAAGCCAGCCGACGAGACGATTGTAGTGGCTGAAGACGACGAGTGAAGTGGCTTGACAGGAGACGGGCCGACGGAGGTGGAGCGAGAGAGAAGAATGGTGCGAGATGGACTGAAGCGGGGGGAATTGGGTAGGATCCAGGATCCAAATCGGGTTCCTCCATGGGATCAGAGGAGGAATAATCGAGGTTATAGAGAACGTTTCGTCTTCAATTTTGACTTTTGGATTTTTCTGAGATTTCAAAATTGCGATTTCCCTCCGATGGGATTAGGGAAGGCGAAGCGATTTGAAGGTTAACGTTGGGGTCAGCATCATCATCATCATATCAAATGGGTCAAGTAATTGTCTTTTTTTAGTGGATTTTTGAATATTCCAATATTTTAGAGTTTTTTTTTTTTTTTTGATAGACTTAGGTTTGACTTTTTCCAAAGCAAACATATTTCTTCGATATTCTTCTTGAGACAAGTCTTGCTTCACTTTTTTTTTATGTTGATGAGACAGTCCTCACTACAAGTGTACATCTTATCAAGGCACGACCTATCTCAGCTTATAAATGATTCATGATGGATTTTGGAGAAAATTGTATTATTTTTATCTGTGTTATCTCTTAATGTTGTGCTTGTTCATGCATATGATTTATACTTCTATTTAACACCAGTGGCAGTGACAGAGCGAGAACATGATCGACTTTTGTTTCATTTTTTATTTTATTTTTTTCTTAACTGATGACTGTGTCAGAATGTGGCAATGTGGCAAGGTTTCAAAGGCATAGCTTCTAGATTAATTAGTAGTTTTTTTTTTTTTTTTGTCAACTAATAGTAGTTTTTTGAGTTATCTAATATATAAGTAATGAATGTGAGTTGTTAGAGCGATATATTTGATATTGATTTCATACATTCCTCTAACAACACATCTACTATCAAACGCTTGTAAGACTAGAATCAGCCAGAAAATAAATGTATTTATAAATAATTAATATTGCCTGTTATTCATTAGGTAAAATGAAAATACAATGAGAAAATAAGTAAAATCTTTCAGATTGATATGTGCCTAATATCTATTGAACATCCAATTTACCGCTTAATAATAAGCATTTGATTTTACGTACCCACATTTTATTTTATGCAATTTACCTAGAAGAAGAAACATTTTGTGAAGCAAATTACACGTGACATCTTAACTCTTAAGTGATATATCCTCCAGTTATTTAGGAACGTGCTACGTCCTAGTCCTTGGGAAATTGAGTACTTTTCCTTTTGTTTTTCCTCTTTTCTTTCTTCGTTTTCTGAAATCTCAAGTATCAAAAGTCGTCTGTTGTTGACTCCCCTGCATACTACCTTCATTTTCAGTATTAATTTATATAATTTCCCACAAATTTCTCATCATCACGTCAACAACAAAGCAAGTACACTAACCAGCAGAAGTAATGATTTTTTATCATTTCAGAAAGTTGTATATGATTGTTGTCATAATATCCATGTTAGTATTTCGATTGATTGAGCTATGAAACATTTTTTAAAAGTTCTAAAATGCACTAGACGGCTAATGAACGTCTACTCGAAAAAAAAATATTATACAGCTTACCTATAAGTAATATGTTGTAAACGTAATAACTAGGTGCCTGTCTTAATAGTATTAGGCGCCCGATATTTTTTGTGTGGCTATTGCCTAACGTTATGACGCCGACTGTGAAGCATTTTAGTTAGCATATATAACTTCTACGTTAGATTCTGAATTTACAATCCGATGATAGTGGTAAAAGTATTTACATGCTTTGAACCTTTTTTTTTTTTTTTTGACAATAAATAAACTTTAAAAAATTAATAGTCAAAAAAATTTAGTTAAATATTTTGGAGGTAGTGTATCAATGTAGACCGTTTCTGTTGAAAGACTTCGTACGTTCCGTGCTAGGCTGTCTGCATTTGTGTCGATGTCTTTCGACTGAAAATGATCTTTATAGCTTCTAGATTGCTTTTGGATCTGTGGAATTCTTCTAGATGAACTGCAAAAGCTGGTCAATCCTCCGGTGAATACACCATCCTCACAACATCGTGATAATATGTGGCAAAAACAACATATATACAATCCATTGCCCATATCAAAGTTTATAGCTCTGCATGTAATGGAGATTGACTACATCGAATATTACTAGCTCCCAAATTCAAGTCCTTCATTCCATTCCTTGTGCATTCTCATCTTTAACCTGAAAATTTATCTGAATTCTTCCATGATCCATCAACTTGACACCACCATATATCTTGTTGCATAGTTTCCAGTCACAGAGCTGTTATTCTATAATGTTTATTATCTACCTCATGTGAATCGGCTCATAATTGTCTTTCCATTTCTACTTTTCCATAAGTATCAAATTATCCTTGGGAAAAATCCTTCGGGTTCATTCTTTGATATATGATAAAATAAATAATTCATATTCGAATAGATCGAAGTTGTTGAAAACTTTCCTAGGTGGGAAATTTTTTTAAATAAAGTCCAAGTTTGAATTGTCGAATGACATTCAAATAATACATGATTAATTGTCTCGTCTTCTGCCCCATATACACCACACTGTGTATCACATTTTATTCTCCTAGATTTTAGATTCTTAGTGACCAGAATACATCTTGTGATCGTTTACCATATAAAGTGTTGTATTTTTAGAGGACATTTAAACCTCCATACAAATGTCTGGAGTAATGTAATTGTAGATCCTTAACTCATTGAAACATTATTCTTATCTGAGAATAGTGTTTCTATCATATATATACATGCTTTGAACTATGATCTTAAAAGTATAGAATATATTACTATGAGCTATAGAAGTAAATAGAAACGAAGAGGAGTGTGATGAAGAAGCACATGCGGGCACATGAGTTATGTTTCGAATAACGTTAAGCCATTAATGTGCATTCTGACTTATCTCACTTTCTTCTAAATCTCTAGAATTAATTAATTAAACAACTGCCAAATCTCTGTATCACGTTTACTCTAGCTGTCTCTAAACCTCTCATGTTTTCGGGCCCGACAATAAATTTTGAGAAACCTAGCTCAAGGGAATTATAAATTTTTTTTTTTTAAAAAAATAACTTTCACGTATTAAAAACATTAAGGGAAAAAGGAAAATTTACCATCCCAATTTTTTACAAAGAAAACAAAAATTAGAAGAATAAATATCATACGTTGAAAAGTATAAGAAAGAAAAAATAAGAAGTTTTGTTCAAAAAAGAAATGATCATAAAGAATTTTATAATATTCTGAAATCAGGAAAAACGGAAAATATGTTTGTAGTGTCTGTAGGAAAACGATAACATAATGCTGTGTATTATTATTTGCAACAATGATTAGTGTAGAAAAATAACTAAACGTTAACGAAATGAATTCTTGTTGGTTCATCTTACTTGTACTCGCACAAAATTGTTTTATTTTCATCGAAAACAACCATACAATATTGAAAGGTTGATTAGAAATTAATCCAATCTACATCTTCTAAAAATTTCAATTAACTTTTAATACGCGACAGAAAGAAACAAAACCATGTTATAATTTATTAGTATAATTATATTAGAAAGCGGGAAAACTGAAAAAAGAAGAGAGAAGCATGCAAAAGATGTGACGTGGGCTATGATTGAGAAGGTTCAACGAAAGAATGGGCACAGACAAAAAAGTAATAATTCGTCGTCTTTGCACACATTCATATGACTATAAATATAAGACCATAGTAGTTAAGTCGTTTCCATGTCAGTCTTGTGATTCAGACTATAATGGATGCTAAGAAGGCGTTAGTGATTGCATTCAGCAGCCTCGTCGTATTTCTTCTCGTCGGTCAAGCCACGGTGGTCCAAGCTTGTCTACCCTCCGATCGAGCGGCGCTTCTTCAGTTCCGATCGAAGCTCAATGAGCCTTACATTGGCGTTTTCAACTCGTGGAAAGGCCAAGACTGCTGCAATGGCTGGTACGGTGTGAGCTGCGATCCCAGAAGTAAACGAGTCACCGGCATTACACTCCGTGCAGTTTCGGAGGAGCCTATTTTCCAGCGGGCGAAACGGATCGGGGTCATGACGGGTTCCATCTCGCCGGCGATCTGTCAACTCACTCAACTCTCCGGCATCATCATCGCCGACTGGGGGGGAATCTCCGGCGTAATTCCCAGCTGCATCACAAATCTCCTTGCATTGAGACATATAGATCTCGTCGGGAATAAAATCTCCGGCGTGATTCCGGCGTATATTGGGAAGCTGCTGAGGCTAAGAGTGCTGAATCTCGCGGATAATAAGATATCCGGTGGGATTCCTCCGTCGATCACGAGATTGGCGAGCTTAGCGCATCTCGATCTGAAGAACAACAATATAACGGGAGTCATACCGGGAGATATCGGCCGGCTAAAGATGCTGAGTCGCGTGCTCCTAAGTGGTAACAAAATATCGGGTCAAATACCCGAATCTCTGACCCGAATCTACCGACTCGGGGATCTGGAGCTCTCGATGAACCGAATCAGCGGCCCGATCCCTGCTTCGCTAGGCAAAATGTCGGTGCTCGCGACGCTCAATCTCGACGGGAACTTGATCTCCGGCGCGATTCCGGGGAGTCTGATGACATCCTCGATCTCGAATTTGAATCTGAGCGGGAACCTTCTGACCGGACGGATACCGAACACGTTCGGAGCGAGGTCGTACTTCACGCTGCTAGATATTTCGAACAACCGTCTACAGGGACCGATTCCGGGGAGTATGACGGCGGCGTCGTTTATCGGGCACCTGGACGTGAGCCATAACCATCTGTGTGGGAAGATTCCGAGAGGATCTCCTTTCGATCATCTGGAAGCGACGTCGTTCGCTTACAATAGCTGCCTTTGTGGAAAGCCTCTTGGGAACTGTGTGAAATAATTTAATTAATGATTTAAGATTATTGCGGCAATCAAAAGCTACATTTTGGGTATGTCATCACATTAATACAATTATTATTATTATGTAACTATCACTTTCAATGAGGCATTACAATATCTGCCGGTTCTAGGCAGTGTTTTAATATTTGGATCCGACCACGTTAGTCAGATTCCAATTATTTGGTCTCTATATACTTTAGAAACTCAAATTTGTATGACCATTTTAAGATAAACCTCTGGTTCTAAATATACGGATTGATATATATGTGATAAAAAACATTTTTGATCTCTAATCCTTCTAGTGGGTTTATGGGCTTTTATCGTGGAAACCTTTTTTTAACCACGGAAACACATTATCTAAGTGAACTGCATAGGGCTAAATTGGTTTGGCGGGCCTTGCGTCTAATGTCGGTTGTGCATCGGTCGTATGTTGGGCGTGATACAAATATATTCAAGTAATACACGAGCAAACAAAAAAAAAAAAACCATAACAGAGATTGTCACTAGTAGTGGTCGAGTCACAATTAGATTACATAACTTTATTCAGCAATGGTATAGATTTGTTTTCTATTGAATTGGATTCTGCTGTAAGTGATGACGTGCTTAGCCCAATAAGGATCATCATAAGTTCATAAATATTTAGTAGACATAAGCTTTGTAGAAGAACAAAAAAGATACGACACAAAGAACATATGAATACCGTGCGGGAGAGAATTGCACAACACGTATTTGATGCTTTTAAGTTACTTGAGTATATATATATATACCGTAAATGAGAGAATTTCATAACAAGTATATGATGCAAAGTATGCTTTGAAGCATCCTATTAACTAAAGTATTTGTGGTCAGTGCTGGTTTCTTAAACTAATAATAGTAAGATCTAGCTTAAGTGCCATTTCATTGAAACCAGTACTTGTCTGTTTCTAATTTTCTCAGCAATCAGATTAAAATCCTAAAGCAAAACACCATCATATATATAGCCTTCCGAAATCTTCAAAATTAGTTAAAAAACGTTGCTGAAACTGAAACATAGGAGCCGGACTCGAGATTGAAGCCAGAGGTAAATCAATTATACTTATATGACCAAGAGAACGTTTCTCAGAAGTTCTTTACAAACAAATATTCAATATTTACCTGAAATTCTTTTCAACAACTCTTAATAATATTTTTGGGTGATTTTCTTATGCACATACAGTAGATATGAAGTGTGTACAAGTTGGAATGAAAAAGTAACCCGTGTTTCCTTTTTCACTATACTCGAAAAAGAGACGTTTGGTTGTTAACTTTGACGTGTAAGATGATGCTTCTTTCTTGAAGCAACAAACCAAACGTCCTCATAATATTCAGGGATTACCTTAACTTTCAAGAACCATATATTGGCTTTCCCAACAAATATGACTTGTCTGAAGAGTCTTTTGATCCAATAATTGACGGCAGCAGATACCTTAACTCGAGATGAAATTAACAAATTGTCCGAATGTCCAAAAGATTTTTGTCCTTAAAATCGACAAATGACGAGTACATCTAACTAACCAGCCATCACTCCCCATACAACAACCTTTTCAGTGTATATCTTATCATTTTTTTTATTTTTATTCTTATACTATTTAATACATAATAATTGCACGCCTTCAAGTCCAGGTTACATCGATATCGACCTTTCACGATCATATCATTTATCTAATTATATACGAAACTTATCAAATACTCCTAATTTTCATAGTTGAAGTTGCAGATCGAATTTACACTTTTACTTCTTTATAAATGTAATTGGACAAAGAGAATCTCCCTTGACAAAAAAGAGATGACATTAACCACCAGGAATATAATTCAATAAATTTTTACAACAAACAATTTTAGATAAAAAAGGTTGAAAGAGTCTTCCCCTGTGGAAGAAGAAAAACCATAAAAATACATAATTTTTCCATATATTCTAAAACAACCCAAATTAAATATATGCAGTGGGCTAGCTAGAGAATCATTTATTGTTTGTATAGTATATAGTTGTTATATAGAGGCATTTATGCAATGCAGTTTTTGGTTATAACTATTGATACTGATTATGCATTAACACAAACCACATGTCTTGTTCTATTGAATTTCGTAGTTGGATATGAGTGTGATGTTTATGAATATTTCTGTCTGGACGTCATTTTACAAAACGAGCTTCTTTGATAAACTAGATTTGTTCTTATTGACATGCCATCTCATTATCTATCTCTCTCTATGCCTTGCTAGAACGTCGAACACGTTACGCGTTGTAATTATAGAGGCAGCCTTCAGAGATCAGACGATCTACAAGAGCCACTCATTCATGAGATATGTAAAAGAATCATTAGTACTTGTATATATGTATAAATCTTTGGATACACTTTGTTTTCTCAATACAAATAAATCTTTAAGTCACACAACAAATAACTTTAGCCCAAAAATAAGGAAAAACAAACACATAACTATATTTTATCTATATATACTAGAAATGACTCACATGTCATCCTAGTATGTTAGTTTTATCTAAAAATGAACAGTTAAATAAGCTTGAATTATTCATAAAGAATGTTAATTATTACTCATTTTTTATTTATTTAAGTCAGTAAACAAACACAACAGAAGCATAAATGATTAGTATCAATTTTGACGCCACCGTATGCAAATTAATTAAAGTTATCTTTGTTAATTTTCCTTATTATCTCTTTCATTCAACTTTTTTTTCCCTATACACCACTTCTCTCTCTCTCTTCCATCTTCGTTAATCAGCGATTTAAAAGGAAAAAACATTAATAATTCGAGAAAAACAATATTTATTAATGGTTTACATTTTGGACAAGGTGTTCCTTTTGTTTAGTAGTCTATTCTTCATCTCGAGAAAAACCAGAAACATCCCACTGATCTCTCTCGAACAGTTCTTCCTTTTTACAGAGTCAAATACAAAAACCAGGCAGCGAAAGCGACAAAGCATCCGTGGCCTCCTCGATTCTTTTCTTGAATTTTTTTCGGAATTTTTATCCACAATTTCCCCTTTTTTCTCTTTTACTTGATTATACTACATTTTTTGTTTTGTTCTGTGGCAGACATTGCTTAATTCTACGAAACTCTTTTTTTGCTTTATAAATACTCTCATTAGTCTCTCTTCCAATTTAAATCTCTTCCCACGATCTTCACTCTTCTTCCAACTCTCTCTCTCCAATAACTGTTAATGGGTTTTGAGTCTTTTCATTCTCTTCTTGGAATCTGAATTTGGGATCTTGGGTTTTCAATTTGAACATTACAAAATCTTTCTTCTTAGATACTTTTGAGTTTGGCTTGATTTTGTTTCTTTAAGACAACATAGATGAAGAAGTCTGGTCTCATCATAAACATTGCTTTATTATACATAAGCTATGTTGTTTGTGTAGCAAAAGAGTGTACAAACACTCCTTCGCAGCTCTCATCACATACTTTCCGCAACGAGCTTCTGCTATCAAATAACGAATCTTTGAAGACAGAGTTGTTCTCTCATTACCATCTAACACCTACTGATGACACAGCTTGGTCTAGTTTGTTGCCAAGGAAGATGTTGAGAGAAGAGGAAGATGAATATGGTTGGACTATGATGTATAGGAAGATCAAGAACTCAGATAACGCCTCTGGTAACTTTCTCAAGGAAGTTTCTTTGCACGACGTTAGGCTGGACCCAAGCACCTTCCACTGGAGGGCTCAGCAGACAAACCTTGAGTATCTGTTGATGTTGGATGTTGATGGTTTGACCTGGAGCTTCCGTAAAGCTGCTGGTCTTGATGCTCCTGGAGATCACTACGGAGGATGGGAGAGACCAGATAGTGAACTCCGTGGCCATTTTGTCGGTATTAAGTTGCCTCTTTTCTCAATTCAATACTGTTTCTTGATCCATGTTTTTGATAGTATGCAGAAAGGTTTAGAGATTTGATGTTTGGTATTCGAATGCATAGACCCTTTAAAGGATTCTTACCTTTAACATTGCATAGACCCTTAAAAGGATTTAACTTTTACTATATCGCTCACAAAATCTGACTGTTTGTTTTGAAGGTCACTATTTGAGTGCAACAGCTTACATGTGGGCAAGTACTCATAACGATACTCTCAAGGAGAAAATGTCGGCTCTTGTCTCAGCTTTATCTGCTTGCCAGCAGAAAGTTGGAACAGGGTATCTCTCTGCTTTCCCTTCCAGTTTTTTCGACCGGTTTGAAGCTATAACGCCTGTCTGGGCTCCATACTACACCATTCACAAGGTGAATACTCATACTCTCTGATTTAGATGTCCACAATATGCTTGTGTTTTATATAAAAGGTTTCAACTTTATATCTAAACTTTGACAGATTTTAGCCGGCCTAGTGGATCAATACAAGTTGGCTGGGAACAGTCAAGCTCTGAAAATGGCAACCTGGATGGCTGATTACTTCTATGTCCGTGTTCGTAATGTGATAAAGAAATACAGCGTTGAACGACATTGGCAATCACTAAACGAGGAGACTGGTGGCATGAATGATGTTCTCTACCAGATATACAGCATCACTGTGGGTTATAAATCTTATCAGACCCTCCAGAAAAGGCTTCTTCGATTTCTGTCTAGCTTTGTGTCATATCATAGTTTATTGGACTCTGCAGGGAGATTCCAAGTATTTGCTGCTCGCACATCTCTTTGACAAGCCTTGCTTTCTTGGGGTACTTGCAATTCAGGTAGTTTACTTGATAATTAGCTTGAATAGGTATGTGAATGGTAAAATAACAGAATTTTTCGTACTTTCTTTTCAGGCCGATGATATAAGCGGATTCCACTCTAACACACATATTCCAGTTGTCGTCGGATCCCAACTCCGGTATGAAATCACTGGTGATCCACTCCATAAGGTATTGAAGCATAATCCGGAAAAAGTGTGAGATAATTAAAGAAAATATTGGTTTTCTCTTGATTCTGAAATCTGCATTTCCAGGAAATCTCAATGTTTTTTATGGATATCGTCAATGCTTCTCACAGCTATGCAACTGGAGGAACATCAGTCAGTGAGTTCTGGTACTAACATTGCCTGAGTTTAAAGTTTTGTTCATTCTAACATGACCTTGGTTTCAACTCTCTTAACGATGATCTGGAAATGTTAATTCCAGGCAAGATCCAAAGAGAATGGCGACTACGCTGCAAACTGAAAATGAAGAATCATGTACTACTTATAACATGCTCAAGGTAGCATTTTTTAACCTTGTTTTGTTTTGCTTCTCTTCATATGCTCAAGGTAACATATCAAAACTTATACAATTTCAGGTCTCTAGGAATCTGTTCAGGTGGACAAAAGAGGTCAGTTACGCAGACTATTACGAGCGAGCTTTGACAAACGGTGTGCTCGGGATTCAAAGAGGAACCGAGCCTGGACTGATGATCTACATGCTCCCTTTGGGTAAAGGTGTTTCTAAGGCCGTGACTTATCACGGTTGGGGAACACCGTATGATGCCTTCTGGTGTTGCTATGGCACAGGTAACTTTTAACTACAACTATCTCGTTTCCTACATTTCTTACGTACAAAAACAGATAGATTTTAAGGTTTTTTTTTTTTGGTTTCTGTTCACAGGAATTGAATCCTTCTCAAAACTGGGAGATTCTATATATTTTCAAGAAGATGGGGAATCTCCAGCTCTTTATGTCACCCAATATATATCAAGCTCACTCGATTGGAAATCTGCTGGTCTTATGCTATCTCAGAAAGTTAAACCCGTTGTGTCATGGGATCCGTACATGCGCGTGACATTCGCTTTCTCTTCTTCCAAAGGGGTAAGCTTTTGGCAGAAACTAGATGCAACTCTGTTCCTGTGAATAGAGAGTCTGATGTATTAGATTTTGGTTGCAGGGAATGGGGAAGGAGTCGACTTTGAATCTAAGAATTCCTGTTTGGACAAACTCTGAAAGTGCTAAAGTATCTTTGAATGGACAATCCTTGAAAGTACCAGCTTCAGGTGATTTGAGCATTCTGTATTGTAACCATTATATATCACCGGAATCCGAATATTAGGTTACCTTAAATCGATTTCTAGATTTTAAGAACAGAAGCATCTTCAGGTGTTCTTTGTTTCCGTTATAGTCTCTAGAATGTGAAAATGAGAATCACATTGGACTTTCCTTTTGCTCTGCAGGCAATTTTCTATCAATCAAACAGAACTGGAAATCCGGTGATCAAGTAACCATGGAGCTACCGTTGGGTATCAAAACTGAAGCTATAAAAGGTATAGCCACTGTTCTGAATCTTCTGATTACACTGTCCTTACTCTGACAGGTTATTAGTAACCGGATATTAGATGTATTGTATCAGTTAATACTGTGTCGACTTGGTTAAGTCAAATCGGTTAACCGGATCTTGTTCATAGTGTATGAAAAATTGTATACAACTCTTTTCTGAAAACAGAAACTGATTTGACAATTTTTCCCTTTACTCGTGAGTATTTCAGATGATCGGCCGGAGTACTCATCTCTTCAGGCCATACTCTATGGCCCCTACTTGTTAGCTGGACTCACGAGCAAGGACTGGAGCATCACAACTCAGGCTAAAGATGGGATATGGATAAGCTCTATACCTGAAACTCATAACAGTCACCTTGTCACACTCTCACAACAATATGGAAACATATCTTACGTGTTGTCAAATAGCAACCGAACCATCACGATGCAAGTCTCGCCCATGCCAGGGACACAAGACGCTGTTGAGGCGACTTTCAGGCTCGTGACCGCTGATTCTAAAGGGCGGATTTCGGGTCCAGAGGAGCTAATTGGAAGCCTAGTCATGATCGAACCGTTTGATTTCCCTGGCATGCTTGTGATGCAAGCAACTGATAGCTCCCTTGCGGTTCAAGATTCTTCTTCTACTGACCAAGGAGCCTCGAGCTTTCGGTTAGTAGCTGGAGTTGATGGGAAGCCAGGAAGCGTTTCTTTAAGGCTAGAGAGCAAAAAGGGTTGTTTTGTGTATAGCGATCAAACCCTAAAGTCGGGGATGAAACTGAGGCTCAAATGTGATTCAGATGCGACTGACGAGAAGTTTAAACAGGCAGCAAGCTTTAGGTTAAGGAAAGGAATGAGTCAATACAATCCAATGAGTTTCGTGATGAGCGGAACACAGAGGAACTTTGTGTTATCGCCATTGTTCAGCTTAAGAGATGAAACTTACAATGTGTACTTCAGTGTACAAACTTGAAGAAAGAAATACTTGAAAAAAACTCCTTAAGTACATTGGGAGAAAAATAAGAAAAAGTCTTATGGAAATAGCTATAAGGGTTGTGTTTAGATGTTTAGCCTGTTAGGTGGTTTGTGTTGTGCAATTTTTAATCTACAAATGTATGTTGCAAGTTACAATAAATATATACACAAACTGTTTTTATAAATTGGCATGACAATTAATGTACATCTTTATTTTATTGTTCATGAATGTGTTTCTAAAAGCAGACTAGGCTGCAGTCTAGTCGGCAGTGGATTGATCCGTTCTGCGAGTCTTCACCATAGAAAACTAAAAATTCACAATGTGATGTAAATATTGTGAAAATAACAAATTTAATAATAATTAACTAATATTTAAGCAACTTTTTAATATTTATTCTACAATATATTATGGTTGTCGATTATCTCATTAAAATAATGAAAAATACCTATATGGGTTCATCTTTTCTAAACATATTCTCGGTATTCAACAACCATACAATATAAAAAAAATTATAAAAATTTTATTTTTATCAATAATAGACTCGACAACGTTCAATAACAAAATTTTAACCAAAAAATCATAAAAATATATAATAGCAAGATTACTATTTTACCTCTCGGTTCAATAGTGTAGAAATTATTAAAACTTATAGAACTTTGAAGATTTTGAAAAAAAAATTTGATTATTAATTTCTGGTTAAACATAAAATTTAGAGAATACATCTATACATCTTTTTCAGTTGATAGATTGTAAATACTAAGTTTGGCATCCGCCTTCTCCTGATTGTTCAAACAAAAACATTGTAACTTTGTAAAAGTGAAATGTTGAATATAAAAATCGGAAAAAAACTTATGAACAAAATTTATAGAGTCGACCTAAAAAAAGATTAAAAAAAAAGAATTACAGAAATAAAATGTTTAAAAAGGTTGTAACTCACTTTGTAAAAGTAAGATGTTGAATTAAAAAAAAATAATGTTTGTAGACAGAAAGCATATTTCCGTGCAACGAAACAAGCTGCAGACAAGAAAACAAACAAGGTTTTGATTTAATTCAATCAATACACTCAACATTAAATGCATTAATAAGAAATAAACTAATAAGTGAAAAAAAAAACAAAGAGAGAGTTAAAGTGGAAGTGGCAAATATAAAATTAAGAAAAGAAAAGGTGAATAAACTAAAAGAAGAGGTCAAAAGAAGTAGGTCCACTAAAAGCAGCAGATCTTAGCACCCACATGTCCCCATATATCCTATTTTCTACTGTACACTCTCTTCTTCATTCACCTCTCTAAAGCTCACTCTCACTCTGCTTCGCCATCTCATTTTCAACGAACATCTTTTTCTTCTAAACTTTCCATTACAAAATAATACTAAATGTATTTCCAAATTAATTTCTCTATTCTTCATTAGATCCCCTGAGGTACATTACCTTACCATGTCTTGATCTTTTTCTTTCTTTTTTTTTTGGGTAGATATTGTATTATGTGTAGTTGTAGTGTTGTTTTGACCAGTTGCTCAAGTAACAGCGATAGTAAAGAGTAAAAAAAATGAAAACAAAACATTTCTTGTGGGGTTTAGCTGTCTCAAAAATCAATTTCTTTCTTTTTTGGGTTACATATTGGATCTTCATGTTTACTCTTCTTTTTCTGTAAAGTAGTCGATATTTATTTTCTAATTTTTTGGGATCAGATTAGGAGAATGCTAAGAGACGTCGCTCTAATTCTATTGAAGAAAAATTTAGATACTTTTTTGGGGGAATATTTATTTATAGGGGGAAATGTCAGTCAACATTTTTGGTTTTGGTAGCTGCTTATTTGGTGAGAAAACTTCAACAAGAGTCCCAAAATAACATTATAAATTTTTTATTATTTGTTCTCCATAAACATTTTCAATACCGCTTATATTTTTTTCGGAAGAGTGTAAATCTTAAACTCCTTTATTCATTTTTCGATTCAAGGGATGTCTATGTTACTAATATATTGTAGCCATCTAGCCATATTGTAAACTGTTAAAACCTCTTTTGATCCATTGTTGCTGTGTTATGTTTTTTTTTTTTTACCAGAAGGTTGTCTTAAGATAACAAAACGAAGCAGCTTCCCCTGAAACTGCTTCTTAATACAAGTACTAGGATCTCAAAAGAGGGATTCTTTGAAGAAGTTTCAAGATTCAGACAAGATGCAGAAACCTGGGCAAAATATAGAATTTGCACTGAAGGAGACTTCACCAAAGATTGGTGCAGGAGCTGTGACAGGTGATAAACTCTCCTGCACTTATGATTTGGTTGAGCAGATGCATTACCTTTACGTTCGGGTCGTGAAGGCGAAAGAATTACCGGGGAAAGACGTGACCGGTAGTTGTGATCCTTATGTGGAAGTGAAGCTGGGGAACTACAAAGGGATGACTAAGCATTTTGAGAAGAAGTCGAATCCGGAGTGGAAGCAAGTTTTTGCGTTTTCAAAAGAGAGGATCCAAGCATCAATCTTGGAGGTTGTAGTGAAAGACAAAGATGTTTTGTTGGATGACTTTATTGGTCGGATCATGTTTGATCTTAATGAGATTCCTAAGCGAGTTCCGCCTGATAGTCCATTGGCTCCTCAGTGGTATCGGTTGGAGGATCGACATGGGCGTAAGGTTAAAGGAGAGCTTATGTTAGCTGTTTGGATGGGGACACAAGCTGATGAAGCATTTTGTGATGCTTGGCACTCAGATGCAGCCACAGTTGGACCCGAGGGTGTGGCGAATATCCGGTCCAAGGTTTATCTTTCACCAAAGCTCTGGTATGTGAGAGTC
The DNA here is from genome assembly GCA_039880935.1 of Streptanthus diversifolius. Classification (NCBI taxonomy): domain Eukaryota; kingdom Viridiplantae; phylum Streptophyta; class Magnoliopsida; order Brassicales; family Brassicaceae; genus Streptanthus; species Streptanthus diversifolius. The sequence goes on along the minus strand of JAXGFM010000010.1, from coordinate 21,671,546 downwards.
AATGTGATCGAGGCTCAAGATTTGATACCTCATGATAAAACTAAGTTCCCTGAGGTCTACGTGAAAGCAATGCTCGGGAGCCAGACTCTAAGAACTCGGATTTCTCAGACCAAAACATTGAATCCGATGTGGAATGAAGATCTGATGTTCGTTGTTGCTGAGCCTTTTGAGGAACCGTTGATTCTAGCGGTTGAAGATAGGGTTGCACCGAATAAAGATGAAACATTAGGCCGTTGTGCGATCCCGTTGCAGAATGTCCAGAGGAGGTTAGACCACAGGCCGCTTAACTCGAGGTGGTTCAACCTGGAGAAACATATTATGGTGGACGGAGAGAAAAAAGAAATAAAATTCGCTAGTAGGATTCATCTAAGAATCTTTCTTGAAGGCGGATACCATGTTCTTGATGAATCAACTCACTACAGCAGCGACCTAAGGCCAACCGCGAAACAGCTATGGAAACCGAGCATTGGAGTGCTTGAAGTAGGGATCATAAGCGCTCACGGACTGATGCCGATGAAGACAAAAGACGGGAAGGGAACAACAGATGCGTACTGCGTGGCTAAATACGGGCAGAAATGGATCAGAACAAGAACAATTGTGGATAGTTTCACGCCGAAATGGAACGAGCAGTACACATGGGAAGTGTTTGATACCTGCACTGTCATAACTTTTGGAGCATTCGACAACGGACACATTCCAGGAGGAAGCGGAAAAGATATGAGAATTGGAAAAGTGAGAATCCGTCTCTCGACCCTTGAAGCTGACCGTATCTACACACATTCATATCCGCTGCTCGTCTTTCATCCTTCTGGGATCAAGAAAACTGGTGAAATACAGTTAGCCGTGCGGTTCACTTGCTTATCTCTTATCAACATGCTTCATATGTATTCTCAGCCATTACTACCCAAAATGCATTACATTCATCCGCTATCCGTTCTTCAGCTGGACAGCCTGAGACACCAGGCGATGAACATTGTCTCGGCAAGGCTGAACAGAGCAGAGCCGCCTCTTCGCAAAGAGATTGTAGAGTACATGCTCGATGTGGACTCCCATATGTGGAGCATGAGGAGGAGTAAAGCTAACTTCTTCAGAATCATGCATGTTCTGAGTGGTCTCATAGCTGTGGGAAAATGGTTTGATCAGATCTGCAACTGGAGAAACCCAATAACCACAATTCTCATACATGTTCTTTTCATAATCTTAGTTCTCTACCCGGAACTCATCCTACCAACGGTTTTCTTGTACCTTTTCTTGATCGGGATATGGAATTTCCGGTGGAGACCGAGGCACCCGCCACACATGGACACACGGTTGTCCCACGCAGACGCTGTCCACCCCGACGAGCTAGATGAAGAGTTTGACACGTTCCCGACTTCCCGATCCTCTGAGATCGTGCGGATGCGGTATGACCGGCTCAGGAGCATAGGAGGACGGGTCCAGACCGTGATAGGTGATCTAGCTACACAGGGAGAGCGGTTTTTATCGCTGCTGAGCTGGCGAGACCCGAGGGCAACCACATTGTTTGTGTTATTCTGTCTCGTAGCTGCTATTGTGTTGTATGTCACGCCGTTTCAGGTTGTGGCACTACTTGCTGGGATCTACGTGCTAAGGCATCCAAGGTTCAGGCACAAGCTCCCCTCTGTGCCACTCAATCTCTTCAGGAGGCTACCTGCAAGATCTGACAGTCTATTATAGACATCATTTTATCTTAATCTGCTTCCATAAAACGTTTGTTAAAATTTTCAAAAACTTGGGGTTTAATGCTTGATTCTGTCTTTTTAATGGAATTTTATTAATTGCAACATCATAAGGCTGTCCGGAAATCCAAATACATATATCCAAATTACTCAAAATCCTTGGTTATGAGTTCATATTCCTCATCTGTAAATTCTGATTCAGCCTAACTCTTTGTCCAATGAGTAAAAAGTTTTTGCTCAGAATATAAACTCAGGGGTTCGATTTAATTCACACAAGCATATGCTCGAACCCTCGAGTTGCTCGACCGCCAACACTAACGTTATGGAGCAGTTGCTGCAGCCATTGCCTTGCAGGTGGATCATCCTGTCAAAATAAACAAGAAGATAAGCTAAAACAGGCAAGTCCCCATTTTACCAAAATATTTGAGACAAGATAACAATAAAACTTACATAGAGACAGCTGCTGAATGCGGCATCCCTTAGAAGTTCTGGGAGGCAATTTCCGAGTGCATCGCAGGCCCTGAATTGAATCAATAACTGTGCCGCGTAAGCACGAGTGTACTAAAATTTGTTTCGAATGAAGGAAAAGGGATAATTATTGCACCTGGGGTTATCTGTCAAGCGGAGATAACAGCGTATGATGTGCTTTAGCAGCCTAGGAGAAGGTCCTTCTGCAAGTGAAGTAACCATATTCCCCAAAACTCGACCAAGAGCAAAGAATCTCTCCGCTGTGGTGCACATGTACTCAAGCCCAACATCGTCCAGCAAAACTTTCTGAACGATGAAGGTAGCAACCTGACATAACCGGTTCAAATCAAATCAATCAGATGAGCTGTGCATGCCCAAAGTCAATCAGAAACATTAATTGCAGAAGCAACGCTTGTACGAGTTATCAGTATGAAACAACGATTACAAACTATGCATATGGTTGTAATAACTGATAGGAAACTTGATATACATGTTTCAAGCATGCAAATCCAAAGATAAGCATCTGAGAGTAGACAAACTTACAGTCTTCGATAACTCGCTGCCATTTTCCATCGTCCGGAGGCACAATGGGACAATTTCAGTCTTAAGAAGGAATCTGATCACTTCCGTATCATCAACCTACAAAACCAAATGAACAATGTTGCAACAACAATATCCGACAAATAATATGATTCTGTGATGTATTAACAGTACTCAGTCAAAGGTCTTAGCATGTTAAAATGGTTGTTTCTCAAATTAACACGATATATTTACCACGACAATGTGATTTTTATAGCTAAATAGTGGTAAAAAAGTAGAAGGAGCGTTCCTGCCTTATTGACATAAACAGAGTTTTTATAACTAGACATACCTTGACAAGTGCACCAATAACCCCCAAGCTAGTCAGCCGTAGGTATTCAAAGGGTCTCGATTTGCTTGACGTATTCAAGAAAGCATACAGGTACAATGGTAGCTGAGCTGTATTTCGAAAAGCAATTGCCTTAAGCTTTAAGCATATTACACCGACACAATTTAAATAAATGTGCTCAGTTAACCAGAGACCAACAAGGTGGCTATTGAAACCAGTTTTGAAAGACAGGTTGCGTCATCAGCTAATGTAATTTAAACCTTTAGTTCAGTCACAGAGCAAACACCGGAAGTTATTTAATGAGAACTACGGAAAAATTGGCGACTTGAAATATAAGCTTCCAGCAAAACAATAAATCAACATATACTCATATTTTATCAGCCAGGAAAATCTTGTAATTCTTTGCGAGCATAGGATTGTACCTTTAAGGAACAGCATTCTCGTTTCAGGATGAGAAGCAACACACTGGATGCCAAAAAAGGAGAGTTGAATCAATAGAAATTAGAGAGTCTTCCAAATTGAACATACATAGATAAATATTTTGTCGTTCTCCCAAAACCAAGAGAAAGTTAACAGGTTTTTATGCACCTGAAGAAGCGCAAGGGCATTGCAGACCCTGTTTGACTGAGCAGCAGTCATCGTTGGAGGAGATAGGGCATGGTAAACTGAGATGATCTCCTGAAAAGAGTAAAGGTTGACAATGATAAAAATACAGAGAAGCCATCAAGCAATGAATCATTTCCCCTGAAGAACAAGTAACAAGTGTCACAAAAAGTAACCTTTTGAAGAGCAGCAATGGTACCAAAAGAATGCCACAAAAGCGGAGCCAAATCATGAAAGATCTCTCTCTTCTGAAAAATGAAAGAAAAGCAAAAACATGAATTTCATTGAAAAGAACATATACACCAAAGTATCCTCTGCCTAATGTATGAAATCAAAAGTAAATATCAAAGTGAAAATCAGAACATCAAAACCATTCAACTTTTTAATTGTATAGAGCCTCGAAGATTATCCTACAAATTGACGCAAGGAAGAATCGCTAATCTGAAAGCATGTCCTAGATTCATCGGACTAAAGCAACGAAGACCTTGCATATTTCGATTAAAGAAAACGCAGAAAACGAAAACCTAAAACGATGAAAATTCCTAATCCACAGAAGCAAGCAAAGGAAGTCGAATTGCGTAGAGAGAAATGACGACCTTCGACAACTCGTGAAGAGCATTCTCAATGAGTTCAGGATTGCAGATGTCGAGTACCAACTGCTCCGCCGACGATAGCTTGCGATCGTTGCTGGAAGAAGCTCCGGAGAAAGCGACAGATTTCAAAGAGAGCGAAGGAGGAAGATTAGCCATAGCTTTCACCGTCTCCACGCGCCGCAAAAGAATCACTACTGAATTGTGAGTGAAGGGGGGACCCTATTTATATAGGCCCGGGCGTGTTCGTCACGTGCCTCGCTTGCTCCGTTACGGCTTGTTTGTTTCTGTTTTGTTTTTAGTTTGCCGTTACGGCTTTGTTTAACTCTAAACCTTCACCAACTTTTGGGAGAGGAAAATGTGGCTAATCATCTCTTTAGTTTATATGATTCACATGATCACTAGCTACTATAAGCAAAATTTCTAGTTTAACAGTATATTATTTATCTTTATTTGCCGCGTTTTTTTTATATAGAAAACTTACTACGATTCAATTAATCAATTTATTTACCGCGCAAAATAATTAACTAACTTTAACGGTTGAATTTTTATTTTCTTACCAAAAAAATTACTTCAACAATATATTATTTAATTTTTTTTTGCAAACAAAAAAAATTACTTTAACCAATTATTGAAAAAAAGGTATGAGTTTTTTCTTCTACTTCTTTTCTAATTACATATTCATTTGGAAAACTATCATCAGATTTTAACATTATAGTACATATAATATAAACCACATTTAAGTAAAACAATACGTTTCAGTATGTTCACACTCTGAAATATTTTAATTTCAAATTGTAGTGGACAAATGTTTTCTTACAAACTTCATTAGATACAGATTATTAGGTTTTAAGGTTTTGATTCTGTACATGGTCCCGGATTTTTTTTAGGGACTAATGGTCTATAATCGAATTTAGCGTTTGATGTTTAGCTCATGACAAATAAAAAAACAAATTAGGGTTTAGTTCTCTTTGGTTTGTAGAAATCTATTTATTAGGGTGTAAATATATTTGACCAATATGTAAGGTCAAAAATATCCACAATAAATCCCTCACACGGCTCACCAATTTGACCAGCCTTCTTCGTTCCAAAATCCATATAGGAAGGAGAGTTTTGTTCAGCAAGTTAAAGTTTTATCCTTTGACCAATAATTAAAAAAACTTAGTCCATGATTATAGGTCTGACATTTTATCATCTTAGTTAAAAGGATAAGGGTCTAATTAAGGCCTCTAATTTATGCTTTAAATTAGATAAGGTTTGTTAAATAAAAATGAGTTACGATATCATATAAAGTTATCATTCAAACAACAGAGTTGGAAGTTGCGCTTTGGAATCTTTCTAAGCATCCAGAAAAATTTCGGCTACAATATATCTCAGAAGATGCTTCATACGTTCTTCAACCTGATATTAAATTTAACATTCGGATAAAACAAAACCCAATACTGGAAACTGTAAAACGTGTTACAAACTAATAAGTGAATTACGGGAAACAGAAGATGTTATGGAGAAGTGAAGGGAATGTGGTTATGATGGAGAGGGTCGGATCCAGTTGGAACTTGTCTTTCTTCAACTTCATTAGCTGATCCAACATCAATCTCGTTCTCCTGTGTTGTCCAAAACTTGATTTAATGATATTTTTTCTTCGTCAAAATAAAAAAATATTAAACAAAGGAATATCATTTCCCTAAGTTGAATACAAACGAAAATCAAATACAAAGCTGGAAAACAAAAGATCATTCTTTTTAGGGTGCAGGAAAATAGGAAAGCAAATGTTCAGTCCCTTAGAAAAAAGTGGGGCTTACTAATCAAAATAGTTTACCTTTTTCATGGCTTTCATATCTTCTGTTTCTCCTAACCAAAAGAACGCTACAAGAAAAGAAAAAGAAAATAGAAACAAATAGAGAAGAGTCATTTATGGGAACCTAAGTTCGAGAAAAGATGAAGAAGATTCTTAAGAGCGACTTACATTTTGTAGAAGAGGAGTGAGCAAGGGGCCAAGGAAGAAGGACGATGGAGAAGATGATTGTGATAAAAACGCTTCCTTTGTATCTCATCGTCGCCATTTCAAGAAAACAAAAAACTCTGTGTGGAAGAAAAACTGACGAGTGACGAGATTCGGCGTCTAAGAGGTGTCGTCTAATTAATAAGGTTAAAGTTCCGGTTTTACCCTCGTCTGACAGCTTGGATGTGGAGCGGATGGGCAAATCCGTCATCTTCTTTATTTTTAATTTCTTATGCAATGCGCTTTTATATTGTACGGTACAGGCTGGAACGAATCAGACAAAAATCATTCTCGTACAAATGTCGTGGAGCTTCTTTTAGGCGCCACGTTGCTGCTTATTTGTTCTTTAGTGGAGTTTTTGTTTAATGAATACGGCTAGTGGGCTTTCGCGTTGGCCCATTTATGAGAACATAGTCTGGCTTCTTTTAGTAAAAATAAATAAATAAAGGCGCCAATTTTGAAGGACTACGAAATATCATCCCATCAATTTCATTTAACTTGACCACTAGTGTCAAATTCGCGCCAACAACAACAACGGCTAAAGAATTTAAACTAGACATCGCTTGCATTACAGCGAAGGTGATGATGATTCATTCCTTGTTGCGAGAAGAACGATCCTTCCTATGTCCTCCAAGGATACGAGAGATCTGAAGACCTCTACTGAAAGCTTGATTGAAGAGCATACGCGTTTGGAACTCCGACACAAACGGAAACCAAGCTAAGAACGCTACTGGCGTGAACAACAACAGTCCCATTACTATTTCATATCCACGAGCTAGTGTATTCACTGATCCCCAGAATCCTGCTCTATGAATCACGGGCTTACACGCTTGCGCAATCTGCAAACACCAAATTGTTTTTATTTCATTCATAACAAGACTTTAACTAGAATGCTATTTTCTTTTCCCCTTTTCTTTACTTACCAAGAGCATACCCCAACCTGTAGGCATAAATGCCCCTTTACAAAATGGCTCCGCGAATAAATGTCATGAATATTAGCCCCTTTATCAACCGGAACATCAGCTGGAAACTCGCACTAAATTTCCGCCTTCCAACCGAAACAGTCTTCAGACAAACAAACAAACAAACAGCAACACAAAGATGTTATTACTGACAAAATCCCTGTAATGAACAAGATAACGATATATATATATATATTATTTTTTTGGTATCAAGCAAACCCACCTTCATCACAAATAATATCAAGAAAATCACCAGCCACGATACACCGTAAACCTGAGTTAAGAAGGGAATAAGTGAATGAATCAAATATACCAACATTAAGAGCTTAAATACTGCAAGTTTTTTTTTTGTTTACATACCAGAAAGTTTAAAGTCTTGTCAGTAATCGTGAGATGATAAACAAGCCCGTATTGATAGATAAAGAACCGCAGAGATAACAAAATCTCAACAACTATGCCACGTTTTCCGGAATGTCGGAGATGTTCTTGCTCTTATTCCCACCACGATTCCCAACATTTTTCTGCCGGGACACCAATACCCCCAATGTTGTTTATCCATTTATTCCAATCAGTCCAATCATCAACAATTTTCTGCCATTCAAAACCTGAAGGATTGAAGAGGAAGGGAGCAAAAAGCCAAGTCCCGACCATGAACCACATAGATATGGTGATCAAAAGATATGCAACTACGCCTCTGTAAGCACTTCCAAAAATTTGATACACAACAAGTAGCAGCATCATCTCAAGCCCCTTTACAAAATGGCTCCGAGAATAGAGTCTGTAGTTATCAGCAAATTTTGCATGAAACACGACAAACCCTCTGCCTGTCGACCTGTACTTGGCACCGCCATGAAGTAATGTCCTTCCATAGTAGTGGGTCTTTGTTCCAAGAGAGAACGTAAAGAACACTGGCGCCAATTGAAGCTGCATAAGCACAAATTCACTCAAGGTAGTCCTAAAACCCCTCTCTAATCCAATTTCCATTAGCATAGGTAAAGCCATTAGAAAACCAATCTGAACAAAAGACTGTGAAGCAAGAGCGATTTGCAAAGGTGTATTGTCTCGGATGCCTTTCTGTGTGCTTAATCCTTGCTCGAGCCCACTCAAAACAAGATAGAGACGTCCATAGAGGAAGATATAAACAGTGAGAACGGTAATCTGTGAAAACAGTTGAAAATGAATCAGACCCTAACTTAGTTGTGGATACTTGGTTTAACCAAAACAGAACGAAACAGTACCAGGGTGCTGAAGTAAAAGCCGACAGTGGTGAAGTAACAGGACATCATACGGAAAAAGTCAAGACTGTGTCAGATTAACAGCCTTTAACACCTCAAACAAGACATTGGCAGTTTGGTATGCCTTTGTCAGCTGAGCACTGAGAATTAACAACACGTAAAGCATCAGTCAATGTATTGGGTGCTCTCAAATAGTGAGAGAACACTATTTGGCATCTTAAAAGTCAAAACAAAGACATTTTAAGTAAGTTAGACAAACCGGTCAGCCTTATCTGCAGCATTTTGCAAAGCTTGGATATACTTTTTAGAGTAATGTTGATAAAAGCTTTGCATCTCACGGGCATCACTTTTCTTAACCCTGCCCATCAAAGTTGGATCATGTTCCTGCAAGAATTAAAGAAAAGGTATAGCACATTTGTTCAATAGTAGTACTAAAAACAAGAGTTCTCAAATATCAGGAGGAACACAAATTTGCCACATGCACGAGCTAAGCAGGGCTATGTAAGAATGGCTCACTCTTTCAAGAAGCTGTAGAAGTGCAGTCTTAAATTGCCGAACACCTCTCCTACTGGAGGTGGGATCCAGCCTATGAGCTTTTTCGAATGCATAAAACCGACCTAAGGGAGAGAGCAAAAAAAAAACACAAAGTCCCAAGAAGCAGATTAACAACAAAGAAGCAGAAGAACAAATCACAAGCCAAAATAAGAAGAGGGAAAGTGCTTACAGAGATAAGCAACTCTAGGGTTGCTAGATTCAACCTCATTAGCAACACGGAGAATAGGGGCAATCTCAACAAGCGAGGACGGAACAACTTCACTATCGAATGATTCTCCGAGATTACCAGCAGTCTGAGTCCGTATGATCCGTCGCTGCTGTGGCTGGGACGGGCCTTGGTCGGGACCTCCTCTCGAAGCCGACATTACTCCTACCCAAAACCTCCAGGATAAGCGGTATTAAAGGTTGCTAAGGCTCCTGCAGACAAAACAACTCATTAGACGACAGAGATAAACTAAGGTTAAATTAACAAGGAGCAGGGATGCGACATTGAAAGGAACATACCACCGGATAGAGAGATCAGAAACCCAAACAATGAAAGGAGCAAAGGAAGATAGAGAAGCAGCTTAACTTAAGCTACTTAGCTGCTAAGTACGCAAACTGAGAGAGAGAGATATGTCTTATGCGTGGCCTGAATGAATGTTTTTTGTGTTTTTCTTTAGCACCGCTTTAATGGAAAAAATAAAAAAGATAATTTTAAAAAAAAAGACACTTTCGAAGTTTTGTCGACAAAGAGGCTCTATCTTTCATTTAATTACAGTGAAACCACAAGTTTGAACTCTCATTTGAAGGGTATTTTTGGATTTGTCTTGGAGCATATCAAAAAGAAAGGTCCCTCCAAATTTTTTTCATCGAGACAAAAAGAAGGTAAAACCTTCTGAAAGGAGAGGGTAGTTTTGTAAGTTCCATTGGAATTTCAAAAAAGTCGAGATTACGACTTTTTTATAAAAAAAACGTTTTCCAAAAACTTAAATGGCTTCTTTGACCTCGTACGAGACTCACCATTGCTTTCCATTTTTTTTACCGTTTGTTTAACAAGATTAGAGAATTTGACGCAGTGCGTTAGGCTATAATTTTGCTAACTAAGGTCAGTCCCCGGCCCAGGCCCAAACAATCAAAGTGGATCTAGGGCAGCACAATTTTATTTTTCTTTTCATAAACACCAAAAAAGCATAAAAAATTAAAAAATATATATTTATGAAGCATTAAAACATAAATTTTTTTTAGTATAAGGCATTACAACAAATTGGGCCAGTGCTGACTAAGCTTTAACTTTTACAACAAAACATTCTTCAAAATGAGTTCAATTACAGTTAACCAACGGTATCAAGGATGATGTTGGTTTTGAACTCTAATTAGTTTACATATTATTTGGTTTCTAATAGTTTTTTTTTGTCTTTTATTAGGTTAAACGTTGAGATTGTTTTAAAGATATCGATTCAAACCAAGTATGAGCCGTTTTAAAACAAACATATTATATAAGAAAATTAGATAAGACAATAATAGCTAGACTTTGGGTCCACCCTTTAATGCTCAAATCGATCATTGCTAGAAAAAGCATGACCTCTTTTACCAACACCTGAACCGCATACTTTGTTTACATTCAGTAATAATAACAAAAAACATAATAACATCTATTGTGTTTTAAACGTCTCTTATATTTAATTTACGGAATTAGGCATTTTGGTGTCCTTTAAAATAAGTGATTCCATAACAGTTGGATTGGTTTTGATCCGGTTTGGGTCATGCTTATAGTAGTAAATAGCGGAAATTGATTTTTTGATCACATGAGAAAATTTTCTTCGGTTCTAGTCGGAAAAAAATGATAGACAAAACTTTAGGTCGGTTTAGAAGAACGCATAGATCCGTTTATGGTGAGCCCATATGCAAAATAATGGGCCCATATTTAAAACTCGTTCTCGTTCGAAACTTATAATTATTTCCACGCGCATATTGATTCGCGTTAATCGTTGTTAAAAATTGGGAATTCAGGAGAACAAAAAGTTTCTGGAATCGCAACCTCAAGCTCAGAGATTAGGAGTTGAAGGAAGCGAAGGAAGCGAAGCCCTAAGGAAGGGAAACTAATTATTCTTACCACAGTCGTTTATTGCCGAGAAGAACGGACGACGAAGCTGTGTGTGGTTAATTTCAGGGACATAACATTCGGCTTTGTGTTGTGAATATAGTGGTTTTGAGCTGAAATCGACCAATTCATCCACTGAGCAATGGGGGTAAGTTTCGAGAAGTAACTGGATTTGTTGCTTAGTGCTATATTTTGGATTTAGGCTGTTTTGATTTCGAGGAACTTGCTGTCTAAAAAGCCTTAAATGTAATGTTCTGATGCAGGTCGATCCATTCAAAGCTACAGACACGTTAGTAACCGAGAAGGAAACCGATGGCGATCTTCCTGTGAAGGAGAAATTGACTTTTACAGCTCCTGAGAGGAAGTCTCGTCTAGGTATGAATTGAGAGATCTGTAGCAATTGCAATCCAATTTGGTGAATGCCTTCAGCTTAATCGTTTTGTAACCTTGTAGGTTTGGATGTAAGGGCAATTGAGAAAAGGGAGAATGCCAAGTCCCAGGGGGAGTTTAAGGTCCCCAAGAAGCCAACAATACCTGTTACAGCGTCTATGGATGAAGATGATAAAGCTGATGTATCAGGAATAGATTATGGAGCAGAAAACACTCGACATGACCATTCCAGCAGAAGATATAGAGATAAATCTTTAAGATTTGAGACAGCAGACGGTATTTTTTTTTCTCGTGTTCTGATTTACTTTGAGAAGTCACTCAAGCTCTAGATTACAACCATCTCCTAGTCGATCCAAGTTTTCTAAAGTGATGTAGTAATGCATCCTTTTATTTGAGATAAAAACATTTATATGACTAGAAGAGTTTTAGTAAAGAGATAACGTGCGGTATATTTACTTTTGATCCCTCTTTGTGAGCTTAAGTACAGTGTTGGAATACTGTCTTCGTTAATTTTTATACCTTATGACATTTTTTGTATTGCAGAAAGTACCCTGACTACAGAGAATGCTGCAGCTTCAGATGTAAGTCAATTCCATCCAAATAATGAAATCTTCGTTTTTCGTCGGGTTATCTTATGATTCCAGTCTTTATTAATCACTTAGCCGATATTTATTACTACTTGCTAATTGAGTTTTAGTATTCTGATTTTTCTTCCACTTGTTGAAATGAAGACTTCTAGGAATTTATCCAGCACTTCTAGATATGAGAGAGATGATGGCATTAGACATCGAAAAGAACATAGGTATGACAGAAGTGAAACTCCGCGGTCAAGGCAGAGAAACACCTATGATGAGATTGATCGCTACCGAGGGAGGGAGTCCTATCGCCAAACTAACCGAGATTATCATGGAGAAAAGCGTGGAAGATACAGTAGTGATAGGAGAACTCCAGGTATGCTAAAGATATTAGAAGCTCGCAAAAATAACATTTTACTTATTATTGGCGTAAATTTGTTTATTAATCTCTTTAGTTTTTACAACTATGTCTGTTTTCAAAAAAAATTTCCCCAAAAGCCTGAAAAGTGTCAGCAACACAACACTTAAGTGGACCTTTTCAGTGGATATTAACACAAAATCGCGCAGGTAGGTCAGACTGGGATGATGGAAGATGGGAATGGGAAGATAGTCCACACGGAGATAGAGACTCTAGTTACAGCAAGCGGCATCAGCCTTCTCCATCACCCATGTTAGCTGCAGCGTCACCAGATGCTCGTTTAGCCTCCCCTTGGTTAGATACACCACGCTCAACAAGTATGCTATGTTTTGTAAGTTGGTTTTATTTAGTAGCATCCATGGGGCCAGACTATCAATGGGATTTTTTACCATGTCCTTATACACATGCAGTGTCTTCTGCTTCTCCATGGGATATTGGTGCACCGTCTCCTGTCCCAATCCGGGCTTCTGGGTCCTCTATCAGATCCTCAAGCTCTAGGTATGGTGGAAGATCCAATCAACTTGCAGACTCTAGGGAAGGTGATCTGACAATGGAGGTATGCATTCTTAGTTGGGATTAGGTCATGCCACTTGTTATCAGATTGATCTGAACTTCCGTTTTGTTTCCCGTGTTTTTAAGAAGTCCTTGTTAGGCTTGCTTGAAGAATGTTGATGAGAATTGTGGTTCTCTGGCATTAATTATATTGTTTGGTTTTTAGTAATACTTGTGTCACATGTTGTCATGTCTTGTTTAGGGCCATCCAGATAAGGATAGACCGCAAGGAGCTGAAGAATATGACCATGAAATCACAGAGACAATGCGTCGGGAGATGGAATACCACTCGGATCTTGCATGGTAAGCATTTAATTTCATCTAGAGGCAGGAATTAAGCATTGGAAAGTCAATATTGTTTTGTGAATTGATTGTTTCACTCTTCATGTTAATCTTCAAACAATTTCCAGATTATATAAAGCCGGTATGAACTAGATGATTGTGAATTCACAGGTATGATACGGACGAAGGGAACTCACTGTTTGATGCAGATAGTGCATCCTTTTTTCTTGGAGATGACGCTTCTTTGAAGAAGAAGGAAGCTGAGCTGGCAAAAAAACTGGTATACCTCTGTACCCAACTATATGCTCTCATTTTTTTTTTGATGGTGCTTGCATGTCTTATCTGTGTCTAGACTTTTCCTTTTGGCATAAATTATCTTGTTTAATTCAATGCACCAAACCCTCTTTTCTTGATATTCTGACTTTTTGTGCATAAGAACGTAGTAGACTAAATATATTAAATACTTTATAATATTTGTAATGCAGGTTAGAAGGGACGGTAGCAAAATGTCACTCGCTCAGAGTAAAAAATACTCTCAGCTTAATGCAGATAATGCTCAGTGGGAAGACCGTCAGCTTCTCAGATCTGGAGCTGTTAGGGGCACAGAGGTGCAGACTGAGTTTGATACAGAAGAAGAACGGAAAGCAATTCTTCTTGTACATGGTATGTAGACTACTTTAATAGCTCAATGTTAACCATAAAGCGACAAGGTTGAAATAGGAGTATATGTAACAGACGAAGTAATACTCTATTCATTGGGTAATTGCAGATACAAAGCCTCCTTTCCTTGATGGGAGAGTCGTTTTCACAAAGCAAGCAGACCCAGTAATGCCTGTAAAGGATCCCACATCAGACATGGCTATAATTTCGAGAAAAGGGTCGGGTCTTGTGAAAGAAATCCGGGAGAAACAAAGTATGCATAAATCACGACAGCGATTTTGGGAGCTTGCTGGTTCTAACCTTGGTAATATCCTTGGTGTTGAAAAATCAGCTGAACAGGTAATGCACCTCATTGATTTTGGTTCTTTTCACTTTATTAGTAGTGTGGTTGTTGGACGTATTGTGACTTTGTGATCGTCTTGTAGATTGATGCTGATACCGCTGTAGTTGGTGACGAAGGTGAAGTAGATTTTAAAGGCGATGCTAAATTTGCACAACATATGAAGAAGGGAGAAGCTGTGAGTGAATTTGCCATGTCAAAGACCATGTCACAGCAACGACAGTATCTTCCCATATTTTCTGTTAGAGATGAATTATTGCAGGTTGGTAGTCTCTCCCTTTGAGGACCTTTATAGTTGGGTCATAGCCTCATAATACGCTTTATTATTAAAAATAACCTCAGGTGATTCCTGTTTTTCAAGTTCCATCCTTTTGTTTAATGAGTAATCGTCAAACTATCTGCTTGTTAATGCATTCTCTAGGTAATAAGAGAAAACCAGGTGATAGTGGTGGTTGGCGAAACTGGGTCGGGAAAGACCACTCAACTTACACAGGTTACTCCCTTACTATGGTTTTCAGGGAATACATAGTTTCGAAACAATTAAAACATTGAACTTATAATTTGTTACTTTTTGTTAGTATCTTCACGAAGACGGGTACACTATAAACGGTATAGTAGGTTGCACCCAACCAAGGCGTGTAGCAGCCATGAGTGTTGCAAAGAGAGTTAGCGAAGAGATGGAAACAGAGTTGGGCGATAAAGTGGGGTATGCGATTCGATTTGAAGATGTAACTGGTCCAAAAACTGTTATCAAGGTAACGTGTTTTCAACTAATGAACTGCTTTATGCTTATTTGTGATGTTTCTGGTTTAATGGGCCTAGTAAAGCTTGGATTGTCATGCTTTTAGCATCTGCACTTCATTATAACACGAAGATTTCTTCTGAAACTCCATATTTCCCTTTGAAATTACAGTACATGACCGATGGAGTGCTACTGAGAGAGACACTCAAAGATTCCGACCTGGATAAGTATCGGTATGTTTGCATCAACCTTACATCTAATAGATTATTCTTTAATCTGGTTTAAGTAGAATGATTTTGTAACCCGTATTGTGGACTCTGTATAGAGTGGTAGTGATGGATGAAGCGCATGAAAGGTCACTCAACACAGACGTCCTTTTTGGAATACTGAAAAAAGTTGTGGCTCGGCGTCGTGATTTCAAACTGATAGTCACGTCAGCGACCCTTAATGCTCAAAAGTTTTCCAATTTCTTTGGGAGGTAATTTACCATCCTTAAGACAAACCAGTTTTGAATATAAAGACTGAATTCGTATATGACAGCGTTTTTACTTTGGCAATGCAGTGTTCCTGTATTCAACATTCCTGGAAGGACTTTCCCTGTCAATATTCTATACTCTAAAAGTCCTTGTGAAGACTATGTCGAAGCTGCTGTTAAACAGGCAATGACGATTCACATAACGAGCCCACCTGGTGACATTCTCATATTTATGACCGGGCAAGATGAGATTGAAGCGGCGTGCTTTTCTCTTAAGGAGAGAATGGAACAGCTCATTGCATCCTCGAGCAGAGAAATCACGAACCTACTGATTCTCCCAATATACTCTCAGTTACCTGCTGACTTGCAAGCAAAAATATTCCAGAAACCAGAAGATGGAGCCCGTAAATGCATTGTTGCCACCAATATTGCTGAAACATCATTGACGGTCGATGGAATTTACTATGTGATTGACACAGGGTATGGAAAGATGAAGGTTTTCAATCCCAGAATGGGTATGGATGCCCTACAGGTTTTCCCCATAAGTCGTGCTGCCTCTGATCAGCGTGCAGGAAGAGCTGGAAGGACAGGGCCGGGAACATGTTACAGACTGTATACTGAGAGTGCTTACCTGAATGAGATGTTGCCAAGTCCCGTGCCAGAGATTCAGCGAACGAATCTGGGTAACGTTGTATTGTTGTTGAAGTCACTGAAAATCGACAACTTGCTAGATTTTGATTTTATGGACCCACCTCCACAAGAGAACATCCTGAACTCCATGTACCAGCTTTGGGTGCTAGGTGCTCTTAGCAATGTGGGAGGATTAACTGATCTCGGGTGGAAGATGGTCGAATTTCCACTGGATCCACCTCTTGCAAAGATGCTCTTAATGGGTGAACGGCTTGATTGCATAGACGAGGTCTTGACGATCGTGTCAATGCTTTCAGTGCCTTCAGTGTTCTTCAGACCTAAAGAGAGAGCAGAAGAGAGCGACGCCGCGAGGGAGAAGTTTTTTGTGCCAGAGTCAGATCATCTGACGCTACTGAATGTGTATAAGCAATGGAAAGAGCATGACTATAGAGGAGACTGGTGCAATGACCATTACCTGCAAGTCAAAGGTCTGAGAAAAGCTAGAGAAGTGAGATCCCAGCTTCTGGATATCCTCAAGCAACTGAAGATACCACTTAAGTCGTGTGGGCCAGATTGGGATATTGTGAGAAAAGCCATATGTTCAGCGTATTTCCATAACTCAGCTAGATTGAAAGGTGTTGGGGAGTATGTGAACTGTAGAACTGGGATGCCTTGCCATTTGCACCCGAGCAGTGCACTGTATGGTCTTGGATACACACCGGATTATGTTGTGTATCATGAACTGATCTTAACCACGAAGGAGTACATGCAGTGTGCTACATCTGTTGAGGCGCATTGGCTGGCTGAGTTAGGACCTATGTTTTTCTCGGTCAAGGACTCGGATACATCGATGTTGGAGCATAAAAAGAAGCAGAAGGAAGAGAAAACAGCAATGGAGGAAGAAATGGAGAAGCTGAGAAGAGATCAGGCGGAGGCGGAGGTTAGAAGCAAAGAGAGAGAGAAAAGGAAAAGGACAAAGCAGCAGCAACAGATTTCAGGTCCTGGCTTGAAAAAAGGCACAACTTACCTCAGGCCTAAGAAGTTTGGACTCTAAACATTGTAGTAATTTTATTTGTTCAAATACGTGAAACTCCATAGACCACCGGTTTGGTATTGTAAACTCTTACCAACCTTGCGTCTGATTGTCTTATGTTCAGTTATTGACTTGTGTCTCGGCAATTACATGAAATGCACTACGACTCTAAAATAGCTAAGCTATGGATATAATTCTCCATTTTGTAACATAATACACTGCAATTCTAATAATTTCTAAGAGATTAGTGAATCATGATATTCATTGTGCTTCTCTTCATTCACCTCAGATCTCCAAGTCTTTCTCGACGTCAGGTACGGTGTTTCTTATCTCTCTCCCAAGTCAGATCCAACATGATGAACAACGCTATCTCTGTGCCGCCGCCTCCACGTGGATCTCCGCTTCCACAGCCTTCAATGGGTGAGCATGCAACCAGGTCCTCCTCCACCACAGCCCCTCCTAGCAGCCAAGTTTCTTGCTTTATATTTGTTTTCTTGAACAAGAGTCACAGTAAACGAATTGGAAATGAGAGTTCCACCAACTTCTTTTGTTTCTTAGGCTGTTCTCCATATTTATTATCATCATGAGCTCGAGACGATTGACCATTACTGCATCACTTCAAGCAATGTCAGTTTTTATTCTTTCAAGACTTTTTTTATTAAATATCTTTTTATGTATTGATTGTTTTATCTTTCAATACTGCCATTGATTTTTAAATTCACTGATTAACAAAAAGGCTCGTCTGGATGTTGTTCATCTAAATTTCTCCATCTACATGCTGATCCTTAGTTGCTACATCTCATCCTTGTAAAGAGTTGAGTTTTGCCCAACATCCCGTCTCTGCAACATTCTACATTTATATGAAGTCTGATGGATT
Organism: Streptanthus diversifolius; assembly: GCA_039880935.1. NCBI lineage: Eukaryota > Viridiplantae > Streptophyta > Magnoliopsida > Brassicales > Brassicaceae > Streptanthus > Streptanthus diversifolius. The sequence goes on along the minus strand of JAXGFM010000010.1, from coordinate 21,653,509 downwards.
TTACAATGCTTAAGACCCTAAATTTCCAAATCCAGTTACTGGAGTTATGTGGCACACAAAGGTCATTTATAAATCCTCTCCCTAAACAAAATACAGTTTGCTTATCCATACAAATTTCCAAATCTTCCTCATCGATTCACATTGCCACCACCATCTACACCTTTTAGCCAGTCCAATGCCCTGACTCCATCATCTGCGTTTATGCCAAAAGATCGCAGCCACATTATTACTTCAATTCAAGAGACCGCATGAATCTAAGAGCAGTAAGAAAGATGTGAACCTGAGGAGAGTTAGAATTGCCCTATCAAATATTACCGCTTTCCCCATCTGATATTTCTTCAAGCTTTGCAATTGCATCCACAAGAGCTTGCTCATGATCCTACATTTCCAAGTAAAACTATATAGTCAGTTTATCTTTTCATGATACCTTGTAGTAAAAGACCAGACTGAATGAATACGGTTCCCACTCTTAGCACTTTCTTTGCCTTCTCTACGTCTGCTGGGTTGGGGTTAACTGATCCAAAAACTTTTTCTACCTGTCAAAATATTTATAAAGTATATACTCAGATCAACAACAATTGAGAACATTTGATCCAATGATCTAAAACTTGGAATGATACCTCTTTTATTAGTGTATCAGTGTGGAGTATTTCGATATCGCCTAAAGCTTTCTTCCCGATGCCATTCTGTGCCTTGTGTTGCTGTGTCTTCATGCTTCCCCTACCTCTACCACCGGCGTGACCTGTGGGACCACCACGAGCCATGGCCTTTGTACTTCCACGACCTTGCCCAGGATGTCCTACTTTACGAGAAACCCCAGCATCCTCACCTTCCCATCTTATATCTCCCGGAGATATCTATGATATAAAGAGAAAGAACAATTCAAAACAAAGAATGAGATGAGCTCTTAAGAAATCTTTTAAAAGTATATAACTGAACAGTAATTATACAATTACGTCCTCTTGACAGCAATCAAGAAAATGAACCAGCAGATGAGAAAATACTGGATGGGTCAGTCGGTTCTGAGCACAACTATGGTACTACCAGCTTTTATCCACAATTTTCATATGTATTTATCAGATGTTGATGTTCTCTGCGTCTAAAATATTTAATCAAATGAAGCAGTATCATCATTCAGTGACAACATTTCATGGTCACCCCCAATTTTACGATGCAGCATCATCTTCTGCACTACTGTGAAAAGTGAGAAAGCCAAGTAGAAAAACTGAAATCGTTATTACCTCTTTAAGATTTACCCATTCCCAAGTTTCATTCCCAGTGTTCATGTCATACACTAAAGCATGCCGCCCCTTATCAATGTTGAACAAAGGAGAAAATATAATATAAGAAAATGGAGATTTGGCACTAAAACATTAATATATGTATATATTAGTCAGATAAGATACCTCAACGGGGTTGTAGTCAGTTATAACAGCTTCATAGAAATGGTTGTCCTCAGGCCACTTTGTCCATACCTTCTTTCCAATCAACGGGTCATATGATCCTGATTCACCTGGCTCATTTGTTAATGCGCCGGCCTGGGGCCTTCCAGCAATGCCTGCAGCTGGGAACTGCATCGACTTCATCAAGCACAAATAGTAAAAAAAAATTAATCACTTAGTCAGTGAAGAATTTAGGAACAAGAGTCATCATAGTAACAAAAGTTAAGAGAGTCACGCAGCATTATGACTTACTGTCTTCGGCTTCTTGGTCTTTGGACCTGGTGGAGGACCTCCCCTTCTTAGCGCAGATGAAGATGGTTGCATTGATGGGTGCAGAGCAGGAGATGGCGGACCCATCGCTAACGAGGCGATTGATTGTGATGTCTTTTGCTTCTTACGTGATCCTGAAACAGCTGGACTCGGAGCAGTATCATGAACCATCTGAGGAACACCGGAGTGAAGGCTGTTCCCCTTTCTCCATTCCCTGACATTAATATAAATTAACCTCATTAGCTAGAAAGTTGCTTTTGATTAATTGAAGAAATATACTAGCGATTGATCACATATCAAAAACACACCTTATTCGCCTTATCATTTCATCAGCATTAACCCTTGATAACAGCTCTCTGTGTTCCTCATCAGACACCCGAAGTTCTTTTCTGAGTTCAGTGATCAGACTTTCCTTCTCCTGAATAGTTTTTTTCCAGCAAAAGGAAGAAGTGTAAGTTTATCTTAGATGGTTAAGTTACATAAGCATGGACTTATTCATGAAAAAGACAAGCAAAATACGTACCCAGGTAATAGCATCAGACTGTGCTTTAAATGCACGGAGTATTGAGCTATACGCTTCTTGCTCAATGAGATGAATCTGAGTTTCCATGTCATTGTGCACCCTTGATAAAGGAGCAGAATTGAGAACTGAAGGTCTGCCATTACCGGGAGGTCTCCCACTTCTTTGATATCTACTTTGATGTGATGGAGGTAGGTCATCATCCGTACCTGAGTTCCCACAGAAAAACAACATATCACAAAACAGACAGCAACCAAATAGACAAACAAAACATAGTAAATCAGTTTGAAAATCAAAATAAAATAAATATTGAGACTGAATTCTTTTAACTGAGAAAGCATGGAACACAATGACAACAAAATGAACATCCCATTGATATCAGCAAAAAGAGAGAGACTGAGGACATAAACTAACACCAAGTTTGTTACGAAACGGCTAGAGTGAACAACTTTAAAAGAACACAAGACTCACCACTACTATCAGAAGGTCGGTAATCCATTTGTGTCCTTTCCCGATGATGCTTCACAGGGAAGCTAGGAAATCAAAACGTGGTATGAGACCTGTCAAGTTGCACCAAATCACGAGCTGCAAAACCAAGAAAAACAAAAATTTTAAAGGAGGAAAAGGCCAAGACATTCCCTCTTCAACAGAACAAACGAAAACCTTCACTTTTCAGGTCAAAGCTGGGAATCCCAAGCGCACGAAAAGAACTAACTTTCGTTGAAAAAAAGTTAAACTATGAAGCCTTCACAAAACGCAGTAATTCATAGTACAGTTAAGGTCACAGTTCTTAAACTCGAGCTCAGTAACCAAACACCCTTCGCAGATTGATGAACTTCCAACTACAGAAATCCCAAGAAAATTTGCTTCAAGCAATCCTAATCATTAAAGAGAAATCGATTTTTAAGCTAAATTTCTGAAAAAAGTATTTCATATTCGAGAACTAAACTTTCCTAAACCCTAATTGCTGCGGAACCAAGCACACACAACGCTAGCTCTCAAGATGAACAAAACTCGAATTGCGCAGAAAGAATGAAAGATCAAAAAGCAAATACCTTCTTCGTGAGTGTTCTTTGGATCTACTCTCGGAAACTTCGATCAGCCAAGATTTTCATGGAGAAAATTACTCCCGAAAGATCATAGATTTGAGCGAAAGCGGACGACAAATCTGTAAAATCGGAAGATCCGAATAAGGGCGATTCCAGTACGAAATTTCCTCACGCGCAATTCAATTTCAGAAAACGTTAGATCTCCCCGAAGCTGGAATTCAAAATTACTGGACAAATCGTGAAGGATTTTCCGAGAAATCTATGAGTCGCGGACGTGAAACGACAATATCGAGCCCTAATTTTTTCCCAGTTGATAGGTTGGTTTGAGTTACACAAACGACGGCAAAATTTGTCGTTTCAGTTTCACTTCGTATCTCTTTTGGTTCTGTCTTAAATCCGGTTTTCTTTGTATATTTGGTACGTTTTCATACCAACACTTTGAATCACAGTTAAAGAAAATCCAACCGATACTCGTATTGTTTTATTTATTAAAAAAATCATCAAACTTCCTAAGTAGTTCATCTGAAATGTCGTAAATACGGTTAAGGAATCAGTTTGGCCACAAAACAATAAACGACAAAAAGCAAGTGAACCGACATTGTGAAGCTGGTCTGAAACAGACAAACCAAGGAAGGCGGTTCGGTCCGAAATTAAATTCAACAAAACTTAGAATAGAAAAATGTGAAGAGGGGAAAAGAAGGAGAAATGTTGTTGCGTGTTTGTCCGACGTCTTTCTTCTACCTCCGACCGCTTCATCTCTTCAGTTCCTCTGCGAAATTACCTTTTTGTCCCTCTCTTCGCCGAGAATTTCGATTAGTCCCTTCCCGATCTTCGTCTTCCTTCCATCGGATGGAGTCTTCCTCGGCTTCGTCTTCGTCTCCGACGCCGGTAACCTCTTCGGCAGCCGATTCCTTAGCGAAAGATCTGCAGAATCAAACTCTGGGAGCCGTTGATGAAGATGCTAAGAATAAACGGAAGCTCGAAGATTTTAACTGGGACCACTCCTTTGTTAAGGAATTGCCTGGTGATCCGAGAAGCGATGTTATCTCGCGTGAGGTAATAAAATATTGTGGTTGTTTTCGTTTGTATCTTGCGCGGAGATAATTAGAGGAATCTGTATTTGACTTCTTTTTGTCTGTCAATACTTTTTTTTTATGTGTTTTAATCTGGAATCATGAAGTTGATATTTTTAGCTGTTGGTTGAGTGGATTGTACTCAGGCTAAAGAATATAACTTTGTAGCATGTTTTAGTATCTATTGCTCATTTGAAGACTACGAAACTGAAATTTCTCTGAGCATACTTGTTTAAAGGCTACATTGACGATTATTTACTACCAGCGTACACGAATTTTGATCAAAACTTTCGGAATGTTATGTGAATTTGCTATGTCTCAGTCTGCTCATTATTATTTCCCATTAACCTAATCAACTTGGCCATCCGCATTTTGATTGTTTATCGTAATTGGCAGGTATTGCATGCTTGCTATACAAAAGTTTCCCCATCAGTACAAGTCGATGATCCTCAGCTTGTAGCATGGTCTGAATCTGTTGCAGAGCTATTGAATTTAGATCCTAAAGAGTGAGTTTGATTCTTCACGTGTATGGTCAGAGTAAAGTCTGAGTGTTTGGTCGCAAAAGATCACTTCAAGGTTTTAGATATAAAAACCACAAAGATGATCAACTTCCGTTATCATTGATGCCGTTTCTTCCAGTTCGCCTTCATGGTTTCGTTTTTAAGTTTCTTTAAAGAAGCTGACACACTTGGTTCCTTTCGTCTAGTACAGTATAATTTTTTGAAACTTAAGCATTACGAGTGTTACAACATTATATATTGCTGTTTCAGGACCTCAATTTTCTTTCTCCTTCTATTATTGACTTGGTTAAACTCTTGAAAACATTCTGTTGTACTTTCAGATTTGAAAGGCCAGATTTCCCTCTCCTACTGTCTGGTGCTAAAACTTTGCCAGGAGCGTACGTAATCCTTACTCAAATCTGATTTTAGTTCAACCTTCTTAAATCTAAAGTTTCTAAAAGCGGTTATTGATACTCGTTGTCTACAGAATGCCTTATGCTCAATGCTATGGAGGACACCAGTTTGGCATGTGGGCTGGACAACTAGGTGATGGTCGTGCCATAACTCTTGGAGAAGTTTTGAACTCGAAAGGTGAAAGATGGGAGCTTCAGCTCAAAGGTGCGGGTAGGACTCCTTATAGCCGTTTTGCTGATGGGCTTGCAGTGCTGCGTAGTAGCATCAGGGAGTTCCTTTGCAGTGAAACTATGCATTGTCTTGGAATCCCTACCACGCGCGCCCTTTGTCTTCTCACAACAGGTCAAGATGTCACTCGCGACATGTTTTATGAGTATGTCCAAACTTTCAGACCCTGTCTAACTTGTTCCTGTAATAAGTTCCTCCTCTGTTTTTCACGTCTCCGCCAAGTATATAGGAGAAAATTAGTTAGCCCTTTTATCCGTTCCTCATTTATTTATTTTGCTTCACAGGATTTGCACATGGGCATTATCGTCATGAAACTAATTAACCTACTGGAGTAACCCTCAAATAGAGAAGATGTTATCTAGGCTTTTAGGTGGTTGACTACTCCTATTGTTTTGCATTGTGCATTTGCAGTGGCAATCCGAAGGAAGAACCTGGCGCAATCGTTTGCAGGGTTTCTCAGTCATTTCTCCGCTTTGGCTCATACCAGATCCATGCTTCTAGAGGAAAAGAGGATCTTGAAATTGTTCGGAAGTTGGCAGACTATGCCATTAGACATCATTTCCCACATATAGAAAGCATGAACAGAAGCGATAGCTTATCTTTCAAAACCAGCAATGAAGATGATTCGGTTGTGGATCTAACATCAAACAAGTATGCAGGTAAATTTCCTAATGGAGCATTCATCATCATATGCAGGTATCTTTCAAAACCGGCGATGAAGATGATGCGATTAAGCATTCAAATCGCTGATGATACTCTTGCTATTTGCCAATAGTTATATTAAAGGCAAAGACTGAACTAACTCTTCTGCTTTTTTAATTATATTAGCATGGATTGTTGAAATTGCGGAGCGTACAGCTACCTTAGTTGCAAGATGGCAAGGTGTAGGTTTCACTCATGGTGTGCTCAACACTGACAATATGAGCATTTTGGGTCAAACCATTGACTATGGCCCGTTTGGGTTCTTGGATGCTTTTGATCCGAGTTACACCCCAAACACGACTGACCTCCCGGGAAGAAGGTACTGTTTTGCAAATCAGCCTGACATAGGCTTGTGGAATATTGCTCAATTTGCTAAGACTCTGGCAGTTGCTCAGCTCATAAATGAAAAGGAGGCAGATTACGCCATGGAGAGGTAACTTTGTTTTTTCACTATTGTTTTGGAGCGCTATTCTTGATTTTATGCTAGGAAGTACTAAGTGGGTAAGGGACTCGTGATTTCAGGTATGGTGACAAATTCATGGATGAGTATCAAGCCATAATGTCAAAGAAGCTTGGTCTTTCCAAGTATAACAAGGAGATCATTAGTAAACTTCTGAACAATATGGCTGTTGATAAAGTCGATTACACAAATTTCTTCCGGCTTCTTTCAAATGTAAAAGCAAACCCCAACACACCCGAAGATGAGTTATTGAAACCCTTGAAAGCTGCGCTCTTGGACATTGGAAAGGAAAGGAAAGAAGCATGGATCAAATGGGTCCGAGGGTATATACAGGAGGTATCAAATTTCTTATGTTTTTCTCTCAAAAAATCCATCTTCAGTTCCTCTTGACCTTGAAATTACCAAAAAGTTACAATTTCAGTGTTTATCCCTGTATCTTTCTGGTTGATGCAACTCCTTATGTAGGTGGGTGGTAGTGACACATCAGATGAAGAAAGAAAAGCAAGAATGGATTCAGTGAACCCAAAGTACATTTTAAGGAACTATCTTTGCCAAAGCGCAATAGATGCAGCTGAACAAGGCGATTTCTCAGAGGTCAACAACTTGATCCGTCTCATGAAACGGCCTTACGAGGAACAGCCCGGGATGGAGAAATATGCTCGGTTGCCTCCAGCCTGGGCTTACAGGCCAGGCGTCTGCATGCTTTCTTGCTCCTCCTAGTTCTCCTTCTTTCATTTTGCCATTATAGAAAGGAAGAGGAAAACGCAAAACACTCTTATGTATGTATGGTTGTAACGCATTAAAGTGACATGAAAACTTTGGTATTTTCATTAACGTTGAATAAATATTTGAGAACATATAAATATCCATGAACAAAGCTCAGAAAAAGGGTCCCGATCGAAATGTAAAAAAAATGTACTAGCTTCTTGTTTTTCTCAGTTAGCTTTTGATTTTGAAATGTTGGATCCTTTTAGCATTGGCAATGGCGATAGCTTTTAATATGTTTCTATATAAGCTTGTTTGTTCATGCTGTTAGATGTAGATATGAAATTATTTTGTGTACTAGAAAAGCTTGTCCTTATACGAAATCTTGATATGGGATAAACGGGTGAGAGACCATTAAACAACATTGGATTTAACGTCTTTCATATCTCATCATTCAAGAACACTCAGTATAGTAAAAACATTTACTGGCAATGTCAGAAGCAGATGCTGAATTAGCAATATTCAAAATGCAGATTTCAAGCGCCAACGAACCAAGTGATCTGAGCTTCATCTCCAAACACAAGCTCCTGAGCTCACATTCTTTGAAAAGAGAGAATCACAAAACATAGTAAAAGCATAAATCGAAGATCTCAGGGAAAGCTAAAAACATTTTGTGTCGTACCTCTCGATAGCACGAGGGCTAATGGGAACCACACCAGAAGGTGTCACAAGGGCATCGATCAGAACATCATTCGGCGTTACAGGAATACTTCCGTCCTCAAGAATCTGAGGCGAGTATGACAATGCAACTGCAATAGGAAAAGAAACACTGATTAGCTTATCTTTCTATTGACAACATTACGTAATATCAGTTTGATTGTGGTCTATACCCATAAGTGGATTGCTCCAGTCCTTCTCCTTTGCACGGTCCTGGTATCTCTTCAAGAAAGTGTCGTAGTAGCTTTTTTCCCAGATTTGTTATCCATATAAACAAGTAGAACAGGTTAGATTAGATAATAACAAAACGTTTCTAATTGCAAGTATGAAACTACATTTTTTGGGGATGGCAAGATTTTGTGTTGTGGCATAATGCAAGAGAAGATGTGAAACTTATACTGTGTAATCTCTTAACAATACCACGGGAAAAAAAAATTCTTAACAAAAGCTTCATGCTATTAGCTTGAAGAAATGATAACCCGGATATGATACTGCTTTAGATATTCATCATTACTGTTAGTATGAATCTCTAGCACTACGATAAAAAGAAGGTCAATGCAAACTTACCCACCCCCACGACCTAAACGTCGCCCACATCTGTCAAACGCAAGACCTGGCCACACAAATTTGAAAATAAAAGTTGATTAGATACAGAGATAAGGATAAATTTTGGAAATGAAACTCTTCTTAGATACCTGGCAAGATGAATAGATCGATCGGTTCATCTGCTTGCATCACTGTCCATAGAAAAACAGAGTGTCATTTCTAGCCGGCGGGGTAATACTTACAATGTGGTGGGAGCATAGAAAAAAAGGACACGACCATCTTCACGCTCATTCCCTTGAGCATCAACTGGAGCTGGTTCCAAAATGTTCATCGTATTTGCAATGAGGTCATCCATATGAGATATGTGCAGCATACGCATGTTGCTGTTCTTATCCTCTACCCGAGGGACATATAGCTTTTTCTGTGCCATTCTCTTTGGATCTAAATAAGAAAAAAAAAATGCAGAGGAAAAAACTCAAGAGGATATTCGTATAAAACATCACAGATGCCTTGGAAGAAATCCTTACAAAAAGCCAAACTTTGGGAAAGAAAAGTGCCTAATAATACCGAGAGAAATGACAGAAATCATTGTGTTCGAAAAGCTGACATTATAAGAAGTCTTCATTAAGAAGATGAAAGTCTTGGATAAGCCTAAGTGGAGGATTTCATTCCTTGGTTTACTTTCAAGGTTCTTTGGGTTTGTTATTGGTTTCTGAAACTCATTAACATCTTCCTGTGATAGAGATACGAGCAAATTGCATTGAGGAAACTAAGATACTTGCATTGAAAATGGGAATCAATAGCATACATAAAGATGCAATCTCACTTGTCCTGGTAGTAAGGTACATGCATCACTAATCGCAATTAGTCATTCAAGTGTAAAGGGCTTCCTTTTTCAATTCTGACTGGTACAAATGAGAGCTTAAAGTTCTTATTAATGTTTTGAAATGAAATTCTAAATAGCCCTCAAAGAAAAAAGATTGGGATGAAAGAGCAGTAGTAGTACCAGGATGTTGCAGAATATTAGACATGATTTTAGCAGTGTCGACTTCATTGAGAGACTTGCAGCTAATGTAAGCACACAGTCTCCGACATGATTTGAACCAAGGAGCTTCAAGAACAGTGTTCTGAATGGCCTCATCTAAAATCAATCAAGATAACCGGAAATTAATACTTCTTTCCGAAAAAAAACGAGAAAAAAAAAGATTGAACCTTGTTGGGATCGGAGAGAAGGGTCCATGGCTTTTAGGGATTTGCGGACAGTGGAACGCACGACCCGTTTCTGCTTAAAAATGGAATCGAGTTCCTCTTGGCTTTTGCTGGTGGTGCTCATGGCGACGATGGATCTATTAGTTGCGGGTGATAATCTGGAAACGGGTCGGGTCGAGATCTTGGAGAAGAAGAAGATTGATGATCTTTCAAGTGCTGTCGTGATACAAAAGACGCGAGCTCCATTCATTACAAAGCTTCGCTGGAACAACCGTTTTCTTTTCCTTCTTGACTTGGAAAAAAAAATAGAAAAAACACTGCTGGGGATAAAAGAATGTCAATAAAAGACACTCGAAATCTACTGTCCATTTTCTAAGGTTTAATGTCAGTGATATCACAAAGAGTCGTGAAGTACAACATGTTCAGTAAATTCAAAATCATCTCGGCACTCTCAATTTAGACATGTTCATTCTCGACAAGAGCATTTTGTTTTGAGAGATCCCAAATAACATTATTATAACAAAGCCGTAAAGAACAAGAGTGATCACAATTCATAAAGTGAAGTTTGACAGATTCTTTATTAATAAAGCTCTCTCCTTTGCCGCCATTAGCAAAAGCTATGTTTCTCTCGATGAAACTTCTATCCTTTGTAGCCATTAGCGAAGCATTCTTTCTCTCGTTGAACCTTGCTGCTTCTGCTGCTTTATTAAACGCAGTAGCTTTCAGGTGTCAGCCTCGCCATGTGTATATCCTCTCAATATCTCATGCACAAGCTCAGGTTTACCTCTCACAAATTTATCGTGTGCATATTCAAATTGCTCTGACTCAACTTTTCTAGAGCCCTACACATGAAGAAAGAAGATTCACCAAACTATTGTGAATTCGTTCAAGGATCATCCACCATCTCCATATAACCTGCTGAGGAAACTAAGAAATGGCTTTAATACTCCATGATTATTACTATTATTCACCAACTATTCTCCCCCTAATAAAAACCCTATGATAAAAAATACACGTCACAAATTATAAATTAGTTACGCACTCATTGATAAATAACATCATAATTAACATCATAACATTATAAACTTGTAATCGAAACCCAACCTGGCGCTTAATGTTTTCGTGCGGTCTCTATACAAACCCTAAAATACATGGCTGACCTTGTTGGCTTATTTTATTACTAAAGAACTCGTTCAGTTATACAATTTTAAACCAAACCAAACGTAAGGGTTGACATTCGGTTATTTAGTTTGAATTGTTTGGAACTCAAATTTATTTTTTCGGTTTAGTGTGAAGATCGTGTTGATGCTTATTATTTGGAGTTTCTACTTACAGAACAAATCAAGAATCAAAATTGAAAAGCTTTGTGTGCTACTTAACGACATGATTGTTGAAACTTGAAAGAATCATAACACACTATTCATAAACATGGATAATTTTTTATCAAAACCTTCACATTGTTCAAAACGGTAGCTTCATCAAAACAAGACAACATATTTCATCACAGGCATTAAGTCAAGATTTTACAAAGAGCCTTTTGTTCTGAAAGACAAAGCCTGTAAGGGATTGTTACTGAAAAGCCACAACGATAAAGATGAAAGAACAAGAGTTGTGATCATAGAGTGAGATTTTATAGGTTCTTACCAAAGAACTCTCCTTTAGAATCATTCATACGTAAAAATATGCTTCTCTCGATGCCCCTGGCTGCTCCGTGCTTGTGCTGCTCTCTTAAACGCAAAAGTATCAAGTGATAGACTTGCCAGGAACCACTTCTGTATCTCCGCCGTAAACTCAGGTTACCTAATTACCTCTCACAAAAGTATCGTCTGTATATTCCCATCGCTCGGAGTCAACTTTTTGAAAGCCCTACACAGGAAGATCCAAGTGTTTTAATTAACTAAGACTAATTAACCGCCAATTAAAATAAAATCACAAAACCCACAAAGTTGCCAAGCCGGGTGGTGATCGGCAACTCTTTGGTAATATATGCTGGATCACATTTTGAAGATGTAATAATGAGTTTTATTTTCATATAGGAATATCGAAATATAAATTATCTTAAATAAAATTTTACTATATTATTTATTATCATAAGAAATTATAATTGAGATAATTATTATAAAAATAAAAAATAAATATTATCATAAAACTTAATTTTCTTATTGTAATTAGTTAACCTATTCTTAGTATATTTATAATAAATACATTAATATCTTACGACATTGAAAAATCCAATATCATAATTTTATTTATTATTCTTTCTATTCTATTTTATAAGTTGTTTAAAATTTCTTTTGTTCTAATTTATTTAATTTTTCTCAAATTTTTATGTATATTTGTATCTATTTAATATAGTGTGACTCTTCATATTTTACAATATTTTTTATTGATTTAAATTTTTTAAACTAAATATTTAAAATAATTTAATGTAAAAAAACTATATTTATAGTTTTAAAAGTTTATTAGTATTATTTAGAATTCTAAAATATTATTATTATGTAATTAAATAATTATAAAATATATTTTTTGAGCGTTTCATACACGATTCCGAAAGATTTTTTGATTAGCAAAATATTTGTGTAATCGCGTCTAAAAACATGATTCCGCCATTTCGTAGGTTACCAATCAAAACCTTATTTTTTGGGAAAAACATAGACCAACAAAATTAGTTCGAATGGGAAGATGATAATCTAAAAGTATCATCTAATTTAAAATAAAAAATAAAAGTTAAAAAGATTTTTAGTTAAAAAAGTCTTAGTAGAAAAAAGATTTTAGATACTGAAGAGAATTTATGTCATTTGTTATAATATTATTGATTTATTACTTAATTAATAATATAATATTTTAAAAATTATTAAAAAATTTAAATAATATTATTAAAATATTACTATTTTATCACATGCTCTAAAAAAACAGAACAAAAAAAATCGCCAAATTCGAAAAAAACACATTTTCCCCCGAAGGAACATCTTTGGCTCCAAACTGAAAATATTTTTAAGAAAAGACCGCCTGCAAGTGCAAGCTTTTGGTATTATAAAGAAAACGGATCTCTACTCCACTCCAAATGAAATCTCCAAATCGTTCAAAGTCCACCGCTCAAGTTCACCGATGGAGAGCCATCCGAAGCGCCAGCGAACAATGGTTGGCCGGGAGACAGATGCGATGTCAATGGTCATGCAGATTAACGAGATCGTGGAAACAAATCTCGTCGTCGCGATCCGCCGCCACGTCGAGGTTCTAAACTCGAGCTTCTCAGATGCAGAATCTAATCGCGAAGCTGTAAAAGAAGCTGCTGCTGCTCTCTCCTCCATGGCTAGGATTGGTACCGTATTCCTTAATTTCTCCTCTAGTCGGCGAGTATATTGAATTCATCTCGCCCTCTTCGTCTTGTTAAATTGCTCAATTCTTGTGTGACAGCTGTTTGAATCGATGCAGATTTTGGAATCATACTTGTCAATTGTTTTGTTTTAGCCCATAGTAGGCGAGATCTGGATGTGGTTTTTTGTGTTAATTATATCTTCTTACCTGTTTATATAGACGAATATGTGGAAATGATGGTGGAAAATGGAGCTATCCCTGCTTTGGTTAGATATTTGGATTCCCCGTGGTCTTTGGCAATCGACGGAAATGTTCACAAGTCTTGCGATCATAAGCTAGAGAAAGATTGTGCTGTTTCCCTTGGACGTATTGCTGCTATTCAGGTAACACAATCTTTCAAATTTTTGTTTTGATGAAATTCTGGACAAGTCGTGAAGTTCAGTTCCTGTTTTGAATGCGACAAGATCTTGCACTGATGTTTACTAATGTCAGCTTTATCTGTTAAATAGCTTGGTTACCAGCATCTCATTGTTGACGCTGGGGCCATAGTCCCCACTCTGACATAATTGGGTGCATGGAAGCTAATGCTGTTATTAGGGGAGCAGCTGACATAATCACTAATATTGCTCATGACAATCCAAGGATTAAAACAGATATAAGGTACGAGTATTATCTTATAATCCTTATGCTTTTGGTCTTGACTATGCTGTTTTCACATGACACCTTTTGTAAAAACTCTTTTCAGGGTTGAAGGTGGCATTCCACCACTTGTTGAGCTTTTAGATTTTCCGGATGTTAAAGTACAGAGGGCTGCTGCAGGGGCCTTACGTACAGTTTCATTTAGAAATGATGAGAACAAGAACCAAGTATGTTTTGCTATGATGATCCTTTGTTTTTGTTTGAGCTTGTTAGAGGCATGTTTCTTACATAGAAAGCATCTGTACAGATTGTAAAGTTGAATGCCTTGCCCACGCTTGTATTGATGCTTCAGTCAGAAGATCCTTCTGTGCATGGCGAAGCGGTTGGTTCTTATCTTGCTTTAGATTATTGGAACTGGTTTGCTTTGTTAGTTCCTTCTAATATACTATTGAACTTTCAGATTGGGGCAATTGGGAATCTTGTCCACTCATCTCCTGACATCAAGAAAGAGGTTATCCGCGCTGGTGCCTTACAACCAGTAATCGGTCTACTTAGGTATGCTTATTTTTCTTAATTCTGCTTTTCTACTTCTGCTGGAATAGATGTTTACTCTTGATATCGTGAAACATTTTTGTAACTGTTTGTTATGATATCTTCTACAGCTCAACTTGTTTGGAGACACAGCGAGAAGCAGCATTGTTAATAGGTCAATTTGCTGCGCCTGATTCAGACTGCAAGGTATAAGCTTGTCTCTTTTTTTCACATGCTGTGCTCTAATATGAATATATGCTCACTCAAACTCTTTGTTTTGACGATATAAAAGGATGGATTCAAAGTAGAGAAAATGAATTTAAACATAACTGGCAACATGATCATGCAGGTACACATTGCCCAGAGAGGTGCCATTACACCTTTAATTAAGATGCTTCAGTCATCAGATGAGCTGGTCATGGAAACGTCAGCTTTTGCTCTTGGTCGTTTGGCTCAGGTAGTTATGTTTTTGAATAAGCATGTGAATCTTTTTGTTGTTTTCGAAACTGTTTCTTTTGTTAAATCAGACCTTTTATGTGATAAGAACAACGATTGCAATTTTTATTTTTGATGAGAGCATATCTTAATTCGCCGGTATATCAATGTTTTGAGTGTCGTAGGATCAACACAATCAAGCTGGCATTGGACAAAGAGGAGGCATCATCTCACTACTAAATCTTCTTGATGTGAAAACTGGATCTGTACAACACAACGCTGCCTTTGCTTTGTATGGCCTTGCAGATAATGAGGTAAACTAAGCTCATAACGAATAGTTTTCAATACAGCTATACTTTTTGCTAACTATAGATACCAAGGGTACTTAATTTTTTTTCCATAAATAGGAAAACGTAGCATATTTCATAAAGGCTGGAGGTATTCAAAAGCTTCAAGATGACAACTTCACTGTTCAAGTATGCATTGACTGCTTATGTTTGCAAAACCAATATATTGGATTTCCAAACTCTAAATTGCAATTCTTCTATTTACAGCTGACTAGGGATTGTGTGGTGAGGACATTGAAGAGACTAGCGAAGAAGATTCATGGACCTGTGAGTTCCTATATCTGTTAGACCTTCTGGTTCTTAATTAAGTATGGCCTTGGTTTTAGTCCCCTGACCCTGATGTCATACCCTTCTTTTAGGTACTAAACCAATTATTATATCTAATGAAAACCACTGAGAAGACTATACAAACGCGAATTGCTCTGGCTCTTGCACATCTTTGTGACCCTAAAGATGGAAAATTAATTTTCATCGATAACAATGGTAATAATCTCATCTCAAAAATTTTGATAATTTTTTCCTGGTTTTTACTGTCCCTGATCAATTGACGTATTACTAACACAGGAATAGAGTTTTTGTTGGAGCCTTTATACTTCTCAAGCATGAAGCAGCAGAGATTTTCAAGAGCTTTATTTGAATTAGCTACAAAAGCTACATCCTTTGCACCAGAGAACTCAGCTCCTTCCTCACCCACCCAACGGGTAAGAAATCTTCATTTCTTATTTTTCAAGTATAAATATAATTTCTGAGTTGAGGTCCTGACTTGTCATTGGTTGTAATACTGAAGGTGTTTTTGGGTGAGGAATTCGTGAACAACCCAACTTTGTCCGATGTCACATTCCTAATCGATGGTATAACATTTAATCCCATCTATGTTTCTGTTAAATCTACCTTTGATAATTCTTTTTAACTGAGTATTTCCATGGCATATATTAGGTAAACGATTTTATGCTCACAAGATTTGCTTGGTAGCTTCCTCTGATATATTTCGTGCAATGTTTGATGGCCTTTACAAGGTAACCTTGTGAATTAATGATTGTGGTACCCATTTCAACATACAAAATATCAATCAACTAACTTGAGAATTGGTTTTAGGAACGCAACGCCCAAAATGTGGAGATCCCAAATATAAGATGGGAAGTGTTTGAGTTAATGATAGGGTAAAGTTCCTTTAAAATCAAATATTTTCAATATTCGAATATTACCATTATAAGCTCAAAACCTGAAGCTGAAACACAATGTGCAGATTCATATACACAGGGAGAATTAACATCACCAAACATTTGGCTCAAGATCTGCTTGTAGCAGCTGATCAGTATCTTCTCGAAGGCCTCAAACGGCTTTGTGAGTACACAATCGCGCAGGTAAACACGCAAAAACCAAAGTCTTATTCTTTTCTAGTTAGAGTGACTTGTCTCTGTGTATAACTAAATGAACTTTACTAATGTTGCTGCAGGACATAAGTGTGGATAACTTACCATTCATGTACGAGTTAGCAGATACATTCAATGCTTCGGCCTTAAGACGAGCTTGCCTTCTCTTCGTAATTGAGCATTACACTAAGCTCAGCTCTGAATTGTGGTATGCAAATAATCATGACATAACTTGTACAGTTTTGGAATTAACTTCTTTTACTTGATCAGGTTTTATTTATTCTTCTTTTACGCAGGTTTCCCAGGTTTATCATGAAAATTATACCTGAAATCCGGAGTTACATCACTGATATTTTCACACGGCCAGTCCAAGCTAACCCAACCATTGTATAAAACGTGGCAGGAGATTCTTTTTTGGTTAGATAAATGGTCTATATTTTGTAACTGCTATTTGCTTTATACAATAATATCAAGAGTCCCTCAAAGTCAGTCTTTCTTTATGTACTTTATTCTTTATAAACAGTTTTTTAGCTTCTAGAACACTTAATCGGAATCAAACAATTTTAGGCAGTTTTATAATACCAATATATATAATAATAATCTAAAGTTCTAACATAGATAAAATAAGTTATAACATAATCAAATACTGTAATCTATAGATACATAAGTTTTAACATAATCATTTTATCAAAGGGTCTATGAATATTGAACAGAAACAATCAAAAGCTCAAATCAACATAAGGCAAAATTGATTCGAACAGAAAAGTTATAATATTACAGCCTGTATATAACTATTGAAACAATTGGCAACATAGTTTCGTCTAATTACGTCTAGTCCTGCCTAAACTCAACACAATTAAAAGTCAAAGCCCAACATTGGACTTTCTCGACAGGGCTTTTAAAAGGCCCAAACTTGTGCTGCCTAGGAGACATTGTGGTTCGTTAACATAGCCACAAGACTCGTGTCTCTACACCGCCATTGCTTTGCTTCCTCAAATTCCTCTCGTCACGTTCTCCAATTTTGGGTCATCAATTTTATGCTCACCAAGATCTTCAATTGCCTACCTTTCTCTCTTCCCCATTTCACAGTTTCCTTACCAATCGATTAGCATCGAGTCAACTGTAAGTACGTTTCTTTCTTCATCTGTTTCCTCCCCTGTGCCGGAAATTGCCATTGTTGTTCCGTTCAAACCTGCGCTTTGATATTTAGATTTGACGTCGATGTGGGTTTCGATGAAGGACGTAGCCGAATTTGGAATTAGAATTGCCTGTGATTCGATCGTTTAGTCTCCGAAATCGATGTTTAAATTCTCCAATTCCTAGTGGTGTTCATGTTTGTTTATTGAAAGTAATTTTAGCTAAAATCAATCTTTCTTGAACCAAATTGTTTGGTTGGATCTAGATGCATCCGATCTTGATGCATCCATGTAAGTTTTTAGCCTACTATAAAGTGCAATCCTTTTAACTGTTTTAATATAATCTATTCTTTCGTTAGAAAAAAAAAACTTAGATGTATTCAGATTCGGAATCTCGTTCTTTTATCAGCTAGATTATCTTTTTGTTGTTACTTCAGTTGTGAAATTGGATTCCACTCTTCAGTTTATTGCATTTTAATCAAACATTTTGGGTGTTTCTGCTCGGATTTAAACTTGTATGCTGTATACAAAACGTTCGTGATTTTGGGTTTGATTTGGTTTTGGTTTATCTTTGTGCCATTGTTCTGCGTATTCATTCTTCAATCTATATATTTTGGTTTTTAGATTCTCGATGGTAAAAGCATATAAACAAGAGCATGTCTACAAGCATCCGTGGGAGCGGGTGAGTGCTGCCTCTTGGAGGAAGTTTGCAGACCCTGAAAACAAACGCATCCTTTCGCATATCCTTGAAGCCGACACCTTGAACCGGAAAAAAACACTGCTGGGAAATATTAATGTTTAGATCTCACTGTGAATTTCCCAGGTTTTGAGTTTAGTCATATTATCTTGAAAATGGCATATTAATAATCTATGGAAAATAGATTGGATTCGTTACCCGTAGTGAAACGCCTTTCTTGCATGCACATATGTCTTTGGTGTGTATGTGTACCTTTTCATTTTTTAGTGATTTATAAAACGTTGTTATGGCCTGTTTTTGGATTTGTGCAGAGAAGGGTTGCAAAAAATGAGTCGTGGAAGTGCAGCCGTTGCCAAGGGAAAGAAGAAGGGAGTCTCCTTCACCATTGATTGCTCGAAGCCTGTTGATGACAAGATTATGGAGATTGCTTCCCTCGAGAAGTTCCTTCAGGAGAGGATCAAAGTCGGTGGGAAAGCCGGTGCCCTCGGTGATTCTGTCACAATCACCCGTGACAAGAACAAGATCACTGTCACTTCCGATGGCCAATTCTCCAAGAGGTACACTCCCAACAAACTTGTTCCATTTGGACCACTCTCTCTTGTATATTTTGGTCTTGAGATGATAGAATCCGATAGAAATTGAATGTAGGATCTAAACAAACTTGTCGAATTGTCTCTCATAAGAATCGAAAGAGTGTTTGATTGATTTCTGAGTTTAAGGCAATCTCAAGATTTTACTATGTGTGTTGCAGGTATCTGAAGTACTTGACAAAGAAGTACTTGAAGAAGCACAATGTGAGGGATTGGCTCAGAGTGATCGCAGCGAACAAGGACCGTAAACTCTATGAGTTGAGGTACTTCAACATCGCTGAGAACGAGGGAGAGGAAGAAGACTAGAACTATACTCGTGTTTTCTGTTTCTGTTGTTTTGGTTTCTGCTCGTTGTTGCCCAATACAATTTATCTTCGTCCTTCTTTTCTTTTTTGACAGATCTTATTTAGTTTGGTTGAAGTACTCTTTTTTCAGACAAATGTTTAAGAAAAAAATATTTTGGTAAAGATCGTATGATTCAGAAATCTATTAAAGAGGATTATAAGAATTAGGGTCGAAAATAATCCACATAAAGTAATTGGAAAACGGTCGATTAAATTCCAATTTTCATCACGAAATGTATTGGGTTGAAAAAAAAAAATTCTGTTAAGTTATTATAAAAAGTTTACTTATCCTACATAAACTGAGAAAATAATTTGCTATCTCTAAACGATATATGAACATGGAGAATTGTCTATTTATACCTGAACATAATATTCACATATCATGGTTTAATTATCGCGAGTCTCAAAGGGAGATGGTGAACAAAGAAAACATTAATTCGTCGTCTATAACAACGCCACACCGTCTTGATCTCTTTCCCAGCCAAGTTGGAGATTTGGCACGTTTAGTTACTCTCGTGCACTTGAGGAACGTAGAGAATGCAAATAGCGTATTAACTCTCTCCGTAAACCAGATATGTGGAAAATCAAGAAACCACTCTCAAAGAGCGACGTCGCAAATGAGCAAGCACGCCTTATGATACCAAAATATTCCGTGACTGAGCATATTCTGGAACACCTCACGACAGAAGAGATCAGAATGATCGAAGACGAAAGTAATCAAGGGTTGAGAATCAGTGTGTACGACAGTGACAAACTGACAGTAAGTCTATTCATCCAGCTTCGCTGGAACAACCGTTTTCTTTTCCTTCTTGACTTGAAAAAAAAAAAAAAGTCGATAAAAGACTCTCGAAATCTACTGTAGTCATCTTACTCTTGTCCATTTTCTAAGGTTTAGTGATATCACAAAGAATCGTGAAATAGAACATGTTCAGTAAATTCAAAATCATCTCGGCACTCTCAATTTAGACATGTTCTTTCTCGACAAGAGCAATTTGTTTTGAGAGATCCCAAATAACATTATTATCACAAAGCTAGTAACGGATTGAAACAGATAGAAAGAACAAGAGTGATCACAATTCATAAAGTGAAGTTTGACAGATTCTTTATTAATAAAGCTCTCTCCTTTGCCGCCATTAGCAAAAGCTATGTTTCTCTCGATGAAACTTCTATCCTTTGTAGCCATTAGCGAAGCACTCTTTCTCTCGTTGAACCTTGCTGCTTCTGCTGCTTTATTAAACGCAGTAGCTTTCAGGTGTCAGCCTCGCCATGTATATATCCTCTCAATATCTCATGCACACGCTCAGGTTTACCTCTCACAAGTTTATCGTGTGCATATTCAAATTGCTCTGACTCAACTTTTCTAGAGCTCTACACATGAAGGAAGAAGATCCACTAAACTATATATTGTTTTTAACTATTAACTAAACTAAACAAAATGAAATTTATATTAAATTTCATCTGGTTATGTGTTCATGATGGCTGGAGGAGCTGTAGTATGAGCCTCCAAAAAGCAGCCGATCATAATACTCTCTACAACAGAAACAGAGTACTCTGTGGCAGCAGCATATGGTGTGTGTCAAGCAGTGGGGATGAGGAATGTTCAAAGTGAGATAGGAGCAAGTCAAGAAGAAGGCACGATCATCTATTGTGACACCAGTTTAACTATTAAGGGGTCTGACTCTTTCTAATATTCCTCGCTCCAAGCATTAATTCTTCCACTCCTCCTTTCATACACATCCACCCTTGACCAGAGTATTTATTTGAATCCTTCCAAGATCCATCTACCTGACACCACAACCTAAATTGTAGTCCTAGTTCTATTTGGGGTGGTATTGCTGTGAAATGTTTAACATTAAGATGTTGTGCTTCCTTCCATACTTTACCTTCTGTTTCCGCCATTATAAGAATATACTGAGGATTTCTGTAGATATTTTTATATACTTTATCATTCCTTGTTTTTCAAAGGTACTAAATAATCCATGGAAAATAATTTTTTGTACCATTTTTAGGCAACCTATGGAACAAATAGTCCAGATTCGAAAAAACTGATGAAGTAGGAAAAAACTCTGAATTAGAAGAAAACTTAGATAAAACCCATGTTTACAATGTCGGTGGACATTCGAAGAACACATGATTTATACTTTCATCCTTCATTCCACATAGAGCACATTTAATGTCACATTTAATTCCCCGAAGATTCTTCATTACTGAAATACAACTTGTAACCAACTGCCACATAATGTGTTGCATTTTAGGAGGACACTGGATAGTCCATACAAATGCTTGAAGTAACTTTGTTGTTAGCCCATATTCAATTTTAACATTCTCGTTGTCCGGATATTGTGTTTTGATCAAATAACCTGATTTAACCGAATATCTTCCATTTTTGGTGAAATGCCAACCGTTCGTATCCGATCTGTCGAAACGGCTTACAACTATCGATTGGATGAGGCTAACATCTTCAGGAATGACGACTGCTTCCAGGTTTTGGTTTGACTATCAATCAAATATTTTACCTTAAAATTATTAGGGTAAATGGGAAATTTGCAAGTCGCTGATCTCGGGCAGGGGCTGTAATCATAGATCCAAGACGGAGATACTAGATCATGTTCCAACCCTTTTGATTAGTCATCTTTTAACCATAGATCGAACTGTAACAATACTTTTTCATCCATAGGACGGTATATTTAAGTTTTAATTGTTAATATTTGCGTAATCGAGAAATGATGGTGAAAAATAAAAAATTTGCGTAATAATTTAAAATCTGCGAATTTAAAACCTGCAGAATGAAAAACTTGCGGAATAATTGTTTTTATGATTGTATAAGTTTGTGAAATAGCGAAATATAAATTATCTTAAATAAAATTTTATTATATTATTAATTATCATAGTACATTATAATTGAGATAATTATTATAAAAATAAAATTATTAAATATTATCATAAAAACTTAATTTTCTTATTGTAGTTAGTTAATTTATTCTTTGTATATTTATAATAAATACATTAATATCTTATGACGTTAAAAAATTAAATATCATAGTTTTATTTATTACTCTTTCTATTTTATTATATAAGATGTTTAAAAGTTTTGTTTGTTCTAATATATTTAATTTTTCTCAAATTTTTATGTCAATTTGTATGTATTTAATATAGTGTGAATCTTAATATTTTACAATAATTTTTTATTGATTTAAATGTTTTTAACTAAATATTTAAAATAATTTTATGTAAAATAATTATATTTATAATTTAAAAGTTTATTAATGTTATTTAAAATTTTAAAATATTATTATTATGTAATTAATTAATTTTAAAAATATGATTCCACAAAAATCTACTATACACACACTTTTGTGGCTAATGAAAATGTTTTTGTATTTATTGTCAGCAAAAAAGCAAATCTGGTTTCTTAGGCGATTCTAAAAAACAGAAATTTGTTTTAATATAAATTATTAAAATATTAATATTTTTAATAATATACTCTAAAAACAGAAAAAAATCGCCAAATTCGAAAAAAAACACATTTCCCTCCCGAGGGAACATTTTTGGCTCCAAACTGAAAATATTTTTAAGAAAAGACCGCCTGCAAGTGCAAGCTTTTGGTATTATAAAGAAAACGGATCTCCTCTCCATTCCAAATGAAAATCTCCAAATCGTTCAAAGTCCACCGCTCAAGTTCACCGATGGAGAGCCATCCGAAGCGCCAGCGAACGATACGCGTCGCCGGAAGAAACTTGAAGCGAAAGCTCGACCAGGAGACAGATTGGGTGTCAATACTCATGCAGGATACCGACGTCGAGGAAACAAATATCGTCGTCGCGATCCACCGCCACGTCGAGGTTCTAAACTCAAGCTTCTCATATGCAGAATCTAATCGCGAAGCTGTCAAAGAAGCTGCTGCTGCTCTCTCCTCCATGGCTAGGATTGGTACCGTATTCCTTAATTTCTCCTCTAGTCGGCGAGTATATTGAATTCATCTCGCCCTCTTCGGCTTGTTAAATTGCTCAATTCTTGTTTGACAGCTGTTTGAATCGATGCAGATTTTGGAATCCTACTTGTCAATTGTTTTGTTGTAGCCCATAGTAGGCGAGATCTGGATGTGTTTTTTTTGTGTGTGTTAATTGTATCTTCTTACCTGTTTATATAGACAAAAATGTGGAAATGATGGTGGAAAATGGAGCTATCCCTGCTTTGGTTAGACATTTGGATTCCTCGTGGTCTTTGGCAATCGACGGAATTATTCCTAAGTCTTGCGATCATAAGCTAGAGAAAGATTGTGCTGTTTCCCTTGGACTTATTGCTGCTATTCAGGTAACACAATCTTTCAAATTTTTGTTTTGATGAAATTCTGGACAAGTCGTGAAGTTCAGTTCCTGTTTTGAATGCGAAAATATTTTGCACTGATGTTTACTAATGTCAGCTTTATCTGTTAAATAGCCTCGTTACCAGCAGCTCATTGTAGACGCTGGGGCCATAGTCCCCACTGTGAAGTTGTTGAAGAGAAGAGAGATTTGTATTGGGTGCATGGAAGTTAATGCTGTTATTAGGAGAGCAGCTGATTTAATCACTAATATTGCTCATGACAATCCAAGGATTAAAACAATTATAAGGTCTGAGTATTATCTGATAATCTTTTATGCTTTTGGTCTTGGCTATGCTGTTTCACTTGACACCTTTTGTAAAAATTCTTTTCAGGGTTGAAGGTGGCATTCCGCCACTTGTTGAGCTTTTACATTTTTCGGATGTTAAAGTACAGAGGGCTGCTGCAGGGGCCTTACGTACAGTTTCATTTAGAAATGATGAGAACAAGAACCAAGTATGTTTTGCTATGATGATCCTTTGTTTTTGTTTGAGCTTATCGGAGGCATGTTTCTTACATAAAAAGCATCTGTATAGATTGTAGAGTTGAATGCCTTGCCCACGCTTGTATTGATGCTTCAGTCAGAAGATCCTTCTGTGCATGGCGAAGCGGTTGGTTCTTATCTTGCTTTAGATTATTGGAACTGGTTTGCTTTGTTAGTTCCTTCTAATATACTATTGAACTTTCAGATTGGGGCAATTGGAAATCTTGTCCACTCATCTCCTGACATCAAGAAAGAGGTTATCCGCGCTGGTGCCTTACAACCAGTAATCGGTCTACTTAGGTATGCTTATTTTTCTTAATTCTGCTTTTCTACTTCTGCTGGAATAGATGTTTACTCTTGATATCGTGAAACATTTTTGTAACTGTTTGTTATGATATCTTCTACAGCTCAACTTGTTTGGAGACACAGCGAGAAGCAGCATTGTTAATAGGTCAATTTGCTGCGCCTGATTCAGACTGCAAGGTATAAGCTTGTCTCTTTTTTTGACATGCTGTCTCTAATATGAATATATAAAAGGATGGATTCAAAGTAGAGAAAATGAATTTAAACATAACATGATCATGCAGGTACACATTGCCCAGAGGGGTGCCATTACACCTTTAATTAAGATGCTTCAGTCATCAGATGAGCAGGTCATGGAAATGTCAGCTTTTGCTCTTGGTCGTTTGGCTCAGGTAGTTATGTTTTTGAATAAGCATGTGAATCTTTTTGTTGTTTTCGAAACTGTTTCTTTTGTTAAATCAGACCTATATGTGATAAGAACAACGATTGCAATTTTTATTTTTGCTGAAAGCATATCTTAATTCGCCGGTAAATCAATAAATTGAGTGTCGCAGGACACACACAATCAAGCTGGCATTGGACAAAGAGGAGGCATCATCTCACTACTAAATCTTCTTGATGTGAAAACAGGATCTGTGCAACACAACGCTGCCTTCGCTTTGTATGGCCTTGCAGATAATGAGGTAAACTAAGCTCATAACGAATAGTTTTCAATACAGCTATACTTTTTGCTAACTATAGATACCAAGGGTCTTAATTTATTTTTCCATAAATAGGAAAACGTAGCAGATTTCATAAAGGCTGGAGGTATTCAAAAGCTTCAAGATAACAACTTCACCGTTCAAGTATGCATTTGACTGCTTATGTTTGCAAAACCAATATATTGGATTTCCAAACTCTAAATTTCAATTCTTCAATTTGCAGCCGACTAGGGATTGTGTGGTGAGGACATTGAAGACACTAGAGAAGAAGATTCATGGACCTGTGAGTTCCTATATCTGTTAGACCTTCTGGTTCTTAATTAAGTATGACCTTGGTTTTAGTCCCCTGATGCCATACCCTTCTTTTAGGTACTAAACCAATTATTATATCTGATGAATACCACTGAGAAGACTATACAAATGCGAATTGCTCTGGCTCTTGCACATCTTTGTGACCCTAAAGATGGAAAATTAATTTTCATCGATAACAATGGTAATAATCTCATCTCAAAAATTTTGATAATTTTTTTTTGTTGGTTTTTACTGTCCCTGATCAATAGACGTATTACTAACACAGGAATAGGGTTTTTGTTGGAGCTTTTATACTTCTCAAGCATGAAACAGCAGATATATAGTTCAAGAGCTTTATTTGAATTAGCTACAAAAGCTACATCCTTTGCACCAGAGAACTCAGCTCCTTCCTCACCCACCCAACGGGTAAGAAATCTTCATTTCTTCTTTCAAGTAAATATATAATTTCTGAGTTGAGGTTTTGACTTGTTATTGGTTGTAATACTAAAGGTGTTTTTGGGTGAGGAATTCGTGAACAACCCAACTTTGTCCGATGTCACATTCCTAATCGATGGTATAACATTTAATCCCATCTGTGTTTCTGTTAAATCTACCTTTGATAATTCTTTTTAACTGAGTATTTCCATGGCATATATTAGGTAAACGATTTTATGCTCACAAGATTTGCTTGGTAGCTTCCTCTGATATATTTCGTGCAATGTTTGATGGCCTTTACAAGGTAACCTTGTGAATTAATGATTGTCAACATACAAAATATCAATCAACTAACTTGAGAATTGGTTTTAGGAACGCAACGCCCAAAATGTGGAGATCCCAAATATAAGATGGGAAGTGTTTGAGTTAATGATAGGGTAAAGTTCCTTTAAAATCAAATATTTTCAATATTCGAATATTACCATTATAAGCTCAAAACCTGAAGCTGAAACACAATGTGCAGATTCATATACACAGGGAGAATTAACATCACCGAACATTTGGCTCAAGATCTGCTTGTAGCAGCTGATCAGTATCTTCTCGAAGGCCTCAAACGGCTTTGTGAGTACACAATCGCGCAGGTAAACACGCAAAAACCAAAGTCTGATTCTTTTCTAGTTAGAGTGACTTGTCTCTGTGTATAACTAAATGAACTTTACTAATGTTGCTGCAGGACATAAGTGTGGATAACATACCATTCATGTACGAGTTAGCAGATACATTCAATGCTTCGGCCTTAAAACGAGCTTGCATTCTCTTCGTACTTGAGCATTACGCTAAGCTCAGCTCTGAATTGTGGTATGCAAAAAAATCATGACATAACTTTTACAATTTTGGAATGAACTTCTTTCACTTAATCAGGTTTTATTTATTCTTATTTTACGCAGGTTTCCCATGTTTATGAAGAAAATTATATCTGAAATCCTGAGTTACATCACTGATATTCTCACACGGCCAGTCCAAGCTAGCCCAACCATTGTATAAAACGTGGCACTGGATTCTTTTTTGGTTAGATAGATGGTCTATATTTTGTAACTCCTATTTGCTCTATACAATAATATCAAGAGGCCCTTAAAGTCAGTCTTTCTTTATGTACTTTATTTTTTATAAACAGTGTTTAGGCGTCTAGAACACTTGATCGGAACCTAAACTATTTTAGACAGCTTTATAACATAACAATATATAATAATAATCTAAAGTTCTAAACATTGATAAAATAAGGTATAACATAATCAAATAATGAAAGAGTCTATGAATATTAAACAGAAAAAATCAAAAGCTCAATCAACATAAGGCAAAATTGATTCTAGCAGAAAAGTTAAAATATTACAGCCTGTATATAACTTTTGAAACAATTGGCAACATAGTTTCGTCTAATTATGTCTAGTCCTGCCTAAAACTTAACACAGTTAAACGTCAAAGCCCAACATTGGACTTTCTCGACTGGGCTTTTAAAAGGCCCAAACTTGTGCTGTCTAGGAGACATTGTGGTTCGTAAACATAGCCACAAGACTCGTGTCTCTACACCGCCATTGCTTTGCTTCCTCAAATTCCTCTCGTCACGTTCTCCAATTTTGGGTCATCAATTTATGCTCACCAAGATCTTCAATTGCCTACCTTTCTCTCTTCCCCATTTCACAGTTTCCTTACCAATCGATTAGCATCGAGTCAACTGTAAGTACGTTTCTTTCTTCATCTGTTTCCTCCCCTGTGCCGGAAATTGCCATTGTTGTTCCGTTCAAACCTGCGATTTGATATTTTGATTTGACGTCGATGTGGGTTTCGATGAAGGACGTAGCCGAATTTGGAATTAGAATTGCCTGTGATTCGATCGTTTAGTCTCCGAAATCGATGTTTAAATTCTCCAATTCCTAGTGGTGTTCATGTTTGTTTATTGAAAGTAATTTTAGCTAAAATCAATCTTTCGTGAACCAAATTGTTTGGTTGGATCTAGATGTATCTGATCTTGATGCATCCATGTAAGCTTTTAGCCCACTATAAAGTGCAATCCTTTTTATTGTTTTAATATAATCTCTTCTTTCGATAGAAAAAAAAAACTTAGATGTATTCAGATTCGGAATCTCGTTCTTTTATCAGCTAGATTATCTTTTTGTTGTTACTTCAGTTGTGAAATTGGATTCCACTCTTCAGTTTATTGCATTTTAATCAAACATTTTGGGTGTTTCTGCTCGGATTTAAACTTGTATGCTGTATACAAAACGTTCATGATTTTGGGTTTGATTTGGTTTTGGTTTATCTTTGTGCCATTGTTCTGCGTATTCATTCTTCAATCTATATATTTTGGTTTTTAGATTCTCGATGGTAAAAGCATATAAACAAGAGCATGTCTACAAGCATCCGTGGGAGCGGGTGAGTGCTGCCTCTTGGAGGAAGTTTGCAGACCCTGAAAACAAACGCATCCTTTCGCATATCCTTGAAGTCGACACCTTGAACCGGAAACTTGACACTGAGACCGGGAAACTCCACACCACACGTGCACTCACCATTCATGCTCCCGGTCCATGGTTCCTTCACAGGATCGTAGGCCAGGACATCTGTCACTGTGTTGAATCAACAGTTGTGGATGGCAAATCACGTTCTATGCAGGTATCATCGGCTTCTCTATGCTTCTTCCTAATTCACGTATTTTGTGAATGAGGAAGCTTGATTGGGATGAAGCATTTAATAGTTGTGACAAGGCATAGAGAACCTTAGACGAGTGTGTAGATTAGCTTATGTTGCAGTAATATTGGTGAAACATTTGTTCGAAGTATCAGATTTAGCAAAAAAAGATGCCTGGTTTTAGTTTGTTGTAATCTGTTTAACTGAAACTTGATTGTCATGAAGTATATGTTTGTAGAAGGCATAAACAACAATCATAGAGGAGTATTTATGTTAGCCTAAAAACAGCAGTTGAGCTTGTAAATCATCGAGAAAAAGATGTCTAACTAATTCGTTTTCATTCTCTCTTTTTTTGGGTATGGACGAATGGTTCTAATTCAGCTTACAACAAAGAACATTAGTCTCCAAAAGTTCATTGAAGTGGAGGAGAGGATAAGATATGATCCTCATCCAGAAAATCCGTCGGCCTGGACGGTTTGTAGCCAGGAGACAAGCATTCGGATCAAACCCTTGTCGGCTCTGGCCTCAATGGCTGAGAAAGTTGAGCAGAAGTGCGCCGAGAAATTCATGCAAAATAGCGTGAAAGGGCGAGAGGTTATGGAGAGGATTTGTAGGTATATGGAAGCAGAATCAGCTCCAATCTAAAGATCCAAACTTGTTTGTTTCAGTATCTTGGGTTTGGGTTTTTGAATGTTTTGTATTAATTCAAGAGGACTACGTGTTGGAGTCATGGTAGTAATAAAATCTATGCGACAGTCATATCAAGCTGCTGCTTTTGTTTTTTCAGCTACTTTTCTGGTTTGTGTTTGCAACGGATGTTGAGCTGAGAAGCTTTCTGTCCAATTTTGATTCTAGTTACCTGATCCAGTTGGGTCTGACCGGATTTAATGCAATTTTTTTTAAAAAAAATTACGAACAAAAATTCATGTAACATGTATGGCAATAATAATAATAATAATCAGTAGATATAAATATAAATTTTAAAACGAGTTTGCAATCTAACATTACTAAAAAGCATCTTGTCACTTGTCGGCTAATCACTTAGTCACTTGTCTTAGATGTACATCAATACACGCCAAATTCTTTCTCCAATGAACCAATGGACAAATATATATATACAAATGGTGTATTTTGTTATTGGTTTAATTTTAAATACTGGATGTCATTTTCTATTTTGGTTTTTATTTTATTGTTATTCCATCCAACAAACTCTCTTTCACATTTGATGTAGATTACTTACAACTTTCAGTACTTGAGTAGGTCGATAGAGAGTATGAAATATCTAGGACCTAAGTACTTTTTATAAATAAATATTTTTGTTGAAATTATTAGGATATAAACTCCAGTTGACCATGGTTTTTTTTTCAACACGCATAAAAATGTAATATTGTACTCTTTATATGTATTATGTATAATTTACAACATGAGCTATAAGAATTATACACTCCGAAGGTGTAAAAGATTGAGAGATTAAAAAGAAGAGTAGATTTGCATTTGGGTTAGAATATGCTCGAAATTTTCTGTAGATTTTTCGATGGGATGCGAGTGCACTCCTTCGTAGGTTGTGACTACGACTTCTTGGTCCACCGTTAATCTTTGCACTTGCTTCTTTACATTGCATCCTCCATATGTGCACTTATAGTAACTCCTGCACATATATTTAAACCATTTAAATAAAAAAAACACTTTAGTTCTAACAGATAACTTTTTTGAGTCTTGTGGAAGAGTAAATAACAGTAAAATTTTCCAAATCCACTTTTAAGATAATATTTCACCAAAAGACTTCCATTTTAGGCACTGGTTTTTAGATAGACTCGAAAATAAAGCATAAAATTTCATTTAATCTATGTCCAGATCAGGTAACATCAATCTAGACCTTATGTGAATGGTATCTAGATATATTCATTGAGTTGTTTACAAGAGCAATTAGTCATCAAATTTGTTCCCAAATGCGCATTTATATGAAATTTCAACAATAGACTTATATCTTGATCATTGATATTGACAGGAAAAACGTAGATCATATGATCTCGTTCTAGAATTAATCAAATCATATGCGCAAACTAGTTACAATCAATCTAGACTCGATCTGAATGATATATGTACATAAAGTTGAGGTTGGTTCGAGATTGGTTTAAGCATTTTGTAACTCTTATTATATCTTTCTATATATGTATATAAAGAAAACACAAATGAATAAATAAGCTAGTACAGTAAAGGAAGAAGTGACTAGGAACCTAGGGAACATGTTGTTCTTGACGGCTTTTTGGCCATATTTTCTCCATCGATAACCATCATCAAGAATATCCACTTGGCTCCTTGTCTGAAACGCAAACCTTTGTTTCTTCCCCTTCTTTTTCAACTCTAAGCTTCTCGAAGAACCTTCTCTAGCCTTCGAGGCCTCTTCTTCGTCTTGATGGAACTCCGATTTAGAAAGGCTTTGATGCGATGACAGTGACAAAAACGGAGCATACGACGATCCATTATGATATCCCTCCATATTCCTAATTTATTGTGGAATCTTATAACAACACAGAGACAAATCGACCCAAATTCAAAAAAAAAAGAAGAATAATTTTGCTTTGTTTGTTTGGTATTATAGATATTTTGTGAAAATCATACTATAAAGTTTTAGTCTATAATTTATAGACATTTAAGGCAGACTGCGAAGTCAAAGACGAAGAGGCGGCCCGCTGCTAATTGTAAAATCAGAACTAGAAGGGGCAGTGTCGTAAACGACACGTAAGAATTAAGCTTTTACATAACTACGTATCCGAAATTAATGGCACTATATTAACCCATTAATCCATATTTCTTATTATTATTATTATGTTTTGCTAATTAATCCATATTGCTTAAAGTATATATATACTTTTACTCTATGATCTTAAGGCAATTAGCGGAAGATCTAAGACCGTTTTGGTGGATAATTGAATTGGCATGAGCATTAATCAGAATAAAAGTATATTATACAAGAACAACGTGTAGTATTGTCTTGAGAACGCATTCAAAATTGCGAATTAGTAAAAGCTAATTCTAACATAATTATTGCAAAAGGGAGGAAAGACTTAATTGGTAGTCTGACGTACGAATCAATTAATATTCTGCTTTTCACGATTTTCTGATGTAGATTAAAAACGCATGCATGCACGTACGAACGAGACTCGTCGATCTTTTCTCTAGTGACGTCATATGGGGTATACATTTTTCTTTCCGACGAACGTCATATATGAGTTTACGTTTTTCTTCTTTTCGAACGTCATGTTAAAATATTATCCGTATTAATAATAAATAAATACTATCATCATTGATTTGATCAATCAAAGTCTACTATGTTTGAATCCATATATATTTATAAAACAAGGCGAAGTAATCTAATCTGAATCAGTTCTTCTTTCCATGCTTGAAATGATATGCACCTGGAGATATATTATATATAACTTAATGCCAATTGCATGGCGAATATATATATCGATTTTTGGTTTGTATGGTTTATTGAATAAATACCGTGTATGTATATGAATGGACAATGGGTATAACTTGTGACGTGTATTGCTACGTTTTTTACGTTTCCTTGGCAAGATATGAAAAGTCAATAATCCATGGTTTGTGGTCAAACTTTAATGAAATTCTTGTAGAAGAGGAGAAAGAGATTATTTCCTTGGCGCAGTCGTGGTTGATAATTATTTTCCGAGGTTGAACTTTGAGACCATTTACCAATTATTAATTAATTAAAAAAATCGAAAAAAACCAAAGTAGCTCACCATTTGCTGTTGCTAGTCCATGCTTGCTTGACCATTCAAGTGAAAAAGACCATTGGTGGGTATGTAATTTGGGCCTTTCATGTGGGCCAACAGATGTTGTTAGGCTTGAGAAGTAGAAGAAGAAAGTGTAGGCCTAAAGTCGTTGGTGAGAATCAAAAAGAGAGGAACTGTACGAAGACTGAAGGGATAGTGGTGTAGAAAGATGCTAAGGTTTGTGACACCTGAAAAAGTACTGTAATGGTTTGGGAGCTACATCGACTCAGTTGGAGCCGATTAAATGTTTGTTCAATTATTGATTTTATAGAGACATGTCGGAGTTTGGAATTTGATGTGATTCGTGATCTAATGAATGGTTAGAAGACGCTTTGTAACAATCCTTGATGGCTCATATGACTCAAACTCCATTAGTAGTAAGTTACGTTGACAATTACTGGAAACCTAAGCTAACTTCATAAAAGGATGAGGGTGCTACATATTTGATATCATCCACAAATATAATATAAAAAATGTGAGGATGCATTAAATCAAAAGTAAGATATTTGTTGGCCCAACCTTTGAAACAGCCTACCTAATCCACAAACTTTGTTCCTAATCAACCAAAAAAAATAAAAAAAACCTCAAAATCGCTGTATGTACTGCGCTTAGAGAGTCTAGAGCCTCACCACCAAACCAATGACGAAAAAAATCTAAAGAGCTTGAAATTGCTAAGAAAATGACTACATTGCATCAAATTATCATGTGTTTTTTGAGCCCATGAAATTTCTTTTTAACCCCAATCACAAGACTTGAGCTATGATGATTTGAACATTTAGAGAATTACATGAAATGGATGAAAAGGGAGCTAATGCCTGCAAATTTGTTTTGTTTTGTTTTTTTTCAATCAAGAATATCAAACATAACCTAAGTAGTGATTGATATATTTTTTGAGAAAGAAGAAACAAACAAAAAAAAAGATAACTTTTGGTGGATGCTTTTACGCGTTCGGATTCCAAAGTCGCCAAAAATTGGAATTGAGTAGACCCAACACATCCGGTAGTACCTTCCTCGCCAATCCCTTGTGCTCGGTCGCAGCTTCCACCGGGAAAACCACCGTCGATTCTTGTTCTTCGACAACCTTCACCTCATTCTGCGACTCTCTTTCCGCCACTTCAGCTTCACTCAATCTTCTTGGAGAGTTATCTGGAGACGACACTGTGATTTCGGTCACTGGCTCGACCTCATCGGCGACGGATTTTTCTTTCTTCTTACCTCTCTTGGATTTGTTCCTGATAGCCGAGTTTTCGCCGCCGATAATGAGATGGTGATTCTCAAAAGCCTCGATGATTTGGTGGATTAGCTCACGGTTCGGCGAGGAATCCCATCGGAACCAGTAGTTAGTATAACAATCGAAACACTCACAATCGAAAACAGGAGGTTTGTGATTTTTGCCAGATTTGTTCTTCTTCGTCTTTGTCTTCTTCATAGAATCAACCGAAGAAGAAGAAGAAGAAGAGGTTCTCCCACAGTTTCCTCTTGCGATCAAGTAAGCAAGAACTTCACGGTCTTCCGCTGAGAGAACCGACAGTAGAACCAAAATCGTTGCCGGAAGAAGCCTTAACACAGAGAGGGAGTCATCATCGTTGAGATAGTGAGACGAATAAGAAGAAGATGGTGGTTGAGTAGAAGGAGGAGATGGATAAACTTTCCCTTTCTTCTTCATTTTCATGGCCGATTTTTTTCTTGGGGGGAGACGAATGATGAACAGTCTCTTTTTTTATTTATTTATTTTTCTCTGCCTTTACCAATATCAGTGGAGAGATGTTTATTTTTGTTTATTTATTTATTTTTATTTTTAAGATAAGGAGAGACACAAAAAGTATTGTAACGTTTTTATTTTATTTTTTTTAGGCAAAATTATACGCCCCACCTCACTAATCTTTTTTCAATAACCATGCAAGTTTTTTTTTTTTTTTTCATCGTTTTCTTTGGATACAGTAGAAAAAACGTGTTAAAATACTTAAACAGAAGGGTAGTTCATAAATACGTATTAATAAATCTGTAAACTATTGTTAATTTACCTTACAAAGATTCGAAAAATAATTTTAGCTAATGATTAGCTTGTCTTCTCAAAGATGCTCTTTATCTTCCGATGCACTTTACACTTCAGATTCGGAGGGATTTTTTGAGTTTTCTTCTATCTACCTGGGCAATCTGGGCATGAAGGCCCATCTATATATGGGCCTTTCAATCACAAACCCATCATATTCTGATCTCTAAATATCGTAGTGTGACTACGACTTCTTGGACCACTCTTGCATCCATCATTACACCCAACGTATTTTTTATTTATTAGCGATTATGATATAATATGTCAAATAGGTGTCTAAGCGGGTTTACCTACAAACTATCCCGAAACTTTGAATTATCGACTGAAAAAGAATCAACAAAAAAAATCATGTGTTTTTCTGGATTAGGCGGCATTTAAATTGCTGATTAGACGAACCAAAGCTAATTTGTGTTTTCTTTTGTGCAAATTATTATCAAATTGTTTTAAAATGTAATATATATATATATACATTATAGGCTTAAATGGTATAAATGCAACATCTAATCGTCTGAGTCTAACAAGTTTTTAGAAAATTATAATGCTACAGTTATCCAAATGTTTTATTTAATATCAAACTATTATTTTTATGTTTCTATTTTTAATATATAATTTAGAAAAACTACCATACTTATAAAAAAAAATCATAAATGATTATAATAAAAAATAACCATGATAGACAGCCTAACCATAAAAATCAAAACCAGCACAACGCATATTGAAAATATATATATTAATCACTTGAAAAAGTAGCGATAATTTCACTAATATAACTATCAAAATTATTTAAGGAGTAACAATCTTTCATCTATAAATCTTTTAAGCATTTTTTAAGCGAACATGCAAAACGCAATAAAAATAATTCAATCAATCAGAATTACTTAATGAAAAAATAAAAATGATAATATCCTTTTAAATCTATTACAACAATAAATCAAGGTCCTCTTTGGTGCAACTCCAATTAAATAACTATTTCAAGAAATGGTTTGAGCAAAAATTTATCGTTTTACAAGATGTTTCAAGTAAAACTTCCGTTAACTTAACGCGAGATTCATGACGTTTGTTCACGCCGTCCAAGACAAGTCTGCACATGTGGCCCCATCCCTGACACAACTAATACGTGTGAGCAAGCTCTCTCATTGGTCAAGTCCCTTAGAAAAGCTGATGTGGCTAACTATAATTGGTAAATCTACCAAAAAGGAGACACCATGTGCACGTTAGGGATGCGCCAGCTAATAACAACAGCTAGTGGAACAAATTAACAAATAAGGTAACGAGAGAGGATTCAAATTGAAATGTAATATTTTACTATAATTTAATGAAATAATACAAAAAAATAGGTTCATGTTTTGAGTGGCGTGGTCCAGCGTCGCAGGGTCAAACCTCAGCCATTCGTTAGTCAGAGGGCTTAACGAAACCACTTAGATTACGCCACGTGTAATACTTTCCTCTCCCGCGTTCTAATCTTCACAGATCTGACCGTTAACACCAACAGTTGTATTCTATCACATCCCATATCTAGCCGTTGAGCCAAAACAGTATTTTTCTCTCTCTCCTCTTTCTCTCTATCTCCTTGCAGTTTCGTTTGAAGGAGAAAGAAACGCGAAATCGGTTTGGGCGTGGCTCTGCGATTTAATAATATAATCTGTAAGAATGGGAAAGCTTCTTTGTGATTCAACGGCGACATTTCAATCTCCGTCACCAACCGTTCCGTGGAGGGAACCGCCGACAGCCGCCGTATCTCTCGGTGACGTGGATCTTGTTAACCAATCTGCGGCGGCCGCGGCTGTTCAAGAGGTGGAGAAGACGATGGCTGCCGCCACTACAACCGCATGGGACGAGGTTTTCGGTCTGGAGGAGCAACAAAGACGGCACCTTCAGCGGCTGCACGCGAAGGGTGTGTTGTGGAAGCATCCTGGGAAAGAAGGATCCTCCGCGCCGCCCGTTGTTTTCCGCCTCTCCCACGGAGGAGAGGTCTCCTCCGACGGGAACTGCCTCTTCACCGCGTCTCAGAAGGCTATGGAGGCGCGTGGGATCGACGCTCGTGATCTACGGCGGCGCACGGTGCGGAGGTTCCTCGAGGATTTCAGATCCGCAAGTGAGGAAGAGATGGAGGCTATCACGGACGCGATTAGGCACATGTACTCGCCGGATCTGAAGACCGGGTGGGGGATTCATATCGTCCAGGAGGAGAAGTTGCTCGCTAAAAAAGACGAGCGTGATAGTCTAGATTCCGCCATTGAAGAGCTTATGCAAATTGGAATGCAGAGGTACTTGCTCGTTTTCTTACTCCAAATTCAGATCTGGTTTCTGTTTTATCACTATTTCTATGGAGAATGGATCTTTAATGTTAAAGCTTATGTTTTTGTGAATGGATTACGAGAAAATCAAGAAAATTAATCAGGAAGGATGTTTAAAAAGTCATTTTTCTGTTAATTTATGAATACGGAAGATAGGGATGTAAGGAAGCAAACGTAAGCATTTGTCATGGGTTCGTATTGTTTGTAGTTTACCATTCTTATGGTTTTCCGCATTGCAGAGAAACAGCTGCAGAGTCAATCTACAGAGAGAGGTGTCTTCCGGTAAATGATGGACTTAGCTGGGCTAAGTACATGTCGATTTCTGGTTCACCAGAAGATGAGCATGACATCATCACCTTACAGTATACCGAAGATGGTTTGTTATCTGTAGATGAGAACAGACAAGGACATGCCGCTGCTTTTGGGGATGACATTGCAATTGAATGTCTTGCCACAGAATTCAAACGAGAAATCTATGTGGTGAGTAAACATGCATATATTGTCTTATCAAGTTTTGTGTTTGAAATCATATTAAAAGTAAAGTTGTGAAATTTGGTATTATAGGTGCAAGCGCATGGATCAGATGGGATGGTAGAGGAAGATAACTGTGTGTTCTTCCTTCCTCACAAGCCAAGAAGTGAGGTCATTGAATCCCCAATCTTTTTATTCATGAAAGGGACAGGTATAAATTAGAAACACCATTTGATTTAGTCTCTAATTCTTTCTCAGATCTGTTTTGATCTTGGTAATAATAAAATCGTCTATTCCCGTTTTTCAGGTTGGTGTGGTGGTGGAGCAGATCATTACGAACCCTTGATAGCGAATCCATCTCCGATGATATCGCATGAGAAAGTCGCCCTCGTTCTGTGATTTTGAGCTTCTTCAAAACCACAGTTTTGGAGGGTTTTTGGTAGTTTTGTTGTGTTGGTAGAAGAATCATGTTAGGGAGAGTTGAATTTTGTGCAGCTTATTGGCCTGCTAGTTAAGCTGCTTACAACCATTTGTATTGATTGTTTGTTCGTTATTGGGGGGAATTTCTCTTTGTCGTTTTTAAGAGTTGAAGAAAGCTGCCTGTAAGAGTGTAAACTTCACAAGTTTTCCTGAGCAATTTTGTTTTGACTTCTTTGAAAAGACAGTTCCCAAAAAAAAAGAGCAAAATCTTCATTCAGCTTCCAACTAAATTTGCCGTACCAATCACATGAAAGTTGAAAATAACTGTCTCGCAACATACCAGATCAATATATGTACAGGTGAATGATCAGGTCTTAGAGTCGACAATGAAAAAAAAATTAGTAAAGAAAGCATCTTTTTGAGAAACGTATATTCGGAGATCTCATATGAAACAAACAAAAAAGGGAAGAGAAAGCAAAAGTCCACTAGGGGTTTGGTTGAATTGAATATTATTTTGTGCAGACGCCCTTCACGTTGCCATACCATCACAGTAGTGAACCTTTGGTAGATCTCAAAAGGTTCTTAATTGCAGAAATGCCCTTTAATCTCCTTTCGATGTTTCTTATGTTCTTTCTTTTTTTTTTTTTTAAAAAAAAAAACCTCCTCTTTAGCCTAAATCGTCATTATCTTTCTGTAGTAGTACGTTTGATGATGGCGTCTTTGTCTTCCTCCGTCACCTCCCGATCCTATCGTTATAGTTATTCGGCTTCTTTCTCACCGATTCACGGTAACAAACATCGATCACTCTCTTTCCTGTCTGCTTCTCCTCAAGGATTGAAATCACATGAGCTCTGTCTTAAATTCCGGAGGAGTTCTGGTCTTAGTTCTATCTTTATGCAAGATGGTTAGTTTCGATTCGCTTCCTCCTCCTCTGTTTTCATCAAATTTATAAACAAGCTTATTAACTGCAAAGTAAATTTCTTTATATGTGGAAATTTTCAGTACTCATGGAATCATTAGGCGTGTCTTTAAATTTCAAATGAAATTTTCACATCAGTAGAAGAGGGACTTGTTCTAACATTTACATCGTGTTTTTATGTGTGATAGTCACCAATTCAAATTCAACAGACAGTACATCTTCTCTTAAGGGATTGAAAGACGAGGTGTTATCTGTTCTGTCTCAAAAAGCCGCCATGGTTGGAGCAGAAGCTGATGGTCAAAACCAGTCAACGGTTAGTATCACCGTGGTTGGAGCCTCGGGTGATCTTGCCAAGAAGAAGATTTTCCCGGCCCTTTTCGCACTTTACTATGAAGACTGTCTTCCCGAGGTATTGTTATCTTTTTATGTTTAGTTCTCTGTGATGTTATTTTGATTGTTTGTGTTTGTGTGTTTTGCATACCAAAGCCTAATGTTTGCACAATCTGATTTTGTTGTTTTCGCAGCATTTTACAATATACGGTTATTCTAGGAGTAAGATGACAGATGTTGAACTTAGAAACATGGTCAGCAAAACTCTGACCTGCAGAATTGATAAGAGGTGAGTAGTTAGCTCCTGAACTTTCCGTCTTTATGCTTCTGTTTTAGTTGGTAATTGTTTGTTCAAAATTATTGACGCTAATCATTATGCCACTGTTCCATCTGGATTTCAGGGCAAACTGTGGTGAGAAGATGGAAGAATTTCTCAAGAGATGTTTTTACCATTCTGGTCAGTATGATTCTCAGGAACATTTTTCTGAATTGGACAAGAAACTCAAGGAACATGAGGTATTGATGTGCCAATGGTTATTTTCGCTCTTGTTCTGGTTACAGGTGTACTTATCCTTTTTTTCTTTCTGCAGGCTGGAAGAATCTCAAACCGCCTCTTTTATTTGTCAATCCCTCCAAATATATTTGTAGATGCCGTGAAATGTGCAAGCTCTTCGGCTTCATCTGTCAACGGATGGACTAGGGTCATTGTAGAGAAACCTTTTGGTCGAGATTCTGAAACCTCTGCTGCTTTAACGAAATCCCTCAAGCAGTATTTGAGGGAAGATCAAATTTTTAGGTGGGAGATATTGCACATATAGCTTTGTTGTTGTAATGATGATGCTATCGGATGCTCTGCTGATATGATGATTAAGTTGTGTTGTTACAGGATAGACCATTACCTAGGAAAGGAGCTAGTCGAGAACTTATCTGTTCTTAGATTCTCAAACCTTATATTTGAACCGCTATGGTCAAGGCAGTACATAAGAAACGTGCAATTCATATTTTCTGAGGACTTCGGCACTGAAGGACGTGGAGGGTAAATTGCATGTTTTCCATCATTTGTGCTATTAATATCTCTTCGGTATTGAAAGCTTGTGTTTCCTTCTCTTTTGTTTAATTCAGGTACTTTGACCACTACGGAATAATAAGAGATATAATGCAGAATCATCTGCTTCAAATCTTAGCCCTCTTTGCCATGGAAACACCTGTTAGTTTGGATGCAGAGGATATCAGAAATGAAAAGGTTTGAATATTTTTTACCATCTTTATTTGGATTTGGTTAAAGAAAGCATATTTTGAAAGCCTCGTGCCCAACACAGGTTAAGGTTCTACGTTCAATGAGGCCAATTCAAGTTGAAGATGTGGTAATAGGACAGTACAAGAACCACACAAAGGGAGGAGTCACATATCCTGGCTACACCGATGATAAAACTGTACCAAAAGACAGTCTGACTCCGACATTTGCAGCTGCTGCTCTTTTCATCGACAATGCTAG
Source organism: Streptanthus diversifolius (assembly GCA_039880935.1). Lineage (NCBI taxonomy): Eukaryota > Viridiplantae > Streptophyta > Magnoliopsida > Brassicales > Brassicaceae > Streptanthus > Streptanthus diversifolius. The sequence goes on along the minus strand of JAXGFM010000010.1, from coordinate 21,613,223 downwards.
ATGGGACGGCGTGCCTTTTCTAATGAAAGCTGGCAAAGCACTACACACCAGGAGGTAGGTGCATATAACTTCAAACTTATAAAACATTGCATATTGACATTTATCGGTAAGTAAGGTTACAAGTATTTATTACTACAGGGCAGAGATAAGGGTGCAGTTCAGGCATGTTCCGGGAAACTTGTATAACCGGAATACTGGTTGTGATCTTGATAAAGCTACAAACGAGCTTGTTATCCGTGTCCAACCGGATGAAGCCATATATTTGAAAATAAACAACAAGGTCCCTGGTTTAGGAATGAGATTAGATCGCAGTAACTTGAATCTTCTATATTCCGCAAGGTAAGTGAGTGAGTTAAGAAAGAAAAAAAAGAAAGATGAAATCTTACAATAAGTGATCTTAACTTTTGAACTTTTTTTCCCCAGGTATTCAAAGGAGATACCTGATGCATATGAGAGGCTTCTGCTGGATGCAATAGAAGGAGAAAGAAGGTTGTTCATAAGAAGTGACGAGCTTGACGCAGCTTGGTCACTATTCACTCCATTGCTTAAAGAGATTGAAGAGAAGAAGAGAATCCCTGAGTACTATCCTTATGGGAGTCGTGGTCCAGTCGGTGCTCATTATCTAGCTGCTAAGCACAAGGTCCAATGGGGTGACGTCAGCCTTGACCAGTAAAAGAGTCGATCAAAAGATTTGTTTGTGTTGTCATTATACCTTGATATAGATTTATGTAGGAATCACGCTTTTTCTACGTCTCCTTTTTCATACCGCTTTGCTTTGACGAATTGGGCATTTGGTTCTGTACCGATAATTAATAAATACAAACCAAAAGGGTTTCCCTTTTCCTCTGCCATGACTGTCTCTTTTTATGTTGTGGGTCAGGCTGGTTCAGTGATATCTTGTAGAGTTATCTGCCATTTTTATCTTTTTCTATGGTTGGATATTTGAAACAACAACCGCATAAAGTTCTATTTGATGCTTAGTACTATATTTAAGGGTCTGGTCTGCCTTTGAGTTTAGAGTGCATTTATTTCTTCTGTAGCTTCTACGAGTGCTACTGTTTTGAGTCATCAGAAAAGCCTAGGTATATTCTTGCTTGGCTAAATATCTCGAGTCAAACTTGGACTCCTTGCTTTTCCTCTTGTTGGGAAAAGAAAGATCACAAAGAAGAATCTTATTACAAAGGGACTTAAATCCATTTCACAAAAGAAAGCGTGTAAAAATGCAAACATACAATAGCTCCATCTTATTGTCACAGATGTTACTTAAGCTTCAGACATTGGAAGTTGACCACAGTCTGCTATGATCACTTTCTTTCTGGGACGGTCTCCTCTGTCTGTCTCTTGTTCCTCTATCAGCTTCACAATATTCATTCCTTCTATAACTTGCCCGAACACCACATGCCTCCCGTCCAACCATGACGTCTGTCCACATCGTTCCCGTATTAATTTGATAGAAACTCAACCATTATTTCAATCTATATCCAATTTCAGTTTTAGGTTGTGTGATTGGGTTCTATACAAAAGCACGGGTTCTTGTGTATTGTTGACTTTCAAGGATGACAATTGAGTGGGGATTCTTGTGTGCTTATACGATATAGCTTCTGAATTAACGATAAGCCTTTAACCATAGGGGAAAATTTGTAAGTTTTACCTTAACAGTGCATATGAAGAACTGACTTCCATTTGTATTAGGGCCAGCATTTGCCATACTAAGAACTCCTGGTCCGACATGGGATACTGCAGTGTATATTATTGCACATCATTACTTCCATGAAATTTATAAAATGGAAGGTTTGTTATATAATCATCACAATAAAAAAGAGTGCGAAATGCATTAAACCTGACAAGTTTCGATGCTAGAGTGCACAAGAGATCAGGATAGACTTACAATTGAAATTCTCATCCTTGAATGTCCGGCCATATACACTTTTACCACCAGTTCCCTGCTCAACATTTAGACTTCTGTATCATTATAATGGAATGATAATAGCAGTTACTAGAAGAGGACCTTGCAGAAACTGAGATGTGCAGAAACAGAATCAATATAATTTATTGATGAGGCATATGCAGAAGAGAGCCCCAGCTACCTCAATATCCACGAACCAGTTTATATGTTCCCTACCGCAACTATGATGTCCAATCCAGGTAATACTTATAGAGAAAAACAAAAGTCTAAAAAACGAGTGGAACAGCCATCAAAAGCCATTGATCTCCAAACTAAAGAGCCAGTTACTCGAAAGATAATCTTTACAAAGCACTACAAAGGGCAGGCTACTTACTTTTTCTGTGCCCAAAACATGTGCTTTATTAGATAGATAGAAACAGAATATGAACCCAAATGAAGCTAGCAGAAAAATCAAAAAATTATGGCGTCAAGGATTCAGTCAGAAAACTCACATTGCCCTTCTCAAAGTCTCCTCCCTGAATCATGAAATCTTTGATGACACGGTGGAATGTCGAACCCTTGTAGCCAAAACCCTTCTCACCTGAGCAAAGATCAATCACAGGATAACATATAAACCACAACTTGTGTAAAGGAACATCATTGGGACCTACCTGTGCATAGAGCACGGAAGTTCTCCACAGTTTGGGGAACATCATCACCATACAATCCAATAACAATCCTCCCAGCTAATTTCCCAACTGGATTTCCAACACTTATATCCAAATACACCTTGTGGGTTATTTTCGACTGGGGCTCGGTTAGCGGCTGAGATACGAAACCCATAAATCAATTCCACATAAACTATGATTCCATAGCTTTCGCAAATCTAATGAGACCCCTAGAGTAAGCTGGCTAAACTATCAATCGGCTCAAGGGAGTCTCTTCCTAATCAAACGACTCCCCCTACATGCACATTTCTTTACAATAATATCAGGATATGCGAGGATCCCTAACCTCATCATTCGTTTGAACCGAGAAGCAGCGGTGGTTTCTCCTGGTGGAAGATGTATGAAGGAGGAGCGATGAGGCGGAGAAGGCAGCTGAAGACGAACACGATATTGAATCGAAGGAAGATTTAGTGACCAATCGGAAATACGTACAAGAGAGAGCGGAGGTATTGATCTGAGAAAACCTTCGTGGAGCAGCTGAGAACGACTTCGGATTTGACTAAGGATGATACCAAAAAGAAAAGCATGAGAGGAATTACTAAGGCAAACAAAGAAAAAAAAAACTCGGAAGGAAAAGAAACTAAAAGAAAATCAAACGCACCAGAGTCAATGAAAAGGCCGCCATGGAAGCTCAAACTCGTGCTCGCTGTTTTGGTAGGTGATGAGTGATAGACGAAAGAGTCTGAAGCAGCAGAAATCAATCTGTTCTAATATTATAGTCCACATAAATTACAGCTGTGCCACTGCCTGATGACGTGGACTCAACTCGGGCCATCATGAATGAATTTGAAAGACACCCAAAAGACAAAACCGCAAAAGCTATAAGACTGGGCCGGAACACGACAAAAGCCTCTTAATTAATACAATTACAATAAAAACCTAATTAACGTATTGATAGAGCTGAGTAAACTATAAATTTTTGTGGATTAATCAGAGCAAAAACGTCTTTGGATTTACAGGGACAAGGGTGGAATAAATCTTAGTGGAGAATACAATCAAAGCTCTGCATACCACACTCGTTGCTTGGGTTTGCAAAGAAAAAAATAACAAAGTAGAAACAGCCTAATAATCATCAAGACTTAAAGATGCAGATTTTTTTTTTTTTTTGTTAACAAGATGCAAATTATTCAGTTTAAAGATTTACAACAGTTTTTTAGATCTTGAAATATAATTTTAAAACTACAAAACAAGAATGACTGGGTGGAAATAATAAATTGGTTTCCGTAACCAAATGTTGACATTTATATTAGAATTTATAATTTAAATATAATCCGTGAAAAACAAAATTATATCACCTGTAATTTTTTTTACAATTAAATTAAAAACGCGGAAACGAAACCACTATAGAATAAACCTAACAATTATGTTGACCAAAAAAATAAATAAACCTAACAATTATTTTGAAAAAGTTTAACAATCACCCCTTGTTTTATAGCCCTAACCAATCACCCTTGTTTTCAGAAAGTTTAACAATTTATTTTTTATAAATTAGTTTTAAAAGGCTTTAATTGGAAACTTAAATGGGCCCGTGAGTTACGAGTCTTTGACGGCGCAACTACGTTGGGGAAGGGGACGGTTAATTGAAGTCGCGTCACTCTTTTCTGCCCCCATCACTCGACGAATCGTGTCTCACGTCTTGTCTCTTCCCTCTTCAACTTCAAACTTGCTTCAAAACCCTAGCTTTGCTTTGCCTTTTGTAACCATGGATTCTTCTTCTCAAATCCGGCCTAAGAAGTCGCTGCCAGTGATCGGCGGCATGGCCATTTCCGGCAGTACTAACCCTAAACCCTACGGTGTCTCCGGTTCGACTCCATGTTACTCCTCCAATTCCGGGCTCAAGAGAGAATCAATAAACTATGATGACCGTGATTATAATAACTTGGCTCTCAAGAAATCTAGGACGATGGTTGACACTCAGGACAGTAAAAAAATTGTGGCTTTGGATGTCAGACCATTGGCCATTGTGGAACCGGATACTCCGAAGCTTTCTAGACAGTTTTGGAAAGCAGGAGATGACAAGGAAGATGAGCCTGTGCCTCGCTATTGTAATTAGGACACTTTTTCTTTTAACATATAATTCATCTGCGATATTGCATTTCAAAAACCTAATAGTGTAATTGTTCTATTCGATAGGTAGCAATGATGCGGCGGTTAGGGTTCATCCTCAATTTCTTCATGCCAACGCCACAAGTCACAAGTGGGCGCTTGGAGCTTTGGCCGAACTTCTAGACAATTCTCTAGACGAGGTATATGTCGTTATGATTTTTGGAAATTCCTTGTGATTTTTCTACCATATATGCTTCATCTTCATCATCTAGACATTAGATCCACTTAGTTTTTATCCATACATATATATATATATATATATCAGTCAAAGGACCTAGAAATAGTCTTTCTTACAGGAAATTTGTTTCTGTCCATAAACGGCTCTCATTAGGGTGCATTAGTCACGGATGGGTGTGTTTATATATAAATTTTGAAATTAATGTAAACTCGAATGTCAAGATGCGTTGAATTAAGATGATAATACGTCTGCTTTTGTATAACATAACTGATGTATGATCAATTTGTTGGTAATATAGGTATGTAATGGGGCTACATATGTTCATGTTAATTCAGCTACAAATGAAAAAGAAGGGAAGAGCAGCATTCTCATAGTTGAAGGTTAGTTACTCAAGATAATTTCTGCTAAATACCTGTTATCCTTTTTAAAGCATGATTATGAAAACCTCTATTTGATCCTGCGGGTTCCAAATTGCAGACAATGGAGGTGGGATGGATCCGAGTAGGTTTAGAGAATGCCTTTCTTTAGGGTATTCAAGAAAACGTAATATGGCTAATAAAGTTGGTCAATGTAAGCCTCTTCAAAATCTTTATTTTTTTCTTTAAAATAGTCTTAGCATCTGCTCTTGGCATTATGTAATGCTGATTACGATCTTTAAATTTGTAAATAATAAACAACGAAGATGGGAATGGGTTCAAAACTAGTACAATGAGGCTAGGTGCTGATGCAATTGTCTTCTCACGTTGTCGAGGAACCAATGGAAATAAGTGAGTCTTTTGCACCATCATTAGGTATTTTTACTTTTTGTTTCACATCGAAGTGTTTCTTTATCTCTGTTTCAGTGCGACACAGAGCATTGGTATGTTATCATATACATATCTTTACGAGACAAGAAAATGTGAAGCCATTGTCCCCACGGTAACAAAAAAAAAACATTCGTTTTGCTGTCTTATTTGGATTGCTCTTCTTCTTAAAACAAGTTTTACTTTTCTTTTTTTTGTCTTTCTTGGTGTAGGTTGATTTTGAGTGGGTAGATAACAATTGGAAGGAGATAACATACAACTCTACAGATGAGTGGTTTGAGAATTTGGAGACTATAGTGAAATGGTCGCCTTATTTATCCCAAGAAGATTTACTTGACCAGGTTCTTAGTTATATTCTTTTTTTTTTCGTTTATCTTCTTCCTTCATAAGCCTACCCTTTTTAATTGTATCTCATGCTTGTCATATGATACAGTTTGATTTCCTAGAAGAGCAAGGTACTCGGATCGTGGTCTATAATCTATGGGAGGACGATGAGAGGAAGTTGGAACTTGATTTTGATACAGATCCTCATGTAATATCACAACAAGATTTTTCAATACAGTCAATTTTTGGACTAAATAAGAGTATATATGTAACAAATGATGTGTGATTCTTTTACAGGATATTCAACTAAGAGGTGTAAATAGAGATGAGAAGAACATAGAAAAGGCGAAAGCTTATCCTAACTCGAGGCATTTCCTAACGTATCGACACTCGCTACGTGTACGTGGTTTCATGTTTCTTAATACAGTTCCAATTTGTTAATTATTCTTCAAGTGTTCATTAACCAGTTTCTGGTTTTCTGCTGTATTCAGAGTTATGTATCGATTCTGTATCTGAGACTTCCGCAAAATTTCAGAATCATTCTTCGTGGCAAAGATGTGGAACATCACAGCTTATTAGAGGACATGATGATGACCGAGGAAAAAATATACAGACCTGTGCGTTCTCCAGAATGTTCACCAAATGAAGACGTAATAACTTACCTTAAGTCTTACTTACTTTTCGTAGTTTTACTTTCTCCCTTAAGACAATGTTTACAAATTTCCCTGTGTCTCCACACAAATTTCAGATGGTTGCTTCTTTAAAGATTGGCTTTGTAAAAGATGCTCATCATCACATCGACATACAAGGGTTCAATGTTTACCACAAGAACCGGCTTATCAAGGTGACTATAATGTGTTACTTCACAGATGATTTAGTCATATAGTGTTTCTGGTTATCTATCTTCACTGTAAGTAGTACGTAGGATCCCCTTGGCACCGATTGGAACATAATGATCTTCCAATAGAACATAGACTTAAATTGGTAAACTTGCTTGGAAAGCAAGACATTTAGATTGTAACCTAGTATGTCTTTCTGCTTGTTTTCTTCAGCCATTTTGGAGGGTTTGGAATGCTGCTGGAAGCGATGGACGTGGTGTTATTGGTATATTGGAAGCTAATTTCATACAACCAGCTCATAATAAGCAAGGGTTTGAGCGAACCGCTGTTCTTGCTAAACTTGAGAACCGATTGAACCAGTATCAAAAAACCTATTGGTAATACTAAATAAATATATTCACATACTACTATTAGAACTCTCACAGAGCATTTGAGGTTTTGGACTCTCTTAAGTTATCTTTTTGTTGGATAGGTCTTCAAGGTGCCACGAGATTGGTTATGCTCCTAGGCGGAAGCAAACGAATCATGAAAGTTGCGCCACAGAGACTACTCGACAGCGGGACCAGAAAACCGAATTGCGTTTCAACCACATCAACAATGATAAGGGATCTTTTTCTAATGCAGCATCAGCTCAATGCAGGCAAAGTGTTGAATCATCTGGGGGAAACCGAACCTCTCAGGTTAAAAATTTTTTGTCTTCTGTTTTTATAAATAGTTTTATAACTTGTTCTAGTATTTGAGCTTCTGATAAATCTCTCTGCAACATAGGATGTTACACAATCAAGATTTGTTTACAGGATACCTGACATCGGGCTTGAGAACGGGAAACATGGGCATGGGATAAGGTTTTACTATCTCCCTCATGTTTCCCTTGAATCTAAGATAATAGTAGAATGTTGTTATCTACCAATTGTACCATTTCAATTGACATTGCCGCTTCTACTTTAGTTTCAATGAAACAAGATCAGGTAATCAAGTTGCCGAGTTGCAGAAGGTGAAAGACGAATCAGCAAAACAGGTGGCTGAGTTGCAGAGAGAGAAAGCACAGCTTGAGTCGCAAGTAAAGCTCTGTTTTTTTCTTACAAAATTCTCTGTTTTTTTTTTGCTGTAATAGATTTTATTGTTTAAAATGAATCAGATTAAACAGTCGAAAGCTAAGATTCAAGATTTGGAGAAGACGCAGAAGGTAAAAGATGATGAATCAGCAAAACTGGTGGATGAGTTGCAGAGACAGAAAGCACTGCTGGAGGAAGAATCGCAGAAGATAAAAGATGAATCAGCAAAACTGGTCGCTGAGCTGAAGATACAGAAAGCACTGCTTGAGGTCGAATCGGAGAAGGTGAAATATGAATCAGCAAAACTGGTGGCTGAGCTGCAGAGGCAGAATGCACTGGTTCAAAGCTCTGTTTTTTTCTTAGAAAGTTTCGTTTTTTTTTTCTTTTATTATTGGTTGTTTTGGTAATAATAGATTTGATTGCGTGACATGAACCAGCTCAAACAGTCTGAAGCTAAGATTCAAGATTTGGAAAAGTCACGGATTGCAGTGGAGAATAAGTTTCAAGAAGAAAGAGACCGCAGAGATGGGACTGAGCATGACTTGAGGAAGAAACTACGGGTTAGTCCTTTGTTACCAAAAAAAAAAAAATTAGCTCCATGCATACTCAAATCATTTTGGTAATGCTATAGGGAGCTTCTGATACCATCCGTGCGCTAACATGGAAAGTGAATAGTCTGGAAGGGAAAAAAAGCTAATTGTAAGAAGAAGACACACATGCATATGCATTGGAAGCACAGCTTCTGAGTGTTGTACATTCATTAGACTCAGGGAAACTTTAGTTTATATTCAAATCAAAAGTCCATCAAAACCAAATTTTTATCTTCTGTAATTGAAGAGTAATTTACAGATTAATAAGTAAATCAATCACACACACAATCAAAACAGAGAGAAGGGAGAATATGAAAGCCAAATGTGGAGGTAAAAGGAAGAGAATGTGATCCCTAAGGATTGTGATCGCCGGGAGGAAAACGAGGAAGATAAGGTATCCAAGTGGTGGGATCTTTCCAATCGAACGGTGGCAATGCCGGATTAGGGTTTCCTAAAGGAAGAAAAGGGAAAGGGAAGGAAGGAAGCGGAGGAAGAGTCGGCAAAGGCGGCAGAGTCGGGTACGGCCAAGGGAACCAGTACGGTGGCAGATAAGGCCAGAAGAATTTCGAATCTCTCAATTTATTCTCCACCTTCTTCTCCTTCCATCGCCGGTGATGTCTCTTTCCGCCGCCGCCGCACAATGTGGTGTTTTTGTGGGAAGGTTTGGAGCTGAGTGCGCTTAAGCTGTAGATACAGACCCGATCTTGCTTTGATTTGACGGATACTTCGTTGGATGCTGTTTGGAAAACGGGGATGTTGCAGCCGACATTGTCGTCGGAGGTTTTGAGTAGCTTGGCGCTGCACTGAGACGCTATGGCGATTCCGTCGACGCAATCGATCCCGTCGACGTGAGGGATCTCGAGCTTGTAAACGCCACTTCTGTTTGTTGTTCTGTTCACCGATATGTTCACTTCCTCTGCTGTTTTTGGTGAACTCGCTTTGAATCTACAGCTCACATGAACTTCCACTCCTGTTAGAGACAACGATTTACTCCTTTTACCGATCCGAATCAAACCAAAAATTGTACCAAGAAAACCAATTTAAAGAGAGCCCAACATATCTGAAAATCGTTACAATCCGATTTCTATATTCGTAAATTGCTAGATAACTTCAGGTCTAACTTTTAAGGACAATTCATGTAACGTTACAATCGAGATCCTTACCTTTATTAATTACTTTCTTGTAAGAAATAGATCTGTCATGACAAAGAGTTGACAAGAACCGAATGAATTGGCATTCGGTTTTCCGTTCAATTTCTATATTCAGAAACCTAAAAAGTGGAAAATTCCGAATTGAAAACCAGATTAACCATTCTATGTTACAAGATTAGTTCATGTAATGTTAGTTAAATGAAGATCCCTGACCTTGTAAGAAATAGCTCTGTCTTGAGAAAGTGTTGATAGAACAAGTGTCACAGTAAACAACTCCGACGACAGTGATGCGAGATGAAGGTTCCGAGCTTCCTTCAGGCGGTGGCCGACTACGACCACAGCCAAAAGCTTGATGTGTCGAAGATACATCGTGGCTATTATCTTTCACCCTCTCTCTCTCGATTGTTCTTTTTGATGATAATGTATGCAAGTGTGTGTGTGTGTGTGTGTATGTGATTGCAATATAGTCTCTCCGTGATCTAGATTTTGACCCCAACCACTGTTTAACTAAAATTCTTTTTTTTCTATCCACTACCAAACAAAGACATGTGAAGAACCTTTTTTGGCTCATTCTATGTGAAAAACATTCATGAAGAAGAAATTTATTTGGTGTCCTTTACTTACCCAAAAGAAACTCCAAAGAGTTTGCAATTTCTTTTCTTATACAGATCTAACCCAACAGATTAAGAGCCAAAACCCCAATTATTTATTTATATGTGTTATATTGTTTGTACCTTTTAGAAATAAAGCCAGTTATCTATTAGCTTGGTTGATAAAAGGGTTTTATTGCTTTCTTGTGATCCAAGTCTACAAATCATGTATCGAGAAAGACTTGAAGTTCTGATAAAGCCAAATTACATATTTTGCTTCTATATATGTCTGAAGCTTGTGGGTTGTCTGTGGCTTCAATAAAGCCTAGTTTTTATCACATCACTAAAAATCGTTATAATTGCTATAAAGAAACCTTTTAACACATCTTCAAGAGAATATATCACTAGATTATCTTGATTATGAATCAAAATCATCATTTAAACACACAAAAATATTCAAATACGTTTTGAAGATAATTTCGTGCCTTTACCCCCAAGTATTTTTAAACAATTTTCGCTTAGAACCTGTTAGAAAAGGAAATTAAAACATAAGACGTAAACAATAATATAAAAAAAAAAAACTTTTAAAAGAAAAGAATAACAAGTAAAAAAAAAAAGACAAAAAGTTCTCATGGAAATCTCAGATAGAGAAGGTTCTATAAACATGAACGTAATGAAAAATAATCATAGAAGGATTGAAGAAAAAAAATATAAGAAGAAGCAAAAGGAACCAGATTATTTGTGACACTCTGATAGTTTTTAATTCCTCTTGCGTGCCATAGAAGTTGGGTTCCCATCAAACAAGTCATCAATGAAAGACTCAATATCCTCAGGCTGATACTTGACATACTTATCCGATTGCTTCCCGGAATCAAGATGTTGCTTATACCTCCCAAAGAAAGACCTATAAGCCGGAATCACTAACGCCGAGATCGACACTCTTAGCTCCGATTGCATCTGCTCGTCACTCACAATCCACGTGCTCTGCGTCTTGTGAATCTCATCGAACAAAGTATTGAAAATCTTGAACCTCTCTTTCAAAACCGGCTTGGACACTTTCCCGTTTACCTGTAATCCTTCTTGATTCATACACTGCAACACTTTCCCCCAAGTTTCTCTCTGGTAGCTCTTATGGTACTGTCTAAGCTCCGTTGATCTTTTCCTTGTCCATGATTGTCCCATCAAGTCCCTAATCTCTGTCGACCCTTTGATCTTCTGCAGAATGTATCTCCCGTTGTTCATAAGGAATATGTATCGCAGTGATGGGTCTCTGTACAGTTTCGATTTAATATCTAGATTAGCGTCAAGCAATTCCATCACCCTTATCATTTGTCTAGCAAAAGCTGACGTTTTGTACTCCTCGTCGTCTTCTCGTTGGTTTAGTTTGGTCTCTGGTTCAGGTTTGGTCTCTGTTTGATCCGATTGAGTCTTCTCGTAGTGTTGAAACACTTGGTCTAGAGTGTCTTTGTACTCGCAGGCGTATTTGAGGTAGTTCATGGTGTAACGGGTTAATGGGTGGACCGCTCCGCTTGGAACCGGTATTCTTCCATTATCACTCTTGATCGAGTTCTCTAGCTCTCCGAATATGGTCACTGCGCCTTCTCCTAGCCTCGTCTGAGCCAATTTAATCTCGTGGATCAGATCTGAATCCGATTGTTCAACCGCCGGGATCAAGTCGCGGAGCGTCTCGTACATGTCAAGGAACTTGAAAAGTTTCTCCGACGACCGTTTCGTGAGCACCACCGCACCGGAGAAATCTAGGAACCGGATTGTCACGGCGGAGACCAAGCCTGTGAAGAGGCGCTTACGAATTGGGGCATGATCGTGATCGGAGAAGATGGTGTTGCATAGAGATAGTTCTCCGGGGAAAAGTACGGTGGAGCAACGGCGAACGGTTGAGATCCAGGAAGCGATTTCTCCTTCGAGAGATTCCCAAGCTATTCTCTGCACGTCTTCTACATTGATCCCTTCGAATCCGACCTCGCTTAGCTCCTCCTTGAACGCTTGCCGTCTCGACATCTCGTACGACATACAACACTCTGCTTCGTAACCGGCGGAGATCATCGCTCTGGCGATCTTATTCAACGTCAAGATTGAATCCGGGGAAAAATCCGGGAAGGTATCTTCCTCCTGCGGTGGATCATTGTCCGGTAAGACGCATCGATCCGATTCATGCGTTGAATTGAAAGAGGGAGGTTTCTGATTGGGATTGTTCCCGTCGCCGTTCTTCTTCTTGTCTCTGGAACGATCTAGAAGATGACGAAACTCTTCGTCGAGAAGCGATACAGCACGATGCTGAACCGAACTCGCCCGGTTCAGCCACGAAGAAACCGGCGTTGAATCTAACCGAAGCTCCCTCAATCTCATAACCGTTTTCGAAATACGGTTGACGGCGTCGATAAAAGCAGAGTCCTCTGATTCGTCCCGCCCAAGCCCAGAAGATTCCATCTTCGACACCAACGAATCCACCGTCTCCGGGAATAGCTCCACCGCTGGAGGAATCTCACGTAACGGATCCTTCTCAGCCGCGGAGGAGAAAAGCGATTGAATGAAACCGTCGACCGCTTCCATCATATGGATAAGGCTGGGCTGGGAAGATTCCGATTCCGGCGTCGCCGTTTCCGTCGCGACACTGTTATGCAAATGTTGTTCCGATTCATGGGAATGCTGTGTATTCTCGCGATCGTCAGATTTGTGAGCGAGAGTTTCTGAATCCGGTGCGTGATTTCCAGCTTTCTCCATTTCGCCGGGAGAAATTATAAACCCTATCTAACTAAATTTTCTCGTTTTTTTCCGTTTTTTCTGTTTTTTCTGTTTTTTGTTTTTTGTGTTTTTTTGGGAAAATAAGACGAGGGAAAATGGGAAGAACGGACGGAATTAGTGTGAGGATTACCCTTTATTAATCCATTATTAGAGTTTCTTTCTCTTCGACAATACTAATTATGATTTTTCAACTCTCTTTTAATTTTATCTTCTTCTTTTTTTATATATATATATATATATACATTATTTTCCTTTATTTCTGAGGTTCTTTTTGTCCGTTGACCCGAGAGGGGGTAAACGTTATGCGTCTCACGATCTCTCTTTTTTTTTTGTACTTCGTAATTGTATTAATCAAACTCTGATCAAACTAATTTATCTTTAATGTTCGTAATAATTTATATTCAGCAATCTACTTTACATTTGGGCTGCTATAATTTATCTTCATTTAAAAACATAGTGTAATTCAGGGCCAGGCCTTACTTCCATAAAGCCTAAATTTTGAAAAATGAAGCCCTTGTTTTGCACTTTTAGATAATCTTTTTGCACTTGGAAGTCCCATTGCCATGATTACTATTATTACCAAACAATAGTTGACCCAAACACTTGAGGCTTAAAGCCCATGCTTTTTATACTTATGCCAAAGATTACAAAACGATTCCCACTTCTCCATATAAACAGTTCTTATGCAATGGTTATAACTTTTGCAATCTAGCCAATTGGGTATCTTAAATCTAAGTCAATCCAATCGTGCATTTGACGAACATCAGATGATCACTGATTGAGACTGAGGATCAAGGATCAACCAACACCAATTCAGTCATCTATATGAATGTAAGAAGAATATGGACAACCAAAGATTTCTTCATCTAACAAAGAGTTTCTTACGAACATCCTAACAAATCAAATGAAAAACAGACTGCATGGACAACCAAAAACCATCGACTACGGCAAAAAATACTCTTCGTTATAAAGATCATCACATAGTCAAATATACTCATTTTTTTATTAAAACAATTTTTTTAATAAAGTTTCAAATATACTCAATCTTAACATTTGTCAGCAGAATTTCACTAGGTACAAAAGCCCTTCTATCAATTCATTATCATTATTATCCCTTATATTAATTGCTTTCTTTTACCGTTTTTGCCATTATTAATATCTTATTTCCTTTTCTATAATTAGTAGGAATGGAGTTGATTTTTTTTTCTCGGTTTTGCCATATTTTAAAATTCGGCACAAAAAACACCCTTAATAATCGATTTATCATTCATGTTAATTGGCTTTTCATTGTCTTTATCATTTGTAAAATATCATTTTTTCCCTTTTTTGTAGCAATGAATTGATTTTTTTTATAGTCTTGGCCATTTTTGAATATCTTCTTTCTTTTATATAATTAGTAAGAAACAATAAAACCTATGTATATTGTTTTTGTCCGTGTGACAACAAATTATGAAACACACCTAAGAAGTGACAAAAATGTTAAAAAAATTGTTCTTCTATCATCACTATGGTTAACAAAGAAACAAATCCGAGATCAACGTTTAATGACCAAAAGATTTGTAATTAGAAATTTAAATTTTTAAAGAATTTTTATTTTATTTTGTTGAACTAAAGAAAGAAGTTTTATTTTATGCTTGAAATAACATAAAGAAAGGAAGTTAATTTGCTTGAACGGAAGATTATCTCGTCAACGAAAAAGCTGAGGTAAGAAGGATTTACTGAGTTTCCGCAACGCGTCATTGTTAATTTGCAAATGGTAATAGTGTGAACACTCGTGGACGACAAAAGAAGCTGCTTCATCTCTCTCTCTCTCTCTCTCTCTCTCTCCAAACTTCAATTCGTTTTTTTTTTCAAGTTCGAATCTGAACAAAGTTGGTTTTTCTCTTGATACCCGGATTCTCAATTCCCTCCTTTCTTTCCGGGTAAAGCTAAAGTTTCTAGATTTTTCTTCTTTTTTTTTTGTCTCTCCAATTCATTTTGATTTCTCAAAGGGTATTTGCAAGTTTTGAATACTATTCTACATCCCTTGAGTGGAGGTGATGGGTTGTTTCTCGTGTTTCGATTCGAGTGACGATGAGACGCTGAATCCAGTTGTGGAGTCCAAGGGTCAGAAACAATCACAACCGACGGTATCCAACAACATTTCTGGACTATCTTCAGGTCTTTGATTCAATCACTATTTCTCATTTGTTTTATTCGTTTCTTTATAGTCACATGCTCTCAAGATCTGCTCATCTGATCCTGATTAGGCTAACGGGGCTTGATCTCATCACTGTTTACTCTGGTCATAACAACTTGTGAGCTGTTTTAGGCTTATTGGGCATGCTCTGGTTCGACTGTAATTGAATTACTTGGCCAAAGATGAATCATGATGATCTTTTGCTTCAGTTTCACTTTTTGATGTGATTGGGTAGTCCCAAGTGTAAATTTTCTGTCTTGGAAATGAATAGGACATTGTGAAGAAGGATCAAGATCACATGATCTTACTGAATTTAGATCGGGATCTTAGATTTGCTTATGCAGGGGTTGTCCCCTGAAGACATGGATACAAGTTTAATGCCGTTAGGGTGATTTGTTCTTGGAGTTTAGGTTGTTATTATGGACTAGAAGACTGTGGATGGATGCGTTTTGGTAAATTGATTGGTCTTGATGATGTTGCAGGTGGGGAGAAGCTTAGCTCAAAGAGCAATGGAGGGTCAAAAAGGGAGCTACTTCTTCCAAGAGATGGGCTTGGACAAATTGCTGCCCATACATTTGCTTTCCGCGAGCTCGCTGCTGCAACTATGAACTTTCATCCGGACACTTTCTTAGGAGAAGGTGGATTCGGACGTGTCTACAAGGGAAGGCTTGACAGCACCGGTCAGGTAATTTTCTTGTTTTAATTGAATTACTGAAAATTACATCGCATTGTTATTGAATTTTAGTGGGAGATTTTGCTTTTTATATGAATGAGTCTTCCAATAATGAAGCTCCTTCTAGGATTTTGTTTGTTGTTTCAGTAGAAGTATTAGTTTACATTTTAAAAACCAGTTTCTGGTAAGATAATTTTTTTGTTTGCAATAGAGTTCACTAATTATAGGATATTTTTTTATAGAGTTTTACATGGAAAAATACAAGAGATATAATAGACACTTTTAATCTTTCTTTTTTTTCTTAATGAAGTGTGAAAGTTTTAGAATGACAATATTTATGAAACGGAGAGAATATAAGTTAATGTCTTGGTGCTCTCTTGGGTTTTAACATTTTTCATGAATGGTGAATTTGTTGGGAACTAAATTTGCAAGACGCTGCTCGCCATCTTCCAATTCTACAAGACTATATTAAAGTGTTGAAAAGATGACTGGCTTTGTCATATATGTTAATATGAAATTTGCATAGTCGGTGAATAGTTCGACATTGATGTTAGTGTTACAGATCAGTTGGTTAGCTTGATGAATTTTCATACATTAATGGTATTGTACCTATGATCTATTTTTCTTCATCTCTGTCAGGTTGTTGCTGTTAAACAATTGGACAGGAATGGTCTACAAGGTAACAGAGAATTTCTGGTAGAGGTTCTTATGCTCAGCCTTCTTCATCATCCCAACTTAGTCAACCTTATCGGTTACTGTGCTGATGGAGATCAACGCCTCTTGGTCTACGAGTTTATGTCATTAGGATCATTGGAAGATCACCTCCACGGTAAATTTCCAGCGATAATCTTCTTTTTTTTACCATTTTAGACACAGAGATTCTTTGTGATCTTAGTCAAATATCAACCCAAAGATTCCTTCTGATCTTGTCAATGTCAACCCTTGAGTTTAGCAGATTCTTCACTGGATTGTTTATTTATAATTACATATAAATTATACATGTAGACTTAAGTTGAGAAGTAGTAGTAGCTGTTTTTTTTTTGGGCAGCCTCTAACCAAATAAACTTATTATAATATATCCTTTCGGGTTTCTCCTCTGCACCAGATCTTCCACCGGAGAAGGAGGCCTTAGATTGGAACATGAGAATGAAGATAGCTGCTGGTGCGGCCAAAGGTTTGGAATTCCTACATGATAAGGCAAACCCTCCGGTTATTTATAGAGATTTTAAGTCGTCAAACATTTTACTGGATGAGGGTTTCCATCCAAAGCTTTCTGATTTTGGACTTGCTAAACTGGGACCAACAGGAGACAAATCTCATGTCTCCACTAGAGTCATGGGCACTTATGGATACTGTGCTCCCGAGTATGCAATGACCGGACAATTGACAGTAAAATCAGATGTCTACAGTTTTGGTGTGGTTTTTCTTGAGCTCATTACTGGTCGAAAAGCAATAGATAGTGAGATGCCTCATGGAGAGCAGAATCTAGTGGCATGGGTAAATAAATTCTTCATCATCCACTTATGTTTACATTCAGTTTCTCATTTGCTTATGCAAGAAGTTGGAGACTTTTTTGTTTGGTTTACGCAAAAACAGTTGAGAAGTTTTTGGTGTTAACAGGCTCGCCCATTGTTCAACGACAGGCGAAAGTTTATAAAACTGGCGGATCCTAAGTTAAAGGGACGGTTTCCAACTCGCGCACTCTACCAAGCATTAGCTGTGGCTTCAATGTGCATCCAAGAGCAGGCGGCTACACGTCCTCTCATAGCAGATGTAGTCACTGCACTCTCATATCTTGCAAACCAAGCTTATGATCCAAACAAAGATGACAGTAGGAGAAACCGCGATGAAAGAGGGGCTAGGTTAATAACTAGGAGCGATGAAGGAGGTGGCTCGGGAAGTAAATTCGATTTAGATGGTTCCGAGAAAGAAGATTCGCCGAGAGAGACAGCTCGGATTTTGAACCGAGACATCAATAGGGAGCGTGCGGTTGCAGAAGCTAAAATGTGGGGAGAGAGTTTGAGGGAGAAACGAAGACAGAGCGAGCAAGGAACTTCAGAGAGTAACAGCACCGGTTAAAACCGGTTTGGCTTTTAACCCTTTTTTGTTCTTATATCTCAAACTCTCATTTATTCTGAAACATAGAAGGAAAAAAAAAATTAAAAGAAAAAAACAAAAACCAAAAAAAAAGACATTGGGACAAAGAGTTGCTGTACATTATATGTGATGTTGCAATATGGGCAAAAACTGGGACTCTTTTTAATAACCAAACTCTAATTGAAGATTCTGGAGAGTTGATGTTCATGTAAATTTTTGTAGTCTTTTCAAGTTTTGATTTCTGACAGATGGTTTTGTGATGTGTCACATGTGGCAATTTTGACGTCTGATCGATGATTGAATAGCAAAGATCCAAGAATCAAGATTATTGTTTCTAGACTCTTTTCTTCTGTGTTTCTGTGGTGTGGCTAATGTCCACACTCGCGTAGTTTCGGACAACGTGGGTCACATGCCCTCGCAATCTGACAATTATTTTAAGGATAGCTATTGAGATTGTAAGAATATGGTTGGACTTTTCAGTTTTTGTCGGGACTTTTTTTTCTTTCTTTTTTTACTTTTGACATTGTAATTACTCTTTTTTTGTCAACAAAAAATTACTCTTTTTACATTGTAATTACTCTTTTGAAGTGGATTTTCTATTTTCCAATTTGTTTTTTTTTTCTTCTGTGAATGACTTTTTATGACCTCTAAATATTCTGAGGATTTATCCGTTACTCGAAAATTCTTATGTTCAGGATTTTTTTTTAGCAAAATAAATAAAGAAAAAGACAGTCAGCAAAAAATTAGTACTGTATGATTCTTTTGAGTTCTATTAACTACCAATATTTAGAAATTATAGTTATATCTTAAACCGCAATCTTTCATTATTAGCTGAAATATGTTTGTTAATTTTATATGCCCATTAACAAAAATTTATCAATTTGTCGGATTCTGTCGTTACCGTTTAAAATTATACATTAATTAACAAATATTCGACTAACTTATTATTATTATTTTTTTTGCAAATAAGTCTGTGATGTCATTATAAAGGTGACATATAAAAATTATAAATGACTCAAGATTGTTTTAATCATATAATATTAAATTGACTTTTCGCCACAATTGCAAATCGCCGCTATAATCCTATTTTTAGTGAGTATATATAGACTGATTGTCACTGATTGAGTTATTGATGATGAAATTCAGCTTGGCATTGTACAAACGTTACATGAATTACATAATACCTTTATCGAAACATTGGAACGTTTTAACGTCAAAAAAGAAAAAGCATGGGAACGTACGTCTTAAGTTCATTTGATTCTCTTAAAACGAGTTATATATAAACCACATGAGGCTCGCATTTAAACTTGAAAATGATATTGATATTAAGTTAGATTATATACATATATACTTGAGGCTAGTATGTTATATATAGCTTAACTTCATATACAGTATACTTTTAAGTTTTATCCGACTCATAACTTCACTTTATGTTGACCATTTTTTTTTTTTTTTGGTATCAAGTTGTTAATTCTCAAAATCGTCGGAGAATTTGTCGTCAGTAATTGACGGCGACATCTTTAAGACAAATGTAATCATTAAAAAGTGGTCAAAAAGCTTATTAGTAGAAGTAATCTAGCTTATTTTATCGAATTTTATAAGAGCACAATAGTTACAACTGACAAATATATAATGTATTCACTTTATTAAAAAAAACAAAAAAAAGATGAATTTTAAAAACACAAAACTTTAGGCTAAGTACATAAATAATAATAAATAAGAAACGAAACAAAAATGGAAACAAACCACCGATACAATTTCTTCCTTTGGCCGGCCGACGAGCCAAGAGTAAGAAGAGAGAAAGAGAAAGAGTGAGAGATATTTTTTTTTTTGCTTCTTGTTGAAAGATATTGACGACACTTCAAACAGATTCAAGACGGGGCTGTCTCCACGTGGCACTTTCCGTCTTCAATTGACGGCTCCTCCTCTTTAGTAAGTTTAGATGAATCTTCATGATGAACGGCGTCAGGGAGTGGGTCCAAGGATTCCATCAAGGTGACGTCAATCGGGTGCACTTCCGACACACCTAACGGACTCATCACGACAATAGTCTTAAGTTGTTGTTCTGTCGATGAACTGTTAATCTTTTTCTCAATATCTAATTTCTCCCCTGAGTTTCTGTAAACTCCGTATAAAACCATTTGTACCATCCCTAGTATGAATCCCACCACGTTTGGAATCTACACAAAAAATTATTACCAAAAAAAAAAATACAAATCTAAGTAACCTCTTTTACCAAAAACATGAAGAAACTGTAGGAAAATAAATGCTTACAGCTATGCATATGTCGTGGAGGAATAAGCCATATGCGAACCACATAACGGCGCTTATAGTGAGGAAGAAAGAAAGCGTGAAGGGCATGAATTCCACACTCTTGGTCTTTATCACACGCGCCTTTTTACATCAAAAAAAAAAAAAAAAAATATCAACATTATTTTAGCCCAAAATTTTAAATTTTATTTTGAAATATTAAATTGAACAAAATGCAAAACGCTTAGTTACGTACCACGATCATTAGAGGGGCAGCGAAAACAGAAACAGAAATGGCAACGCAAATCCAGCCGATGACAGAGACTTGGAGGCTGAGACTTTTTACCGCAAAATGTGTAACCATTAGAATCAACGAGAAGAAAGCAACGTTTATCGTTAAGAACAACTTCATAGCAGCGATCTGCAACGCATAAGATAAAATTTATAACCATCATTCTAAGAAAAATCAGGGAGGAGGATGGGGGTAGGGGAAAAAGTAAGGAAATTACCCTTTTGTCCCTGGTAGCGTACGTGATGAACATGGCGATGTAAATAGTCTCCACGACGCAGCCGAAGGAGTTGATGGTAATTAGGAGAAAAGCGTCTTGCTTAGTCAATGCGTAATAGAGCCATAGCATGCAGCTAAATAGCGACACTTGGTACGGTAGGGACTGGAAACTTTCCGTCGATTTTTTCTTGTATATTCTATGAAACGTCGGCCTGCAAAATTTCACAACGAAAAGCAGATAAATATTTTTTTTTTTTTAGCTAATCATCCTCAGATAATTATTTTTCACTCCCGATAAAATAATAATAAAGAAATTGTATGTACTTACACTGGAGCGAGGAATACAAGGAAGGAAATTGCGTTTCCTGTAATTTCGTGAGGAAAAAAACAATAAAAAAATAAATGAGTTGATTGTAGAATTGAAAGGCTTCTAGTTTTGTGGAGACATAAGTAAATGAAACAACCCAAGTTGTCTAACCAACCTCAACGGGGAATTAAATTGCTGCATTAAACCGCACTACACGTACCGAGTATATGGACAACACAATGCGTGACGATTTCAATTTGTAAAGCTTTCGTATTGATTTATTTTCTGGTAGTTTGGGATTTTAGTTACAGAATTAGAAGACCATTAATGATCCCAATTGAGTCGTCTATTTTTTTTAAAAAAATGAAGAAAAATCTAGAAACAAAGTACGAAATATATGTACATATATTAGTAGGTGGGTCATGATGAACTTCCCATAATTTAAATTTTGTTTCTTAGTACGTTTTTCATTTAATTCACGGCTAACTAATACAATGGAACCGTATACATAGTTTTTAATATTTTTGAAATAGAAGAACCAGAGAGATTTGGCTTTGTGGATATATATTTAAAACATTACCTAAGATACCGAAGATGATAGCGAGCAAGTGGTGATTGATCATGACGGCCATTTTCTATAGATATCGAGAAGAAGCTTTTCCCGTACGGAGATTTCTAAAGGGTCTCAGTTTTTTGAAACCCTAAAGCTTTCTAACTCTCTCTCTCGCTCTTTCTCTTTTCTCTCTCTATAAGATGCTTCTTTTTATTTCATGGAGGAAACTAATGAGCCTCAGGTGGTTTATATATAGCTCCAAAATAACCATTATAGTCAAAATATTTTGATTTTGAGTTATTTGAAGCGTGTAACGTGTTGAGTAGAATAAAAAACAAAAAAAAAAAAAGAATCGAAAAGGGAAAACGAACTCAGCCTGGTTGCATGACAAGTGGAGAAATTAGTAGGTAGCGTTGCATTTTATCATTCACTAAACTCTACTCTTTTTCTTCCATACTCCCAACTCACACGCGCGTGGCCTTACGTAATCTTCCACAACTTCATTTTCTTCACGCCTCCTCCTTAAACTAGCTTTCAAAAATGACATTAATACCATAGTAAGTTTACACTTTACAGATGATAGATGAATTTCATGGTGACCAAAAGTCTACCCAACATCAACCAACATAGTGGAAATCATCACTAGATTACAATGCGATTTGTATATTTTCTTTTCATCTTTTTTTGTTTTGTTTTAGTTCACATATATATGAATTGGACGATCCAAGATATCCCACTCATCTATTTTAAATATAGACCTAGTTTAAAATATTAGCATAGAATTTTAGGATTAATCATTGGCTAGCTATATTTTCAAATTTGCTTGCGATGAATTTAATTGTTTTGTCTGTACTCTCTTTATATAAATAGATGACGTAAACGAGACAGTTGGGATAGGGTTAATTTTTTTAATTGATATTTGTAAAGGAGTCTAGGTGAAATTAATCAGTAAGGATCTAAAACAGCTAGAATTTTGTAGATGATGACAGAAATTTATAAACCATGACTAGGTTAAACCAACGCAATATTTATAGTAAAAGCGTTTATACGCAGAAAATGGACGCCGTTTTCTTTAAACTTATGGTATTTTCAATGATTAATCAAAGTCTAAATAAAAGAGAAAAAAAAAAAACCATTCACATTTCCTAATCAGATTTCTCTTTGTACAGACGAACACGTTTTTTTGCCTTGTAACAAAAGAAAACGATAAATCATGCATGTTTTTGGCAAAACACCACGCGTCGAAGGGAGCGTGGCGCGTGAGAATCATTTAATTCAATTAATTAAGGTAATGAAAGAAAAAAAATGATGCGTTACGGGAGAGGCGTAATTAATAAATATCACGAAAATGGAAATCTTGTGCAAATCACGTGACCTCTCCAAACGCTTACACTTATAAGCCGTTTCTTTAGAGTTTGTAAAGACATACGAGATTTATATGCCACGTCATCAGATGCTGACTAGGCACTCTCTTCTCTCTGCTTTCGTGTCTTGAGTATGTTTTCTGTTTCTGCTCTTCTTCTCCTGTTTTAATCCTCATTTTCAGGGCTCCCATCGTTTTCTTATATTTAAATTGAGGTAACAATCAGTCTTTTTGTTTATTTTAATTATGTAACAATATAAAAAAAAATTTAACGTTGTTTTTGTAAAACTGGTTAAAAACATATTGATTTCAATATAACTCCAAATATTTAAAATGAGGATGCATGTATCTATCAATTTTTGGTAAATGTCTAATGTAGTAAAATCCATCAGTATTAAAAGACTGGTTGAATAAACGTTCGCTTCTTTCGATTGTTTCAAATATGTATATATGATGAAAGGAATCAGAATATTTTGGAAAAAGTAGGAGAAAATACGAAACAAATCTCCATTTTCGAGGGCAAGTTAAAACAGATATTTAAAAGTGGGAAGAAATGGACAAAAGAGGAGTGACGTGGTAGGAGAATGATAACAATGATCATGGGTTTGTTAAATCCTTCTTGTTCTTATTCATTCTTTTGTTTCTCTCCCTGGCTATCTCTCTTGGTCCCTATTTTTTATTTTTTTTTTTAAAAATATATATATATGAGAGGTGCCACTTTTGTGGTTCTCCTCCACCTTAATTTTTTCTTCTATAATTTTTATTTGATACAACTTTTGGTTTATCTTACATTTTCTTTTATTCATCGGTGCCTAATATGTTTTTTTTCACGTACTTCCCATGCTGTTCTTGCAAATAGTAATTTTGCAATTATATATATATATATATATATATGAGTTTTGTATTTCTCTTACTAAATAAAACTAGGCGTGTTTGATCATAGAGTAACACGTGACATTAATGTGAAGAACATTTTTTGGGACAAAATCTCATTTAATTAATTATAATTTGTATGTGTCAGTGAATAATATTTTCGTATCTATTTTATGGCTCCAATTCTTAAATTTACATTTTGTTGTTAACTTTTCAATTTATATCCACTGATTTTTTTTAGGGAAAGTAAATGGAAGTACTTGAAAAAAAAACAATAGAATTCTAGGAATGGATCATATTTGCTCACTTAGCAAAATTAACTCCCAAAAAAATAATAAAGCAAAAAAATAAACATCATCAACTGATCAAAACCTCAATAATTCAAGCACCTAGGTGACCCACATTGATAAATGATCGATTATGCATATAAATCTGTATATGTTGCTACCACATAAAGGAAAAAATGACAGCATGTGGATGAAATTAAACCTCCCCCTATCTTATCGCTTTCTGATTTCAATCGGTTCATACGAATCTAGCTTTACACACACATACATTTATATAGCTATGCTACATACATATAGCTTTCAATGATGAATACATATCTAATAGTTACCAAATATATACTATTATGTCATTATGATCACTCTAGTGAACCTATATAAGTCAGAATAACAGATTTTGTATGTATTATAATCAATCATGAACATAGGATTCATTACGATCTGCTGAATCTATATTAGTCAGAATAACAGAAGTTTGTATGTATTAGTATTAATCAGGCGCATAGACTTGATGGAGATAAGCCAATATTACTTATTGTTCGTAAAAAACTTGATAGAAAAAAACGAATCCACATATTACATATGTGTATCACACTCATTAGATAGTCTTAGAAAAGGTGTTTTCTAGAGAAATTCTAATCATACACATAACAAATAAAAAACGTTCGACAAAGAGAATTCTGAAATGTTAGAAAACTTGTTAAATGCGAGTTATATAGTTTTCTAGTACAAATTTTGCATGTGTAAAGTACGTATGCCGTTTGTGTTATTAGTTTCTCAGTAATCAAACAATATATTTTGATGAGAATTTACAAACTTGGCCGATGAAGTTAATGGACACGTATATTTATAACCAGATTTAAGTGGTATGTTGATGAAATTAGTACAGTCAAACGGACGTCCCTTCTTCCTGGAGGATGGTCACGAACTCAAATATAATAAAATATCGTCAAATGAATTACTCTTAATTAAGAGGAGGAATGAAAGTAAATGACGAAATACGAAACCAAATACTCCTAAAACTCCTTTTTGTCGTTCTCAATGTTTTCATTAATTAATCATCCCTTCTCAATATAATCAATCAAATAAACCCATTTCCCAGGTTCCGATATTTGATAACGACCTTTTATTGGTAACCACCCTTTTATGGATTTATGTACATATATAGTATAAGAAAACAACTATAAATTGCAATTACCGTACTTGAATAAAATGTGTGATTGGAAAAAAAAATATCAGCCTTTGATTCACAGATTTTATTGGAAAGTGTCTGCTTTTTTTTAAAAAAAAACTAAATTACATAATTTAGGTCTCGTTCTAAAAAAATGTCAACATCCTAATTTTAAAAGGTAGATTGCCAATAATTCAGCTTAGAAGTTAAATGTCAAAATTCTTTTACAGCTTTTTTCATTCTTTGGAGGAGTTATCATTCTTTAAGTTACTAACTTGAGTGAGTATTTCGAAAACCACTATTCAAAAAAGTAGATTATACAAAATTCATCTTACTCATATTTGTTTGCTTTGAAATGTTTGGGATCACAATAGTTGTATATACGCTTACTTTTATTTTAGTTTTTTAATACAAATATTTTAATATACTAGCTTGTGCTTAAATTATATTATATATTTATTTTGTTTAATTTCTAATTTTGGCTTAACAGTTTAAACATATTCAAGAAAAAATTAATTGTGAAAGAGAAAATTGTGGTATTAAAGATAATTAAATTTTTTTAATGATGGATTTCCGCTAATCATACTATTTTCGTAAATAGGAGTTAAATTTTTCGGCTGAGTCGATAAGATACTTTAGTGTATCTTGTGACAAGTTCAAATGTATATTATGATAAAGATTGGTCGTAACTCTACTAAAACAATTTTCACACAAAATGTTCTTCTTTATATTGCAACTAAATACCTTTTGCAGTTTATTATCACGGAATCCTCACAAATCATGTACAAATTAGCAACGTATTTACTAACGAACTGAACTTTTAAGGAATGGTCCATGACTATATATGATTTTGTTGCTAATTCGTCGCAACATAAATTGTGACGGAATCGTGGTTATATAAATATTGGATGGAAAATGCTAAATTTGTTGAAGTACTTCTCAACTTTTCTTTTAGGATAACAAATGTATATATATCTGAAATATATATATATATATATATATATATATATTCCGATGTATATTTAATAGATTTGAGAGCTCCGACTAGAATTATTCTTTTCACAAGTAATCATGACTTTAAATAGATTTCTTTTAGAGGTTTGCATGAAAAAAAAAAGAAAAAAAAATCTGAAAGTATTAACTCCTCCTAGTCTCAATCATATGGTATGTGCTTTTCATGTATTCATCATTCAGCCTTTGGCACGTCTCTTTTCTTTCACATATTGTGTTTCGGCGATACTGTCCATACTTTGATTTTTTAGATCTTTCTACATTTTTTTTTTGTGGAGTTTATAGTATTCTTTCGTAAGATTCCATTCTAAACGGAAATCATTTCGACCATGCAAAAATATATAGTATTTACCTATAAATGGATAAAATAAAATCATGGCGGAGTGTCACCCTCGAGTCAAATATGCAAATGACTACACAGAAACAGAAATAATGACTCAAAGTTTGAAGGGCCCAATAAACGTTGGTTTCTATAGAATTTCATTAGAACTTGTTTCATATGTTTCAGACACAAAAGAAATGTGGTCAGAAGATTCCACACGTACCCATATAATTATTGTCTTCTGGATACACCTAAACTAGAAACTTCTCATTCCAATTACCCCATCTCTATAAATGATTTTCCTTTGTAGGATCAATTTCAACTTTTTGTATATATATAACCATTTGTAGAAGTAAAAAAACGTGTTTGCTTTCTTAAGAACCGTACATTTTCTTAAGACAGTGTCTAATGAAATTTATGACGTAGCAAAAAATGATCTCTACCAAAGTTCGTCGACATAGTTTCTGTTGCAATGATGAAGGAACTACATAATTAATCACGTTTGGACAAACTTATTTGTTTTCCGTGAAAAGAAAATGAGCGATGAAAAATTATAATACTATGCCAAATGAATAGATTACGTTGCTAGTTGATATTAAAGGATTAATAGATTTAGTTGTGAGCGGCCATATGACTTGTGGAATACGTATGGTATGGTAGAGAAGTGGAAGAAAGCACCCAAAACATACAATTTGAAGATTGATGCATTGAACGTGTTTACACATCTCATATTTTCCTTTTTCAACTAAAGGCGAAGTCAGGTTTGTGCTTTTTAGACTTTCATGTGACGTGGTGATTTTTCTTTTTATTTTGTTTTCTCTTTTTTATTCGTCAACGTATTTGATATCTTCGCTTTCCAACTAGATAGTTGTTGTGTTCAATTCAATTTAGCATACTAATTAATGAATTTTATCATATCATATATTTTGTAATCAATCATTAGTTACTAATGCGTGTTGGTGTTGATTAGTTATGGCTCTGATTAGTAACATCTGTTTTTACAATTGAGTTACAATATGTATTATAATTTGATGTAATTTGCAGTAAAAATCATGTGGTAACTGATTTTTTGTTTTTGTTATTTAAAAATGAAATAAAATGTAATTCAATTTACCACACCTTAATTCAGAAGAATTTCCAATGATTTTGAGTTATGTTTTAATTTAACAATTTTATAAAAGAACTAACTCAAAAATGCAAGTCTATTATAATTTAAAAAATACTTAAACTTAAACTCAATTTTTTTAAAAACAAGTTATGATTGGTAACATTTTGGAGTTATGATTGGAATTTTATAATTTTACAATCATATAAAACTTCTCTAAGATCCTTTTCAACTTAATATCTCAACTGAGTGCTGAAGTATACCCCCAACAAAAAAAAAACGAAAAATATGAATTCGTTTAATTTTTTGCTTTAATATTTTTATTATTTGATAGCAACAAATAGTTTTAAACTAAATTTTTGCTTTAAAATGTTGCATATGTAACCGCTCTGACTGTTTCTGTCCACATGCCCTTCTTCTTCGCCCATTATCAGATCTCATACTCATCTGTCAGACGATCGATTTTCTTTTCCTAAAAATTTGAAATACTTATCGACTGAGTTTACAAATTACTTCGTGAGGTTTTTACGTTGACATACTAATTAATATTAGGTCAGCATATTTCTTTGTAGTAAAAAGAAGAGTGTCTCGTACTAATTAAGCTTCGTATAAATTAAGTTAAAGAGACATGCATGTATGTTTTTAATTAATTTTAAGAAGAAAATCTTATAATTTGCGGTAGTTATAGTTTGATTGATTCTATTTGGCTAACACACTCATTTAGTTTTTATTATTTGTATATAACAATTTTAACTTTCCAGTGAGAATTCATCTTTTCTGTCAACTAACGAGAGGAAATCTTAAACGTAAGATTTTTTTCTTCGTCAACCTCATTGCACATGTTTCTCTATTACATGGTTCCTTCACCTGTACGTATTACAAATCAAATTTTAATTAGCCATGCATGAATGTTACTGTATATATCGTATATTGTTAAATATCTGCGACTTGCTCAATCACAAATTTATGAGCACACATATAAATGAATGATTGGCGTGGCGATAGTGGGACGAAATCTTAACCCAGAGGACATATATGGACCACAAAACTTTATATTTATCGATTTCAAATTGTTACGAAATGATGAGGTGGCTGCTTTTTTGCCCAGTGAGGTGTTATCTGGTTTTATTCCTTAAAATCAAGAAACATTTGTTGTTAACCTCTTAGTTATTGTTTGGCAATAAAACAGTTATTGGATAACTTTGGACCACCCAAAATCGGATTAGGGACACGGTATCGTCATATAATTAATAGTTACTGTAATTACACACAAACGAAATGGTGTTAGTTAAGGACTGAATGGGCAAGTCACAGTTAATGGAAGTATATATAATTTAAGTTTATATCTATATGTAACTCAAATCAAAAGATTAAATGGGCAGAAGATATCAAACTGCCAAGCAAAACTAAGGGTATGTTACTAATGATGATTTTCTTATATATAACCACTAACATATCTTTATATGAATTAAATAAAAATTATGGGCAAAATTATATTTATTCAAACCTTGTCTTTGGATATTAAAATATTAACGTCACGTGACATTTAATTTCCAAATATCTTGATAAAAATATCATACCTACCTAACAATACGTGATGTACTATATTGCTTCATCCTTTTCACCCATTTAATCTTTCCATCTTATTGGTTCTAGTTTTTTTTTTTCAGTTTGAACTTTAACAGTTTTTCTTATTCAAATTTAAAAAAAAAAAAAATGAACGAGTTTAAATTCAGTTATATTTTAAACCCAAAAAATAAAATAAAAAATATTGTAAACCCATACGGCAACATGTGAAAGCAATTGATCAATCACAAAGAAGTTATAAGAAAATAGGAAAATCCACATATATACGGCTGTATTTACAAAAAAAAAAAAAAAAGTAACATGACTCATATAAAAATAGACTCGATATAGGAAAAACGACTACAACATTGTATAGAAGGAAAAATATATCAGTTCTAAACTCTAATTTGAACATCATCAATCTGAATCACTAGCAAAATTATACAAGCTCGTTACAAAAGTTTAAATTATTAAATCAAATACTATATTTTATTACATGAGTCCTGACACTGCATGAATGAAAAAAAATGTAATTTCTCTACTCATACATTCTGTAATATGATACTACTAGTTACATACACCACCATCCGACTTAATTCCGTCAAATAGTTTAAGGAATTATTGTTTACAGCAGAAAAATGCTCACCTCACAGAGCAGAAGAGATCCAAATTTGAAAATTGTGACACACCTACATGAACTACAAATGTACTTTTGTCTGCACGTTCATTATGTAATACGACATTAGTTACCAAATTTGAAATCACCATTTCGTCAAAAATGTTGTAAAATAATTAAATCGTTGTGGAATGGACATATTATCATCCCGTGGCCACTGTAGATGATTCGAGCAATAAGAAAATATGGTTTTTTTACAGGTCTCATGTGAGTATGAGAGTATCCAATATAGTACATGCAGTTTAATATACGCATACAAGGAGGAGCTGAAATAAATTTGCAGCCTCGTTCTTGTTCTCAAATAGAGAGCCCAACAATTCATAATGGGCCTACATAACTTGACATAAAGTATTTTCACATCAATAATAACATTAAAACCTCAACCTCCACAACAATTCTCAAATCTTGAATTATATACTTCACCGGAATCCTCAAACAGGCCCAAGTTTAACCACACTTTACACATTTCTTCTTTTTCTCTCTTTCAACTTTACGCATTGTTACGGCCTACGGCCTCAAAGCATAATTAAAACCCGAACCAAGATGGACCAAACCGAAATGAAGTTTGATTTTATAGTGTGGGCATTTGACTCTCAAACCGACGTAAGCCAATATCCAAACCAAATTAAATAAATCAAATTTAAATATAACTAAACTAAGTAAACAATATAAAATTTGTTAAAAAAGTAAACAATATAAAATGAGAGAATATATAAATTAGATAAACCAATGAAATAGTATTGGTCTTCTATATGTAGATATCCATAGAATTGAACTTGACCAAACGGAAAGAAAACCATATTAAACTAAAATGTTAACCTCTAGTGAGAATAAAGATCATCTCTATTGTAATTTTTTGTTTTCTTCTTTTTGAGATTTGAGAGAAAATAGAAAGTAAAAAGAGAGGAAGATGAAAGTCTAACCTTTAATAGGATGGAACTTGTGTCTTTCAAGTTTGGAATAAGCATCAAAGAAACAACTTTTTTTCCCTCTCAAAAGCACAATTATTTTCTTTTTCCCGAAAAAAAAAAGAAGAAGAGAAAGTTGGCACACGGATTGGTAGCAATACACGTGAGAGAATAAAAAGAAAAAATCTTTTGATAATTTTTTAAATTGTTCAGTCACATGCCAAAAAAAGTCATACAATGTTCAAGTCCACACCAAAAATTATGAAAATTAATCAGTTAAAACATATTTCAAAAGTAATTACAAAAAAAAAAAACTTTATTCTTCAGGTTGCTTCACCTGAAAGGATCCGTCTTGCTTTTAGTGGGTGTTTCTTCAACTTCCAAGCTCACATATATGACATAAGCAGCTGCAGTAACTTGCTGTGTATATTCGTTTATAAAATGATTATAAATACAAGTAATTTGTTTTTTTTTTCGTACTCAAGTCTCTAAGAAAAGCTAACGGAAACAGTAAATTTTTGAATAAGCATAGTGACGTTATCCTAAATATTATTTTTTTGTGGATAAATATTGTAGATATTTATGGTTAGTCCATAATCATAGGTTTTGGACCCAGCATGAAGACGAATTTTCAGGTTTATAGCCTAGTACGTGATGCTTTGTACAAACAAAATTCAACTAAACTCTTGACAACTAAAATATTTCGGTCGAGAAGCTTATGTCCTACACTGAAATTATGATTTGATCATATGCTCACATTTATACTGTACTTTTGGTCTATCAAAATTTATTAGAAGGCCTAAAATTCAGGGTAATTAAAGAGAGATTTGAAAACACTTAAAGATGAAAAGCATTTGACAACTTGTTATACATGTATAATATGAAAAATATTAAATAAAAGTTTCTTTACGAAAGGAGGTATGCAACTTTGAGGTTGACAAAGTGTAGCTTCAAAATGAAGAAACTGAGATCATTTAGAAAGAATAAAAGCAAAACCTAGCTCCTCCTTAAATCCATTAAATATAGAAAATCATTTGTAGTCAACTTCGGCATCGATTATGAGTGATGACTTTGAACTTTCAATATATTTATTTGATCTGTCGACAAAAAAAGAATAACTTATTTGATTCTAGAAACTAAAATTCTATAATCCAAACAATTTTTTTTATTAAGTTGTACCGTATAAGATGTACCTTCTTCAACTCATTTACTTTATTAGTTTCGTTTATTTTGATAAGGGACATAAAATGTATATATATATTGAGTTCAAAACCCATTACGTAAATATTTCAATTTCTTCAAAATAGAAAAACGAGTTCTATATTTTTGTATATAACCAGAAAACCTTGAATTTTTAATCTATCCTTTTCTAAATCTATGTTCAACCTTGGGTATAAATACTTTTCGAGAATAACATCAATAATTATAGAATAATAATGAAAAACGACTTCAATGAATTTTGTTATATATTTCATGTAAAAAGGTGCACTGATTCATAAAAATTCACATGGGCATTATTTGCATACTTAGATAGACGTTATACTATAATGGATCAGTCATAAATGGCATATGATTGCTTGTACGTGATTCTATGCAGGATTAAGAAATCATTACATAGTATTTTTTATTTTAGTTGGATCTCTCAACCAAGTAGGAAACCTTCCAACTGGGCTGGCAATTAAATCTTATACGACCATTATCGCGCGTTTGAAAAGTAATATACTTTACAGTATATATTTTCTTCCTTGAGACGTAGTATTGTTTATAATTATGGAAAGTCTATTAATTGATAACAGTTTCTATATATATCTTATACGTATATTGTAGATTCACCTAAGAATTAAATTTTCGTCGTATGTATGTTGTGAGTTAAATTATATATATATATATATAATTCATTTTTAGTCATCATAGGTGATAGATATTGCTTATAAAAGCTAAGGAACAAACGTTAATTATATATGGAACTCTAACAGTGAGCCTTGTAGAGTAGAATCAAGAAGGGAAAACAGTTTTGTTTCCTTTGAATGATCATTGAGATACTGTGGAAAAAAGTAATTTGTAGTTAGATCAAAACCGAAAAGAACCAGAAAATATAAATATTGGATTTAAGTAAAATGTACAATATTAAAAATTATAGGTCGTATATAAATAAATCGAAGAACATAGTTAAAAAAATCCCAAACATCTTGTTCCTTTTCTTTTTTTTCGACGATTGATAAAATGTTTTTAGGGTTATGTGTGTTGAGCCGGCGTTTGAAACTCTTTTCTAGCATCGACTCCCTCTTTTTCTTCCGGTGTTGATTTCTCTTATTGTATGTTTTCTTTTGGCTTGTACAATGGCGTAGTGACTGAGTTTAAGTTTTGGTCGACTATGTTTCGCTAATCTGAAGTTAGTGATATGGATCTGGTGTCTTATTCGTTTTTGTGAGTGTCTCTGCATGGTGTGTGGCTGGTTGTGTTTGGATTAGTTTCACACACAAGTGAGAGAGATTAAGTTCAGGGTTTCATGTTAATGCCAAGGTTCGTGGCTATTTCCTCGATCAACTTTTGTCTTTTGTAAAACACTCGAACTAAGTTTACAGTGTATCCACCTATGTAACATATTTTGTTTTGTCTCAAATTTAATAATTTGATAGACTAAAAAATATGGATCCAAAAAAATATAAAACCGTATATTTAGATAAAAGAGAGATCGAACCCTCAACTATTAGAAAATAGAGTCGAGGACGAAACCAGTAGAGTAGACCATGGAACCTCGAATTTGAAGTAGCTATTAAGCAAAAATGGGATTCAAAAAATCATTTAAGTTATAGCTGCACGCCCTTTGACGTTTCTTACTTTCTCTCCAACATCCCCACGCAAACTCCGTTGACGCTCTCTCACGCAATTTTTCATATTAAACATTTATAATTATACGGTACGCCACTACGCCTAAACTACATAGGAAAATTTTGATATTACAAAGTGTGGAAATTTAAATAAAATTGTAAGAAAAAAAAAAATCAGAGCCGCAAAATTACTTACGAAATCCTAAATTGATATTTCTCAATGAAGACCATTGATAACCAAGTCACAAGTGGGGTGCGTGTGACTGCTTTTTCTTTTTGCTTGTGGGGATCTCTTATCTATATTTGATTATTTTCCCAAGTTTCCAACCTTTTTTTTTTTACTGTAAAATAAATAAAAGTAATCCCTAATATAGGAGGACAAGCAATACAAAAAGCCACTAGTAATTAGGTTGAGTCTCATAAACTCAATCACTATAGATTTCTTTGTTATTTATAAACATATTTTTTGTAAAAATTGTTTTTAAAAATCAATCATTTTTGAATTATTCAATATTGCGAATATAAGAGGGCAATTATGTCAATTTGGAAAGGGACCATTCATTGAATGTGATTAGAAAATTTGAGACAAAGAAGATTTGGGAAATCGGGAGAGAGGGAGAGATGAGAGATGGTTTGGTTGCATTTCATTTTGTGTCTCCAAGACTTCAATCCGACGTGTGACGCTGTCGTTTTGGAATCACGTAGGACCCTTGGCTCTTTTTATTCCCTTAATCTACCTTCCTTCCCTATTTACCATAATGCCCCTCATCATACATTAGGATATGCTAACTACAAAACCATACGTCAACAGTGTTGCCACTAAGATTACCACAATAACACTCATGGTTTAATGCATGTTATTTACTACTACTACAACAACACTAACTATACGTAAATTTGTTTCATTACTGATAAAATCGTTCACGTCTTATGAAAACTACAAAAATGGTTTTTTTTTTGTATACATGTATAAAGTAATTATCAAAAATATCTCATGTAATTAATAACAATTTGTCAATTAGTTTTTCAAGTTCTGAACATTAAAACCCAAAAAAATAATTCAAGTTATTTATTTGACATATTATCGTACATTATCTGATAAAATAGCCTAAAAATGTGATACGAAATGCACATAATTGGATCTATTTCCAATATTTCTTTTGCAAGAACTCCTTTCCCAAATGTAAACCACCTTCAAGAATTGATCCATCGTAATAATAATAATGATATAATAAATTGCCCTATGATATAAATTGCTAACCAAAACCGATGTATTTAATACTAATTGTTTCAGATTAAGAGATCAGCTGTAAAACTAAAATATGAGAACCATTTATCGTAAAATGACCCGGGGAAATATTCCCAAAAAGATGAACCAAGAACAACAACATATAAAAACAGGTAGAAAATGTTATTTATATATAAAAATATCTTAATTCTCGTGAATCTCAGATCACATTAGATCTTCGAAAACGACGGGTAGCACAAGACTATAGTATATGTTATTCTATTTAAGTAAAACAAAAAGAGTGGAAGTTATCGTTTTAACTTTTAATATAACAGCGACGAAGATATCCTTAATAACCATGATGTATTAAGTATATAAAATATCGTAAATGTATATATTTTGTTAATCCTTGGTCTCAATAGAGAGGTAACTTGTAGTGTGGATAGTGAATATTATTATACCGACAATAACGTCACGCCTGATAGCATATATTTGGAGGAAATCAATCATTTATTTAATTATAAGAAAAAAAACTCATGTGATCTATACAAACAAGAAGGTTGACAACGGGATTGGAGGAACTTACAGCACACTGTCAACTTCACGGACCCCTTGACATTGATCGAGCTACGAGCACGAGTAGGTAGGCGGCATCTGTCTTTTTTTTTTTTTTTTTGAAGTTGAGTCATTATTTTTATTTTTACATAAATTAGTTTAATTACTAAACTGCATTTTTATAAGCTATTTTGTTGCCGGTCCTTGATTTCTATCTCATATCATATGTACATATATATTATACATGGATATTGTTGTCGCACTGGTCTGTATATATTGCAGGGCATGGTCCATACACCATTAATTATCAAGTTGGTCTTCGAATTTATATACATACGTGTATATTTGGTTCTTTCACTTTGTAAGAAACCATTGACTTGTCTGGGATATTTCAGATGGTTATCATACACTAGGAGTTCCACAATTTCTTCTTTTGGTGGTGCTCTGAGTTGTCAATATTAATTAAAACGATTGATATGTTTATTATTTAACCAAGGGGCATATGCTTTGCTAGTATTCAATTATATATGTAAAACTCTTTTTAGACTAGAAAATATAGTTAATTTATTTCAATATACGGATAAATAAGCGCACCCACTCCATAAAAATGGAATAACAGAATATATCAAGTAATTCATAATCATTTGCTATATATATTTATAAATTATAATTATACAAAACTTATATTATATTTGGATATATATATATATATTATATTACGAAAAGGAGAATAGTTGCGTTAGTGAAGAACATTAACCACAAATTCCAATCCCCACAACACGAGAGATAAGCACTTTTAAGAGGGATAATGGAGCAAATATATACGATATATTGTGTGCCCATCACATGTTACTCTTCCTAATAATCGTTCTTACAACTGTACATATGCATATGCAACTGTAATCGTTCTTACGATATATTGTGTGCCCATCATATGTTACTCTTCCTAATAATCGTTCTTACAATTACACACGAAACATGCATTTATTTTATTAACTAAACCTACATTTTATTTTTTGACAGCCCTAAACATGCATTTTTTGTTAATCAATGTCCCAGTTTTACGAGTTTAATGAAGGTATTATAGAGTTAGTCTGCGTCTTATGTATGTTAGTTACGAAAATATGAAGTAAAGTCAATCAACAAACATTTGGCATTAGATTAGCGTCGCTCGATAGCTCTACCAGTTACATTTTGAGAACTCATGGGTTCGAAGCATTTCTCGTTTCTATTCCAACACATGTTCTTTTTTTGTGCTAAAATCGAACATGTTTGTTGATGTCCATTTTTAGCATTCACCAGTTGCATTAGGATCTCCATTGGAAATTGATAACTAATTGTGTAGAGTATTTTATTGCAAGTTTTCTTAAATATACCATAAAACGAAAAATTGAACCGCTTATCTTCATTCTCCGAAGAGAGCAATCTTAAAAACAAATAGCCAATGTTCGTGAATGGCGATGATAATAATCATTTAAAAAAACATGTGATTTATCGTTACATTCTCATATTGAGAGAGCATGCTAACAAAAATAACAAATAGTTTCCATATCTAAATTTTTCAAAAATGAGTTTCAGATAAAGTTAAGTTTGATCCCTGATATGTATGACAAGTCAACCATATTTGGTGGATTACCCATAATAACTATCTTACTCATAATCCTTCAATAGATTACTATTATTCTATGGATATGTCATGTTATAAACTAAAGAGTATATTATAAATAGAGATGATTGTAATTAAATATTTGGATGGATATTGGACTTGCATGTAACGTGTTGAACATTGTAGAAAACATTATCGTAGTTCGAGACGCCTTGTCCAAAGTATTTCAAAACAAGAGGCTAACAGATTCTTGTGTCCCCCTCTCAAAACCACCAGACGAATCCCCATAGTTGCCACACAAAGTCTATTCACATATAACTCATCCTAATTAACTATCGGTGAAATTTGTTTTTTGATATTAGAATCTCAAAAGTGATATTTATGTATAAGTGCAAACGCATAGGGCGATCTCGATCCGGTTGTCAGCATGACATAAGCTGACCTCATCATCACCGCTTTAGCCGCGACTGGCCTGAACGGACCCGCCTTGGCAATTAAAATTTTTCTCGGACTCTCTCAAGTCGAAAGCATTGAAAATGACGATAGGGCCCTTGAATATATATATATATATATATATATAAATATATAACACCACCAAAAGGAATACTTCGTTTAAACCCAATTACAAGCAAATTAGAGAATGGACGACTAATTAGGTTGGTTGATGTTTGTAGTAAAAAAAGAAAATAATTACGTCCACGTTATTTTGTTTGAGTGTATGATTACGCTATAATTACTAAGAACAAGTGAAAAATGGAGTCGTTGTTTTTAAAATAAAGTAGTCCTTTTCAATTTGCATAAACAATTATTTATAGTAAAAGAAAATAGTTACGTTTGAAGAGTTTATACTTTACAGATGAAAGATACAAAAAAGGAGAGGAGGTAGATACCGACTAGAAATAATAATAATTGAGAGACAAAACAATATATAGTAAGAATATTATAAAATTGAAAAAAAAAGGGATATATTTATGAAAATGGCGTCAAAAGGAGAAGGAGATTGAGTATGGTTTACGCCAAAAACAAAAAAAAAAAGAAAAAAAAAAGAAAAGGAGTTGTTCGTATCGTCTTCTACCTTATAAAAACAGACCATCCTTGTTTCCCTCTTCTTACACCGCACTCTCTCTTCTTCTTCTTTCTTCTTGTGATTTGTCTCTCTCTCCTCTGTTTTGGATCCATGGATAAGGTTAAGCTCGTGAAGAATGGTGTTCTGAGATTGCCACCTGGATTCAGATTTCATCCCACTGATGAGGAGCTTGTGGTTCAGTATCTCAAGAGAAAAGTTCTTTCTTCTCCATTACCAGCTTCCATCATTCCTGATTTCGATGTTTGCAGAGCTGATCCTTGGGACTTACCTGGTTTGTTTTCTGCTTCATATTTTATTAGAGCTTTCTATTCATTTCTTGGTCTCGAACCACCGACCTTAGACCTTATCCAACTCTCTCTCTCTTTCTTTATTTGCAGGTAATTTGGAGAAAGAGAGGTACTTCTTCAGCACAAGGGAAGCCAAGTACCCAAATGGGAACCGGTCTAATCGGGCAACCGGTTCGGGTTATTGGAAAGCTACCGGTATTGATAAACGGGTCGTGACCTCTAGAGGAAATCAAATCGTTGGTTTGAAGAAAACACTCGTCTTTTACAAAGGCAAACCACCTCATGGCTCAAGAACCGATTGGATCATGCACGAATATCGTCTCTCCTCCTCTCCTCCGGTACAAATCTCTCTCTCTCTCTCTCTCTCAATATCCCGGTTTAATCTCCGGTTTTCTCCACCATTATATTCAGTTTTCACTAAATTTATTTAGATTTCGTTTTCTCTGCAGAGTTCTATGGGCCCTACTCAGAACTGGGTTCTTTGTCGTATCTTCCTTAAGAAGAGAGCTGGTAACAAGAGCGACGACGATGACGGAGATAACGGGAATGTTAGATATGATAATGACCAAATTGAAATAATTACAACAAACCAAACCGAAGATAAAACGAAACCAATCTTCTTTGATTTCATGAGAAAAGAAAGGACAACGGATTTGAACCTTTTGCCGGGCTCTCCTTCTTCCGATCACGCTTCAAGTGGACTCACGACGGAGATCTTCTCTTCCGATGAAGAGACCAGTAGTAGTTGCAATAGTTTCAGAAGAAATCTTTAATTTAATTTTAATGTTGACTATCTTAATAATTTTATATTAATACGACTCTCCTTCCTTTTTTCCCATTTTTACTTGAAAACGAATCTTTTATTTCCTTCTTCTTTTATATAATATATTTCCTGAATTAGTTGAGTTTTATTTTAAGTAATTAACCACCCTATTCAAGAAAAAATGTATTAACTTTATTCCCTACCAAAATTTCAATTCTTCTCCCAACGATCCACTTAGTGAAATAAGTATATATTTATAAGTCATTGTATTTTTAGGTTATGCACTTTACTTGGAGATATATACTATCACAAACGGAAAATATATATTTGGAAAAGAAGAAGAAGAAGCAATCGCTTATACACGTTAATTTGGGTTGTTCTCTACATGATATGACAATCCCATGCCGAAAATTTAAAGTATTCAAAATAAAAATTAGAGTAGTCTCGTTATTATTAATAAAAAGGTATTTGTAATAATTATTATGAAAGTGGAAATTATTACGGTTGAAATTATTTCCTCTCTGCACGTGACCATTCAATTATTAATATGTTTGTGTGTATAAACCAATTTAGGTGTATTTTTATGTAGTTGTGTGTATATGATTACATTATGCATGGAGGATTACAACTAAAAAAAGGTAATAATGGCACGGAGAGGCTGTCAAAAGTGCAGAAAACGTAATAAGAGTGTGATGAGTAGTTATCTCTTTTAATTTCAAAAAGGTCATAATTATTCGGTGGAAACTTCAAAATTATAAATTTCCTCATTTCAAACTGAGATCCTAAGAAAAAAAAGACTATTCGTCGTTTACAATGATGTGATCTGATTTCAAATAAGGTCCCCACTTATCAATATCATTTACTTTAGATTTAATCTTTCCCTAACTTGTAAGTGCTAAGTTAGTTTTTGGGGATTCCTTTATTTTTAGTAAGTGCTACGTATTTTACTAAAAATCAATTATAATTATAATTAGCTCATTTAATTTAAAGGCAGTATGGTATAGAAATTAGCTTAGTGCTATAAATAATTACGGTACATAACTCTTTATAATAATCCCTTAATAGATTACCTTACTGTGATGTTCATCGTGTTACGATTTGGCAAATCCAATCCTAAAACAAAGACGAATAAACGTCCAAGAAAAAAACACGTGCGGTTATAGTAGTTTACTTTCAACTTAAAAAATTTTATTTTCAGTCGATGAGTATTTTATTATGATTAAAAAATATTCAATGCACTTTTTTGTTGCTCTACAACGATGGAAAACAATCGATAAAATTTTAAATGAAAAATAAATATTTGGGACAAACAAATATAAACTTAAAATACTCAAAGAAAGTTTTAACGATAACAGATCGATCAGCATATCACTTGTCCCCACAACTCAACATATATCATGTGCCAAAAAAAAATCTGGTGCATTGTTTATGAATAAGATTCAAAATATGTGTTTGATGTGCTCATTCTGATGCAAAATATATATAAAAAGTATTCAGAAAAATTGTGTTCCGTTGTCTTATTTGAACATAAAAACAAAGAGTTTTTGGTAACTTGACAGATAGTTTTCCGGTTCAACTGGTAACAAAAATGAGGTGCAATTTTTGGAAAAAAAAATGGTAAAAGATGTTGTTGATCGTTTGAGCGAAGTTGGTGGAATTGGCTAAACGAGGAAAACATTGCTTAGGAAACTCATCTTAATAGGGCTTTCTTGCGTTAACCTTAATTGCAATCCTACATTATATAATTTCAGTGATATACTATCTTTTGTGTTTCTGTGGTTTCGTTAGATTGTTAAGTCCTAAAATAGACGCACTCGAATAATGCCAAATGCACATATCAGCTTGAAAATGGTCAACTTCAACGTTCCTCCGGTATAGCCTTCGGCTCAAGCAAGAAGCCACCCCCATCTTTTTAGTATCCTTCATTTTAGATTTTATGCTTAGAAAGTTTCAATAGATTGTTCTAATAATTAATACTGTTAAAGATAAAATATTTTTTCTTCGTATTAATTAATAAAAAAAATCTAATTAGAAAATAGTTATAGAAAACCCGTTATAGACTGATTTTGTAGTAAATGAGAGCAAGTTTAATACAATTTTCTTTTTGTTAACATCAAGTATTCAATCTTCGTAAAATTAAAGTCAATTTTTTTTGTGTTGCTAGGAAAAAATAGAACAAAGATAGAAACTCGAAGATTAGATCATCTTTGACATTTTTTTTTCTTAGGAATGTGGATAAACAATCTCCGTCGTCAAAGGATTCTAACATGGAAGGACTACAAGGAAAATTTATGCAAGAATTGATTCAAATAAAAAAAGTAGATGGAAAGTTATAACTTATTTTATGAGCAAAAAAGAAGAAACAAGCATAATGAAGAGCTTCAAAGAATCACCAATAAGAACCCAATTCCGTGAGGATAATATATTCGAGGATCAAATCTCTCTCTATATCTATAGATTCCATTCCAATCTTCAAACCTACTCCAGCTGGAAACCAAAAAAAAAACAAAAACATTCTTTGTGAGTTTACTGAGTTCTGTTTCAACAGCATCTGTTACTGTTGTCTCCATCGAATTACTATGCCTTACGTAACTGAATTGAAAAGTTAGGTAATGGTCTGATGAGTGTTCGACCTAGTGAGACACAAAACCTACCAAACAAGAATTACGCAATTAAATATTCGAATTAATGAAACAACTCCGTTAATGTAAGATAATAATATTATTAACTCGTAGTTTCATCTCCCCTATTTTTATGCCTTGGAAAACCTAACCTATAAATACTGACATTTTTTCCACAAAAAAAAAATATATATATTACAATTTGAGACATAACAAAATTATTCTATTTCTTAGACTTCATATAAACCGATATACTTTTTAAGAGAAAATATTTTTTTAAAAAAAAAAAAAATCGGTATAGGCATTTTGATTCGTGTTAAATAACTAAGTTAGTTGAGGTAAATAACAAGACCATGTTACCCCGATAAATATACTCTATTTGCTATTTTTTTGTTAGTCCAAACATATTCGATATTAATGGTGCGAAACATATAGTTGCGATTTCTTGTACTTGCAAGCAATCCCAATCATCTTAGTGATTATCGATTCATGAGTCAACTTAATTAACAACTTTATTTACAATCTTTTAATATTTTTAAGGATTGTTTTCATGTTCCGTATGCCACAAGGAAAGGTAAAGAATAATTTTCCCGAGCCATAGAGAAAATTTCCGTTTGGATTCGTCGTACGGCATTATTGACATTAGATAGTGGATTTGTTCAAATGGTTTGTTCTGTTTTCCCCACAAGTTACTTCTTTGACTCCGATTATACGTAGGGATATTATATATTAGATTTGGCCCGCATGTGTAGCGTATATATACTCAAGTGATTTGAAACATATCTATCTAACTTACTTTTAATCAAAATTATTGGGTAATAGTTAGGACGAAATCTGGCGAGAAAATGATTATAAAATTTCGTTAGATTTCTATTTTCTTTTTTTTGTAATATTATAACAACATAGAAAATAGAACGATTGTATTAATAAATTTGTTAACAAAATATAAATATAGAATGTTATACAATTTTTTAT
Source organism: Streptanthus diversifolius (assembly GCA_039880935.1). Classification (NCBI taxonomy): domain Eukaryota; kingdom Viridiplantae; phylum Streptophyta; class Magnoliopsida; order Brassicales; family Brassicaceae; genus Streptanthus; species Streptanthus diversifolius. The sequence goes on along the minus strand of JAXGFM010000010.1, from coordinate 21,570,412 downwards.
GGCTATCATAACATTATTTTATATTAAATGGGTATGAAATTTCTTTGGACAAAAAAAAAGAAAGAATAAGTAGTTCTACCATGTGAACAATGACATTTATTTCTTAATGACATAACAAATATTTATGCTTAGTTAACTGGTTAGTGATTACTTGTCTAATTTCCAAACTTATATAAACATTCCCTATAATTAGGTTTTGTAGTTATCCAACACCAAATTCTCCTTGAAAATATCCCAATATAGTACTAGTTTTAATATCTGAAATCTCCATATATTAAATCGATATATGTGCTATTTAAGTGGTACGATAAGAGTAATAGTAGTCCGATAATGATATCTGACTTTCATCTTTACTTTCCCTAGTTCGCAGTCACAATGACGATCGTGGTAGTGACATATAATATATATATATATAAAAATTTCGTAAAATCCTAAGTCCATTTTAGTTCTTCGTTCGTGTTTCGCGTTTGAAACGCAACTCCGTTCTCTCATCTCTGGTTGCATTTAGTGACAAGAAGCAAAGTGCATATGAAAATGATCTCCCCTCTTTTGCAGCGTATAATTATATGATTTAAAAAATAACACCCAGATGAATACATGTGTATATTCATGAAAAAGAATTAATAAAAAAAAAAAAGAAGGAAGAGAAGGTGGAAAGAGTCGTATATGGCTGACTTGTGTTTCGTGAAATCCAAATTTGTATAAAATTCCAAGTGGGCTGCGACTTGGGGAGACCCACACACTTTCACAAACCATCCATTACTCACACTTACGCCCTTTTCTTTTACTCATATTGCATCGTTATGTGTCACTTCCACCAACCACATTCATTCATATTTATATTCGCCTTATATCATCTTACTTTAAATTGGAAGACATCTCTACTCTCGAAAGGCAAACACAAAACAGATTTACGAAATTAAATTTTCTCAAGAATAACCACAAATACAAAATGCTAAACATAAACGGAAAATATAAACACAAACTTGATGTAAAAGCTAATGTGAATATTGACCCAGACTTTGTTTTATCATTCCCTCTAGAGTAGCCAACAAATTTGAGAGCAAATAAAAGACGAGATTTATTAATAAGATTAGATTTACTACTAAGAACATTTTTCACAAGAAACACTACCAAAATGGAGAAAGTGCATCATCATTCATCAAAAAAGTTATATAAGTCTCTTGAATCCAATCCTTTTCTCTTTTTATATTTTCTCTCCCAACCACCACACCATAATTAAACTACATAAAACAAGAAGGAACCTAGTTGGGTAAGCAAACTCAAATAAACCCAAGAAAATCTTTTTATAATTTATTTCATCAATTTTTTCTTTATTTGGGTTTAAGAGCCAGAATCTCTTTGTGGCTCTTGCCTGTTCCCATAAGACCTATTATAAAGCATTAAAAGAATAGAATGAGGTAAGTCCCCAAAGACATATTGCCTAGACTCTAAGCAAAACTAGAGATGCGACTCTTTCCATATTCATTTCTTGATGACACCACAAACCTAAACCCCATTATTAATTACTTAAGGTTTATATCATCATCAACCACATCTTGATGTCTATTTTATCACCCTTCGGATACAATAGTTCAAGAAAAAAACAAACTCCGAAGTTGATAATTCAACCGGTTGGGAGGTAGACCAGGTCCTGACTTCGAATCGGATTAACGAAGAGGAACTGAATTGCATGCTCTAGTCCCAGGTCCGAACGATCCGGAAGTTTTAATTTCGGCTACATTAAAATACCCAAAAGATAGTGTTTGATATTTTATATAGAGGTTGCGTGTGAAGAAGCAAAACCCCTTATGAGGGAGTGACTTGAGGATCAGCTTCAGCTTTCTGAGACATAATGACAAATAAGAAATGGGTTTGATATAGGAGCAGTTTTACTTACATCACATGTTTAGCTTTCCTTTTGTGGTCCTCATTTTTCTCCAATCTCTAAGCAAATCCTACACATATCTTGAAAAAATTGTAAACCATGGACCCCATTAAAGATTCAGTTGTATCTTCCTTAATTGACCCTTTTTTGAGGCATGATTAGACATTTATAGCGAAGATCAAATCCCAAAACTTCGTCAAAGGCATTAAAATTCTTGCTATAGATAGACATCGAAATGGTCCCAAAAAAACCTAACAAATTAAGCCACTTCACACGCTGAAGAGGCAACTCGTACTGTTCTCAGATTCCAACAAAACAGAAGAGTTATAAGCTTTGAACATTAAAACCAGCAGATAAGGCATATGCTTGGTGACAACTACAGTTGCACACCTGTATTGCACTACAAATTTATCTCCCTTTTCACCTTTGCACGCAACTCCCTATTTATCAGTCTATCAAACTCCATTAGAAAAAAAAGAATCAAAGATATTCAAGTTGCTAAAGGATTATTTACATGACTTGATGTTGCCCTAATGAAAGACCCATAAAAGAAGTGTAATACTTTTGTAGAACCCAAACAGAACAAAAGAGCAACTTTTGTAGTTGATAAGTAATCTTTCTTCAATAGTATGTACATTAACATAAAAGAAATTGATATTATCTATATAAACTCGATTGACAGGGAAGTATACCAGAATACTTACTGTCTTGGGGTTTAAGAAACACAACCAATAATACAGTCTTGACATAAGAGAAGTTGCTATTATCTACACTTCGATTGGTCATGACTAGGAATCATTTTTGTTCAGTTTGGGTCCATCTTTTAGATAAAAATTTCATAAATAATTATGTGTTCAAATAAAATTTAAAAAAGCCTCGGAAACAATTGTAAAATCTACAAACTTCGAACTGATTTTAAGATCTTTGTATATCGATCCCTGGCGATCTATCAAAATAGATATCGTAGCGTACACAAGACCGATTTTAATATCTGTAAATGAACTAAACACAATAGTAGTGACATTATTGTTTGAAAGATAAACCACAAATACCATCCGGTTTGATTCACCAAGTTATAATTGTAATTTTGGGCTCATGTTGAGCAAATTCCGGTATTCTTACAAATGGTTTTGTGCTTTATGCATGAGCAGATTCTATATTTCCTTTTGGCCTTGTACACACATTAGAAATCAAGATTGAAGTTTCCATAATCCTAAGTACTATTTGAGAGAGCCAAGGAGAAGAGAGGGAAAGGGGATGATCCTAAAGATCCCGAGTCGTAATTTTAGGTCCCATGGAAAGGAGGGGCTTAAGGTTTGGTGACTTATAGTTGTAACTTGTATACCCAAAACCAGAGTAGAGCTTGAAAAACTTAAAGCAGAGTCATAAGAAGCCGCGCTCAAACTGGGCGGCTTAGCTTATAGCATGCCAGACTCAAACAGCTTGTACCATCCCATCACTACCATCCTTACCTGTGGGTTTTTAAAGAGGATAAAGAATCTCTAGGTGAAGAGTCGTATTTCATGGCCAAGTAGGGACAAGAGTCAAGACACTAGACGGTTCAATTCACGAATCACTGGATGATACAGACAATTGTATATATTCTTTTTCTCACACATTTCATGTTATACTCAGTCTTCAATTCGGTACATGCAACAGAACGACTCAACTTCACATACAATATTAATAAGACGAAATCATGCAGGGAGTGCGAAGCTCGGTTGCTTCCACTGTGGCGGATCCATCACCAGGCAGGGGTCTGATTTCTCAAAGTCAGCAACCTGCAGAAATATCAATCATATGAATGGAACTATCTTTGATACCAAATGAGGGATCACAACGTTGCAGGCAGGAAGGAGACATATTAAAATTACCTTATTCCCACACTGAGGGCAATGGTGCTGCTTGTTCCAGAGGCAATCCAATGAAGGGCACAGAAAGCAGAATCCAAGCATAAATGGCATCATACAAGCAACAACAGCAGCTACACCGGGTTTTGATCTGTTTCAAGTCCAAATATTATAAAATCATATCACAAACAAAGACAAGGTAAACATGAGGAATGCATATAAAACCACAGTCTCATACTCTAAAAAAAAACTTTCTACAGTCTACAGACATCTGAAACATGTAGCCTCTAGACATGAATGCTTGAACTGCATTAGCCTCATGAGCTGCTTATAGCGCAAATTTGTAATCCATTTGCCTACGGCATATATATAATGGGATCCTGAAGTACATAACTCGACAGATTGGGTGGTCGACAGGTAATTTATCAGGGCAAAAAGGTATTTGTCGGCATCAGAAGAAAAAGGTAATTATAACACAGAGAAGTAGCTTTATCTTTTCAGCTTAAGCCGATATGTTGAGAGAAATTAACAAATAAACGCACAAATAAGAACAGGTTGGATCAATGAGGGGCAAACATTTTTGTTTCAGTTTGTTCATGTAGAAGCGTACATTCCATAAGCACGAAACTTTCATCGTTCGAAAACGTTCTATAGCTAATGAAAGCCGCAGCCAAAATAGCAAGAGGGTTTGAGAATCGTGAAACCCAAACGAGGAGGAAGCCATCAATCAAACAACCGAAATTGCACATCTCCTACTCAAAACCACTGGCCAGTAACAGAGTCGATAATGTCTCTACTGTAATTTAAATTCATATTCGCATCAGTCGACAGATCCAAGTACAGGATCAATTGAAATGGATCCTAAAAATGTAGAATGAAAGATTCACATAGATACATACAAGATGATTAATAATCGAGTCGTAGAACGATTACAAACCATAAACTCTAGAATCGTATAGGAGATATATATATATATATATATATATATATATATGTTTACCTGATATTGGTGAGACCAGTATTGCCGCAATAGAGACAATTGAAAGGAGCAGGAGTGTCCCGATAAATCGTTTGCTGGATCGGAGCACCCAACGGATCGCCATAGATAGCGTTCGGCGGCACAATTCCGGCCTGATACGGGTTCTGTCCCGCGTAATACGGAACTCCGATCACCGTTTGTCCCTCTTTCGACATCCTTATTTGTACGGTCAACGATTAAGATGAAGCAAAAACACAGCGAGAAGAAGTATTAATAAAGGATGAAGCTGATTTAAAGAAAATGGATATTTCCAGGGAAATTACGAGGAAGAAGATGGAGTTTTAAGGAAAAGTCCACGTTCTTAATTGCAACTTTTATTTCAAGGATTCTCCTTTGAATTTTCTCGATAACAGGCTTGTAATTTGAATCCCGTCGGTCTAGAAGATACCCTCACACTTAATGGGCCTTCTGATTAAAAATTTAAAACCGAAATTGGGCCCAAAAGGCCTAATAATTGAATCTTGTGTACGTGTTATTCGTTTATTTATTTTTATTCAACGTAGGATTGTGTACGTAGAATTTTAGAGACTATATTACTGATTTAATATTTATATAATAATATAATATTTAAAATTTTAATAAAATTAAATAAAAATTATTAAAACATTATTTTTAGAAATTCCATTTAACAATAATTTGATTTGATTTTTACTGATATCTTCTTAATTTGATATAACAGAAAACGTAATCACTGAGACGGCAACCTTTCTAGTATGTTGCTAAAGAATTGTTTTTTATAAATCCACAGGCCTAGAAAGTCCGTCTCTTCATCCCAAAGGCAAAACCAAAACCAAAACCGCGTTTTATATTTGTCTTATCCACTCTTTACATAAGTATTAATTAATTATCAAAATCAAGCGCAAACCCACAAAACCCAATTCAATAAAAGAACATTGAATCATCCGCCAAACTCAGATAATTTTCAGCCATGAAAGGATCGCAAGAAGATGAGACTCACCAGCCTCAGATCGTTGATCAAGAACATCCCAAATCACTAGAAACAGAGGACCAACAACAACAACAACAGCCTTTGTCGTCGCCTCCGGATCAGGATCCGAAGAAATGGGGGACTCACGTGATGGGAGCTCCGGCAGCTCCGGTGGCTCATCCCGATAACCAGCAGGCAGCGGCTTGGGTGGCCGGTGATAACCGCCAGATGCAGTACCAACCCTACATCGTCTACTCTCCTCTCGAACATCCTCCAACTAACAACCCTCTCGAGCCCGTCATCGGAATGTTCCATACATGGAGCCGAAAGGCTGAAACCGTCGCTCGCAACATCTGGTACAATCGTAAGTCTCCTTCTACCTAATTTGTGACTTCGGTTCCCAGCAACTTTGACCAATCTTGATGAATTTTGACCCTGTAATTTTGATTAATTTTTGTCGGATCTTGTTTCTGCAGTGAAGACGGGACCGTCTATGCAGGAAACGGCGTGGGGAAAGGTTAATCTTACGGCGAAAGCGATAACAAAGGGAGGATTCGAATCCCTTTTCAGGCAGATTTTCGGAACGGATCCGAACGAGAAGCTGAAGAAAACTTTCGCATGTTATCTCTCGACGACGACAGGCCCTGTCGCTGGAACTCTGTATCTCTCGAATGTTCGCGTCGCTTTCTGTAGCGACCGTCCTCTCTTCTTCACAGCGCCTTCCGGCCAAGAAGCTTGGAGCTACTACAGGGTAAGTCAAGTCTTGTTTAGTAAAAATGAAATTATTGTCGGAATGTTATTTGATGTTTGATGGTTTTGGGGCAGGTGGTGATACCGTTGGGGAATGTTGGGACAGTAAATCCGGTGGTGCTGAAGGAGAATCCGCCGGAGAAGTATATCCAGGTAACGACGGTGGACGGACATGACTTCTGGTTCATGGGTTTTGTGAATTACGAGAAGGCTACGCATCATCTGCTGACCAGTGTCTCAGATTCTCAAACCGCTCGTAGCTCTGCGTCTGGTTAGAGAAATATATCACAATGTTTGTGTCTTTTTAATTTGCTTTTATTTTGTATGTGTGGTTGGTTTTCTGCTGCCGAAGTTTCTACATTTTTATGTAAATTTTGTATAAGAGTTGGACTTTTGTATGTCTTGAATATACATTTATGTGTTTATAAGAGCTGCTTTTCACTTATGTATAAATCCTTTTGTGATAATAGTTTGCATTTTTTAGTATTTCTTTAAATATTATGGAATGCTAGGGTTAGAACATTAAACATAATTTTACAACAAAAGAAAAGTCCTTAAATGTTTTTGGGTTTTATAATGCAATGCGACTTTTATAATTGTCGGTTTATACCCTTCTCTACACGGAAAATACGGATCTTTGGCCCACCGTACTCGCAAGAACGTGATCCCCAAGTCAATTATTGCACAATTTCAGTATTTAAATAAGGCGAACAACACAAACGACTTTCATCATCACTTTCCCTTCCACGAAATTCTTCCTTTTCTCTAAATGAACATGGCTTCTCCGTTGCTTGGTCCACCGGAGCTTCGAGACTCCAACTCTCTCCTCCTAAAACCCACCACAGTCTCTGGTCCCAGCAACGCATTCATGGACCTAATGGTCGCAAACTTCAACAAGTCATCCAAAGTCAACGTTCTCTCTTCTCCTCAGATGGGCCTGACCGAGAACGGATCCGCGACGTACCTATCCGCAGGTAACCCTTGCCTTGACTTCTTCTTCCACGTTGTTCCCAGCACGCCTAAGGAATCTCTGGAACAGAGACTCCACGCGGCTTGGGACCACGACGCCTTAACCACTCTCAAGCTTATCTGTAACCTTCGTGGAGTCCGTGGTACCGGTAAATCCGACAAGGAAGGGTTCTACACGGCGGCACTATGGCTCCATGGTTGCCATCCCAAAACCCTAGCCTGTAATCTCGAGTCCCTCTCGAATTTTGGTTACTTTAAAGATTTTCCGGAGATTCTTTACCGGATTCTACAAGGGTTTGAGATCCGTAGGATCCAGAAATCGGAATGGAATCAGAGGAAAAGTGGTGTCGGGGCACGATCTGGAGGCAGAGGAGGAAGCAGAGGAAGAGCTCCTTTCTCTGTAAATACGTCGAGATGCTCTTATGGAGGTCGCGAAACCGGTCGTGGGGTCGGTCGCGGAACCGGTCGTGGGGTCGGTCGCGGAGGCCGAAAGAAGAAGCCGACGGCGACGAGGGAGCTGAGGATAGCGAATGCAGAGAAGAGGAACCAGGAGGAGAAGGCAAATGCGAGTTTGCAACGGAAGCTGGAGAAGATTTCGATGGGGAAGAAAGCCTTTACAAGATATTCTCACGATCCAGACTATCGTTTCCTCCACGAACGCGTCTCCGATCTATTCGCAGATCAGCTGAGAAAAGATCTCGAGTTTTTGACATCCGGCGAAACAAACAAGATCTCTCTTGCAGCTAAATGGTGTCCGTCGCTTGATTCGTCGTTCGACAAAGCAACTCTTCTCTGCGAGAGCATCGCTAGAAGAATATTTCCACGTGAATCGTTTCCAGAATACGAAGGCGTCGAGGAAGCTCACTACGCTTACAGAGTTCGTGATCGGCTAAGGAAACAGGTTCTGGTTCCTCTCCGGAAAACTCTGCAACTCCCGGAGGTTTATATGGGAGCCAGCGATTGGGGATCTCTTCCGTATAATCGTGTAGCATCAGTGGCGATGAAGTCGTACAAGGAGATTTTCTTGAATCACGACGCCGAGAGATTTCAGAAATATCTCGAAGACGCGAAATCAGGGAAAACGAAGATAGCCGCCGGTGCTGTGTTGCCTCACGAGATAATCGGTGATTTAAACGCCGGAGACGGTGGACAAGTCGCTGAGCTGCAGTGGAAACGAATGGTGGAAGATCTGCGAAAAAAAGGCTCGCTGACGAATTGCATCGCAATCTCTGACGTTTCGGGATCTATGGCAGGTACTCCCATGGAGGTTTCAGTTGCGTTGGGTCTTCTCGTCTCCGAGCTATCGGAAGAACCATGGAGAGGGAAGCTGATAACTTTCAGCGACAACCCAGAACTGCAATCGGTGGGAGGAGACGATCTGATGTCAAAAACAAATTTTGTGAGGAGGATGAGTTGGGGAAATAACACAAATTTTCAGAAAGTGTTCGATCTAATCCTGCGAGTGGCGGTTGAAGGGAGATTGAAGCCGGAGCAGATGATCAAGAGGGTGTTCGTGTTCAGCGACATGGAATTCGATCAGGCCTCGTCTTCTTCGAATAAATGGGAAACGGATTACGAGGTGATCGCGATGAAGTACAGAGAGAAAGGGTACGGAGACGTTGTGCCGCAGATAGTGTTTTGGAATTTGAGGGATTCGAGGTCAACGCCGGTGCCGGGAAGCAAGAAAGGAGTGGCGTTGGTGAGTGGATTTTCCAAGAATTTTATCAAAATGTTTTTGAATAATAATGGAGAGATCGATCCCATGGCAATCATGGAGGCTGTGATATCCGGAGAAGAGTATAGCAAGCTTGTCGTGATTGATTGAAAAAATCGTACTTTTCGAGTTTTATGTATGCGACCAATTGTGGACCTGATACGGTTCTGCACCGTGTAATAACTCCGTTCATCGTTTGTCCCTCTTTCGACATCCTTATTTGTACGGTCAACGATTTAAAATGAAGTTATAAGAAAGGATGATGCAGATTTTATGAAGATGAAGCAAATCAAAGTCCAAATTTCTCTCTGATGAGTGATGACTACGCGTACATAAATGTGAATTTTAATTGCAAATTTTATTTGAAGGATTCTCCTCTAAATTTTCTCGAGACGGCTTGAAACATGAGTACGAATTTGAATCCGCCATTGGGCTCAAAAGGCCTAATAAAATCTTCTCTGATGCACTCTAGTTTCCGTACACGTCTCCATCCATACACACTTTGACGGAAAGAAACACTCCAAACAGGATAAGAACGTGTCACTTCAAGCTTTGGAGGATGAACACACTTTTTTCGCATATGTTTCACGTAAGCCCAACAAAAGTTAAATTTTTGGGCCGAAGGCTAAGAACCTAAATTGCCTAGACAAAACCATTCAATTTCTAACAGTTTTGTAAATATGTAAAACACACAAAATGTGTAAACAAAACAAATGGCAAATTTTTCTTTATTTTCAAAATAGAAGACGCTTGTATAGTATTGGGATATTTATTTTCGTTTGTTATGAATAAATGAATATCTAAGAAACTTTTACTTATTCAAGCACAAAAACGTCTCAGTTTCCATGTAAAAAAGTTTTATTAGTATGTAACATATTAAAATGTCTAGATTGATGTTTTACCTTGATTGTATCTAATTTTGATAAAGTTTTAAAAAATTAGTTTTAATTTCTTTGTTGCTATATATTTGATTAGAAAGTTAGCTTGTTACACGTTAGGAGGTATCAATTTTGACACTAAAACAAAAACAATAATTTGACACCCCATCAACTTGTTTAAAAATTTAGAAAATGGTATGTTTTATGAGTTGAGATAAATAAATAAAAAAGGTTTTTATGTTTTTATAATTGGTGTAGACGAGATAAAAGACAAAAAAAAGAAGGGAAAGTTGAAAATGGAAGGTAAATAAGAGGGTCGAGTTGGTTAGCTTGAAAAAATATATGGACGTCAAATCGATAGCACAAACAAAACGTGAGACGAATGAAATAAATAGCGCAAATAATAAAGAAGTGCTGTAAACTGAATCACGAGAGAGACGCTGAGGAAATGAGAGACAGCGACGAAAACCCAAAAGACTTATGGAGAAGTGCAACAACTTGTAGTGATGTCTTGTCTTTACATCGATCTCAACACGTGAAAGACATGCATCTCACTCTTTCTCTTTCATTTTTTTATTCATTTATATTTCTCTGTACAGGTAGACCGTAGACTAAACTCCACCAATCCGGAATTTCTTTTTTTATTTATTTATTTACACTCGATGAGATTAATAAATTAAACGAGATTATCTAAGTAGTTTTTTTTTAATTGGCTAATAAATATGCTGATGTGGACGGATTAAAAAGAGTCACGACTCCAGTTTTATACAGTTGAAGTCATTAATAGTTTATTTATTTTTTTATTTAAAATCGTTAATAACTCAATGTTACTTAATGATAAATTTTGAAACCTTTTGAAATGTATTTTAATTAATTGAATCAACCTAAATAGGTATCTTCAGCAATTTTTATATTTTATTTTGAAAAACAAAGTTACTGAGTTATATATTCATAATGTTGACAAATGTAGAAGTACCAAAAAAAATACTTGAGTTGTAATCTGTGCCGTGCAACACTAGTATAGTGCTGTGCCACTTGCAGGTCTTTTCTCATGAATAAATTGAAGTACATGCAAAGACAGTATAACTACCGAATAAATACTTCAAAGAAAAAAAAGTAAAGATAGTAATGTTTCTGATTAATATATTTAAAGCACCTAAAAAGAAGAAAAAGTATTTGTTTAAACATGTTTTATTAAAAAGATAATATTACAGTAGAGAACGTTCAATGTCAGAGGAACCTAAGGTGAACAATTTTAAGGAAATACATGTTTGGATGGCCACCAAAACTGCATATTATTTTCTTTGCTGTTCTTTTTTGTAATGAAAATTTGAAGTTGAAATACATGCAATAAATTACAAATACGGAAAGAACACTGCAACAAAAAAAAGTAGTTTGATCCTGTTAATAAATAAGAAATTCATAAGAAAATAAGAAAAAGAAAGTTCAATAATTAAATCCAAAACACATGTTTGAAAAACGATATAGATCTTGAATTAGGAACGCAAAATGTCAGAAGAACCCAAGGTGGCAATGTTTATATAACAAATCAAATTGTTGGGATCCAATAGGGTTTGAAGATATTTTGTAAGTTAAAAACTTTACTATATTGATTAGACTTGCGTTATTTCCAGGTAAATGATTAACACACACCAAAAAAAAAAAAAAAAAGTGTTAAGAGTTAGAATTTGTGCCAAAAAAAAAACAAAGAGAAGGCATGAACCTCGTGCGCTATATCTGACGGATACACATATTATTCTTTTTAAAACTCACATGAGAAATCCTTTTTTATAATTACTTGTTCCTCTCGCGCCTCTTCAATCTCAAAACCCATCTTCTCCTTCATCTCTCTCTCTCTCTGCTTCAGCGAGAAATCAGACAAAATATGTCTAACGTAACCACAGAGCTCGACTTCTTCGGTCTTGAGAAGAATCAGTCCAATAACGCTCCAAAGCCCAAGTTCAAGAAATTTCTCGACCGTCGTCGCAGTTTCCGAGGTTCGTTTCTTACCTTTTCTCTTTTTTTTTTTTTTTGTTTTCTCTTGTCCTAAACGATTTTATCCATTTTTATTTATGTTCAAATTTTCATTGCAGAAATTCAAGGTGCGATTTCGAAGATCGATCCGGAGATTATCAAATCGCTGTTAGCTAGTTCTGGTGCTAACCATTCCGATTCATCAACCAGATCTCTTTCGGTTCCGTCTACTCCGAAGGAAGAGCATCCTCATATCCCAATTTCTCCGATCCACGCGCCTCTATTCAGGTTTTTTTATTTTTATTTTTATTTTTTTTTGAAAAAAATTATTTTTGCCCTTTTGGCGCAACCAGAGATGCAAACAAAATAATATCTGAAATTTTTAAAAAAATATTAATTGATCAGGCCCTGTACCGAACTTGTCTCTAGAACTGTTCCTATGACCATCTTCTACAATGGAACCGTCTCCGTTTTCCAAGTGTCTCCAAACAAGGCTGAGGATATTTTGAAGGTAGCCATGGAAACAGCATCTAATAAAGACAAATCGATGGAGAAAGATCTTTTGGTAATTCCTCCGACCACCTTAAGATCAAAGCTCTTTGGCCAGAATCTAGAAGGAGGTTAGTAATAAATTAACAATTGAGTCATTGATTCTTCCAAAGTAATGCTAGTTATTGCATGTAATCTCAAAAAGGGTTTGTTTTTTAGGAACATGAACATCTATTGAACCATGTACCGGATCGATCAACTAATTGTTAATTAGCTTTGAATCTTGAAACCGAAGTGAACATGTGTTCCATTGTTTATGAATTAGGAATTGTTTTTGTTTGTGAGTGCAGGTCTTCCCATCGCAAGGAGAAAGTCACTACAAAGGTTTCTTGAGAAGCGCAAGGAGAGGTAATTTTGTTCTCCTACCATCCAAAGGATTAACCCAAAAACAATTAAAAAAAAGGTTTTTTTTTTCTCTCTGCGTCTAACTTTTTTTCCATTTATGTATTGAATATTACATTCAAAACCATGAAAAAAAAATTGATTATGAGTCGTGTCTCTTTTACTCAATACACTTTTTTAGATATATGCCTCTGGTTGTTTAACGAAGCACATGCGTAGATGAACAAACGCGTAAATATTGTGATATCTTCAAAAACGTGTTGACTTTAAGTCTCTCTTTTTGGTTCCTTCCGACAAGTTATATGATTCGATTTACTATAAACTAATGATAAGAAAATTGAAGAGTTGTTTGTTTGTGTGTTGTATTCTTACCATACGGCCAAAGTAATATCTGACGTGTTCTCAATAAGTTACTGTTACTATAAAACGTGTTTTCACATTTTCTTTTTCCTTTGTTTGTTTGTTTGTGTTTGCAGATTAATATCAACATCTCCTTACTTTCCGACATCAGCCTAAAACAAAAACTCTCTTATCTCTTTCTTTTTTGACTGAGACTTTAAAACCAAAAATGGTCATTTCACAATATTCCAAGACATCGATGTTCCTTTTGCATTTGGCTTCTCCCTAATCTTTTGGAATCACGACAAGCTTTAGGATATTACGTTTCTTTCTTAAGAATATACAGTTTCTTATATAAAGATGTTTGCTATTTATTTTCTTTAATGATTATTATTATCTCTAATGTCAAGACACTTTGTTTATTAAATACTTGATACTTCCACTACTTTTGCTGTACTTTTTTGGTATTTGGAAAAGAAAATGAACACGACTCTTGGCTTATCATGAAGCTTCCGATTGCGTATTCAAAGAAATGTGCATATTACCTCATCTTTTAACTTTGCGTCTTTGATTATGTATTTATTTGTCTGGTTCAGCTTTATCGTTATATAATATGGTATTATAATGGAAATTAGTTTAGGAGAATATATGTTTAGTTAAAAAATACGGTCACGTCTTGCCGACAAATCCGTCTTTATGTTTAAAAATCCTAGTCTTAGCACGAGTTTGGTGGAATTGTAAATTGAGAAGAAAAATAAAGAGTAAGATAAAGTGAGCGTACTTTGTGTGCCTTCTTTTTAAACAATGCCACTTTCTTTGAATAGTATCCATCACTAGCATTATCGAAGCATGCCTTGTCCGGCTTAAAGAAACTATAGCAATTCCTATACGTCACCTGTTGTCTTTTTTTTTTTCAATTGAAACGAAAAAATATTGTTATCATTGATACCTAGATTTTGTGATTTGAATATTTGAAAGTGAAAATCATAATGGTCTATTACTCAACAAACACGTGGTGAAAATGATGTTTTTACTGGAAAACTAACCAGCATTCTCAATTTACATGAAAGAATTTAAGAGAAACAAATTATCTTTTGAAATATTATAGCACAACAAACACGAAAATAGTCTATTAAACTTGTACGTAATAGCGGTTTATAACAGCAGCGATGTAAGTTAATTTGACACAAACCAAACTTTTTGTTCAAAAAAATTTGCATAGCAATTCAATTATGTCCTACCATCATAAAATTTAATATTAATATTGTCTTTACAATTGAAACAAAGATACCTTATTTTACTATTGATATTTCAATTTGATGATTTGAAGATCCGTGTACATATATATTTGATAGTTAATAACCATGATCAACTATTATAATAACATAGATACTAAGCATATTCCAAATAATATGTTTGACGAAACACATTATCATCGTGAGTTAAGAACAGATCTTTGAAGGCTAAGCATCATAGGGATTTGTAGATTCGAAGCCCAAAATAAGTTGATTGACTTCTTTAAAACACACAAAAATATTACTAATTTAAAATCGGTCAAACAAATTGGACTTACCATGCAAGTGTCCAAGTCCAACTATCTATTACAGTTTTTATTTGTTTCCGTCGATTTAGTAGATAACAACTATAATCTTCTCTATCCATCAACTCATACATACAATAACTCAAATCAAAATTTCATTACAATATCACTAGTTTAGACTGAATTCAATCAGTCAAATGTTTACCGATTAAACACCAAAGTTAAAATTGGTGTAGAGCTTCAATATTGATTAGGCTCGAGGGAATAAGACCATTATAATTATAGAGGAATAGGTCGAAATCGTTACAAAATGATCACATCTCTCTGCACTGAGCAAGCTAATCTACAATATTTAAATTCAATTCTGATGATTTTCAGATCAAATTTCATTGCTGATGGGAATTGAAAGATATTCTTATTCCTTCAGATCCATATAAACCTTCCAACTTCCTCAACGGCAAATTTAATCTAAATAGAGTGTCAAATACCAATATTAAGATTATATATATATAAAAGAAAAATCAAAACCTGAATTAAACAGACTTCATATATCAACAGTCCGAAGTTATTTAAGCAAAACCGCCGATAACTGTTTCACAGCTATTTCAGAACAAAACTTGAAAACAGACATCAACTAAAAAATCTTTACTGAATCGTTAGGTCTTTCTTCTGTACTAAATTGATCAAAATTGTTCATTCCATATTGACAATACTAGAAAACAATTCAATCTATTGAACCGATAGATTTAATCTAAAAAAAGCAAGATAAAAATGTAGCAAACGTTTCAAGCATAACTTTATGAAACTGAAAAGAAAAGAAAAAAAGACAGATTGAAGAATAGGAGCATCAGTTTTAAAAAGCTCGATTTATATAATCCGCATGGTTAATAGGAAGCACCGTTGTTGTGCAAAAAAATCATCATCTGCTCCGATTCATTCAATCAATTTTCAATCGAAATTAAAGTACGAGCAACAAAACATTAAAACTTAGCTTTCATAATTTCGATATAAAAATCATAAAGAGAAAAGTAAATGAAACACAAATCGAAGATGATAAACCTAAAGAGAGGGGGCTGGGAGATTGCGTCTGAATGCCAAGACAGCTAAATTGCAATGCTTTTATAGGGTGAGAACTCACCGAAACCCTAGTTTGAATTTAGTTATCGAATTCAGAAAACTCGGGCCACATGGGCCACCGTATGACATCGTTTGGGCCGGCCAATATATCATGGGCTAATGCTTGTCTCTTTGAAAAAAACGGTGTTAAATGAACGCTCCTCTTATGTCGCTTTCTAACAAGTACACTTTTTCACCTGCGATTCGACCGGTTCAATTCACTAATCCGCTGATCGGAAAGACTTTTTGATTCGCTTGTCAAACCAACCCGCCGGCATCAGCGACGCGGTTGGAAGTTCGAAGCTCGAAACTCGTATGATCAAATTCTGTAGAATAATTAATTTTGCGGAGAGTCGCAGATTTATTCATTGTAAACGCATTCGACAATGTGGATTTCCTTCTGTTCGACAATGGTTATGTTTCTGATCGGAATGCGATCCTACTTGATATGGCTGATGAAGAAAGATTGTGGGTTCACAGCGAGAGGTTGGCTTTGGCGTTTGAGCTTGCTCGAACGCCCTCATCAAGAAGTGGCATATTGATCATCAAGAATATACGGATATGCTCGGATTGCCACAGTGCTATGAAAGTGATATCGAGTATCGTGCAGCGAGATCTTGTCATCCGAGATATGAACCGGTTCCATCATTTTCATGCGGGAGTTTGATCTTGCGGTGACCACTACTGAATTGACGGAGACCGGAACATAAACACAAATCTCAACATTTTCTCTCTTCATTTAGGGATATTAGATTACAACAAAGTCTGATAAGCTTATTGCGGGCACATAACAGAGTAAATAGTATACTTCAGTTAACTACACAGATAAAGGAAAGCGAAAAGCTTAACCTTGGACTCGGATTCACAAGCCTAGAGACTAGAGAGCATAACATTGATGATATACAGATTATCTACAGACTGTGCAGCTCGGCATTAGGATACAGAGATCATCACATATCCATGTCGTCAAAGATCTCTTCATCTTCTCCGTATGGAGGAGTGTTAACGAGAAATGCATCATTTGCCAGGTTACTGCAACACACATTTAGAGACTTAGAAAGACTTTGAAAGAAGGAGACAGTGAAAGAGAAAGATAACTTGGTAATCATATAACCTTATGCAGCAGAAACGAAAACCCGCGACACGCTTCAGTTTCCGGTTGTAGAATAAGAAACAGAAAGACCATCTGGATTTGACCCAAAAGAAAAATGGAAAAAGAAGCAGCTTTCTAGTTAACAATCAGGCTAGAATCTGTGAAATTGGAAAGTTGTTGTAAGTTGTAACCTACATTGCTCCTTCTTCGAGGAAAGGATCAGCATTAGGATTTGGGTTGTACACATATATCTCACATTCAGCTAGTTTTACGACCTGTATCACATTTGTATGATTTAGTTCTTTCATTTACTCATGCCAGCTTCTAATGTTCCTTATTACAAACAGTGAGCTTACCTCATCAAGAGCCTCGTAGATTACCTCAAGTAGGGAACCATCCTCATTCCTCTCAGCCCATTCCTGTAAAGCAGATAGGAGAACACATATTATATAAGCTTATGAGAATAAACTACGGATCCCTAACATTATCATTCTTTAAAAAAGCTTATTGGAATGTCGGATTGGATAAGGGTAAAGTGACTCTCCCTCACAGAAACAAACTTTTCTATAATTACCATCTAAACAGAAGAAAAGTGAAAACTTGGAATACCTTAGAAGCTTCAAACATATAGTTGTTAAAAATCTGCGTAAATGTGTCCCAGCTTTCCTCCGAGAAAAACTGATGTGCTTTGACAGCGCTGGAAACAAGAAAAGAAAAAAGAAAAGAAAAAAACAATGCGATAGTGACAGGAGTTATATAGACATAGCTGTACTCTTTCATGTTCAATCAGACACTTGATAGAAATCGAGACAATCGGTTAAGTTTAGATTTTGGGAAATGGAGAGAATTGAACTCTCAACAAGTAACAGTTCAATGAACCGTTCGTCAAACCTTCTGACAACACTCCCACAGAGATTTAAAAGGGGGATTATAAAGCGGGTTGCCATATCGCCCAAGAAGCTGACAGTGACATTACCCATAACCCCCCTCCCTCAAAAAGTTTTCCTTTCAGAACTACAATCACATATTTTATTACCTGAAATCGTAGTCTGGATACATCTGATAGAGTGTAAGAACCAAGTAGATCAAAGCCTTTCGACTGGAATAAGCACCACAATATAAAATGTAAGAGTAATATATAAAAAAGAAAGGAAGAAAAAACCTCTGTAACTTTGATTTCTTACCTTGATCTGCTTAACAAAAGATCAACGGGTGAAGAAGAGTCCGTGTCAGAAGATTTCCCAAGATAATCGAGCATCTGAGTTTCACGGAACATGAACAACAAAAAAAATTAGGTCAACAAGCGTCAGCTGTATACGTTCAATGATTAAGCTCAAACACACATACTTGGTTGCAATAATTAGATGCAAGTCATAATACAATCAAATTACCTCATTCTCCAAACTAAGAGACAATCTTTTATCAGTTCCCGCATGTTTACCTATCGAAAAGCAAAACAAAAACAAAAATAAGCTTAGATTATATTTTTTCCTTGCATCCCAGAAGAAGATAATTGTCCGAGAACACATCAACACAAACAGTTGCTTACAAGAATAAGCTTCCAGGCAACCTTTGATACTTCTTTCCCCGAGATTTAGCTGACCCAGAAAAACATTCAATCTGGAATCAAAATTCTTTCACAAATCGTAAACCGGAAGAAACTGATTCTCATAAATCACAAAAAGCAAGCAATAACTCAATTAAATACCCAAAAAAGAAAGAAAAAGTTTAACCTGTCGAGGTTAGTGTATTCCAGGAACTTCATGACAACGACCAAACCCTCCAGAAAGATGCAATAAACAACCTAAGAATTTTGTAAGAGAGCAGATAATCTAAAACACGTCAGCTTATGCAAATTGATAACACAACTCTCAGATCTAAAGTTGAAATTAAACATTTCTAAAATCGAAAAATGAAGAGCATAATAGGAGAACCACCAACTATTTATCTCAATCCGAAGCTCTAAATTCCAATAAACTGAGATAAATTTGAAAACTGAGACATATAACCGTAAATCTGAAAATGAGCGGCTAGAATTGAATTTTTGCAATTCGAGAGAAGAAAGTACCTGAACCAACCTCTTCAACAATAGTCTAACCTCCGGTTGTGGAATCTATAAAATATGCGGATATGCTTTGGCATGATTGGACTACGAAGCGTCTGAGTTTCGAATAACTGAACTGTGTCCCGTTTTTTATGCTATTTCATGGGCCGTCGAACTTTTGGGTCTCTTGGTTGCCTAAATTTTAATATTTTTTTTTTTACTTACTCAGCCCCAAAATTGACTCTTTTTTTTTTTAAAAAAAAGAGAAATTCGTTTTACAAGTTCAATACTCTTTCGTTTCATACACTTTTGCAATTAGTTGTTGGGTTGGATCTTGCTGACAGATAGATTGGTTAGTAGAAGTTCAATAATATCAAATATATTAAACAAGTGCCAAGGTGCACATGGGATTCATGTTATCATTGCGTCGAATTGAATTGTTTTTGTTTATCAAAACGGGAAAGCTTTTACATAATGGCCTGAATTAAGGTAGACCATTGTAACAAATAAGTGGAAACACCTCCTCACTACATAGAAGAGAAACTAAAATGCCTACTAAAACATGATCAGTATCACATATTGTGGTGGTCGATCGGTTCCTCGTCATCAAAAGGTGTCCAAGTGTAATAGCAACTCTTGGTCCTCCATCTTACCAAAATAGTCAATCATAGCCTCCCTCCTACTTTTTTTTTCCTTTAACAAGAAGATTGAAAAAATAGTCAATACTTTCGTATACGCAGCAGAAAGCTGAGTGAAATAGTTGAACCTTCTATCATTTGTATATGGGTGTAGAAACTGATTTAAAACTTTCTAATCATAAACAAATAGAACGTTGGTTTACCTTAGTGTAGAACTGATGCTATTGTAGAAGTTTTCAGAGGGAAATAGATGGTCAACCTTTTATTTATATACGAACCTCGAGTTTTACCTGAACTTTTACTTTTTGGGCTTATAAATTCGGCCGAAATCTGAGCCCATGTTGTCTAGAGTGTAAAATAATGTGTACCCGAAAAGCAAGAAAATATAGCACATTTAAAAAGTAGGATGAAAGTGGCTGATGATCATGATTGCAATTCAGGAAGGACAGTCTCGGTGATAGGCTCAATGCGAAACAGCAACCGACGAATTTTAATTTTAGCTTATTAGTTCGTTTCTTGTCTTTTTTTATGTCTTCCAAATATTCTCTCCAGTTATATATATATACACACTAGTCGTATGTAAAAAAAGTAATGTAATGTACGAAAGACAACATAATATAGTAAAAAAGGTAAAAGCATCAGTTTCAAGTAAATAGAAAGCTTACGTGAGCCATCAACAATCAAACAATGAAAGCCATGTTAAGAAAAAATAAAAAAATAAAAAACAATCAAACAACAAATTTTTAAGACAGAATGTTTCTTTCATTGTTGTCAAATAACCATGATGAGCGTCAAATCGGTGAAAATTAGAATGGCCGGATACATATCAAATCTCATCTTGTGAACGCAAAGTTCTGTATTTACATTTAATTTTTATTTTCATATTTTATCAGTGATTTATTGTTAACCAATCCCCCCCCCATGACTTAGCCACATTATTTATTCGATTCTTTTTTTGGTACGAATGTTAAGAGTAATTTGTAATTATCTTGCTTTGATTTGATTTTGAACTTATTTAGGCTAATAGTCATTTTTCGTAGACGTATATACATATATATGTATGCAGGCTCAGCATATATAACAACAAGATAAAAATAGAAATAGACAAATAGTGCAGTAAGCTTTAGTTTATGTCAGAAATTGAATACTTAGATTAGTGGAGTTTATGTATAGATGAAAAGAAAAACGAGAATCCCGCGTGGGCCGCGACTCAAAAACATGAAAATAGAAGTTGATGCAGAAATTTGATTTGACCATTGAACGAGAAAGAGAGAGTTGATGATAATATTCTAAATACATGCACATGTATCGGTGTATCTATGTATTAAAATTTGTAAAGGAGAATATTCGTTAAGACGTGAAGAGGAAGAGATGGTTGTAAATAAAGGGGACATGCAATGCAGAAAGAGAGAGAAAGTTATGTTTCTTTTACAACATGGGAATGATAACTCTTCCACTCACTTCACTATATGTCTCAGTATTTACTTGTCCCAATAAGCCTGCCTAAAGGCACCTTTCCTTCTAATATGCATGTCCATATTGATACATTAAACTACAAATTATTCGCATAATAAAATGACCAAGTGATATTGCTACGTGTACGGCTATATATAGTTTTCATATATGGACTAACAATTCATACAAAAAGTTTTTACATTTTTTGGTTTTCTCCAATACCATCCTCAAGTTTCTACCTTTTCTCCTTTTCTCATGGAATACGACTCTTGAGTAGATTCTAAGAAACATGTCTGATGATGAATTTATACAATTATTTAGTAATATGCTAGCGGTAAAATAATGACTAAATCAATATATTACCAATCCGGTGGTAATACCAATCTACCTTTCTATTTTGGGCTATACGATTCCGTCACGGAACTTTCCACCTCTACAAATGGATCACCGGCCGGAGAGTTCTGGACATGAAAGACATTCTCCCATATATGTATTATAAACCATATCATTTCTTTCGAGGAAAGTATCCAAGCACCAAGACCATGTTGCACAAAATCTTATGAGGACAAAACGAAAATAATGCGATGCATGATGTGAGCTTAACAAATAGGTCAAAAAAATTCATATGCAAAAATTATTCTATGTGAAAGATATTTGAATAGAAATCACCAAACAAGCCATTTCATTTTAAAAGTATAAAGGCTATTCTTTTCAGGAAGTTAGAGGTGAACCCAAGTGATCAATACAAGCTTATGAGAATTCTACCAGATGATAAGAATGAAATATAAAGACGTAGAACGCGATCCTTACTTGCCCTGATCTTCTATTGCTCTCTCATATATTAGAAAAACTCTTATAATTACAAAAAGCTTATATATAATTTAATAGAAAAATCTAAAAGATGAGATGGTCAAGATTGATGAGTCAACTCCGCATCCAAGCGCATGTATTGAGTTTAATTAGCAAAACAAACATCATTCGGATACCAATCACCATCAAAGTTTAGCATCCAGATGTACAAACTATCGATCACCTTAGCCAACTCTATTTTTTTTTTATCATTTCTGTTTTCAGTAATTATCTTGGAAATAGACAAGAAGGACCAAGTCCGCACCGTCTAAGTATATCTTAATTAATAGACACGCATACGCTGTGATATAGTACATATTGGTATGTATACATATTAGGTCCTAATCCATTGGAATAGATAAAGTCTACTGGATTAGCTAATTACATATTCTTTCTACCATATTTAAAAAACTCCACTCTCTAATATATTTAAAAGGCAATTTTAATATGGCATAGTCACGTTGACAAAGACAAATTGAACCAACCATACAATAGGTAAATCAAAGCAAAGAGTTAATGTTTGTGTACTCATCCAAGCTCAAACAATTTTACATAGTTCTATTTATGGTATACCGTTCCTTTATAGTAAAAAACCTTCAATATTGCAAATTTATTTGCAAAGACAAAAGGGATACAACTTTTTTGTGGTTTGATTCAAAGGCTAAGTCATTTCACGCCCCATGCAATGTCACTAGAGGCCACGCCTCTGAGCCTTTTCACTTCCTCTTTTCCACCAAAAGCTGACTCTTTCCCTCTATGCATGTATGTATGTCCTCTTGATGTAATACACTTTTTGTTTATTGACCATGCACTAACTAATGTTGTAATCTAAGTGTTCCTTGAACAACACAAAAAATCATAATTAGTAAGAGTTATAATTGAACATAATTGTGTAAAATGGTTGCGGCTAGATATATAGCATGCTGAAATGTGCATACTGGCCAGAACAAAAACATTCTAAGTTAAATGAGGTGGAAAGATTGGTAAGACGTTATGATCATAATACCCATCTGAATGTGATTTGGGGTTCAATTGAATGTCCTTGCATTTACGTTTGCATTTAGTGTATATTTTTCTAAATAAATCCACAATTTACACCATTTTAAACAAAAAATTTAACCTTGACTCTCCCATCAGGAGAATCATCTCGGCAAATCCAACTCACAAGGCCTAGAGATTAGAAAAAAAACACTATTTTTACTTTTTACTCGGGAAATCTTTATGCTTTCTTTTCTTGTCAAAACTATTATTGTTTTTACTATGAGTCGTGAGTTACCGTATTTACATTGGTTAGGGTTGATATTTAGTTATGATCCCTGTTGGTTTTAATGGATTTATAAATCGTAATTAAAAAAAAAACACTATTGTTGATGATTGTTACTCGACGCTGCTCCTTGCTTCTCATCAAGTCCCGTGGCATCTCCACCTCGTACGAACTGCTTCAATTGATTCTTTTACAGTCAGATTTCGAGCTCCAGCTATAAGGCCACATAGATTATGTGATGTCTTGTTGCACTTGAGATCTTCAAAACGAGCTGAAGTATTCTCTTTTCTTTTGTATTAACTTCAATATATTGGAGACTGTTTTCCTGATATACTTTCTCGAACACATTTTATTTTCCAACCAATATTGCATTATCAACAAGAAGTAATTTTGAGTAGATTGGGATCAACTAATTATCCTATTTTATTAGAAAAAATGTACTAACATAAAATTGTTGGGGAGCACATGGTTCTTAATAGAAGTACAATTCCATGAGAAACAATGTCTTTTTAAGCATCACAAGGTCTGTATGTTTTGATGTATGATCTGGGGAAATGAGCTTCTAACCGAAAACATCATCATTTTCGGTGCATGCCAAATTCCCATCAGCGTTTTTTTTTTTTTTTGGGTATTTTTAATCACTGACTTAAATATTCGTAGTTTATTGTTTGGTTATCATTAACTATTATTCTTGGGATTATTAAAACACTTCATATCTAAATAATTGAAATTTGACAGGTCTAATGTCATCATGCCTCGCACTCCACTCTTCTCGTTTTCTGGCTTTACTGAAATTCTCAGCTTTTATTTAACCCCAGAAATACCAAAAGCATATTTTAAAAGGGCAACTTCTTTATCTATTTAAAGAATACAGACAACACACATAAGCAAAAAAAAAAATATTTACGTAATAAGCTATTTATAATTTGACTCGGTCAACTCGTTGAATATTTTCCTAGTTAGAATATATGTCCATTCCACCTTTTCTATATTCGTAAGGTACAATAGTGATTGCTATTTCTTTAGTTATAAGTTGAAGTTCATACGATTTTGATTGAGAATGTCCAAGCTGTTTTTATAACTTGTGTAGTACATGTTCTCTTTTTTTAAAATAATTAATTATTTTATTGTTTTGGTAAAAAGATGTAATAAGAGAAAATTTTATTTATTTCTATTAGAATTGTCTGTTTGGTTTAATTTGTGATTTGTTTAATCTGCATAAAAAAAGATAAAACTAGTGAATTAGTGAGAGTGAAGATTTTCAAAATTCTGCGATATCGAGAAAGATGGTTTTAATCTACTGAACCATGTACGAATAAGACAAAGTTTGGACTAATAATAAGTTTATTTTATTTTTGGGACAGCCAATAATATGTAATGAGAAAATTCGAAGTTATAAAATGGTGTCGAGTATGTATATGCATGAGTAAACGTATGTAATCTGTTGTATATACGTGATATAATTAAGGTGTATTTTTGCGTCTCGCATGTTACATGTTAGATAAAAGGATATATATTAGTTGTAATGATAAGATAGATTGAGGAATATAACACAATAGTCTTCTCCTGAAGTATTAATATCTTATGTACGTTGAATAGGTGTGCGAATTATCTCAACACTGTTGGCTTGATGATGACGCAGGTAATATGCTGGTTTAACTTGATTTAATTATATTATTGTGGATTGAGTCCTCCATGCAGCAAGATTGGTTCAATATTTTGTTATATATGTATATGTTTGTAGGTATTTTTTTTTGTTGTTTAACAAATATGAATGTATACGTCTTTGTGACAAAAGGAATAAGGAAAACAGTAAAGCGAATTTATCATGTTCGTAGAATGATTCAAGCAAATTGGAGTGCGATTTTAAATGAATGATCTCTAGAAATTCTAGAATCTTAGAAGATACAACAAATACACGCAGACGAAGCAATTCAAATACTGAACTATCCGTTCCCAAAAAAAAATAATAATAATATCAAATTTACGAATATCTGACGTAAAGAAATAAAATCACAAGTTCGTCGCCAATTATATCAAATTCTATTTTTCTAAACTAGTGAATTTGGTTTTACAATATGTATTATTATAATTTTTTTGTATTTAATATGAGTTTGCAAAAAGCCCAATTAAGATTACATATTCAAAATCCCCATGTCAAAAAAACATCACTAACTCTCGCTAAAGAAAAACATTTGTGTGTCTCAATTATGTGATATGGGGATATAATGATTTTTTCGTGGACTTCATAGAAAACGAAACGATAAAATTAGTGGATTAATTAACATATGGTCCATATACAAAAATGTTACTGAAGATTCATCGTGTGAATCGAAGGCAGTGTTCAAATCATTGTATTACGATTTTTTTTTCATAGTTTGTCTACCCTTTATAGTTTTAAATGACAAAAATCTTTGTATTCTGATAATTATCTTCCAAAGTTTTGTTTTAAGCTATGTATATGTGGTGAGGAAAAAAAAGAAAAAGAAAATACGTGCGTGTATAATAATAATGACACCAAAATATATGTACTGAGATTGACCGCATAAGAAGCTTTTCATATAACTAGTCCACATTACTCTGTATAATTGTAATATTGACCTTCTCTTTCTCTCTCTTGTCCCTGCAACAATTTCGTTTCCACAAAATTCCAAACAAAGAGAATTGATAGAAAGTGGGATTTGCAATATTTATTCTCTTCCTCCTCTAATCCTCTCCTATCATTAAGACACATACTCTCTCTCTCCTCTCTCTCTCTCTCTCTCTCTCTGTAGCTAGCCCCATGGCTTCTCCGGTCTCTGACCATTCCTTTCGATCTCTGGTCTCCATCTAAAAACCCTAATTTATTCTTTACTCCTCCGTTTCCCTCATGTTGAGATCATCAGAAACTCTTCGTCTCGCTCCTCTCCGGCTTTCTTTGGCTATTCCGGTCACCGGATTCTGCCATGGTTCCTGATGCTGAATCCTCCTCCTCCTCCTCCTCCACAACGTGTCTTCTTTCATGTGGGTTTTCCAATAGTTTCGCTTTTATGAGGTTATTACAAAAAGCTCATTATTTCTCTGCCGTCTCTGAGGAAGACGACGACAACAACAACAACATAAATAAAGACATTCGCTTAGGATCTGATCATCAAGTAAAAGATAATCATCACCAAGTTTGTAGGAGAGACTGTAGTTTCATGGCCGATCAAGAAGAGCCGAGGAGTACTACTTCTAGGTTAAGCTCCAAGGACGATGACGACAACAACAACAATAGCAATAACAATAATATTAATAACAACAATGACGCCGAAAATCATGAGATGAGGAAAGAAGGGTGGCTCCGGTTAAGCATAGGCCACGAGGATGATGTTAAACCGGATCTTGACCATCGGCAACAACAACAAATCGATCCAACGGCTAGGAGGGACTCTTTTCTAGAGCTTAACCTTTTCTCTGGCGGTTCAAATAGAGAAGAAGAAGGAGTTGGTCTTCCATTGTCATCTCTCTTTCACCATCAGCATCAACCAGGAGGGATGATGATTAATCCATTGATGTTCCCTACCAGGCCTGATCAGGAGATGATTGGTTCTTGGGCGGCTGCTGCGTTTAGAATGCCTTTTGTCCCACAAAACCTAATGCAATCATCATCATCAACATCTGCTTCTTCGATGATGCCATTGATAGGACCGTACTTTGGTCGCTCCAATTTTCAGCAGCAGTTGATAGGGAATAATAATAATCCGGATGTGGTGGCTGGTCCAAGCTCGAGTTTTCGAGTCATTGATCCACCCAGACGACCCCATTCCGGCATTTGGTTCCTCCTTCAAGCTTCTCAAAACCAGTAAGTGCTAAATGTTAACTTCCTAGAGACTATGTTATTTGTGTATGGTCCATAATTTCATGATTACAAAAAATAAAGTGCAAAATCATTATTAACAAATCGGATTTTCAAGATTCTTATTTTTGGTTTTAATTATAAATTGTCCTCAAGATCATAAATATTTACAAATTTTAAGTTATTGCCTTTGTCTTTGGTGAACGTTTTAGGACAAGAGAACCATTCTTGCCTCAGATACCGAAGAGCTACTTGAGAATCAAGTCAGTACACGTCCATAATAAAGATTCTACCATCCCCAATATTACTTTCTTCAATCAGCTAGTAATTTATAGTAATACATAATTAAGAATGACAGATAAAACGACGTTAGTTAATTTTATCAAAAGTTTAAGGCTAATTAATTTTGGTGTTCTTGGATTGCGTAGGGACGGGAAGATGACTGTTCGACTATTGATGAAATATTTGGTGAATAAGTTGCGATTGGAGCACGAATCCCAGGTTTTTTTTATTAATCTCATCAACTTTTTAATTTCCCTTTCTTTAACTTTATTGTTCTAGATTCCATGTACACGTTGCTTGCCGTAACTACAATCTCCTTAGTTGTTTTTTTTTAAAAAAAAAAAAAAATTCTAAAACGTTACACAAATACTTAAATAAGTGTAAAACATGATGAGAATAGTACGATAAACAGAAACATATTAGTAAAAGAAGAGAAGAAAACGTGGAGAGGGTACATTCATAGGGGTTGGTGCACTGAGGAACATGACAACAACATCGGAACTAAATTGCCACAAAAGTGTCTCCATGTTAATTAGGTCACAAGTAGATGTCGTTGCTAGGTATAAGCCGTTTTGTTCTTTCTTTGTTTTTATATGCTAATTATCCATTAATTGATTTTCAACCTTTTTCGAGTTTGTCTTACTTGTTCCTTTTTATAATTTAGGGGTAATTGATTAACGGTCGAGCCATTAGTTAGTGCCTCGTGTGATCAACTTAATTCTCATCAGAGATGAGTGCACTTTAGCTTTAATTTATTTATTTTTATACATTATATACAATATATACACATTATTTATATATGACATTCCACCTACCAACCTACTTATATACGAAGATTGAAATTTAGAAACCGATTCCCTTTATAAAACTATGTTGTGCTAACGCTTTAAAATGTTATGAGTGCATTTTTTTTGTCAACATTATGAGTGCATTTTAAAACAGCATATTTAAAATTTTCTACCATTTTTTTTTGGAAACTAGGAATCCAAATGTCCTCAAAGAAAACGTGTTATCGGTATAAAATTAAATTAAGTTGGACAGAAAATTGAAGTTTCTCCTTTTCCTGTATATATAAATTACTTCTATCTTAGGGCCAATTGTGAGAAGTTTTGAAACTATGTTTCCTTAGAATTCTAGGATACTGTAGTGATATATCACATATCAAAACTTTTTATTTAAGTCATAAGTTTACTGTTTTCGGATACATATATATCTTAAAAAATATATATATATATATATACATATTGCTATATATTATCTAGTTTGAGAGATTGGAACAAAAATAATAATTTATAGCTAGTAGAAGTTATTTAGTTTACTTTAACTAGTTTGAAGAGATTCTGATTATGATATCATACCACATCGTTAGAAAAACTCAGTTCATGGAAACCAATTGTATATATGCATGTCACATACGTGCACGAACATGACATATATACACGTACAACTGGGACTGTAGCTATTTCGCACGCTTCTTCTAGAGCTAGTTATTATCTCAAATGATGAATACATTAAAGTAGCTTCTTATCATATGCATGCTGACTTATTTGAAATCTTACGAGTTGATGAAACAAAAATTGTCCTTTCCGTTTATTTTTTTGGTGAAAGAAATAGAATTCAATCCCTAAGATTACGTACGATGCTTCTCGTGCAAATTTTAATCATTGATATCTGTTCATTTATGCGCTCGCTTACACATAATATCCTATAACTTTTATGATTCCTAAATTAATTATTACAATTTTATTGCCAACGAATAATTAAAAAAAAAAAAATCGAGACTTCTTTCCTATGCTAAGGGATCATTCAATATTTCAGTGACTATAATGTGCCTGGAACGTCATTAATGGTGTGCTTTTGACAATTCTTAATTATTATTATTTTTTTCAAATACGTGAGCCTTTTCAAATATATATATATATATATATATATATATATATATATAAGATCTCTATCTCTCTTTTTTTTCCTTCTAATATATTCAAACATATTTGAAAGCCACGCACAAATAAATCTTTTGGACGCCGTACGAAATTGCATGAGACTGTTAAATAAATATAAATAAAATCCAACCTTATAGGTATGTTATCTTTCTAAGGAATTTGCTAGCCTGCTTTGATCCATGCATATATATATATAATCAATGCATAGAAAAATACTTAGAAATGCATAAATGAAAACAAAATCCTTTAAAGGTGAAGAAGATAAATTTAATTGAGATAATGATATCGTCGATTGTATGGAATACAAAAAATACGTCATGTTGTTGTAAGCATGTTTTCCTGAAACATTCGTTAATTAGAAGCTTAGAGGTTTATTAAACTTAATTAATCTGGAATGCAGATAAATTAAACTATAATATCTAGGTCAACTCAATGTTTAAAATTTACTTAATTCACTAAGCTTTTTCTGTCTTGTTGCATTAAGCCATGCCATGAAGTATGGCAAATGAGACGAGGCAATTAATATAAAATTAGATGTGGGTATGCACATCTTTGCACTCTAATACATATTAATTATGTGATATGTCTGATCTTGATCAAATAATTAAGTTTTCATTGACAAGCTGTTTATTTCTTGTCCATTTCTTCTAAACTATACAATATACAAATAACATAAAAGTCAGTAGAAGGAACATATTTGATCAAATATGTTATATTAATTAGTGTTCAAAAAATCATAGTTCATCATAAGAAATTAGCAAATATATGTCACAAGAAAATTGTAATTTGATCATAAAACAGATATTAGCACGAAAGTAAAGAATTGCAAAAGAAAAACATTAGTCAGCATATCAGTTTGGATATAGATCTAAAGACTAATATTTGAAATTTATTTAGGGGTCGATTTGAAATTGTTTAAATCCAAGAATAAGATTACGTCCACAAGTTAATCATGGGCTGTTGTTTTATTAGATGATCATTAATTATATAAAGTTGCAATTATGTGCACTCATATAGATATATATATGTGTATATATAGTTAATATAATAATGTGAATGTGTGTGTATAATAGATTTGGGTAGGGCATAGGTATCAAGAGTGAATAATAAATATGAATGTAATGATTAGGCAGCCATAATCTGACTTCGTGGAGGCATTGTTCTTCCATTTTTGTCTTTCTCCCTCCTTTTAAGTTTCCTTTGACTTTTTAGACGTAACAAAACAAAAGGCTTTAAAAGCTAAAAGTATTACATAAATTTCAAATTTCCTTTTTGCGCCCCATGAATTTTGTTTGTCAACTTGTTCGTCATTCCATACCATAAATAAATAAATTCTCAAATGACAAATAACAATGACAATTACTTATATCTTATTTGTCTTAATTATCGTAATTAAGTAATCAAAAAGTTATTTTAGCCCTTTATTGGTAAAGACTAAAGAGCCTAACACACTTGTTTCTCCATTTTTTATAGTAATTAAATAACCATAATACATATTCCCACACTTTTATTATATAAAATCTGATCGTAATTCACCATGGGTAAAGAAAAATAAATAAATTAGTCTTCCAACATTTAGATCGTATTTATGTTCATGATGAGCCTTAATTAACACCTTTTGGGTTCTGGTTACGTTTTAATTTTAATATTTCGCATGAAATTTCTATGTAGATAATAGTTCTACTCTATATCTTTTGTTATAGGAAAAACATCCCAGAAAGAAAAAGCGTATGCTGGTAATTATTATTATAAAAATGTTATAACAGGATATGCACAGAAATATGACTTTTAAAGATACTGTCACAAATTAATAGCTTTTGTTTTGTTCTTTCCACAGTAAATTAAAATTAAAAGCATAGAATGAGGTTTAGCCAAACCGTCATGCTTATGTTAGAAGTGGCTCATCAACAACAACAATAAAATTCTCTCGCCTTGGTTTAGTTAATTCTTTGTTAGTGTCTCGTGTAGGACCCTTTCTTCACAAAAACCCCTAACGAATTTGGTGCTTTGTTAAAAGCCTTTTCTCCATCAATCATACTCATCTCCTCTATAAGTGCTGCACTTTCTTAAATATTTCCTTATCATCCATCCACTTCAATCTATCTAAATATTAGATGATTTCCTTTTGTTTCGAATCACACATCGTGTCTTTATCAGCAAGGCTTTGCTTAATCAATTTCCTTCAACAATTCATTGGTATTGCCAACTTTGATCCGGCTACTCGTAAAAATAAGAGTTGGATGTAAATATGTAATGGTCCAACCACTTTTCCTACGTAGGAAGATGTTTGGTCCATGGATGTCTCACTTTCATCTGATGAACAGTTCGCATTTTCTTGGAGTAACTATTTACAAAAATTATCCATTTGTCACGCATACCATGGCAAATTTTTCTACAGTTGTTTGTGTTTTGAATGAATTTATAGCTACTTACACTGACCCGAATTTTTTTTATGGATCAATTACACATAACCATAAATTGTGATAAAAGCTTTATAACGCTTTGACCTTTGTTTAACTTTAAATTTATAAAATTCGCCGACTGGTTTTGCACATCACAAAAAATCTTGTTTTGTTCACATCATTTTCATGTATACTAACATCTTATAAGTCACATAGTGAAGTTTTCTCCTTTTTCTCTAGTTCAAAATTTTCAGAAAAACACATAATAATATATGATACATAATGGGCGACCAAATCAATTTCATTATTATCAATTTTTACAAAACGCATATCAATTTTCGGTCAAAAACTTACATGCGTCATAATTTAGAATAAGAGGGTATGACTAAATTTAAACGTGTGTATTTTAATTAATTATTTTCATATTTCAATTTATTTCTCAAAATTGGATTATTAATTAGTTTGTTACGGTAAAAGTATTGGTTGTTATCCTATGTATTTTATATTTAGTCCGTAGTCCCTAGGCAAGCCGAGACGTACCTCATAGTTTGGAAAATCAGAAATGGTCTTGGCCCCATAATATGAACAATATTTGGGATCTCCAGTTCTGGCTCAGTATATACATATATGAAGGTGTTACATCAGATAAACTTTTACTAGCACGCATTCGTTATTTTAGATGCAAATGGTGGTAATTAAAACAATAAGTTAAATGAGAGGCTTAATGATAAATGGACAAAAAGTATACTTATTTCTTTTAGTTTTTTTCTCCGATTTCTTCTATTAGTTGAAGATTAACAAATTCTAGCAAAATTGGTACTTATTTATGGGATCTAATAAAATGTAGAAAAATGCACATGGTGTATTTCCAGAGGAATCTAAGAATAGTCAATTCCACTCAATTTTTCCCTCTAATATCAACTTCTTGCACCTTTTGTTTGTGTTTAAGATATATTTCAATTAGAAAAATATTATAACAAAAAATTATCTGGATTTATATATTCTACTTCTTTAATATTTCTAAACTAAGTTTACAAATTTAGTTTTCTTTATTTTTTACATTATTAATAGATTTTAATAGTTATATATTATCACCTATATATACATATATATAATATCTCATTATAGTATATCTATCACAATTTAGTCCCCATCGAGATGTTATGAGTTTTGACTTTTAACTATTAGATCACACTTCAACTAGTGTCTATTTTTATGGAATTCATGATGATATAAGTTTGACCATGTAAAAATGTATCTCATAAAAATCGCTTAGAACTTCCAAAATCTAGGTTTTCTCCACAAAAAAATCTAGGTATATGTTGTAAATGTTTTTAACTTGATAAGGTGTGGTATGCAACATACATATAGGCATAAAATAATAAATAATGTATTTTACGTTGGGAAAAAGCAATGCATGAAGTCGCCCTCAACAACAGAATCATTGCAATTTTCTGAAAGAAATTTGCATTAGAAAAAAAAAATTAAATGGCACTGAAGGGCAGAGATAAGAAGCCATGAACATGATATCCTTTTAAGTTAGTGATGCGATGCATGCAAAACATTTTAATATAAATGCATATCCGACTACGACTTTTATGGTCCCTATTTTATATTCAAATTTACATTAGTTTATTATTTATGTATGTGGGTCCTTTACGAATAAAATATAAATATTAAGATGTTGATTTGTGAGATAGAACACCACTTTCATATGCTAATTATGGTATACTGCTAACAAAAGAATATGTATAAATTTATAGTAACCGTAGACACGATTCCATTTGGTGTATATTTTAGGTATCTAACAGTTTCAAATACATTATAATGAAATTAGTGTATTTATATATTCCCACTAAGAAAAGAGCTTAAAATATGTGACTTAAAATGCTTTTGGGGTCGCAAACATTAGTCATCGAAACGTAAAAAGAATACGTGCATGAGATGATGGTGAAGTTTTCATGGGGTAGTGTCTCCATAATTGAGTTTCCTCCGTT
The DNA here is from genome assembly GCA_039880935.1 of Streptanthus diversifolius. Lineage (NCBI taxonomy): Eukaryota > Viridiplantae > Streptophyta > Magnoliopsida > Brassicales > Brassicaceae > Streptanthus > Streptanthus diversifolius. The sequence continues at coordinate 21,536,752 of JAXGFM010000010.1, read as the reverse complement.
TAGAAAACTCTTATTTTTTTCTCGGCACAATATTTTTAATTATATTATCAATTTATATACAACTACTTTTTTCCTTTTGGAACGTAGATTTTTCAATTTACATCTACCAAAATATTATAAAAATAAAGCTATAAATATAAGAGTAGGAGGGAAATGATAAATAATAGTAGTAGAATGAGTTATGATGGTTGGCACGTTTGAAAACATATATATATATTGGATATATCGATAAACTTTAGTTTTCTAATGTTTGAATTCGCTTTGTGTACTTGATAATTCAATCGAAACAGTCAGTTCTAAATTTTGACCTAAAATGGTCTTGTGAAATATTCTTCACCATGAGTTGAATACTCAGACATTACGGCATTAACATTAAAGTCTTTTTTGGAAGAGTCACTGGAAAATGCATTACGGGTAGAAAAAAAAAAACAAAGGTGGGACACAAAATGATTAAGATTTTGGACATCGTGGGTACCATACAAATTTCAAAATTATTATCAAGTTAATTAATTATAATTTGAATATGTGTTGCAAATATAGTTTTCTTTAACGTATATTATATAAATGTGAAATAAGTAGTGGATTCATTGTTGGTGTTGCTCTTCTTTAAAAAAGCAATTACGTTAGAAAATCAGGAATCTCTTACAAGTAAAGTAGAGATGACATAATTAGGGCATTGCGTAGCCACCGTGACACGTTGCATTTTCCATCACTATCTCTCCGTCACCCCTACGAAGCAATGATCTCATTAAACCCGATTTACTCTAGTTTTATATCACACTCACGACTAGCAAATAGGAATGAGCTAATTATTTTTGACTATTTTAGATGAATCCAAATATTATATAGATATATGTGAATAATAACGAATCCGGAAAATAGTTTTTTGATCCGACAAATCCAAATATTCTTAAATTTTAGGATATCTGATTTATGTCTACTCCTACTCACAACCCCCATCAATAATAGTATATATACTTATATATTCATGAAAAAACCATCTTGAGTCTCGGATTCGTTGCATTCACTTCACGTCGGCCATATAGTTATTTGAGATTTGGTCCGTACATTTTATTCGTGGTGGACTTATTAATTTTTTTTTTTTTGTTAATATGGCCTAAATTTAGTCTGTAAATTTCTTGTTAAGACATCCATTCATTTCCAAAATTAAGTATACGTTTCAGCCAAATTCAGAGAAGTCAATTATAATTCTTAGCTTTGGTGTTTTTGTGTGCATCATTACATTTCATTTTGATTGTGATTATAACATAGAATTAATGATACTATTATTCATGACTAATAGTATTTATTTTTTTTTTGTTAAAATACAATAAAAAATGAAAAAAAAAACAGGTAGAGATAAGATGCAGAGGGCAAGAACTGGAGCCAGTGTTGACACTACAACACGTGAGAGATGCAATCTGGAGAGGAAGCAGAGACAATTCTTCTATTTCACAAAACCTTACTTTGCAGCCAAACTCATCTACCTCTGAACATCTCATGCTCCTCCATTATGGTAGGAGTACTCTTTCTTAATTTTATGATTCCTATTCTATTTTATTTATTTATTTTTATATAACACCATGTTATTATTCTCAATATAAATAATTGCCCACCCTTTCTTCTTTTAACTCAAAAGCCCACCTTCTTCAATTGTTATTAAGGCTTTTTTTGGGTGCAATTTGTTGAATGATCGATGAAGAACGAAAGAGTATCTAATTCGGTAGGAGTATGCACGCCCCGATTGATGTTTTTATTGTTATATCTTCTGGGGATGAAAAATGTATTTAATATTTATATACATTATTTTTCATGCTCTTACTGTTACGTACTATTGCTAGGTGACTTCTTTTTGACAGACATGTTGGTGCTTTATGCTCTTTTAGTGTTTAATGTTCTGTCTGATCAAATGGGCCTGATTCGGCCTATCACCGAACCAACTCAATATCAAACTGGGCATTTCTCAACTTCGAACCTTCTGAGAAAGGTTCGATCCACTAATCAAAATTCTAAATGGACCAAACAACAAGAATAATATGGTCATGGGAGACCGACCTCACAGACTTTGATGTACATTTTAGTCCAAGCAAAGCAATGCTCTGATACTATGCCTTGACTAGTTGTGTATCAAGATTACGTACATTCTGCAACACACCAATTCAATTCTCAAGCTTTTAGCTTAACATACGACAAAGAAAAAGCAAAAGAAAACATTCAAATTGTAGGGGAACAAAATATTAAGCTCATCTCAGCTACTTTCCAAATTGATTTACTCGATAGAGAATATTCAAGTCATATTTTGATTTTTTTCTCAAGTAGACATGGTTATGAATCTTATAATGCAAGTGAATTTCTTCAATTCTTTAGAATATATGATTAAACTGTCGTTTTATGGTTAAGAAAAAAGAGAAACGGTATGAGCTTATATAGATATACATGGACATAAATTCGGATTTTAACTGATATCATACTGCTGATTTGAATGTGAATTTGCATGGTTTGATTAACATTTTTTTGCAGGCAGTTAATTGATTTTAACAAAAAATGGAAAGTTAGAAATTTTATCTATTAAGTATTTATTACACACTTGCCTAGAAGAATGAAGAACAGTTGGGTTAGGCGCGGTTAACTTTGGTTTAACCAGTTGGTAAGAGTAAGCAAGTAGACTTACTCAACTCTCTTTGCTTGTTCAAACTTTTCTTACAAAATAAAAACAAAGTTATCTTTTGTCTTACTCAAAAATCACCATCACCAAGATCTAGGTCTGCATCTGTCTTTCTCTCTCGCGACTCAGCTCTCGCGAATGGAACGGGCACGTACGGAAAGCCCCAGCTACTTCCGTCAATGGAGCGGCGAGTCAGGGACCACCAATGCCACCGTCGCTCCTTCTTCTCCGGCGCGTCATCACCACGCTCGATCATCTTCCGTCACTGGCATGTCAAACGTCAAGCGAGCTCAAAACGTCGCCGCCAAAGCCGCAGCTCAGAGGCTTGCCAAGGTCATGGCTTCACAGACTACCGACGACGACGACGTAGACGATGACGATGTCGGTGGCGATGACCTACGTTTCCGCTATGGCGCTCCTCCTCCTCTCTCCTTCACGAGAAACAATGCTTCTTCCACAACTAATCTCGTTGCTTCTAAACCTAGACCTGCTGCTGCTTTTGCTGTTCTTCCCCCTCCCAAGATCGCCAGATCTTCCTCCCCTGCGGTAAAATTCGATCCGATCGACTTTTTTTCTGCTTGAGTGGAAAACAAATCCGTGATTCTTGGTTTCTCTAAGATATCTGTTGACCCAGTTTACCAAATTTTCTCATTTTCTAGTTTCTAATTTTGGAATGTGAGATATTGATTGGGACTTGATTATTAAAATTTTGGGAATGTTTCTATTATGGATGTTTCAAATTGTCTTCTAATCGGATAATTGTTGGCGATTGTGAAAAACCAGTTCTCTCGGAACTCCCCAGCTGTGTCTGTTCGAGCATCACAACCTCCTGTCCCACCAAGCAAACCGTCTCAAAAGAATCAAACTACCATTCCATTACCAGTTGGAACTCCTAAGAATCAGCAGACTGAAAAGAGGTGAAGAAGAATCCTGAATTCATCTTGCAACTAGTTGAGTTTGTGTGCATGACTGGAAACTGTTTGTCATTGCAGAGTTTTACCGGATATTGGGCATCTTAATGCAAAAGATTCTAAAGATCAGCATGAAGCATCCGCACTTCGTGATGAAGTATGCTTTTTATTTTTTCTGTTATGTATTTAATCTTTTATGGAGTGTCCTAGATGGAAACTGACAGTTCGTTTACATCACAGCTCGATATGCTGCAAGAGGAGAATGAGAGTATTCTTGAGAAGGTAAAAAGTCTTCTCCTGCCTGGTTTCCATCTATCTCCAGATTAGCTTTATTATAAGTTTTGAGTTTATTTAACAGCTTAGGCTTGAGGATGAGAGCTGCAAGGAAGCAGAAGCCAGGGTAAGAGAGCTTGAGAAACAGGTGATTGAGAGCCACGATAAACTTACCCGTTTGCATCAGTTTTTTTTTGTTTTGGGTTTCTAATACTGTTCTCACCCTTGAGACAAAATTTAGGTAACTTCTCTGGGAGAAGGTGTATCCTTGGAAGCTAAACTTCTGAGCCGGTATTCAATATTTATAAAATTTATTGCCAGTTTTGCGTTATCCTGTTGAATTAAAATGCCTACATGAATGTACTTTGTCTCAATCCTGCAGAAAAGAAGCTGCTTTGCGTCAAAGAGAGGTACTTTAAAGTCTGATCCCCCTCTCAATTTTTTATAACGTGATAATTATGTTTCCAAGTATAAATATGTTGTTCTGGCTTTTAGATTTTTTACTAGCACTCTCTATGACAGGCGGCCCTTAAAGATGCAAGGCAGAATAGAGAAGGGACTAACAAGGAGTCTACTGCTCTTCGGGCTCAAGTAGAGGTAGGCCATCTTTTTCGTCCGTGTTTCACATTTATTGTGAGGTGCTAGTTAATGTAGAACTCTTATATGTTCTATCTTTCATTTTGATTCAGAATGCAAAACAAGAGGCTGCTGCTGTAGTAGCACAACTTCAAGTAGCAGAATCTGAAGTCAACGCTCTACGAACAATGACACACAGAATGATATTGACCCAAAAAGAGATGGTCCGTTTTCCATTTTTCCACAGTCTACACATTAGCACTGTCCGGTTTAAGTAACAGACGATTATATGTTTTTCAGGAGGAAGTTGTTCTTAAGCGGTGCTGGCTAGCTCGGTACTGGGGCTTAGCTGCCAGATATGGTAAGTGCTAGATTTTTATATAACATACATAACTTAGTGACATACTTTAGAATTTTGGTTTCATCATTTCTCTTTGCTTGCTGACATCTGTGCATATTTGCATTTCAGGCATATGTTCGGACATCGCTACATCCAAGTACGAATACTGGTCATCTCTGGCACCTCTTCCTTTTGAAATTGTGCTATCAGCTGGGCAGAAGGCTAAGGAAGAAAGTTGGGAAAAAGGCAAGCAATCACTCAGTCATGTTACCGTCTTCTAAGATTCTGTTGTAATAACATTCCATCATTTTGATTGTCCCTTCTCATCACTGTAAACATATCTCTTGGCTATGAAACCATCTGACCAGATTCTGAGGAGAACGAGAAGAGGAACCAGCTCGTTCAAGATATAAATGATCTAACAGGAGAGGGAAATATTGAAAGTATGCTTTCTGTGGAAATGGGTCTAAAGGAGCTAACTTCTTTAAAGGTTCATTCTCATTCTGTCTCTCGTTTTAATTCATGCACCCCTCTTTCATTTTCTCATCGACTATGCTCGTTTGAAGGTTGAAGTTTCCATAACTATTACATTAGCCCAGCTAAGGTTGGCCAATACTGTTCGACTATCTGATCCCGGTAAGCTTCTGTAGACGCTTTCTTGACTAAGTATATGTTGCTCATTGCATTAGCTAGAATAAGCGACTTTTTTCCCAGCCTTCATTTCGCCATTAAGATTGTTAAAATAATAGTGTACATGTTCTTTCTATGTCGCATCTTACATGCCTATGCTTCTTTGATATGCAATTGAAGTATTTCCTGGTCGTTTTCTTTCAGAGTTAAAATCACCAGGTGGTCCTAAGTTTATGGAGGCACTTGGTAAGTTTACTTAGCTAATATCACTGAATTTCTATGTCAACATCTTGGTGTTATGAAATTCATATATTAGTAAAACGCATAATCAACAGCGTTACAGTGACCAACTCTTAGTAAATTAGGACTGAAATACATAAATTGAATGTCAATATTATATGTTGAAATTTCATATGTACTACTTCAACAAAGAGTGCAGACAGTTCTTGTTATTCTTCACGATAATGCTGACCTCGGTCTGTCTGTTCTTTGCAGAACTGAGTCCAGAAGAGTCTGAAGATGTTCTGTTCAAGGAGGTACAGAACCACAACCCCTGTCTCGCTTTCTCTCATGGGCTTTTCCTTGTTCGCTCCATGCTATATGTTCCCTTCTATATAACTTTCTGTTCTTCTATGTAACTTTTGGATCTATTGGAGTTATTTTCGTCTGCTCAGCCTTGGTCTTTCTCTAATCTCAATGCTATGAATCCTTTGGAACGTTTGGCAGGCTTGGCTCACGTACTTTTGGAGACGAGCCCTATCTCTTGGCATAGATGTGGACATTGCAAGAGAACGTCTTCGATTCTGGATCAGCAGGAGTGCACACTCTCCATCTTCACATGACGCCATGGAAGGTACAATCTATAATACCAAATTACTTTTAGCCGGAAGAGGATACACGTAAGACAATTACTAAATTGGTTAGTTCTAATTTTCAGTTGAGCAAGGGCTAACAGAGCTAAGAAAGCGGCGGATAGAACGTAGATTGTGGGAAGCCTCCAGGTCCAACCAGTAGTCATGACCATGGACCCCAGGATTCTGGAACAGTCATGTTACCACAGCTTTAACAGTATTGTATATCAGACGTGCTTTCTTCTTGTGTGGTTGGAATACTTTGCAGTCAGGAAAATGTTAATCCAGTTTTGTAAACCAAGAATTGCATTATATGCACTACTATTGACATATAATAAATATCCACGTTTTCACGCTCTTACTATCAATTTGCAGACTCATTCTTGTTGGATTAGTATCCCAACTTAAAGTATCTACAACCTGTTAAGTGATACTTAGACAGACACTAAAGATCACCAGTCACCAGTAAACGTTGCAAGAGCACTTCCCCTCCTTGAAATGGTGAAACCTTCTAGAATCTCGGATAACGATTTCATGTCCTGGAACCAATGACACATGCTTTGCAAACTCATGGCAATCTGGGCATGCCCGGAGATTCTTGAACACCTTTATAGGTGCACGGGCACTGCCGCTCGCCGATATTAGCCCATATGCAATGGCAAGTCTCTCGCTATGATCAAGAAGCTGTTATCTTCTCTCTGTCATACTACACTGAACACATCACCTTCCATAAAATCATCAAACTCCTTCAGCTTCTCAAAGATCTCCTGAGTTTGTGGATGGTGTTTATCACCCACTATAAACCAATGTATCTTACCCTTTTCTCTGATCCAGCTGCAGCTCAGTTCTTTCTTTAGCAATCCTCTCATTCATTAGTTTCATCATTTCAGCAGCTTCTTCCCATTTTCCAGCCTGGGTATACAGATTACATGGTAGAACATATCCAGCTGTATCTTCTGGATCGAGTTGGCGAAGTTTCTCACCAGCAATCTCGCCCAGTTCGTGACTCTTATGGGTCCAACACCCACTTAGAAAGCATTTCCAACTCATTGCATCAGGTTCAAAAGGCATCTTCTTCATATATTTGAGAGCTTCGTCTAATAGTCCCGCACGGGAATAAATGTCGATCATACAATCATAATGGTCAATAGTTGGAGCCACGTTATATTTTGGAAGCATAGTGTCCAAGTAATGCTTGCCCTGTGCAACGAGGCCTGCGTGGCTGCAGGCGGTTAAAACCGCAATAAATGTAACTGAATTTGGCTTCTTGTCACAACTCACCATTTTCTCAAACAATCTCAGAGCTTCAGAGGCATTTCCAAAGTAGGCATGACCTGACATAAAAGCTGTCCAAGCAACAATGTCGGGGTTGACCATAGATTCAAAGACTGCATGGGCGTCCTCTAAGCATCCGCATTTTGAATACATCGTAATGAGAGCGCTTTATCCATACTGAGAACCAATCAGACTTCTTTTATAGCATCTGCATGGATTTGGCCACCAATGTTGCAATCTGCAAGTACGGAACATGCTTGGAAGATGCTAGTGTATGTGAACGAATTTAGAATCGCCGCACTTTTGCTTCTCAAAGACTTGAAAGTTTTAATAGCCTCTTCAAATTGACTCATTGGGCAGTATCCAGAAATGATTGCGCTCCAGGAAACATCGTTTGGCCCACAGATTTTTCCGAATGCACGATACGCAGACTCGAAGCTGGAACATTTGATATAAAAATCAACGAGTGGAGTTACGACCGAGACTTCAGATTCCAGTCCAAGCTTGACGACGCAGGCATGAATTTGCTTGCCAAGATTAAGCTCTTCAAGAGAAATGCATGCTTTAAGAACAACTGAAAACACAAAACTGTCCCATTCGACACCTTCCGTTACCAAGTTCAAAAATACTCTCAAAGCATCTATTGCTCTTCCAGCTTGAGTATAACCTATCATCAATCCCGTCCAAGCGACCAGTTTCTTCACCGCAATCTGATCGAACACTAGCTTAGCACCCACTAACCAACCACATTTCACGTACATGTTCAAGATCCCAGCCTCTATAGATGCATTGCTACATAACCCATCAAGTATAAAATGACCATGAATCTGTCTACCAATCTCTAAAGCACTAGGGTTTACCAAAGATTTCAAGAGTGTAGTATACACGGAAGAAGTAGGCTTGTCTCCTGACTCTAGCATTCCCGAGAACAAACCAACAGCTTTATGCAAAAGACCTTGTTCGGCGTAAGCAGATATCATCGTCACGCGAGAGACTGTGTTTAAGTCAACCATTTCATCGAACAGTTTATCTGCATCTTCCAAGCTCCCGCACTCACAATAAATCTGCAGCACACAGTACTGAAGAAGCCCAGAAGGATTTTCACAATTCATTTGCATGCGGTCGTGCAGGAGTCTTCCATGAGATAAAAACTTCAATTCTCTGCAAGCCTCAAAGAGATATTGATATAAATACGGGCTGATGGAGACGCCAGCCTTATCCATTTCTTGGAAAAATTCAAATGCTTCGTTGAGCTTCCCATGCTTCAACAACGAAACCAAATGAAGATTCTCGACTTGCCCTTGCTTATGCTCGATTTTCACAGTAGAAGTGCTCGATTTCAGAGAAACCCACAACGGAATCTGATCGAAACTCGCGTGCTTTATAACCGTAATTCGGGAAGGGGTATACGAGGATTATACGAGGATCGTCATGGTTGATGAAAAAATGAAATAGAAATTTTAAGCTTTTCACGACAAATGAAAGAGAGGAGCCACTCCGTTTTATTACAAGCTTACAACAACAAACAACCAACGAGCCAAATCAAATCAATCGATGGTAAACAAACGGTAGCGTTTTCAGTACAGAAACTGTTAGAGAGGGTTCAAAGTTTCCATCTTAGTGGTCTCATCAATGAGCCGTACGATTTCTCTCCTCTTCTTGCTTTAAACATATCAATAAACATTCTCGGCCTTCTTCTTCTCCTCCGATGGCGGCTGCTAGGGTTCGGTGTCATAGCAATGCCTCTTTCACCAGATTGCCGCTCACCCGCCACCGTAACTCGTCGACGCTACCGGTTTCTCCGAATCGTGTCGATTTCACAGCACTGACAGGCCCGAGGAAATTCTTGTTACCCATTGGAGATGGCTCCTCCTGCACAAGGATGGTTTCAGGTCCATGCCTCAAAGGCACTGTACTAGCTGTTTTAGAAGAAAAGAATACAGACGCGATAAAGGAGACGGAGGTAGAAGAGAAGAGATTCACTTGCGTGATGAAGTTTGGGGGATCTTCGGTGGCAACGGCAGAGAGAATGAGGGAGGTGGCGGATTTGATTTTGACATTTCCGGAAGAAAGTCCCGTCATTGTTCTTTCCGCAATGGGGAAAACTACCAACAATCTCCTGCTTGTAATGCTGAAAATTCTCTCCTTAATTCTCTGTTATCCAAAGTTTTCAGTTTATGATTTTGAATTTCTGATTTGGTGCTAGTGAAGGCGGGAGAGAAGGCGGTGAGTTGTGGTGTTTCAAATGCATCTGAGATCGAGGAGTTGAGCATTATAAAGGAATTGCATCTCAGGTTTTGGTTTCCTAAATAATATATGATTAGTTTGGTACATTGAGTATCCGTTTCTCTGCTTGTTGTTGGTTTTGCTAAAGAATGTGTTTTTTTGTTGTTGTTTCAGGACAGTGAAAGAGCTTAAGATCGACCCCTCTGTTGTTTCGTGTAAGAATTGTTTAGTTTGTTCGTGTAACTTGTAGACTTTCCAACACTTGGAGCTTCGTTCTTCCTATTTTGAGTAGGCCTACATGTATTGCTTTATTTGTGATGAGTTTGGTAAGAGCCTACATGTATTGCTTTTCTTGTTTTTTTCTTTTTAAAAATTTGAGAAACATTTTGCAGCCTTTTTGGAAGAACTGGAGCAACTCCTGAAAGGTATAGCCATGATGAAGGAGCTGACACTTCGAACCAGAGACTACTTAGTCTCTTTTGGAGAGTGCTTGTCTACAAGGATTTTCGCGGCTTATCTTAATAAAATCGGAGTCAAGGCACGCCAAGTATGTCCATCATCATATTTTACTATTAGTTAATTTTCTCTATTAGCATCTCCAATGTTTAGTCTCTTAAAATGTAACATCAAGATATATTGATATTTAATTGGTGGGTATCTGAAAATCTTGAGAGACCCACACCAAAATTTCTCAAAGTCTCTTATTTAAGCTTTGGTGTGAGTTTGTTTAGATTTTAAAATACCCATCAATTAATATTAATATATTTTGATTTAATATTGTAAGAAACTCTACATGAGAGACTCTCATTAATCATGCTTTAAGTATTTTGTTTGGTGGACTAATTAGTAATATTGATATCTTGGTAGATTAGGCTAGCAATGTTCAATCTAGATTTCGGTTCGGTTCAGCTATAGTATCTTTGAGCTGGTTTCGCTTGTCAAGGAACAAAAAATTCATAATCTCATTAACTTGCTAGATTTGCCTTGGTTTGAGTTCTCATTTTTAGCTTCTCGGGCATAATCATGCTTCTTTGCGACTAGTCGAGATGTTCACTTTTGTTCCAGCTCGCAAACAAAGCTAACTAGATTATCGACAATGCAGTATGATGCCTTTGAAATTGGTTTTATTACAACGGATGATTTCACAAATGGGGATATCTTGGAAGCGACTTATCCAGCTGTTGCCAGGAGATTATATGATGATTGGAAGCATGATCCTGCTGTTCCAATTGTAACAGGTTTCCTTGGGAAGGTATTGCTAATAGTTCGAAATCTACAGATAACCAAGATTTTCATTCAAGGTTTATGTGACTTGCCTAATTATTTCATTTAATAATAGGGTTGGAAAACTTGTGCGGTGACTACTTTGGGTAGGGGTGGCAGTGATTTGACGGCAACCACAATTGGTAAAGCATTGGGTTTGCAAGAGATTCAGGTTTTTCTACAGCCTCAAAGTTTCAACTTGATTTTTCAAAAACGTTGTATACATCTCTGTTAAGTTTTGAAATTTGTTTTTTTTTTATTGAGTAGGTGTGGAAAGATGTTGATGGTGTTTTAACATGTGACCCTACTATTTATAAACGAGCTTCACCAGTACCATTTCTAACATTCGATGAAGCAGCCGAGCTAGCTTATTTTGGTGCGCAGGTACCACTCTACTTGTATGCAGTATTGCTCAAGTCTAGTTATTAGGATTAGCACATGAAAATTTTTGTACAGTAGCAGTGGTGGAGTGATTAAGTAAAAAAAAAAAGAATCGTCGCTGCAGGTCTTGCACCCACAGTCAATGAGACCAGCAAGAGAGGGTGAGATTCCTGTTAGGGTTAAAAATTCTTATAACCCTAAAGCTCCCGGAACTATCATCACGAAAACAAGAGACATGACCAAGGTATAGAGTCTCCTGATTTGCGTTCTTTGTATGCAACTCATGTGAGAACTTCCGTTGAAAACCAAAAGTTATGCTTCTTCGTATGACAGACAGTTCTAACGAGCATTGTTCTGAAACGCAATGTGACCATGCTAGATATAGCAAGCACCCGAATGCTTGGTCAAGTTGGATTTCTTGCGAAGGTAAGAATGTACATTTTCAGCGCATTTATGTGACTAAAGTTTCAGAATTTCATTCCTTAGAACTCATTTATTGGTGCAAGGTCCGAACTGTGGTCTGCTTCAGTCCATAACCATACTGTTAATAATTAACATTGACTGCGAACTCCACTCTTTTGGCCAGGTATTTTCGATATTTGAGGAGCTTGAGATATCCGTAGATGTTGTTGCCACTAGTGAAGTCAGCATATCTCTGACACTGGACCCGTCAAAACTTTGGAGCAGGGAACTGATTCAACAGGCAAGCTCATGTTGAATCCTCAACACTTTATTTCCAATCCACATATGCATGCTTTTCAGAGGCATTTTTTTTTTCCTTGTAAACAGGAGCTTGATCATGTAGTTGAAGAACTGGAGAAAATTGCAGTTGTGAATCTTGCGAAGGGAAGAGCAATAATTTCTCTAATTGGAAATGTTCAACATTCCTCCCTGATTCTAGAGAGGGTTAGATCTTACCTCCTTGAAGGTTCTCACAAAGAAAGAAATAATATATCTTTTGCGCTTCTTAGCTAAATGTTTTTTTTTTTGAACTTCGGGCAGGCGTTTCATGTTCTTTGGACCAAAGGCATCAATGTCCAGATGATATCACAAGGAGCATCCAAGGTAACACACCGCTTGTCACAAAACTCTCTTTTCCGTACGCACCTAACAATTCTTCTGGTCAAATCGTGCAGGTAAACATTTCCCTTATAGTAAATGATGCCGAAGCTGAAGGATGCGTCGAGGCTCTTCACAAATCCTTCTTCGAGAGCGGTGACCTCTCAGAGTTATTGTTACAACCAAGAAATGGCAACGGATCACCTGTCAGGACAATGCAAATAGAAAACTGAGTTTACGAGCTCATTGCTTGATCTGCATTGTTCGTTGTTTTGCTTCTGAGTTATACGTACGTTCATCAAGAACTGCTTGTTGCCCACTCCTTGTTGTTTTAATTGTTTTACGTTTAGGCAAGGGAACTTCTTGCCCTCTTTTCACTTGGTGTGAGACCCGTTTCTTGGACCTTTTGATTTACGTGATGAAATGTTAACCAGTAAGAGAGAAGAAATATATTAAGATGTAACTACAAATGTTTGGATTTCACGGATTGGTTCACAGATAGGTTTGGTGCAAGAACATTGGGCTAAAAGCTGTGCAGTTGTGTAAGCATGTGGACAAGCTCATCACTTGAAGGCCTGTCTGCCGGAAAGTCAGAAAGGCAGATAATGGTGATTCGTAAAGCCATTAACATCTCGTCTTCCTCCACTTCCTCCCCAAGTATACTCTTATCTAATGCTTCTCGTGCTTCCCCGGATTGCTGCAAATGCTTCAGCCACTGTCCTAAGCTGCCTCCGCTGGCAGCTTCTGCACATAAAGGATGGGTCGGGTCTCTTCCGGTCAAAAGAACACCCAATATCATCCCAAAGCTAAATATGTCGCTTTTGTCTGTATATCTGTCACAAGGATTTGCATACCGCGTTAGTAAAAGATAAGTATTAGGAGTTAACTCAAAGGCGATGGCGTTAATTAGAAGCACCTGTTACTTTCAGATGACTCAGGAGCAGAGTAGCAAGATACTGCTGTGTGTGAAGTAGGCATGATTTTGGCCAATCCGCAATCAGCAAGCCTAGGCTCAAACTCAGAATCCAACATTACATTTGTAGGTTTCAAGTTATAATGAAGAATCTGATGCTCACAACTAAAATGGAGATACTGAAGACCTTTCACAATTCCAACAGCAATTCTTAGCCTAATCTCCCATCCAAGCTCTATATCTTTCGCTCTAAGCTTAGTCATCACATCCTCAAGACTACCAGTCGGCATGTAATCATAGACGAGAGAGAACTCATCGGATTCGCGAACATAAGCTCTTAGACTCATAAGGTTCCTATGCCTTAACCCAGCAAGAAGCTCAAGTTCCTTCTGCAACCTTCTCTTAACCGACTTGCTACTACTACTGGTTGCTTCTGGTGAGCCATTTCCTTCAAGTGAGCCTAGCCTTTTCACTGCGACCACTAGACCATTATCGAGTACCATCTTGTAGTATTTACCATTAGGGTCTGAGCCAAGCAACTGGATACCATTACCAAGAGCTGCATGAAGAGATTTAGGTGTAATCTTAGGGGAAAACACCACAGGACCTTTGAGAATTGGCGTCTGTTTCATGTATTTGACAATGCAACGGACAAAGAAAGCTAACACTAAGGCCGAGACCAACCCGGTTAAAATCCCTGAAACGATGCTAATTACGATAACCTTGGAAGTGATTCTGGATTCAAGTGGGGTAGATGATGGAGGAGTTGTGAATAAGTGTTTCACAGTTCTTCGCCGACAACTTGCGGTTGTGCTTGTTCTTGAAGCGAAGGCTAAAAAGAAGAATAAGAGCAGAGAGATGGTGTTGCTATATCCGTTTCTTCTTCTTCTTTGCTCCATTGCTGCGTTTACGAGCCACATGAAATTGAAATCATCGAAGAGAAAAAGCATTTGGGGTTTTCAAGATTCGACAAAAATCTGAGAAACCCAGAAAGTTGAAGCTGTTCAAAGCTAAAAAAGAAGCAGGAAAAAAGATAAGTCTTTTTTATGCTACAGTGAAGCTCACTCCTATCCTCTTCTTCCAAACCACATATATGATATATTCTCGAGAAAACCAATGAGAAACCCGCAAGAGAAAAAAGAAAAGAAAATGGAATTTAACTCAAAATCTTCCCAAAGAAGATGAATGGAATCATTGGCTAATAGATTCTTATCTGCTCCTCTTATCTGAAATATTCCTTCTTTTCCTCCAAGATTAAAAATCAAATTAGCTACAAAAAAACCCCACAATTTTCTTGATAAGAGGGGACAAAAAAAGTACCAAACTTTGTTTATCTTAAAAGATGAAGAACAAACGTCAATGAGGTTTTTATTTTTCTCCTTCGTTTCTACGATTTTACTATATATGAGGTTGAAAAGATAAACAACCAAACAAAACTATCCAAACTGTTTCAGCTCATTAATCCAGCAACCAAACAGACACACATAAACACAGTCTCTCTCTCTCTCTAAACTCTCTTTCCAAGACACAGTATCTGCGAGACTGTGACTCTCTCTCTCTCTTCACTCCTCTAAGAAAGCATGAGCGAATCCGTTACAGCCAAAAAAAATGAAGAAAAGGGAGGAAAATTGGGTTCCCGCCTTAGAGTGGGACCCAAATGTCAGATGGTCATGGTAAGGATGGGTCCCACCGCCACGTATGCGGAAGAAAGGCAGCTCTCGTTGCTTTCATGAGTGGCCGAAAGCAAGACATCGAGTACCGTGAGAAAAGGAGACCTCGACCGTTGATTTAGATAAGGTAAGTGAGATGTGTACCGTTGGATGGGGGAGGCTCGGGAAGTTGTGCACTTTGTCATAGAGTGTGAGATTATCACACAAAAAGTGGTTTCCTTTGTTTGTCTGAGAATAATTTGCTTTCTCCCTTCAATGTCCTTTCTTTTTCCCCTTGTAAACAATTAATTGCTAAAGGAAAAAGCTTTATGCGGAGTGCTTTTATTCAAAGTGAGGTCTTGTTTTCAGATTTGAACACATTTTGTAAAAGAAATTATCTTAGGACCCGACGTCTCGGTAACATAATTAAATTTTTTTATTAGGGTTTATAATTAGTGGAATGGAAATCAAAAGACTCAAAACTAGTAGTCATATAATGAGAATAGGTAGGACCAAAATGTCTTTTTTTTTATAATCTATTTGGCTTTACTAGCTAGCTGTCCATTCAAAGGAAAAGTATACTCTCAGCAAGATTCTCGAGGTCCAGAGAGTTTTGAATACCAGCGACTCAAATATCCATTTAACATGTTTTTGTTACCTGCCCGAGGAGGAGTGCATTGAAATAACACATTTTCGCATCTAAAGACATTATCTTTTACCAAGAAATTTCGGACCAAGGAATGTTTGTTTGGTATAATCTGAGCTTTGTATCGATTTTTGTTGCGGTAGATTCAAAACCAAAACCAAACCGCAAATTATATATAGCTAATGAATAATTTATGGTTATTACTTCTGCAGAAATGAACAAGCCGTAAGTTGCTTACCAGTTACTACGCATGACATGACAAGCTGAGGATGCTATAGTCTTACATCAAATACACACAACACGAAACAACACAATACACTATAACTTCCCAATAAGCAGCCTATATCCATCACAAAACATCAATACATTACTCAATTTGGGGCTAAGCTTGCTCGAGGCCAGTGTATATGAGAACCATTAGAGGCCCTTCTTTAGTGTTGACTGGCTCTTAAAACTCTGCAAGTAATGATGGGGACATAGCTCCAAGAGTTCGATGCTCGTGTGCTTCTGTATCTTTATCAGCACTGTCTGTGATTGTAACCGTTTGCAGCTTCTGAAAGGAGAGCCAGGACTTCTGTATCAGTAAATTTCGACTCTGCAGCAATGTCAAGAGCAGTTTTTCCTTCTTCATTCATGGCTTCCGGCTCTGCTCCCCTGCAATATTCACCCAATTTGTGTTATTACCAAAAGGATATAGAAAGAGAAGATGTTGGGAGATTTTGGGTGAAGCGGTTCAAAGAAGCAACAAATCACCTCGTGAGAAGCAGTCTTGCCACTACCGGTTTGCCTCTGAGAATACAATAGTGCAGCGGCGTCTGACCAGTTGAATCTGTAGCGTTTACATTTGCACCATATTGCAGCAAAAGCTCCACCATCCCAATGTCTGCCTTCTCACAAGCACAGTGAAGCAGAGAGCAACCTCCAGTTTCCTCAGGTGGAATATTTGACGAACAACCTGAGGTGGTTCTATCAAGTAACTCATTTCTTAATCTGAGTAGGACGTCCTCACGCTTTGTCCTCTCTGGTATTAACATTATTTTGGAAAGTGTTAACGAAGAACTGGAAGATGATTGGTCATACACACAATTCACATCCGCTTCACCGTTGACAATAAGCCGGTAAACAGCCTTTTTATCATTTCCACACACTGCATCCCACATTTGTTGTGCAACTGATTGTGGAAAATCGCAGTCTCTGGATCTCCGAACAAATAGCTTCTCAGCATACTGTTAGATAACATAAAAAAAAAGTTTGAATGAACTATCTTGTACATCGCCTATGACAAAGCAGAGAGAAAATGCCGAGTAGGAAAATATATTCCAGATGTTCAATGCATTTTTAAGAAAACTATATACTGTGAAATATGCAATCCCTAGAGAAGGAAAATAGCTTCACCTATCTACGACATAAGGAATCAAATAAAGGGTAAGAAGCTTAAAAACCTTAGCTTGTATATACTTCTCCTTGATAGATATCATATCAGCATAGTTGGGTTTGCCAGTGACCAGCACCCTGGATTTATCAGACCTGCGCATACATGGCAAAACTTATTTTAACAATTATTATGTCTAGGTGATTAAGGTTCTTATAGCTTTGAATTAGAAGGTAAACATCTCAATCTTAAATGGAGATTTTACCCTGTTAAGCCTGGGTCAACATGAAAGGCACTCCTTGAATGAAGCAATTCCTCCCAGACTGTGTTTGCGAAAGTATTTCCAAGAGCTTGGAACAAAGTTATAACAGATGGCTCCCATACTTTCACGTCGAGAGTGAGTGACCTAACCTGTAGCAACGGCCAAGTTCAGATTCTATCACATCCTTATCCTAACAACAATTTTCGGCAGATCATGCTCTAACAATCAAATTGCTAATGAAAATCTAGCCAAGTTTCACTTCAAGATTCTAATGAACTGCTTTATTTCTATCCATGGGTTAGTTATTATAAAACTTACATATATTTTGCATACACTTAAGAGTTCTCTCGATTTACCTTTGAGATATGCACACCAAGATTTCGATGAACACCAGAACACTCGATACAGACAAGAACCCCTAGATTTAAAGATGCCCAGTCTGGTTCTGGAGCTCCACAATCAGCACATTTGTCATTCCCAAATACTTTTCGCAGAGCATCAATGGGCTTCTCACCCTTTCTAATGGACCGTTGCGGCTGGAAATTTCTTGATGGCCTTTCATGGTACCCCAAAAAGCTCCTCTCACATACAAATTCTTCAGTAGTAGGATGGTCATATTCAGAACTTTCATATGAGCTACTTTCACTAGCAGACCGATGGTGACCACTTCCCATGGGACTACCAGGAAGACACTGAAATGCAGTCGACGGACAATCACCAAAATTGCATTGATAATTAACATGAGCCTGGTCATGCAAGGGAATTATATGAATACTAACCCGTTCAGGGACCTGAGAACTAAGTAGTGATGCAATAACCCCAGTGATTTTTTCTATCCAATCCATTTGATCGAGTGCACTCTCAGCCTGCACTGACAAACATAAGTAAACACTGAGTGAAAACTATTATAAGTTGGGAAACTTGCAAACATGAAAACATTGGAGGTCTAAGGTAGCAACAAACACTCTGAATCAAACCTGCAATGTGTAGTTTTTTGTAGGTGAAATGATCCTAAAGCAAAACCTCAGATCTGATTGATCAGCGTCAACTTTAATTGTTGAGGTAAGCAAGTTCACTGTATGACGAGCTACAGACTTCTCATCATGTACTCCACCATGATTATTCGAAGAAAGCCACCTACTAAGAAGTCCAGACCCAAGCTCGGAGCTATTTCTCTGTCCAGAAAGCTGGCTGCCAGACCCCTAAACATAATCAAACAAGTCAGAGTGTGCAAAGAATAGTTCAAGAAGATATTTAATTTACCAACACCGGTACCGTCTGCATTACTCTGCTTTTTTACAAATAAAGATGATATATGTATACAAAACTCACAGATGGCTTGCTACATTGTTTTCGGTAATAATACAGCATTCCTCGGCTGTCAAGAACAAAAAACCGTCTTTTCCAGTCTCCTCTCAGGTTTGAAGACCGTTTAGAGAGATAACCTTGCCGTATTGTTTGCACCTGAAGCACCAATAAACGTTAATAGCACTCTTTTGAAGACGTCCATTCATATGTAAAAGGACATTAATCAACCTTTCCCCTTGCGGCAGATTGCATTACGGCATCTATCAATTTGTGAGAGCTTCTACCAATCGCTTGTATGCCATCTCCATTTGGGGATCCATTAGAACCATTTGAACCATACCTGCTCTCTCGATCAACCTGTCTTTTGTACTCCTGCATCTTTTCATTTAGTGCTGCTTGTTCATAATTTGATCTTTCTCTGGATTGTTGTGCATAGGTCAAGACCTGCAAAAAAAAGAGTTGAGGGATAAATAGTTTCCTAAATGTAACTATCTAAGCGTTCACAACACATTAATGACACATGAAGACTCATATAATCTTAGAAGAGAAATATAGAATTAAACCGACCTGATTGATATATGGTTCCATCTGATGCAGTAACTCGTAACCCTGAAAGTAGCCACATTCAGATTTTACATAAACCTTTTCAGACTATTTTAAGATTCTGAAGAAGCTAACAAAATTACCTGTTTGAAGTACCGAAGATGTGCATCCATCGTTCCGCTGACTGCTTCCAAAAATTCAAACCTTTTCTTAGCTTCAACATTTGAAAGAGTAGTCACCTGGGCATAAATTAGGGAAATCAAAGAAAACAAAAGATTACTCCAACAGTACCATGAATGTGACAGAAGGTATATAGATTTGAAATTAATAATCAAGATTAAACAAAAGAAAATTACAAGGTTGAACCGAGCTTGCTCAAACATAGACCTCGATGTGTGAAGTTCCTGACAGTGTCAAATATGTTAGTTCTGACACACAGATAATAAATAAATAAAACACATGTTACTTAAAAATTAGGATCAACTAGCTTTACTAAATTTATGCACCATACCTGTTCTAACGCAGCAGCAACGTCACTTTTTGTACCTTTTCTCAACGATAGAAACTTCTCACGGGCCTAAGCACAATAGGAAGTTAATCAGTTAACCTGTCCAGGTACGCGTGGACCCAATTGTTACGAAACAGATATCAGTTATCTTCCAAGCTACAAATTGATTACTAGTAACAGTTGGTGCTTAGAAAAGTAACAGGAAAAATTATTAGCTACGTTTCTGTAGATTTATACACAGCCTGCCCATAAAATTACAACACATATCCAACCTTCAAAAAGAAAACCCAAGCCTTCATCCATTAACGAAGGAATGAATCAGAATATTTATCGAGCTCGATACATTCTGTTTGGTTGAAAATTTTCACAGAGATTACATCTAGTAAAGAAAAGTTGGGATGAGAACTTTAGTCTTTCCGAACTATCATTTTGAGTGCAAACCATGTTAACAGAGTCAAGAATACGAAAAAATGACCCTGACCAAAGGGATACCTGATCATAGGTAAGGCTAGCCTTGTCAAAACGCTTCCGAGCTTCCTGTGGCAAAAATACTCTCAGGATTATATACCCAAATATAAACTTGTCATGCTAGCCAACCTTGAGAAAATGGAAGAAAAAAATATCTCAACCACAATGTATAAGCAGCCCCAAGAAAACTTAACCATAGCTTTCGCATTCATCGAACCTTCTCTACATCAACAACCTCAGAAACTATTTTAAATATTTTTTCATTTGGGATAGACTACTGGAGTAATAATTATTCAGCCTTTTTATCTTTCTATAGTGCTAAATCAAACCAGAAAAATTAAACCTTATCCATATTAAATAAAATGCCCCTCGACAAACCTCTAGCAGATCTTCATATTTTCTCCACTCATACATGATGTCCGTCCTCTATTCTTTCATAGATATTCTAGTCGATGCTACAACCCCAGTGATGCACTTGGATATATGGCCAGCATAAAATGAAAATTCAGCCAAGAAGAAAGCAAGGAGCTTGTACCTTAACCTCATGCAAGTCCATATTGGCAAATTGAAGTAATCTGTCATTCAATATATGTTCCACCTGTAATTAGAACTCATCAAAACGAATACCTGGATCGATTAGACTCTATCTAATTTAAAAATCTATACAATGTCTAAAGTTGAAGCAATCCATACAGAGGGCAGTTCTGCTTAAGGAAGACAAAACTATTCTACGTTGATACCACAGAGGAGTTATCAGAGACTGGGGGTGGAAAAACGGAGAGAATGTAAACAGTCACAAACTAGCATACCTGTGACCGAAGAACTTCCTTATAAGTCCCAATTTCCCTCAACGCAATTGTAAATTTCGTCATTACAGGTCCTGGCACAGCAAGTTAGAGTCTATTAGCAGCTTTGATTGAACCAGTTCTATTTTTCAACTTTCAACTGAGTTATTTCCACAGCCTCAGTGAATCTAGCAACCTAGCAAAGATAGAGGGGGCAGCAAGAGCAGGAAAAGCAACTCCACTTTGTACAATTTAAGAGATTAAATCAGTGCTTAAAACCAACAATATTCAAAAAGATATGAATTCTAGAATGGAAACAGCTTAGAATCTCAGATGAAAAGTGAGTGCAAAGAGTATGGGGGTAAACAGACGATATGCTACTAAGGGTTTCGATAGGCTAAGTTAAGTCCGTCATACCTCCAAAAGCCACACTAATTGGATCATTATGGCCTCCACCAAATGTTTCAAGTGCACTTGCAAAAGCAATGTCTCCATCATATGCCTCGCCTAACCCTTCACTGAAAAAATGAGGACAACCTATCTGTTAGTAGATATGTTCACATGTCTCTTTGAGCCAGAAGAAAACTCTGAATGTACAGCTAAAATCCTAAAAAAATTGTGATTAGAGCATACGTGTATTTCCGGCATCCTTTGTAAAACTTTAGACTTCTTTCCCGCAATATTTCTGCACTCTCCTCCGTGCTTTGTAACTGTTTCAGAAAAGATATCGATATAAGTACCCGCTATGGAAACCCCGTGTAACACAGTAAGATAAGCACACGACTAGAAGGCAAAGTACATATAACACGAAGAACTGCAGGATAAAATCCTACGCTCGAAGACTTTAATTATGGACAACACAAAACATAAAGTGATTTCAGCACCCCTATAGATACTCAACTACAAGAAAATAGAGCAGGTTTTGGACAGAAATTGAGCTACAAGCTACACTAGGAGCTTCCTTTACATTTAAGTTGTAAACTTTTCTGCTCCTTTCGTGCCTAGTAGATTATATATAGCAGAACTCCCACTAAACCAGTGAGCATGAGAATACAAGCTAAGTGGACACAAGTGTATCCTAAAACACAGAGCAGCTTTGTCAGAGTCAGAGACTCAAATATATGAACTGGATCGTAGGTCATTTCACATTTCATCGACCAACACCACTTATTGACAAGGTAAAGCGTGAAACGGCGGCCGTCAAGGTAAACTAAAAATTAAACCAATTTCTCAGTGACACATTAATTCGAACCTTCCAGTGAAGTAGTTCCGTTATAGTGTTGGGGTATAAATGTCGGTGAACACCCAAAATTCCGGACATTATCACATCCTAATGGCTCCAACTGAAGGATAAATCTTGCCTAATATGACAGAAAATTTAACCTGAGACGCTAAAAGACTCGACACATCAGGACAAACGTAGATGAGACCAAGATATGTAGAAACAAACCTGTTTGCGGAACATGGGAGAGTCATCAAGCTTGGTGAAATGCATTTTGAGCAAATGGTTACTTCCTCTTCTTCTTCGAAACAAACACCAATTAACATCACAGGGGAAAAAAACCTAAAAGCTAAGACAAGTATTTCTCACACCGACTCCACAAACGAAGCACAGAATAAAAAAAAAAAAAAAAAACTGGGATCCTCTTCTTCTCCAGCTAAGCTTCCCGAAATATAAAGAAAAAAAACAAAGCCCGATGACCTTCCCAAGTCTTGAGCGTAGCGTAATTCGAGCTGTCTTTTTTCTCACGAAACCCTCAGTGAAATCGAGAGAGAAAATCAAGAAAAAACAGTGGGGGAGGTTTTTTTTTAGATGGAAGTGTCTCGGGAGAAGAGAAGACAGACAACAGAAAAAGAAAAAGAAAAACTTGACCGTGTTTGTGATATTTTTACCGAAAAGGCGGCGAACTATCCCGTTTAATTACCGCCGGAGATCGAGAAGGTTGGTAGGAGACGACGTCGTTTCAAGGTGGATCCTTCTCTCAGTGTAAGTTAAAAGAAGAGGGAAAGGAGGAGAGGACTGACTGTGCTTTTTCTGTAACAGTGGTCATCTGAGAAAACAAGGACTGAGGCTAAATCCCGTTTATCAACGCGCTTTTAGGCGCGTTTAATTTTCAAAACTGTGAAATAACGAGACGCGTGTACCGAACGCGATGCATATTGGTAGATTCATAGAGAACGGGTGTGGGACCCGTTCTCTGGTTGCTTCTCCATTACCTTTCGTTCCTGAGAGACAGAGAGGTCAGTGGGGTATAAATGATTAAAGATTTATTTCTATCAAAAATTATAAAAATAAAAACTCTTAGGGTGGAAAAAATTTGTAAAGCGAAAAGAAAAGGGGGATAATTTGGAAAAAAAATAGTTTTTTTTTTCTTTGCAGACTTTACAGTCGCATTTCGGATTCAAAATCCGTATTGTTTAATTAGAATCTATCATCTCTTTGCCCAGCTGCTAGAAAATTGTTTAATCATTACCGATTATATCTTTTAGCCAAGATCGTGTTCAAACCAATAGTGAAACTAGCTGTGACAAAATCTAAACTAAAAGTGAAAACTGAATGTGTAAATGTAGTAAACTAACAAAATATATTATCGTTATCAATATTGTTCTAATCAGATTCTCGCATCATACAAATGATTTCCGACCTACTCTAATCTAATATGACTATATCTCTTTTTCTTTTTAGCTGTCCCCTGTTTCATGTCCTTAAGACTCGAAACAGGCCCACGTGTCGTATTATCTGTTTTTGTGTTTTATGTTTTGTTTTTTGTTTATTACAAACCAACAAAATTCCTTCCGAGGACATCCGATGAAAGGAACAGAAAAAAAAAAAAAAAAAGAAGTGAGTCCATTGACCGACTTGAAAACTGAACTAGGCCGATAATGGGCTAAAAAGTAGGAAGCTCGCTTATGTGAAGCCCAATTCATAAAATGCCTATTCAAAAGTTTTTAAAATTTTTTATTTCATCTCTTAAATAATAAATAATTAAAAGGGATCACGCGCAAGGCGGTTTATCTTTACATACTTCGTTGCTCGGCAAATCGATTTGTGTGTTTCCTGATTGCTCACGATGGCGTCGTCTGGATCGGCCGATGAAGGTTTCCAGTCTCGCGTTGAGAGGATCTTCGGATCTCTCGCATTCTCTCGTTCCTCGTCTTCTAATACTTCTACGTCTTCGGCGCTGCCGTCACGGCAAAATCAATCGACCTCGGTATGGTCTCTCTCCGACACAGAAGTGGAAAAGCGGGAGTGGAAGCGGGAGCAGCTCGCGTCGTACGATAGAGACGAGATGCCTTGTTCTTCATCGTTCGAAGAGCTTCTAAGACAGCAGACGATCTCGAGCACTGCTCGGAAGCCGTTCGAGAGGGAGGATGGTGGAGAGGAAAGTGCTAACGAGGACTTTGATGATCAATGGAGCATCAGAGCATCCATGGGCCTTGACCGTACTCTCGATGATGAGGTAAATCAGTTTTTCTGCAAAGTGTTTTGGTCAGTTAAAGATTGTGGAATTAAGAAAATGCTAGCTTAACTAAAACTAGAGAACAATACTGGTCTTATGTATACATATCATATGTCTGAGTCTGATAAATGGGAAGGTCATTGGGTTTTGTATGTGAATCTTCAACCTATATATCCAAATTCAAGATTCTAGAATTTTAATTTTCCTTGTTAACAAGCTTATGCTTATTTGGAGAACATATTGCTTTATTTTGATACTGGGGATTGTTTATTTGCCTTTTGGTTTTGGTAAATGGCACTATGGTGGTAGGTAGTTTCTTTCGTCAACGAAGCATTGAAACTGTTCCTTGCGGCTTTAAAATTTTCCTTCTTAACGTAGGAGGAAGAGGATGAGTTTGATAAAGTCGCACTAGGGAAAGAGGATGGTGGTGAAGGCTTGTCTATGATAGATGCCCTTTCCAAATCATCTGGTGGTCGGACTCGGGATCCTCGTGCTAACCTTATTGCTGCAAAACT
Organism: Streptanthus diversifolius; assembly: GCA_039880935.1. Taxonomy (NCBI): domain Eukaryota; kingdom Viridiplantae; phylum Streptophyta; class Magnoliopsida; order Brassicales; family Brassicaceae; genus Streptanthus; species Streptanthus diversifolius. Next base: position 21,511,872 of record JAXGFM010000010.1, on the reverse strand, counting down.
TAGGCTGAAGGAAGACGAAATGGAGGCCAGCAAATTTAGCGCTTCTGGCGATCACCCCTCGAAAAACAAAGAGCCAAACTCAGAAGAATCATCCAAAGCTGTGCAACCAAAACCTATACTCAAAAGGAAGGAGAATAGTTCAGATTCAGAAGCAAGGACAAGTAAGCGAGTCAGGTTTGATGTTGTATCTGAAGAAACATCCAAGAATCCTGAAGATACTTATTTGATTCCTGCCTCTTTAAAAAGCGCATTGCATCAGGGTAAAAGCGGTGCTCGGGTACCGGATTACCTGATAAACCCTTCAAAGTACACCTGTTACACCTTTGATCCATCTTGTGAATTGGATGGGAAGTCCCAAACACGAGACTACATGGACATTCCTAAGGCTGTTGAAGGATTAGAAACTTCAGAGTCGGAATCGTTCAAGGAAGTCTCCTTTATTCCGCAGAAGAAGACTAAGGACGTAAAAGAAGACAGTATTAACTGTAGTGAGACAAAGCCTATAGTAGCTGGTCAGGTGGCTGAAGATGAAAGACCAAGTGCAACAAAAGATAGGGGTGGGGATACTGAAATAGGAGAATCAGAGAGCTGCAACAGTTTCCAAATGAACGGTCGTCAATATCGTGCCAAGCGAAGTTTAGATGAAACAGAAGTCTGATCTTTTTCGGTTTGGTTAGATCTCATCTGAAAAATGAATCGCCCTTTGGAAAATTGCCTTTGATGAATGAGATGGAGCTACGTACAATGCTACATATGAAATTAAGTCCATGAGATGGAAATATGTAGTATCTTTTAGCAGCATATGTATGATAGTTTTGATTCCTATACTTTCTTTTTAACCTAATGTAGAAAAAACTCGAAGCAGTTTGCCTTTGAGACTGGTTGATATAATACATTGAAGAGTTATCTTGATAAAGTTGGCTTCTTTAAAGAACTTTGAACACATCCTCACTCAAATTTGCTAAGCTACTATGAAAAGAGACATAGGATGCTAAGATATTCTAAATGTTGGGTGAGGCCAAGAGCATTTGACAGAGAACAAAAAAAAAAAAAAAAAAAAGATGGTTATACCAAATGTCTCTAATATTTTGTAAGAGCAGAATCCCCAAGATATGAAACATGCTTAAAGACCATTTCATAGAAAATTCTCACAAAGTCCGATATTTTAGTCCTTTTAACTAAGTTTTTTCTGTCTAGTTTAAGTTTGGTGACTTGGTTCAGCCATTCAGGTTGTGCAATATTAAACAAAAAGAATTAGAGTCTTATCGTAGAATATGGAGACGACCTTACCTGACCCAAAGTCACCAGAATAAACTGAATGTCATTAAGAAATGATCTGTTGCTGATTTAGAAATAACTTCCAGTTTAGTTTAGACTTAACACTTGTAGTAGACGATGTTGACAAAAAGAAAAACATTAAAGAAATGACTGAAACTTACTTGGAACTTCGTTTTCTTTTCCAGAGTGTTTCTGGGCAATGTCCCTCCAGGTCTCCCACTTCACAAAGTCCATTAATTTTAGGTTTTAGTTGGAAGGTCAAAATCATTTTTGTCGTTCGGAAATCTAATTGTAATCTAAATCTCAATATAGTTTTTAAGGGGAGACGTAAAATTTAATGTTGAGAAAAAAATATCAAATATTTATTTCTAAATAATTTATTAGTAATTTTAAATTATTTTGAGGGAAGAAAAAATAAAGAAGGGAAAAATAATGTATATTATCATTTTATAACAGATGTAGTTTACTACAATGAAAACAATAAAGAGTTAGTATTAGATAATACATATCAGGTTTACTTTTTTTGTAATTCTTGTATATATTTTCATTTGAGAATGTACTTAAATTCATATAATATCACCGAATGCCACTGTATCGTACTATTATGGTATTGTATTATTGATATTATTATTATTTATTTTTTTACTTTTGTTTTGGTTTAATGCATTTACACAAATTTCCAAAAGGACAGAATCCATTGTACGTAATTGAGTGAATCAAATCCGGAGAAGAGAGTAGAGTTTGCTGCAGGTGAGTTTCAAGTCTTGCGTTCAGTTTCATTTCTTTTCTGATTTATCTTTAAACCAAGAAAAAGCAAAGCTATACTATATTGAAACTTCGTTTGTAATTTCTAGTTTCAACTCACTTTCGTGATAAGTACTCACAAGAGTCGCAACTAAATAGTTTTATATTCGCTGACCAGCAAAAAAAAAAAAAAGGAATTATATTGAACTCTCAATGTAGAGTCTTTGTGTATGAATATTATTTTTTTGAGGAAAAGTTTCAACTTAATTTGGAAGAACATTTCAAGCAGAAATTTCTTGCTGAATTTCCTTTTTATTTTCCGACGTTTTCCTGATTCCTCATAATTTATACCAACAAAAAAAAAACTACATGATAAATGCCCTAGTACTTTATTTTTTTATAACAAAAGAATACTTTCGAATTTTTACAAGCGCGAAAATATGTTGAACAATACATATTTTATAACAAACAAAAACTCAAAAGTATTAGAGAATTTATTTTAATTAACCAAACAAATGAAACATCTTGACCAAAAAGTAAAATCAAAAATGTGAAACCTCTTTTAATGTTGACCTTAATTATTAATATTATTGAACATTGGGAATCCAAGTTATATGAAGAGTTTATCAGGGTTCTTTAAAATTAAAAACATGAATTATGTGAATAATAAAAAATAATGAAATCAAATTTCAAAAAGTGAAAACATGATAAACTGATGTGTGGCATTAATATTCATCTCACAATCACATGATACCATTCCCATGAATTAGGAAGTGTTTTACATGAATTCTTAGATTCCTAACATCCGTATCACTAACGTTCACACACACATTACACGTTTTTTTAAGCCTATACAATTGTCTCTAGAACTCCACGAATTAGCTAAACTGTAATTTCCATGAAACTTAAAATATATATATTATTTTCTTTTTTCTTGACAAAACTATTTCTTGTCAAATTCCTAAATACTTCTATATCATTACTCGTCTCATATATATCATTACGTCATATATTACCGTTCACACGGTAAGGTCTGAGTCGTATAATTAATTAAGCATATCAACTTCCGAATTTCCAAATCGGTTGAGTTATTTAGTTTTACTCTTGCTCTATATATATGACCAAGTGTTCACTCTCTTTTTTTTCATAAGAATCAGAGAGAACCAAATATGAAGCCAAACTTCGACAACAACGAAACATGGGAGGCAAAGCTGACGGATTTAACTGTCAACGTGAAGCAGACACAAGATAACTTGTTGGAAGAGATACTCACACCTAACCTTAAAACAGAGTACCTCCAACGTTTTCACATCGAGAGTTGTGATAAAGAGCTCTTCAAGAAGAACGTACCGGTCGTGTCCTATGAAGATATCAAGCCTTATATCGATCGTGTCGTTAATGGAGAGTCATCCGATGTCATATCGGCCCGTCCTATTACTGGTTTCTTGCTAAGGTACATAAGAAGCTCTCTCTATTGATTAGTTTTGTCTTTCTCGTACCAAAACTAAATTCTTAAATTGCATCTGTAGTTCGGGAACTTCGGGAGGAGCACAAAAGATGATGCCATGGAACAACAAATACTTGGACAATTTAACATTCGCATACGATCTTCGTATGCACGTTATTACCAAGTAAGTCCAATAGCTTTTTTTTCCTTATATGGTTTTAACCCTTATCTATATTTATATTTGGATCATCAGACCCATGATGATTTTAAAAAATTCTCTTTGTTCTGTTTAGGCATGTGAAAGGTTTGGAGGAAGGAAAAGGGATGATGTTTCTCTTCACTAAACAAGAATCTATTACTCCTTCTGGCTTGCCTGCTCGAGTCGCAACCAGCAGCTATTTCAAGAGCGACTATTTCAGGAACCGCCCATCGAACTGGTATTACTCGTATACGAGCCCTGACGAAGTCATATTATGTTCTAACAACACACAAAGTCTTTACTGCCATTTACTCTGTGGCTTGGTCCAAAGAGACGAGGTTGTGAGAATGGGTTCCATCTTCGCTTCAGTCATGGTCCGAGCAATCAAGTTTCTTGAAACTTATTGGGAAGAGTTGTGTTCAAACATCCGATCAGGCCGTCTCAGTGAGTGGATCACTGACCTTGGTTGTCGAAGTTCTGTGTCTTTGGTCCTTGGAGGGCCACGTCCTGACTTAGCAGACACAATTGAAACAATATGCAACCAGAATTCCTGGAAAGGTATAGTCAAAAGAGTTTGGCCAAACACCAAATATATTGAAACCGTTGTTACGGGTTCAATGGGACAGTACGTTCCCACCATGAACTACTACTGCAGCGACTTGCCTCTCGTTTCAACAACGTACGGTTCTTCGGAGACTACGTTCGGGATCAATGTAGATCCTCTGTGCAAACCTGAATATGTTTCTTATGCTTTCATGCCTAACATGTCTTACTTTGAGTTCATAACAATGGATGGAGACAAGCGTGATGTGGTCGACCTTCAAGATGTGAAGCTTGGGTGCAATTATGAACCCGTGGTCACAAATTTCGCTGGTGAGCTTAAGAACATCAAGACCAAACAACATGCATTTTTTTTTCTTACATGGTTTAACTAAATTTTGTGTTTTTTTTTTTCTTTTCAGGATTGTACAGAATGAGAGTGGGAGATATTCTCTTGGTGACTGGTTTCTACAACAACGCACCTCAGTTTAAGTTTGTAAGAAGAGAGAACGTTGTCTTGAGCATCGATACCGATAAAACCAACGAAGAAGATCTGTTTAAGGCGGTGAGTCAAGCCAAGCTCGTTCTCGACTCATCGGATCTCGTTCTAGTAGACTTCACCAGCTATGCTGACACCTCAACATTTCCGGGTCATTACGTGCTTTATGTGGAAGTAAACGCAAAAGAGGGAAAGAAGAATCTGGAGTTCAATGAAGAGGCATTCTCCAAGTGTTGTTTAGTGATAGAGGATTCGCTTGACAATGTTTACAAGAGATGTAGGTTCAAAGATGGATCGGTGGGGCCTCTGGAGATAAGAGTGGTGCGTCAAGGGACGTTTGATTCTCTCATGGACTTCTTCATCTCACAAGGTGCTTCCATTGATCAATACAAGACTCCTAGATGCATTAAATCAGGAAAGGCCTTAGAATTTATGGAGGACTGTGTGGTTGCCAGGTTCTTCAGTACTTGAAATTGTTCTTCCTTGGATTATGGATCCAAGTGACTACTTGTGGAATCGTAGTTGAAATAAATATACATAGTCCTATCCTGTGTGCTAGTTTTTCTGAATATGAATATTTTGAGCAAGACCTTATTTCATTTTCCTCTGTAAAATGGGACGCAACAATACAAAATTGACAATTTCGTGAGTCTTAATAACTCATCAAAACAGAGCATTTTATGAAACAGAATGGAAGTTGGAAATGGGTTTATTAAGTAATGGGCTTAGAAAATGCCAAACATCGAGCCCAAATAGCTTTGAAATGAAACCTAGCCCTTGTTTTAACACTTTACAGATAACGGTAAATTATTTGCTGTAGAATTTGGTCTGTAAACATATTTATTGTAAAGGTATCTTCTATAGGTGTAAGAAAAAATGAAAAATAAATAAAATAAATTTCTACAGCCATATTATTCTAAATAATAAGTCTTTAGTAATAAAATTCTTACAAGCCAATTTTTTGCAATAGTTTTTAAAATTTAAAATAAAGCATGATTTGTAAATTTTAAACTGTAGATACAAAATAAAGCTAGAATAGCTTCTACAGCCATCCAATTATTCATTTAATTGATTCGTTTCATTTCGTATTATATCTTAGGTTTCCGGTTTTATCCGTTTTAGAGAAACTGAAAACAAATAAATTTTTTTGTAAATTAGTTGGTTTTTGTTCAGTTTTATGCAATTACGGCTTGGTTTGGAATTAATATTATTAGACAGTTAGAAAATATAAATGAGTAATGATTGAGCTAATAATAACTTTAGTGTATGAAAATATTTATTAAAAATGAATAAACTTTATGTCGTTTGATTTGATTCAGTTCGGTTTTGCTAAAATTATCTTAAGTTTGTTTTATTTGTTTGTCAATTGCTATATAAACATTTAAAATAATTTATAAATCTAGATTGGAGGTATACAAAGAAATACCATAGAGATATAGTCGAACATTCTTTTATTTTTACATATTTTAGATTAAGAAAACTAATGAATTAATAAACAAGTTTCAGTTCGTAACATTTCGGTTTGGTTCGATATGATTTAAGACTTTCAGTAACGAATTTTGTGTCCACCCTTAATCGTAGAGAAAGGAGAAGAGGATTTTGAGATTTGGACTGGGATGGGTCCATATATATATATATATATATAATTTTTTTTTTCTCTTCTTTGGCCTTTTTTGGATTCACGAATCACGCAGCTTTTGTTCTTTTTTTTTTTCTTTCAAAATTTTATTGCCTTTGTTTCTCTTTTACTTTGTTCATAATCCCCTAAGAGCATCTCCAGCGCTAGAAACTGTCAAAAAACTCTTACCAATATTATATAATATAAATTTTATATTAGAATTCTGTTAAGATATTTTGATATTTTTCTCTCCATTGGTAAAACCCCAATCATAGTTCTTAAATTTTTAAAATCTGTAATTTTGGATGGAGATGGCGGCTCAGCCTCGGCGGCGTCGTGATTCCCCTTTCATCATAACTGGTGGTTCACTCATCCTTTCAAACACACCCAATTCCATGATCGAGCGAGCTCGTGGATCATCAATGGTAGAACCTGTTGCAGAGGAAGTACCGACCGCATCTAACTATGGTGATTCTCATCCTTTCTTTTCAACAGCTCACCGGAATCAACATCATCACGTTCTATGGGTCGGTGCTGCTCCAAACGATCGAATTCGGTCTCGATTTACTGCGTTGAAAAATGGAGAAGCAAAATATTTCAAGGAGAGAGAAAAGGAAAAAAATGACCAATCAGAAAACAACACATAAGGGTTCTTAACTTTTTCTTAAAACTCTTAATTAAGAACCGTTTCTTATGTAAAATCAAGTTTATTATTTATTTTTATTTTTTTAAATGGTAAAAAACTCTTTAGGAAACTCTTTAAATCTCCCAATGGAGATGCTCTAAGCATGCGTCAACCTTGGATTTTATTTTTTAAGTGTACTCTTTACTCCACTAGGGAAAATTGATATATAAAAAGATCGAAAATTCACAAAATATTCTATTTTAAGTAATGTTTCCTTTTTAGTTAAAAACTTTTTTCTAGTACTAAGTGATATTACGATAGGACTAAGTAAAATAGTCGTGATATCATTTTCGAACTATTATCTGATTTTAACAAATTTCGATTCAACAAAGTTACAAAAAATAAATACTAAAAAAATCTCTGTTCATTAAAAGAAATAAATAACATTGGTTAATATTTTCATATGTGAATATCCGCTCAAAATATTTTATATACGATGTTTGTAACATATAAATTAATTACATATTTCTTATATATATTATATCTTAAAATTAGAAAGACCTTACTTAATTATACTACTATAAAAGCTTTGATAATCATTTTCATGAATAGTAGAGCTAATTTTATCAATTATAACTGTTTAGTATTTTTTGAATTTCTTATATTTATCTGTAAGAAAAAACAAAAATATGGGGCATAAATCAGATATGTTGGAACAATATATTAATAAGCATGTGGACTTATAATATATAGTTAAATGTGAATGAGAATTTGCTTAGGGGAGGTCAAAGATTTTTTGTAACTTACAAATTTTGGTATTAAAAACCAAATAAATTTGGCCATTAAATCTACTTGACCACCAAGCTATTCTTTTCCTATAAATAGCAAGCTACATAGAAAGGAAAAATCATCCATTCATTCTAAAAAAAAAAGCAAGAAAACACCTTAGACACATTTTAGATATTCTTTGAGAAGTTTCTTAAGTGTTGAAGCTCTCTTGAAATATCTTCTTGGTTGTTGGTGTTAAGTGGTAGTAGCTAAGGAATTCACAAGGTTTAACAGGTTCTAACTTTCTCCCTCTTTTACTTCTCTCTTTCGGAAGTAAATTTGTGTTCTTGAGTATATAGTAGATAATTAGCTCGTAGATTCAAACATGAATGAAGCATGTTTGTCTTAATATTTGGTTGTATCCTGGGATTCAAAGAATGCATGTAAACCGTCTCATTGCGGGCATTTTATTGAGTTAAGGAAAGGGATCATCCCGCCTCCAAATATTTTTTTTTTGCTTTTGTTTTTATGATTCAAAACCGAATTTTGTTCATATTCTTATTAAGTTATCAAAATGATTGTCTTGAAATCATGTCTTGAAAATATTAAATCTATAAACATGTTCATGAGATAATTTTTGGCCATATAATTAATTAATTATTGTTAGCTTTTATGATGGTCAAATGTTAGATTTCATTATAGAATTTAATATTATTAATTTATGTATATGCCATTATTATTTGTTGAAAATAAGTTACACCCACATAATGGCAATGTTAATGTTTATATGTACATGTCTATATTAATATATATATATATATGAGTTTAATACTTTATTTCAATTTTAAGAAATAAATTGTATTGCAAATTGATTTTTCTAAAATCCGGTTTTATAAGGTTCTACAATCTTAACTCAATAAAATTCGCTTTTTAAACGGATTTGTTGTGTGAAAAATCGAATTTGCAAAAATCAAAGTTTTATTTTTGATTGTTGGAAAAAAAAAAAAATCGGTTTCAAGATTTCGTGACCAGATCAATCGATCCGGGTCTCAGATCGATCGATTCTTATCGGTTGATTGAGAGAAATCAAACAAATTGAACACCGAAACCGGTACCGCGGGTCAAGCGACCGATTGATCGCCAGCCGATCGATCGATCTCGTAAGATCGATGCTGTTAACCGAACAATATTTTTTTCCTTTTAAGATTGTAGAACCTTATAAAACCGGATTTTAGAAAAATCAATTTGCAATACAATTTATTTCTTAAAATTGAAATAAAGTATTAAACTCATATATATATATATATTAATATAGACATGTACATATAAACATTAACATTGCCATTATGTGGGTGTAACTTATTTTCAACAAATAATAATGGCATATACATAAATTAATAATATTAAATTCTATAATGAAATCTAACATTTGACCATCATAAAAGCTAACAATAATTAATTAATTATATGGCCAAAAATTATCTCATGAACATGTTTATAGATTTAATATTTTCAAGACATGATTTCAAGACAATCATTTTGATAACTTAATAAGAATATGAACAAAATTCGGTTTTGAATCATAAAAACAAAAGCAAAAAAAAAATATTTGGAGGCGGGATGATCCCTTTCCTTAACTCAATAAAATGCCCGCAATGAGACGGTTTACATGCATTCTTTGAATCCCAGGATACAACCAAATATTAAGACAAACATGCTTCATTCATGTTTGAATCTACGAGCTAATTATCTACTATATACTCAAGAACACAAATTTACTTCCGAAAGAGAGAAGTAAAAGAGGGAGAAAGTTAGAACCTGTTAAACCTTGTGAATTCCTTAGCTACTACCACTTAACACCAACAACCAAGAAGATATTTCAAGAGAGCTTCAACACTTAAGAAACTTCTCAAAGAATATCTAAAATGTGTCTAAGGTGTTTTCTTGCTTTTTTTTTAGAATGAATGGATGATTTTTCCTTTCTATGTAGCTTGCTATTTATAGGAAAAGAATAGCTTGGTGGTCAAGTAGATTTAATGGCCAAATTTATTTGGTTTTTAATACCAAAATTTGTAAGTTACAAAAAATCTTTGACCTCCCCTAAGCAAATTCTCATTCACATTTAACTATATATTATAAGTCCACATGCTTATTAATATATTGTTCCAACAAGATATACAGTCGAGTTTCAAAAAATAAATAAAATATTTGTCCAACTAGTTTCGAATAGAATAAACATAAAGAATTTAATTAAAATAAAAACAAAAACATACGTATATATATAAAAATCATAATAACAACTAGTTCCGCACTCATTCTTAATTTGTGCGTAACACTGCTGCGAAAACATGCGAAGCTATAAGCTCCAAAAATAAAGATTGCGAAAATGAAAAAGAGAACCAAGAACTCAAAGAACGGTCCCACCTCGCACCATTCCAAAAATTTTAATTATAATTATTACAGTGTATATATTAAAATTATATCCTCTTTTGTTGTAGATCCTTGTCTTTATAAACCCTTTTTCACCTCTTCTTTCCTCATAATATCAATAGCCTAGCTAGAGTGTTTTTTTAATAAAACCCTTAATTGCTCCCAACTTGCAAGCTTCATGCTCTAATCTCTCCTTAGATTCACTTGCTCTATCAATTCGTTCAAACTAAGTTAGTTCCTTTCAAATTGTCTTGTACATATATACACACACGCCTCTTGTTATTTCGGTTTGTATGTACGTGTGTGTCTGAATACATAGTTTGTTGTAAAAGTGGATCGGAGGTATGGAAAGGGACCGGTTCCACCGGAAACGTCGGCGGCGGGGAATCCATCTTGGAACGAGTCTGATGTCGACGCCATGATCTCATCTCTTAGCCGTGCCATCGAGTATCCGGCAGCCGATGGACACGAACGGTCAGACCCGCCGGTCAAACAAGAGCTTGATAAGTCGGATCAACTACAACAAGACCAAGGTAATTAATTAGTTCCATATGTAAATACCATAAATATCTTCCCCATATATATCTCTAATGGTAATATCTTTATCGTTTTAGCTAAGCTAGCTGATGTAATTAAGGAACTTGTTACAATACGTTAACTAACTAAAGACTTGCTATTAATAACCATTTCGACTTTCTTACTGTAATAATTAAATTAAGAGGAAAAAGGAATTTGTATAGGTCAGGTTCCAGTTCAATGCATCTGTCATTTAATATACTTTCCGTAAAGAACTTCCCTTCTGTCTTTGAATTGAACCACCGATCAGGTTACTACGTGTCTCTCCTTATTTTAATACATCTAGATTTTTTCTTCTTCTTCTTTTGAAAGTATAAGTTAGATAGTATTTTATAAACGCAGGTTTTATACTCGTCAAACATATAGTCTACTAATGGCTTCTTACCTAACTCGATACAAGTAATTTTGACCACGCACGTTCCTTTGTTCATTTCAAACTAATTGTCTTCGATATTTTGAAGTATTTCAACATGATTAACTTGTTTTTTAGGTGCGTTAAAAGACAAATATGTCATACCTAAAAGTAGTAATCAAAACTCAGGTCTTAGTTTATATACTTTTATTGAGTCATAGTCACAACATCAAATTTTGTTCTTTGAATGCTGCGTTACGCTTACTTGTGCTGTATGCACAAAAAACACAACCGAAATTTATCAAACATGGAAACAAAAACTCATTTCTTCTTCCTAAAGCGAATAATTTTCGATGGATGACAATTTCTTTTGTGAATAAGTCTTTAGTTGATTACCAATAAGTCTTTACTAATTTTATGAGCTTTTCTGAATTTTAATGTCAATATGCATGTAACTGTTTGAATCTTTGAATAATCTGCTGGTGTATGACAAGAAAAAAAGAAGAATATTTTGCAGGTTATAACAGAGAAAGTATTAAACTAGCTTATTGTAGCTGTATATCCAGCTTGATTACTCCTTTGGTAGTTCCAGATAGTTAAATATACAAGTCGGATGATTCAAGCTTTGATTCCGGTTCACTCCAATATATGTCTAGTCATTAAGCAAAGATATAACTCGATATACATAAATTTCAAAGTAAATCATAACAAATGTATGACCTTTAAATTACATCAATATTATAAAAAATTATATGTAATTTATGAGAGGAATAGTATAATAGTATATTGTGAAAAGTTTTATAATCTACAAATATAATTGATGCATCCTAATTAAGTGGTATTTCCATCTTTTATTAAATCATATCATCCATTTTATTTTTATTTTTTTGTTCCTTTCAAGTGATAAACATTGAAACTAGTTTTCTCTTAAATTATTCCCTTGTAATAAAATTTAATTAAAATCTCACGTAGTATCTTCTCATGCATGTATAATTGCACATGCAGTAATTCCTTTCGTAGTTTTGTGTGTTTTACATGCAATAACTCTTTTTGTTACATGTTCTTCAAGAGCAACCAAGAAGAAGACACTATAGAGGCGTAAGGCAGCGACCTTGGGGAAAATGGGCGGCCGAGATCCGTGACCCGATAAAAGCAGCCCGTGTATGGCTCGGGACTTTTGAGACAGCAGAGGAAGCCGCTTTGGCGTACGACCGAGCCGCCCTCAAGTTCAAAGGCACCAAGGCTAAGCTTAACTTCCCTGAACGCGTCCAAGGCCCTTCGAACACAAGCTACGTTGCATCTCAATCCGGCTTTGATCATGCCCCAGGAGGAAGTAATGAATTAATGACCTCCCCTCCTCCTCGGCTTGGTCCATCTACTACTACTACTTCGTGGCCAACGAATTATAACCAGGACATACTTCAATACGCTCAGTTGCTTACGAGTAACAATGACGTTGATTTATCGTACTACACGTCGAGTCTCTTCAGTCAGCAGCAACAGCCTTTCTCAACGCCTTCGTCTTCAGCTTCTTCCTCGTTAACTTCTCAACAGACGCAACACCAGCAGCGTGAAGAGGAGAAGAACTATGGTTACCATTATTATAACTACCCAAGAGAATAATCTAAATGTTATTGTTGGTCGAATCAGTTTTATAAATCGCTACCATAATTTCGTGTCCGCTTTTATTTCCGTAATCTTTGTTTCCAATGGAAGCGAGTAGGTTTCAAAGAAAATTTGGTTGAATGAGAGACATGTATAACACTTTGTTTTTTTTTTCTTAATTGTTAGTAAGATTGGGAATTACTGATCAGTCATGTGTGACAATTTCTTAATTTTTTTTTCCGAGGCATGTCATCCGTCGGTCGAATTAATTGGGTCAGTAGAATTCAATTTTTGAACTCGGATAAGGTTAACATTTTATTTTGAATGAATGTAAAAATTATCCAAATCATGTTAACATCAAGGGTTAACCTTTAAATTATCTGGATAATGCATGCAGACATATTGATCAGATATATATATTTTCTTTAATTTCAGATTTTTTCTTAATCAATATAAGATGTATGGTTACAAAGTGGAACAAAAAAAAATAGGGAAAGAAGTAGACATAGATGTAAATGATAAAACGAAACCAAAGCGTTAAACATATATAGATGATAAAACGAAATTGAATATAACTGCTTTTTAGATTTCAAAGAGTATATTCCTCTTTTGTTCACAATATCATCATCATTGCCATTGAACATAAATGATAAACTGTCTCGTAAATATAGTGTGAAGAAAACAACTATCATATATTTTTATGATACAAATAGAATTGTTTATTGTGGAATTGTATGTGCATAAAATTATTCATTGTTTTCTAGTTGTTAGTTAACTTTAATTTTTTTTTTGTCATGAATATAATAGAATTAAATAATTAATAATAATTTTAAGATGATATAATAGTATAATCCTTTATTTGATGTAAATCGGTAAAAATATAGTTTCATTTCTTACTACTCCCTGTAAATGCTACATCTGGTTTGGCGAGAAGTCAAAGTGTTTTGTTATATTTAATGATACATATGTATATAAATATATGACGAAAAGCTAGATTAGCACTGTGATAATATGTCCAAACAAAAATTTCTTTTTGGTTTTAGTGTGCTCCTCGAACAATCACAGTCTCACAGATGATCACTACGAATATCGCAATCACTAATCATTTAAAGAACAAAAACGTGTGCCACTGTAAAATTGAGACTTATCTCATATTCATGTGTCTTCTTGTGTACATGCATCTATGCATATGTTATTTATGTGAGAGTAGGACAAGCAAACCTGATCTTGAGATTTAGATCGAGCTTGGCCCACCGAAGATAGTACTTTAAACACCGTGCATCTTTCATTATTCTACCTCGGGTTTGATTGGCCTTCCTCGTGATTGTCTCAGAATATTTCTGCATTTATTCCACACCATTCGTCTAATAAAATAAGTATTACAAAAATAGCATCTATATCGTATATCTTTATCTGAAACGTACATCATGTTAAAAGATATATATATATAAAATGAAACTTTGAGAAACTGAATTCATACATAATATATATTATGGTTGTGAATGGTATCGTACCACATTGCACCACATCGCAGACAGTAACAAAAATCTATTTATTATTATTATTATAACTACATCGCAATTATTCTGCAATTAAATACGCTATTACTATTCAAAATTAATATATGAGAAATTTAAATTTAAATTCCAATGATCGTCGAAAAATAAAATCGATAATAATTATAAAATATTGTCAATATATTTGTTAGTGTTAATCTCGGAAGTAAGGTCTTAGATACTTTCCTTTTTTTTTCTTGTTAAGGTTTTTGTATATTCTTTTTTTTTTTTTTAATAAATGTTTACAAAGAGTTCGTTTTAAGGAGCAAACTGTGTATAAGGTGAAGAAGAAAAAGGGTTTGGAGTACAGAAATCAACAAGAAGTCTCCATCAAGATAGAACAAAAATTCCTGAAATAAATAAATTTCAGAGTCCAAGTTTATACATAAACGATGAGAAAAATACACTAATTATTCTGTTTTGGTTTATAATCCGAATCAAAATATGGGGCTTAGGCTTAGAATAATTTTGGTTACTTAAAATTTATAAAAAAAGACATAATATGTCTAGTGATTTATTTCACTTAGATTTTTGGTGGGTGGGTTGATATCTATGAGATTTAGATGACACTAACTAAAGAGGCTTCTTGAGAGAGTTAGGCATGCTCAAAGCGCAAAAGTGAAATGGGTCCCATCCCACTTGGTTACGTCTAACTCTCTAATCACTTTTCAATCCCAATTTATCATTTTTCCAATTTTCTTTTCCCAAAATTTATGTCTCACTGTACCACACAAATTTTCACTTGGACAATTTTTTTTTATTTTACTTCTTAAAACTCGATTTCCTATGATACTATATACGATTTCATCTACGCATCTGCATTGAGATAGAGTTTTCCTCAATTTTAATGATTCCATATGCTTATGATATATGAAAATAATTTCCATGCATACAATTCAATTTTTTTTTTTAACTTTATTCAATTCAATTTGTAATATGTCCAAAGCACTATAAGCAAATTTATCAACAGCTGATGATTGAAAAAATAGTTATGGAAATGGAATTGTAATTATGTTTGCGTCGGGAATGACCGGTTGAAGCTAAAATCGATAACAATTTTGAGACAGATTTGTGACCATGTATTTATTCTGTTCTGGAAATACACGTTTTTTTTTTACACACAAAAAAATTAAGCTTGAAAGTGTAATTATATCAAAACAAAATTCTACTTTTTATATATTTTTTTTTTAATTCCCCGCCCTTTAATTATCATACTTTTAGGAAGAATTCGATAGAATTACTTTTATGTCAAATATGTGACACAAATGTCAACATAAATGCTACTTATGATCTGATTTTCCATTTACAAATAAAAATGAAAAACAACTTTCTGTGCACAAAAATAAAGACTACGTGAATTGTACAATTTGTAATTTTTTTTTATTATTAAAAATGTACATTGTGTTTGTTAGCAGAATTCCAATTTTCGTCAGTAAAATTCAGTGTAATTCTAATTAATTGTCTATTATTACGTGCCTGCGTAAGATATGATGTGAAACATTTACATCAGTTAAATTCACCCTCAAATCTCCTTAACTTCTCTGTTACTTCCAAATCTAACTGTTTGACAAACTTATTTTTTAGAAAGTGATATATATGCAATTTATTAAAATCATGACACCCAGATTATGATTCAGTTGAAAAGGATATGAAGTTCCGAATCTATGTTTATTCGACCAAAGCTATTTTCAAGAGTTATCTTTCTCTTTTTTGTTTTGACTTGGACGTACGGTATCTATGACAAGACACTTTTAGCAGGCTTTCGGCTTCAGAAATTTCAAAATTTGCGGCTGCTTTGCGTTGATTCCGTCGAGAGTGGAACTTCCCCAGATACAATGATGATCTTCGCATGCACATGAAGATTGCTATTCTTATTATGTGGATGTGATGGATACATTTCAATCAATATATATATACTCATCATCACTCATGTACGTGCATCTTTACTGCTTTATAGTTTTACAAAGAGAGAACATCTTTAGCACTTCTAAGTCTTCTAGATTATTAAAAAATTGTGTAAAACGATTTTTGCTTTTTCGTGTAATAAGCATATGTACTAACTATATAATAAGATATGACAAGTCCAATTCGTGCCGTTTGAAAGCTATTCAGAGTGTGAACACAAACCATCTATAAAGGGATATTGTCGAGATGAACCAATAGAAACTCTAGCAATTCGAAAAGGCATGTTACAAATCTCACAAATAATGATAAAATTAGTGTAATTATATATTAACCACATAAATTTACTCACTTATTATCAATTAACAAAACTCGTTTTAATTATACAATTAACCCTCAATTTTTAAAGTTTTCTAAATTTAAAGACGAGCTTTGATGCCGTTTATCTTGTGTGTGTGTGGGTCTGTTCGTAGCCTCGTAGCAATCAAAACATAAGGAGAATTGTGATGAGTAGTGACTAGTGAGTTTATACTTTATAGAATGGTCCCGACTCCTAATTACCGAATTTTAAAAATATTAGTATCTTTGGGACTTTGAATTGCACACAATTTAGAAAAATATATCTCTATATATTTTTTTTTTGTTTTGTAGTTTGATGGTTAATATTAAAAAAAAACAATAAAATGTTTTGTATAATTGTATATACGTATTCTTTGTCAAGGCTTTATTATATGAGAAGTGGTATTTTGTAAATACATTATAAGGAGAATGAGCTCATGCAAGCTCTGTCAAAGTCCTTAACACAAAAGCCTCAAGCCACTTTACATGAAAGCCTTTTTTATTTACCCAAGTCCAAGATTAGTTTATTTAAAGATCAAGGGATTTATAAGCCCACCAAAAGTTTTACTATCTGAAAATGAAAGAAGCAGCTTCAGTATTTGGAAACCATGCCATTTTCCTAAGATTTGATTGCAGAAACATCACATTTCAGTATTTCACCATACCAAACAGAAAGGGTGCTAAATTTAATACAACTGGAGTTTGCATAATCCACATAGTGAATCAACAGAGTCTAAACAAGGGTCGGCTAGATACTGTTGGTTGTACATACTTGCTTGGATGAGTAAACTGTAACTTTCTATTCTCTAATACAAAGCAAGAGCTTCTCTTACGAAGATGTGTTTGAGGCAGAGGAGCTTCTTTTACATTAGCAGCTAGCTAGATATCGAAACATTAATGGGTACAGAATGTCGTTTTGCAAACATCAAACAAAGGTCCAAAGTGAACTTAGAAAGGAAAGTTAGGCAATTTCTAGAATTAGTTGCTAAATGAAACCGTTTATGACATAGAACAACAATCTAACAAAAACTTAGTTTGAAACCTAAACCTAGTTCCCCACACGGTCATAAGAATTGAGAGACTCGCTTCTCCACATATTGAAAAGTTGTTAAGGAAGAATATTGTTTCAGACCTTGATGAATAGGGTTCGCGGCTGAGGTCGCGCTTGGTACGACGGCTGCTACGATGAGCGAGAGGCGAGCGAGAGGCGAGCGAGAGTAGCGTCGGCGGTGAGACGGCGACTTAGATCGTGAGTCGTTTAGAGCCATTACCACCGGCAATGATTTGATTGGTCAATAGATCCAGAGCTTTTGTGCGACTGCTCTTACAATTCATCGGTTCACTGTTTTTGCTTACTTGGAAAGACGAACCGGTATAGCAAATTGAACCGACTTTGATTGCGGTTCAATTCAAACATTTAATCCAAATTAGTTTTCAATTAAAGATTTCTTTTTCTTTTCGAAAGAGAGAGAGTTTTCAGGACAACGAATTATACGCTTCCCAAGAAATTAGAAACAAATTTGATCAGTCGTATCATATGGTTTTTTGTTTGTGCTGAGAATGGAGAAAAAAAAACAAAAAAAAAAAGTTACACTGAATTAGGTGTATCAAAAGAATCTGTTAATATCAATCCGAAACTCATCCAGAGTTTACGGCCACACGAACATTGCGCCACACCACACCTTTTGTCTGCTTGATCCAATGACTCCTTTAAAGTTTCCAAGCATAGAGCGTTAGAAGGGCCAGAGCTCATCTCCCTCACCAGAACAGAGGTCTGCTTTCATGATCCACAAGTGACAAAGACTTTGCTGTTTTGACCTATAAGCGAGAGAATTTAAGGCTTTGCTTTTTGTTATTGTCGTTGCAGATAATCAAAAACAGGAAAGCATGTTGCCAAGGTTTGATCCAACGAATCAAAAAGCGTGTCTGTCTCTTCTTGAGGATGTGACCAGCAACGGAAAGGAGATTCAAGACTCCGTGTTGGAAGCGATACTTTCACGTAATGCTCAAACCGAGTACCTTAGAGGTTTCCTCAACGGTCAACTCGATAAGCAAAGCTTCAAGAAGAACCTACCCATTGTGACCTACGAAGATTATCGCTCTTATATCGATCGTATCGCTAATGGAGATTCCTCTAATCTCATCTGTGATCGACCCATCAGTCTTTTCTTGGCCAGGTACAATGCATCTTGTTTTGAATCTGGAAATCTACGGAGAACATGTTTTCTGCTATGTGATTGTGTGATAACTAAACAATTTTACAGCTTGGTGTTGCAAAGTTAAATGCATGATTCGGAAGAATTTAGACCAATGGTTGACTAGAATTTTAGAAGAGACTGAAAACCTAGGTTCTAACATAATCTAAAATGAGATCAACCCACATGCATATTCTTAATTCCTCTGTTTTACAAATACATGACTTTGTTAATCTTCAATAATGTGCATTAAATTTAAGTATGGAATATGTAAAGAGTTAAGGAAGCGATTGTTTTTTGCAGCTCGGGTACTTCAGGAGGAGTTCCAAAGTTAATTCCTTTGACAGCAGAGGAAATGGAACAGAGGATACTGTTTGCATCTCTCTATGCACCTCTAGTCTTCAAGTAAAGAGTTTCAAACTCAATGATGCTTCTTGCTTTGTTAAAAAATAGTAAGTTAAACCCAAACCCTTTGTTGTTACTGTTTGCAGGCACATCGGAGGGCTATCCGAAGGAAAATCTCTCATGTTTTATTTCGTGACTCCAGAAAGCGAGACTGCCTCTGGGTTAATGGTCAAGTTTATGATAACTTGTGTTTTAAAAAGCGTGAACCCAACCAACTCATTTCTCTGGTAAATCAACCAAAACTTTGCTCCCACGTTACATTCACTCTTTCAATTAGGGTTTCACCGAAGCGTCGACCAGACACCTTGGTGCTGCCAGTATTTGTTTAATGTATTTGTTATACGATTCTACAGGGACCGAGTACAGATAAGCCCGCATGAGATTTCGACTTGTGCAGACACAGCTCAGGCCATGTACTGCCAATTGCTGTGTGGACTTCTACAACGCGAAAACGTAGCTCGCCTCGGTGCACCCTATGCTTCTTCCTTCCTCAAAGTAATAAAATACTTGGAAGATCACTGGAGTGAGTTATGCTCGAACATAAGGACTGGTCGTGTCAGCGACTGGATCACAGACGCTCAATGTGTTTCAGGGATCCGTAAGTTCCTCACCGCTCCGAAGCCGGACCTAGCGAGCCTGATCGAGCAAGAATGCTGTAAAACATCATGGGAGGCAATATTGAAGAGACTATGGCCAAAAGCAAAATGCATAGAAGCCGTCGTTACCGGCTCCATGGCACAATACATTCCATTACTAGAATTCTATGGCGGAGGTCTTCCTTTGATTTCATCTTGGTACGGCAGCTCTGAATGTTTCATCGGCATCAACGTCAATCCTCTGAGCAAGCCTTATGATGTGTCGTACACCATTGTTCCAAGTATGGGGTACTTCGAGTTCTTAGAGGTCGAGAAAGACCATCAAGAAGCTGGTCATGATCCCACAAAGAACCCTACGGTCGTCGATCTTGTCGATGTTGAAATTGGTCATGATTATGAACTTGTTGTCACAACATTTTCTGGTAAGTTTTTTGTTTTTCTCTCTGTCAGTATCAAAATAAGTGTCAATATTCAAAATAAGTTTCATTTTAGAATTCGTTTTACTTTTTTGAACAAATGATTTAAGGAAAATTCCAAATTTATCTTTATGAAAGAAAATTAATTAATTATTATAAAGAGAACATTTTGCAGAGTCTTGTTTGTGAAGACTATAAAAGATATATATGTAATAAACATTTTAATTGTTTTTGTTTTTGGTTATTATGTGTGTCACAAAATCTATGGATGGTTTTACAGGTTTGTATAGGTACCGTGTGGGGGATGTTTTACGAGTGACTGGTTTCTACAACAATACCCCACAACTTCGTTTCGTGGGAAGACAAAAAGTTGTTCTGAGCATCGACATGGACAAGACCTACGAAGAAGATCTCCTCAAGGCAGTGACAAACGCGAAGCTCCTGCTTGAGCCACATGACCTAATGCTCATTGATTTCACTAGCCGTGTGGAATCCTCCTCGTTTCCAGGACACTACGTGCTCTACTGGGAACTCGGGAGGAAAGTCAAGGACGTGAAGCTCGAGCCCGAGCATGAGGTAATGGAGGAATGCTGCTTCACCGTTGAGGAATCTCTTGACTCTGTGTACAGAAAGGGACGAAAGAATGATAAGAACATTGGAGCACTTGAGATTAAGGTTGTTAGGAGTGGCGCCTTCGATGAGCTCATGAATTTCTTCGTGTCTCGAGGCTCTTCTGTGAGTCAGTACAAGACGCCAAGGTCATTGATGAATGAAGAAGCCTTGAAGATAATGGAGGCAAGCGTTGTTTCCAAGTTTGTTAGCCGGAAAATTCCGTCGTGGGAGCTACATGAGCTGCATTCCAGCCGATAAAACCACCGTTACTTCATGCTCAAACCGAGTACCTTAGAGGTTTACTCAACAGTCACAAAAACTCCGTCGTGGGAGCCACGTGAGCTGCTCTCTGGCCGATAAAGCCGCAGTCACATAAGGTGTGACAGTGTGAGACTTCGCTTATAATAACATATGTATAACGTCGCTATATATTTTAAGATTTGTGGAACCTTTTCTTTGTATTACCACATAAGAGACACAATTACATAATCGAATATATAAGTCTATTACAATCATCGAGTCATGTTCTGTAAATCTTTCCTGTGCCTATAAAATGGAGACCTCTTGTGAAGATGTGTTGAACTAGAATAGCTAGATATCCAAGACTAATGGGTAATGGCTATATAATATCCTTTGCAAACACCAAAGGTCCAAAGTGAACCAGGACATACTTAAAAAATTAGAAAATTTTCAAAAGATAGAGGTAAAATTTTCAAAAGATAGAGGTAATGGATAACTTAGAAAATTAAGGAATAGGAGAAAAAGTTACACTCGATGAAGTACTTTCAATGTGTCACTAATTTTCCATAACAGATGTTATCTCCTCGTAGTGCTCACCTTTATTTATTACTAATAATTAGTGATTAATTTTCTCGGTTAGATTTTTTTTCCTCTCATCCTTTGTAAAATCCTCTTTTTCTGGAAAAAGAAAAAAGATAATATCAATCGAAAATTTTCGGCACATTTCGCCACGCCACACTTTGTTACTTTCTGTTGGCTTTCTCCAATTTATCCTCCAAAAAAGTTATCGAGCGTAGAGAGATAGAGGCCAGATCTCATTGTCTTCGCCAGAACAGTTGGTAAGTAATTTCGTTATCCACAAGTGATAGGACTTTGCTTTAACATATATATATAAGCTATAACTCGAGTTTCATTTTTTTATGTTGTTATTGTTGTTGCAGACAATCGAAAGCAGCAATCATGTTGCCAAAGTTCGATCCAACAAACCAAAAAGCGTGCCTGTCTCTTCTTGAGGATGTGACCCGTAATGGAAAGGAGATTCAAGATTCCGTGTTGGAAACAATACTTTCACGTAATGCTCAAACCGAGTACCTCAGAGGTTTCCTCAACGGTCAATTCGATAAGCAAAGCTTCAAGAAGAACCTACCCGTTGTGACCTACGAAGATTGTCGCTCTTATATTGATCGTATCGCTAATGGAGAGCCCTTTGATCTCATCTGTGATCGACCCATCATTGCGCTCTTGGCCAGGTACCTTTTTGAATCTCGAAATCTCTGCGGATTAAGAGCAAAAGTATTTTCTGCTATGTGAATCTGTGATAACTGAAAACAATCTCAAAGCTTTTGGTGTTGTAATGTATAATGCAAGATCAGTAAGAATTTAGATTAAGTGTTGACAAGGGCCTTGAAATACATGCTCTTACACAACATAAAATGAGACCTCACTTTTGGTTATGTAAGAGCCTAGAGTTCAAGCCTCTTATGAAAATTCATGTGGGTCGGCCACATGCAGTTTGTTAATTCCTCTTTTTTTTTGCAAAAAAGTAAATAAAAAACATTTAGAGGAATTTTGGCTCAAAACTTGTTGATACATGAGTTTGTTAAAATTCAAATAGATTGAAGTATAGAATATTAAAGAGTGAAGGAAGCAATTGTTTTTTGCAGCTCAGGTACTTCAGGAGGAGTTCCAAAGTTGATACCTTTGACAGCTGAGGAATTGGAACAGAGGATGTTGTTTGCATCTCTATATGCACCTATACTCTTCAAGTAATGAGTTCAAACTCCAAGTTGTGTCTTGTTTTGTTATTTCCAAAAAAGGAGTAAGTTAAAGAAAAAAAACAAACCCGTTCTTGGTACTGTTTGCAGGCAAATCGAAGGGCTTAGTGAAGGAAAATCTCTCATGTTTTATTTTGTGACTAGAGAAAGCGAGACAGCCTCTGGATTGATGGTCAGGACTATGATAACTTGCGTTTTGAAAAGCGTGACCCCTGCCAACAAATTTATCTGGTAAACCTTGGCTCCCATATTAAGGGTGAACAGGCTCCTTGGTGCTGCTAGTGTTTCTTTATTGTGTGTTGTTATATGATTTACAGGGATCAAGTACAGATAAGCCCGCATGAAATTTCGACTTGTGCAGACACTACCCAGAGCATGTACTGCCAATTGCTTTGTGGGCTTCTACAACGAGAAAATGTATCTCGTCTTGGTGCACCATTTGCTTCTTCCTTCCTCAAAGTAATCAAGTTCCTGGAAGATCACTGGAGTGAATTATGCTCGAACATAAGGACAGGCCGTGTAAGCGACTGGATCACAGATGCTCAATGTGTTGCAGGGATCGGTAAGTTCCTCGCCGCTCCAAATCCAGAACTAGCGAGCCTAATCGAGCAACAATGCAGTAAAACATCATGGGAGGCAATAGTGAGGAGACTATGGCCAAATGCAAAATGCATCGAAGCCATCGTTACGGGCTCCATGGCACAGTATATACCAACGCTGGAATTCTATTGTGGCGGTCTTCCTTTAATTGCATCATTGTACGGCAGCTCTGAATGTTTCATAGGTCTCAATATTGATCCTCTTAGCAAGCCTTGTGATGTGTCTTACACCACCATCCCAAGTATGGCATACTTTGAGTTCTTAGAGATCAAGAAAGACCATCAAGAAACTGGTCATGATCCCGCAGAGAACCCTGTGGTCGTTGATCTTGTTGATGTTAAAATTGGCCATGATTATGAACCTGTTGTAACAACGTTTTCCGGTAAGTCTCTATTTGAATATAAATATGGTTTTGAAGTTATCGCAGCCTCTGTTTGAGCAAACGATAAAAGACAAAATAGACATTTTAACTATTTTCTTATTGTGTCAAAAATCTAGATTGTTTCTCACAATATGTATATATAACTTACAGGTTTGTATAGGTACCGTGTGGGGGATGTTTTACGAGTGACTGGATTCTACAACAATGCGCCACAATTTCGTTTCGTTGGAAGACAAAAAGTTGTTCTGAGCATCGACATGGACAAGACCTACGAAGAAGATCTCCTCAAGGCAGTGACAAACGCGAAGCTCCTGCTTGAGCCACATGACCTAATGCTCATTGATTTCACTAGCCGTGTGGATTCCTCCTCGTTTCCAGGACACTATGTGCTCTACTGGGAACTCGGGAGCAAAGTCAAGGACGTGAAGCTCGAGCCCAGGGCCGAGGTTATGGAGGAATGCTGCTTCACCGTTGAGGAATCTCTCGACTCTGTGTACAGAAAGGGACGAAAGAATGATAAGAACATTGGACCACTTGAGATTAAGGTTGTTAGGAGTGGCGCCTTCGATGAGCTCATGAATTTCTTCGTGTCTCGAGGCTCTTCTGTGAGTCAGTACAAGACGCCGAGGTCATTGATGAATGAAGAAGCCTTGAAGATATTGGAGGCGGCCGTTGTTTCCAAGTTTGTTAGCCGGAAATTTCCGTCGTGGGAGCTACAAGAGCTGCATTCCAGCCGATAAAACCACACCGTTACTTCATGCTTCGGACTTGAGAGAAGGGTAAATAATTAATAAAGAGAAAAAATAACCGTTACAAATATGTAATCGAATAGAATAAATCCTTCTTAATCGTCGTGTCATGTTCTGTAAATCGGCTCTTTTTCTTTGACCAAAATCTCTCCACATAAATATTTTATTAACATTAATTTTTTAAAAATAAATACCAAATTATGTTAATATTGTATTGATTGAATTTCTAAAAAGTTAGAAACCGGAGTCAAAATTTCTATCGAGACTTGTTGTGAATTTGTGTTCACATTTGAGAAACAAGCCAGCCTGATGGAGTCGTCGTGTTTTGACTTGTCATTTCTCATTCGCTTAGCTTGAGCCACTATTCTGTGTATATGCCTATATGGACCTACGGTGGGGCCCACTTGTAAGATCCAACGGTTGCTGCTCTTCCCGACACGTCACCGTTTTTCGCGAGAAATCAGCCCACAGATCCTTTCCTCATCAGTGAACGGAGAGATTAGCCATCAATCTGTATTCGAATTAAATTCCGGGGACGATGATGCCACCGGAGCTACAGCCGCGGCTGTTCCGGCCGCATATATCCTCTTCCTCCGGTGAACCAACTTTATCTTCTCCCAATTACTCTCCTCGCATGAGCCCTGGCTCAACCAGAAACTTCATCGATCGAACTAGTGCTACTTCGAGATCCAACAACTCTCGATTCTCTCCCTCCTCATTCGCCTACAACGGACGGATCGCTATTGCTCTTGTACCCTGTGCTGCTTTCCTCCTCGACCTCGGCGGCGCTCCGGTTGTCGCTACTCTCACCATCGGCCTCCTCATTTCCTACATCGTCGATTCTCTCAACGTCAAATTTGGAGCCTTCTTGGGAATATGGATGTCGCTGATCGCCGCTCAGATCTCCTTCTTCTTCTCCTCTTCTCTCATTTCCTCCTTCAATTCCGTCCCTCTCGGCTTGCTCGCGGCTTTTCTCTGCGCCGAGACCACTTTCCTCATCGGATGCTGGACTTCACTTCAGTTCAAGTGGCTTCAGCTGGAAAATCCTTCCATTGTTGTCGCTCTCGAGCGCCTTTTGTTCGCTTGCGTCCCTTTCACTGCCTCTTCGTTTTTCGCCTGGGCTACTATCTCTGCCGTCGGGATGAACAACTCGTCCTACTATTTCCTCGTTTTCGCTTGCGTCTTCTACTGGGTTTTCGCTATTCCTAGGGTTTCTTCATTCAAGACCAAGCAGGAAGCCAAGTACCATGGAGGAGAGGTCCCTGATGATAACTTTATCCTTGGACCGCTCGAGAGCTGTTTCCTTTCACTGAATTTGATGTTTATGCCGCCTCTCTTTCACGTGGCTTCACATTACTCTGTGATATTCACATCAGCTGCTACAGTTTGCGATTTGCTGCTTCTGTTCTTTATCCCTTTTCTGTTCCAGCTATACGCCTCGACAAGAGGTGGTCTATGGTGGGTTACCAAGAATTCGCATCAGTTGCAGAGCATTCGGATTGTAAATGGGGCCATTGCCATGGTCATTATTGTGATCTGTTTGGAGATTAGAGTTGTTTTTCACTCTTTTGGGAAGTATATCCAAGTGCCCCCTCCATTGAACTACATTCTGGTGACCACAACAATGCTTGGAGGTGCTGCTGGCGCTGGTGCTTCAGTTCTTGGAATGATCTCGAGTGGTCTTAGCTCAGCCCTTTTCACAGCTTTGGCTGTGATTGTGAGTGCTGCAGGAGCTATCGTTGTAGGATTTCCACTTCTGGTAAGTATTTTCCTACCAATTGCACAGCTCCTATTACTTTCGTTATTGATTACTAGTTCCGTAAGCTTTCCTGTAATCAAATTTTGATTGCAATTAAATGAGTAGGTACCCAATGGATTTCGTTTCGTAATTAAAGAGAAAGTTGTCATGCATGTGGCAGCTTAACATCATCACAGTAGTCTTGTAGAACTTGCTGCAGCCAATTGACGTAGTTGCTTTACTGTATACCGCTTTTAAGTAAAGCATGTGTTCATCGTTGAAGTTTCGTTTCTGAAGTTGACACCTTGGATTCTATTAATTGCCTCATTTCTGATGTCCTGTTTTTAATATATGACCACCTCTATATTAACAATGGAATTTCACTCTGTTAATCTTGCAGTTTACTCCGCTTCCTGCAGTCGCTGGGCTTTATTTTGCTCGGTTTTTTACAAAGAAAAGTGTGCCCTCTTACTTTGCATTTGTTGCTCTTGGAAGCTTAATGGTTATATGGTTCGTAATGCATAATTATTGGGATTTAAACATATGGTTAGCCGGCATGTTCCTCAAATCTTTCTGTAAACTTTTAGTGGCTAACATTATCATAGCCATGGTCATCCCTGGTCTTGTTCTTCTCCCATCAAAATTTCACTTCCTGACTGAAGCTGGTATGGTGGCTCACTCATTATTGCTGTGTTACATTGAGGACCGTTTTTTCAATTACTCAAGCATATACAATTATGGAATGGAAGACGATGTGATGTACCCTAGTTACATGATTATCTTGACGACGCTAGTTGGATTGGCTGTTGTGAGGAGACTATTTGCTGATCACCGAATTGGATCAAAGGCAGTCTGGATCTTGACCTGTCTGTATTCAGCAAAGTTGGCTATGCTCTTCCTATCATCAAAATCAATTGTATGGGTGTCTGCAGCTCTATTGCTGGCTGTTTCCCCTCCCTTACTGTTATACAAGTATGTGCTAGGCATTCCAACTTTTAGAAACATAATCTCATCTTGAATTTTAACATTGATTCTATTTGACTCTATTGGTGGAATGTGCAGGGAGAAGTCGAAATCTGCCTCTAAAATGAAACCATGGCAAGGTTATGGTCATGCCGTAGTTGTTGCTATCTCTGTTTGGTTTTGTCGGGAAACGATATTTGATGCTCTACAGTGGTGGAATGGAAGACCTCCATCTGATGGCTTGCTTCTTGGTTTCTGCATCGTTTTAATTGGTCTGGCCTGTATACCAATTGTTGCCCTCCACTTTTCCCATGTCCTGGTATGTCTGTTTACTCTTTGCTTGTTTCGTTTGTTGTATTTTCTGTCTGATTATCTAGAAAAGGAACCATCTTCCATTTGAGTCAAGCCAGTCATCTATGCTACCTAGGAAAGTGTTCTATTACAAGATTCGTAGGGGGACTTAGGGGACCTAAAGTCAGAAGCATTTCTTTAGCAAGCCTCTAGTTCTCGGTTCCTATGAGGTCATTTAACATGTTATGAGTTTGTCCATTACTGTCAGAGGTTACATCATGGAGTTAAATAAAGCATGAGAAGAAGAATATTTATCAATTTTATAAAGGAACATTGCTGTATTTACCTCTATTCCTAAAAGAATTCGTGTTATAAACCTCCAATTAAAGTCCATGGAGTAGTAAGTCTGTATGTAGATGTTTTTGTGCTGGAACTAAGGTCTTGATTTTAGGAGTTTTACTAAAAAGAGATGGTTCAGAACTGATAGGACAATTTTCTTGTTTTCGTGCAGTCAGCTAAGAGAAGCTTGGTATTGGTAGTGGCCACTGGATGCATGTTTATTCTGATGCAGCCACCGATGCCTATGACGTGGAGTTACCATTCAGAAATGATCAAGGCCGCTCGTCAGTCAGCTGATGACATCTCCATCTACGGATTCATGGCATCCAAACCGACTTGGCCGTCTTGGTTGTTAATTGTGGCACTCCTGTTGATCCTTGCTGCTGCCACATCTCTAATCCCAATCAAATACGTGGTAGAGCTGAGAGCATTTTACTCCGTTGTCATGGGTTTAGCTCTCGGTGTTTACATATCTGCAGAGTTCTTTCTACAAGCTACTGTTCTACATGCTCTGATTATTATAACAATGGTGTGTGCCTCAGTTTTTGTCATCTTTACCCATTTTCCATCTGCCTCAAGCACAAAGCTGCTTCCCTGGGTGTTTGCTCTTCTCGTGGCTCTATTTCCAGTGACATATTTGTTAGAAGGGCAGGTCAGAATTAAAAACGATCTTAGTGATAAAATTTCCTGGGGTTGGGATGCAAGGGAGGAGGATAAGAAACTCACAACAATGTTGGCCATTGAAGGTGCAAGAACATCTCTTCTAGGTCTCTATGCAGCGATATTTATGCTCATAGCTCTCTTGATTAAGTTTGAGCTCACTTCGCTTTTGCGTGAGAAAGTCTCTGAGAGGAGTGGTCAGTCAAAAACCCAAGGCAGCGCAAGGGGGATGTTCCCAACACGAATGAGATTGATGCAGCAACGCCGGGCCACCTCGATCCAAAGCTTTGCGATAGAGAAAATGTCAGAAGATGGAGCGGCCTGGATGCCTGCGGTTGGTAACGTTGCCACCACCGTATGCTTTGCCATATGCTTAATTCTCAACATCCACATCTCAGGCGGCTCAAGCCAAGCGATCTTCTTCCTGGCTCCTATCTTACTTCTCCTGAACCAAGACTCTGATCTCTTATCTGGGTTCGGAGATAAACAGAGATACTTCCCGGTTACACTAGCCATATCAACATACTTGGCTTTATCCTCTCTGTACACTGTATGGGAAGAAGTTTGGTTCGGTGGAAACACAGGTTGGGGAGTAGAAATTGGAGGCCGTGAATGGTTCTTCGCGGTGAAGAACCTGGGTCTCCTAATACTCACAGCACCAGGTCACATTATATTCAACAGGTACGTGTGGAGTTACACCAGTAAACAGTCAGACCCGTCGCCGATGCTGACCGTACCACTTAGTTTTGCAGCCGTGGTAATCACGGACGTGTTTCAGGTTCGGCTTCTTGGAATTTTAGGCATTGTTTACTCTGCGGCTCAGTATGTGATATCTAGGCAACAATATATGAAAGGGCTGAGGTATATTTAGACAGCCGTAGGATTAGTATGTCTCGGCCCTTTTTTGTGTAACAGAATTTGTGAAACAATGTTTCATTTTTACTGCCTTTCTTGACCTTTGTTTATCGGTTGATGCATTGAAAATTGCAAAGATACTTTCACAGGACTTACTCTATGGTCTGCTTACAAACAAACAAATCGTAGTACGAGTACTTATTGTAACAATCGTGAATCATACCAAACCAAACCCTTAAACTGGTTTTTCAAATATGAAGCATTAGCTGCAGGAGAACAAAATAGGAAAATACAACTACTGTTTGTTTACCAAAAAGATTAATATATAAGCAGAACAGAACACATAATTGGTGTCTTTAAAGAGATGCTCTACTCTTATCTTCCTCTGTTTCAACAGCCCTGTACTTGTACCTATGAGCTGACCAAAGGAAAACACAGAAATTCAAAAGGCTCAGAAGCGTGAGCAGCCAGTACAAACAGTCGAATCTCCCCGTGTTTATGTTCTGCGACAACCACGAGTTCCCATCTGAGTTTCTAGTTGCAGCCTTCACGATGTTGTTCAAGATGGTGGCAGCAAAACACCCTAACCCGCCGGCTAGCGCAGCGTAAGCCGAACCAATGCTCTTCATAGCATCAGGTGCTTCCTCGTAAAGGAACTCCAATAACCCTACGATGCAGAAAACCTCTGCGATTCCGATGAGACAGTACTGGATTAATAACCAGTATGCTGTTAGATCAGGCATTTGGCTCAAGAAATTGAACTCGAAACCATGTTGTATCGCGTAATGTCTCCTGTAGTTCTCGAATAGTCCAGCCCAAGCTACTGATATGATTGAAACTGCTAGCCCTATGCCCACCTGTATAAAAACCAATTTGCAAGTGATGAATGATGATTAGAGATGGAGAACTTGAGTACTGAGTAATACCCTTTGAAGCTGGGAAGCACCATGGGGATTGCCAGTGATTCTTCTGGTGATAGGGACGAAGACAGAGTAATAAAGGGAAAGAATGAGGAAAATGCTGAGTCCTGGGAAGACAGGCATGCATGTCACCGGAAGCTTGAGGTGTTGAATGTGTGTGTTGAGTGTATAAGCTTGTTGCACTGACAGAGTTAGATACTCTGTGAGGACCAGACTCAGCATTATAGTACATGCTGGGATTGGAATCAGTCTTATCAAAATCTTCACTTCCTCGACTTGTGTTACTGTGCATAGCTTCCATGGAGATGGCTCCACTCCATCTTCTTTCAACTGAAGCGCCGCCTTGTCTAGCCATCTGCACCACACAAAAAAACATTAAAGATGTGAAACCGTGTTCGTAGGAGTGTTCATTTAGATAAACCAATCCAAAATCATACCAAAGCTGCAATTCAAATAAAGTTACCTGAAATCATCCGTATGAGGGATTTTACGACTGCCATTAATAGCAGACTTCAAGCCTGGAACCTCATACAGACCAATGAATTCGCTACTTGTAAAAGCTGCACCTCGTTTGCGAAAAGCGGCGACTAATACCTGAGCAACCCTTGTCAAGGGACTACCACCAGGCAACCTATGACGATAAAGCGGTGTGCCAGCAAAGAACAGAGCATTAGAAATGGCCATAGCTATTGCCAATGTGCCAAAAGCCATACCCCAACCATGTTCCATCTGAACATACACTACCAAAGTAAAGGCAATGATTGCGCCTAGAGTGACGGATAGATAGAAGAAGTTGAAGAAGCGGTCTAAATGTGTCTTATAGTCTTTGCTCTTCTCATCAAACTGATCCGCACCAAATGAGGAAACACATGGCCTTATACCAGCAGCACCGAATCCGGTTATGTAGAGAACCGTGTAGAGGTAAAGCATTTGCCAAGATTTGGCTGCTTGGCAGTTTCCTAAGAGCAATGATAATTGGTCACAGTTGCTTTGTTCTGGTACGAACATCTTCAAACTTGCACCCAGTGTTATTCCTATCAACCCCTTCTCACAGGCCAAAAAAAAAAACATACATTAGACTTTAGATATCAATACCATCAGGACCGTCTTTTAGATAGCATTTGCAAACAAGTCTCAATGAAAATAATAAATTTCTGTAGAAAATCTGAATATGTTTAGAATTAATCATACATCATATAGTTTGAGACAGCTCTAGTGCTTACCACAAGATACATGGTAGTGAAAATGGCGATGGTCCAGTATCGACCCAAGTATGCGTCAGCCAAGAAACCTCCAAGAACAGAGGAGGCCTGAGAGATGCCGAGGAAGTTGTTGACTGCGTTTGACGAACTCTCAAAAGGCCTATGCATCACATAAAACATGAAGGCCACCATGTTCACGGATAGTCCGAAATACGCCATTCTCTCTGCCATTTCATTTCCTAAGATTGCAACCAAACCAAAAAGTAAGCTTCAAGTAGAACTATATACTGATATTATGTATATATAAGAATAAATATACAAAAGTTACCGAAAATGAAGAGAGCTGCGATCCAACCACCGGTTTTGGAAAGATTGGCGATGGGTTTGCCATGGATGTTAACCGGAGTGGTACCTCCGGTATAGCCACGGCCAAGGGCAAGACGTCTGTTATCTGATTCTATGAAGAAGACACTCAACTGCTTTCTATGCATTGACGAGCTCGAACAACCTCCCGGCGTCTCGGAGACACTCCCTGGGGACTTAATCTCTGATACACCCATTTTGGATCTTTTCTCATAAAACCATGGAATTAAGAATCTCTTACAGTGACGAAATAAAAGCAAGAGACGTAAGAGAACAACTGATAGAACCAAACACAATCCGTAAGAAGAAAATGACGTTTGAGGATTGGTTAGAGAAATATATAAATGCAGTAGCTTAAAATTGAAAGATGGGAATTAAATAGATGGAGCTAGCTGGTAAGTGGTAACAGAAGAGTAGATAAAGACTTGCATTAATTGCACGTGGAGTCCCATATTATTGTCCACAGTTTAAACGTTCAAGAGAGGTATCATGTTTCTTGATATATACATGTATAGAAGTGAAATTAAAACCATTGATCGGTTTGTAACTTGGAAGACATAAATTTCATTGAAGGGCTTTTGTACAATGCGTCACTGCATCTTGTTTTGTTTTTTTTCCAGTCTACATTAATGACGAGTCTGACATTGAACAGACTCTGGCTATACAACAAAGTCAAACAACAGAAGCTAAGACTGCTTTGTGTTCATATTTAATTAGATCGAGAAAAATCTAATGAAATGTAATAAGGTATATTATTATAACCTATTCATACCAGACCCTCTAAAAAGGTTATACAAATAGCCAAATAGGACATTAGGTAGACTCGTCTCTTTTTGTATTTTGATTCGTCCGAATTAGGATTACATTTTCTAATTATGTATTAGTAAATTAAATTTGGACGAAAGTTTCTACACTCATTACAAGTTCTTGAAGCTTGTAAATGAGATTAACATTATATTATATATAAACTGAGTTCAATGTACACAATTGTGCTCTCACAAAATATATACGTCACTGTAGATTGTCTATATTTTATCAATTTGGTAAGATTTTGAGGAGTTCAACATCAAAGAGAAGTGTCTTGTCTATGAGCCCTTGGTTCCTGAGCACAAAATCTAATGCACGTTGTCCCTGCGCGCAACAAAAACGAAAACATTTAAAATTATGTCTTTCTCTTACATACAGACATACATAAACTAAAAGAAGACTCACAGAGAAAGTTGTTGGCCTCGGCCCACTCTTGTTGTAGTCATTTTCTGGGTATCCTAACTCTGGAGGTACAACCAACCTACAATACCAAGCTAATTATTACACTGATTCATTCTACCATAATCAATGTATGTGAGACTCAGATCTCTTCTACATTTCATGGTTATGAAAAGAGAACCAAGATCCAAGGAGGTTAGTGTCTGTTGACTACTTGAATATCCAATAAAAAACATATGGTGAATTTGTAGATTGAGAGATATTAGAAATGATGTCGAACCTTCTGATACCACCAAGAGCCATCCCAGAAACGGCCTCCTCGAAAGCAGGTATCACCTGGAATACCAAAGCCATGCAGCATCGAGAAAGAAACTTTTAATACCCTCAGCAATAGAGTCCATGCTTCAAACTAGTGAAACCAAATAGAAACTAGAAGAACATAGAAATTGCACCCACCTCATGAGATCCCAAGGTAAATTTGAAAAATTCCTTCTCATCCCCCTAGAGATTCACAAAAAGAGGACACATATTAAGGAATGAATAATTGCTGCTAATGAACCAACAAGAACCAAAACGTGCTCATACCTCAAAAGAACCCCCTTTAGTTTTATTGCGTGCTTCAAATATGCGGCCATAGTAACCTATTGTGTAACCATCCCAGTCAACCTGACATACCCAGCTCGATATTTGTATCAATACTGACAAGTTATGGTCTTTAAAAAATTATAAACGAACTCTTTGTTCTCCATGGCAGACTTCAAGTTGAACTTGACTTCAAGGATATAAACCACAGACATCGATAAATCTCCTTACCACAACTTTTTCTCCCTTCTTTGGTATAGGCCCAGTTCCTACTCGCAAATCCTGCACTCGTATCAAATCTCCTCAAGTTAAAGGGATGAACAGATCACCGTTAAATCTCTAGCCAATAAACAATAGAAGGTGTAAGATATGGCACT
The DNA here is from genome assembly GCA_039880935.1 of Streptanthus diversifolius. NCBI lineage: Eukaryota > Viridiplantae > Streptophyta > Magnoliopsida > Brassicales > Brassicaceae > Streptanthus > Streptanthus diversifolius. The sequence goes on along the minus strand of JAXGFM010000010.1, from coordinate 21,477,928 downwards.
AATAAGGGGGTGCGTGACCTTATACTGAAGACCAGATTGTGTTTCTGTATAATCTGGATACTTCATTTTTGTTTTGCCGTAGTCTTTGCCTCTAATCGCTGGCACTGCGCACCGTAACGAAAAGAATTTTGATCAGCAATCAGTATGAAGAGAGCTAAAAAAACTGTCAACCACACCAAAGATAAAGTTTGCACGGATAAATCCATTGCACCCTAAAGAAAACAGCTCTCTCACAATCAAAACTCCTACCAGATTAAACAGTAAGATCAAACAGAAATCCAAATTACATATTTCAATAAATGATTTTACTTTGGTGAAGCTCCAAAAGGTACAAAGGAACTAGTTACTCTAAAGTCTTCAGAATTACTAAAAGATGTAACCTTGAGAAGTATTATTCTGCACCTCAAAAAGAACTGAAAAACTCTTACTGTCAGCGAACTGGGAAGCGGCTGCGATCGCTCCATCTTTACCATCGTATGCCAATGCTCCAATCGACAAACCAACAGAAGAAACCAACAATTTTCTGCGATCAAACTCTCCACAACTCCCACCTGCTTTGAAAACAATTTATACTTCAATTCACTATCCCAGGTAATATAATGTCCACGCTCATATAATTTATAAAAATTGCATAATCCAACCAGAAGAGCGAAGAGGAGAGGAGTCATCTGTTCGGTCGGCTAATCGAGCAGCCACGGTCGTGCGGCATCTCTGAGAACCAAATTGAGAAAATGAGAGATTTCAGTGAGTGAAGGAAGAAGAAGAAGAAAAAGTGAGATAGTGCGGCGTCGTACGTTGGTAGAAGAAGCTCCGGTGAGAGCTGAGGATTGAGACGGAGACGGAGTGAGGTAACCAAAGGCTGAAATCGATGCCATTAAAGTGATTCTAAAATACCGAATTTTGGTACGTTGAGAAGAAACTGAGATAATAAATAAAATAAAAAAAACCTCATTTTTGTAGAGACTTCTAGGCTTCTTCTCACTTAAAAAACAAAAAAAAACTAAAGTCTCTAAGTGAGCCCAAGTATTAAACCGTAAATGAAGAGAAATCATTCTTTGTATAGTTTTGACCAAAATATTATTATTATTTACTCCTGTAACATCACATAAAATAGCATATCGTAAAAAAAATGATAATCATAGATTAGTTGAATATATGTGCGATTAAAACAGAGAAAGTATAATTTTACTCGGTAATTGCTTTTTCGTAAAAACTTAAATTGAGATGCCGTAAAAAAAGTTAAAACCTCCTTTGAAACAGAAAAGCAGAAGAGTTAATATTGTGAACATGAACCAAAAGCCATAATAACAACTTTAGAAAAGCGTAAGGGTGAAGAACAAAGCCCAAGGTTCATCTTTTTATTTTATTACCACCATAAACAAAACGAAGACTATAACTCAAACCGTGAGGACAAGCTTCTCACTTCAATGGCTGGCTAGTTTGAGAGTGTTGGCCTTGTCTTGCAGTGTACCAAGCAGACTCTCGAAACTCTTTTTGAACGAATCTACACCTTCTTCTTCCAACTGTTCTCCCACCTTGTTCCAGTCTATTCCCAGCTTCTCCAGTGCACTGTAAATCCCTTCCGCTTCTGATACATTCGCATCTATTGTCCTCTTCACGGTTCCATGATCTATGAATGCTTCCAGGGCTTGATCCGGCATGGTTGACACCTAAACCCAAACAAACAAAAAACAGAAACACTTGTTTTACAAGATCCAGAGCCAAGGAACAGTTCCATTACTAGAGCCTTTTGATTTGCTATTACACTAAATATTCAACAAACAAAAAGATGACTCACAGTGTCAGGTCCGATGAGAGGAGCGACATATAGGGTGTCGGAGTAAGCTGGGTTCTTTACACTTGTCGATGCCCAGAGAAGCCTCTGCTTCTTGGCACCTTTCTTCACCAGAGCTTCCCATCTTGGACCTGAGAATTTCTTCTGGTACAGCTTGTAAGCTAATGCAGCTTGAGACACAGCTGCCTGCAAGAGTAACATTATCATGTGTCATAAGCTCATACACGATTGGCAGTGGCAGTGTAAGATTGTCAGCGATGAACCGAGCTTTACCTTGCCACGGAGGTCTAGGGCTTCTGGGGTACCAATTTTCTCAAGCATCTTGTCCATGAGAGTATCCACCCGACTGACAAAGAAAGATGCAACACTTGTAACTCTTGAGAGGTCATCAAGTTCAGACGCCTCGAGCCCATCCAAATATGCATCGATCACTGCCTCGTATCTGGCGATTGAGAATATAAGCTGAAACAGAACAGAACAGAACAAGGATATATATATCATATAAGACCACATGAGAAACAAGATTTAGAAAACGCATCCAAATAACCAAATTACTCAACACCCTCGAACTGATATAGTTTCATTTTTTATAACCTGCCTAAAAATCAACTCAATTTACTTTGACTTTCTTCAACACTTGCTATCAAGACATGGAAAATGATACATTAAGGAAAACTTACCGTGACATTGACACTTATTCCAGATGCAATGACATCCCTGATGGAAGGAATGCATGGAGCAGTAGCAGGGATCTTAATGTATACATTACGACGGTTCACAACCTTGTGAAGAAATTTAGCAGCTTCAACGGTCCCGTTGGTATCATCAGCAAGCCTAGGTGAAACTTCAACAGATACATAGCCATCCTGAGCTTCTGTCTGGTCATAGATTGGTTCAAAAAGCTTGCACGCATCCTGAATATCCTTCACCACGAGTTCCCAATACGCGCTTTCAATGTCCATTCCTGATTCCACAAGTGTCCTAATAAAGTTTCCATCAAAAATCACGATAGAACAAAACGAAACATCAGCCAAAAAATACACACTAAAAAACAAACTCAAAACAAAGCCAAATCCGATATGATTCTAATACTGCCAAAAAGCATCAAAGTAATATGCATCCACGAAGAGTAAAGGAGTACCTGAACTGATCATTATAAGCATTTGAAGTGGAAATGGCTTTCTGGAAGATCTGCAAAGGTTTTTAAACAGTGAAGGAGTTTAAAAACAAAATGAACAACCACAGAGTAAAGCAAAGCCAAAACACACAGAGAGATGACTATAAAATTACCGCTGGGTTGCTAGTTACGCCTCGAACGCCACGGGCAATAAAGGGGAGAAGATCAGTCACTGGACGGCATAGATTATCATACCAAGGACTCTGACCTTCCTTCTCATATAGATCGTGAAGAGTCGTTCTCTTTGCAGTACTTCCATTTCCACCAGAGGCTGAACACCTCACACTGAAAGTCAACCAAAGGAAAACAGGATACAATCATCAACAAAACCAGATACTGCACATAAGAAAAGAAGGAACATATTGTTTGCTTTTCTTAATCCATCCTATCAAAAAGTTACTAACTTTCTCACTTTCAATTAAATTAGTCTACAAAATTAACCTTTATGAGATTCTAGGTAGGTTTCCAGCTAAAAAAAAAAGAAGGAATGCAAGATTATTTTTGGTGAAACCCCATAGCGAGGAACAGACTATATAGACACAAAACACATGCATAAATAGATAAACTTACAAGAGAGAAGGTCTCGATGTTTGGTTGTAACGAAGGGAAAGAGGAGCAGAAGAGGAAAGCTTCGCGTTCAGACTGCGGAGATTGACGAAGGATCTGGGTAAGACAGAGGAAGAAGAAGAAGAAGAAGATCTGGAGCCGGCAGAAGTGGCGTGTGTAAGATTGGCGAGATTGGAAATGGACGCCATTTTTCTAGTTGGGGAAATATGAAAGTGTTCTTCTTTGGTTTGATCGGAGGAGGATAAAAACAAGAAAAGGGAAAAAAAATGGGGTTGGTGAATGATGAGTTAGGTCGGGAAACGCAAACGACGAATAAATCTTAATATGTAAATATGATGATGGTGATGAATATATGCTAATAGTTGCCCGTTTCCACGTCGTTATGATGTCATATTTTAAATTATCTTGCAATTTATGAAAAATGTTTTGCTTAGCTAACATAATTTTTATGTAAAAAAAAAAAAACATGTAATATATATAACGTATTTCAGTAATTTTTTTAATTTTTTAATTTTAGTGCATTTTCGTCTAAAAATTTAGTTTATATATGTAGGTATAAAGAAAACACCTTGTTTGATTTAAGCATATGTAATAGAATAATATTAATCCATAGAGCTAATGGTGTCTTATGATAAACACGAGAGGTTGCTTAGGCTTGTAAATTGTAGTGGCTGTTGTTAGTTTGCAAGGGTCGGATTCGGACATTTGGCTTTTGTGTGTCCAATCAGGACATCTGAGTAGGGTACGCGAGGGGTGCTACGGTCCGGATCCAACCTTCGAAAAGGTCATTTTTTTCTTAACTAAATTTTCCAATTTTAGAAGAAAACAAAAAGGAGTCTTTTCAGGTCTACCTAAGAGCTCATATCTTTGTATTTTAACTGTTATTTTGAGGTATGTAACTACTTATTGTAAATACAGCTAAAAATTTGTGATGACGCCTCGAAACTTTGAGATACCCACGGATCCCTCTCATACATAACAAAAATAGGCGTGATAAACAAGAAACACAGACTATGAACAGTCTTTCACCATCATCGAAAAACAAAGCTCTAGTACACGTTCAATAAATATGACAAGTTTTAATTATTAAGGCAAAAACAAGACAATCTTCCTCTAAATTGCCGGAATATAGAAAAAAAATGAAGACGAAAAAAACAGATGAAGTTCGCTGACGCTGACTGTTGTTGTGTTTACTCATCAACCAATGAGTAACTTATTCTCTTCCAAGAAGCTGTAGGTTGGTACTTCCAGGTTGTACGGTGCAGGACCTTTCCTGATCCTTCCAGAGATATCGTAATGTGATCCATGACACGGGCAAAACCAACCCCCATAATCACCAGCATTAGGCAACGGGATGCACCCCAGGTGTGTGCAGACACCAACGACGACTAACCATTCCGGGTTCTTGACCCTAACCGAGTCTTCTTGTGGGTCCCTCAGAGATCCAAGATCCACACTATTGGCCAGCTTGATGTCATCATCTGTTCTTCGCCTGATAAACACGGGCTTTCCACGCCACTTCACTGTAACAGTAGTTCCCGGTTCGATGCTCCCAAGGTCAACCTCGAGAGATGCAAGGGCAAGGACATCTTTACTAGCAGACATGCTCACAACGAGCTTCAGAACAAGAAGGCGGATAACAGAGGCATAAACAAACCTCCCACCCGACAAGACGAAATAGGCGAATGCACGCTTGCTAGGGTCACCAGGTGGGTAACGCTCATGATTGTGGTCATCATAGACAATCTTTGAGTTAGGTGTTTTGACAGCCTCGACGGTGGCAGGTTCCGAACCAAAACCTATCTCATTTCTTTGAGTAAGGACTTGAGAAGAGAAACCTGATAATAGGATGAAACATTAATATATTCAGATCAAAGCAAACTCTTTTTCAGTCACCACAATCAAGATGTGACCATTAACGAGTACATAAAAATGGAATCCATGCGGTACAAGAATAATGCAGGAATATGAGAGATTGATCGAAACAAATACTCTAAAACAATATCAAATTCAGTGAAAACTAAACTACACTAATCAACAAAAATAAGAGAACAAATGCAACGATCAGCTGTATGACAGAAATGCTCAAACACACAACAAAACTCCCAAGCTAAATTGTAAACATAGCTCTTTTGGTTAACAAAATATAAATTCCAGGATGAAAGTTCCTCAGTATGCGTATTAACTGCTATCAATACCCTAAACCAAGTATGTCACTAAAATAAATGAAGAAATAAATGGACACAAGATCAAAAATTTAGAAACTAAGAAGCCAGTATGAATCACACTATGAATAACGCACGCCAAAGATTTTACAAAAGGAGACCTATACTGGGAAGCTTCTTTAATCAAACAGAGGATAATCTCAGAACTGGACAATTCATATCCGATCAATTAACTCAAATGTCCATTTCTTGCTGCACGTAAGAAGCAATCATAGAAGGCAAAACTATTCCGGCAAGGAGAAGAAAAGGAAATAGTACATCAAGCTCTAATACACCGTCCTAACTCATGAAAATCAAACCCAACACGTACAGATCATCTCGTAGATACGATAGTAAGAATCTCAATCATTCTGGGACTCATACAAGCAAAAGGAATGATTTTTTTATATAGCATTCAATCAACACCTGAAATTAATATTGAAATCAATCCAGAGAAAGAGAAAGGGTTGTAGATCGGAAGACCTCTTATAAGGCTCCGGTGGTAAGAACCGAAACATGAAAGATCTGCAGAGGGGACAGATCTGGGGGCTGAAGAGGAGTCGCCGCCATCGGAGAGGGTATAGTCTCGGGAAAGCGCGAAGGAGTTTTTTGTCGAAGATCTCTGCGAAACAGAAAAAAGTCTCCTCCCTGCTACTCGCAGCATCTCTGCTCAATGGGTAATGGCCGAGTCTAGGGTTTCGTTCTAGCGAGAACAGAGTCCTTTAAGGTTAGGGACGGCCGATGCAACACAGAAGAAGAGTCCCGTAAAATTAGTCTTCGAGGACAGAAACGGTCAATTTGGTTTTAACTATTAATATTTATATATCCTGACGAAAAGTTATTTTTCTTTTTTTCAGTTATTTTGTGGTTTTACGAATATAATTATTGTTTAATTATTTTTCTGGAGACAGTTAAGATCAATTCTATTTAACCAGACATAAATAAAAAATGATATATAATTATATATAGTAATCCATTTCAATAATTAGATACGATGGAGATACTGTCCTATGAAGTGCGAGATTTTACCAAATGTAGATTTTAGACATGCCAACATATGTGTCCGGAAAATACTGGTAACTGGTAAACCTTTAATCAGGCTAACAACATCGCCAAACTTAGGATTCATTCAATGGCAGTTGTCTTCCATTTTTCATTGAACATATAACCAGGGAGAAAAAAAGGAGGGTAAGAGTCAAGATGGGGGAAGACGATACCATTCAAAATCCAAAATTGTTATCAAACAATAAACATAGACTATGAACACTGTTTTTCACCAGATGAGACAGATGCTAAGTCATACAGTGACAAGCTTGTATTATTCAGTAAAACAAGACAATCTTTTACTTGCTGAGACCAAACTGTGAGGCAAGCGAGCTTGCACGCTAAAATTTTAGCCGGATATATATATATATATATGTATAAAACAAAAACATATGAGGATATTTGAGACACAATCATTGTCTGTCGTGCTTTTATTCATCAACCAATGAGTAACTTATTCTCTTCCAAGAAGCTGTAGGTTGGTACTTCCAGGTTGTATGGTGCAGGACCTTTCCTAATCCTTCCAGAGATATCATAATGTGATCCGTGACACGGGCAAAACCAACCCCCATAATCACCAGCATTAGGCAAAGGGATGCATCCCAAATGAGTGCAGACCCCAACCACGACTAACCACTCTGGATTCTTGACCCTGACCGAGTCTTCTTGCGGGTCCCTCAGAGATCCAAGATCCACACTATTGGCCAGCTTGATGTCATCTTCTGTTCTTCGCCTGATGAACACTGGCTTTCCACGCCACTTCACTGTAACAGTAGTTCCTGGTTCGATGCTCCCAAGGTCAACCTCGAGGGATGCAAGTGCAAGGACATCTTTAGTGGCAGACATGCTCACAACAAGCTTCAGCACAAGAAGGCGGATAACAGAGGCATAAACAAATCTCCCACCCGACAAGACAAAATAGGCGAATGCACGCTTGCTAGGGTCACCAGGTGGGTAACGCTCATGGTTGTGGTCATCATAAACAATCTTTGAGTTAGGCGTCTTGACAGCCTCGACGGTGGCTGGGACTTCCGAAGCAAAACCTATCTCATTTCCTTGTGTAAGGACTTGAGAAGAGAAACCTGAAAATAGCATGAAACATTAATATATTTCACATCAAGGCAATAGCTTTACTTCCGGTAAAGTGTTCTACAACAATAGGTATTAAGTAAGAAACTGGTCAACCAAATGACACTGAAGAAAGGACTACCGCTAACATTAATATATAAGAAAAGCATAAGTACATAAAATTGGAATCCATGAGTTCAAAGAATAATACAGTAGTATAACAGATTCATCCAAAAAATTCTACCATAATATCAAATTCATTGAAAGCTAAGCTACTGTAATCAACGCAAAAATCAAGAAACAAATTCAAAGATCAAATGCTGTGCATTACAGAAATGCTTAGAACACAAGAAAAGTTCCCAAAGCTAAGACTGCAAACATAGCTCTTTTAGTTAACAAGATATTAATTCCAGATTCCTACACCGATGCAAGTTACTCAGCATGGCTTAAGCTGCTATAAATCTTCCAAACCAAGAATGAAGTTAACATGATGTGCCTACAGACGATAAACCATCCATATCCCAAGGAAATACATGAATACACAAGATCTAAGTTTTAGAAAATCAAGAAGCCAGTGTGAATCGCACAGTGGATATTGGATAACGAATTACAAACAGGAAGCTTTTCTCATCAAACAAAGTATTATCGAAGAAATGGTCAAATCATATACGATCAATTAACTCGAACGTCCACTTCCTTCTGGACGGAAGAAGTCACAAAAAAAATAAAACTTTTCAAGCAATGAGAAGAAAGAAACGAAATGGTAAAACAAGCTCTAATAACCGGTCTAGCTCATCGAAGTCTACACAAATAACACGTTTTTTTCCACGGATCATCGCGTATAAACGGTAACTGGAATCTAAATCATCTCCGGGACTCGTAGAAGCAAATAAAAAAAAAATCTCAATCAACACCCGAAATGAAAATTGAAATCAATCGAGAGAAGAGGAAAGGTTGTAGATTGGGCAGACCTCTTACAAGGCTCCGGTGGTAAGAATTGAAAGATGAAAGATCTGCAGAGGGAACAGATCTGGCGGTGGAAGTGGAGTCGCCGCCTTTGAAGATGGTATGATCTCGGGAAAGGACGAAGGAAGTCGCTGTCGAAGATCTCTGCTGAACAGACAGAAGCCTTCTCCCTGCAACTCGCAGCATCTTCGTTCAATGGGTAATGTACGAATCTAGGGTTTCGCTCTAGCGAGAACAGACTCCTAAGTTAGGAATGGTGGATGCAAACAAAAAGATGAGTCCTTTAAAAATAGTGTTAGAGAAAACGTCAATCAATTTGGTTTTACTATTTTTTTTTTTTGACCCAATTTGGTTTTATTACTTACTCAGGGTATATATACAAAATATAAACTAAACAAATGATTATATTTTTGCTTAATCATTATGCACCTTCGTGGCACCTTAATGTACTTATGTTTGTTTCGTGGCTCTCCCATACCTTTATTCCTCATGACTCATCACTATGTATCTATGTTCAAATGTAAACCCAAAACTAGGACAAAATAAACTCACTGGAATTTGATATCTCCAAAAACTTTATTTCGAAGCAAACAACAATTATAAAATGCAATGACAAATTTCAAAAACGACAAAAGTGTCTATATATTGTTTCCCAGGAAGGTCAAATTTTATTTGTCAACTGATTGCAGCATCACAGAGCACGTTTCTTGGGGAAAATTATCAAAGATTTTCAGAGGTTGCTGAGGTCAACAGGTTCACGGAGGAGCCTCTCCATCTGCTGTGCCCTTGTCCTGATAGACATGTCCAACACCTTTTGTTGAAACTCTACTATAAGCCCACCATAGATACTCGGATCAATCTGCCAAACAAAAAGAACATGACCACCATCGACGTTTAGATGCCGGCTTAATAATCAAAAGCATGCGCTGCGCAATCACATTGCATACCTTTTGTTCCACGGTTACTTTCTTCCCTTCTCCAATTATCTCCTGAAGTGTCTCCTTAAGCTCTTTCTCCTCAGCAGGGGGAAGCGGCTGTTTGTCAGAAAAACGTTTGCTGTTTAAACCCTGCTGTTACTGTTTCTTAAGAGATGACAGTAGTAAAACTGTATCTTACCATGACTGTGGTAACTAAAACTTTGACGTCTCCCCTATGTGCTGTTGTCAGCTGCATAAATTTTTTCACAATCACGTCTATGTTTTTCAGCTTTCCGTTCTCAGCTAACAAAGCTGTTTCAGAAAAAGCAAACAACTTTTGATCAATCACAACAACATGGTCAACCAAAATAATAAACAAGGCACTTTCAAAAACTCATTGACATACAGAGGAAGTTCTTGGTGGGTTCCGCAAACTTTGCTTTATCACAAACATCCATAATAGCAGTCAGTCTTGTCTGTCTAGGAACAGAGGGATCCTTAGTAAACTGTGAAAAAGTAGGGCTTGTCTTCATTGCCTCGATCAACTCAGAAAGATCCGACTCAATCTTTTCCAAGGAATTCATTTTCACAGCTGCAATGTACAGCCACGAAGCAAAGTTCCCAGATTCACCAACTAAAGCCACAGGCACCTGAAAACAACATTACACAATGTATAAAACCACAATAAGTATAAATCCATATACACTTCCAGGGATATATTAATGCATAATCCATCGATTCATTTCAAGCCTACTCAACAATCCAAGCCATTGCGCGATTCTCACATGTATGATATACATCGATGTAAAATAGATGCAATCATCCTCAGCAAAAAAAAAAAACTAGCTAGTTAAAATTGAGAATACATAAGTGTGTACCTTAACATTGCCGGTTTTCTGAGCCGAAGCTGTTGCATAATCTCTCAACTGCGATAAAATTACATAAAGAATAGATTAATTGATAACATTCTCCGGAAAAGCTCAGGACTAAATCAAATACAATTAGGAACTTCAAAAACATCTAACGCCGAACATACAATAATTCCATCCTCTACTGTTATCAGGCGAATCAGACGATTGGATCGACTGATCTTGTAAAATACGATTTTATCACAACAACAAAAGAATTGGACTTGAGATTCGATTTTTTAAGGAATATGATTACCGCAGGGATAAGCGACCCTCCACGGGGGTAAGATCTCGCAGAGGAGATCGAATCTGAGACGGAGATGTTCTTGAAGAAGGAGATGCCGGATCTGATACGACCAGCTAAAGCCATTTTGTTGCAGATATCTGATTGGAACCCTAGAAATGTTTAAAGTCGATCAGCTGTTTTGTCGAGAGTACAGAGAAGAAATTGGTCAGAGGAGGAATGTAACTCACTGAATTGGGCTTCTCTGGGCTTACTCACGTTTGTTTTATTGGGCTTACGATAACCATAAGAAAGAGAAATAAAAGAGATATTTATTTGTAGACAAATGCAATTGGATAGGCTCTTGAGAGCGATAACAGTTGGATAATTTGTTTTTCGCCATCTGAACAAATATGAAGTGCGTTGTCACGGTCATTTTTGACAAATTTTAAATGTTTTATTATCATATAAGTTTTAAAAATATTGAAATTATGTGACATAGTAATAATACATATTAAAATTATTATTTAAATCTAATATTTCGTAATATCAAAAAAAAATATTAAAATTATTAGAATAAATTAAAAAAAATCTTAAAATAATAAATGAATAATTATTACTTGCAAACAAGTCTTAAAAGTTGACTTATATGACATGTCTTGAAAGACATAAAAGCGGACGAATAGTTTTCAAGATAAACATGATGGCCTTTAATTTTGTTAATACATTAATTCACTTCTAGCAAAAGTTAGTTAGGGCATAGCAATGGTGAAATTTGAGTGAGTCTCATAAATATTATTATATTATTAATTATATTATTATTTTATTAAAAAGGAAAAAAAGAAGAAAGAGGAAAGAGAAATGATGAAGAAAAAAAAGAAATTATGAATGAAACGTCTCAAAAGTCTCATTCTAATGAGACTCTCACTCCTAAATCTCATAACTTTTATATTTTATTTTTATTTTTTATTTATTTTTAATCATACGAGACTCTTAAAGTATCACCATTGCAGATGGTCTTAGTTAATTCTCTTAAAAGTGGTGATAAGCTGATGTAGCTATTCTTGGATGGTTACTATCTCATTTCGACATGAATGAGAAGCAGTTCTGAGTGACATTTAAAGACACATCGATGGCGATGCAGATCTTAAACATATTTAGACAAATTTTCACCCTTTAATAAATGGAGGAGTATGGAGGAAGTGTGAGGGGTAAAAGAATAATTTCGAGTGCAAATGAAGTGGCACGTTAACTTGTCGGCACAGTGGAGAAGAGAACAACCTTCTCTCTTGTTTGTTCATATACATGATCTGATGAACAGTCATCTTCGCTGTTGAACTATGCCTCCTGTCTGAATCTGCATTCTGTTGATTTTCCGCAAATTCTTTTGACCTAATGTTTTGAGAAACCTTTGACACCACCACCAAGTAAGTTTGTTTTTTCTTTTCTTTCTTAAATGTTTTGTTTCAAATCTTGGAGACAAGACTTCAATTTTGTGCTGTAGCTTTAGCTTCACTGTGCCTTATTTTTTTGTTTTTTTGTTTCGGTTTTGGTGGCTTGTGTGATCCAATTTTCTAGGGAGATCTTTATCAGTTTTTCAGGAAAGATTTTTTGCGGCTTTTTTATTTTTCATAGAATCAAACTATTCGAGAGTATTGATATGGAGTATGTTTCGTCAAATCTTGGGATTTTAGGAAAAATGAAACTGAGAGATTTGCACCTCAATATGTACCCGTAGTGAGTTGATTTGCTCATTGTTTGAATAATTAGTTCGAATCTCGTTCAGATTTGGTTGACTGAAATTTCAGAGCAATATATCAAGGTGATGGTTGTGCAAACAATGGCAAAGAAGAAGGGATTGTTCACTATATTAAAAAGGATTTTTATTTCAGAAGCTAACTCAGAAAAGGTAATGAAAAAGAGAAAAAAAAAATCTCATTCTTTCTGCTGGTGAAAGTTTCAATGTTTCTTGTTTTATTCTATTTATGTAATTTATGCAGAAAGAGAATAGAAGAAGATGGACATTTTGGAAGCTTAAGGTTAAGAAAAGATTACCTTCCATTACAGCACCTCCAGAGAACGGGACAAGAAACGAATCGCACGAGGAACAGAAGGAAGAAAGTGTGTTAGATGTGGGTGAAGTCAGCCAAGTATCCTGTAGTCGACAGTTAGATTCCATAGAAAAATTAGATGTTTCAACATCCCCAGAAACTGCTGATCTGGTAGCCCAGTATCAAATGTTTCTAAATATAGAGGAAGAAGTTCTTGCTGCTACTCGGATTCAGACAGCTTTTCGGGGTCATCTTGTAAGATTCTGTACCCTTTTTCTTATGTGATTCCTGAAAAGAAAGACTCTTTTTCATGAAATCCTTGTGTTAGTCTAGTACTGGTGTAATTGTGTTAACTTCTCAGGGACCTAGAGTTGAGTAGGTTACCTAGAGCTCTAACATGTAAGAAGGAAGTTTAGGCAGAAAGAGTAGGAATCTACTCTCTCGTTGACTTCTCTCATTGATCAACTCTCTTCTATGGTAAATTGAATAAATGAGTTTAACCGGTTCCAATCATATTTCAGCGTCTGTGTGTGATGTATACCATCATCCTGATGCATATATGTCCCAAGTCAATCACCTAGTTATTCTTGAGAAGCAGATGTGAATATTTTCGGTTGGTTTCAGCTGATAACGTTTCTGAACTTCATTGCAGGCAAGGAAAGCTCTACGTGCGTTGAAGGGAATAGTGAAGCTCCAAGCATATATCAGAGGTCGTGCAGTGAGACGCCAAGCAATGACAACACTAAAATGCTTGCAATCTGTTGTGAACATTCAGTCACAGGTCTGCGGTAAGAGAACGCAAATTCCCGGAGGTAATCAAAGAGATTATGAAGAGAGCAATAAATTTCAGATGTTCAGCGAGAACATACTCAAGGTACGTAATCTGATATTAAAAAGGCTAACTCTTTTAATAAGGTGCAGTACTGTACTTTGTATGTAAGAAAAATTATGTTATCAGGTGGACACAAACGGTCAGAAGAGATGGGACGATAGTCTTTTAACAAAGGAAGAAGCGAAAGCTGTGGTCATGAGCAAGAAAGAAGCTTCGCTAAGAAGAGAAAGGATAAAAGAATATGCAGTCACACACCGGGTATTCTATACGCTTTGTTGATTTTGACTTCTTTTTATTGTATTACAAGTTTCATAATGACCTGAGAACTGTTTCATTTGTGAACGAACATCAGAAATCCGCAGAGTCATACCAGAAACGGAGTAACACGAAATGGAAGTACTGGTTAGACGAATGGGTAGATACACAACGAACCAAGAGCAAAGAGCTCGAAGATCTCGACTTGTCTTTAAAGGCAAAACCAAAAGATGAGATTTTGTATAAAACTCCGAGGAACTCATCGCCAAGAAGATTAGCTAATAATAATCATAGAAGACAAGTTTCAATAAGTGAAGAGGAACAACAAAACCCCGTGGGTGCGGTCACTGTCACAACACCAACTTATATGGTTGCAACAGAGTCAGCAAAGGCAAAGTCAAGATCTCTGAGCTCCCCGAGGATAAGACCGAGAAGTTTTGACACGCAGTCAGAGAGTTTAACGACTTCGGTAATGAGTGAAGCACCAAGCAAAGTGAGGGTTGGCATTAACAATGGCAATAACAGTAGGGCAAGTGCATACCAGCAACGGTCTCCAGGGTTAAGGGGATTTAACATAGGCCCTTTGAAATCATGCAATAGTACTCTGTTGAACGATCTCAGCATTAATTCTGAACGATCTCTACCTAGCTGGAACAAGCAGAGCAGCTTCAGATGAGTTGGATTTTGAACCATGTATATACTTACATACGTTTCCATTGTTTCTTGTTGGGAGGTTCACACTCACATGTGTATCATCAAATCTTCTTTTGTTTCCCTTTTCTTTACACTTGTTTGTTTCACTCAATTTCATTTGATTCAATTGCACAAGGACAATGTGAAACATGGGATATTGTCATTTGGTTAAGCGTACAAGACAACCAACATATAGGATATTGCCTGTGCAGCCTCTTCTCTCACAAAATTATATATTCATCGATTTATATAACCGAACTTTGTAGTCTATTGTTTTGTTTGTACTAGTGTTATCGTTGTGTCGTAACTCGAACTCAAATCGATAAGGTGCATTTTGAGTTATAGACAAACAAAAAATAATGTAATTGTTTTCTTCTCTTTGCGTAACAATTTAATTGTTTTTATATATTTGATTTTTACAGCATAATATATACAATGGATATTTAGACCTTTCCTTCGTTATAAAAAGATCTTCCAAAAGGCGATACCTTTAGTTTTTTATTTTGATTTTGTAGTGTTCGTAGATAGGTCATTTGAATTAAGTTTAAACTATTTTTTATAAGTTTAAACTATACTTTAGTAAAGTTTAGATGAATAATTTTCATAAAAGTTCAAATGCTTTGTATTTTGAGTTATTGTGATTGTATAGCTTACTTAATTCGTTATTGTAATTGTTATTGTATAACAATGGTAGTTGTGTTAAAAAAAAAACAATTATTCGTTCTTACATAAAGAAAGAGCGGAGGCAGTAAGACCCGAGCGACGCCGTTTCGGGTAAGGTGGGGGAAGGTATGCCACTGGTAGACTACGACGATTCTTCATCCGACGACGATGTCTTACCTGCGGCGGAGCTTAAGGAAGCTCTGCCACAACCGCAGCAAAAACGCTCTCCAATTCAATCTTCTCCTCCGAAATCACGGTGAGTGAGTTTAGGGTTTCACAATCTGTTGCTTGTTATTTGCAATTAAAGCGCCCTAAATTGTGCATGTAGAGTTTCTGGAACCAATCGTCTTTGTAATTCTATTTGTATGTGGAAGCAGAGTATTTGTTTCCCCCTCGTTTGTTGTAGTAGATGCGTGTGTACAATAGAATATGAGTTTTCTCTGTTTCCAAAGTGAATTACTTTTGGTTGATTCCGATCTCACTCAAGTTCTGATATCGAATACGATTAAGCTCAAAACAGTGTTTGGCGTGTCAAGTTTGGGTATTACAGTCCAAGTTGGTTTAAGTTGTAGTTGACCCTTTGTGTTTTTGTTAGGAGATCTTTAAATGAGCAGGAAGAAAGTGAAGAACTTCCTCTGCTACCAGATGCTTTGCTTCTTCTGGAGTCACCAAGACTCACACAGGTGAGTGGCGGTGACCATGCTTCCGTTGTTGCAGCTGCAATGGCCAAGAGTGCATTACGGAAAAGAGAGTTAAATGGGAAATCTTCTTCTCTTCCTCGTCGTCCCAAGCTACCAAGAGGAGATATGCCTCATTCCAAGAATATTCCAGAAACCTTGGGTAATGTGCTTGTGCCTCCTCAGCTCAAAGGAAGGTTAGTCAATGATATATGGCTTCTTACATCTCATTTTTCATTTTATTTCTCTCAAACCTATAAAACTATGGAGAAGGCTATGAGTGTTGCTAACAATCATTCAAAGTTACAGAGGAGAGAACAACAATTGTTCTCTGAGAGGTGATTTTGCTCATGAAATGTGTTTTAGACAGTTCAAGAATTGTTGACATTACGGGCATCTTCATGGGAAACTAGTTCCTAACTTATATGCAATATCTTGTCTGAAACACTTATGTTCGCATAACGTGAGATTATATATATATATGTATATATACATCTGCAGGAGCAATGTTGCTACAGAAGATATTAGCAGGCTTTTTGTGAAAAAACGGCAAGAGTCCTCCAAGGCAAGATCTCCTAATGAGGAATAGTTTCGTCAAATTTGAATGGTTTTGTTTGTTTCTCTGACTAATTTCGTAATACATGTGCAACCTAATAGTGGTGGTATCTTAGCGGAGGAAAATAAAACAGAGCATGTAACTTCACATTTTCTCGTTTATATATACATGATTCCTATTGTCCTTATTATTATTATCAAATACATTTCATTTTGTTGATCACTATTAAAAAAAAAAATCATATTGAGACCTTTTTTATATTTCATACCGCAACTGCGATGATCAATGTTATACTTGGATTGGTCACTTTTTACTGTATGTATTTTTTAAATTTACATTATAATTACAAAATTTAGCATAATAAAGAAAACAGTGACGACTGATTTTGCATAAAAACGTAAACACAAATCTTTATTTAGAAAAAGAAATAGAACTCTGAACCAAAAATAGATTTCCTTAAAATTGTTAACGAAAACTTAACTGTGAGTATTTGACATGTGAAAGTCACTAAAACTTCCTTTCAGTAACTTGTTCAGCTCAAAAGCATTAACAGCAAAACCATTTCACATCGTTGAATAATCTTAGAAACAACTCCTTGTAAGAATATATACTGTAACAACGGTGGTCTACTGATGTTGCTGATTGGTGTTTGGTGGAGGGCCTGCAGGCAAAGGCGGTTGCGGCTGCTGCTGCAGAAAGTAGAAATAAAGAGAATGGATTAGTCTACGAATTCATTGAGCAACATCTAATCATAACATAGAAACTAAGCCAGTGAGTTTCAAACGAGCCTATCTATACATATATTTATTGAAACTGTAACGAGTATACTAAATAACAGTAGCAGAGTGTTTAGAGAGACCTGTTGGAAAGGGTTGTTGTACCCTGGCATCATCTGTGGACGGTTGAAACCACGTCCTTGGGGATACATTGGGGGTCCACCACTGCTTGGTGGTCCTTGAAATACTCCCGAAGGAGCACCCATATAATGGCTTTGCGACATCTGAGAATTCATGCCCCCTTGCATTCCCTGATCCAACAACAAGTGACGATATCTATCTCTCTTCCAGTAGAATAATATGAGAAAACAAATATCACTCGACAGAGAGGGATCCAACTCATGGGGTAGCCACAAAAGAAAGGCTTAAGTTGAGGTCGAATTACAAGAGATCTGAGAGCCATACCATTGATCCAGGCATCTGATGAGACATAGGCATTGAAGAAGGTGGCATGTGACCGTGTGGAGGCATTTGCATAGGCCGGGGATGATGCGGATGAGGATGCAATGGCATATGAGACGATGGTGGTAGCTGAAGATGAGGCATATTGGGCATTGGAGGGATTTGCTGGGGATGACCTTGGTGATGTTGTTGTTGCTGATACCCTTGCTGTTGGCTACTTCCAATAAGCGATGGGTGGGGGCCAGGTGGCAGCGGAGGAGCCTTGCCACCTGGAAGAGGCTGTTTATGTTCCCCTTGAGAGGATGCATCAAATGGCATTGCTATTCCGATTCCTGGGATGGTCCCCTCATTCCGTGTCAGCCCAGGAACAAATGCTCCAGGAGTTGGCGATGCCTCCAATGGTTGGAAATTATCAGGCAGGCGATTGCCAAAACCTTGTTCATTATAGCCTGATACAGATTACAACTTCAATTTTCTTCCATACACAAAATAAATATAAACACTGGCTTTAATACAACTTGCAAGTACGAGCCCAACCAGTTAAGCCTATCACAGATTCCTTACTATTTACTCATATGGACAAGGGCATAATACTTATGTACTAGCCACACATTTCCATCGCGATGCTTACTAAAAAAAATCAGATATTAATAGCACAGAAAAACCTTGGTTCTGCATAGTAAGGACATCTCGAGGATTATCTGCAGGCCTGTTTCTGCACCAAAACTTGGTTGTGTGATCGTTGCTACCACTGCACATATTAGGGTAAAAATAAATCAATAATCTGGTGCTAACCACAGACCATCATAAAATAAAGCTGTTAAAGAACTCTAGAACCAGATTATCGTACTACCTGCAAAGAAGATAACCAATAGGATGCCATGCAAGATCCCAAACACTGTTATCATGAGCATTTGAGATTTCAATCTGCGGGTTTTCATGCCTGAAAATTAAGAAAAGTTTTATAATTAGACACCTCAAACACAACCACAAAATTAAGGTAGAGAAAGATCCTAAGCATGTAGATGCGTCATGAATGGATTTAAAATGTAGACAAGAAACATAATTTGACAATTCCTTATAAGTGATTAAAACACCCCGCAGCATGACCAGATAAAAATAATTGCCTGTAGCATCACAAGAGTACCTACCCCACAATCCAATGACAAATGGATCCGTCAGCGCTCCCACTGACAAAGTATTCTTCATGAATTGGATGCCACGCCAAAGCTAAAGAGTTCGACAACTTAGGATAAGAAATAGTTGAAAATAAGAAATGTCGAAGAAAGCAATTGAGAACCTTCATGTGATATTAACAAAAGAATAGGTACAATAATAATATTTTGAAGGCATATACTTTAGTGTCCTAGCCAATGTACAGAAACGAAATTTATACATGCAGTTTGTCTGCTTTCACATGTTCGAAGACAGATCATTACAGAATTTGACAGCTTACATGTTACATCTTTCTTGTGCCCACGAAAGGATTCAAGCTCCTTCATAGTCCTTATATCATACAGCTGCAGATTACATGTATAGGTGTCATACAAATGCTTCCACAAAATGCACTGAAAAGATCTTGTTTACAAATCAATACACCCAAAGAAAGTGAGCCTTACCTTAATTATTTGATCTTTCGAGGCTGTTAAAAGCCAATTGCCATTTTGGTTCCACTTCACACTAAGCACCATGTTTTTGTGACCATGACTGCAAAAGTGAGAAAAGCCATCAAATTCGTCCAAGCTTGAACCTGAAAATATTTATAGAACATAGATTATGTTTTGTATCACTTACAGTGAGCAAAGCTCTCTTGCAGTTCTAGCATCCCAGATTTTGACAAGTTGATCTTTTCCACCTGACAACACAAATTAAAAGTTGATAACCTATTGCTAAGTCATCGAGATAATCTATGAAGTATAGAACTGTTTCCATATTATTGCATTATTCAAAATCAGAAGTCTATAAATGATGTACCAGAAACTAGTAGGGACTTCGTGGGGTGCCAGTCCACGCTCTTGACATCCCAACCATGGCCTGCCTGAGTTCAAAATATAAAGAACCCTTAGGTCACTTCAATAATTCTCAGAATCCATACAAAATGAAGAAAAAACGTGAAAGCATGCCTTTAACAAGATATGAAACTTGTCTTAAGCACCAATTTGGAGCCTCAAAAACCATGTACTTTTTTACATGGCATCACACCAAACCGAATCTCAATAACACCTTTTCCTATTTAGCCTAAGGGTCCAGTTCTAATAACATCCAGCTAAAACACATCTCGACTCGACTCTAAATTAGTACAAAAAGAGCAATCTATTAAGAAGTTCGCTATCTGTCGCCAATCTGTTCAAATCACATTACCGGTTAATGAAACTTCTTCTTGGCACCTGGCAAAATCCCAAACTTTAACAGTTGTATCATCAGAACACGAACAGAACTTCAAATCTGTTTTACAGAAACTGTTTGATACAATATGTTAAAATTTGAAGAGATTCATTTACTGCAATTTAAGATATTGAACTTTACCTTAAATCACGTACGGATTCCTTGTGAGCAGTTCTATTGGCCTTCACATTGTTCATATTGTTCTGCCAATACCTGATAAATAAAAGACAACTGATCCTTATTATCACAGCGTAAACTAAATTCGACTGATAGAATTATTAACACGGCAAAAATTAGGGGTTGAAAGAGAAAAAATACTTTATCGTGCCTCCATCATCACCAGAAACCATCCAAATGTCATTGTGGCTCCATACCATCGACCTTATAGGTTGATCATGTGCCTGATATTGATAACAGAATTCAAAATTTAATACCACGAGCAATAGCTAGAAAGGAAACATAACAGAAGTCCCCAAAAGATCAATATACACTACTGAAAAGTGAACCTGAAGAATCATTTCAAAATTGAAAGATTGCCCATTCCAAAGGGTAAACTCCCCGCTTTGGGAGCCCGTGATAAGACGTCTTCCTGAAGGTGTCCACTATATACAATAAACACAATCACACAATCACACAATCAGCATTGATCGCAATAAGTTGCCATAACAGTGTTCAATAGATAAGCATGGCAAACAGAGTAGAATACAATTCAGGCAGCTGTTGGAGGGATATACCAATACACAGTTGATTGAACAACGGTTCTTATTTAGAGATGTGTGAACAAACTTTGCAGCAAAGCTTGTACAAGGATTATCTGAATAAGCAACTGGGGGAAGCATCTGAAATATTGATATAATAAGTTAAGAGCAGTAAATTATTCAAATACTGGAAACAGTGATCCTAAGGTGAAGAAACTATTGCATAATTCAGAAAATAAAAGAAATCCAACATCAACTGCTGCAGCTGGGGTTGGTTGCAAAGAGGTCCTATCCCTTGAGTCTCGCTGCCATGTTCGAGCCTGAAAAAAACATATATGGAGTAAATTCACACTGTAATTTGAATTCCACAAAAAGTATAAGCTAGCTAAACCACGGAATCCATATCAGTTGCATGACATAAAGACAATGCTATCTACTGACTGTTGAGATAAAAGGGACCGGAGAATTCAACTGGGGAAGAAGAGGCTATGAGTATAGATATCGATCACTAAAAAGGGTCTAACCAAGAAATTTGTGACAGGCGATGGTAATACATTACCTGAATATATCTCACAACGGTGCTCGTGTAATCAACAGCCCTTCTCTGTGTATGCTTTCTCATTCGTTTCGCCCCAAAATTGTCAACATGTGCTACAACATCAGACAAGAACCGTCAGATCTCATGGTCATTCGCTCATTGAAAACAAAAGCAAAAGTCCTTTCGAAACAGTACTACTACTTACAGTCGAAGGGATTTGGGGCAGAGGAATGGTGATAGTCAGGATTGATATTAGTGGAAGAGCCTGAGGGATGACGCATCATCGGCGGGGGATACATCGGTGAACCCCTGTGCAAATCGCCTCCGGCGCCCACAAGGTGTTGATTCTGTACCGGTGGGAGCTGCTGCTGAATCGAATCTCCGTACATTATTGCCCACGGAAAATTCCTAGAACATACGCGAATCGAAGGAAAGTATGCGAATGTTGGGTTTATCTTTCAACGAGCGTGGGTCTCGTCGGGCTGAGCAGACAAAGCAAATAGAAGTCGAACGAAAGGTTAGGGTTTTTTTCTTCTCCGCAAGCCAAACTCTCAAGGCTTGAAGAAAGTATCGATCGGTTCGCCACTCGGTTTTATCAGGGTTCTTAATAACCCGGTTCTACGGTCAAACCATTGCCATTTTTAACTCTAAAACTTGGTTTAATCTCAACGATTACCAAATACTATACTTTATTGGTTTAGCATTATTTTGCACATATTTCAAGTGCTTCAAGTTATACGTATAGCCGTATAGGTGGGCTCACAGCAAGTATAACCGTGGAACATATTGAAGCACTAATCTGAAAATAATGTTGGCTCCTGATGCTTCCATTGGTTTGACTTCGTAAATTGTTTTTTTCTTTAAACACAATAGTTAGTGAATAACATCAAAGCTTATTAAAAAAATAATGGGTCTTATCGATAACCTAAAATGATGTATAAGATTTTTAGCAGAGTGATAAACAACTATAAAATACTTAAATTGTAACAGAAAACGATAACTAAAATCAATATAAAAAAATGACACTATTGATAACATTTTCTATACCGTTTTGTAACTAATAACTGTTAAAACGGTAAAAGATTACTAATGAAATTCAACATATCGCGAATGTTTACGGTAAATAAATTATTTGTACATTAGACGATCTTTTTAATCTCGCGCAATATATAAGATATTTATGTTGTATCACATCCTTGTTCAAACACATACATTACAAAAAAAAAAGATAGAGCATCATATTTCCGCTTATACATACTAACACATAAACCATACAAAACTAACCATAGTATATACGATCACACACACACACTCATAATCCATACTCACACATAATCTTACAGTCGTGACACCCAAACATAAATCTAGCCTTTTTTCTCAATCACAGACTTGATCACAAATAATGATAAACGTCTTCTCAACTACACATATCTCAATAACGAACATACTATTCCAACACGCGATCAAATAATATAACGGATACACAATCTTCAGTAGAATCATTCCATCACAACTGTTTATCTCAATTCGGTGCGATCTACAAAAGTCCAGCCTCATACACACAGTAACCATGTATATCTAAATGTAATTGAGATGGAAACTAAAGATTCTTGTGTTCTTATCTCGATTTGATACCGTTCTGAAGATTGATTAATCATATCTCTTAAATTATAATGGAAGTTCATAATTTAAAAGCTTCATACACATTCAAGCCTAGCATTTAAATAAAAGTTTAAGGATAATTATGAAAACTTATACAGACACATGTACTCTCCACCGCCGTAAAGATTCGGACAGGGCCGAATGTTTTGATGAATAAGCTTCTTCGAGTTTTTTATTCAGATTTATCGAAAATCGACAATTCTCTGAATACCACAGTATGCACCTTTTTAATAGGATTATACCAAATTTGATATTATTGAATTTCTCATATATTCTTCTATATAATCCATTCCCAACTGTATATAATATATCCTTTACATATATATTCTCTACTTACCAAAGCAAAACTTCATCTCATAACTGTTGAAAAGGCCAAGTGAACATAGACATTACGTTTTTTTAAAAGAATATTAAGGCACATGATTAAAGGAAAAGAAAGTTTCAAATATAGTGTCACCCGAATTTGATAATTCCTAAAAGAACAATATTTTGAAATCGTTGTAAAAACACCATTACAACTGTAAAAGGGAAGATAACAAATCAAAAGATCCAAACTAAATCGACAAAAATCTGAATTATATTGAAAAATCAACCCAAAAAATCAGGTAAACTTTCTCATTGTAATGACGAGAGTTTCTTAAGAGAAGGAAACTAGACATTTTTAAGCTTCTTGGTGGACTAAACTTATTTTTTATTAGTTTAAAATAAATATATTCCAGAAATGCTAAAACGTCACCGTGTAGACAGTTGACTAATAAATCCGGCAATTGCCAATCACAGTCCACGTTTCCGGCGAAAAAAGGCTGGCAAGATCTAGGGCCAATAAAGGAGTCTTACATTTCTATAAACCTATTATTTCCTTTAGTAATTATAATCGACGGCATAAAATCAATCTATATTAATCTCGATGATCTAACGGACCTACAGTTTCTGAGCGCCTCGGGGAGCGTTACACCAGATAATTCTATCACTACTTGCGGCCCTATTTCTCGAGCCAATAAAAGGCCAAGAAAAAACTCGCCTCTTCGCCACCAAGAAAATTCTCTCATTCTTCTTCGTCGCTCACCTCCTACAAGAAAGGGCGAAGAATCTCGCTCCTTCAGTTTCGCTTTGCCATCGATTCCATTTGGTAAGTTTAGCTTACTCTCAGATCTCTGATCCGCTTTAAATCTCGTTGCTTCTCCCTTTTTCTTCATTTGATTTTATCTATCTGCTTCACAGTTTTATTTTATAATCAAAGGTAAATTGATATAGTCTCTCGTCAAGATCTGATGGTTTCCCTACGTATTTAGCGATTGATTTGAATCTAGATCCGGGGTCGAGTGTTAATGTTTCGATAGAATAGATCTGTAGCATGTTTCTTCGATCTGCTTGTGTAGATCTCGAAATGATTCGGCTATGTTGCCAATATTTTATCCCATTCTGTTACCGATGTATGGATCTGTTTCTCGGACCTTATTAACGAGAATTTTCCGCTTATGAATATGATCTTGTTGTGGTTTTTCTGGGTCGCATCAGATGGTAAATATTAGATTTTTATGTTACTAGATCTCATCTAGAGCTCATACCTGAAGTCGTATTAATATAGCTGATTTATTAGAAATAACAGTACAATATTATCGATCCAGACTTTTTAATGGTTTTGTGTGTTTTCACATATTTGTCTTACCTCTAGCTTTTCTTATGTTTATGCACAATTCATGTCCTATTGTTCACTGAAGATTGTTTACTTTTGCAGAGGACAAAATGGTTGATCAGACTCAGCACCCCACTATCCTGCAGAAGGCTTCTGGCCAACTCTTGCGTTCGAGTGTTTCTCAGGACATCCATGGCTACACTTCGGCTTTTCAGACACCTGCTACATACCAAAGGCGTGCAACTTACGGAAACTACTCCAATGCTGCCTTCCAATATCCTCTTGCAGCTACATCCCGAATCGTAGCAACTACTTCTCCAGTGTTTGTCCAAGCTCCAGGAGAGAAAGGATTTTCTAGCTTTGCTATTGATTTCCTGATGGGTGGTGTTTCTGCTGCTGTGTCTAAGACTGCTGCTGCTCCCATTGAGCGTGTCAAGCTTTTGATTCAAAACCAGGATGAGATGCTCAAGGCTGGCAGGCTCTCTGAGCCTTACAAGGGTATTGGTGACTGTTTCGGCAGGACCGTTAAGGATGAGGGTTTTGGTTCTTTGTGGAGAGGAAACACTGCTAACGTCATCCGTTACTTCCCCACTCAGGTTGGTTAAGTTTTACTATTTTTTGCTCCTGAAAAAATGTTTATTACTGGATGACACGATGGTTATTGATCTATCTTTCACTTTCTAGGCCTTGAATTTTGCATTCAAAGATTACTTCAAGAGGCTTTTCAACTTCAAGAAGGATAGGGATGGCTACTGGAAGTGGTTTGCTGGTAACTTGGGGTCTGGAGGTGCTGCTGGTGCCTCTTCCCTTCTCTTTGTGTACTCTCTTGACTATGCACGTACCCGTCTTGCCAATGACTCCAAGGCAGCCAAGAAGGGAGGTGAACGGCAGTTCAATGGTCTTGTTGATGTCTACAAGAAGACCCTCAAGTCGGATGGTATTGCTGGACTTTACCGTGGTTTCAACATCTCCTGTGTTGGTATCATTGTCTACCGTGGTCTCTACTTTGGACTGTACGACTCTTTGAAGCCTCTTCTCCCTGGAGACATGCAGGTTTGTTTTTGATCCGTCTCTTATATGTCCATAAATAGACAATTAGAAATCCAGTGCTGCCTTGCCTTGTTTGTTTCTAATCTTATCTGTCTTTCCTTTCTGCTGGTGATTTCAGGACAGCTTCTTCGCTAGCTTTGCCCTTGGATGGCTCATCACCAATGGTGCGGGTCTTGCATCCTACCCAATTGACACAGTCCGTAGAAGAATGATGATGACATCAGGTGAAGCCGTCAAGTACAAGAGTTCGATGGATGCCTTCCAACAGATCCTCAAAAAGGAAGGAGCTAAGTCTCTGTTCAAGGGTGCTGGTGCCAACATCCTGCGTGCCATTGCAGGTGCTGGTGTGCTCTCTGGATACGACAAGCTTCAGTTACTTCTTCTCGGCAAGAAGTACGGATCTGGATCTGGTTAAGTATACTAACACCAGTCTCCACCACTTAAAGCCTCGGCTTTATTTGTTTTTCTCGATTTATTTGCAGTTTCAGACTTTTAAAAAAGGTCATGATGTTGATGAAATCTTTTTGCTATAAAACTAGAGTATCAAGTAAAAGTTTATCATTTAAACGATAAGTTTTTTCTTATGGAATAAATTTTGTATGGGAGTGAGTTTTACTCCTTCGAACCAAGTTACTATTACATTTTTTTGTTTTATTAAGTTTAACCGTTTTTATTGTTTTGAGGATATCGTTGTTGATACACCATTTTTATATCTTTTTTTTTAGAAAGAAACGTTGTACACTAATGTCTAGGTTTTATAGGTTACATATATTAGAAGGTTCGGCAGTTTACTGAACTATTTGTAAGAAGAGTTCTATTAAACCGTGTTAAATAAATTTAAAACGTAATAGTATCAGCGAATCGCGTAAATTGATAGCTACAATAAGATCCTGACGGGATCAATGGCGAGGAGCACGTTTCCAAAAGCACACTGAGATGTGAAGACAGGTTGCAAAATACAACCAATCCACAAGCCGTATTGACCATGTGCAAACCATATTTGTCCATCTTTAAACCATATTAAGAACTTCTAATCCTTGGACAGTAAATTCCAGTTATCCTTTCTCCCAAATAAATGGTCATTTGTTTTTTCATTTTTTTTTATAATCCATTTTTTTATTAATTAAAAAGGTGAAATGGTTACATCATGAAAACTATACAACATAAGAACAATTCAGAGCGGAAAGGCCAAATCAAAGAGACAGTGAATTAAGAAAAGTGCAAGGATAAGTAAAATGATATAGAAAGCCTTATTTACCTTATTGACGAGAGAAGCTAAATAAGTGGTAAAAGCATGGTTTTACCGAGTCAGACTAACACAAGAAAAAAAAGAACCTTAAATCGGAATCCACACAGAATCTCCGATTGCCGGAGAGGAAGCAAAACAGAGTCACAAGGCCAAGGCCAGACAGAAGTGTCAAACCAGAAACAAACATAGAGCTGCAACCACTCTGTAGGATCCACAAACACAAGCAAGTCATACTTTGAAGAAGCAGCTTGAGTAAAAGCCGCAATAAGCAAATAGTATCAGACAACCGCCGTAGCTAAACAAAGCGGGAGAAAACATTGTATAGGCGCTTCAAATGTTCATTTGTTCATGGTTTTTGATTCATGGTTTCAGTTGTTTTTTTCCCAAAGACTTGTCTCTACACACATTGCACCTTTTTTTTTTTTTTTTGTAAAATTGTTTTTCTTTTCCTTCTCTTTTGTTTTCATTGGCACGATCCTAACACGATTTTGTCATATGTATAGAATAAATCGTTCCGTTAGTCAACTCGGCTTCGCATTAAATTACTCTTCCGATCGCTTATTCTTCTCCGGCGACTTCCCTTTCTTCTTCGAATCTGTAAGCTTTATTCCCTTTCTTATTCGTTTCTGCTTCTTGAGATCTTTTAGCTTTGTTTTTTCTTCTAATTGAAATCCACACCTTCTTTCTTTATAATTTGATGATTTCTTCATTTCCTATTGATTGTGTCAAATCGATGCGTCTCTGGAGCCTACCGATTTCGTCCTGTTTACTCTTTTACTCCATTGATGGCTAGATCTTAGTGTAGATTCTCGATTTGCAAAGTTGCATTAGCTTTTGCTTCTAGCGATTCACATTTCATTCTTTAACTCTATTTGCAGGAATGAGTTTGTGAGTGTAGTAGGACGGGTTCACTTCAATCTATGCTGATATAAGTTTTGGTTTGTATATATTTAGTTTTGATCGAGAGAATAAACAATGGGAAAAGCATCGACTCTGCTTCTCTTTCTGTTGGGTTTCGGCTTCTTTGTTGTGACATATAATCTTCTGACCCTTATAGTCCTCAATAGATCTGGTGTGAGTAATTCAGATAGAAGTCCACTTCTAGATCCTGTTGTTCAGATGCCTCACAGAAAGGCCAAGAGTTCTCCAGCACCCTTTCATGTTGCCTTAACAGCTACAGATGCTCCTTATAATAAGTGGCAGTGTCGTATAATGTATTATTGGTATAAGCAGAAGAAAGCTCTTCCTGGTTCAGATATGGGAGGCTTTACTCGCATTTTGCATTCGGGTAATCCTGATAATTTGATGGATGAGATACCAACATTTGTCGTTGATCCTCTTCCCCCAGGTCTTGATCGGGTGAGAAATTTAATTTCCTCTCTTCACTTGGTATGAACTTTGTTGATAATCTAATCATTCAATCACTCTTCTTTTGTATTTAGGGGTATGTTGTCTTGAATAGACCGTGGGCATTCGTGCAATGGCTTGAAAGAGCTACCATAAAGGAAGAGTAAGTCCTGTCTCCCTTCCTTCATTGCAAGAAATTTATTACTGTTTGCTGAATCTCCTGCTTGTTAATGTCGGTGCAGCTATGTGCTGATGGCAGAGCCTGATCATATATTTGTTAACCCCCTTCCCAATTTGGCTGTTGGAGGATACCCAGCCGCTTTTCCGTTTTTCTATATTACACCTGAAAAGTACGAAAACATAGTCAGAAAGTATTATCCAGTGGAGATGGGTCCGGTAACAAATATCGATCCCATTGGCAATTCTCCTGTTATCATAAGCAAGGTGAGATTGATTATATGTGCTATAAATAATTGTATATCTCACACATTTGAATTTGAAGAGGAAATATGTGGTTTGATTTGTTTATGCATTAAACTTGATGTTGACATGCATTTTACTTTCTTATGCAGGAATCACTTGAAAAGATTGCTCCTACATGGATGAATGTCTCGCTGACAATGAAAAACGATCCAGATACTGATAAGGCATTTGGATGGGTTCTGGAAATGTTAGCACTGGAAACAAAAATCTGTATTCATATATTAGGTCCTTGCCTTTTGAATCCCATCATTGTTTTCTGACACGTCTCTTTTCTTTTTGATAAGGTACGGTTACGCAATTGCCTCTGCTCTGCACGGGGTGCGGCACATACTTCGGAAGGATTTTATGCTTCAGGTAGGAATCGACCATCTGCTAGTTACTGTTAATGATATCCTTTTCAATGTCGAAGTTACAAAAGAAAAAATTCTTTGCTCCGTATTCCTAAGTGATCTCATCATATCTTCCAGCCTCCATGGGATTTGTCTACCAAGGGGAAGTTTATCATCCATTACACTTATGGATGCGATTACAACATGAAGGTGATTTTTCTTAATTTTATTCTTGACAAGATTATCCACCTTGAGTCATTTGTTTCGAGTATTCTCTCAGTACTTGTACAATCTTGTGGTCATTCGCTGTTGCTTGGTATTTTTAAGTTTTCGTAGTAGACGCTCGTGAAACTACTTAGTTTTGTTGCAACCTTATACATTGTCCTTAAAGTAGAATATTTCAAGGATTCACCATCAGAACTCGATGTTAGTTTTACTTATATCAGCTTCATATGTATTCTAAAGAAGTACATTATCGACTTTTAAAAACAGGGTGAGCTGACGTATGGCAAAATAGGAGAGTGGCGATTCGATAAGAGATCACATCTGCGAGGTCCTCCTCCGAGGAACATCTCTATGCCGCCTCCCGGTGTTCCAGAAAGTGTGGTATGTTATACTTACCACTCAATGTAATCCTATATAAAACAAAAGGTCCATCCATAGCTCATAAGGGAACTTATTCGCATCATGTTCATTGAGACTATATAGCAACTTCATACGCAAATGCTTATCCTAAGTCTGATGTAGTTTGTCAATTTCCAAGACTTATATGCACAAGTCTGTTTAAGGTAGTTTCCAATATCTTTAGGAGTACGGTTTCTCAGAGAAGCCACTTGTGGTCAATCATTGACAAGAAGCGTGGGAGTGAGAAGCCAACTGTAAATAACTTGCCTAAATACATTTGTGTGTTGTGTGTTGTGGCGATGCAGGTGACTCTTGTGAAGATGGTGAACGAAGCTACATCAAATATCCCTAATTGGGACACTCTCTAACTCACATCCACAAGACAAACCATAGAAAGGAGAACGAATCCATACAGCATATTTTGCCAAATGAAAAGTTTACTTATTTTTTTCTTTTACTTCCTTTCCTTCAGTTTTTTCTCGTTCAGGTAAATGATGAACTCAGAGTAAATTATGGAATCTGGTTTGAGACAATGTTCAAGGAATCGTTAGGTGATAGTTAGATGCCATAGACGGTGAAGATTAAATAATGAGTAATGTGATAAAGTAGGACTATACTTGAAAAAAAAAACTTTCATAACCAGACGGTGACGGTCCAGACTAAAAGACGGAGTTAATAGCTCCGTCAATCAACTCTATTTATCCATGAATTAATAAAAATATATATTAAAAAAATGAGAGAGAGACTGTGTATTGTTGCGTTAAAAAAAAAAGACTGTGTAGTGTTTGGGCCATCTATCTCCTCCCTCATCCCCAGACACAGTTCTCCACTATCTTCTCTGAGCAAAAATGGAAGTCGCTCTTCTCTCATTCTCTTCTTCCTTGTCTCCTCTCTGCCACAGCCGAGGAGGTTTGACCCTAAATCCCAAAATCTCGAAATCCTCAAACTATCCTCGTCTCCCGGTCATCAAATCCGCTGTGTCTCGTTCCAAAAAGGAAGAAACCGTCGAGACCGTCAAGTCCCATCTCGAGAACTGCCACCTCCTCGCCGCCATCAACTACAAAGGCCTCACCGTCAAGCAGTTCCAAGACCTCCGGAGAACTCTCCCCGATACCACAAAGCTCGTCGTCGCCAAGAACACTCTGGTCTTCAAGGCCATCGAAGGCACCAAATGGGAAGCTCTCAAGCCTTGTATGAAAGGCATGAACGCTTGGCTCTTCGTCCAGACCGATGAAATCCCTTCCGCCATCAAACCCTACCGGAGTTTTCAGAAGGAACGCAAACTCGAAGATAATGACTTCGCCGGCGCCGTCTTCGAAGGTAAGTTCTACGCTCCCGACAATTTCAAAGTCCTCGAGACAATGCCCACTCGCGCTGAGGTCTACGCTAAGATGCTCGGCGCTCTGCAAAGTCCGGCCATTAATCTCGTCTCTACTTTACAAGCACCAGCAATTGAGGTTATCATGGTGCTCAAGGCTTATGTCAAGAAGTTGGAAGATGAGAGTAATGCATAATAGTTTATGAAGCTTCAGAGAATGTAATGTACCCGCAAAGCAATTCAATTTTGTTTCATGATTCGAGCAGCAACTATTATTCCAGTCACTGGGTTTTATTGAAATGTTGCTTTTTTGGAGAGTACTCGCTCTCAAGCTATATATAAGATGGGTCTTGTTCAGCTGTACTTAGAGAGAATAGACTCAACCACTCCCTGAGCTATGGGGTGGTAAGTTTCTCGTGCTTCTTCAAAGACCTGTTTCGCCAGCTACTTCTCTTTAGTTCCACCAGCTTGTGCAAGAGCATTGAAGAGTGGACGTAGGTACTTCATCCTTCCCACCGTTTTTAGAGTTTTCTCCACTTCACCATGGTACTCTCTGCACTTGGATGAGATTGCAAGTTGCAGAAACGACACCTTCACTTTGTAGTCCTTTGATTCTGCTAGTCTGTACCGCTTGTCCAATGCCATGACCTGATTCCTGATCTTTTTTTTTTATGATCTTGCATTGTCGATTACAAATAAGAAGACTAGACAAAATCCTAAGAAAATGTTGAAGAAATCTACTAACTCTTCCAAAGCTAAGAGGCTTTTTCCACAAACATTCAATCTCCCAATACCCCCACAAATTGTTTCTCCTCTCTACTTGTGCGCCTATCCAAGACTAACTATTGAGCTAACCGATGTAAGTTAGGCTATCGTGGACTTATTAATGCACATTGGCTGAATCTCTTTCTCTCCTCAAATGCAACAAACAGCTTCCCATTATCTTAGAGGAAGTACAAAAAGTACCTGAGAAGGCTCACATGATTTAGGAAGATTCTCCAAGTACAGCTCCCATTCCTGTCCGTTCCACTCAGCTCCTCACTTGGCATCTTTCCTTGTTTAAACTCTTCTGCAAGAATATGATCTTTGTGTAAATGGTAGAGACTGGATCATATGCATCTTCCGGTATACCAACGCCCTCAGTCCACAGATGTAGGTTGATCTCTTTCTCTATGCCAGGGATGTTTGCTTTCAGGAAGTCAAGAAATGTATCTGTATCGATCGACTTGAACTTGAATCAAGTTGGCTACTCAACTAACCTGAGGTTCAGTTCTCAACACAAATTGGAAGCCCTTTTCATATGGGACCTGAGAATATACATCATCTGGATCAACACCTTGTTGATTATTCTTCAGGTTAGTACACTCCAAATTGTCTTTAAAACGTTCCATCTCATCCTTTAGACCCTTCCAACCAATGCCAATGTTCAAAGTAGCTCTATACGCTCCTTGAACAACCTCCACAATTCTCCTCACTGCGTAAGTTGTAAATCCTTATTGCCATGAACATAAATGAGCTTTTTCCCATCAACAATGAAAACACTAAAAACGGATACACAAATTAATCCATGTCCCCTAAACCATACTCTTAATCGATTGTATTCATATGAGAGCATAAAGTTGGAGAGTGCTCAAGTTAATATTAAGCCTATTTGGAATAATTTTTGCATAAAATGTAAAAATCAAATATGAAGCATTCTCAAAGTTTGTTGAGTGGGTTCTAAATTAAAATGGGAAGAAACTGAAACTAATAACAGACACGAAGTCTGCTATAATATGTTTGATGATCACTGCAAGCATTCGTAATCACAAAACATAAACACACCCACACGACATGTAGTGAGATACAAAGAGTAAAACATCACATAGTTCAAAAGAAAGTTAGAAATGTTGACCCAAACCCATATAAAATGTTGATAGAAGCCCACTTTTGCTCTTAATGAAGGCCCATTTTATTAATTTTCATAGATCATTAGTCCACAATATTTTGTGGCAATAAATACGATTCCAAAACCAGGAACGATGAATAAATGAAGTTTGTAATCAACTGCGATGTTATCTTATGTGAAGACACAATCTACAAAGATACATACTAAAGGCAAAAGAAGAGATATCAAGAAAATCAATCTCTCACTCGAAGACAACACATCAAAAGAATTAACCTCACAAAACTGGGTTAAAAGTTAAAACTCGAAAGGTAGAGTTTTCTAATGGTTCATCAAAGTAAAATCTGATGGTTGACAATTATTACTCTTTCGACAGTAAAAAAACGGATTTTGGCCACCACCAAATGGCACCAACCCGTCAAAACCGACGCACCAAAGCTAAATGAGATCACCAACTAGACCCTCCTCCCCAAAATTGAAAGTAAAAAAAAAAAAAAAAATCATCTTATAGTATTTATTTATATTAATTTTTGGCATTAATTATCGTATACTATAAAACCCTGAGGAAGAACCTTTTTCACATTTTCTTACAATTTTATTTTCTTGTTTCGACTCAACGTGTCTGATTTCTCAGCAATTTTTTTGATGTACCTTCAAATTTCCCTTTTCTACTCCATGGATCTGTTCTTCTCTTCTTGATCTGGATCGTCTTCGTTGTTTTTTTTCTTGTCGATATGTTCTGAGGGAAACTCTCTCTTCTTCTTCTTCTCTTCAAGTGATTGGGATTTCACACTCTTTCTACTCTCTGATCTCGCGACCATCCCCAGGAAATCTTTTTTTAGGGCTTTCTCTTCTGAGCTCTAATGGTGGGGAGAATGAAGGTGCCTTGTTGTTCCGTGTGCCACACGCGGTATAACGAGGACGAGAGAGTTCCTCTATTGCTTCAATGCGGCCATGGCTTCTGCAAGGATTGCTTGTCCAAGATGTTCTCCACCTCTTCCGACACCACCCTCACTTGTCCCCGATGCCGCCACGTGTCCGTGGTTGGGAACTCTGTCCAGGGCCTGCGGAAGAACTACGCTATGCTCGCCCTCATTCACGCCGCATCCGGCGGCGGAAACTTCGATTGCGATTACACGGACGACGAGGACGAAGACGGCGAAGAAGACGGAAGCGACGATGATGGTGCTGGTCGCTCCGTCCGCGGATTTCATGCCTCCAGCTCGCATAATAATAGCTCATGTGGTCCGGTGATCGAGGTCGGAGCTCACCCGGAAGTGAAGTTGGTAAGGCAGATTGGGGGAGGGAGCAATGGTCCCGGAGGAGTTGAGATGTGGGATGCGACTGTTGCAGGCGGAGGCGGAAGGTGTAAGCACCGTGTGGCGGTGAAGAAGATGTCTTTGACGGAGGATATGGATGTAGATTGGATGCAGGGACAGCTTGAGAGCGTGCGGAAGGCTTCGATGTGGTGTCGGAATGTTTGTACTTTCTATGGGGTTGTGAAGATGGAGGGATCTCTTTGTCTCTTGATGGACAGATGCTATGGGTCTGTTCAGTCTGAGATGCAACGCAATGAAGGCAGGCTCACTTTAGAGCAGATCCTAAGGTTCCTATTTCGCTTCTCCTATACTCTATGCATAAGCTCTTGCTTTACTCTCATCATTTATGTGAAAGTGAAACTTTGGTAGCCTGTTTCCCAAATGGAAATTACTGGACTCAATCCGACGTGGTTTTTCGTGATTGCTGTTAGAAATATATAGGAAGTGCGCAGATTTTCAGATTCTAGTGAAAAAGAGCAACTTAAACCTTTTAGGCAACTGCTAAGATAGCCTTAGCTTTGGATGTTCGGGTGATGAGCACTCCGATTCTCGTAAGAGGAGAAAACTTGAAGTAGTTGTCATCTCTCGTTGTCATTACCAGCTGCGGCTACTTCTCATCTGTAATTTTTGAACGCAGAAAATTCCTCCAGTCACCAACCTATATATTATTCTATTGCTCTTGTTGTGATATTGAGTTTTTTGATTAACTGTAGATATGGGGCTGATGTTGCTCGAGGGGTTGCAGAACTCCATGCAGCAGGTGTTATATGTATGAATATAAAACCTTCCAATCTTCTTTTGGATGCAAGTGGCAATGCTGTGGTTTCTGATTATGGGCTCGCTCCCATCCTGAAGAAACCAACATGCCAGAAAACTCGATCAGAGTTTGATTCCTCGAAAATCACTCTATGCACGGACTGTATAACATTCAGTCCACACTACACTGCGCCAGAGGCTTGGGGGCCAGTGAAAAAACTTTTTTGGGAGGATGCAAGTGGTGTATCTCCAGAGTCAGATGCATGGAGTTTTGGTTGTACGTTGGTTGAGATGTGCACTGGCTCCACTCCGTATGTGAAGCTTCTTTCTACTGCATATTTCACTTGTGTTTTGTATCTGCCATTGTGCTATAACTATCACTTAATTTGCAGGTGGGATGGCCTTAGTAGAGAAGAAATTTTTCAAGCTGTTGTCAAAGCCCGGAAAGTACCACCACAGTATGAACGTATAGTGGGTGTGGGAATTCCTCGAGAACTATGGAAAATGATTGGCGAATGTCTTCAGTTTAAACCTTCGAAAAGACCAACTTTCAATGCAATGCTTGCTACATTTCTTCGTCATTTACAAGAGATACCACGTAGCCCTCAAGCAAGCCCTGATAAGTAAGAGTTATAAGTCTCTAAGATTACCTGTCTTTTGGACTCTGTTTTCATTGCTTCTCAGTAAGGAAGATCTTTTCACTTGTCTTAAACAATCGTAAATTAATATAGGATTAATTGCTAAGATTGCTTGTCTCATATTCTTTCGCTAACAATTTTATAAATCGTGTATGATGTAGTGGGTTTACCAAAATATGTGGAGTAAACGTTGTAGAAGAAACTCGCGCAACTAACATGGGGGTCTTACAGGATAACCCTAACAACCTACATCGGGTTGTTCTGGAGGGAGACTCTGAGGGTGTAAGGTTGGTATCTGTTAGGCATTTTTACTTAATCCTTTTCATTTGACTAGCTATAAACAACCTTTTCTCAACTACATTGGTTTTTTTTTTTTTTTGGAGTAGAAATATACTAGCAAAGGCTGCAGCTGGAAGTGGTGGAAGCTCTGTGAGATTTCTGTTAGAGGCGCAAAACGCTGACGGTCAATCTGCTCTTCACTTAGCTTGCAGACGTGGCAGTGTCGAACTTGTGGAGGCTATATTGGAGTATGGGGAGGCGAATGTAGATATTGTGGACAAAGATGGGGATCCTCCTCTTGTATTTGCTTTAGCAGCTGGATCTCCACAATGTGTTCATGTCCTCATAAAAAGGGGAGCTAAAGTTAGGTCCAGACTGCGTGAAGGATCAGGCCCATCTGTTGCTCACGTGTGTTCGTACCATGGCCAACCTGATTGTATGCGTGTAAGTCTCTGCTCCCGAGGAAATTAGAAGTCATTTTAAAGCTTCCACCACATGTTCACAAAATTTCCACTTTTTTTTTTTTTCACAAATCTTCCACATTTTCACAAATCTTCCACTTATCTGAAGTATATTGGAACTTAGGCCAGTCTTGTATCTATTATCAGGTTAATGGTTACTCTCCGCTTGTTGATACTATTAATAGGAATTGCTGGTAGCTGGAGCTGATCCAAATGAGGTGGATGATGAAGGTGAAACTGTGCTTCATCGAGCTGTTGCGAAGAAATACACAGATTGTGCCATTGTTATATTGGAAAATGGGGGATCTAGATCAATGGCCGTTTCAAATGCAAAGTGCCTGACGTAAGTACAGAACTGAACTCTTGTATGCTAGGTATACGTCACCATAAGGTCTGGCACTGACTTGGTTACTTCTGGGCCTTTTAAAGCCAGTTATGATTTTGTTTTTTTTTTCTCAGTTCTTATACTTTTATTTTGCATTTTTGTTATAAATTATCTTGATTAGTAGCATTGTACCTGCTAAAACATTTCCATTACGTTCACCTGGGACAAGGCATAATTAGGTAGTTGCCCCCGTTCTCCTTACAGTGGTTCATGGTTCTTTTTTTCTTAGGAATATATATCCCATTTGTAAACCTCTGTTTCTGCTGTTTATGCTTCAGATCTTTATATTTTATGTTTGTTTCAGACCGTTACATATGTGTGTAGCAACATGGAATGTTGCTGTTATCAAGAGATGGGTGGAAGTTTCCAGTCCAGAAGAAATTTCGCAGGCAATTAATATCCCAAGTCCAGTTGGCACTGCTCTGTGTATGGCTGCCGCTATAAGAAAAGATCACGAAAAGGGTAATGATGAAATTATAGTATCTTTTGTTTAGCAAATTGCTTCGTTTAAGTAAGACGATTTTTATGTTGTCTATTCGCGTCCTGTGCTTTTTTTTGCAGTACCATGTTTTGCGAATAAGACTTTCGTACTATGAATATCTGGTCGTTTGTGTGTGGACCTCTACGAAGTTTTATCTTTTATTGGTTAGACACGCTGGTTACTGTCATCCCTATATTCAAGAAGCTACATTTCCAATGGTTTTTTATGTAGTAAATCTAAAAGACAAATTGTGGTTTTGTACAGTACAAAGAAAGGATGTTATTTGCACTTTTTTTTCCCTGCTGTTTCTAACAATTGTTTCGTGTCAAATTTGTATTTAGTGGATGCTATGTATTTATTCTATTTTTTATATAAATCAGTTGACTTAGCATGTATACTGCTGCAGAAGGTAGAGAGCTAGTCCAGATATTGCTTGCGGCTGGGGCAGATTCAACTGCGCAAGATGCTCAGCATGGGCGAACAGCGTTACATACTGCTGCTATGGCTAACAATGTGGAACTTGTGAGAGTAAGATGCTTCTTTACCAATAACATATTAATGCTGATGTTTTAAATTGGAAGAGTAGTATTATGTTTTGTTAGTGTTAATAGATATGTTGTTGAGGAGCACCATACATTTCTTTATCTTCAAGCTCAACGGTTTCCCTATCAATGAAGTAAATAATATATGGTGTGAATCGAAAATTGTAGTGTTAGTTTGAAGGGAAAAGACGAAGAATCCCGTGCCAAGTATCTTCAGTGTTGATAGATTTCGTACTTTTCACTCATATCTTTCATTGGTATTCTGTCTTACAGCCAACCACATTTGTCTAATTTGACAGGTTATTCTCGATGCTGGTGTGAATGCGAACATCCGGAATGCTCACAATACAATTCCCCTTCATATGGCTTTGGCCAGAGGGGCGAACGCCTGTGTTAGCCTACTTCTAGAGTCTGGTTCGGACTGCAATATACAGGTAATTAATCAGGCTTCCCTAGGTTTTTTTGAGTATCTGTTATCGACAATCTCCTTTAGTGCCAAGACTATAATATTTTGGAAGCATTGAGTATTCAAAACACGGAGAGGCTGAGCTTAACCATACCCTAAGGCTTGAATTTTTGTCAATTTAACGTTCATTCGGTCTTGCATAATGACGATCAGTAACTTAATTTACAGTCATTATCTCAATAGACATACTAAAGGAAGGAATCTGGTTTCAATCTCCAAACCAAATTCAAGTGTGAACGTATATTTTGGATTTAAATACTATTTTTATTCTTTAGTCATAGAGAAGCTAAGCTTAATCATTTGTTAGTGCTTAAATCTCTAGTCAATCCGCATGAGAATGTCGAATTGTGAATAGAAATACAAATGGTTTCTTATTGCTGTGTAATGATGATCAGTTCCTTGAATATAGGTAAGTAAGTTAGCTTTTAACTAGCGTTTGATATGAATAACATGGTACGGAAAGTAGATTATCTGGATAAGTACTGGCAGACTTTGTGCATCTGATGTTTGTAGGTTCCACATTGAGTAAAGTCCTCATGCAGTCAGAGCTAGTTTTCAATATGTGCTGTTGTTACATTGTCACTTGACTTGTTTCTTCTGTTTTCATTATTGTAAGGATGATGAAGGAGACAACGCATTCCATATAGCAGCAGATGCAGCAAAGATGATACGTGAAAACCTTGATTGGCTAGTTGTGATGCTAAGGAGTCCTGATGCTGCTGTGGATATCAGAAACCACAGGCAAGCACTAATTTGATGCTATTTATAAATATTAAATAGTTGAAATGAAGGGTATATCCATTGCACTGGGGTAATGTTAGTTTCCTGTCAGGGGTTGGGAAATCCACTCGCACAAAATTTGCTTCAGAAGTTAGCATTTTGAATTGCCATTGCTCTTTGCTTCTACGATCATAATCCTTATAATTATTGAATAACAGTGGCAAGACAGTACGTGATTTCTTAGAAGCCCTTCCAAGAGAATGGATATCGGAGGATCTGATGGAGGCACTATTAAAAAGGGGAGTTCATCTATCACCTACAATGTGAGGACTTCTTCTGAAATCTTTCGGCTGATATGCACCTTTACTCAGTTAACTGACACTGGTTTCAAATTCTCAGCTATGAGATAGGGGATTGGGTGAAGTTCAAGAGAGGAATAACAACACCCGTACATGAATGGCAAGGTGCTAAGCCCAAGAGTGTTGGGTTTGTGCAAACCATTCTTGAGAAGGAGGACATGATTGTCGCATTTTGTTCTGGTGAAGCTCGTGTGTTGGCAAATGAAGTTGTTAAGTTGATTCCATTGGACAGGGGACAGCATGTAAGACTCAGAAAAGATGTCAAAGAGCCAAGGTTAGTGAGTGTTTTCCTTCTAGTATGCACATTTTATACTGTGAATTTTTTCTAACCTGTAAAAGCTTTCCGCTTTGTCCTGTCTGTCTTTCTGGTCCTGAATAATTAAGCTTCGGCTCTATATAAGCCAAAACTTTCAAATTGGAGCTACAAAAGCTGTTAAAAATTATGGTGTATTCAGCTGTTAATTGATTTTATTTTAGGTTTGGTTGGCGTGGCCAATCACGTGATAGTGTCGGTACTGTTTTATGTGTTGATGAGGATGGGATCTTACGAGTTGGGTTTCCTGGAGCATCTCGAGGCTGGAAAGCTGATCCTGCCGAAATGGAACGTGTGGAAGAGTTTAAAGTCGGGGACTGGGTCCGTATCCGTCAAAATCTGACTTCAGCAAAACATGGTTTTGGATCTGTTGTCCCAGGGAGTATGGGGATTGTTTATTGTGTAAGGCCAGATAGCAGCCTCCTAGTGGAGTTGAGTTATCTTCCAAATCCCTGGCATTGTGAACCCGAGGAAGTTGAACCCGTTGCTCCCTTTAGGGTAATATACTATTATGTAGATTTCTTACAAACAGGTCTTACTTCATATCAGAAGTTCAATCCAACAATTTTTTTTAATATTATAGATTGGTGATCG
Source organism: Streptanthus diversifolius (assembly GCA_039880935.1). Classification (NCBI taxonomy): domain Eukaryota; kingdom Viridiplantae; phylum Streptophyta; class Magnoliopsida; order Brassicales; family Brassicaceae; genus Streptanthus; species Streptanthus diversifolius. The sequence continues at coordinate 21,437,637 of JAXGFM010000010.1, read as the reverse complement.
GGTGTGTGTAAAGCGGTCAGTTGCTGAACCTCGATATGCTTGGGGTGGTGAGACCCACCACAGTGTTGGCAAAATTAGTGAAATAGAAAATGATGGTCTCCTTATAATTGAAATACCAAACCGACCTATTCCGTGGCAGGCAGATCCTTCGGACATGGAAAAGATTGATGATTTCAAGGTAAAGCTGGTTTTCTCATGGAGTCACAAGGATGAGAAAATTTGGTTGTCTATTTTTAAAATGCATCTCGGTTAGATCTGCAGCACCTCTTTGATTCTGTTGATACTGAGCCTTTGTACTACGAGCAGGTTGGTGACTGGCTCAGAGTGAAGGCGTCAGTGTCGTCCCCGAAATATGGATGGGAAGACATTACTCGAAACAGTATTGGCGTTATGCACAGCTTAGATGAAGATGGTGATGTGGGCATAGCTTTCTGTTTCAGGAGCAAGCCGTTTTCATGTTCGGTGACAGATGTTGAAAAGGTTGGACCCTTTCATGTGGGACAAGAGATTCATATGATACCATCTATCACCCAACCACGACTTGGATGGTCAAATGAGACTCCAGCAACTATTGGTAAAATAGTGAGAATCGACATGGATGGGACTCTGAGTGTAGGTTTCTTTAATGAATCATTTCCCAAATTGATTGGGCTGTCCACGGCTTTATGTGTTCGGCAGTAAATTCATAATCGAGGGTTGGAATTTTTTTTTGTTCTCTTGTAGGCGCAGGTGACTGGTAGGCAGGCATTGTGGAGAGTCTCACCTGGTGATGCAGAGCTGCTCTCAGGTTTTGAAGTCGGTGATTGGGTGCGCTCAAAACCAAGCCTAGGAAACAGACCAAGCTATGACTGGTTTAGTGTAGGAAGAGAGAGTATTGCCGTTGTTCATAGCATACAGGAAATTGGTTACTTGGAACTGGCTTGTTGTTTCCGGAAAGGAAGATGGAGTACTCATTACACAGATTTAGAGAAAATTCCAGCTTTGAAAATTGGCCAGTTTGTGCATTTCCAGAATGGCTTAACAGAACCAAGATGGGGCTGGAGAGGAGCTAAGCCTGACTCACAAGGCATTTTAACAACTGTTCATGCTGATGGAGAGGTAAGGGTTGCTTTCTTTGGATTGCCTGGGTTGTGGAGAGGAGATCCAGCAGACTTGGAAGTAGAACGAATGTTTGAGGTTGGAGAATGGGTAAGACTTAAAGAAGGTGTTCCTAGTTGGAAGTCCATTGGACCAGGAAGTGTTGGTGTAGTGCATGGAGTAGGGTATGAGGGAGACGAATGGGACGGAACCACTTCCGTTTCGTTTTGTGGCGAGCAAGAAAGATGGGCAGGGTCCTCTTCGCATCTGGAGAAAGCAAAGAAGCTTGCAGTCGGACAAAAAACTCGGGTCAAACTGGCAGTGAAACAGCCTAGGTTTGGCTGGTCAGGTCATAGTCACGGGAGTGTAGGAACCATAGCAGCCATTGATGGGGATGGTAAACTACGAATATACACACCAGCCGGCTCTAAAACGTGGATGATAGACCCGTCGGAAGTGGAAACCATTGAAGAAGAAGAGCTCAAGATTGGGGACTGGGTTAGGGTAAAGCCGAGCATCACAACACCCACTTACCAGTGGGGAGAGGTGAACCCTTCAAGCATAGGAGTGGTTCACAGAATGGAGGATGGAGAGTTATGGGTATCTTTATGTTTCTTAGACAGGCTATGGCTTTGCAAAGCCGGGGAAATGGAACGTATAAGGCCGTTTGGAATTGGAGACCGAGTTAAGATAAAGAACGGATTGGTTACACCTCGGTGGGGTTGGGGAATGGAGACACATGCAAGTAAAGGACATGTTGTGGGAGTGGATGCAAATGGGAAACTGAGAATAAAATTCCTGTGGAGAGAAGGCCGGCCATGGATTGGTGATCCTGCTGATATCGTTCTAGATGAACCTTCTGGCTGAATCAGTAAGTGTATGATTATGTTTTGAATCTAGAAGATTGATATTAGGCTATGCATAAGGCTGATCTTTGCAGTACAAAGACATAAAAGCTCTCTAAGCCCTTGTGCCAACAGGTAATACATCTATCTATCGATCACTTTGTCTCTCTCTCATAATGATTTATTAATATTTTTGTTAATAAAGTTAAACTATAGAGTGGTAGGAGATATTTAGGGTTGTATCATCTATTATGTCTAGACACCACTTTCAAATCTCACATCTCTTTTTGTTTATATGTGTTTTTTTTACTGTATAAAATAATGAATCGCATGTACGGACAGCTTTCTTTAGTATTATAACAAGTCTTTTGAATGGGATTAGCCTATAATATTACTGTGTTGAGGAATATTATAACACTATAGTGCGAACTAAGTCTGATACACAGGAAACGACTCTCGTTCTTGCAACGTCTTCCTCATTGTATCTGTACAATAGACTGAACATTCATTTGGATGCGATTGTATATGAAACCTTGACAATGCGTTATGATTTGTTTTTTTTTATTGACAGATATTTCAGTTTTTGTTACAAATTGCTTCTACCAACACTATTTATGTGTCATAAAGTGCCTTAGAAGTTAAAACAATACTTTGACCCGAATTCAAAACCGTTTGGTGCTATCAAGTATCAACTATGTCAATGTGGCTAAACGCATTTTCTTTTCGAGACCACTTTGTTGTTGGATAATCTTTTTTGTTTCTCCTTGCGTTCTTTGTTGAAGTAACAATTAGAAAGTAATAAAATTGACAAATACCGTAACAGACACGGAACAACGGATGACATGAACTCCTATGTTGACAAAGATGAAAGGTAGAAAGAAAGAAGTGAGCTAAAGAAAGAAGTCAACTTTTATTTTCTGTTGAACTTTAAATTTAGATATTTAAGTTATTAGTATCAGCCTAGTAAAGATAATTAAAAATAGTCCGGAGTTAATAGCTTATATGGTAAACTTTCCTTACTTTAATTGACACTAAAATCCAGGATTGGATATTAGATTCTTGATCCCACATAATTATTGGGATTATTAAATCACTGGATTATGTGATAAAAAAGATAATTAAAAATAAGATTTTTTAAAAAACAGATAATTTGCGCGCAATTGCAGATAAAGATGCGTTTGAATCAACAACTAAAAGAGAACAATTTGTAACATCGTTTATAAACGCCCATAAAAAAAAAAAAAAGAGGAAACAAAAGGTAGCAATGTCTATTTTTATTTTGGATAAGTTTTATTTATCCGGTAAAAGTATAGTAAGAATGTTTTTTTAGGTGATACAATGAAGATTGTGCTGTTTACAAAATCGCAACAACTATACACAGCTACATACACATTACATGATTCCTTATTTCTCCACTGACAACAATGGCTCCTTCAACAGCGTGTTGGAGGATTGAAGATCAGTGTATGATGAATTGTTATTGTTGCTCCCATTATTCCCATACCTTCTCAAGAAACTTGGTTTCTTGTCTTCCAAGTTAGAGCTCTGTACGTAATTAAGACACACCTGCACCGCGTCGTGTACTCTCACAAAGTACCATTCTTTTCCAACAAGCTCCACCATTCCTGATCTTGCTATTGTCATGTGAACATCTTTATTGGGATTTGAAATCGCTAGCTGAATGTCCCTTGCTTTGTACTCCTGATACAATTCTTTCAAGGCTTCCACCGCGCTCGAGTCTATGTGAGTAACAGCTGCCATTGTTTGTATTTATTTAGGGATTCTGTGTTCTCTTCAGTACCATGAATAATTCAGATTCAATAGAAAATTCACAAGGCCTTACGAGACATTTCCAGGATAACAAAAGAGATTCTCTCCACCTCTGGTCCCCGGGTTGTGTATTTGTCAACAGCAACTTCATAATCTCGTAGTCTGCACTTTGAAAAAAAAAACGGCTTGTTTTTTCTTTCTATAGATTCATACCACAAGGAATAAGCATTCCACTCTCACCTGTCCTTGATGTAGCTTATGTTGGCAAAGTAAATAGGAGAATCGATTCGGACAATCACTATCCCGTTGTATGTGTAAGCCTCTGGATACTGCTTTATGTTTCTGTACACTGTGGTGCCTGGAAGACGCCCCAACACAGCTACCAGGAGAACAATCAGGATAAGAAATGAAGATAAGTTAGAAGATAGGCACTCTTAAAACGCATGTGACGAGAGGCGTTTGAACAGAATTCCTCCTACCAATATGAGGGTTTGCAGACTCGTGGATAACGAATGCTAGTGAAAAACCAACCTAAAATTGAAAGTATTGCAGCTGCGTGTAAGTCCTTAGAAAGAATTGAAGAACTTATATAAATATACACATTTGTTAGGTGAATCCGAACATACTAAGAATCCCTAAATACTCACACCAACAAGGACACCAATCTCTATTCCGAAGAACAAAGTCGTGGTGCTAGTGATGATCCAAAGTGTAAAATCCCTCTTGTCCACACGCCACAGGAAGATAGCTTCATCATAGTCCACCTATAGGTAAACATCCAGAAAGTGTAAAGGAAAAAAACAGAAGCAAATTCATCTTCGCTCCTTGGCAGGTTGGTTTATTTAAACTTACCAAGCCACTAACAGCAGAGATCACTATTGCTGCCAAAGCACACTGTGGATTCGAGAGAGATAAGCAACAGATTGAAAGTTAGAAGCCAGAATCTAGTTTTGAAATTCTCCAAAGTTATGGACAGAGCAGCAAGTACTGGAAACTGAAATATTCACCACAGGCAGACAGACCTGTGGTATGTATTTGAACACCGGTGTCAAGAACAGTAGAGAACATCCAATGATGATTCCTGTTATAAGTCCTGATAGGCCAGTCTTAGCTTCACTTTCATTATTCACAGCTGACCTAGAAAAGGATCCTAATTTTGCATTCAGGACATTCACAGATTCGTCAAATTGAGGTTATCATCAACTATAAAATAAGCTGATAACAATAATTATATTGGAAAAAGTGTATATAAGTATTTGGCAATTGTTGAAAGCTTTTAGCATCTCAAGATAACGTACCTGTAGCTGGGTATGCGGAAAACAACGACCCCAATATATTTGCAACACCAAGACCAAACAACTGTCAATTGAGGGGAGAAACAGTTAAGCTTTCAATGAAAACGGCCGTGAAAGAAAATAAAAAAATAATAGCACAACAATTGGGATACTAGTCAAGCAGAATACCTCTGAATTTGAATCCAACTCATATCTGTTTTTTGCTGCAAGTGCTTTGGCAATTCCCACAGATTCCTGGATAAAAAAATGTAGAGCTACTTCATTGAGACCAAAGAAAACATATTACCAATTGACATGCGGTACTGCATCCGAATCTAAACAAGAAATATCTTCTTCTTTATTTCCTTAGGAAGTCAGATAGCCATCTCTATCCATTTATGGTTTCTCGTGATCAGGTTCAGCTGCAGTTTCCATATGCCCACTCGGATAAAATTAATGATATTGATGTCTCACCAAGATGGCAACACCAGTAATGAGAGCGGATGTTGGAAGCAATGTTTTTGCATGATCAAAACTTCTTGGGAATGAAAATGTTGGAAGGCCCTGAGGTATTTCTCCCACCTGAAATATACTAGATTTTGCTATTACTGCATCCACTTAACCACTATGCAGCTCAACAAGGAAACTACGGAAAATATAGATCATTGTTCAAGGATCTGACCAGAGAGATGGAAGGTGGATGGAACACTTTTGCAATGGTTGTACCGAGCACGATCCCTGTGAGTGGCGCTGCTGCTCGTAAGAACTGAAGTTCCTTCTTTGCTTTCCCCTGCCATGAAACACCATGACCTTATTATCATACTAATAAAGGAAAGTACTGTTTCCCTGGTAACACTGGAAACAACAAGGCTCATACCACATGCTTCATCACTTGAAGGATTACTAGAATGAGAGATCCCAACAAGAAAGGTGGCCACTGAAACTACAAAAGACGAAAAGATCCATCTTAACAAAGTACGGATATGTAGAAACAAAAGGCTTTCTTAGCCAAACTGATTTACCAAAAAGTCATGATATACAATAATACAAGCAAATTCATCATAGCATGATGATCCAAAATAAAGTCTAATCTAAATGAGAATTTAGGGAGAGCCAGGTATACTAAAAGTTATAACCAGGACTTGACAAATTCTCAGTCTAGATCATACTTAACGATCTCAATTAAAGACCTTAGCCAAGCAGGAGATTTTTTGTTTTTCTCACTGTTCAAAGCTGAAAATGGAAGTTTCACCTTGTCAGCTCCAGCTATAATGCTCTCTACTAGTGGCACAATCTTGCTGCTCCTGGCAATGCTATACCCCAGGAAATATTTCACTTGAGATAATCCAATCACAATGGCTGAAGCACTTGTAAAGCCAGATATGACCGAGTGACTTATGAAACGAATGAGCCATCCAAGCCTGGATTGAAATCACAAACAAGGGAGATGCTCATGAAACAGCAATAAATATAGGAATCTTGAATAAACGGATAAAATTTACCGCACAAGCAAATTAAATGAGTAGCAGTGAAGATAATAAACGTTTCCCTTCACTGAATTCCAACAAAACTAATCTCATTACCTTAAGAGTCCCATGATGCACTCCAAGATTCCAACCAAAAGCGCCAACAATATGGCAAGTTCAATATGTAATTCTTCCTCAGACGAGTCAGCGATTCCGCCCAAAGCATTTGAGACAAGAAGAGACACCAATGCTACGGGACCAATTGCAAGCTGACGGGAAGAGCCAAATATGGCATAGACAAATATCGGCACAAATGATGAGTCTGCATCAAAAGTTATAATACTGAATCAATCTGGCATAATCAGGAATTTCTTTAAAATCAAGAACACACGAGTTTGTATGAGAATAAAACTCACATAGACCGTATATTGGTGGAAGGCCAGCTAGTTTTGCATACGACATTGCCTGGTCAAATCCATCAACAGTTTATTCAAATCAACGATGCATAATTTTACTGAAAAAAAATCAATTAATAATCCTCTTAAGCTACGCAACAATTCAATTTTAACATCTTTTATCAGTTCTCCAGCACAGCAAATGAAAGTTGTTTGTTAATTCCAGCTTCCTAAAGCTTCGGAGTTGGTGAAGATATATATACATGGATCAGAGAAATTTATCTCAATGGAAACGAAAAGCACAAGAAAAAGGTAGATAATACCTGGGGAACAAGCATTATACCGACGGTGATACCGGCCATGAGGTCGAGCCTAAAATACTCGTTCCATCGGTAAGTTCTAATCCACCGGAAGCAAGGAAATAGAGTATCAATCCAATCGACGAGGCTCATGCGCTTGATCTTCGCCGTCCATCCGGAGAAGATATCGTCGAAAGGAATCGAAAGAGGACGAGCGTCATCGGAGGTGTCGGGATGCTGGAGCGGGATGACCTTGACGGGTCGGGTCTGACCCGGAGGCTTGGCGGAAGAAGACGAACCGCTTCCGGATCTTGAAACAAGGCTGGTCAGGTCCTTGACGCTGAGAGATGCGTAGGACATGGCTATGTGCACTTGGCGCACTTTAGATGATGAGAATGAAAGACAGTGTGTACGTATGTGAAAGAGCAAATTCGTATCACATCATCATTAATTCCATGTTTATTCGACCAGAGGAAGCTTAAAATTTTGTGGTCAATTTTGTTTTAACAAACTTAAGTGAACTTTTTTGTGAGAATAATTTGGCAGAAATTCATCACATATTAAATTTACTATCTAGTGATATTAAATAAGATATTTTATACTAAATTGACAAAAAAACTTTTTTTTGTCAATTTACATAAAATACTTATGATAAAATTGGATTATACTCGAATATAAGTATTTTATTTGCACAAACTGTTTATCATTATTTTTTTTTTGTCCAAAGCATTATAAAAATAAAATTGCTAAATTATTAGTAATAATGATAAAAATAATATCTGAACGCATGGCTGGTTAATGGTTGAAGAATTCATCCTAAATTTCAGGATACGATAGTTAAAGTCTTAGTCTTACGATGGCTTACTTGCATGTAACAAAATAAAATTAGTTGTTAAATGCAAAGAGCATTGATTGTCACTTGTTAGTTTCGTCACGTTTAAATACTACAAGACAGTCATCCAATACAAGTGGCTAGCGTGCCAGTTTTGATGATTAGAATTATTTAATACTACCAATACTGGGAGGGAATAAAACATGTGTTGGAACAGAAACAAAAAAAACGAGGGTGGAACTGGTCGTTAAGCCGTCTAGATCCACGATGTTGATGAGTTGGTCAACTCTTGAGTCCATAATAATTCACCAATAAAATAAGGTCAGAAACCATATATTTACAAAATACTTACTGAGATTTTCAAATTTTACATTTTATACCACCAGCTTTACTTTCTATTTTAAAACGAAGAAATTCAACGCTACGTTTAACGGACACTGGGACTTAATCTCAAATGTTTTTTTAGAATGGGGAAAAGAGTTTGCATTGACTTTATAACTTCAACAATGCATGAAAGCATTCAGAAGTTTCCGATAATTTCAACGTTTTTTACTTGGCATTACAAGCACATGATGAGCCATGCTAGGCCCGGTCCGATCCGCTAATTATGCCCGGTCAGAAGGTTCAAAGGTTTACACAGCTCACGTCACTTAGTGCTTTTATTTGTTCCAAGTAAACATACAACGAGCAGTTACCATAAATTACCGTACAGATTAGCAAAGGAACTTGGGAGTTACGGCCACAGAAGATGGTAAAGAAAAAAAAACATACAAGTGTATGTGAGCACACGTGTGATGATCATATTATTCCGAGTTGCTGGACTAATACTACTACTACTGCAGTTCTTTCTCAAGTTCATCGAATTCCCATCCATCAACCTCATCTGCAGAGTAATCACGAGCCACCTTACCAAATTCAGATTCTAGCTCGGCTAGCTCGGCTTCAGGGTTAAATTCCTGACTGGAAGCAGCAGTAGTAGTCGGTGCCTCGGCAAGATTGCTCAACTCTGGCTTTCGGGTCAGAGTAGTAGATTCAACTGGAGTGTCAATGCTACTGCTGGGCTTGGGGGATTTGGGTGATGAAGCACTGCTTTTAGGTGATGGAGTCTCTATCTCTAAAGTTGGCCTCGCTATGGATTCAAATTCCTGCCTCATTTTCTCCATGTCATCAAATAGCTCTTTGACACGCCGGTCGTCCTTCCTGGTATAATTGTACGAGTTCAGAACTTAGTATAATAAAATTCTACCGATCAATAAAGGGTCGGAGAGTAATGTTTCCACTCACTTTTCCAGTTTGTTTTGGAGAACCTGGAAATGCTCTTTCATGTTATCCACAATGCTGAAAGTAGTAATGATCTATATTTTTGATAAAACCAGATTAGTAACGAGGATGAGCAACCGGAAAAAGAAATTTAAAAAGGAACGAAAGCACAACCGTGCAGAGTCGAACTTGGGTCCTACCAATTGGGTCTCAATGAAAAAATCAATAGCGACCTACTACGCAGCAATTCTTACCTTGGTCTCATAGTCTAGATACTCCTGCTCCACGCTTTTCCTTGGGTTTGAAACCTGATTCTCCCCCTGATCTGCATTTGGTGGCTTCTCCGACCTGTCACCACCACATGCGAAAACTGTCACTACTACCACTAGGTGCAATTCAACTCCAACTAGAGGTATTAGCCAAAACCCAAGCAATCATAAGAGCAATCCAATTCAACAAGAGGCATTTACCCAGGACCCAGATTCTTCAGATTTTCCACATAATTTTCTATACGACTTATTAAAGGTGCCACCTCCTCCTGTACAAAATGAATTTCTGTGTTAGGTCTGTCATTTAGCAATTAATAGTCTAAAGTTTCCATACAATACAGAGCTTACCTTGTACGTAGAGAGTATATTAAAAGCCACATCCGAGAAATAATCCTCATGCTTCTCCAATTCGTCCCTAAGACATGCAGCCACTATATTATTCATTGTGGTTGGGCAGCAAAGCAAAATGTATTGCGAGAAATAGCTGAGAGTTGGTAGAAATACAAAGTCTGCTTATCCTTCGTTTCGGTATATGAGCATTGAAGAAGCCATGTATCCTCGAGAAAGTTAATCCAAGTCTTGATAACTTCTGACTCTTTCTTACAAGCTACAACTGATTTGGACAGGTCATCCTCCTGCATGCAGAATCAATATAACAAATTATTTCACGTTTTAATATTCACTTGATGCATACCATATATCAATAGATTGGCGTAATTTTTCTACCGCATGTACATTCCCATAATATTAACCACGAGAGAGCTACTCATCTATATGAAAACGCCACCTTTGTTTTCAAGTGAGCGATTATCTGATTGTTGGCTTCACCAAATTGATCCCTCTCCTCTGTCGCATTACGGTACCGAGCTTGAGCAGCAGCTAATGATATATTAACCTACATGGTCGAACTTTCTGACATACCTTCCATACCAAGATAATCATATGCTCAAATAAAATAAAAGTGTTTTACAGAATCATTGAAATCATTATATTTCCTTTCAAAACATGACGAGTTTATACAATACCATAAAGCAGAAAATCAAATAAATAAAAGTAAAATTACCCTCTTCAGTTCTGCTTCCAACTCATCTCTTTGTTTTTCAAGCTGTGCAATTTCCGCACCCAATTCCTGTACATAATATATAATAGGAAAGAATCTCAATCCTGGCAGCTGATGAACATACCGATGAATGCTGCCACTATAAGTGTTTTATTCTTGCATTGAAAAATAAAAAGAACAAATAAAGCGGGAGAGACAAAACCTTTTCCTTTTCACCGGTTTCATTTGTTTTCACCACACGAGCTTTAAGCGCCTCTTCTTTCTGAAGTCTGCCAAGAGACAATTGGACAATTGGTATTTATTAATGGTGTTTTTCCTTCAAAGGACTGATCATCCGCTCCATAGCACTAAGAGGCATATATATACAACAAGACAGGGTTTGATGAAAATAAAAATTGTCTTGATGGTCCCATAGTTCAAATCTGATATGCCTATAGAACGAAAACGTTTTAAAAACTATATGCTTTGTTCAGCTGAACACAGCAAGGAATGAATTGCACATTGTCTTGGCAGCATTTACTGAACATGATATAGTGACACAAACTGTACAAAACTTAGTAACTATATATATGGTCCGGGAATTTACCATGTCATACCATAACTGAACAAAAATCTAAGTCTTAACTGCAGATATAAGGATAAGCTTTACCTGTTCTCTGATATTCGTTTCTCGGCTTTGGAAGTTGAATTTGCTAAAGATTCCAATAACACCTTGAGCTTGTCGACCTGATTCAAAGACCAGTTATTCATTACCTTCCATGATTAACAAACTCCCTAACATCCAGAAGTCATGAGATGTATATTCCTAATACTCATATCAACAAGATGATAATTAACAATACCAATCAACTTGAATAGTGATAATGATTGAGAATAATAAAGCCCACAGACTTACTTTCTGAGCATGTATATCTGGTGAATCACCGTTGCTTAGTTGTCTCTTTCTAATTAGAAGCCCTTCTAATCTGGAGCAAAGACGAATCTTTGCGAGTGTTTGTTTAAGAGCCTGCAAAACGAGAAGTCTATCACATGGAGCTACCTAAATGAACTTAGGGAGAGAAAAGAGAGTTTGGAAAAAATTGTACGCTCACCTCTATTGTTAAAGGAGCCTCTTTAACTTCCTTGTCTTCACTCTTCTGTGGCAAGGCGTTCATCTTTACGAGTTTTTTTCTAAGATCAGAAGCTTCAGCATCAATCCTGAAAACATTAATTCAATCAACAGTGACGGAAGATGAGCAAGGCTCTATCACGCAGTCATTCATCCATGAACAGAAACGAGAGCAAGAGGCACATCACTATCTTCATTTATCACCTCAGCATTTCAGCACTAATCTTCAACCCTGTGATAGCATTTTGGGCAAACTGAAGCAGTTCGTCCTGCTTAACCTAAACAAGAGCAACCCAAGCCACATTGAAGAGTAAAAAAGTTAAGGAGGAGATCCAAACGACCATACATTAAGATAAATGCTAACTTTAATTGCTTAAGCGCGTACCAAAACTTCATCCTTGTAACTTGAAAAGACTGTACCAAGATCCTGCATACTGCTGACTATGGCATCATGAACTTCCTTTCCTCCATTCAGACAAAGCCTAAAAACAATGTTAAGCTCTATAAATAATCGTGTTAGGTATGAATATAGCAACTAATTGTGTCAATTTTCCAAAAGAAAAGTCTAGACTTTATTTGAAGCAAAATTTTCGCAATGCAATTGGAATGCCGGTCAACTCACCCAAACATCTCCAGGAGTAGAGTAATTTCTTCATCATGTGGTGGTTCAATGATCTGTAATAGAACAGTCAAACCTAGAGTTAACACTCATAGAGGGTACTTTCACATAACCTAAAAATATAGGTATAGCACAATATTGAAAAGATGTCGATAAACAAGATAAATGACAGGCTCTCTCAGCATCTAAGAATCTAATTAATCTTGTTCTTTACTTATTTTCAGCCAAGCTATATTTGTCTTACAATTTAACTATCTCAAATTAACACTGAGAAATCGAATTAACGATGATGCATCTCAAGCCTTTCACCTTCCTACTACTACAAGTCCACACTTCCATATGTATATCCAAACTCTTGAAAATTTTGGAGAATGGAGAGCGTTTGTTATCACTTATCAGGTAGTCACCAAAAGATAAAATTTGGGTTGCTAAAGAATACCATTGACAGAACGATGCCCTCCAGAGCTTGACTTTGCAGAAAAACATCACGGAAGTTTAGTGGCTCACCTCCTATATCTGGATCGTAATACAAAACCTACACATGGAAAGGGATTTTCTGAAAATTTTCTGTTGGAAAAAAGGTCATAAATACGATGTATGAAATTAGAAGCAGAATAGTAGTAGCAAAAGTAGTAGAACGGAAGTCCATATTAATCAAACCCTTTAACCAAAAGAGTTACCCTAAATCACTAAGGATAACAATCATATTTACTTAAGTAATATTCTTGATATTCTAAAATGCAGTATGATATGATGACATCTCTTTTCAAATTTCGTCTTTTCCACTTATACCAAAAAAGGGAACAAAAATAATACCCATTCACATCTCTTTGTTTCATCAGAAGCAAGTTGTTCCTCTGAACTCATTTCTTTATCCTTGACGGAAATTTCACTAGCTCTATCGATCTCCTTAAGCACAGTTAGCCATCTGGTAATCAGCAATGCTCTTTCATGACCTCTGTATGAGACTGCAGCTTCTTCCAATCTCTGAATCGTCTGATTAACACTCTTATAGGCCCCAACACCCTGCAAATTTACAGTCCGGATTATTCATGCAAGTCTTAAAAGTAATGTCATTATTCCAAGTTCCAACTGCTCAAAAGAGTAGGATACAAGCGAATACATATCGGCTAAGATATGGAGTACTGTGTTCAAAAAATATGAGTGCAATGCCACAGCAAACTTAGGACTTAAATTCCTTAATAGCAAAATCAAAACTTGAATCTAGAGAAAAGTAGACCTAAATACCAATTACATAGGGGAATAATTAGAAGGAATGGAGACATTACAATGCGGTCTTGGAACAATTTGGCTCCTTCAGCGACGGCTTGGCCAGCCTGCTGGACGACGGAGTCGGCATAGTTCTTGACGGTTCTTGTGATATTTTTCCGGTTACCGACCTCCACCGCCTTATTCACGGCCGTTCGCAGCCACGACATGTTCTCGTCGATCTCTCTGGTCTACTACGGAAGCAATCTTCTCGGGAAGAAAAACCAATTTCAGAGACTAAAAATTACAAAAATGAGAAAGCTCGGGCACGGTCAATGTTTTTACAGGGTGAAAGTTTGGCGATTGCTTGCAATTTGCAACCCGCGACTAAAATATCAATTTTTTTTTTTTCTCTGAAATGTGAGCGAGCAAATTAAAATGGGTTAGGATCTCGGATATCCAAATATCTCTAAAGTATCATCAAACTTGGGTCGGATCTCGGATAGTTAATAATCCACCCTGATCTGCAGCAGCTGCTCCATTGAGCGATAAGGCCAAATCAGATTGCCCAGACGAAGAGGGGCCCACCTTTACACACCAAACCAAACACCCTCAGATTCTTCTTCTCTTCTCCGGAGCGATCAGATTTCACGGACGTCGGCGAGGGCATAGCCTTCTCTTTCAATCGGGAAAACGAAAAGCTTAGAGCGACAGCTGTATATATATATAGACAGATAGAGAGAGAGAGAGAGAACACTCCTTCTCGTCCAGTGTTAGGGTTTTAATTAGATCAGAAGAACCATAACTACACAAGAAAGGCGAAAAAATATGTCTGGTCTCCACCGATCATCAAGTTCATCGAAGAACGTCGGAAACTGCCTCCCCTCGAAGGAACTTCTTGACGATCTTTGCAGGTATTTCTTTTATCTAATTGAATGGTTCTTTAGTAGAAGGTGAAGCAATGGTCTCGAATTGTTTACGGTACTGATGTTTTGTGATGGCTCTACGGATGGAATTTCTTTCAGTCGATTTGTTTTGAATGTTCCCGAAGAAGATCAACAGTCATTCGAGAGAATTCTGTTTCTGGTAGAGTATGCTTATTGGTACTACGAAGATAATGCTGTAGAAAATGATCCAACCCTAAAGTCGATGTCCTTGAAGGAGTTTACTTCACTCTGTATCCTTTCTCAGTTTCAAAATAAGCTGACTTGTGTTTAAATTGACTTCTCTTTTTCTTCAGAATATAATATTTCTGGTAATCTTTCCCATCGTTTTCTGTGGATCTATTCCTTAACGTTACCTAGTATTCAACAGCTGTGATGTATTGAGACCGTATGTGTCTAACATTGATGATATATTCAAAGACTTCACGTCTTACAAGTGTAGAGTTCCTGTCACTGGAGCAATTATCCTGGATGAAACATATGAACGGGTTAGATCCTTGTGATATTTAAAATTTTCTGATATTTTCATATTAGCATTAATTTTACTTGTTAGTTCATCTTACACTTTTCTCTTTTCTGGAGTTTTCAGTGCTTGTTGGTGAAGGGATGGAAAGGTTCAAGCTGGAGCTTTCCCCGCGGGAAGAAGAGTAAGGATGAAGAAGACTATGCTTGTGCTATTCGTGAGGTTAGTATTGATTCTATTGCTTTCCTATCTCTTTCTTGATTCATTTATTTTGTTTGTTTGTACCAAACTTGATAGCTCTAACAACCACTCATTTATCATTACTGCATGTTAAAATTGAATACTATGTAACTAGAATTAGAGCACCTGTTGGCTAAGATTGAATTCTGTAGTCATTGTATGTTATGAGTTAGGCTGTCACATATTACCCTCTCGTAGTGGGTGCATTGGTTCTACTTTATTGGCTGTTGACATTTATAGATGTGTCAACATTATGTGCACATGATTTTTTCTATAGTATAGGATGATGGAGGTGAAAGAAGTGAAGAGAGAAAATCTCTCATATCTTCTGTATTGGTACAGGGTATCCCATTTTTCATACTAATGTAACAGTTTGATCATGGCACATGCTCCTTACGTACCATAAATAGATTCTTCTACTTAAGAATATAGTTGAGCAAAGAAATGTTCTTCTTAGATCACCATTATACAGGATCTTTTGCAAATGAGAATAGTTGCTGCTGTCAATGGTGAACTATAGAGGCGCTCTAGTACTTTTTACTACTTCATTCGTAAAGAAATGGTCAAAGCCCAAAGAGCTGAATGTTTTGTCACACTTGGCTTGGCTGTGTTCTGTAACTGTTCTTCTATGCTAAACACAGGTCTTAGAGGAAACTGGATTTGATGTCTCAAAGCTACTCAAGAAAGAAGAATATATTGAGTTTACATTCAGACAGCAAAGAGTGCGACTTTACATAGTTGCTGGGGTGACAGATGATACAGCTTTTGCACCACTAACAAAGAAGGAAATTAGTGTATGTATTTAACTATCAATTTTGTGGGTGTGGTCTTGTCTTGTCTGCGTATGTATCATGGATTTCTTACGTTCAGTCGTTGTGGAATGCTTGTAGGAAATTGCATGGCATCGGCTTGATCATCTTCAGCCAGCAAGCAATGAGGTGATAACTCATGGAGTTGCTGGTCTCAAGTTGTATATGGTGGCCCCTTTTCTTGCGTGAGTAGTGCCTTTATATTTGTCCACATAGATTCTTGGGTGATATTTGTTATTGGTGCATAGCGAGATTAAAAACATCTGCAGGTCGTTGAAGTCGTGGATATCAAAGCATCCGGCTCCTCTACCACGGAGACCTGATAAGCCGCTTAGAGGTTTGACATAGTCTTTTTTCAACAAGCATGCATAAAAAGAGAGTTTGTTTGGCAGAGATCTGACTTCATAGGCTTTGTATAGCCTTCAGCGTGTGGAATGCAAGGACTAGTAGTATTGGTGGAAACGGGACAGCAACAACGGCAACAACAGCAACAACAGCAGCAACGGAAAGATACAATAAAAAGCCCGAACTAGACCGTCCTCAGGACACAAAACCTGGAAATAGTTTCAGAAGCTTCAAGTTCAACACGTCAGCAATCTTGGAATCAGGTTTTCAGCATGACTAGTTGGTCATATATGGGTGGTCGGTACTGGGAGCTATGATGCGGTTGGATTGATGGGTTTGTGTATAGCAAAAACCCTTGGATATGTTCATACGCTTGTACTTTTATATTTCTTCGGTGTTTGCTTTATGCCTCTCGTTTCTTTTAGAAAGAAGGGTTGTTGTACATGATGATGGTTCGTGGGGGGAGTGGTAAATCCTTTGGATGATGGCTTTAGATGAGAATGGTTGCGACCAGCTACAATGGTTAAAAGGAGTTTTTTTTTATCCATGTAGAGAATTGATATTATCTTCTTATTAGTGACTTTTAATTTGTAGTGACAATATCTACATTATTTTAGGTTCTTTTTTTATATATAAAGTCCATATAGTTTTAATAATGTTAATCAAAACGTATGTACACTATCGTTTACCTAGTAAATTAAAGTTTATAAATTAATAGTTTGATACAATAACTTTACCAATGATTTATTGTGAAAGATATTTTTTGAAAATTTTTCAACTTTTCACATTGTAACTTAATTTTCTTAACAATAAGGGTTGGTGAAGGAATGGTGGCCTAAATTCGGCAAGGGTGACCTAAAATATATATTTGAATGCTATACGAAAACATCTGTTCCTATATAGGTTTGGGGGTTCATCTACACGAGTGTCACCATTGTACTTCTGTTCTCTTTTTTAAAAATTATTAATCAAACTAATCCTATAAATCAAAGCATGTTAAAATGGCCCAACCACATTGAGAAATTTATCTATAAATAGTAATAGAAATTAAATCGTTTGGTAAAACCCATACAGAGAGACTATTTCTTCTCCTGCTAACGGTAGTTTTGACGCCGTTTATTGATTTTCCCGCTTTCACACAAACCCCAAGAAGTAATGTCCCGGGTGGTAGCAGCAGACGACAATATGTCGTGGCCGTTCTTCTCGCCGGAGCCTAACCATGTCTCCAGCTGCTCAGGCGCATCTTCTCCAACGTTCGCACAGCTCTTGAAGAATGTCGGCGACACGACGATTGAGCTTAACAGTGGCCACCATCAGCATCACGTTGATGTGGATCTCTCCTCGCCGGACCGATCCGTACCGTTCGTTCTCTCCTTCAACGATCTCACTTACAGCGTGAAAGTTCGTCGGAAGTTTTCCTGGAGGCGCGTCCCTTCTGCAGATCCCATCGTCGGAGCTTCGTCGGAGAGGCTATTCTCTTCCACGACGAAGACGCTCCTCAACGGAATCTCCGGGGAGGCTCGAGACGGTGAGATACTGGCTGTGCTCGGAGCAAGTGGCTCCGGTAAATCGACGCTTATCGATGCACTAGCCAATCGAATCGCCAAAGGAAGCTTGAAAGGAAACGTAACTTTAAACGGCGAAGTTCTCAATTCGAAAATGCAGAAAGCGATCTCAGCTTATGTGATGCAGGACGATCTTCTCTTCCCTATGCTCACAGTTGAAGAAACCCTAATGTTCGCTGCCGAGTTTCGTCTCCCGCGAAGCCTTTCGAAATCAAAGAAGAATCTCCGCGTCCAAGCCTTGATTGACCAATTAGGACTTAGAAACGCGTCCAAAACGATAATCGGAGATGAAGGCCACCGTGGAATATCCGGAGGAGAGAGACGGCGAGTTTCCATCGGAATAGATATCATCCACGACCCGATTCTGCTTTTCCTCGACGAACCAACATCGGGTCTTGACTCGACAAGCGCCCTCAGCGTCGTGAAGGTTCTCAAACGAATCGCACAGAGCGGAAGCATGGTAATCATGACTCTTCATCAACCTAGCTACCGTCTTCTTCGATTGCTCGACCGTCTTCTCTTCTTGTCCCGTGGCCAAACCGTCTTCAGCGGATCACCCGGGATGCTACCGCGCTTCTTTGCCGAGTTTGGCCACCCTATTCCCGAACACGAGAATCGCACTGAGTTTGCCTTGGATTTAATCCGAGAGCTCGAAGGATCTGCTGGTGGAACGAGAAGTTTAGTTGAATTCAACAAACGGTTTAGACAGAGGAAAGCAGAACCAAGAACTCAGACTGGTCTGTCTCTAAAAGAAGCCATCAGCGCAAGCATTTCCAAAGGGAAGCTCGTCTCCGGAGCGACGACGACGACTACTCCTGGCTCAGGCACGAGCCCTGTTTCCACGATTCCAACTTTCGCAAATCCGTTCTGGGTCGAACTTTTGGTTCTAGCCAAACGGTCCATGACTAATTATCGCAGACAGCCTGAGCTATTTGGGATACGCCTAGGAGCTGTTTTAGTCACAGGATTCATCTTAGCAACCATGTTTTGGCAGCTAGATAACTCCCCCAAAGGAGTCCAAGAACGTCTCGGATTCTTCGCCTTTGCAATGTCCACGACGTTCTACACTTGCGCAGACGCTCTACCCGTTTTCCTCCAAGAACGCTTCATTTTCATGAGAGAAACAGCTTACAACGCTTACCGAAGATCCTCCTATGTACTTTCTCACTCTCTTGTGGCCCTCCCTTCCTTAATCATCCTCTCGCTTGCTTTCGCAGCAACTACGTTCTGGGGAGTGGGATTAGATGGAGGCCTCATGGGCTTCCTCTTCTACTTCCTAATAGTTTTAGCCGCTTTCTGGGCAGGAAGCTCATTCGTCACCTTTTTATCAGGCGTTGTCCCACATGTAATGCTCGGTTACACCATTGTGGTAGCCATCTTAGCCTATTTCTTGCTTTTCAGTGGATTCTTCATCAACCGAGATCGAATCCCTTCCTACTGGATCTGGTTCCATTACATCTCCTTAGTCAAGTACCCTTACGAAGCTGTTCTTCTAAACGAATTCGAGGACCCGACAAAGTGTTTCGTCAGAGGAGTTCAGATATTCGACAACACACCTCTAGTCGCGGTGCCTCAGGGGATGAAAGTTAGGCTTCTGGCAACCATGAGCAAGTCACTTGGCATGCGGATCACAAGCTCCACTTGCTTGACCACAGGATACGACATTCTGCAGCAGCAAGGAGTTACAGATCTCAGCAAATGGAATTGCTTGTGGGTCACGGTTGCTTGGGGATTCTTCTTTAGAATCTTGTTCTACTTTTCTCTGCTTTTGGGCAGCAAGAACAAGAGGAGGTAAAAGAAAACTCAGTTTGATCCCAAAGGTGGAGGACTAATTTGAAGCTTTGGTTTGCTTTTGTTTATATTTTAATTCATTGTTGTCTATCTTTAATTATTCTGTCTATAAAATTGTTGAAAAGCAGGTCAACTACTGCCTATATACATACTTGAATTATATATTGGAGAATTCTGAAAAGTAGCCTACTTTTGACAATGATATTCAAAACTAGTAAATTTTGGGGGTATATGTAGGAAATGACTAAAACCTGAAAGTTATTTGCAAAAACAACCATGAGAATATTCTAGGCTGGGCAATGCATCCCTGTTTTTCAAATTTGAGTATTTGGCCTAAAGAGTAAAGTCTGAATTAACACATCACAAACTTGGAGAACCTTTTTTCTTGCGGAAGAGATGAGATATGTATACAATATTTGGCATGTTTGGTTAGATAAACATAGATATATACTGGAGAATCAACAACATCAATCAGAATTATTCCTTCCCCTAAGTGAGATATACCTTCTAAGTTCGAACTCACTTAAAATGAGAAAAAAGGAGCCATTACTCAAACCAATAGATCCAAATGGGTGGTGCACCTTTAGAAGTTTCCAGTGTGTTTTGTCCATGGCCAGTAAACACAGTTCTACCAGCAGATAATCAGTGGATTTCAAGCAAGCTTGGTGTAGCTTATGCTTCAAGTTCCACAAAGATGTGTACTTATTAATGCTCTTGGGTGTACCTAAAGCTAAACTGATAAATTCATGTTAGAAGAATTCATTATCTGGTTAATCGCAGATGAAAGTGAATGTTCTAAGCCAAAACAGTCATGGCTCAACCATATCGTGGGGGTTGTTATCGTCTTGGCAGGCCCAACTTCGACTATTGCACTCTAGTGCTTTGGCAAAGAGACTCATTCATCAAAACCTGCATTTTTTTACCTGTCTATTAAATTGTATCGAGCTGAACCTGGCAGTATTTCAACGAGAGGAAAGTGTCTCTTCTAACACCCTAGTCATTCCTCGCCTCATATCTATTAGATCAGTCACGTTCTACTTAAACTGGCTGAGGACAACTGAGTGCGAACAGGCCTGAAAAATTCCCACATGTATCTACACCACACCATCTTCCTTCAGTTGTATATCCATTCACGGACAGTGCTACAGCGCAGAAAACAGCACCCAAATCTGAATCACAGCACGAAAGGCAACAAAATCTAGATGAAACCACAAGAGAAGAGCTGTATATACACAGCCAAGCAATGACTAATTCGCAACTTTTAACACAGCATAGCAGAGTGTCCCTTCACATCAGTTATTGGAATGCCCACAGTTATCAGTCACTAACTGGCCTCTGCCGTGGCAAAATCACAGAACTTTCGTTTGGTACCTAATTCACTATCACTCAAATCTTCCTGGTCTCAGAAGGTTCACGCAAACTGAATACTAATCTTTCTTCTAAATCCCGTCACCCCCAAGTTCATCCCGTTGCCAAATTTCACTGTGCTTTGAAGTTTCCTCCCCTTCCATATTCTTAGTTCTTCCAGATGCATTCTCAGTTGGGGTCTTATTTTTTCCATCAATTTCCATTAAAATCCCTTGTTCTTCTACTATCTCAATATGAGGGTCCTGCCGACATCTTACAACATCAGGGCCATTCTCTACATTAGTAGGTGCAAAACGATCACTGTTAAAGGATTGTCTAAAAGAGCTCGTACCATCATGTCTATAACCAAATTGTCTTCTCTCAACATTAACATCAACACCAAATCGTTCAGAATGAATTGGTCCTTCAAAGAAATCATCAATGTAGTCAACCCTTTCTCGAGGGTCCAAGTTGTTCAAGTTTCCATGGTTTCTATGTACAACACGATCATATGGTTTCCTAAAAGAGATGCCATCTCTTCCATAACCTCTGCCCCTTGGATATCCTCTGCCTCGTGCATAACCCCGGCCCCTTCCAGCATCTGATGGTCTATGCGAGTAAGGCGGAGAATTGTGCCTCCTGCCAACCATTTCCCTTGGATAACCAGAATGTTCAGGCGAGCTTATCCTCCCCCTTCTATAACCTGAGGGTGATCTCCGATGAGAAAATTCTGTATGCCCACTGAAATCTTCCTGTGATCTGTTCCTGAAAGACGAGGACGGACCAGCTGATCGTTCTTTTGATCTAATTGGAGATCGTGAACGAAATCTAGGAAAACCTCGTTTGGGGTTTGAAAAATTTGTTCGTCCTCGAGCAAAACTATTCCGACCTTGATACGGACGTGGCTGACTCATAAACAATGGCTCCGTATCGTTGGATTGTACTCCCCTAGTAAATTTTTCACCATCTCTAAATCCGTGAAATGCAGATGCATCATCTTTATTTGTTGATCCTCTTTGCGTAAATGAAAAGCCATTTCTTCTCGTAAAGGAGTGGGAAAAAGGGTTTACTTCATCATTTGCAGGCCGTCTGCCTCTATGAGAATTACTCATAAAAGCACCACCCCTACGAGTGTTTCCATAATTGTTGGACTCAAAATCTGCATTCATAAGATGAGAGTAATATTGAAATTTAGAAACACTGAGCTTTGTTCTTCCATCGAAAAACTTAGATATGGATTTACTTTTTGTATCCCGGTCCTGCAAATTGCTTTCTGTATAATCAGAAAATCTCCTCTTGTCAGGCAAGAAATTTAACCTTGGGCTTCTCATAATTTTGCCATGGTACCTCTCACGCGAGAATTTGCAGTATTCATCACTAGCAAAAGAAACAACAATGGAAAATTTCAAAGAAAACCATAAAGATCTCGAAAGGGAATGAGGCAAAGAAAGTACAGAGATAAGAAAAGGGCTCAGAAAAATCACCTCCCTCTCGAAAGATATTTCCGCTGTTCAAGTGGGAAATCAGGCAATCTATCTCTTTCCATTAGCAATGGCACATAGCTGTCTGAAGCATCTAATGTCTTAATTCGAGTCTGACTACCTTCACTTAACTCCGCAGGAGGGTCATTGTCAATAGTAGAAATTTCTGCCTTGTATGATACTGGACTGATGTTGCCTACTATTTCAGGGCTATCAACATTCCCGCCTGACAATGTAGACACACCTGACATTCCTTCACTAGCATGAATGATTTGATGGGTTGACTGTTCACCATCCTGAACTATCCGGCCTTCATTATCACCTGATCCATCAAATATTCTACTATGAGTTTCTGGAGTAAGCCTCTTAATCTGAACTTCAGTGCTTGCCATTTCAACTAATTTCAAACATGATTCATCAACAGTATATTTCTTAAGTTTATCAATAGATGATGAGGCGGAGCATTCTTTAATATTTTCAGTACCTTTATTATCAAGAAGTGCAGCTTGACTCTCTTTTTCTTCCACATAGTTAGAAATTTGATTGTCACCGTCAAATGGAACAGCAATACCCCTTTGTTCCGTTTCAGAACCACCACACTCAGAATGTATATTACCTTCTGCAAACATGACAGCTGGTCTTTGGACCTTCTCGTCGTCGTACAAATTTCTTTTTCCAACCTGCTTCTTTAGTACTATAGATAGATCATTACCACAATCTGGTTCAAACTCATAACTGTACAACTCTTCCCTTAGCTCCTTACCAGATAAAGTAATCTTTTCTTCACCACGTATAGAAAGTTCATCAGTTCCACGAGAAACATAGATCTTGCAATCATCTAGAGTTTTATCTTCAGTCACGGAAACATTCACATCTGATGCATTGAGGTTATGATCTCCATGACCAGAACATGCATTAGTCATGTGAACTACACTGTGACCAGAACTCTGGCCTGAATTTTCTTTTAATGTAGAGTCAGGATAACTCTGAAAGCCTGGATTTCTTGTCATTCCATTCATGGACATTGGCGCATTGCTGATGCCACTGGGATAAGGTATATATGAATCCTTCTGATTTGGTGTAAATCTTGTAGATAAATCAAGGATCTCATTTGATTGCAATATTGGTCTATGGGGATGATTCAACGTTCCATCTTTCCTATTGAAAACTTCCGATTGAGTGGAGTTATTTGGCTCAGCCTTTATTGATAGAGAATCCACTGGATTCAAACTGCCAGATGCGATACTGTTTTCTTTCCTGAATCTGCCAACGACCTCCTGTTTCACCCTGTTAATAGATAGCCCGATTGGAAAAGCTTGAGCACTCTCTTCAATGACTTCTGACTTCACAGTCCTAAGATCTACCGAGTTCACATTACCAGCGGTCATTATTGGTCTGGGAAAACTTGTACAAGCAACTCTTGCCTCCGATGTGGTAGCTGATAGAGACGAAGATTTCTCAATAGGAGGATATGAACTGAGGCCTAGACTTAGCGAACATGTGGGAACAACCTGACGATCAAACTGCGTCAAAGTCACTGTAGGAGATTTAAATCCTACACTTTTCTTCTGTTGTTCAGAAATAGGCTTTGCAATAACAGTCGTATCAAGATAACTTGATGTCTCTATGTCAAGGCAACTTATGTTGTTACTGTTAAAGAATGTACCCGTTGTCTTAACTCTGGTCTTGCGATCTAGACCATCTTTCCAAGCATCCATGGTAGTATTCAAATCCCAATTTGATCTGTTCACACCACTATGATTGCCAGATTTGGTACAAGTAGAAATAGCATCTGTGACATGAGGTGCACAAACTCCCTTGCTTAACGACAAATTCAGTGCTGAGGGCTCTTCGTTCTCCCAATATGGAGAATTGTTTTTAGGATTACAACCTAGCCGCAAGGAAACATTACCCGCACCATCAGATGCTTCTGTTTGACACTCTCCTCTGGGATTTTCCTTACTGCATGTCTCCCTAACAATGTCATGGGTCTTACGAACAATTTGTTCTACATTCAACTCAGTTTCATCTGAGGTGACAACTACACCAGGATGTTGTTCAGCACCTACAGGAAGCTTTGCCAGAGAACAATGGAGTGAACTGGCAAGTATGTTAGAACTAGAAGGGATCTCAGAGCCTGCCAAAGGACAAGTGTCAATTGGAATATTTGGCTCATCAACCTTCACTCTAATTTGGTCAAGAACTAGGTTCCCAATACTCTCCGTTTTACCAGCATTTTTTCCCATGGAAACAAACGGAAACGAAGGAATTGGTTTTCCAATATTTTTCCTAGCACTCCTAGTATCACCTTGCTCATTAGGTTGTGTAATCATTTCCAAAGGTGCCGAGCCTCCTGCTTCTTCCGGCAGCACAAAGTACTTCCTCTTCTTGATTGGAATAGCAGCATTGAAATCTCTGCACCGCCATGTAGGCAGGCTGATCTGAGGCTGATTGATACCAACCAGACAGAGAGAGTAAAAAGAAATCAACATGGGAGTTTCTAAAATCTTGAATGCATTATTAGTAGTTTAGTTTGGGATAAACAAAAACACCTGTTGGTTTCCAGACATAGTGCGTAGCTCGAAATCAATATCCTAACTCCAAAGCTGTACCTTTTTCAGGCTAACTCCACCAAACACTTACAGATCAATATCAATTAGGTCGTCTGTAAAAACCATAAAGGCAAAAAGAAGTCAAATAGAGTTTTCAGATCAAATAAAAACATAAATCCCACAAAGTGTATAAACACTAATTCACGCAATTAACTGAGAATCTAGACACCACGAAGTCACTGGGATAAAAGGAAAAAAAAATCAACAAACCTGATGAGAAAAAGGACGTCAAGGATAATAATTTACAAAACAGAAACGGAAAGCATTCGAGGTGGAGGAAACTCTGATCAGAGAAGAAGAGTAATCAAAGAATCTGAGACTAAGCAAATCCACCGACAAAAAGAGAAAAAAAAAAAACTTAAATAGAATTACAGATTTAGGGAAGAAAGAGAATAATATAGGTAGAGAAAGAAGAAAAATCTACCAAAACAAAAAGAGGAGTGATGGCGAGGTCTGAGTAGCAGTTTCCAGGAAAGTTTAGCTACTAGCTACAAGAAAAGAAAAGAAAAGAAAAAGAGCGGAAGAGAGATGCAAAACTTGACAAGGGCCACACAACCTTCTGCAACTTTGCCTTTATATCATTCATTGTTTGACCGCTATAATATTTTATATCATTCTCTAAAATATTTGGATATTTCTTTATTATTACCGAGATTTTTAAAATCAATTCAAGATTTTCTTTTAGTCTATAATTTTTTTTTTGTTTAATGGTAATCATTCTATAAATCATAATATAGCTCCCTGGTTTAAAATGTCTACTCAACTAATGCCAATTAAGATATAAAAAAATCTCCTGATTATCATGTTTTTTTTATTTTTTTGTCAACATAGCTTAATGACTTTAATATCCTTAATAACATGTCAGGTGCTGGGTTTCGAACCCCAGATCTGGTGTAATGAATGCAGAGATGACTACCATTATGTCACATGATTCCTACTGTGAGTACTATGTTCTATGTGGACTGGATTAATATATTGAACCAATGATGATAACTTTGAATAATTCGGAATTTTAAAATTCAAATTTAGTATTAAAGTGAGGACAAAAAAAAAAAAAATCAAGGGTTTAAATTTTTTTAGCACTGTAATTAAGCTTTGATGGCTAAAGAAGTGTGCTTAAACCTTCAGGCTTCAGGGCCCGATAGCCAGATTTACTAGGGCGGTTTACATATGCGTTTGCTATGGGTCTCTAATATAATGGGCCTTATAAATTTCTTCTTTTTTACGTTTTGACTAAGATATATATTACTAAAAATTGCTGAAACATTTAAGAGAGCAACTAAGTTGACCAGTCAATATCTTCCACATTTATTACTGTGGAATAATGAAAATATTCAAGAATTTACCAAAGAGAACAGATACTTTAACAGAAATAAGTTGCAGAAAAGTTGAAATGATGTGGTCATTTTTGAAATTTATAATATATGTATGTGATTCAAACCTAACACTATGTAATGTTAAAAGAAATACTAAAGCATATATTGACAAAAAAAAATTCAGAAAAAGGAGGCGTTACAGTTACATATTACAGAAAATAAAGGGAAAACTTGTACAGATAATACAACTGGACAAAGCTTCGTCTGTATCTATCTCTCCACAAGACTCGGTCCCACCGGCTTGTTCCGTGAAAGGAAAACTAAAAAAAAATTGAAATAAAATTTCCCATATTCCCATAACCAAAAGTGTTGAATGTTGGTGTCGTTGAATGCTCATTTGCAACTATTTGGGATTTGCGGAAAAACCAACGAGTGAGGTGAAAAAAGAAGAAGAGAGAAGATGGCTTGCTTGAAACTGGGTTCCAAATCTGAAGTCTTTCATCTTAGTGGTCATACATGGTCAGTCATCTTCTTCTTTTTCAATGGGTTTTAATTACCAGTCAAAATACTAAACCATAATCTTTCATCTCTTCTTCGTAATCTGTGATCAGGCTTTGCTCAACTGGACTTAAACCCGATGTGATGATCCAAGTACAAGACCAAAGCTTCCATCTGCATAAGGTATAATAAAACCAAACCCAATAATATCGACTCACTCACTTTTCTCTTTTGAAATTCTCACTCATCCCATCACTTGTCACTTGCCTCATGTGTTTTCATCATCATTAAGTTTCCGTTGTTGTCAAGAAGTGGATATCTAGAAACTCTGTTTAGCAAAGCCTCTGAGACAACTTGTGTTGCTCAGCTTCATGACATTCCCGGTGGACCTGAAACGTTCTTGCTCGTGGCCAAGTTCTGTTACGGTGTAAGAATTGAGGTCACAGCTGAAAACGTAGTGAGCCTCAGATGTGCAGCAGAGTATCTCCAAATGAGTGAAAACTATGGAGATGCAAATCTCATATACCTCACCGAGAGTTTCCTCAACGACAACGTTTTTACAAACTGGGAAGATTCAATCAAAGCCTTGGAGAGTTGTTGCGAACAGAAACTGATACCTCTCGCTGAAGAACTTCACATTGTCGCTAGGTGCATTTCTTCTTTAGCCATCAAGGCTTCTTATGCAGAGGACGCAAGTTTGTTCAATTGGCCAATCTCAGTACCAGAAGGAACTACTACATTCTGGAACGGAATACAAACTAAGTCCACGTGCGGGAACTGGTGGTTCAACGATGTGTCATCATTCCTCGATATCTCAATGTACAAAAGATTCATCAAAACCGTTGAATCCAGAGGCGTGAAAGCGGATACTATAGCAGCATCTGTCACACATTACGCCAAACGGAACCTTCCTTTACTTGGTTGTTCTAGGCACTGTGGTTCATCTTCAGAGGAAGGGACTAATTATGGTGATGACAGTTTTTACTCTCATGAAGATCAAAGAAGTCTCCTCGAAGAAATCGTGGAGCTACTACCGAACGAAAAGTGCGTTACACCGACAAAATTCTTGCTCAGGCTTCTAAGGACATCCATGGTTCTGCACGCGAGTGCAGTCACTCAGGATAATCTTGAGAGAAAAATCGGTGTGCAGCTAGACGAAGCTGCTCTAGAGGATCTTCTTATACCAAACATGGGATACTCAGCTGAAACACTCTATGATATTGACTCTGTTCAGCGCATTCTTGATCACTTCATGCTAACATTTGATTCTTCTTCGAGTTGTTACAATATTGAGGAGAAACAAATAATGGTAGATTCTCATCCTCATAGGCCTATCACTAAGGTTGCTAGTCTGATAGATGGCTACTTAGCAGAGGTGGCTTCCGATGAGAACTTGAAACTATCGAAATTTCAAGCACTTGGTGCTCTAATCCCTGAAGATGTGAGGCCAATGGATGATGGTATCTACCGTGCAATTGATATATACATCAAGGTAAACAAACGTTAAAGTATTTTCTTAAGCAAATTTTGAAAGAAATACAGCAATTTCAATGTGTTATATATGTTTTGGTTATTATGAGTTGCTTCCCAAGTATAATAGTATTAAATTAATCTTTTGAATTTCTCTACATGGATGTACTTGGATTTGGAGCAACAGGCTCATCCATGGCTGACAGAGTCAGAGAGAGAGCAACTGTGTCTGCTGATGGACTGCCAGAAACTGTCATTGGAGGCATGCACACACGCAGCACAAAACGAGCGTCTACCTTTGCGTGTCATTGTTCAAGTCTTGTTCTTTGAACAGATGCGGCTTCGGACATCTATAGCAGGATGGTTCTTCGACACTGACGACACAAACGGCAAGAATACGGCACTAGAGGGACAGAACAAGATTAAGGGAAATACAAATATGATGATGAATGGGATGAGGGAACGTGTTAACGAGCTTGAAAAAGAATGTATGAGCATGAAGCAAGATCTTAACAAGCTTGTCAAGACAAAAGAAGAACGTAACTTCTTCTCAAAATTATTCGGATTAAGTTCTAAGAACAAGACATCACCATGCGGCGGCGGCGGCAAAGAAGGAGACGAAGAGGGTCTAACGATTCGTGAAACCAAAAACTGATAGGGAAGAGTAATAAACTAATAAAGAGAGTTGCATGGTCTTTAGACTTTTGGTTCATTTTCTTTTTGAGTTTTATATGTTTTGGGCAATTCTTTGTGTTGGAAAATTGGAGAATCTCTGAAATCATAGGAACTGGATAAAAAATATTTTATACATCTTCAATGCAATTGATGAACAAAACGTAGTAGATCCAAGGATTTTCTAAAATCATGTTCATTTTGCGAATTGAATATCGAAAATTAAACTGCCGTTTTTCAATCCTCTCTTATAAGATTGATGTCGTTTAATTTCATTTATACAGCACGTTGTTAGTTTATAAAATGTGAAAACGGCACGCGTTTTAACTGAATACTGAAACAAGTACAAATTCGGTGATCCCACTCCAATAGGGGAGGCAGAAAGGGAGAGAGGCCGCCTTGTTCATCTCCTTTTCCGCATTTCTCTGGACATATCAAAATGAGGCGGAGCGTTGACGTCCACGTTAAAACACTAGGCCCTTCCGTCCGTACAATTCTCTTCTCGATCTTTAATCCTAAGCAGAAACCGCCGTCGCTTTCGGCTCCGTTGGAGTTCCCGTCGCGATCGTCGTCGCATACTTCCTCTCGTTTTTTCTCCAATGTCATAGCGGTCTCCAGTTCTCCGATTCATAGTTTTCATGGGAGACGAAACTTTGAGTCTCTCTTCATTGTGAGGGCTTTTTCTTCGTTGCCCGCTGCTTCGCTTCAGCCGCAGTCGCAGCAGCATCAGAATCAGCATCCGGGGGAGTGTGATGAAAAAGTGTCGTCTGTGGATGTTGGTGGTGGGAATTACGGCGGCTTAGAGGAGGAAACCAAGCTTTCTCTACCTGTACGAGCTTATTTCTTCTCCACTAGGTATCATTTTTCCCCCTTTTCCAAAATAGTCTTTAATGCCTGAATGAGAAACTGTTTATGTCATTCTGTATCGGAATCAGTATCGGATTAAGCGTACTATATCTAACCTACCATTGATGATGAGGGATTTATATGGTTGAAAGGTTAAAAACCTTGTATATTTTCTAATGGGTTTTAGAAATTTTTATGAAGTGATGATTGAAGTGTTTTGTGGATGTGATTGTGTGCAGCGTTGATTTGAAAAGCTTAGTTGATCAAAACAAGCAGAACTTCATCCCACCCACTTCGCGTATGACTAACTATGTTGTTCTTAAGTTCGGCAATCATTCTGATCCCACTGTAAGTTGCATCTTACTTTATTAAGTTTACGGAGATGAGGTACTAGGGTTTACATCAAACTGGCTGATCAAACAAATGGCTGGAAAATAGTACCCTCGTATAGTGAAATCGTTGATTGTTCTATGGATTGGTATCTAATTATTCAAAATGTTTTATGTTCTCTCTATCTTTTGGTTGAGTGATTCATTGAATTAATTATCACAAAAAGCTTGAAATTGTTTCAGGGTACTGGTGGTTGCATAAGTGGGAGTGAGTGCATTTACATGGTAGTATTCCAGTATGGATCAATTGTCTTGTTTAACGTACGGGAACACGAGGTTGATGAGTATCTTAAAGTGGTGGAGAGGCATGCTTCTGGTTTGCTGTCTGAAATGAGAAAAGATGGTGAGTTGCACTTCTTCTGCTGTGCTGTTCAAAAATTCTAGAATGGTGTGCTTAGTTTCATATCTTTGGTTCTGTAAAAATGCAGAATATGAAGTAAGAGAGAATCCAGCTCTGCACACCTGGATGCAGGGGGGACTGGACTACATCATGTTGCAGTTCTTGAATATTGATGGCATCAGAACCATCGGCAGTGTTCTTGGCCAGAGCATAGCTCTGGATTACTATGGCCGGCAGGTAACCATGTCAGGTCCATATACATATTCCGGGATGTGAAAAATGAAGTCGGCAGCAGTAATACTAATAACTGTGGGTGATCAATTTGTTTCTGTTAGGTTGATGGTATGGTAGCAGAATTTACTGACATAAACCGTGGGATGGAGAAAACAGGAACGTTTACAATGGACAGGAAGAAGCTGTTCCAGTTGGTTGGAAAGGCTAATTCTAATCTGGCTGATGTGATTCTGAAGCTTGGTCTTTTTGAGAGGTAAAGGAGTCAAGAGAGATGGAAAAAACGATGCCTACGTTGATGACTCGTTTTGTTGGTAATTCTGAGTGGCTCATGTTTTTGGGAAAATTGCAGGTCAGATATAGCTTGGAAGGATGCGAAATATGCTCAGATATGGGAGTATCTTAGGGATGAATTTGAATTGACACAGAGATTTGCAAGCCTTGATTTTAAGCTCAAGTTTGTAGAGGTATTATTATCATCTATACAATCTTCCTCATGATCTATCTTGTCAAATAGTGGAAAATCAAACACTATTGGTGACTAATTTTTTTTTTTGTTTTGCGGAATTTGCAGCACAACATTCGTTTCCTTCAGGAAATACTTCAAAACAGGAAATCAGATTTCCTGGAGTGGCTAATCATTATCCTGATCAGCGCTGAAATCGCGATTTCTTTGTACGATATGGTCCGGAGATCCTTGTGACCATCCTCCTCTGCCATTGTTTTAAAATGCATATTCTTCCTTGTGGTGACAAGGAAACACACTCGTTTTCACGCTGTAAAGTGATAGGAAAGCTCGTAAAATCATAATTTTAGGAATGAGTTTCGTAATATGCTCCTCATTCACTGCTTCTCTGCAGTCGGACAAAATGTATTTTAGGCATCTTTTGAAGTTAGTTTTATCACAGCTGAAAGTCTTTCTTTTCAATTTCCTTTGGTAAGGATTGTCAACACAGCCTTTTGGGCCCTGACAAGAATGTCCAGCATGTAAAGGGAAATAGAATGCCCAAGGACAGAAGTGAGGTTCTAGCGCTTAAAGAGGGCAGGCAATGTATAGAAAGTGAGAGATGTTTGAAAAGTGACGAATTTGAGTCCAAAATGTCAATCATCAAATGAAGCCCTCAATCCAAAATAAAATAGTTCCTAAACAAATGTCTTTCACAATTCCTCAAGATCAACCAAGACAAAATATATGTAACTAGAGAGAGACTCCATAGGAAGAGGAAAGAAGATTATTCAAGGATTTGGGATTGGGAATGAATTTTCGAGCCTTGACATGTTTTCCATTAATGGTGAATCTGGTCCTGCAGACCCCATCGCTTACAATCTCTGGAATCTTGGCGGCAGAACGTAACACCATCCTTGCATACAGCGCTTGGTCATTCCCTCCCACTTCACCCATGTGTATCGCTTCTATAATTTCCCCAAATCTCCTTCAACACCAAAACAAAAAGATCTATAAATAATAATTGTGTTACATTGTTAATTAGAAGAATGTAAAGAGTGTTACATTAAATCTTGTTATATTGAAAAACCTAAAACATAGTGAAAATTATCGAAATATGGGGTCCTAGCTAGGCACGGCATTGGTCTTGCATGCATGCATGGATTAATAATGGATTCAGTACCTGGTGAAGTAATCATGCACTTCTGCTTCAGAGAGTGGGTATCCTCTAGAAAATGTGAGGAAGACAGTCCTGTCCTCTTCCATTACTTGCTGACCCTCAACGTTGTTTGGTCCTGCTACATGATGAGTCGTTTCTTGTTGACCACATAAGAACTGGCTAGACGTACTTGTATCAGCCTTACGAACAACTCTGCTAATTCCCAACTGGCTCATCTTCTCCATCGCCTTTTCCCTCTCTTCACTATACATCTTCTCCTTCATGTACATCTCAGCATGCACGCATATATCCTCAAAAGCTGGGTAACAAATACGGGTTAAATGCTTCTTCATCTCAAGAAGAATGTTTTCACGCTTCTGGTGAATGACTGCGAGAGTAAAGTAGTCTCCGCTCATACGCGTGATCAAAGGTATGGAAAAGGAGTTGACGTTTTGCCCCAAGCTGGCCACGAACGCTGAGAAATCTTCGTAGGACAAGCACCTCAGACACATGACGACTTCGTTAGCCACGGTGTTGATGAAAAGGTCCGGTAAGGAAACAAGATTGACGATTAGGTTGCTCAGGAGAGCACTTTTCTCGAGATAGAGGAGAAAGCTCATGACCTGAAAAGACTGGCGAATGTCTCGTCTTAGACTTACGACAAGACGAGTGAAAAGGGCTCTGTCAAACTTGTGGAAAGCATTGAACTCTTCTCGCGTGATGAATATTGCGGATGAAGAAGAAGATGAGGAATCCATTAATTATTTTTCACAATGCAGATATGAAACTTTAATCTTTTTTTTTTCTTTTTAATACATGTGGATATGGCCATATGGGTGGTAAGAGATGAAAAGCTAGATAGAGTTTATAAAAGGAATCCAGTAAAATGGTGAATATATTTCTGGACACACCTCATTTTCTTTATTAAGAGACACCTTCTTCATGAACCAAATGTATATTCATTAATTCTTCTATAAATGTCATCTCCTTTCCTTTTTTATTTATTTTTAAATTCCATCGTATTTAGTTATTTCATGTTTCCTTTTATTTCCTTCTCTGCCTACTCTTAAATAGTTACAACATTATTCATAATTTGTTTGGGGTCAGTTATATTATAAGGTCATGCATGGCCCTCCAAACCAGTAACCAGCGTTTCCTTCTTTCATGTCATTTTAATACTTTCCCCCTCTTAATCCGCTAAAACTAAACCTGGTTTATTCATTTGATAATCATCATCTTTTCAACATAATCAAGATTCAAGCATACATAGAGGACGATAGTGAAAGGAAAATGGATCGAGAAGATTGAGGGTGAGAAAAATATGAAGAAAAGTGTGTTGTTTGTTCCATATGAAAAAGGAGATGAAAGATAAAGTTGCCATCGCATATTTATAATGCCTCTTAGGCATAGAAGAAACTCCACAACATTCATATAAAGTCAGAAAATGTCAGCAAAATACACATCAATGCAGTTTGTTTTCATTTACAAGAAATAGGCTTGCCAGTGTTTATCTATCGATCCCTTCGATCTTGTCTTCCACCTGAGAGTACAAGTCCTTGAGTTTCTCGATATTGTCAGCGGAAGTTTCCCAGTAACCGCGACCATTGGCTTCCAAGAAAGTTTGAATCATTTTCCTGAAGGAGTTGGGATTAGTGTTCATGAGACGGTTAAGCATCTCCTCGTCTTGGATGAAAGTTGAGTTGGCCTCCTCGTAGACCCAATTGTCTACTTGACCGGACGTTGCGCTCCATCCGACAGTGTTGGTCAGCCTCTTCTCTATCTCACGAACTCCTTCGTATCCACTTGACATCATCCCTTCGTACCACTTTGGATTCAGCAGCTTCGTTCTTGCGTCCAGCCTCACTGTCTCAGATAGTGACCTCACCTGCAAGAATCAGAAATAATAGGCTTAAGCCAATGTATACTGTTCTAAGGGTGTTCAAGATCTTATTTAGATTGGAACAGTATTCTATAACCAAATTCCAACCACAGACATTGCATGAAGAAAATAGAGGAGAGAAGCTTCACTAACCTGTGCGTTTGCGGTTGTTGTATCAGCAATGTAAGCGCTCGGTTTCTTCTTGTCTTTCCTCAAACTCTGAACCAGGTTTGTCGGGTCAGAGTCAAAGTAGTGGCTCACGTCAGTCAAGGAAATCTCGGAAGAATCGAGGTTCTGGAACGTGACTTCTGCAGTGCTAAGAGCCATCTCAAAGACCTGCTTCTTTTCAGCCATTCCTGCTCCAGGAGCATCACTATCAAACGCAAACGATTTGCGACTCAAATACATGTCCTGAAGCTGTTTCTCATCGTTCCATGAAGAGTTCTCAACAGCAAGGCTGATGTTCGATGAGTATGACCCTGAGGCGTTTGAAAAAACTCTTGTCGCTGCCTCTCTAATATCAACGCCAAGCGTTGCAGCTTGTTCCATCGCGTGTTTTCTCACATAATTTTGCTCAACAGGCTCATCTAGCTCAGCCACCATCTTGATCGCACGGTCAAGAAGATTCATCTGTAAGACAATTCAAGAAAGAAGAAGCACCATGAGATACCAATGAACAAGAAACTAAAGCCATAAAATGAAAGAAAGGGAATATTTCGATCTATTTACCTGATTGATAAACAGATCACGGAAGACTCCTGAGCAGTTAACAACGACATCGATCCTCGGCCTTCCAAGTTCTTCTAAGCTCACAGGCTCGACACGATTCACTCTTCCAAGACCATCAGCTACTGGTCTTGCCCCAATCATCCAAAGAACCTGTCCAAGAGACTCCCCATATGTCTTGATATTGTCAGTTCCCCAAAGAACAAGCGCGATTGTCTCTGGATATTTCCCCTCGTTTTCGATCTTTTGTCTTTCTACTAATCTGTCCACCACAATTTTGGCACTTGCCATTGCTGCTGTTGTTGGAATAGCCTGAGGATCCAAGGCATGGATGTTTTTACCGGTTGGTAAAACCTTTGGGTTTCTAATGGGATCACCTCCTGGACCTGGCTCAACGTACTTCCCTTCCAAAGCTTGCATTAGACTCCCGAGTTCGTTGTCCATGACCACCAACTTTAAGCATTCTCCAAGGAAAGCAAACACTGTTCTGAGCTTATCTCTGTTGGCCCGGTAAAACTTTGTGTTTGACAAATACTCAACCCATGGCTCATTGATTCCAAACCCGAGAATCGAGGTAAGCTTATCAGACACATTAACCACCTGTCCTTTGCTGTTTGTAGTTTTCTCAACAAAGGCCGAAACTGCACCACGCGAGGCATCGGTTATCTGTTTGAGAAGCTCTACATCGCTCAAGATACCCTTGTCACTTCCTCTGTAAACATCTTCAATCTCCCTTCCAACAGTCTGAGCTAATATAGAAGGAAGAGATGAAATCTCATCCTCTGGGCGATCTAGTGCAGCAATGTTGACCAGTGTAGCAACAGCTTCCATGGCAGATGGAGGCTCTCCAATGACGTGAAGCCCGCACGGCAAAAGCCTTGATTCGATCTCCATAATCTTGGAGTACACTTTTCCAACCACAAGATCTCTGTCTTTAATTGACAGATCAGCCCCTTCATCTGGAAGATCCACATCCTTATCAAGATTGCATTGCTTAGCAGTGCTGATGATGGAACTGACAATCTGTGGACCCCTTCCAGTGTCCTTCAGAGACTGGTACGATGATATCAGCTCGCTCAACTGCTTCAGCCCTTTGTATAGACCAGCATTCTCAGCTGGAGGAGTCAGATAACTGATTGTATTCGCATAACTTCTCCTCTTTGCGATGGTTGCTTCGGAGGGGTTGTTAGCTGCATAGTAGTAAACATTGGGAATGTTCCCGATGAGACTGTCCGGGAAACAAGCATCACTCATTCCCACTTGCTTTCCGGGCATAAACTCTAGTGAACCATGTGTTCCAAAATGAAGAACAGCATCAGCTTTGAAGATCT
This sequence comes from Streptanthus diversifolius, assembly GCA_039880935.1. Lineage (NCBI taxonomy): Eukaryota > Viridiplantae > Streptophyta > Magnoliopsida > Brassicales > Brassicaceae > Streptanthus > Streptanthus diversifolius. Next base: position 21,401,255 of record JAXGFM010000010.1, on the reverse strand, counting down.
TTTCTACGTAAGAGTAGTAAGCGGCAAAACCATGGTGAGGACTCGCTGATTTGGAGAAAAGCAGCCTCATGGGATCACCTTCATACCCAAATGTCGGTTGTACGCCGATGAAAACGTTACCGTATGCTTTGCCATACACAAGAAGATTCTCTCCATCTGAGTTCAGGTTCCCCGGAGGTTTCCCCCAGTTTTCTTCCAAGGCGGCTGCATAAGGAGTGAGGCTCTGGTATTCGCGGACTCCCATTTTGTAAGCAACATTCAGATTAGGACTGCTAAATTGAGCCTCCTTGTCATGAAGGATCTCTTCGATAAGGGTCTCTGCATTCTCAGGTAGCCCCTCGACATTGTAACCATCTCTCTTGAGGTCTTTTAAGACCGAGAAGATGGAAGCAAACACGTTGAGGTAAGCTGCAGTCCCTACATTTCCTTTATCAGGTGGGAAACTGAAAACGGTGATTGCCAGCTTCTTTTCTGCCTGCAATGAACCAGATTTTATTCATTAGAACATTCATTGCATGTTTGATAAAGTCATGAAGGACAGTAATATCACTAAGGATGAGTGTTAATGATACCTTAGTTTTTCTTTTGAGCTCTCCCCATCGAATAGCCCTGATGCAGAGTTGCTCCACTCTCTTGTGAAGAGCATGTGACTTCCCTGCAGAAATTGGTAAACAAACGCCTTCAGTAAGAAAACATTCCCACACTTGTAATGAAAACTGAGAGATATGCAATAAGGTCATAAGTGAACTAACCTGTTCTAGGGTCACGACCAGCAAAAACGATTGGCTCCATCCCTCCATCAAGCTCAGGGAGAGCAACTTGCAGAGCCACCTGGATGGGATGCAGACCAAGTGTGCTGTTTAGCCATTCCTCTGTCGTCTGAAACACCAGTGGTACTGCCACAAGGTAAGGAACATCCAGCTTCTTCAGGGCCTCGATAGCCCTCGGATGATCCTGCCTTGCGGGTCCACCCACTAGAGCAAAGCCGGTCAAGGAGACAGCAGAGTTTATTATAGGCTGTTTTGTCACCGGATCTACGAAATATCTCTCGACGGGACCAGAGAAATCCAACCCTCCTGCGAAAATAGGAACGACCTTAGCGCCTCTAGCCTCAAGCTCCATGATAACAGCCACATAGTGACTATCATCACCAGTTACAATGTGACTCCTCTGCAGGACCAAACCGATAACCGTCGCGTCTTTCCTCTTGAGAGACTCATTGGTGTCCCTTCTAGTGTCATACCAGTTCCAGTATTCCTTCACATCGTCATACATGGTTGGAGCAAGAGGATGCCAAATTCCGGTATCCAAGAACAAGACCGGATCCGAATACTCGATCTTGACACCTTTCAATGCCGGGATATAAGATCCAGATATCATTTTAACAAAATTCTGGAGGTTATCAGGAGACCCTCCAAGCCAGAACTGTAAACTCAGGATGTAGAGACGTGCATCTTGAGCCTTGTCACTCGGTAAGTACTTCAAAACCTTAGGTAATGTCCTAACGAGCTTCAACATACTATCGGCAAAACCAGCGGAGCCTGCTTTCTTCCTCTTAAAGAGTTGGAAAAACGGAGACTTGGACTGACCCAACTGAGACATACTGAAAGATCCGAGCTTGTTCAGTCTCATTACCTCAGGCATCGAAGGGAAGACGAGAACAGCGTCCATCCTGTCTCTCTCTTTCTCCACCGCATCCTTGACTTTAAGCGCCAATTCCTCGACGAAGATCAGAGACCCAATGAAGATGTTAGCGTCTTCGAGGTCTTTGCAGAAGCTGTTGTATGTGTTCTTGTCACGAAGCTCCTCTACCAAGTATCCAACGACTTCATAGGATGCGAATCTAGAAGTCTTGTTAAGAGACTTCACGGCCTCCGAGAGAGATGACTGATACTGTGCCTCGAGGACGACGTAGACGATTTTCACCGTCGGGACGTTATCTCTCTTGATCGGAACTATACGGCGGACCTCCGGGTTTGTCTGTGTGAAGAGGCCATTGCCCGAAACAGCGGATTTCACCTTGAATAAGGATTTGGTGGGTTTGGCTGATCTCGATTTCTTCCGGAGGAAAGAATGTTTGTTACTGTTAGAGAGCGAAGAGAGATGCTCTGCTTTAGCAGTAGATAGAGTGAATGGAGAATACACAAGTGAAGCCATTTTCTGGCTGATAGATTCGACTCAAAGCTGGATCAGAAAGGAGAGGAGAGGATAGAGAAGAGACGAGAATGGATCTCTCTTCTTCGTTTTTAGTTGTCCTTTGTACTTCTGCTCCAAGTGGGTGTTTATGTTTCTCTCATCAATTAACGCTTTAGAAGAAGGAACTAAAAAAGCAGTGTTGGTTTTGAAGGTAAGTGGTGGGAGGGAAGGACATGTGGACGAATGGGGTACGCAATAAGGGTTCTTTGGTTGTGAGGTTGAGTTTTGTCGGATCTATATCCGCTGAGGACAATGCGATGGATTTTACTGGCTTCTCATTGGCTCATTGAGATTTCTATTGAATTTTCATGGCTTGTGCGCGTGGATATTGAGTGTGTTAAATGATTATATTATTGTTAATACTTTTGTAGTTGTCACGGAGATTTGTATTTCAGTATCAGCCATGTAAAAGATTTTTTGGCCACGTCCTAGGCCATTTAAGTGCTCTGTTCCAAACACGGACCAGACCGACTGGTTCGCTTTTGCAATCAGCCGGTACTCTGAAATGTGTCCCTCTTAAAACTCTGTTGTAGTATGACCAAAAAACAAAAAAAGATATATACATTTTTTTAGTCCAAAGATATGTACATTTTAAGCCCATGAATTGAATCACATGGTCAAACTGGCTGGTTCAGATTAGAGTAACTGGTTATTCAAATAATGTAATTAGTTTTGGTTTTAATCATTGTAAACAGAATCCTCTTATATCTGTGTAAGGTTCTATGTAACCCTCATCTCTCAAGGATGATTAACATATGTTAACTTTCCCAATTATAATATTTTTTTTTGTTGTTCGTAAAATCAAAGTATTAAAATTATCTTCAAAAACTACGTTTTTAGTTTCTAATTTTTTTTCGTTTCATTAACCTCGATTGATCATAAATTTTTTAGACTGGTTATTCTTTTTATTATTCTACTAAAACAAGTTTTTTTGGTGATTTCCATAAAAATCATGGTTAAAATAATTTAGGGAAGTTTATTAGATTGATGATTTAATAAGATTTTTAAAAATATATATTCTTATTCAATATCTATAATATTTGTAAAAATATTTAAAAATCTAAGCTAATTGGATATAGTATTTGTAAAAATCCTTTTAAATATAGATTTATTGGATTGATCATTTATAAAAATTCTTTCAAATCTCTTTTTATTAAAAATAAATATTTCATCAATAAAATCTATCAAATAGGATTTGAAAAAGTTTTAAAAAATTATATTTTGTTTTGTCAACTTAATCTAGTCGTTTTAATATATCATTTAACATCGTGGAGTGCTGAACCTCAAACATATGTGATAATTTTTAGAGGTGATCACAATTGTACCACATGATTCCCACATAAAAAATATAGTTTAAAGTTAATAAATATAAATACCACTTATTATGATAGTATTTGAAATGTTTTTTAAGTTAATTTTTTAGATTTAATTTTAAAAAAGAAACCAATTTTTTGAAATAAAAAAAATAATATTTGTCAGAAATATGTGGCACAATGATAGTCACCTCTGAAATTCATGACATACTATGTTAAATTGATTAAAAATAATATTTATTGGAAATCAAAATTATTAACAAAAAAAATATAGTAAGTTTGTCTATGCTCTTTATTAGTATAGACATTCAAAGTTTCTATTTAAAAAGGTCTTATCAAAGCACCAATAAAATGTTTTCTTAATTTTAAATTTTACCAAAATACCGATCTAAATATGCATCATAATCTTCCTTCGAAATACTACCAAATTATACATCTAAATCCCAACCAAACTTTTCAAAATTTCTAAAATCTATCTAAATTCTACCAAATTTCAAAATCTTCAAATCCTACTACATAAAACTAATAAACCTCCTTTACTTTTTATAAATCAAGATTTGAGTTACACAAACAAACATTAAAATCCGGAAATGAAGATATGTATATTATTCGAGGTTTTATTGGAATATGTGAATCCGGTTAAATCCGTAATTGTTTTGCCTATTCCAACGACTTCGAATCCAATCCATCAATTCCAATAACAGCTGAGGTAAATCCTAGAACTGGATTTTAATTGTTAAAGTAATTTTTGATGATTTTGATACATTTCAAACAGAACGTGATGAAAACACGCAGTTTTCTTTCATGCGATTGAGTGATACTCGGGACAATCTTCGTTGTAAGTGGTAAGAGTATATATGGATGTATCATGATTTTATACCCTTTAGTAATTAGATGTCATAGTTTATTCATTCATTATCATCTTAGCTACATGTTTCTATGAGGAACTTTGGATGCTTTGTAATTAGTTCACCAATTTCTACAAGTTCTATTTGCTATTAAAAGATAAAGTTGGAAGATAGGAATTTTTCTTCCTCCAAAAAAACCACATTAGCAAAATGTTTCTAGCGTTTGGTCATGTTCATATTTGGGCCGAAGATAAAGAAATGAGTTAAGGTCGAATAATTAGATTAAAAACAAAATTTAAAATGAATACTCCAGATGTTATCATAACTAATGGCGGAAGTAAGAGTAGATCCACGGGGAAACTTTTACATGATTTTTTAAGATTTAAAATATTTTTAAAAAATAAAAATGAATAGAGAGTTTTGAAAATGAATCTAAAAATTTTTATTTAGAAAACTTTTATGTCGAAATAATATGATATAATGGTAAACATCTCAAAAATTTATGACACATGTCTGGAGTTTGAACCTAACACCCATAATAATTGAAAAAATATTAAAACTAATAGACTAAGTTGATAAAAAAACAAATGTTTCTATATAATTTCTCTATATGTGTCACAATCTATAAATGGTTCACAATATTTATATAAACTAAAATTTAATTATTTAATAAATTTGTATTAAAATCATATTTTATTTGTGTTTACAATCGTTTCTTGGATGGATGGAAACCATAACTAAGAATTCAAGTGATCATATTTAAATTGGAAACCAATTATGTTTTGAGAAAGAAACCACCAACAGGCTAGTAATGCCACGTTACCCATAAACAAGATTATTAACTGATCCTACTTCTTAATTTGATCCAATAAACACTTCAACTTGGTTCATCTAAAGAATCGATATAGTCCCAAAACTTTGTATTAAAAACATATTCTTGAAACTTCTAAGCCCTATCCTTCTTTTTGCATTCTTGTTTTACAACTCTCTTGTAACATACTCAAATTTTTTAGAATGGTATTTTTTTTTTCCTTTTGTCGTAACTGAAACTGCAGTTAAGAAATTCAAACCATAATTTTGTAAAACATTTCAAGATGAATATTTCAACCACCTGATTACGATTAAACTTTTGTAAAACTTATTTAGGTCAATTCAATTTGTTTTTTTTTTTTTAATTTATTCAGGTCATTCATTATTTATTACAAAAGATATAAGTACAGTAACTGGTTAAACATGTAAAATATGTTTAAAACGGACGCGAATTGTTAAATACAACAAAGAAGAACTGTTTGGAGTAATTAATATAGAAACGAACGAAACGGATCGGACCGAACTTGAACCGCAAGGAGGAGTAAGCTGGTCAATGATTTGCCATCCGGTGCGAGTTTGATTCGTCAGGTGGATATCAGAAAAAACAGAAAAACTGACAAGAAAAAAAAAACAAACTTAATTGGTTTAAGAAATCGCAGCAAATCAGCTCTTTGTCTCTCTCTCTCTCTCTTGACTGATCTAATCCCTAATTAGGCAAAGAAAGGGTTGAGATTGAAGGGTGGACATACTTTTGGTTCTATTTCTTCGACAAAGGTCCCGTTAATATCAAGTGTCAGAAATGCCCCTTATTCACCGGAAAAAGCCGACGGAGAAACCGTTGCCGCCATCTGAGGAGCTGCCGGATGAGGATTCCCAAAACAAATCTTCGAAAAACCATAAGAACTCGAATGGAGGAACCCACAAGGTCAAGTGGTCGTGCGTCGATTCATGCTGTTGGTTCATCGGGTGTGTGTGCGTCACATGGTGGTTCCTCCTCTTCCTTTACAACGCCATGCCTGCGAGCTTTCCTCAATATGTAACCGAGGCGATCACGGGTCCTTTGCCCGACCCGCCCGGCGTGAAGTTGAAGAAAGAAGGCCTTAGGGCGAAACATCCTGTTGTCTTCATTCCGGGGATTGTTACGGGAGGACTTGAGCTTTGGGAAGGCAAACAGTGTGCTGATGCTTTGTTTAGGAAGCGTTTGTGGGGAGGAACTTTCGGCGAAGTCTACAAAAGGTGAGTTTCCTTTTCACTCTTCCTTTTAGTTTTGTATTGGGATTTGGGTTGGATCTGATGATATCACGCACTTGCCGCTTCTTCAATATATTCGGTCTCACTCGTTAGTCGCTACTTAGGTGCAAAAAGCTATCTTCTTTAGAAAACCTACTATTTCTGTTATATATGTGTTTGTGTAAGGGAAGCATTCCAATGAACACGTTTGATCTAAAATGTCAGTTTTCTTGGAATTTCAAGTCATGCTATCGCCAAATCTATTACTAAGCATGCCTTTGATTCCTTTCGTAACAAGTTGCTCCCTTTATTGTCATTGAATTTACGGTTACTTGAACGGAATGTATACTGAAGTAGTGTTTTTTTTTTGTTAGGAATAAATGTGAAAGTACTACCTACATTGTGAAAGATGTGTTTTAAACCGTGATATAAAATGGTTGCTTTATTCTTCAACTATGCGCATGTGCAACTAAAAGTTAGTTTCTTTTGTCTTGTGGCTCAATGTGCTTTTTCCAAATTCTTTCTGAGAACTGAAATGAGATTTTTTCCAAACTTTCCAAATTTGGTCTAGTTATATGTCTTGAATTTCATCCGACTTCATTCTGTTAGCTAGCTATGAACTCCTCCCGAGCTGCTATAGATTACAAAAAAACTGTCTTTTGGGTTGCAACTATTTTTGTTTGTTTGCTATGATCTGCATCTTTCTTCTTTCGGCTCACTGATCCTCTTTTTGCTCTGTTATAGATGGGACAGTGTTACCGTTGAGACTAACAGTGTTATTGTTCAAAGTATCTTTATATAATTGATTATTTCTTTGATTCAGGCCTCTATGCTGGGTGGAACACATGTCACTTGACAACGAAACTGGGTTGGATCCTGCTGGTATTAGAATTAGAGCTGTATCAGGACTCGTGGCTGCTGATTACTTTGCTCCTGGATACTTTGTCTGGGCAGTGCTGATTGCTAACCTTGCACATATTGGATATGAGGAGAAAAACATGTACATGGCTGCATATGACTGGAGGCTTTCGTTTCAGAACACAGAGGTTCTCTCATAAATAATTCTATTTTTCTCTTCACGTTTCTATCTTTATCTCTTACGGGCTAGATGTCTTTCATATGTTGAATTATTAGGTGCGTGACCAGACGCTTAGCCGTATGAAAAGTAATATAGAGCTGATGGTTTCTACCAACGGTGGAAAAAAAGCAGTTATAGTTCCGCATTCCATGGGGGTCTTATATTTTCTACATTTTATGAAATGGGTTGAGGCACCAGCTCCTATGGGTGGTGGGGGTGGGCCTGATTGGTGTGCCAAGTATATAAAGGCGGTGATGAACATTGGTGGACCATTTCTTGGTGTTCCAAAAGCTGTTGCAGGGCTTTTCTCTGCTGAAGCAAAGGATGTTGCAGTTGCCAGGTATTGAATAGCTGATTGTGCTTTTGGCCTTGGCCCTTGAAGTCAAACGCATGCTACTAGATATCATTTCTAATAGTAGTGCTATATTTTCTCTGCTACAATATTTTGGTTGGTTAGTTTTCCTGCTTATGAAACTGGAACTCTCTTGAGATTGAAACAATTGATGAATTTGCTAATGATGGTTGCGGCTGTTGGGTGATAGAGTGAACTTTTAAAACACTTTCAGTTTTATATAAGTAATGGTAGAGTTCATATGTACCTATATTAATTATTCTGATTCTTGCTGTTTTCGATTAGCTTGGTCTACTCATCTTCTTTTTTAGCAACAAGTGTCTGACTTGATAATGACAACTTTCTGTGCCAGTGCGACAAAGAGATGGCTGATCATTTTTATGCAATTTAAGTGTAGACCTACTGAAAGAAACATTTAAAGTCGGCATCTTCTCCATTTCTTACGCATTGTTCCCTTGTCCTGTCTAGTTTCTAACCTTTGACGAAAGTACTCCTCATATGGTCTTTTTGTGGGCATCATATTTTGCTATTAGCTTTCCATTCTTACATTCTTTACCAGTTTCCTTCTTGCAGTTTAGTTACAGGATGGTTGGTTTAGTTGCACTTTTAGTCGCTTGGTTCATTAATAAGACTTAACTGTTTTCAAAATTGCAGAGCGATTGCCCCAGGGTTCTTAGACACTGATATATTTAGACTTCAGACGTTGCAGCACGTAATGAGAATGACACGCACATGGGACTCAACAATGTCTATGATACCTAAGGGAGGTGACACAATATGGGGTGGTCTTGATTGGTCGCCGGAGAAAGGCCACACTTGTTTTGGAAAAAAGCAAAAGAGCAACGTGACTCGCGGAGAAGCTGGTGAAAATTCAGTTTCCAAGACAAAGCCTGTTAACTACGGAAGAATTATATCATTTGGGAAAGAAGTGGCAGAGGCTCTGCCATCTGAGGTTAAAAAAATTGATTTTCGAGTAAGGACATATAAATCATATGAACTCTTGTACTTTTTTGTGATTAGGTGATTAATAAATAAGTTTTAAAAAGTGATTAAATAGATACGTTTTACTTGGTGAAGGGTGCGGTCAAAGGTCAGAGTGTCCCAAATAACACCTGTCGTGACGTGTGGACAGAGTACCATGATATGGGAATTGGAGGGATCAAAGCTATTGCTGAGTATAAGGTCTACACTGCTGATGCAGTTATAGATTTACTACATTATGTTGCTCCTAAGATGATGGCGCGTGGTGCCGCTCATTTCTCCTACGGAATTGCTGATGATTTAGATGACCCCAAGTACGAACATCACAGACACTGGTCCAATCCTTTGGAAACAAAGTAAGTGATTTGTTTTGGTACCAACTCTACGCTTTTTCCTGATGCATTATTAGTGTATGTGACGCTTGCTTATAAAACCAGCTCAAGGGTGGCTTTGACATGACAAATAAATCAACTAAAATCTAGTTTTAGATGAGTTTAGTAGACTCTCTCTTCATTTTCTGGGATTTACGGCTTGGAATTTCTGCATGACATTTTTTTTTTCCTTTATCTATCCCATTCTTGATAATTTTTACTTAAAAACCCCGTTTGGTTTGTTCTGTTGTTTCAGGTTACCCAATGCCCCTGAAATGGAGATCTACTCATTGTATGGAGTTGGGATACCAACAGAACGATCGTACATCTACAAGCTTAATCAGTCTCCTGACAGCTGCATCCCCTTTCAAATCTTCACTTCTGCTCACGAGGAGGACGAAGAAAGCTGTTTGAAAGCAGGAGTTTACAACGTGGATGGAGATGAAACAGTTCCGGTCCTAAGTGCCGGGTTCATGTGTGCTAAAGCGTGGCGTGGCAAGACAAGATTCAACCCTTCCGGAATCAAGACTTACGTTAGAGAATACAACCACTCTCCACCAGCTAACCTGCTAGAAGGGCGCGGGACCCAGAGTGGGGCTCATGTTGATATCATGGGAAACTTTGCGTTAATCGAGGATATCATGAGAATTGCCGCCGGAGGTAACGGGTCCGATCTAGGACATGACCAGGTCCACTCTGGTATATTCGAATGGTCCGAGCGTATTGACCTGAAGCTGTGAATATTTTGATCTCTTTGGGCTGTCAGCTTTTGTGACTCCATTACTTGCAAGAGAGATCATCATCGTCGAGTCACAAGAAGCCTGAGAATATTCTGAATACTTTTTTATATTTATTATTATTGATGTAAATTATACAATCCTATTTATTGTTTTGTCCTTGGAACGATAATGCAAGACTTGCTGCGCCATGTTATTTGTCTTGTCGAAAGCCTCAGTTAACAGATTTTACTTAGCGTAAAGAATGATTCAAACTAGGAACATGCAAAATTTGTGTTATATCTTTGTGTGCCAAGTTTGATAAACAAAGTAAATTTGTTCGTTTGTTTGTTTGTTTGTTATTATCGATATAAGAAATTACTCAAGAGCCAAAGTCACTAAAGACTTATTATGAGCCACCATATAATTGGGAATCGATAAGTCGAAGAGTCAGACGTGGCATAACGTGGTCCATCGACTCCACACGAAAGCGTAATCTTAATCGTCGGAATAAAAACAAGAGCTTCTTCTCCTCTCCAACCAAATAAAATCCATTTGCTCTCTCGGAGAGAACTGAAATGGAGCTGAGCTTGAGCACTTCTTCCGCATCTCCAGCGGTTTTGAGGAGGCAAGCTTCTCCTCTGCTTCACAAGCAACAAGTGCTCGGCGTAAGCTTTGCTTCCGCGCTTAATCCAGGAGGAGCTCTCCGATTTCGTCCCCGGCTGCGTCCGCTTCATCGTCCCATCACTTGCTCTGTCTCTCCATCAACCGCCGAACCATCTTCCGGTCATTTACCTTATTTTTATCTTCCTTTTTTTTTATTCGGATAGGGTGGAGTGGTTTTGCTGCTGATATTGATTTTGGTTTTGTTCAAGGAACGAGTTTCGTATTTTTGCGCTTCAAATTTGTCATTTGAATTGAACAAGATAAGAAAATGATTGCGAGATTGTTAAACTTTAAGGATAAAGCCTTCATATGTCTGTAGTTTGATCAATAGAGTTTCAAGGACTTAATTTCTATATTTTGATTGGTTTTCTAAACGAAATCACTCTTTTTGGCTGTTAGAGGTGAAGAAGAAGACGTTGGTGAGGAGGAATGACGTGAGGAATATAGCAATTGTAGCTCATGTTGATCATGGAAAAACTACTTTGGTTGATTCTATGCTTAGGCAAGCTAAGGTAACAGCTGAAACACAAAATGATTTTTGGTTTTTATCCAACATGAGAAAGTTATTTGATGTTTTGTCAATGTAATAATTTTGGAATTTTCTTAATCTTGATCCATATCTTACTTTCGTAGGTATTCCGAGATAATCAAGTCATGCAAGAGAGGATCATGGACTCAAATGACCTTGAACGTGAAAGAGGAATCACAATTCTTAGCAAAAACACCTCCATCACTTACAAAAATACAAAAGTAAATATAATTGATACTCCTGGCCACTCTGACTTTGGGGGTGAAGTGGAGCGTGTCTTGAACATGGTTGACGGAGTGCTTCTTGTGGTAATTTGATGCTTTGTCTCAATGCTCTAGAATAAACATTCATCTCTACATCTCTCATTTTTCCTCCCCTCACTCTATTGTTTCGTAGGTGGACTCTGTTGAGGGACCAATGCCCCAGACAAGGTTTGTTTTAAAGAAGGCTCTTGAATTTGGACATGCAGTTGTCGTGGTCGTAAACAAGATTGACAGACCTTCTGCTCGTCCTGAATTTGTTGTTAATTCCACTTTTGAGCTATTTATTGAACTAAATGCTACAGATGAACAGGTATTGTTAATTTTGGGTTTTGTCTATCATTCGCGTGGTGTCCCGTGTGACTAGTATAATTTTAGTATAATTATATGACACTAACGTTAGTGTTTTTTTTTTGGGTGTGTGTGGCGTGTAGTGTGATTTCCAAGCGATATATGCTAGCGGGATCAAAGGAAAGGCGGGGCTTTCTCCGGAAGACCTTGCAGAAGACCTGGGACCCCTGTTCGAGGCTATAATTAGATGTGTGCCTGGGCCAAATATTGAAAAAGATGGTGCACTTCAGATGCTTGTGAGTTATTGTGATTTTTTACCGTTTCATGTTTCATGTGTTTGTTCCCAGCCAGGGCCAATGCATTGCATTTTTATCCTTTCATCTCCTTGGCCAAAATGTACACATCAAACACTTGTCTCTCATCAACTAAAATCAGTCACTTGCTCTAAACCAAGCTTCAAATCCAAAAAAAACTAATGATCTAGTGGCACTTCCAAATAACCAAAACAATTTGTAGCTTGTGTCTGGGTTCACACCCGGTCAAATTTACTAATTTATCTCATTAATAGGGTCCTTGCATATATCAATAAACTGTCCGGTTTACTGCCCTGGGATATTCCTCAAACCAAAATGTAAAAGAAATTTCAAAGAATCAGACAGTATAGTTGAGTTGAGTAGATTTCCCTTGTATGAAACAAACTTTTTTTTCCAGGCCACAAATATCGAATATGATGAGCATAAAGGACGTATTGCTATTGGGCGGCTACATGCAGGGGCACTGCGCAAAGGAATGGATGTCAGGGTAACATTCTGATAAATCTTCAGTTATTCCTTTGTTATCGGACGGCAATGATGTGGGCTCATACAAAGATATATCACCTTAAGCTAGTCAATTTCTCAAGTCTTTCCACCTTGTAAAGCAGATGGTCTCTGCTAAATTTGCCTGCAAAACGTAACTGAATGGGGGATGGCATAATAAATTTATGAACCAGCGATAACCCAAAACGAACTCACCAGCTTCTTACAGAATTGATATTGTTTATTGTAAACTTATTGGGTATAACTTTACAGGTGTGCACTTCTGAAGATTCCTGTAGATTTGCAAGAGTGAGTGAGCTCTTTGTTTATGAGAAATTCTACAGAGTACCTGCTGATACAGTGGAAGCTGGAGATATTTGCGCTGTGTGTGGCATAGATGACATTCAGGTACACGTATATGCATGGATAATTTGATGTCAAATGCGAGAGACTGTTGTAAAGCTGCTGGATAATTGCTTGCTGCCGCTTGTCATTTTTCTTTTTGTTGCTAATTGAGTTGTAACACCTTGTTTCTTTGTTAACCCCTTAAATCTGCAGATTGGGGAGACTATTGCTGATAAAGTACATGGGAAGCCTCTACCTACAATCAAAGTAGAAGAGCCAACCGTTAAAATGTCCTTCTCTGTAAACACCTCTCCGTTTTCTGGTCGTGAGGTAGGTGTAATCATGGCTGATAAGACTTTCATGAGTCTATCTTTCTCATTTCAATGAATGCATGGCTAACGATATTAAGAGGAGGTTGTAAGTTGGATTAGTGCAACGTTGTCGACCAAAGTGTAATGGATTAGTGCAACATTTGAATTATATTTCCTTTCTGTAGGGGAAGTATGTAACGAGCAGGAACTTACGAGACCGTTTAAACCGTGAACTTGAAAGAAATCTAGCTATGAAAGTCGAAGATGGTGAGACAGCAGACACATTCATTATTAGTGGGCGAGGCACATTACACATAACCATCCTGATAGAAAATATGTAAGTACTTCACTGACCATCATTCCTTTTATATGTGATATTGAAAGTAGCTGAACGATAATATGTTCCAGGCGAAGAGAGGGATATGAATTTATGGTGGGACCCCCGAAAGTTATCAACAAAAGGGTCAACGATAAATTGCTGGAGCCGTACGAGGTGAGTTTCTAACTGTCGCTATTATTTTCCTACCAAAAGGAATGAGCAACAACGTATGAAACCATGATTTCACTTTAATTTGATTATCTTTGATTTAATTGTCTACTCACTGAAAATAACTTTTTTGCTCACTAATTCAGGTAGCAACTGTTGAAGTACCAGAGAATCACATGGGGCCTGTTGTTGAACTTCTTGGCAAAAGGCGTGGACAGATGTTTGATATGCAGGGTGTTGGGTATGTATTGTTTCTCTCCATCCCTTTATTTCATATGCAAGGTGCTGGGTGTGCATAGTTTTTTTCTGACTCTTGATGATGGTTCTGTGTTAAGACTGCTCAATTTAATGATTAGGTTTGTGTTGGGAATAAACTGATTGAAGATATTTAATTGTGTGAGAGATGCTTGAGCGTTTGTTTTTTTCCTTATAAACTGCTTGGTAAAACTACAGTTTGCAGCTATCAAGATTTGATCTGAATATGCGTGTGAATCCTGAAATGACAGGTCGGAAGGAACAGTCTTTCTGCGGTACAAAATCCCAACACGTGGACTTCTTGGATTGAGGAATGCAATTTTAACAGCTTCTCGTGGGACAGCTATCCTCAACACCGTATTTGACAGTTATGGACCTTGGGCCGGAGATATTAGCACCCGTGATCTGGGTTCGCTGGTAAGTTAGGGAGTTTAGATAGTTTTTAGGAATTAATTTTTGATGACATATGTTCCATTTAGTTTTGTTGTGGTTTTTGAAAAGGAAAGTGGAACTTTTAGGTTGCCTTTGAAGATGGAACATCAACATCGTATGCCCTGGCAAGTTCGCAAGAGAGAGGGCAAATGTTTGTAGGTGCAGGTGTGGATGTATACAAAGGTCAGATAGTTGGGATCCACCAGAGACCTGGGGACTTGGGCCTTAATATCTGCAAGAAGAAAGCAGCGACAAACATACGATCCAACAAAGATGTAACAGGTATTTCCATAGAACCTTAGTTAGACTTGTGCAAGTCTCAGATCCATCTGCTCTGCTGACAAATCTTTTTTTCTTTTTTGTCAATTATAGTGGTTCTTGACACTCCCTTGACTTATAGTCTGGACGACTGCATCGAATACATTGAAGAGGATGAACTAGTGGAAGTTACGCCTCTTAGTATTCGGATGTGCAAGAATCCTAAAATGACAAAGAAAGGCAGGTAAAAAAAAAAAACATTTTTGCAGCTGGGTTTGGACGAAACTGAATGAAATATAGTTTCTAGTGTTATAACTTCTAATGTTTATTTATAGGCTTGTTTGATTCGTCTTATTCTTATGTCAAAGGGTGAGTCCTCGTATGTAATCCAATTAATGTTTTTGGAAAACCCCATTTGAATTACTTCCATCTTTGACCAACTTTTAAAGCTACGACATCAAGTGAATCATAAAGTCCTTTAAAAAGCTGTACAACTAGCAAATATGGATTTTGAGTTAAAATGGAAAAAAATCCTTGTTTCTGTGAGGACACTTGATACTGGCCTAGAGTAACCAACCAATACGTCAGATAATTTTCACTCATATCATCATGATGTTTATTTTTTTCAAAGGATTCGTACCAAAAAGGCAAAAACCATCATCAATTATCTGAAAAAAATGTCTGCGAGCATTAAAATTGGACTGTTACTTGCACCGAAAAAGAAAATGTGTAAATAAGTTATAGAAAAATCTGAAACCAAGCAGAGAGGTGAAAATCGAGGCTCGAGGTAAATCTAAAGACTAAAGTTTGGCGGGCATTACTTGTAAATTGTTATGAGTCGCAAAATTTGATCTTTACAACGATACAAATCCCTTTGAGTCTCTTGATGATCCTTCTTTCTTCACTCTTCTCTCGCTCTTTTTCCCCCCAAAATCCCCAATATACTTGTGGTGACTTCTTCTGTTGGTCAATCTCACCGCGCGTTGGACCTACGAAAGAGTTATAACTCTAACAACTCCTCTGCGGTCTCATTCCGGTGATGCAAGGTAAGACGCCGGGATTTTCGTGGTTTTCAGAGACGGAGATTCCATGGTTTTAGGGTTCTTGAATTTCCCATTCACGAAGAGCAAATTTTTGACTAAAAAATCCTTACTTTCCTGTTTCTTTGACTCGTAAGAACAACTTTTCGATTTACGTCATGCTCAGAGTCCAATATTCTCCATATGTTCTTACAAATTATAATCTTTTACTCCTCTTGGCCATCTCAAAGTTTGTTTTATCTTATGCCTAAAATGTTTTCATTTGTCTTATGTTCTGTCGTTGACACAAATTTTTTCTCTGGCTGGTCGTGACAGAGGATGAGAACAGATCTTGGCAGACAGGATATTGAGGAGATTCCATGTTGTGGTTCTTCAAGAATGGAGCTAAAGCGGAGTCATCAGTGGCTGACAGAAGAGTCCGGCTCAGAACTATTCAGTAATAAGAGACAGGTGGTAGAGATTGATGGTGGTGCCCGACCGGGTTTCTTAACTCCCCATATGAGTTTATCTGCATGGGACAATTCACTAGTGCCTAGACAGTTAACTGATTGCTTATTCGAGCCTGCTAATGCGTCGCATACATCAGATCTCCTTGGCAGAAATATTTCTCCTATAGACGGTCAATGTATTGAGGAGGGAAGGAAATATATCGACGAGCAATGCAATACTTCTTCATCAGTTGGTTTTCCGGTGGTTTATGGTAGCTCATTTAATCTTGACACCATTAGAAAGGTTAAAGTTCATAAAGTGTGTGAATCTGGAAACATACCTGAATCCATGGTTCAGCTTAATGGTGAAGAAATATTAAGATCATTTGAAACGGGTCCTTCATATGATAGCGGTCAAGATAGCACACTCTCCTTTGGCCAAGCCTGCAGTAATATTGACAAGAGCTTCATTTTTCCAGGGCCATTCGCTAGCAAGCCGGATGGAAATTTTATTCAAAACTTCAATCATGACAAAGGATATGAAAATGTCTTCTCAATATTTCAACCATTTGAGAAAGGAATAGAAAACTTTGCATTGATGGGTCAGTCTCTTCAAAAGTCTGATTGTAATATCTTCTCGATGAATCCCTCCTGTAACAAGGGACATGAGAATTTCACGTCTCTTCTCCCTTGTGACAAAGTACATGAAAACCTTTTCATGATCGGATCACCCTATCACAAAGAAAACGCCAAAGTGTTGTCAGGGGGACAGTCCCCATACACGGAAGGCAGTGAGATGGTATATATGGTTTCTAGCCAAGACAGAGCAGAACAGAACAATGATCGAATTAGTCACGAGGACAGAAGCAAGACCATATCTTTTGGAGATTATCAGAGGGAAACCACAATGGATTCGCCAGCTCCTGTTATTAGCAGTTATGAGAACTTCAGCCATGCCCCTGCAACTGCTAAAGATCCGCTTCATATGGAAGCAGAGGAAAACATGTCTTTTGAATTTATAAAACCACTCTATGCTAGCCCTGGAGTTGATACCTTGCTCGTTCCCAAAAGTAAAGATTCAAAGACAGCAAAGAAGGGTTCTACAAACACATTTCCTTCAAATGTTAAGTCCTTGTTGTCGACAGGAATGTTTGATGGGGTTACTGTGAAGTACTACTCGTGGTCGCGTGAGGTCAGTTTGTTTTTTTTTACCTGTCCTGAGAAGGAACCTTTCACCTTTACTCTTCTGTGTGCTGAAACATAATTTGGCAGAAAAATCTCAAAGGAATTATAAAGGGGACTGGCTACCTATGTGGTTGTGGCGACTGTAACCTTAATAAAGTAAGCAACGTGAATATGAAAGGTTTAAGTAATTCACTGGCAGGTATGTTTGATACAATTGTGTGTCATGTTACTTTTCCAACTGAACTGTGCAACAGGTTCTTAATGCGTATGAATTCGAGCTGCATGCTAATTGCAAGACAAAGCACCCAAATAACCACATATACTTTGAGAATGGAAAGACCATTTATGGCGTTGTTCAAGAGCTGAAGAATACACCTCAGGAGAAGTTGTTCGATGCTATTCAAAATGTAACAGGATCTGATATCAACCATAAAAATTTCAACACCTGGAAAGGTAATATTGCAAGATAGACATGTTACTTTGATACAGCAGCTTAGATCATGACATGCAAAACAAGATACAAAAGCCAATCTTCGTAGGTTATCCAGCTGAAAAGATTTTTCTACTTTTGTCTGTTTTCAGCCTCATATCAAGTTGCCAGCCTCGAACTTCAGCGTATTTATGGGAAGGATGCTGACACTTTGGCATCTTGAGAAGAGTTATCAACTCGCAGGCCTTTTGTCGTAAGTGAATTCCGTTCTTGTACTCTGTAACTATAGCTTCTAATAATAAATCAGAACCTTGAATTGCTATGATTGCCTTGTCTGGTGAGTCTAGTTCTCTTACTGAAGTATCTAAACTTCTGCTAGCACTCCAAAATTTAAGACACAGACAGCTTCTTTGAGACTCTATGTAGCCCATTGCTTGCTCTTATTCTGGCAAAACGTACTATTAATACTATAAAAAATGTTCTGCAATATAGAGATACTGGAAGAAAATCGGCTTCTCAGACCGACTCTTAAGACTGAGTTGCTGCCTTGTGGTTCATTAACTGGTCACTATTTACAACAATCTCTGCACACCCAGAGTTTGGTGGAAGCTGCCCTACCTTGTCCTTGCTTTTACCCCATAGTACCAAATATATTCCGATGACAATGACAACTGATCCAACAACCCTACAAATTTAGGAAGCCCATTTAGTGAAAATCAGGTATCTAACTTTAAATCTATCGCAGTTGTAGTCTTGGATCAAGGCTTTTTACCTTCCTAGGTACATTTTTTCCAAGAAAACAAAGGAGCTGAGAACAGCAACGATAACCATGCTGAGCGGGTTAAATGCGCTCACAAAAACAGGCCCTCTCTCTTTTGATGCCCATCCGATAACATAGTATGCTAACCCTGAGACAAGTCCCTGTGTGACAGTCAACAATACTTCTTCTCTCAACAAACACACACAAAAGAGTTTTTACTAGAACATTTAGGAACATATATAACAATTGTAGTACCCCGTATATCGAAGCTAATAGCCTCATGTCCGGGTGGATTTTCCAGACCGACATGTTGTTCCTTTCCCAGATCAATGCCATAACAGTAGCCTCCACCATCCCCATAAAGCACATAAGTGCTGTTAGCGAGAGCTCAGCTTGATATGATTTCAGAATGTTTGCCTGAAAAAAACATTATCTGTGACCTTACCTTACTACCTCTCTGTGATTTAACTATTTTATTTACTAGAGGTATTCTGAGTTAATGTTCTCTGCTGGGAAATATATCAAGCTTTAAAACTGGTGGAGTATTTCTGGTTGTAGATCAGCTACAAAATTAGGAAAACAAAAGCGATTGTCCTGAAACAACGCAGATGTAATTGTGCTATTATCTGTTTTTTGAATTGATCATGGGTACGAGCATAAGGTCATTTGAATTCGGCTATAGAAAGTTATAAGAATAAGGAATAGATTCTACCTGTAAAATGATGTAACATGACCAACTGAAGCAGCTTGCTACAAGCATAATTGATCCTTTTCCTATATCTTCCTGCTTTGGAGTATTCATAGCATGTGACTGCCCATTAAAGCCCCTTGACTTGCTTGTCCAAGGCAACTCAATGACATTCCCTTTCACGAATGTCATGAGCATTGCTCCTCCAATAGCCACCATGGTTCCCACCAGCTTTGCCTGGCTGTGACGCCTTTTGATATCCACTTTCTCGAGCCTTTCAAGAAAACAGAAACCCAGTAAAAAAAATTCAGTAATACAGTAGTGTATGCATTTGCAATAATATTGGTAGAGAGAAAGGGAGAGAGTTACTTGAAAATGCAGGCCATTATAAATGTCATTGCAGGAAGTGCATTGCACAAAGCCGATGTGAATGTGGCAGTAGTAAGTTTCATCCCTGAGTAGTACAGATTTTGTTCGACCACAGGCCTGCATTTTTTTTCATTTAAACCTAGTTACACGGAGGAGTCATGTCTATAGTTGTGAATCAGAATTTAACAACGTCATACTCAAATAAACTCAGGATGGATATTTGAAATAAGATTTTGAAAGTCAGCCTTGGTCTTGTGTTCCTGCGTTTGCAACAACACAAGAAACAATTAATTCAACTTCATAGTGTATGTTTTTTTTTTGTTTTACAGGCCTGAACCAGAAGAAGGAGAAGAAAATGCCTCTCAAGAACGAGGGCGAAAGGAGTAATGAGAGCTGCAGCAACTGCCATTCGGTAAGCAACTAAGACGTGAGGGCTCATTCCTTCGTTCAAAGCTAGTTTTGCTACTATAGACATCAGTGCATACAAAAACTGAATGAAAACAATGGCCATGAATGGCCTTGCTTTCTCAAGCTTCATTACTTGCAGCTTCTCTGCATTAAAAAAAACCCCTCTTGGGTTAGAAAAGAGCTGTTTTGGATTTGTTATGAGAAAAAACAAAAGTTATATCTATGCGTGTGTCTATATATATGAGTTCTGTTTGAAGCCTCATTTCATGTGTTCCGACGTAAAGAGCATTCAAAAGCATTTGTTTTAAGTGCAAGAAATCTATACATCTGCCTAAAAAACACGATAGCCACAGAGCACTAAACTCGTGTTTTAAGAGGTAAACATTTCTTCATTGGTTGGGTGCTGACTCTCATAAACCCACTCTAATTGTTTTTTGTCACTTTAATTAACTTGGCAGTTTCAAGTACTATTCACTCGCTTCTGTTATTACCTTGATTTTTTTATATTATTTTTTATCTTTGTCGTTACATTTATTATTAATCCTCTAAACCTATCTGTATAAGAACAATTATAAATCACTTTATCAACCGCTTCTGATGGATTTTTATCGATTATAAAATTACAGTAACTATCTTGATAAGATGCAGGGACCTAACGTAGAGCCTTATAAAGTATAAAGCCCAGTAGTACTAATGAGATCATTTTAAGTCACAAAGCAAAAAAGCGAGACCACTTACTAATACGATATAAAGAACCAATATGTTTTGCAACATACACCATCATTTACCCAACAAAAGTATGGCTTATTTGAAATTACATGGTTTCTCATCATCATCAACTCGACTCATAGAGAAAAAAAACATTAAAAGTGTAAAGGAAACCACTGCTCTAAGATTTTTTTTAATGTAAATTTTCTTTTGGGAGTATTTATGGCTAAAACCAAAAAGTTGCATGAAAGCTATGGGAAAAAGAAAGAAGAAAGTAACAATGCAAATAAAAATATGGCTGCTTTTTGTTAACAAAATATAATAAAAATATATGGTTGTTTGAATATTTTTGTTTTTGGAAGGATTTGGACATTTTACCATTCATAAAACCATTTTGAAATAATACGAACCTGTAATATTCACAAATAACGAATAATGTAGGTCTGGAATCTCGAAACTGTAGTGGCCGGGCACGTGCGGATGATGACCCGCAATGTTGTTTGCGTAGGTCGAATATGAGATAGGAGCTTGACCGTTCTGATAAAAAAATTGATATCTGATATTTCTGGTACACTGACAAAACAAAACAAAACAAAAGATATATGTGAATGAGATGAAGGATTTTTTCTTAGGTGGCCACAGGAGATATCTATAGAGTTTAGGGAAGTTTTTAAATACAAAAAAAAAAATTTACTTACAGAAAAAAAAAAGAGAGAATAAAATAGAGATGCATGCAAATGAGATGAGGAGACGTGTATATATAGAGTTCAAAAACGGTTTTGAAATCAAAGAAATTTAAGAAAACTAATGCACTTATGGAAAAAAAATTAATATGCATATTAGGAAACTACAAAAAATAATAATAGACGAAAGAACTTTCGTTTCGTAATATTACAATAATATTATATATATATATATATTGTTGAAAAAAATTAAGTTAATGGTGGTAGCTACATTTAATAAATGCACTGTTTAGCGAAATTATAGAAGCATAATAAATTAATTAGGTATATATACATATGGTTCTTTTTTTTTTGTTATAGTCTATATGAAGCCAAGAAAACGACAGCCGAACACCTTTTGTTTCTTTCTGGGTCAAAATATTGTATAACGTTTTTTCTTGATAAACAGTACCCATAAGTTTAAATTTAAAAGATAAATTCTTTATATGATAAGGAAAAGACAAAGCGGTATCTTCTTTTTTTTTTTTTTGTTACGGTGAAAAACATTGACTATATAACAAAGTCATTACGGTCATACAAGACTAAACTAAGTCGGCTGTCATAAAAGCATTAGAGCCAACAAATGACTAAATAAAAGAGAGATGGGTATTGAATTGGTTAAGTAAATAAGTTTTTTGACCCATAACAAACATATCAAAAAACAAAATTTACAAGAATTCTAAATTTAAAATATTCTTATTGGTTAGTATGTTTTAATGGATTTTAAAAATAATGTTATTGACTTTATGATTTTAAAATTCATATATAAATTCAATGTTATTATTTTTATGCTTTTAAAATATATTATAAATTAAGGTGTTATTCAATAACAATGATTTGTCTAAAAATATTGATTTACAATTGAATTTTAGTGGATTTATAATTGTTTTTAAGATTAAATTACAAATAAGCAAATAGTAAGTTGAATTTGTTATTTTGATTGGATTTGAATTATTAATTTTCTTCAATTCTCTATTTAAATACTACATACTCTTAATCAAATACATGGATGTACCAAAACTTATCAACACTACACAAACAAAATATAAAATTTAAAAGAAAAATATTTAAGTGATGCTAAACTTCTTCGATGAGATTCAACTATAAGACTAAAGAATACATATTTTAAATTTTTATTATAGGACTAAGAACAATATAAATCTATTTGATTATTTTATAATAATTCACTTACTTGATTTTGATATCTATCTAATTTATTTAAAAATTTATTTGTCTGATTTTAAAATTAAAAGATTTATCACAGATTTTCAAATCCAAAAAGGATTTCTAAATCCATTAAAATATAAGAATCAATAACCCTTAGGTTTCGACCCACTCTTTCTCTGGCGCCTCAAGTCTCTTGCCTTGCTAGTCGCAGTGCTTGAGCTGACTGAAGCAGCAGAACCTCTCCTTGTCCTGGAATCATAGCATAGAAAACAAGAACTTTTACGTCAAGACCAAACTAATAAACTCTTTCCCTATTTTATACACGAAACAGCTACATTATGTAATGCAATCTACAGCATCCACACTGACAAAAGGCTGACAAAATAAGACAAATGCAAAAATATACCCCAAAGTATAGGCGCTCATTCCACTCAGGTTGCTACTTGCTTCTGAAGCTGTGTCATCGTCAAGATCAATTACTGATCGTTCCTCCGACTTGAGCTTTGCTGCAAGCAGCAACCTCTGCCGAACACCTAAATAGCGAGTCAAATATTTTACTACTTTTTCTATTGATTCTTTGAATTCACTCACTAGGCCACTAGCACACTCAATAGCAGAATTCTTAACCACTGAGATTAAACCATCTGCTGTATGCAGAAAGGCAACCCTTAAAGCTTCATCCCATTCCCTCGCATTGATAAGCAAATTAACTCCAGTGCTTATATCTCTGCAATATTCAAAAGCTATTTTCGCTGCTTCCCCCGGTTTCCCAAGAGCGTTGACCTCTTCACAGAGTTCGTACGCCAATTTCAAGATCTCATCTTCACCTAATTTCATTCGCGCCCCCACTCTGAGTACCCCACTCCAATCACCACATTCACGGTATGCTTTTGAAGCCTTTTCCAGTTTACAGCAACATAGGTACGTAGTAGCTGCATCCACAAAACGTATTTTCATCAGTGAGATGATCTCCCAAGCCTCTAGAACCGCTTGTTTCTTTTCAGGATCAGTAAGAGATCCTGCTGATACAATGTTCTTAAGAGCACTATCAAAACGTTGCAGTTTAACGTCAATGTTGAAATGCATCAGCGGTTCGGGCATTCTTTCCAGTTCCTGAAGATAAGGTAGAAATTCTTTTGGATCACGCTGGGAATTGAGTGCCACTATAGCTGCAAGGTTCAGATCATAAAGACCTAAGGCAGCTTCGAAGACAGCCTCAGAATCCAATAACCATAGAAGGTGTTTCAAGACTTCTTCAGCAGATGGACAAGAAAGTTTTCTTGAATCATCAGAAGAGTTAAGCAACTCCATTTCACGAACAGATTTTATCCTCAAAAGAGATTCATCAATAGCTGGTGGATCACTTCGGGCAAGAGTGGTCAAAATACAGAGTTCCCTTGACGGACTCTCTACTATCTGTTCTTCAAGGGCTTTCCTTATTGCCTGTACAACTGATGAAACTTTATTACCGCAACGATCTTTCGCTTGAAAAACCTTGTCCCCCTTTTTGGAGAAGGAAAACTTTTTGTAAAGTGTTTCTGTAACATCTTCATTCTTCATGGCACACACAAATTCTGTAATGTGGTTCAAATTGTTTACTTGTTCAACAAATTCTACAGCTGATTGTAGAAATGCCTGCCACCCGTATAGATCCACGATAACATTAAAGTCGATTCTGTGACGCCTTACCAAGTTTAATGCATCTTTGAACCGTTGCTGAGCTAACGCATTCGTAATGGAAGACAGGACCAGCTTTCTGGGATAAATGCATTCGAGATTCCCCCGCATAGTTTGTAATATTACAGCAGCTTCATCTCCATTGAGGACTCCTGTTACTTTGGCACCTCTTTCCCAAACATTTACATAGCTCATAATTTCCTCGTCTCGCCTTCTACCATCAATGACAAAGTACACATTTCCAAGTGCCACTTCTTCCTACAGTACATCCTCGGTATCGACAATAAAGAGAAAATCCTGTTTGGTCAAAATAATCAGATGGGTAACCACTTCATTGGCCAACTCTGAATAAAATGAGAAACTGCTGCAGTTATTACACAGGCTCTTCCCATTAATGTAAAGTCTACCTATATCATCTTCATGATTATGGTAAGAAATCAACTTAAAAAATGATTTTTTTCAGTAGATACAGCTTTTTTTTTAAAAAAAAAATTTGTTATCTTATGTGTTCATCATCATCAGCAAACAAGTTCTGGAGTGGTTTACTTGAAGAGTACTACTTACCCCGAGCGACATTGTATTTCAATGAAATGCTGAAAAGCTTACAAGATAAGAAGAAACTTGAGATAGAGAAATGGCGAAGAGAATGGATAATGATGTCACAAAAATGGCAGCAAAGTTCATCAGAGGTTTATCCGGTTAAAGCAAAAGGAGACGCCTTTAGCCATTTCAAGGCATCTGTTACGTAAGTACTTCACATGAGTTGCTCAAGAGTATCTCAAAAAGAATAAAAGAAGAATAAAATGGGGTTAGGTGTCTAGCTTCTGCCTGAGATTTAAATTGACATTGAGGATTAGAGTTCTGGTCTGTTAAACTGAAGTCTGAATCACAAACCAAACAAACAAAACTGTCAAAAATTCCTGACATGTGCGTACGAGCTAAAAAAAACAACAAAAAGGTGTTGTTATACCTTAATATTCTGAAAAAATCTGATGATCAGATATCATCATAGGGTAATTGCTGTAGCTACCGCGCTGAAACCGGTTGTTCCATCATCATCTGGGGACAAGAAGAATATCAGTTGCGTAAGGAATGGTGGGACCAAATATCTCCCTGAGAACACTCATTTCCTCAAGTATCATCAATACGTCTTCTACTCCGTATATGGATGAGTTAGTTCAAACCGGAAATTCTGGCGCCGATGATTATTACGGAGGCGGTCGATGGTGTGTTTGTTGGGCGAGAGGGTTGTTATGTTCCGTTCTGTTATTACAAATATATATAGAGGGAACGCGTGTGTTGGAAGCGCTTGTGAATTACAAAAATTCCATTTACGCTCTCTCGGGTATAAATGGAATTTTTATCCTATTAACTACCAGCGTGTGTTTTCATGTATATAGGTCTAAAAAATAAAAATATTTCTTAATTTCTTAAAAAAAATAGTAATAATATTTTAATATAATATAATTTAATAATTATTATTTTTTAAAGTAACCAATATGAAAATGACAAGTGTTTAGATAATTTCTTAAAAGTTTCTTAAAAACTTTAATTAAAAACGATTTTTTACTATTTTTCATTTTATTATTTGTTTTTATTTTCTTTTCGTAATAAGAAACTCTACGAAAAATCTTTATTAGAGGTGTCCTTCGATAGTTAATAGAATTCTTATAATAAAAAAATGGAAAATAAAAATAAGAATCGTTTTCAATTAAGGGTTTTAATAAATTTTTTAAGAAACTTTTTTCACACATGTCAACTATTTTTTTTTAGAAAAATAATTATTTAATTATATTATATTAAAATATTAATATTTTTTTTTTAAAAAAATCAATGTTTAACTGTTGTCCGAAATGGCAAGACTCCAAACGAAAAAGCCTATTATTTCTATAAAATAAATATCAAAATCAAAATAAATTGATAAGAGGAAGCCACCAAATATAAACATGAATGTTTTAAGAATCAACCACATTCATCCATACTTTAGTAAATCTAGGAGTATATTCACTAAATATAACAATGACACAAAACAAATATGGATACAATGATACAAAGCTATGCATACGGTGTTGGCGCCTTTGCCTGGATTTCGCCGGTTGATCTCAACAGTTTACCGGTGATGTAGTAGATGGTAGTTTTAAGTCTGACTTAGCGGAGATTTTTTAGGAAAAGCTTTCTTGATTTAGATAAGAAGAGGACAAAATCTCAAATCCGGATCAGCTTTTTCTCCCCCTTTTGGACTTTACCATCTGAGGCAGATTTGGAGCTTTCAGTCTTCCTTTGTTAGGAGGCGTTATGTGAAGTTACGTGTTCAAGCGTTCTGGTACAAGTTTCGTAAACAAGTTCTTCGACAAGTGTTTTCTTGAAGGATTTTTGGATAGGGATACCGGCTGTGTTCTCGTAGATTTTTCAGTGATTCTGAGGGGGATGCGTAATACTGATCTAGTCCTGAAGAGGACAAGGACTGGTGACGCTTCTGCAACTGAATCGGTTTCTTGAGATCTGTGTTGACATTGACTGGTTTTCCCGTCTAAATCTTCGTTTATGATTTGATTGTGAGTCTCATACTCAGTTGACGTTAATGGTTTGCCTAGCGTTTTAAACTGATTTGATTCGCGCTTTGTTACTTTGTAATCTTGGAATGACGTTATTCAGACCATTGCCTTTTGGAGGATCATTTGTTTTTATCTTCGTAGTGTTTGTACATTGAGTCATTTGGATCATCTATTAAAACTATTGTTTAGTGGAGTTTTAAGATTATAGATGCATTATGGTAAAATTCTACATCTTGCCTATAAAATTGGTTGGGTGGCCTCGGTATTCCCGGAGAGAACTGTTTTAGCTCTTGTAACTTTATTTAGTCTTAACTGGCAGAATTTATCATTAATGAAAAATAATTATTTACGTTAAAAAAAAAAACTCAGCGAATCTCTCATGATATTGAAAATAGAGAATCCAAAGTCCACGTCTGTTCGTAAATGTGGTCCCACTTTTGGATCATGGCAGAAGACGACAAAAGGAGTTTATGAGATCTAAAATTGTAAGAGATTGGGATACCAACATCTTTTGCGCATGTGCACGTGACTCAGTGACAGAGTGTAGCAGCACGTGACATGTTAAGAATCATCCAAATTTAGAGCTGGTGAATGAGTTGCAACAAAGGTTTTCTTTTTTAAGAATATAATAAGAGACATGAAAACACTGCAACAAAAGGACATGAACGAGAACAAACAAAATGCAGATTGAGAAATCTGTCAACTTCACTCGACCTACTATGAGCATCTCCCATCCGCTCATTCTGGCTTCCGGGCCAAGAAGAAATACATCGGGGTGAATATCTCTCTCCTGTTAAATAGAGATGTAAAATTTGAACTTAGAAAAATAGATTTAAATTTGAATCTTAAAGGGAGATAAATATAAGCTGGGATCTTCTCACCTTCCACCGTCGACTAATCCCTCCGCGGCCTTCTCCAGAAAATCTGATACCCTTTGGCTTCCTTTAGGTGCGAGTCTTATGTACTCAAGGACCTTGACCTATTAATAATAATGACAAGTTCAATATGTTTTCAACTCTTAGTTCATGATGAGATTTGGCAGATGAGTCAGAGCAAGTTTCTTTTTACCATGTTTTTGGTTATGAACCGTCCAACAGCTGTTAGGCGGAAGCTACTGAGCGAAAAGTGATTTTTGTCCAGAGGTAAGTACCATGGGACTGGCGAGTCCTTGGCCAGATCCTTTTCCCATACCACCTTTATCCAAGGCAGATGATGATAGTATTTAGATATTGAATTGTTTGCGTTTGGAAATAGAGAGGATCTGTAGTCAGATACTTACATCAAAACCGGCCTGCTTCAGAGCTTCGAGGCATTTTGAAGTCAGCCTAATGTCAGGGAGACCATCTCCAATCTCTATCTCTGCCTGCACAATGGAGTCTTTGTTTGTATCCATGTCGATAATAGATCACACATAATATGTATGGAGAGATGCAAGAGACCACACTAGACCTTTATTTTCTGATGTTGTGCGTTATCAGGGTCAAATGCATCAGTCATGCACCACTCATAGGCAGCAAAACATTGCCCGGGCTTGAGCACTCTGAAGATCTCTTTGTAGCATCCATACTGTCGTTGAGATCAAAATGATGAATCATAATGCTTAAAAATGCAGGGAAGAAAACAAACTAATAGCTGTTTAGAATTTGACATACTGCATCAGGTGCGTGGCAGGTCGCCTCTATAGCATAAACTGCATCAAAACTGTTATCGGGGAATGGCATCTTCATGAAATCAGCCTGCAAGATTAATAATGACAATCATGTTGCCCGTTACAAGGTGCTTCCCTATCGAACCCATGATTTACAACGGTAATTCCAAGAAGTACGAATTTAACTGACCTTGACAAAGTTACATGTCTTGTCGACACCTGCAAGTCGGTTTAGTTCCTGCAGAGAAGAGGATTGCCAATATGAATTGTAAAGGACACCAAGGATAAAGACCAGAAATCAGATGATGGAATTTAGAAAGTCATATAATCCACATTCTTATATGAACCAAAATCAAATTCAAAGACAGGAAAAAACACTTCAAAAATTTCCAGGAACAAAATACATCATCTTTCACAAATATAGATATGTTACCTTGCCTCTGGTGATCTGGTATTCGTTATTGTTGAGCCCGGTAACAGAAGAATTGCTGCAGCAGAGCAAACACAAACATTATAAACTGGAATATTTTCCTAAACATGACATCTACTTAAAGACTATTGTATAGGATGTAAAGAATAATGTGTGCTTTTGGTATGTGTAGTCATTTTACCTGAATCGTGCAATTTCTCTCAGCGGTCCACCAATTCCACATCCTACATCCAGTACCTGTTCAGAATATAAAGGAAATGAACATCTGATGGCGAATGGTCCCTTTTCGAGCGCTCAATTAAGGTTATCAAACCTTTTGTCCTGGTTTTACGCCAAGCTGAAGAGCAAGAAAGTGCTCGTGACGTTTGATACTCTCTCGAAGTGATTCTCCATTCCATCTGCAAACGCAAAAGTCATGCTAATTAAATATAACTAGACTAGTATCAGTGTCTGTGGGTGCAAGAAAGAAAGTTTTATTGTATTACTGCAAACAGAGTTTTAGAAGTGGAAAGTCTAGAATCACCTGTGTGCAAAATGGAAGGACTCTCCCCATCCGTACTCATAAAAGCTAGTAGCAAGGTCATAATACTTATTAACCTGAAATGTTATTAGGATTTGATTATTCAGTATGATCAACTTCAATACCTGACCGACTAAATAAATACTTTTATCTATCAAGAATATGATCTCTTGGAACACTAACGATGAGCTCATTCAAAGGTGAGAAAAACTTCTAATCGTATTCATAACACATGTTATCAAAGCAGAGAGACGTAATAAGGCATGTGGAGCTATTAAGGAAAGGGCATGTCTCAAAATGCTTAAAACATTTTAGATATACCATGTCTGTGTAATTAGCTTTTCTCTCTTCCTCGTCTCCTCCATGGAAGACATGATATTGCTCATACCTGCATCGCCCAATCACTAGAAGTTAATACTGTCCAGCAGGAAATAAATGAGAAAGACAGTATAAGTCCACCAAAGGCCAAACAGGAAAGTTTCATATTGATGCATGTCTTTCTACATCTTCGAGGGATGAGATAAGCAATAAAAAAAAAAGTAAAAATTATTGTAAGTATATTGGAAAATGAGTCGGGCCCTCGAGAACGTGACATAGTGAAATACACGTCAAAAGTAATATTTATAGAAGCAGCAAAAGAACAGAGACCATCTCAATCTTCTTTTATCTGCTGTATTGAAAGCTCAGTTTCAAATAGTGGCGATTATTCAATGAAAGATTCTCATGGAATTGGCGAAAAAAACAAAAAAAAAAATTCAAAATGGTGATTCTAAAAGATATCGAACATAACATCCAATGCTGACTTGAGGAGTGATTCCGAGAGAAAAAAAGAGTAAGCCATAATTAATAAAATAATAATATTTTCTTTAACGAGAGAATGGATCACAGTATGCATGAGAAGAAGAGGCGAATTTTGTAAGTGAATCGCAAAAGTAAAGTACTTTCCGACGATGCGTTTGAAAAAAAAGAAGGGTTTAGAAGCAAAATACTTTTCGACGGCAGTGAGAACATCGGATTTATCGATCTGGCCACCAAGATTGGAGGCGAGATCCAGAGCGCCAGACTTGGACATTATGCAACGAACGAGATCTGCAACAAGGAGAAGACATAAAATCAAGGAGAATGGGATATGAAAATCAAGGAGAAGACATTGAAATTTGTATCGACGGAGGAGACTTACTGAAAAGCTCTTTGGGATACAGAGAAAAAGAGAGAGTAGTGGGGGAAGAGGCACCTGACTGGCTGATGCTTATAAAGAATTGGAAAGATATCACAAAAGCCGTCAACAGCCAGCGTGGCAAAGAGTGTCAAGTTACCATACTATCCTCTCTAGTGGCAAAATACATTTTACTTCTCTTTAAATATAATTGTAGTCTATTCGTATTATTTTACATGAAATTGTTCACTAGGGCATCAACATTTTCAATACTATAGAATATCATTTTTTATTATTAGATTAGTTATGATACATTTCTAAAGTTTCTCTCAATATAAATGTATCAAACAAAAAAAATACAAAAATTCTTATTTTTTAAATAAGACTTAAACTATTATAATTTCAAAGTTGCATATAATCTTATTACATAAAAGTCCACATGAGATTTTCAATCCAAAATAAATTTGAACAATAAACATCAACTTTTTTTTATTAATTTAACCTAGTAATTTTTAATATTTTTTTAATTTTGTAGGATGCTGAATTCGAACTCCAGAACTGTGTTATGTATTTTAGAGATGACTATCATTATACTATATGATTCCGATCCATAAACATTAATTAATGAAAATTATGTAGTATAATGATTATCACATTTTAAATTTATTATACAAGTTTAAAATTTTAATATATCATCCCATAATATTAAAATTGATATTAAAATTAAAAAATATAATTTAAAAAACACATACCAAAAATTTAACTATTATATACACGGACAGTTGTCTAAAATTTGAAACTAATACTCGGTTTTACGATTATTTTATTTTCCCACGTATCTTCCAATTTAATATCCTTAACTGGTCATCTTTGCAACTTTTCCATCGGAATTTGAATCCAAATGTCTACAGTATAGTATAATTATAGCAATTGGATCAGACCTTGTTAACGTAGTAAATGTTACTAACATCTATATATATATATGGTTTCGGGTTAATATAGATTTAGGGGTTAATTGTATACTGGTAGACGATATAAAAAATTTTGAATTCAAAATAAACAATTTTTTAAGTTAAATAATATTTAAACGTGAGAATTATGTGATACAATTATAATTGATTCTAAAATTCATCATATATATTTGAGATTTGAATTTATTATTCTACAATGTTAATAAAAATATTAAAATATCTAAGAAAATTAAAATGGTAAAAGTATGCATTAAATTTTGGTAGTTCAATTTGTTTTTTATTTGTAAGTATAAAAATGTTTTAATTCGATAAAGTTCAAGTCGTTGTCCTAACAATGAAAGTTTGTTCAAAAGTATTTTTCATAAATACATTTGGTAAAAGAAAAAATGTCCGTTTGCTTAGTGATTTATTAAAGAAAACTCCACTTCCTTCACACACCACATATTTTTCTCCCGCCTAATCCTCCGCGTTCCCAAGTCCACGCGCCGATAATTCCTCCTCCTTGTCCTCCGGCCGTGGTTAAGAGAGACCTATACTCAAGAAACTAATCAGAACCTCCACGCGTATATCTCTCTCACTCTCACACACTCATTCTTTCAGATATCTTATCTATATGGCTGCTCTCTACACGTTAATCTCCGCCACTCGGCTCTCCGTTTCACTGCCGAATCATCATGTGTTACTCACGCGCCGCCGTTTCCATTTGCCGTTAGCAACTCTTTCCTCATCGTCCCCGGAGTCATCGTCATTATCGAACCCTAGTTCGATCCCCGTCGTCAACGGGAACATGTTGTCAAATTCTTATGGAACTCGCGATAAGGTTGTGGATGATAACAGCCCATTTGCTCGCTTCTTTCGTTCCACCGAGTCCAACGTCGAGAGGGTAAAAACTAAATATCTAAGCTCTTTCGGAATAGTACTCTGTTTCTTATTCTCTTTTCCAATATATGGTCTCTGTTGAGCTGTGACATGACTCGGGGAGATTAGTTCATTAAGTTCTGAGTTTTTCGATTGTTTAAGAATAGTGTATGACTATTTTTTTAATGTATTTTTGGATGGAACAGATCATATTTGATTTCCGGTTCCTGGCGCTCTTGGCAGTAGGAGGTTCGCTGGCTGGCTCGCTACTCTGCTTCCTCAATGTAACTTTGTGATTTTTAGTCTGAAATGTTTTGACACGCATACACCATTTTATATACTAAGATTAACGACTCACTATATAGGGGTGTGTCTACATTGTGGAAGCATATAAAGTCTATTGGACTAACTGTGTCAAAGGCATCCACACCGGCCAAATGGTTTTACGCCTGGTCGAAGCTATTGGTAAAATTGTTATATATGTATGAGTAAAGACATATATAAGCCTGGTTTGTTTCTTTATAATACTCTCATTCTCTGTGAAAATTTTGATTTGCAGATGTTTATCTGGCTGGGACAGTTATGCTAATATTTAGCATGGGTTTGTATGGACTCTTTATCAGCAATTCGCCTCCTGATGTCCCTGCGGAATCTGATCGTGCCCTTAAAGCCTCTTCTCTCTTTGGAATGTTTGCCATGAAGGAGAGACCGAAATGGATGAAGATCAGCTCACTGGATGAGCTGAAAACCAAAGTTGGACATGTTATTGTTATGATTCTTCTAGTGAAGATGTTCGAAAGAAGCAAGATGGTTACCATCGCCACCGGACTGGATTTGCTAAGTTATTCCGTTTGCATCTTCTTGTCCTCTGCTTCTCTCTATATCCTCCATAATCTCCACAAAGGAGAGAACTGAGTGCACCCATTTTATCTTCTCCGTTTGTACAGAACCAAATCCAATATAAGTTTACTCTTCTATATATCAATCTTCTTTTAGCTTCTGTTGCTTGCTATTAATGATTTTGAACAACCAGTTTTCTTATTTAAATATTTTCATTCACTAGAGGAATAGTATATTTTCAGATCATTCACATTATATACATTTCGTAGCTTCGTCAAGGCAATGCCATTAATTTGCCTCACCCTCTCTCTTGAAAGCTTCAACGACTTACCTATCTCTTCAAACGACATAGGAGTCTCTCCGTTGAGCCCAAAGTAGAGTCCCAATACTCGAGATTCTCTCGCGGTAAGAGTTCCCAAAAGCTGCTTAAGCTCATGCTTCATGTGCTCCTTCTTCACCATCTCTTCCGGCCTTGTTTCATCCGGTCCCCGTACAATCTCCTGAACATGGTAAATCAGTCCAAAGTTACTCATTGTTCTATCTCTAGTTCACATTTTCATGGGAAATGGATCAGCTGTACCTGCAATGTCATGCGGCCATTATGAGACGCGACTCTGTCCAACGAAACAGGGGATCTGCTCCGCTCCATAGCAAGTATAACCGCTGAAACATGGATGTTGAGGTGCTCTGCAATCTCTTCACAGCTCGGTATCCGTCTTAGTTTTCTGGTCAAAACATTACTAGCTTCTGCAACTTTCGCCGTCAACTCCCACATGCTTCCCTACACACAACAAGCTAAAACGATGCATTCACTAATTACTTACCACTGCAGAGAACCCATTGTAGTTTATTGTCCATGTTATGTAATTTAAGCTGACTTAACATGGTTGATGCGTATACCTAACGTCTAAAGACAGCAACTTTACGATATCACATCCTCAGCGCATCAACTTCCAACATAGATTCATTTAGTGCATACACTCTGTTTTATATTTTATCTTTTCAAGGATTTGAGACTCTTAATTAGATCAAAATGTGAGAACTAGAGATGCAGGGCTCACCGGCAATTTGACTAGTCTAGACTTGTGAGCGATAGCCCTAAGGATGGCCTGTTTGATCCACCAGTAGACATAAGTTGATAGTTTGTAGCCTCGTTCGGGATCAAATCTCTCAGCTCCTCGAAGAAGCCCTATGCTTCCTTCCTGAATCAGGTCTTGCAGATTCAACCCTTTGCCTTGGTAGCCTATTGCAATGGAGACAACCAGCCTCCGGTAACAACGAGTAATCTTTTCTCTCGCTTCTCTTCTTCGGCATAATATTTCATTAGCACTACGCTTCTTCTTCCCTTTTCCAGTACTGGACAACAAAACTGATACCATTTCATTCTCTTTAACACTTGTTCCCAGATTTTCAAGTTTTGCTCCTTCCTGTTTGTTACCGAAAAAAAAGTTTTAAAATTTGTTATCTAAAAACACAGAAACAATGAGATAGGGGTTACAAGGGTAAATAGTAGAAATCTTCCATATATGGGCTATGGAGAGATATTCGAAAAGTTTCCATAAATGATGTAGAACTATATACGTTGAGGTACAAGCAAAGCTGGACCTCTTCTAAACGACTCAAAAAACCAGATCGTGAAGCTCCAACAGGAACACTAACTGCTTCTGGTTCTGGTTCTACTTCTGGGCCAACATTTTCCTCTTCTTCAGGATCCAAACGCTCGAAACCTGCTCTTCTTCTCCTCCTCCTCTTCCTCCTCTTTTCTAATTGGGATGCCCATTTTCCAGGTTTGATCATCACGGAGCTCTCAGCCGCTCTATCCACCGTGGCCTCACCGGAAAACAGAGTGGTACCAAGCTTTATGGAAGATGGGGATGATGACGAAGGAGATGGTTGACATTGGTGACTTGTTCTGAGTAACGGAGAAATTGTTGGGACAGGAGGAGACGGACACATGGTGGCAGTGGCTGTGGTGGGTATCGTCGCCATGGATGAGCTACAGAGCTTCCACACCTTAGATATTTTTCTATATATATATTTTTTTATCTTCTTTTTGGTCCAATGGATGGAAGCAGAAGATAATTCGCTCTTGGGTTACATATATCATAGAGACTGTGTCATCTCAGTTATCCCCAATTAAATTTGGTGGAGTTGGTTTCTTTTCTTTTCTTTTTTATTTATTTATTTTATTTTATTTTTATATTTGACAAAAATTGTAATGCAACAACTTTGAGAAAATAAAAATTGGAAATGACATTTAATGTTTCATCGTCAATTGGAAGAGGACAAGGACTTCCCATAAAATTTAATGTTTCATCAATGCAATTGATATTTATAAATATGTTTTGTTTATAATTATACATTTTAAGAATATTTTGGTAACTAACATTTTTGTTTTCAGTGGTAACTAGCATTTGAAATCTCAATTACAAGTGTACCATAGTTTTCTTCATTGTGCCAAAATAAAAACCTATTTTGGTTATTGCTTTGTTTACGGAATATATTTGCGAAGCATTCTAAAAACGAATGGGAAATTGAATTAACTTGTTGAATGGCAATAATATATTTTTTAACTCAAAATCTCATTTGCGTTTTATAAATTTGACAGAAACAAAAAAAAAACTAGCTCAAAAACTATTGTCTCATCTAATCAACTGAAAAAAAAAAATCTTTTTCAGAATCTACAATTATTTTATAACTCAAAACAAAAGCCAAAAACTCTACATAAATATCTCACCCCTATGAATCAACTTTTTTTACTTATAAATTAGATTAAGATTATATTTTTTTGTACAACTGAACATTGGTATACAAATATTATTATCTCAATTTAAAATATCTTGGCAACAAAAAAAAAGGGGTACGAAAACGTTTATTATCGGATAGTCGAATCGAGAGTTTTCAAAGATATAATAAATAGGATCCAAAACTTGGAGTAGGTCTTCTGCTCGCTGCCCAAAATTTTGAATAGTTTTGGGCCCAAATAAAAGGCCCAATAAAATGTAGCCTAGTTTATATAGGATAGTCTTTAACATGTAGTTGATGGATGTCCAGTTGTCCACGTCGAAATAGATATAGAACCGAATGTCACTGTCTTTACCCCACGTGTTGGAGGGTGGGAGCAACGCGCTGTTGTAAAGAGCTTCTATGGTAAACTGTGTGTGCAACGCGCGTATGCCTGAGGCTCCTCGTGATTTTATTATGGGGTCCACTAAATACCGCTGACGTGGAATTGTCCACACACCCATTACTCTCACAACACATGAGTCAATTAAGTACACTACTATATAATGCATGGAATTGGTAAAAGCATTATATTCGAACAAGTCTCAAAGCACTAAGAGCCTCAGCCATTGGACGTCATATATATAAAATATAATCAGTTTATTTAAAAAAAAGTAGACTACATGGCTATGCGTGATTACGAAAGCCTTCACTTTTCATGACGTAGCAGGAATCAATCCACGCACGAAGCTATCTTTGTACCTTTATCCAAATATAAACTACGAAGGCTATCTAACTTTTGTTACAATGATTCAAAGTTTTGATACTATTCTTTTGCTTTCAACAATAAAGTTCTCTTTATTGTTTTTTTTTTGGAGTATATAGTATTCTTAAAGCACTTGCTGCGTTATTTCTGATAATGCCTCTTATCCCTGACAAGACAAACGATAATTATTGAAATAAACATTATAATATACCAAAAACCGAAAACATTATACGTGAAGGAATTTGATTTGCTAAGTGAGATAAACCATTCCAAGTAGATAAGTCGACAACATTGTTAAGTGTAGTCTACCCACTTTTAATTGTCTCTTTCTTCCTGTCTTCATTATCCCATGTGACGACCTCAAAAAACATATTGCTATGGTTACTGTATCCCAAAACTATATCATACGGATATATATAAAAAATTTCAAGATTATGTATTACTTTAAAATAAAATAATTATATTTCAAAATTTGAAAATTAAATTTGTATTTATATGTGTCTGAATTTTGAATGAGTGAATTACAAAACCGGGGGTGGAGAGGTCCGTGAACACTTGTGTGACCACCTTTTTGCCCTTTAGCTCTACGTGCCCGACTCTTCGTCTTTCTGCTCCAGCGACGATAGAGAATCTGTGTGGTACCCATTTGATTTCTTCCTTTTGCCATTTTGAAATATTCTGTTTCCGTTTTCAGTTTTGTTCTACTACTACATTTTGAGTTTTCTTCATATTTTCTGGGATTTTAGGGTCCTTTTTGCTGAATTATAAGGCTGTGATTTCCTTGAATATATCGGGAAGTGGAGAAATGGCGGACGAGTACAAGGAGGCGTTGTTGGAGAAGCAGAAGAAGTACCACGAGGGATGTCCGGGTTGCAAGGTCGAGCAGATGAAGCAGCTCCGGCGAGGATATCCTTATCTGGAGCTTTCCTTCGTTTGGATCATCGTCCTCGCCACTTGTAACTGCTCCTTGCCCTTCTTTGAATCTTCAAACTGTTTTTTTTTTTTTCTCTTCTTTTTTCTCTCTTATGCGATTTTGGTGTCGGATGTTTATGAAATCGGACGAACACTTGACGATGAGACTAGTTTTGTTTTTAATATGTCCTTGTTGACTACTTCGAAGTAGAGATTAGGGAAAATGATTGGCTAATTGGTTTGCTGCTTATGCTTTGGATCAAAATTTGCTAATTATGAGAAAGCTTTCGTGTGTTGAAAGTAATGCAATTTCTCATGCCTTTTCATCTGGATTTTTGTGTTTGCAGCTCTGCCGATTTCCTCACTCTATCCCTTCCTGTATTACATGGTGGGTAATTTTAATACAGAGCTACCATATTATGTGTCATTCTTATGATTTTTGGTGCAAATTCAGATACATGTTAGACAATTAGGGGTTTTTAAACTGATGAACATGTACCATCTGTCTTTCAAGACCGTTTATTTTATTTAATTTTTATCTTAGGCTCTCAATTCTATGTCTTCCATGTTTCCTTTTGTTTTAATAGATCGAGGATTTTGGTGTTGCAAAGACGGAGAAAGATATTGGGTTTTATGCTGGATTTGTAGGTGAGAAAGCATTGACTCAGTCACTTGTGAATTATGCATTGACTCTCAACATCTCTGTCGTTTGTTCTAATTGATATTTTTTTCATTTTCGAAGGGTGCTCATTTATGCTTGGCAGAGCATTGACGTCAGTTTTCTGGGGAATAGTAGCTGATCGTTATGGAAGAAAACCGATCATACTCTTGGGAACTATCTCCATGTTAATATTCTTGAAGATTAATTTGATTATTGTTTCTCCGCTTTCGTGTTTAAATAACTGGTTAAGTGGTTATTGCAGTGCCATTTTCAATGCTCTTTTTGGCTTGAGCTTAAACTTTTGGATGGCAATTGGCACAAGGTTTCTTCTAGGGAGTTTCAACTGTTTACTTGGAACAATGAAGGTGACCTCTTTAATTTGTTGCCGCTATTAACTCTTGGTTTATATTTTTGTTCATCACACCAGATTGTCATTTGCCTTTTCTTATATCTAATTGAATTTTTAAAAATTTTAGGCATATGCGTCAGAGATATTTCGTGATGAATATCAAGCAACAGCAATGTCAGCTGTAAGCTTTTCCGTCACATATTTCTTACATGTTTTGACTGTTGGTGTCATGACGCTTGGTGTCTTTACCTATTTCAGGTTAGTACTGCTTGGGGCATTGGCCTGATCATTGGCCCGGCTCTAGGGGGCTTTTTAGCACAGGTAAGTTTGATCATATCTTAAGTTTTATCTTATGTTAGCTTGCCACTCCCTATGATCTAAATGCTTGAAGCCTATCACCTGTCCATTTCTCTTGCTTCAATTTTCCTGCCCTGTTGATTCATTTTCAGCTTTATACCGGTCTGATTAATGTCTTTCAATGTTCTTCAAATTCAGCCGGCAAACAAATATCCAAATGTGTTCTCCAAAGAATCCATTTTTGGCAGGTGTGTTTTCTTACTCCTCTGTTTAAGAGTTTAGCGGAAAGGGTATAATGAAATCTCATGAAATAAATATGCAAAATTGCAATGCAGATTCCGGTATGCGTTGCCTTGCTTTACGATATCAGCTTTCGCATTGGTTGTGACAGTACTATGCTGCTTCATTCCGGTATTCTATTTTTCTTCCAGCGTCTACTGAGAACCTTTGTCTTCACTGTCTAGTCTTCTTTATTATTATATTGGTCAATGAGTTCTCTAACGAGTGTCTTATGTCTCTGTCCGAGTAGGAAACACTGCACAATCATAAGCAGGACAACACTTCAGATGATGACTCATACGAAATACTTGAAGCTGCATCTCGTGAATCTACTGCTTCTACCGGGAAGACAGGCAAAAACGAAAAGGCTTCTCAAGGGTCTCTGTTGAAGAATTGGCCCCTAATGTCATCTATCATTGTCTATTGCGTGCTGTGTTTACATGATACTGCATACTCTGAGGTAATGATCGACACTAGAATCTTTTTTATATACCCTCATCTGGTAGACTCAATTAAGAATTAGTTGTCTTCTGTTGGACTTTCAAATTTCAGTCGTTTATTTTCTTGATGATATTGAAGTTCTTGAATTTGAGGTAAGAGGCTTTACATGTGTTTGTCTGGAAGAATTTAAGTGAAGTGGAAAAGCTGTCCTTGTTTTTCACTAATGCGGTGTGTTGTATCTAGCCTAGTCTTTACTCAGGAATTTTGACATTTTATGGCCCTAGCTGAGAGCTATGGTTTTGAATTGGGAGTTAGCATTATGTGGATGCATTTTGGATTTTTCTAGTTGGGTCGTAAACACTTGGTTCTAGATTTTGTACGAGGTTTCATTGAAGAAATAGACGAGAATCTTATCTGAGTAAACAAACAACATTAAGACATTATGCTTTTGAATTAGATCCTTTTGCCACTTCATAGTCTTGTGCTCTTCGTCTGAACAAAAATCTTCATCACCTGGAATCTGTCTACTGCAGATATTTGCTTTATGGGCTAACAGTCCAAGGAAATATGGAGGTCTGAGCTACTCAACCAATGATGTCGGTACAGTTCTTGCAATCTCAGGTATGCCGATCATCCTTGCTCTCCTTGTCTAGTGTGTTAATGATGATTAGAGTCTGCTAGGATTTGAATTAGTCAAGAGTTAAGCAATCATGAATTAGTAGAATTCTTACCAATGAAATTGAGACTGTGTTATTACTCATCAACAATTCTGCTTTAGGTCTCGGCCTATTCTCATTTCAGGTTTTTGTTTATCCTTTGGCCGAGAGATTGCTAGGACCTGTGCTGGTCACCCGTTTTGCTGGGGTCAGTTGATATTCTCTTTGATGTGACTTGTGCTTATGTGCAGTCTATAAGTAATAATGCACTTGAATGCAACAGGATATAGATCGTTTTCCTGACAATTTCTTTTGTTTCAGGCACTGATGATACCAATACAGATGAGTTATCCATTTATAGCTAATTTATCAGGTCTCAGTCTAAGCTTACTGTTGAACTGTGCATCAATCCTCATCAATGTGCTAAGTGTAAGTCCAAAAGCAAAAGCTAATCCTTTTCTTTCTTTCATCGGCTGCTTACGATCCTTTTTAACACATGTAGTGTTTTGTGAATATAGGTGTCTGCTATAACCGGCTTGTTGATCCTGCAAAACAAAGCTGTGGTAATAAGAAAAACATTCTATTATCTTGGACCAATTTTTCTCTTCTCTTAAAACATATTGTAATTTGTTTTATAATAACAACAGGATCAAAGGCAAAGAGGGGAGGCTAATGGAATTGCTATGACTGCGATGTCTCTCTTTAAGACCGTTGGACCAGCTGGAGCTGGCATCTTGTAAGTGACTCTTTTGAATGAACATATACATGAACTTAAAGAAGCAGTAATGTCTTAAAAAACTTAAATCTCTAATGTTGGCAGATTTTCTTGGAGCGAGAGGCGACTAAACGCCGCGTTTTTACCAGGTATCATGGCAAAACTTCCCTTTGGCCATTCTTTTATGATGTGATGTTTCATAATACTTACGCTTAAGCACAAATAAATTTGAAAAACGTATGCAGGATCGCATATGGTGTTCTTCGTCCTGAATGTGATAGTGGCGGTCGGAGTAGCTCTCACGTTCAAGCCATTTCTAACGACGGGTAGAAGGTGAAATTCATTGGAATTGGTGATAGTGAAATGTATGGCCTCTCTTTGATTCTTTTAATTTTAGATTCGATCAAATGTCACTAACCTTAGGATTTCAGTGTTTTTTTTGTTTTGTTTTGATTTGTCTGATTATCTACCAAAAGATTATAGAAACATCAATGACATAGTAATGCACACCAGAAATTTAGACATTACCATTTTTAGAATTTGTAATATTATCTGAATGAAAATTACAATATTTCCTAGTAACTTAATATTGATTAATATTATTGAACCGAGATGCTTTGGAGTCAAAATCAGAAGAAAATAAAATATTTGTAACTTCTACTATTTGAAAAAAAAATATTAAATTAAATGTTAATTAAGAGAACGAAAAACGTGAACAAGTTAAATTGTTGAATTTTCTGTGGTCCGACCACCAAAAAAGGTAAAAGGATCTCTGTTTTAATCCAATTTCCAAATAAAGGGGGGCGTTGAACCTTTTGCAATAATTGAAACAAATATCTCATGGAAGTGGTGTGGTCCTATGATTTCTATTTTTTTCTAAAAAAGTTACAATAAAATAAAGGAAATATTTTAATAACAACAAGTAACACACATCACCATAATCTCATTAACCCTGATTTTCTGGGATACCAGATTTTTCGACCAAGACACATGTATGAATGATTCTCCCTTTCTCCTTGAATAATATTTTACTACATAATATCCAAATTTAGAAATTCTGAAGACTATGCAACCGTTGATTTGGCACAGACGATGTAACCGTTGGAGAAAAAAAAAACTTCATCCGGTGATCGATTTCAGATATAAATAATTAAGAACTGTGGTGTGGAGATCGTCTTTCTTGTCGCTAGAGAGAAAATGGCTGTGTAATCATTATATTAGAGTAGAGTAGGTTCTGATTGTTTTCCCATTACTACTATAATTAATTGTTATAGTTTAGTTCTATTATAATTAATTGTTATAGTTTAGTTCTATTATAATTAATTTTTTAACATTTTTTTTTGTTAACATAGACGTTGGTGATTATTCCAAGCGATCTCTCTCACTAAGTATCTCTTCTCTTGTAATGGGAATGGTGATTAGTGATCAGTTTCTAAACTGTTTTATCTTTCTTTTATGGGTGATTATGATGATTCTAGTAATAGGTATGGTGTGACAAGTTTCATCGGATCGATCACATTTGCCTTTTATTTCTATATTAAAACTTCGGGTTCAGTGTCATAATCATTTCTAAAATGAATGGTGGTGAATCTTGATGAATTTTCATACTTTGCTGGTGATTTGGTGATTTCTATATTGGATGATACGGTGAATAATGATATTTATCGGATCTGAGAAATATCAATTTGCATTACAATTTATTTCTTAAAATTGAAATAAACTATCAAACACACACATATATATATATATATTTTAATATTTATATATATTTTAATATTTATATATATATATATACAAATATTAATATTGACATTTATGTGTCATAACTTATTTTAGTAAAATAATTATAGCATTTATATAATTCAACAATATTAAATTACATACTTAAGTATAACATTTTGACCATGAATAATAAATTCAAGAATGACCAACATAATTATTAGCAAGAACATAAAAGCTAACAATATTTAATTTTATTCTTTGACCAATAATTATAGTTTCATATTTCACATATATATTAGTCTCTTGAACATAATTCTTATTAACAATGCATAATTTCATGACCATCATTTTAATATTAACAACTTAAATAAAGAATAAGTTGAACATGGATTAAAACAACAATATAAGTGAAACTAAAATTTAAACAATAAACAGATTTTATAAAATCATAAAAACCATTTGGAGGCGGAATGATATATTTCCTTAACTCAATAAAATGTCCGCTTTGAGACAGTTTATATGCATTCTTTGAATCACAGGATACAACCAAACATATAAGACTAACATGTTTCATTCATGTTAGAATCTACAAGCTAATAATCTACCATATACTCAAGAACATAAAATCTACTTTTGAAATAGAAAAGTAGAATAAAGAAAAAGTTAGAACATGTTTAACTTGTGAATCTTTTAGCTACCAACACCAAAAACCAACAAGATATTTTAAGAGAGTTTCAACACTTAGAAACTTCTCAAAGAATATCTAAATTAGGTATAATGGTGTTTTCTTTTGCAAAATGAATAATAAAATAAATTTGTCATTCTAGGTAGTTTGGTATTTATAGGAGAGGAATGAAACTTGGTAGTCAAGAGCCATAATGATCAAATTTAATTTGATTTTTAATTACGAAATATTTGTAAGTTATAAAAATCTTTGAATTTAGTTTGATCCATAATGGACAAATTTAATTTGATTTTAACTCTAAAATATTTGTAAGTTATGAAAAATATTTGAATTTAAATTTGATTCTCTTTATACTATTTATTTTTTAGTGACTTTGTTCCATAATATACATTATTGGAAAAAGTTTATTCTAAGCAAATTCTTATTCACAATTTAACTATATATATTATAAGTCCAAAATTGCTTGTTAATCTATTGTTCAAACAACTTATGTGTTAACTATAACTGCTTTACTATAGAAAGAGCCACTATGAAACCACTAAATCACTATGGAAGAGACAATGGTCTAGAGTTGATTACATTTTTTTTTGTTATATGGCGATATTTGTACAACCGTTAAAAATTAGCACTCTTAAATTAAATTTCTATCAAAAGAATCAAAGAGTGTTTCTTTAAGTTAGTTTGGGAATAATGTAATACAGCAAAAAACTTGATAGCAAACAAATTAAGATCTCAGGGAAGAAGAAATGTAACATACTCGGTTAGCAAGAAACGTATTTGTTTATTGTTCATTCAAAAAAAATAATTATG
Organism: Streptanthus diversifolius; assembly: GCA_039880935.1. Classification (NCBI taxonomy): domain Eukaryota; kingdom Viridiplantae; phylum Streptophyta; class Magnoliopsida; order Brassicales; family Brassicaceae; genus Streptanthus; species Streptanthus diversifolius. Next base: position 21,357,152 of record JAXGFM010000010.1, on the reverse strand, counting down.
TGTTTGTTTATATTTATATTATTTTTAGTATTTACTGAATTTTGGATTTTATTTATATAAAGATAGATGTTAAAAAAAAAATCAAGTTGAAATTTAGACAAATCCCTAAAACTTATGGAAATCCAATTTTCTGTTACCATTTACCACGTCTTTAGGTAATCAACTATTATGTTGATTAAATCACGGTACAAATACTCAAATTATGGTCCTCAACTAACGGTTTAAAATTCTCAACCACTAAACCCATTATGAATTGGTTGAAAATTCAGTATGTTATAATAATTGCCGACGTAGTTATTTGTGTGTGCTGTCTTTTTGTAATTTTTTTTTTTTGTTGTTTTTGTTACAGTCAAAGGCATAACATAGTTATTTGTATCACGCATCTCTTCTTTATTTTTCGATCTACACAGAAAACGAAAATTCACTATGACCCACACAGAAAAAAACACACACACACACGCAAATAACTGCCTCGGCTATTATATTCACATGAATTTAAAGTTATTCGATAAAGTCGTCGTGTGTAGCTCTGCAAGAAATTGCTTATTTTCTTTTTTTAGGTAGAACTCTTATTAATAAAGTTGAACGGTGACGAGGAGGAAATAAATTTCATCCTCTTGTTGTCCTGAAAATATAGTGAAAACGTTATGACTGCGAAAGAGATCATTAATAAGTAAGGTGACATTACATACTGATTAGTCCCTAGCGACTGGTTAGGTCCGTTAGGAGGAGAAAAGCCAAACTTGTTTTCCTCTTCTCTGTCTCTCTGTCTCTCTGTCTCTCTGTCTCTCTCCCTGTCTCTCTCTCTCTCTATATATATATATATATATATAATTAAATGTTCTCCATCATTCATTTTTCTTGACAGAAGCATTTAAGAGAGTACGTGTGTGTTTGGCTCCTCCCATTATAAAAATAAGAAAACCAAAATACATCGCATCTTCTTTACATCTTCCCAATTTTTCTGGATCCATTTGACTTCGAGGTGATGGCGGAAGAGTATACAGAGTGTTTGCTGGAGAATAAGTTCCATGAGAATTGCCCTGGATGCAAGGTTGATCAGATGAAGAGGCTTCGCCGTGGATTCCCTTTCTCTGAGCTTTTTTCCGTTTGGATCATCGTCCTCTGCACCGGTAACTTCTTCTTCATACTCTTGTTACATTTCATTACATTCAAGAAAATTATGTTCCTTCGTTGTCTTATCAAAAGTTTTTTTTCTTGTATTGTTTTTGATCATCGTTTCAGCTCTTCCCATTTCCTCTCTTTTCCCATTCCTTTACTTTATGGTGAGTATCCGCATAGTACTTTAATTAGTTTACTCAATCAAACTCTTGCTTTGGTGCTTTCTGTCTCCCTAAATATATATATTAGTCTAGTAACGTGCTGCCTTGGATTTGGTGATGATTAGTAAAACTTGTAACTCTAGAATATGGTCTGCTTCAATTTTTTTTGTTGTTGGTAGATTGATGATTTTAACATAGCAAAGAAGGAAGAGGACATTGGATTCTATGCTGGATTTGTTGGTGAGTTTTCGTCATATTAATCTCTCTTTTTTTTTCAGACTCGAGTACAAACTCACATTGTCTGTCTATATATACCTTTGAAGGTTGCTCTTTCATGCTCGGACGAACGTTGACATCTGTCTTCTGGGGAATTGTGGCTGATCGTTACGGTAGAAAACCAGTAATACTCATAGGAACTACTTCAGTGTTAGTAATCTTACATATTTTATACTTCATCTCTCTCTCTCTCTCTCATATTTGTTTTATTTCTTATCTATAAACTATGCTTTCAAATTTTCTGTCACAGTGTCATTTTCAATACTTTCTTTGGCCTAAGTGTAAATTTCTGGATGGCCATTATCACAAGGTTTTGCCTCGGTTGTTTCAACGGTTTACTTGGTCCTATAAAGGTCTTCTCCTGTCCTCCTCTCAACATTTCCGCATACTTATTCCATTAACTTCTCGAAGCTCATTAAACCGAAAATGCTGATGAATTCAGGCATACGCAATGGAAACATTCCGTGATGAATATCAAGGTTTAGCACTCTCAGCTGTAAGCACTTGATTCAAAGTTTACATCTTTACTTTTCTAATTGAGTAGAGCAATTTAGAATCTTATGACATCATGTAGGTTAGTACAGCATGGGGCATTGGACTCATCATTGGCCCTGCTATGGGTGGCTTTCTTGCTCAGGTCTTCATAGTAACAAAAAGCATTTCAAATTGTTTTTTTTTTTCACTCGCCCTTCTTGATTGATTCTTGTTTAATCTCCGGACCTTGTAGCCTGCAAAGCAATATCCAAGTTTGTTCTCAGAGGAATCGGTTTTTGGGAAGTAAGCATTACTTTCCTTACCTCCTCTTCACTTTCATTCAACTACTATATATATATATAGTCTCATTAGTCTATCAATCATAATGCAGATTTCCTTATTTTTTGCCGTGCTTAGTAATATCTTGTTTTGCACTTTTGGTGACCATAATCTCATTGTGGATTCCGGTACGCTCTTTACTTTCTCATGCTCCATTGAAATCCTTAGTTATTGTCATTAGCTTAAGCCTAGAAATGGTTGTTTTTCTTCTCCAGGAAACATTGCACAATCACAATATTGATGATGATGTATCACATGATGAGTCTTTTGATGGTGTCCAAGTTTTTTCTCATGACCCTGAATCTCATAAAGTCAGTGAGAGAAATGAAAAAGGCTCTCTCCTCAAGAACTGGCCACTGATTTCATCTATTATCGTCTACTGCATCTTTTCACTTCATGATATGGCTTACACAGAGGTCTGCTCCATTTCCCTCCACCTTCATCTTTGTTTATCTGGCCCAAAAATATAATCTTCAGCTTTTCGTTCTCCAATAGATCTTTTCATTGTGGGCGAACAGCCCGAGGAAATATGGAGGTTTGGGGTACTCCTCTGCAGATGTTGGTTCTGTTCTTGCCTTTTCAGGTGTGTCCATTCTTCTCAATGCTTAACAAATTTCAATAAAAATGAACTGTTCTGACCTAAAATGTACACAACTACTTCTTTCTAGGGTTTGGTCTCCTTATCTTTCAGCTTTCGCTCTACTCTTATGCGGAGAGACTTTTTGGACCAATCAACGTTACACGTATATCTGGGGTAACCGCTAAACTATGTTGTTCTCACTGCATACCTTATGACATTGAGCAGGAGATTTCTAATCTTGAGCTTGTTTTCTATATTCAACAGAGTCTGGCTTTAGTTGTCTTAGCAACTTACCCTCTAATAGCAAAGTTATCTGGTTTAGCCCTTACCCTGACGCTAAATTGTGCATCCATAGCAAAGAATGTTTTAAGCGTAAGTCTCTGATAACCTCAGAAAAATGTGTAGTTTGGATCTTAGTATCTCAACGGTTGTCCCTGTATGTGCAGACTTCGGCTATAACTGGCTTATTCATACTTCAAAACAAGGCTGTAGTAAGTATTGTCTGAACGTTGATCCAGTTTACAATTTAGGTAAAACCGGAAATAAGACTTAATGTACCTCTTACTTTATTGACAAAACAGAGACAAGACCAAAGAGGAGCAGCTAATGGGATTGCCATGACAGGGATGTCTCTTTTTAAAGCAATAGGTCCAGCAGCAGCAGGAATCATGTATACATTCATATGCTTCAAACGAACACAACTTCTCTCTCACCAACAAGTTCTTGTTGGTTTAGCGATATATAGGTTTCTGGTTGTTTCCTACTTATGTTCTCTCGTTTTTTTCGGTTTCGTGGCAGTTATTCTTGGAGCGAGAAACGTCAGGATGCTGCTTTTCTCCCTGGTAACGTGAACTCTTCATATTCATATCTATATCCATATATATATTGTGCTCATAAGCTTACATAAGTTCAGAATTAGACCAAGTGAGATTTTAAACAAAAATTTGGTACTCTGAATGTGCAGGCACACAAATGGTATTTTTTATCCTGAATACGGTCTTGGCACTCGGAGTTGTAATGACGTTCAAACCATTTCTAGGTGAAACACAACAGTAGAAGTCGAGATGAACTATTGATGGTATTCAAATTGCATCCGCTTTTTTTTTTTTGTATTTTATTTTAGATTGTATTTGTTTGACGCCAAGTTAGATCAGAGATTTGTTTAAAAGTATAGCACGAGACACAACTTGTTACCATATTATTATACAACAGCAAAGTAAAAAATTAACCATCTTAGCTTCACTGTCACGGTTTTGCGCTTTTGGTTTTTTGGTCCTCTACAACTTATAACCCCCTTCTGTATTAAATCATCTATCCTTCCGAAGCTTACTGCACTCGCATATACACAAAAATCAACAAGCTAACAAGGTCGTGTCTATCTTCATAAAGATTTTGATAAATGGTTGTTTTTAATGAATGACCATAATATAGTTTTGAGAACGAACTACGATAGTATTTTGGACGACCATTGTAATCAAGAAAGACCAAACCGAAACGATTACCAATATTTCCTATTTGTCGCAATTTAGCATCCAAAGTGTGTGGTGATTTACTATTATTTTGCCACAGAATTTTATTTTAACTAATTAGGTAATTTTTAAGCAAAGTCTGTCACAAATTTTGGTACTATATTACAGAAATCTTCTAATGATGCAAGTGGGATCCATACGAATATGTATCCGTGATTTGCATTAAATTGCTAGGTAGCTAATTACAATGGAATCTTGGCGATAGTTTTAGAAAACGACTTAGATTTAATAATGGTCATGACATCTAATGATGTTTTGCGCATCATATCTTCCGACTCTTCTGAAACAAAACAACAGACTTATAATACGAAACTCAATCTCCATGAAACAACAAATCGCAACCGTCCATCTCCGGTCAAACAGCAGACGTGTCGCATCATTTTCCTTGATGTAGCTTACACGTCAACACACAAGATAACGATCTCCTTGTCCACCATGTTCACGTGTGTTTTTTTTCTAAACAACAACATGCACTTGGAAACAAACAAACGCAGACTTACATGGAGAGTGTATATCACGCGCGGAAATCTGCACATGTCATAACTCTGATGGACTCTGCTTTCGTACCATTGAGGTCATAATAATAAACGTTACACACTGATGATGGTTTCGACCAAAACTTTTTTTAAAAAAAATAAATGCACAAAGTATGAATCATGTGGCATAATCGTAGTCAACTCTGCATTCATTACACCAGGTCTGGGGTTCGAACCCACCACCCTTCAGTGTTAAGAGGGATATTAAAGCCACTAGGCTATGTTGTCAAAAAAAAAAAAAAAAAAAAAAAAAAAAACACAAACACAAGTCGGAAACAATGAAAATTGATGAAAAAAAAAAGGAGTAAAGAAACAACATTTTTACACCAATCACACGAATAAGGTAATCAAATTATATCACTTTAAAGAAGAAAACTTTTGCAAACATTCTTTCTTAGAAGAGAGAGACGACCGTCGTAGCCGGGAAGTGACGTCACCAAAAAAGTTGTCAATGGGTGCCACAGAGCCCGTGAGATTTCTCATTTCCTACTTTTACTCTTTTTTTCTTTTTTTTTGCTGAATGTTAAAGGTCAGTTTTTTTGTTGTTGAAGGCGGTGGAAGAGAGAGAAATCAACGGAGACAGGGAAGAACAAACAGAGAGGAAGCAAAGAGGCGTAAAGGCTGGGGAGGAAGGAGAAGAATCAAAGGATAAAGATGAACTCCATCATCACAGATTTTTGGCGAGCTTGAACAGATTGAACCCAACAAACCCTCTTAGGATCATTGTTAACAATGGCGGCGGCTCTAGATTCACTTCGCCGTCTCCTAATCTCGCGCAGCCACTCCGATCGTCCTCAAGAGTTCCTCCGCCAACGCAGACGCCTCCCACTCGCGCGCAACCGCCCGAAGAGCCTCAGCCTCAGCCTCCGCCGTCTCCATCTCCGTCAACACCGCCGCCGCCGGTTCAACATCAATCTCGTTCCCTCTTCACACCAACCCCTCAAGTAATTTCCTTGCTGTTTTGCATTTCAGTGTGGAAGTTAGTATTTTTTTCAGCGAATGAATCCGTAAAAATACTTCTATTATTAGCTTGAATATCTTTCTCACCTCACCTTGACTGTTCTAAAGATTTGGAGGAAATTGATAGATTATTTTAGGCATATATTGATTATCTGCTTTAAAATTTTGGTGGGTCTTCTTTGGAATCAGTTAGGATTTGTAAGTTGGTAAGTGAAAAATTGGTAATGACTTGGTTGCAGCAAACTTTGGCATCATTGAATTCAACAAAGTACACAAACATGTTCTTTCTGCTGCTCTTCATGCTTCACAAGGTTGTGGCTATTGGGTTTGTTTGCTTCCTTGTCTTTAGAGGCGTCCAAGGTTTAATTGGATCCAATGGTAGCGTCAAAAGGAAAGAGCAAAGGATCCTCAGATTTCTACTTCCACAAGTCGAAGCTGCATCGTTGTTGAGCATCATACTGGCATTCTCGTGGCAAATGGCATTTCGGATTTGGCCTGAATTTATGATCCACTTCATACTTTGGAGTACGTTTTTGATGTCTCTGTCCTCAGGAATTCTCTTACTGTGTTTCCAGATGCCAGCAACCGATGCTGTTGGGGTTTGCCTCATCGCCTTCTCTATCGGCAATGGTTTATATGCTTGCTGGGTCACTCGCAGGATCAAATTCTGTTCCAAGATATTGGTCAAGTCGTTAGAACCCGTTTCCAAGTTCTCGGATCTGAATTTACCAACCTACTACATGCTAGCTGCTGGTTTCCTCTGGATGTCACTTTGGATTTTTGGTGTCATCGGTGCCTTGAACTTCCCTTTTCCGCCATTGGTGATTATTGCTTTGGTGCTAAGCTTGGCTTGGACGACAGAAGTGATGAGGAATGTTGTTAATCTAACTGTAAGTAGGGTCATTGCTCTGTTCTATCTTAGGGGAATGCAGTCTAGTACCCGGTTTAGTTTCCAAAGGGCCTTGTCTCGTAACCTCGGGAGCGCGTGTTTGGGATCTCTGTTTGTTCCAACAATCGAAGCCCTAAGAATTCTGGCAAGAGGATTGAATTTACTCAAGGGTGAAGATGAGTTCATGTTTTGCTGCGCTAATTGCTGTCTCAAACTCATGACCTTCATATTTGAGCACGGCAATGGCTGGGCCTTTGTGCAGGTATTTTTTAACTAACCCTTTAAACCATGCCACTCTCATTTTCAATGGAGCAGGTTACACAAGTGATTTGTCGTGATCTCTCCTTGTAAAAATTGACTATATATGCTGCATTTATTCGGTTTCTTTTTATATAAGTATCTTCTTACAGAGTATAGTATTAAAATCAATTTGTTAGTGGTGGGTCTTTATCTCTGATGCGAGAATCTTGCATTATCTTGACAAGTCGAGGCACAACCACATGCTTTTCTGCATTTCTAGTAATTGTTTTGAATCACAAAAAAAAAGAAAAGAAAAAAGGTTCTTTAGTAGTATCAGAAAAGAGTTTTGGAATCAATGGTATTGGGTTACTTGTGCTGCTTTTATAGTAAATTTATGGTTAAAAATAATTTGTGATCTACTCTTTGCTACAGATAGCAGCATATGGGAAAGGATTTGTGAGGGCGTCGCAAGACACTTGGAAACTGTTTGAGGATGCAGATATGGTTGAGATCGTAGATGCAGACATAACAAGCTCAATCTGCTTCCTAACAGGCATTTGTAGTGGCTGTGTCTGTGTTATTGTCGCGGCCGCTTGGACACACACAGTTTATAAACCTTATACAGCCACCATCTCCTTACTTGCCTTTTTCATTGGATACCTCATGGTAATGACATTTTTTATTCTTTTGGACTCTCTAAAATGTTTTATTCAGTAATAGTCTCATCATCATCTTCTTTTTTTTGTTTCTTTTCCGGATGTGTTAAAGCAGACGAGAATCTCAATGGCATTGCCTCACGCCTGCGTAAGTTGCTACTACGCATGCTACGCCGAGAATTCAGAAAGCAGATTCTTCGACAAAACTATAAGAGATAGGCAAGCTTTGATCAGAAATGGCCGTGTTGTTGTCCCAACCCCTAGAGTCCGCCGCGCTGTAGCCTAGCCTGGCCCTGACTGCTCAGTCTCTCTTTTTTTCCTTCTTGAAATGGCTCAGGTGTTGATTTTGTTCAGAAATCAAATAATTAGTTTAAAAATAATAAAAAAACTGTATTTATGATATGAAAATTAATTTAGTCACAGAAAGAGTGTAGTGTCAATATCAGTGGGGGTGGGGAAGAAAGAATGTGGACAGACAAGAAGAGCTCATGACATGGACACAATCCAACTAAAGGCAAGTTGGTTGAGCTTTTGTTTTTTTTTCTATTTTACCCTCAATTACTTTCTGTACATATTTTAATTCTTCATTATTTTTTTGGTTCCTTTCTGTGCAATGGTACTATATTCCTTTCTCGATTTTGGAAAAGTAGTTGAATTTTTTTTAATGCGTGGTTGTTAGATCCGTAAATGTAAACATCTGATGAATTATTTTGCCAGCGAGGAAGCAAACTTTCAGCCTTAAGTTCTTTATGGAACACGACCATATTTCCATGTCAATAGACTACACCCGGTAATGATTTACACCAAATCGTTACATAGCTAACTTTTATTTTAACTCAAGCATTAGGATCATTGGTTATATGGAAAATTACAACTAACACGTTGTCCGGACTTGTATTGCCAAAGATAGAAAACTTAAGTAACACACTGGTAAAAAAAGTGTCTTGGGGTGTGAGAGTTATCTACACGAAAATGTATACTCGCTACTAAAGAGCGTAAGCATGTATTTCACTCATATTTAACCATAAACTATTGAAAGAAATTATCAGAAGTTCCATCTTTTTACACTATTTGACCTTTTCTTAAGCTTAGCCAAACTCTCATTAGCTTCAGTGAGTTGAGCAACAGCAACAGTGGTCTCTTGCTACTTATATATACTTTATAGTGGCCCTCCTATGGGGCTTTTACGAGTTAACTAAGTTGTTAGAATGTTGAGGCCCATACAAGCCCAGTTATAAGAATCCTAAACCCCATCTGACGATCTCCGGTCTTTCCAGAGAGTCCAATCTTATCATAACATGAAATCTAGAATCCGCCACGTGATTCGTCGATTTACTTGGAACTCCGAAATGATGATGCAACGTCATACGATTTACACACGAACCCGAATACAGAAAAATATTAATTAATTAATTAAAACGTGTGGTCGAACTTTTTCGTGGCGCTGAACTAAAAATTAAATCCACAAGTGAAAGAAAAGACAAGGAGAGAGATCTCTCCCTCTCCCTCTCCCTCTCCCTCTCCCTCAGACATAAACACAAAAACAGATGGCCATCGTGAGCAGGTCGTGGGTAGCCACCGTTAACCACCATGCAAACCCTCACAGCTTCACCTCTCCGACGAAACCCGTTTTCTTTCTTTCCCCGAAGCCTCACAGTTCTCACGTCTGCTCGTCTAAATGCTCTTTGGTTCTTGAGGAAGATGAAAAGAAGTCACCGGGTCCGAAAGAAGACAAGTGGCCATTTTTCGAACCTGCCCCGCATGGCCTTAAGTGGGTATTATCGAGGTTGCTCCGAGACCCGGAAATCCAGAAAGTTTCTTCTGAGTTCTACGAGAAAGCTAAGGAGAACTCAGAGTTGAGGACAATCAAGCATCTGATCAATTACTTGGTGAGTTCCAAGAACTGGGACTTGCTCGTCTCGCTTTGTGAGGATCTCAGGGAATATAAAGCGTTGCCCGATGCTCATACGTGTTCCCAACTTATCAGAAGTTGCATCAAAGAGGGAAAATTCCGGATTACGCATTGCTTGCTTAACGTGTTTAGAACGGACAAATCATTGGCGGTGTCTTCATCTGATTCAGCGATGAAAGGCTTTAACAAACTCCAGATGTATAGTAGCACGATCCAAGTGTTTGATAGGATGAGACAATCTGTGGGAGTTGAGCCAAGCCCCGGCTGTTATTGCAGGATAATGGAGGCTCATGAGAGAATTGGTGACAATCAAAAGGTGGTCGAGTTGTTTCAAGAGTTTAAGAGCAAGAGGTTGAGTTTCTTGGCCAAGGAATCAGGCTCTATCTACACGGTTTTATGCTCGTCCCTTGCAAAATCAGGACGGGCACTCGAAGCTCTAGAGTTTTTGGAGGAGATGAAAGATAAAGGCATTCCACAAAGTAGTGCATTGTACTCTATGCTGGTCCGTGCTTTGGCGGAAGCCCGAGAGATTGTAACGGTCGAGAATCTATTCAAAGAAGCAGGAGAGAAGAAGATGTTGAAGGATCCGGAAATGTGTTTGAAGGTTGTATTGATGTACGTCAGAGAAGGAGAAATGGAGAGAACGCTAGAGGTTGTGGCCGCGATGAGGAAGGGCGAATTGAAGGTCTCTGACTGCATTTTCTGCGCGATTGTGAATGGATTCTGTAAACAAAGAGGTTTTGCGGAAGCAGTTGAGGCTTATGAGTGGCTTATGAAGCAAGAATGTGAGGCTGGGCAAGTGACTTACGCAATAACAATCAATGCATACTGTCGGCTAGAGGAGCACGACAAGGCTGAGATGCTATTTGAAGAAATGATGAAGAAGGGATTCGACAAATGCGTTGTCGCATACTCAAACATAATGGATATGTACGGGAAGACAAGGAGGCTAAGCGATGCGGTGAAACTCATGGCTAAGATGAAACAAAGAGGATGTAGACCCAACATTTGGATTTACAATTCCTTGATTGATATGCATGGAAGAGCTATGGACTTGAGGCGGGTTGAAAAGGTATGGAAAGAAATGAAGAGGATGAAGGTGTTGCCGGATAAGGTGAGTTACACAAGCATGATCAGTGCATATAATAGAGCAAAAGAGTTTGAGACATGTGTGGAGCTTTACCAGGAGTTTAGGATGAACAGAGGAAAGATTGATAGGGCCATGGCAGGAATCATGGTTGGTGTATTCTCCAAAACCAGCAGGATTGATGAGCTAATGAGGCTGTTGCAGGACATGAAAGTCGAAAGAACCAGGCTTGATGCGAGGCTCTATTCCTCAGCTTTGAATGCTCTGTGTGATGCTGGTCTTAATTCCCAGATCAGATGGTTGCAGGAAACCTTTGACACAGCACAAACTAGTGCTTCAAGATATTCGAATATGAAGATCAAAAGAACTTTGCAGGGTTCTTGAGTTGAACAAGAAACTGTAGAAGTCAAGATTCCTTTGTAATTAAATGTATTATATTGCCATAGGGATCTGCTATCTTGCAAATAGAAGATTTTTATCTGAAGTAGTAAAGCCTTGAGGAAAACACTGGAATTTCTGAAACATCGATACATGAAAAAGATTGGCTAGATATCAAGTACAACCAAAGGAAGACAATGGAGAAAAACACGAGTGGTTACCAAATGTATTTGACACTCAAAATCATACGAATGGAAAAATGGTGAGCAGTATTAGAGCTAGCCAGCGAGCACACCCCAACATACTCACAGTCACCTGATTTGGTCATCCTGCTTTTGAGTCTCACTTCGAACTTGTTGCTTTAGCATCTTCGGGTTGAGTTGTTTCTACAACTTTTGCATCACCTGAACAACATCCACCTCCATGGTGATGATGACCGTGGCCGTGCTGATGGTTTTGCTTACCCTTGAGATGCTTTCGCATGTCATAGGCATCCTCTCCATCCGCGTAATACTTTGCTTCTACATCGTTAATCTTGTAGCCTAATGTCTCCGTGTACAGATTGAATGCTGCTCGGTTACTTCTCCTCACATGCAGTGAAACATACTCTGCCTCATAAACCTGCCACAAAACCCTAATGATTTAAACAGTTCAAAGTTGTAGTTGAAAATAAACGATCAACCTCGGTCTGTTTCACATGTAATTAGAAATCAATTGTCTCCGTCAATCCAAAGCAAGCAATCGGAGAACCCTTAATACAGTCTGCAGAGCTCAAATTACTTCAAATTCCAATCTAAGAGTAAAGAAAAAGAAAAACACAATCCAAGATATGAAAAAGCAACTACCACAATCACTTAATCTTAAGTTATATAGCATGAGAGAAGAACCAAAGTTGAGTAACACAAGTAAGACCCCCAAAATTGATACAAAAAGTTAATATACTGTCCATAATTTATGGTTCCATCTTCAACATAGCTCAAACCACACAAAATTCGTTTACAAGAAAAAAAACAAAGTATCATCCAAATTATTCACGACGACTTAACACAATCAGATAATGTTGAGTAACCTGTTCCATGGCAGCCTGAGCGGCGGTCATGAGCTTTGTGGCGAGGCCGAGCTTCCGATGGGTGCGAAGAACGGCGAGAGAAGTGATATGGCCGTGGCACTCGTTGCTCTCCTCTTCCATCTTGGCGAGCACATAGCCAACGATGCGACCATTGTAGTCCTCGGCAACGTAGAGAAGCTGAGGCCAAGAGAGGATATGGTAGAGGTAGTACTTCATCTGGTAATTCTCAGGAAGACACATGAGATTGCAGGCCTGCATCGCCAGAAGATCATCCACCGTCGCTCGCCTGATGCAGACCATCGCTGCTGAATTCTCTTCTCTTCTCTTCTCTCGCGGGCGGATAAAAAGGGGCTTAGGGTTTCGGTCTAATGGCTTCGGGCTTTAATCTAGAGACGACTTGTATAATAACAGATAAATATTGGGTCCTTATTAAACTTTAGCTGATACTTTGGGGGCATTTTAATAATTATGTAAAAAAAAAAACTCATTTTAACTTCTTATTTAGGACCGAGACCAATTGGGCCTTGATTGTTTGTTTTGATGTTGTGTAATGAAGTAGGAAGATTCCGACAACTACACGTTCAATAGAGTGGGATCTCGATTGTATAATGCACTCACATCACATGTGTGGTTCCGGATCCAAGCTATAGTAGCTACTGATTTCAACCCTTGACTTTCTCGTTTTTTTTTTTGCTGGGGGGTACAAGTCCAGTTAATGCGGTCAAAACGTACATCACGATGCAGTGACTACCTTTGCACTGGTACATTGGCTATTTCGAGTAATTGCCTTGTTGGTGAATTTTTCAAAACCACTCGACATCTTTTGTTAAAACTTATACTGCTGACTCTGCTTTGATTTGTTACTTTGAGGCAAGTCAAAAGGGAAACAGAGAGCTATCTCTAGTCTCTACCAAAAAAATATTTGTTCTTCAGTGTTCATTAGAATCACATCTAATACTAAACTATCTCTCCGTGAATTTTTTCCAAATTGTCTTTTGCTTTGTTTATCTGCTAGACAATTGTTTTCATCTAGAACACGAAATTCAGCTGTTGTTGTATATGTTTACTAGAATTTCAAGTACCGAATCACTAGTTGAGATATCAAAAATTATTTTGTGCCTTGTTATGTCTTTACTTATTGAGGCACAAAGTGAATTGTAAAGATTATGGATACTCAACTCTCAACTAGTTATATCTTTGTGATTGGAGAGACAAGATGAAAGATAATCAAAAGAGAAAGGACATTGAGTGTGGTTAGACGACAATGCAGATGAGATGATTGAAATCTTCTCTTGATTTTTCAAGTATTCCTCTAACACTGCTTTAAAATAATCGGATACTTGCTACAGAGGAAACATTATGTACCTCACTCCCATATTTCTGGATGGCTTAACAGAGAATGAACCTTTAGCTTTGGTTTTCAGGTGGTATTTGCTAAACTAGACTGATCCTTTGTGCAGTTGCTCTGGTCGTGCTCGTTGTCACTGAATCACTTGATGGACTCTCTCTGTCTCCTTCATTCTTCCTTCTATCCTGTGCTTCTCCCGGCAACCTTGGGAAACACACAAGTAAGAATTAATAACTATAGTGTCAAAGAGGAGACAAAGGCTTATTAGCTCAAGTGGGTTTGCTATATTGCAACCAATGACAGCAAAAAAAAAAAAAAAACAAAGTTAAGCAAGCAATACCCTAATTGCAAAGTTGTGTCTGAATTGCTCTTCTGGAGGCTGCAGTTAATGTCGTCCAAGTGAGTGTTGTTTACGAGTGAGTTCTTGGGATCTATAGCGAAGCATTTGATGTAGGATGGAACATAGTGTTGGTTGATCGACGGTAGAAAACTTCTGAGTTCTTGAACCTATTCAAGAGAAGATGATTAAAAGTCGGAGAAAGAAGAATTCGTGATAGGAGATGATTCAACAAAAATTAGAAGAATGGTTTCATTCACCTGTCTACGTAAGGTCTCGTTTTCAAGCTCTGCTCGCTGTTCCTGCAAAGTTTAAAGATTCTGGATTATCAGTTTTTGTGCTACATCTCTATGTTATTGGGTACGTACCCGGTCAAGACAAATAAATTGCACACTAGCTAGTTATAGAACATGGCCTTCTGAACTATAGAGCGGACATGAGTATTAACACGGTTCCAGATCATGTTATCACATAATCTTACATGATGTGGTCAGTTAAAAGGTAAACATGAAAAGCAAGTGTTTGCATAGATTTCAAGCATTACCTTAAGCCGTGATTCTTCAAGTTGTTTTGTCAACAATAGTTCCTGAAATCACACAACCTTTATCCGGAAAAATGCAAACATGTTCTATGAAAAAGGAATGGGGAAGAGTGATATTACTAGTTTCTACCTTTCGCTCTCTCACAGATATCAATGAGACATTTAGTTGCTGCTCAAGGTGTTGCAGCTCTTTCAAGCTCAAAAAATTCAAGCCCTTACCCTGAAGTCGTCTGCATAACACACAAAGACAAACCATATAAATACAAAAGTGGTCTCGTGAAAGTAACAACCAAGTGGGATTAGGTTCCATACAAATGTTTCTCTTGAAGCTTTGAAATCTCATCCTTTAAAAGGTCCACCTCTGTACAGTCCTCCTGGTTGTAAATAGCAGAACAGGTTCCGATGCATCAAGACAAAACACATGAATCTAGATAAAAAAAACAATTTCAACATATGACACAAGAATTCTCACCTTTGTTTTACAATCAATAAGAGGAGCATCTGAAGAACTCTGGTAATTGGCGTGTCTCAAAAGCGTTTTCTTCATGCTAAAAATCAAATGATACATAATCAGAAAACTCAAGTTAGAACAGAATCCGAACAAACATGAAACAATCAGTTCCAGAAGAATTTATACTCTTGTTAATAAAATCTTAAGCCTCTCCCGGGAAATCGATAAAAGAAGCAGCCATCAAATCCAAGACATGCAAATACGAAAATCGAATAAAGAAATGATGATTACCCAGTACTGGCGAACTCGAAGAGCTTGCCCGACTTGGAAAAGACGATGACGGCAACCTCAGCGTCGCAGAGAACAGAGAGCTCATGAGCCTTCTTGAGCAGACCAGCACGCCTCTTAGAGAAGGTAACTTGCCTGCTATTCGCATTCTCGATCCTCTTTATCTCGATTTTTCCACGACCCATCTGCTCTTTAATTTCCCCAAGTTTGAATATGAGCGCATAGAAGTTCTATGAAAGAAAAGGTTTCAATATCTCTTCCGTCTTTAAACTCCCCAAATTGGATTTCGAAACTCTTGTTTGGGTTCCAGTGAGTCTATAATGGGAAGACCAAGATTGCTAAATTTGGATGGAATATTTTCTGTTTCTAGGAAAGAAAAAGAGAAAGAGAAAATATTGGTTAAAAAAAACTAGTGTTGTGTGTTGCATGGGCACTGTTTTGCGTGCTCTCTTTTTTTAATTTCGGGGAATTTGCATGACACCTTTTTGCCACATTTGGAGGGTTTGCAAGTTCCAATGGGACCCACTTTCCTTTTGTTGCTAAAGTTGTGTTTCTTCTCTTTCTCGATCTGTTTTTTTTTTTAGTTTTTATTGCTTTTTTACTACACTAAGATTGTACTTGATGGCATCAAAATTAGCAAAACAAAAACAGATTAGATGATTGATTGATTTTCAAATGACTCGAAATTTAAAATTTAACCTAAAAAAAAAAAACAGAAACAAAATCATATGTGCGCAGATCATATGATATAAGTCGATTGTTAATATACACATATATACAGCGGTTGATCTGCAACTGGCTCATGATTTATCTTTTTCAACGTTTTCGTTTTCAACATTTAGAATTTTGATTCTATCAGACAACATAACAGCATTGAATGCATCATAGATTACAACTATCTACATTAGACGACGACGACTGTTGCTTGCTATTTCTATGCAGACTTCCCTCGAAAAGCCCTTACTAAACTGGCTCTGAAGGCTTCTCCAATTCCACGCCAGAACGTGTACTTCGACCCGTACAACCACAGATTCACTGATTTTTTCCAACCTTCTTCTCTCGGAAACTCGATTTCCCGAGCTATGCTGGACTGCTCCCAATCTTCTTCACCATCGTCCAAAAGCGGGAGCGCTTCAAACCCACCAGACTCCAAGTGCTTGATCCACCCGCGCATCAGATAGTTCACCACCTGCTCGTTTTCATAAGCAAAAGGGTCCACTATTTAGATCCAAAGCTTTTGCTTTTATTAGGAAAACTTTTGAATTGCTCATTGTACCTCAGGGACTTCATCGTGTGGGCAGTGACCCGCTGGGCTGATCTCGTAGTATGGAGCGTTGGGCATTTCCCTCTTTATCTTCTTTCCCCATATCGGTCCCACCCATGGATCTTCTCTTCCATACATGAGACATATATGAACATTGTTTTTCTTACACCTTGCAAAGACCATGAAATAGCATTCCTCGATAAGCCGTAAGACCAATCACACAGGGGGAAAAACATATAAAACAAGATAACCGTACTGTCTTATACCTAGATAAAGCCTCGGAGAAAGATAGCTGTCCACCAGGAGCAAACATGATTGAAGCAAACGATGCTGCAGCAGCAGGATGCTGCGTGATCTCCACAATACGTGAGAATACATTATCCACATTGGTGGAATGGTCTTTGTAGACCTGTTTAAGTATCTCAGCTATGCTTTCAGGATCACTTATCTTTTGCCACCTGCGATTCCACGGGGGAAGGTATAACAACATAGAAGATATTAGTCTGATTGAGCTAGAAAATAATACTTTGCAGGAGAGATGTGTTAATAAACTGTTACTTACACCAATTCTGTGAGTTTTTTCACTCTTGCCGGGAGAGGGAATGTTCCGGACCATGGAAAGAGACGTGCTAGCACTGGGGATCTTACTGGATTAGGGAAGAAACCCCAGAAAGGTGTGGCATTAAGCAACGTAACACCTTTCACCAGATGAGGATGGGTTGCTGCAAAGTAGAGAGCTACATACCCTCCAAGTGAGTTCCCTGCAATGTACACGGGCTCACCGATAACCTGTACAACAAATACCGCATACTCTTACCGACTCAGTAACTTATTTCATGTTGGTTTGTGCTAAGTTGAGATCATGATTTCCGGTATTTCTTAGTGAAACTAGACACAACAGAACCAAAGAACAGTGAAGAATTCTAGGTTTAAGACAGCATGGTTCTCTTCCATGGCCAAACCAATCCTCTTCTCCTATAGTTTCCGAGAATTGACAGTTTGAACTGATGACTAAAAGTTAATTGTAGAGCTTAGAGAGTTACAAAACAAGGGAAGAGCAAAGTAAAATTTGGACAGATATTGTTTACCTCTTGTACAATATACTGAACTTGATCCCTCCAGAGATCGAGGGAGTATACAAGTTGATGAGCCCATGGTTGAGCTTCATCACCAAATCCCCAAAATGGCTCACTATTTTCCAAGCCACCAGTTTGTTCAGAGATGGTAGTAGGATCTTCAATCGGGAGAGATAAACCCTGCCCAAGAAAATCAATCGCCCATACTCGATAATCTCTTCCCAAATCCGTAAGCTGCTTCTCGTAGTGGAATGAACCAACACCAAAGCCAGGAAGAAACAACACCGTAGGAGCCTCGACGTTGCCACAACCCGATTTCTCATAATGTAGCGTGAGCTTTGGCTTCCACTCGCAGTGAGAACTCGTGATTTGAGCAGCAGCCTCGCCGTTCGATTGGTCAGGCAAACCAGGAATCAAAAGCTTTGACTTTGATTCTCCTCGTCTGGCTATACTACCCAAGTCATCATTCTCACCAACCACATAACCATCAGAATTTCCATTTCGAACCACAAATCTGGATTTCCTAACACCACCAGACAATAAGATATTCGACCGATTTGGGACCAATCTGCTCTTGGCTGATTTGCTACTCCAAGTCACGACAGA
Source organism: Streptanthus diversifolius (assembly GCA_039880935.1). Lineage (NCBI taxonomy): Eukaryota > Viridiplantae > Streptophyta > Magnoliopsida > Brassicales > Brassicaceae > Streptanthus > Streptanthus diversifolius. The sequence goes on along the minus strand of JAXGFM010000010.1, from coordinate 21,339,033 downwards.
GCACTGAGGCAGGAAGTTATGTGAGATTATCTCCATAACAAAAGTCCTGTAACGAACAATCACTAAACTTCAAAATCAGATGAGAATCACCAACGAACAATCACAGACACTAGGAGCCAAGTTTATAGAGTGATTCTGTTTAGATTTACTTCAAAAGCTGAAACCCACATACAAAGATTCATAAATAAGAGCATAGGAAATCAGGTTTCGAGCAATCTTTCAGTCGAATTGAAATCAAAACACCCTGATTCATCAACGAAGAAAAGAGAGTTGTAGTTTATGTACCTTTCAAATTCGGGATGCGAGAAGCTTCATCTAATGGCTAGTTTTGCAGATATTAAACCGTCTCTTTGACAGATTTATAAAAGAAGAACGGTGAAGAAAGTTTGCTTTGCTTGCTGGCTTTGTTAACTTGGCGACAACAACGTTTTTTTGTCGAGTTTTATTTCTTTTCGAAGGATTCCAAAATTCATACAGTATATGACTTTTTTTTTTTCTGGACCTGCGATTTTGCTAATTTGACAATAGTGTCCCAACAAAAACTTGCTAGCTATTTATTGGGGAATTTGTGAACATTAATTTTAAATATAACTGTAGTAATAAGACAACATCATTTTTCAAACCAAATTTATTTACTTAAGTTGCCTTCTAACATTAAAGGCGACAGTTTTGCTTATTCCTTATTTTTGTCAACTTACTACTAACCATATTTCACGAAGGAAATGTTAAAACTAATTAAGCAGGAAATGTGGTAAAAAAAAATTGATTACACTTTTTTGTTAGAGTTTATTATTTTCAAAGGATTCCAAATTCTTACTGTAGTCTTCTTTTTTCCAAGCAATCGACAATTTTTTTTTTTTTGTTAATTCATTTCTTCTCGTAAAATAAAATCAGAAAGAGCCTTTATTATAAAAAAAAAGACATAATAATAATTGTGAAAATTTATAATTTGACAGGAAAATAAGAGGAAAGAAACAGACAAATTATTTGTTTTACAACAAAGGCACAAAGGCTAATTCGGAGCTCTCCTCCACATCTTCTTCTCCGCAATAAAACAAACGCAAAGGAAAAATCCTGAATCATCATCGTATATTCTTTCATCAATTTCGTGCTCTTTTGATCGTAGGTGAAATATCCTTTAGCTGGAAAACGGAGTGCCAATTTCTTACGACTCAAATCAGAGAAGCTGATTCTGCGTTTTTTTTTATTTTTCTGTGCAGACGTTGAGAGAATTATCAATTGCCATTTTCGTCCTTGTGGGGTGATCGATCGGTGAGGCGATTGTTGTCTTATTTTGTTTCTCAATTTCTCCTTGGATTCGTGTATTTGTTTGAAGTTTTGATCGTAGGGTTTTGATTTTGTTGACTTAGTTTAGGATTTGCACCAAGACAGCCGCCGGAAAGGTGTTTCGATGGCGGGATTAGAGAAAAACGCGGAGTTCTCGGGGAAGACGAAATCGGCTACGCCGTCGTCCTTTTTCAACAGGTCGCTTACAATTCACGGGAGGACAGTGGATTCAAGCCCCAAATCCCACAAGCTGAATCCTTCTCTGAATCGTACGACCTCCATTACCAAATTCTACAACCCCGTGGACACAATGGGAAGCTCTCTCAAAGGAAAGGTCAAGAACCTTTGTAGATTATTCGAAGGTTCCAAATCCGTGAAACCAACCTCAACTGATCCTCCCCAGAAGCAGAAATCAGGGAAATCGCTTTTACCCGAATCACGAATATCGCCGTTTTTGAGCTTAAACAACTCGGTGATTCGTCTTCCCGGGACAGAGGACAGGATTGTGGTGTATTTCACTAGCTTGAGAGGGATTAGACGGACGTATGAGGATTGCTATTCTGTGAGAATGATCTTTAGAGGGTTTCGTGTTTGGATTGATGAGCGTGATGTTTCCATGGACTCAGCGTACAGGAAAGAGTTGCAGATTGCATTGGGGGAGAAGAATGTCGCATTGCCTCAGATTTTCATTATGGGCAAGTATGTGGGTGGTGCTGATGTGATCAAGAGCTTGTTCGAGATTGGCGAGCTCGCCAAGATCCTCAAAGAGTTTCCTGTGAGAGAGCCAGGGTTTGTGTGCCACTGTTGTGGGGACGTCAGATTCATTCCTTGTTCCAATTGTAGTGGGAGCAAGAAACTCTTTGATGAAGATGAAGATAGACTCAAGAGATGCCCTGATTGCAATGAGAATGGATTGATACGCTGTCCAGATTGCTCATCTTGAGACAAACCAACCTCAAGAACCAAAAAAAAAAAAGAGAAGTATTTCTTTTCTCTTTTGAAATTTCCATTCTTGTCTAGAACACGTGAATGGTGATGCTACAAGTATCCGAAAATCTCTTTTGGATCAGCATCATTTCACTTCCGGCTTTTAAGGTTTGTGATCATCGGTATTGAGAATGCTGATGATCGTTGATTTAGCTATGTATGTTTGCTACTAAGGACTAATGTAATTTGTGTAGTCGAAATGTCTGAAACGGGTAGTAAGCATTTTGGCTCTTGTGTGTCAATGTTGTGAAAGACAACTATGTTCTTATGCCATATATTTGATTGTAAATATTTAGTGTGCTTGAGGGTGTTTTTTTTTTTTTTAATTACGACCGTAACTGTCTTCGATATGATTCCCTCCCTGTTCACTCGATCGTCTTTTTATGACAACTTGGTAAGAAGAATTCTACTAACATAATCATCCCTCGATCTTGTTTGCTAGCTCGCGATCAAGGTCTTTCAAACCCCATGTCATTGAATCTTAGTGGTTGAAACATAACTTGTCATAAGACTATTGTATGTCACTAACAATATTCAGAATTTGTCACCGCACCCATTCATGATTGTATAGCCCAATTCTAGTAGTGATGAGCCAGCCCATCTCAAACCCTCAACCTCAAGGAGAAGGGTCTCAATTTCCAAAAAGGGCAACTTTTTGGCACCCAATGTTTCGTTTCCGCTCTGCCATCACACAACGAAGAATTATTATTATTATCTTTCATTATACAATTGTTTCTTTAAAATATCTTCAGAAAAAAGTTGTGTAACTAGATAAGGATTTATAAAAGCAGACTTCCAATTAATTTTAAAAAAAAAAAATCTAAAAACTTATTTTGACGGGTTGTATAAGATTTATAACACCAAAACAATGCTAAAATCTTTTTGTTTTAATTCTCGAGCTTGAATTCTTCGACTTCGGTCCTGCTTTATGGTTTTGATGGTTTTTCGTGCTAGATCCTGCTTTAATGTTGTATATTATTACGGAAATTTTTAAATTCATTTAGTAATGAATGATGATGATGTTACCAAAAAAGTAAACATATAAAAAATAGTAAAATTTTCGTGCAAATGTCAGTTGTTACATAAAAGAATTATTGTTATTTGATCATTTTGATTCAGCTCTCCCAATTCCTTGTAGAAATTTCATCAAAGATATAGATATATAGAATTCGTAATCATCAGATTCTTTGCCTATTTTTTTTTCTTTTCCTTTTAGCACGATCGAGGAAATTCTTTTTACGTTTGAATTAGCATATTTTCTTCTTTTTTTTTTAATTTAATATTGTAGTCACAGTTGACGGTTATAGATTGTTTGTCACGCAAAGCTTTCCACTTTAGTCAAAAGGTTACTTGAACAGTTGAACTACTTACTACTGGTATCTTCTTCACTCACGCATCCTCCTCCTGCTCCCATTTAATGAACACCATACTAGCTCATAATTTTTTTTAAACCGTATTACATGAATGAATTTGTTTAATATAAAATAATGTAATCAACATGTTAATGTCGTTACAAAATGAATGATTTTATTGTTGTAATATCTTCAGGATTAACTCTAGATTTCATATTCGATGAAAAAAGCTTATAAATTCAAAATGAGGACAATGCCTCTTCATTTACTCACAAACATTATTTAATATTTGCCCCTCGTGACTTATCTTTTAGTATGCAAGGTATATGAGATCAAACACATCTGTAAATCTGCTTTCCATAACACGCAATATGAAGATTTGGCAGATAAAACCACTTGTTATTCATAGATGTTGGGATATATCGGCTAGTATATTTTATGAATTGAATTTTAACTTATGAAATATATATTTCATGAATATAATTTTAACTTATTAATAAGTATATATATATACGGCCTTAAAGCATATGAAACTATGGCAAAGGGTCCTGTTAAGTAGAACGATTATTCATATAATAGATATAAAAGTTAGGGTAAAGTGTAAGATATTGAGATATTCTTTGGGCTAACGGAATATTATATGAATTTTTCGAAATGTTGCCAGAATATGAGAAGATGAGAACCATGTGATGATCCGTGATTGTTTTACTTCAACTTGGTGACAGAGAGAAAAGCAAAAACAAAGGAGAAATAAAAGAATGAAAGCTGTTCATCCAAACGAACTCGCAAATGAGTAAAGACCAGATCTACTCCTATCTTTTCATATACAAATATCATAAATTGTTCCATATTTATTTTTACTATATATTGTTCCTTGCCATATGTTGAAGATAATAAACTCAAAAAAATGTGACAATTTTGGTATTGTGTTGAGAGAGTTACACTAAATTGTTCAACGAAATGCACACACATATTTACATGACAATTTGACATATCAAATTTTGACATGCTGCCCACCAAATTGATTGGACGTACTAGTTAGTATAATATTATACATGCGAAAATCAAACATAATTTGACGCTTATTTACAACATTATAATTCTAAAATGGATTCACACTACTTTTCCAACAATATGGTTTCACACAATGTTAATTTTTTTTGGTTTGTTACCAGATCTTTTTGGATATTTTTGTCTATACATATGTTGTCGATATTCCATTAGGATCGAAAGATACTCCAACTATATATATTTTGTGTTTGAATTTTGTTTTAAGATATTTTAATTTTACGATGAGTTTTCTATTCATTTTTAGGCATAACAAAATAGTAACAACAACATCTTACCAACAAATTAGCGACAAACTCATTCACCAACATTTTAGAATCTTAGAACCTGATTGGTACCACTATGATAATAAAAACAATAGTAATAAACAGTAAAAAGTATGATCAAACTGTATATTTTAATTAATATATAATTGGCAGAACTGTTGACAATTATATATAAAACTACAAAAAAATTTAATATAGTTACTTATACGTATTATATCTATATTTATACTTATAATATAATTTTAATTTTTATATCTTAACTATATTGATTAAATTATATATTTAATTAAAATATTATTTTTAAAATAATGAGAGCTAAAGTAATGGTAATATTAGTTTTAAAAGTATAAAATTAAATTTTATACTTTTAAACTGTTAAGAGCAACTAGCTAGTGGTATGTTATATCGCCGGTGTAGACCGATGGAATTATAAAACTCTGAAATGTTATGTTGGCAATGTAATATACAACGACATGGATATAAATCCAACATTATCGGCGTTTTTTTTTAAAAAAAAATTAAAATTGTGCCAACTGACTTTCAAATTAAATGGAATATCCTCTATTTGTTTGGTTGTTGGATCTCATGTACATTATAATTTTAATAATACACAACAGAATAATATTTTATTGATCTATACACCCAGTTATTTAACAGTTTATACAACTAGGAATATGCTTTTTTCGTCCAATTAGGAATATGCTTAAATAGATAACACTAAAATGTTTATAAAATATAAAATGGATGATTATCCTAAATTTACAAGGGATTTATTATTTAATCTTTACTCAAGTAATTAATTTTTTGTTTTGAAGATGTTTCACTTTAGCAAGATTCTACGCTTGTTTGTCGCTTCTTGATTCACTTAATAGTATTGTTTAAAAGAAGAAATCTGACTATATGGAATACGGTGATTAATAAATTGACGCCATAGGATTAGGCTAAAAATGTAAATTTATTTTTGTAATGATAATGTGACGTATATGTTTAAGATTGGGAGAAAAAAACAACTACTCGTTTTCTTTGGCCTCCGGTCAAATATTCAACGACTTCTCAATGTAAACCATTTTAAATACAGTGAATAAACTTACAAACATTGATATTTGACCCTCAAAAAAGAAAAAAAAGAGCTTTGAAATATACTTATGGGGAAGAAATCAATTGTTCAGAAAATTTTTTAATAAACTTACTACCTTATTAGACGACCTAATAATGAAGACTTGAAAGCAAAGATCTGACTTAAAATTAAGAACCACTCACTCAGACAATTAATTTGTGAATGGAAAAAAAAAATTTCCATCCACATCAGCAAATAAATACACGTGGACCAATAATGTTTAAACGTGCACGGAACAGTAAAAGTGCGGATCCACGCGGTTATCACATCCTCATAATAATATTCCCACAAATGGAATAAAAAATTTGATCCAATCCCGAAAATAAGTTTGGTATTAGTGAGAGGATGCTCCACGTGTCGTTATTAGAAAACAAAATTGGCTTGACAACTTAGAAAAGCGACCGGCTTCAGCCAGTAAATCAATATCCGTAAACCGCCATATCCGGTTGTGTGGTCAATATATATTTTCTTTTTATTTTGTATTTTTTCTCGAGAAGAATAAATTGGGGTTTAAGCCTTTCGGTTGTGGTTTCTTTTCAAAGGGTTTTATGTCTTCTTCGTTATTTCTATTCTAGAGAGAGAGAGAGAGAGAGAGAGAACGTGAGAGGGCAAAACGAAAAAAAAAAAAAAAAAGATGATAGCGAAACCTTCGTCCTGAAATCTTCAAATTTCGAACTCTCTGTAATTCTTTTTCATTGTATAGCAATTGTTCTGAATCAGATTCGTGAGATATTTTACTGGGTAAGTAGCGTAATTCGGAGATTTTTCCAGTTTGCGTGATCTATAATTAACTGGCGCGAGATTGTGTGATCCAGGGATCGCTCGCTGATTAGGTAAGTTTTCATCACTATTCATGATCTCGATTCTTTTTTTTTTTTTGTTATTTAATCTCGATCTGTTCCCCATGGTTTTGGTGAATTGGTATGGTGTCGAATCTCGAATTTTCGAATAAGTATTTGTCGTCTCGTCAGAAAATTTGCATTACCAGCAAGATCTGATCAGGACGATCAGTTTTTATTTGTTTGTTTATACGTAAACTGTAAAAATAAACTTCCGGCATTTAAGTCCTGCGATATGCATGTTTCAAAAAAAAAACATTATCAAGATTAGGGTGTTAATCTGATTGTTCATCTGACCTTCAACATTTTATAAATCTCCAGCTGGTTACGTCGGATCTGTAAATTATTAGTTTCACATTTTTAAAAAATTATACTTGATTTTGGTGGAGATGATCATGGGATTAAAGATTTGTGCTGAATCTTTGCAGCTTGTTTTGTTATGCATAATTGAAGATGGTGGTCAAAAGGAGGTTAAATTGTGGCTCTAATGGCTTTGATTTCCACAATATTCCCAAAGCTCCTCGTTCAAGCAGGGTAAAGATTCGTATGCTTCATCTGGGTTCGTTTAATTTCAGGCTTTTAATTCGCATCTGATGACTTGTGGTTGCTGTTTTCTAGAGGAAGGTATCAAGTAAGAGAGATGATGTTGACAGTCGGATCAGTGCAATTGATTTGCTCGCTTCTCTGGCTGGAAAGTTGCTACAAGAAACCGAAAGTTCTTCAACGTCTACCAATGCATTTGAAGGGGATAGTCAGGATCATTTGGTTGGAAAGATCAAGCAAGAACATGAAGATCTATATAATAAGTCTTGTAGATCTGAGCTTTCTCATCAAGGAAACCTTTCGTCAAAGTCGCCTAGTGAAAATACTAGCGAGACGTGTTTGCAAATTTCCTCTCTGGAAAATGATTGTATCTTGGAGCAGTCACCGGTTTCTGATTGTAAGAGAGCTCGTGGTTTGAAGCCCCTGGTAGGGTGTGGAAACAAGAAAGAGGATTGTGATTTTCATGTTGAATCAGAGGACATCACTGAGGAGACAGGTGTTGTTAATGTACATGCCGGCTTTGAACAAGGAGAAGCGACCGTTGGCTTGGAAAACGATGGCTTAATCGCAGATACTTTGAGCCTGAAGGATCCAAGTCAATTACATATGCACTTTCCCGAATCAGTCCACCTGGATGGCGATGTAAGAACGCCACCAAGCACGGATGGTGTCCCTAATGGTTCTTTGGAAGGATATAGGAATCATTCTAAGTTAGTTTGCAGAGATGATGACGAAAACTATTGCAAGTACTATAAATTTAGTGACAAATTTAAGTCATATGGGCCCTTGACACGGGTTGGACATCGAAGAATGAAGAAGTCAATGATGAAAAAATACGGGAGAGCAGTCCCCAGGTCGAAGTGTTTTGAAGACACTACAACAGGTTAGTGTCATATTAGTATTCTACTATGTTTCTCTTTGATGCATCCTTTGTAGCTGCTGCTCTGTTCTTACGCCGCTTGCGGATATCTCTCTAGATGGCTGTTTAAAGGCTCTGTACCGCAAGAGAAAATTATGCCATGGTTATAACCCATGGAAGCATGAGACCGTTCAAAGGAAGAGAAGATTGTCTGAAAAAGGGTTGGTCGTAAATTCTGATGAGGGACTCAGTAGTGAAAGTGTTACCAATTCACCTGAGAAGGGAGAATCAGGTACATATCAGTCGATATCCACATGCTTCATTATCTGGCTGGGATGGTTTTGATATCATGATTTTTATGGCTTCTTTATTAAATGCAGAAAATGGTGTTTTCTCTGCCGCAATGAGTCTTCATTCAAAGGACTCCCGTGGTATTTGATCAGTTGATAATTCGCACAGACCTTTTGACCGAGACGTGACATGTGGTTCTCATGTTATTTTCATTGTTTGCAGTAAAGTTCAGCATCAAGTCCCTTAGGATTCCGGAGCTTTTTATTGAAGTTCCAAAAACAGCAACAGTAGGCTCACTGAAGGTGTGTGATTAAATGTCTTTCCCTGTTATTCTCTTTATATGATTTGGCTCTGCCGTGTACATGAAGTGTTATTCCAGAACATAACATTAGTCGTGATACTGAACACTTTTGGTTACAGAGGACGGTGATGGAGGCTGTTACTGCTTTACTCGGTGATGGAATACGTATAGGGGTTTTAGTCCAAGGGAAGAAGGTTAGAGATGACAATAACACTCTATCACAGACTGGTCTTTCATGTAGAGAAAATCTAGGCAACATTGGCTTCACCTTGGAGCCTGGTGCCGTAAAACTGCCTGTACCTCTTTGCTCTGAAAATCCTGTCATTTCAATGCCAACTGATTCGACAAATTTGTCAGAAAGGTAGTAATCGATTTGCTCGTATATCTTTTTTTTTTTTTTTTTTTTGTTTGCTGGAACTTTTACTTTTGTGCAAGGATGAATGTGAAGTTCTAGAGAATAGTCCTAAGGAAAATCATTTGATTTTGCCAGGTCCGCAGCTTCTCCCGCGTTAGATTCTAGAATTCCTTTCCATCTTCAAGATGCAGATCACGTGCTTAATTCGGGAAATTTTGTGGAGAATAACCAGGAATTAGTTCCATATCAGAGTGACATATCAGCTGATGAACAACAACCTTCATCAGAGTTAAGAGCGCTGGTTCCAGTTTCAGCCTTGGAACCGGAAGCTCTTGCAATTGTCCCACTTAAAGGGGAACCTAAACGTACAGAGCTTTCACAGCGCAGAACCAGGAGACCATTCTCTGTTACAGAGGTAGAAGCTCTAGTACAGGCAGTTGAGGAACTTGGGACTGGAAGGTAAGGAGACTAGTTCAGTTGATAATGGTTAATACGATTAACTTGGTTGTGGGGCAACTAATGATCGATACTCTTATCTACAGATGGCGTGATGTGAAATTGCGTTCTTTTGAGAATGCAAGTCATCGAACCTACGTGGACTTGAAGGTAAAACACATAGCAGAAAGTGGTCAAATACACTTTAAATCTTAGCCACTACAAATCGTAGCTTAATGGTTCCACTAACTTTGTGATTGTTGCAGGACAAATGGAAAACTTTGGTTCACACGGCAAGTATTTCACCGCAGCAACGAAGAGGAGAACCAGTGCCTCAAGAACTACTAGACAGAGTCTTGGAAGCACTTAGGTATTGGTCACAGCACCAACTGAAACAGAACGGGAAACATCAAGCGGCTGCAACAACGGTGGTTAAATCAGGTTCGTCGATATAAAGATGGAGAAAGGTAATTACAATAACTTTCACTTGAAGACTAAGGAGGCAATGTGGGCAACTGTACAAAGGCAAAACAACAGAAGCATACTTTTATTTTTCATTTTTCCAACTTTGAGATTTTTAATCATAGCTGGCAGAACACAAGACTTACTTTTGGTTACTTTTATGTAACATCTGTACATTTCAGTATCTAATTGATTTGATTCTGTAATATGGTATTGGTGATAGGTCCATGAAGACATTCTTTTATTTTTAATAATTTTTTTTGTAATATTGACATGTAATTTTTAGACAAATTCTTTTATTTGTTGTTCATCATTCAATCTATCGCACTGTAACTTTTTAACCATAAGTACCTTCTTATTTCGCTAGATAATGATTTCATCAACATTTGACATATCTTCTATCCTGAGACCATTTTCAAAGGACGTTCTCATCTTCGATTGCGAGGATGTTACTCCTCCAAGTGCTCACTTACATGATGATTTGGAAAGAGCGTAATGAACGTATCTCTATGGTTTCCCCCACTACTACCTACCAAAGCAAACATTTATGATCTATGCACTATGCGAGCCTATCCTTACTTTTTAAAGATTACAAGTTATAAAGAAAAATTAAAAAAATTAAAAAAATTTTTTAAAAATTTATGGTCAAAAAATAAATTTATTGCGAAATAAATATATAAAAAATTGTAGGCTGGAAGCCCATGCTTCCTTAGCTTGGCCCAGGGCCGGCTCAGTGCGAACCGTCTCATTTCGTTCCCATCGAACAATTCGATTTCCTCTCCATCTTTTCTTAAATGTTTTTGTCTAAGGTTTTAAGTCTAGGGATGTTAAAACGGGCCTAAAACTTAACGGGCTTATACGGCCCATTTATGTGAAATTGAGCCTGTTTGTAAATCTCTTTACAGAGTTGATGGGTAGCTTAGCTTGTAAACGTTTATTTTGGTATAAATCTTAACATTAAAACGAAAAAGAACAAAAAGAAAACAAACGAGATTTGTCACTGTAAAAGTAATTACTTTTATCATTATGCTATTCTAAATTTGTCATTCCAAATAACCGGGCAACTTTTCATGCATGAATTCAAAAACAATTAAAGTGCAACTTAATCAATTAAATTGCATTATATTTAATCATATTCTTAAAACTGAGGTTGCATAGATTTATAAGCGGATACGCAACATGAAGCATTATAAAAGTACTGAAAAACCTTTTTTATAAAAAATTTAGAAAACATGTATGTTCGGAGCCATTATATATATTCAACCACTTAAAACATACAATATAAGCCATATTGATTTTTTTTAACAAGCCATATAGATTCGGCACTCCATATAATCTTTTATCATGAAGACAATCTAATTTTGGCATCTAAAGTTGTTTATCAATTTTATCATGAATTCAAAAGTAACAAAAACACAGATTAACCAATTCAATTACATTGTTCGCAGTGCCAATGGCCTATTTGGGAGCTTCAGACTAAATAGAAAAATATAGATTTTTATAATTTCTGATGCTAAGTATTTTTATAACGTTTTCATATATTAAATCTTTATTAATTTCTTATAAACACAATATATATATATATATTATTTTGTTACATTTGTTACATAGCTTCTTAGGAAAATGTAAAGAATAGTAAATCGAATGAATATTATTGTTGATATTATATTTAAAAAGTTATTTGTATTATAATAAAAATCTTATTATGTATTAAAATTTATTGAATAAGGAAATTCCAATTATTTGGAGGTCTAAGGCTATTGTCCCATTTTTTACAAGAAAGATATCGCCCTAATTGTATGTGGTTATAATTTAAAACCCTAAATTGTATTGAGTAACAAACAGCAAAAATAAAGTATATGCAAATTTGACAACCATTTTGACATGTTAAAAATTTATATTTATATAACTTTAATCATTTTCACTACATAAAATATAAGCATACAAGATTTTACATTTTAACTATTCTTTTAATTATATCGACGGATTACACATCTTTATTAAATTTCTATCTAAATTCAGATCGACTTGTTTAAGAAATTATTAATATTTCACCTAAAACAAGATCAGTGTTATAAAAAATAATTAGCACTAAAAATTAAAATGACCGATCAAAATTCTTTTTTACTGAATATAATAAGATATGAAAAAATCTAATTAAAAAAAAATCTAATTTAGAGAAATAAAAAACCTAAAAATGTACTAACTCTTTCCATATATAAATATGAATAAAAATTTGTAAAATATAAGAAATTATCAGCTAAAATATTTTTAGATCGGCAAATTTCCGTATATAAAATATTTGTAAAAATTATTTCATTTTTCTGTTTATTATTTTTAGATCGACAAATCTCTATTTGTCGTCTTAAGCATATAATAATTGAGCTCTAACAAAATTAATAAATAACTTGTTTTAAACTTATTACTCTATTTTTTTAATTTAGATAGGATAGTTTGAATTCAAATACATTAATTAATTGAAATTTGGCGTTTTATTCGTGTGTCAATTTTATTGTAAATTCAAAAATAAAAATTCATAAATTAATCATTGAATTATATTAAATCTTTTTTTTTAAAGTGTAGGTTGTGTGGATTCATAATATTTTTTGACAATAATATAAAAATGAACCTAGAAAGTTTTAGCTAACCCTATTGGAGGAACGAAATCGGTATATACCATTTCTGTTAAGAGATCTCATGCACAACTTGATAAATTGTCTGCTCTTGTGTTTGTCACTCTTAGAATAAATATAATTTGAATGGAGTCAGAATTAGGTATGCCATAAAAATACTTAAAAGTTTGAAAATTATTTTTATAAAAAAATTAAGACGACACAGTGAAGCATGTTACTACATATAAAATATAAGCCAATTAGATTTGGCACTCTAAATAGTCTCTTATTATAACACTAAAGTAATTTGGACACTTTAGGGCATCTCTCATATTAGAACTATATTTTTATTATTAAATTAGTTATGATACATTTCTGAAAAAAAAAATTGGATAAGACTGAAAATTTCATAGTCTCAATATATGGTCTTAAGATCTAAAGCATCCATTAACTTTATCACAAATGAAAAAAAGCATGATACATTAATCAATTAAATTACATTATATCTAAATAATTTTTTAAAACTTAGGTTGCATGAGGTCAATAACGGATACACGATAACAAAGTATATGATAACTTGAAAACTGTTTTTAAAGAATAAAAGTGGAAGCATATACATGTTGGAACCTTCATATGTGCTCAATTATGTTTACTACATAAAAAATAAACCAAAAAAGATTTGGCATTCAAAATTATCAATCAACTTTATCATTAATTAAAAATTATCTAAAACGCAAAATAATAAATTAAATACATCGTATATAGCTATTCATATATAATCTAGGTTGCATGAAGTTATAAGCGGGTACACTATAACAAAATATTTGGAATCTTGAAACTGTTTTAATAAAAACATTTATGAAGCATATATATGTTGGAGCCGTGACATATATTCATTCATGTTTTCTGCATAATATATTTATATATATATATATATATAAACAACATGCATAGATTTAAATAATTCAACTAAAGTAAATATCATATTTTTCAAACTAAAAATTTTAGGTCATCATCTTCATTTCCATTTTTCGCAATTCTATCAAACAAATCTGTTTTAGACTTTATATTTTTATCAATTTAACGTAATAATTTTAATATCTATACTTACATTTTTTTCAGAATCTGTAATCATATTTCAAATATATACCACTATCTAACTAGAATAATTATTCAATACGTTTTTTTTTCTCTATCCAGAATATATATTTATGTATTCTTATGACAAAACACACACCATTGTACACTAACACTAGAATCTATAATCTACAATCTATAATTAATACAATCTAACTTAGATGCAGATGACGTATATATGTTTCTGTGTAGAACGTAGGAATTACGCTACGGCGAGAATAATTGAGAAACATGTTTACAAATTGGCTTAAAACTTTTTATGGATGTATACCGATCAAAAATCTATGGAACTGATATAGACATAGTGTTCTCGAATAAGATTTTTAAACTTCTCTCTTAAAATCAAGTTTTGCAAACAATGGAAACAACAACGTAAGAAAAATACTCGATTGATCCATAGATTAAACAATAACAGAAAAAGGTTAACTGTCCTTAAAATTATACAATTCAAATTGAAGAAACATGTCACTTGCTTTTGTCCAGGGCACTTTGGAATTGTAACTTTTTTATTTCATTACTAATATATAGCTTAAAAGTCAAGACCATCGATACAGAGCAGATTATTAGTCGATGATGATGACCTCGCGATTCTTTCTGTTCTGATACCTGTCAATGTATGCGCACATCTGCTCCACTTCGTACCTGGTATTGTACATTACCCCCCTTGGATCGTAATAGTACTACACAAAATTTTATGTAAATGAAGACGCATTTTAAATATATACATATGAAAAAACTTCAGATATGGAGTAAAAATATGAGAGAAACATTAGAAAGACCATGCTGAATCTGATTTAACTCATGTATCTATAAAGTTTGGTAGTAACAAAAACATAAAACATTATAACATTACTTGTATAGAATGTAATGTTCTCTCCACCTATGTCATCTTGTTTTGATTTCTTAAATTTCAAACCATTTCTATGGATTATATTTGAAATTCCATTTTCATGGATTTATATTTATAAGGTTGAATGAATCAATTGACTGGAAACAAAGCCACTAAATTTCATGACATAGCTTTTGCTTGTTTTAGGGCACCCAAAAGCGAGAAGTTTTCCATCACAAAACACATAGTATTGATTCTTAGAACTTGAATCTACTATGTTGATTTCACATTGGCAATAAGAAAAATTTGTTCTACTAGCTAGAAATCAATCCATAGCACTGATCCACTTAAAACATAACAAATAAACCACAATCACTTCATCCAAAAAGATGTTAATTTGTCATCGCATAAGATATAGATCTAAAGAAAAGAGATTACCCGGTAAAGTCGTCCGGACAGCATTATGCGACGCTCCTCGACGAGCCACCCATCGCGAAGCCAGTTGTATTGAGGAGTGGTATTATCAAAGACAGTAGAGTAAGCTCCACGGTTTGTGTTCAATGGCCTTTTACGGGTTTGGTCCACAACCAAATGAGTCCGTCTCCCTTCTCTTGACAGTTGCACGACGCTTTTCTCGTAACTGATGACCTCCGTTTTTCTGATCTGCCGCCTCATTGGCCGGCCTCTAGTTCTGCTGGCTTCACCCTCCTCCATAGATTCTCGTTTCTTTTTCTGTTGTTTGTCTTGTAACCCTTTTGTGCTTGACGTTTAACGTCTTCTTATATATAAAAGGAGATTTATTACATTCACCCTACGTCTTATCATGTTCGACGTGTGTACCTCCGTCATTGCACCATACAAGGAATTATATCTGCGACAAGTCACATGCAGTGTGTACACATGTATTTAGTCGTTTTTTTCCTAAAACAAACTATTAACTTCTTTTGCTATTAAAAAATAATAATTAATACTATTAAGAAAAATAGCTATTATTATCATGTATCTCTTTTTCGTTAATAGGAAAATTAAAAAATTAAAAGAAAAGATCTAGCATTATTTGTTTTAAAAAGTAATATTAACTGGTACTATTAACTATGCATTTCTTTTGTATTAAAAGTTAATATTAACTATGACAGAAAATCTAAGTTTTTTTTTCTGAATTCACGTATAGTGTTATTTCACGTTGAATTTAATACAAATTTTAATTTTAAATTGAAAAATCATTTCATTACTAAAAACAATTAACTAGACGACAAATCAATACTACAATTGGTCACTAGAAAAAAAAGAAGCTAGAAAAATATGGTATTCCACATTGTTCCTAAAATAAAAATCACTATTAATAAGTACATTTTTGTCAAAATGTAAACATGTGAAGAATTTCAAGAACTTATTTTATTACATATTTGAACAAAAATTAATTTTATCATAATTTGTAATTGTGCTGCCGCATTTATTAGTCTCTCTCTCTCTCTCTCTCTCTCTCTCTCTCCCTGCAACTACAGCTTCTACAGATTCAAAAACAGTACAAGCTCATCAAACCAGGCTCCTCTGTTCTTGATCTAGGCTACGCGCCTGGTGCTTGGCTTCATGTCCTATCTTTGCTACAGGTTGCCTGCCAGAGCTTAGGTCCCCTTAAAAATGGTGGAAATGTCGTCGGTATGGATCTAAAGGTCAGAGGAGGAGGCTTAACTTGATTTTCCTATTTATTCTTGGCATTCTTTGTGTAATCCATTGGCTTTTTTTATTTAAATCAGAGCAGAAGGTGAAGGTTCCTCCACAGTGTGATTTGCGAGTGCAAACCATCTGCGCCGACGTTTTAAGCTTCCCAAGACAAAAGATTAGGGAGTTATCGCCTCAGGTGATTGTCAGCGTCCCTTTCATGATTTGAAGTATTACAAAACTGTCTTGCATTGTTGATAATAACAACAGTCCCCGTGAATGTATGGTTAAGAAGATGATGAGAGGAAATACTTGAATATGTAAAGTTAGAGTCTTTCCTCACTCCTTGTTGTTCTTTGATGTATGGATTGCTCTTTGGTGCAGCATATGGGCTTCTCAGTCATTCTCTCAGATATGTGTCCCTCAGTATCTGGAATTACCACTAGAGATGCAGTTTTGTCTGCTGAGTTGGGAATGCGAGCCCTTGATTTAGCTGTTGGTCAAGCTTCCATCTCTCAGTCACCTGATGCTGGTAATGATGGAGGCGATGAGGACAGTCGTCTCGGTGTGCTTAGGCGTGGAGGTCATCTTGTCATCAAGCTTCTAGAAAGCGAGGATGCTCAAGGTAAGGCAATATCTGTAAAAACAGAGGCCAACTCTATACAAATGAAAAAAAAAAATGACGCCTCTTTGCTTACAGTGTACACTGTTTCTCTTGGTTTTAGATTTTGCCCGGATTTGCAAGCCCATCTTTAACAAGGCATCTTGGTTGAGGCCAAAAGCTACAAGATCATCATCTCGAGAAATTTATTTGATTTGCCAGGGATTTCGTTGATAAAATGCCCTTTATATACATCGAAAATCCATGTATCAGCTATTTTCTGAGATTATAGTTTACAGATGATCAGAAAAAATTAATAAAATAGAATGCAGATTTTTCGTGTTCATTGCAGCTTCTCTTTCTGTCTCTCTGTGCAGTATATATGTCTCTCTCTTACACAGTGAAAAACAAATACAAGGTTGATACGGCTGTTATCGGATCTGAGTCCTCCCTAATGACCAGAGCCCTGTGTCCTTCACCGGTGTCTGCAAACAGAAAAATTGGTCATCTATCAACTGAACAGAAACAGCCAGAAGATCTGATTCTGGTCTGAAGGAATCTCAAAACTCGAAGAAAGAATACAAACCTGCATTTTTACAGAAGGGAAGACATTCCAAAACCGCAGGGTCTCATCTCCTGCTCCGGTCACTATAGTCTGGCCATCAGGTGATGTAGCCAAGTAAAGAACTCTCATACTGTGCCCAGTAAGGGTTGCGACCTACACAAAACAATCATCGGTTGATGCATCCATTATATAGTAGAAGTAGAAGATAGAAAAATTCAAAAATGGGCTTTCAAGGGTAGAAAAAAACTATGTACCTTTGCCATGGATGGGTACTTCCAGAGCATGATTTGGTTTTGAGAGTACCCATGAGTGCTCACTATCTCGTTAACATTCTTGCTCCACGCCAGATTGCAGACCTGGCTTCCAGTGTCGATGCTGTTCAACTGATGTCCATTTGTGGTGTTCCAGAATCTAATGCATCTGTCTGCGGTTCCACCTCCTGAAGCAAGGAGGCTGCTCTGATGAGGAGACCATGTAATCGCCTTAACCGCCGCTGTATGCTCAGTCAGCTTCAGGATAGGTTGCTGTGAATGATTGTTCCATACCAATAACTGTTTCAAAAAAACAATTTAATATTAGATGCAAAGAAGTTCAGCGGCTCAACTATTAGCTATATAGGCCTATTCTATGTAGCCTAGGACTGAATGTCGAGCTGTTTGTATTGGTTAGAGACCGGTTACTTAGAAGTAAGAAAAGCAGTTCAAAGCTTTTGTTCTTATCACATATTCGCTAGCCACTCATGAAATTGTAGAGCAGTGAATAGCTTAGGTTCAAGATGACCTGATTATCGTTGCCTCCAGACGCAAGCTCTCTATCATCGTGAGACCATTTCAACCCGCAGACCTCAGATTTGTGCCCCACGAGTTTGCTGACGTAATCGCTCTGGACTCGGATATCATGTTGGAGGATGTTTCTGTCTCTGCTCCCTGATGATAAGATCCTTGAGTTCCATGCCAAGACACCAGTTCTCGTCTGATGACCTCCCATTGTTCGGACTCTCTTGCACTGTGTTCCGTCCCAAACCTGCCAGCAAAAAATTAAACTTTTACTAACTTCAGTGCATCCAACCATAACTTTCCACAACCACAGATTGGAAGGTAAAAAACAACACACCTGAACTTGACCATGACTTGTACCAATAGATATATATGAACCCTCCCGTGTCCACTGAACCGAGCACACGCTATCATTAGGGCCCAGGTCACATAACTTCGTCACCTGAACCATCATAAGCTTACGGTTCAATGAATCCACCACACCGAATAACATTTATGCATAAAAGTAGTCAAGGTGAAGACTCACTTTGCTATTGGAAGCAGTCCAAAGATAGACACAAGTATCAAGCCCCACCGCAAGAACATTCTGTGAGCTCCAGTCCACAACGTTCAAGTAGAAGTCATCTTGTAAAGAAGGAGCATCCAAGACCTGAGACAATCAAAACAAACAAACGAAATTTCATTCCTACCTCCCAATAATCTGTAACCATATCACATCTAATGTGAAAGAATATTGATATACCTTATGAGGAGTTTTAGGAACCTTGCGAGGAGGTTTGGGAGGCGGAGACGAGTCATTGGAGTGGGCATTGTCGTTCCCGAGGATGAAAGGAGAAAACGGAGAATTGGGGCTTGAATTGGAACGGTCCGTCTTGAATCTCAACATGTTGGTACATGGACTCATCGGAGAAGAAGCAGATCCTTGGCCACCTGCAGGAGATAAACAAGAAGAAGCGAAATCAGATCCGAAAAGCTCAGATTTCAAAAGTCTGGAGTAGGCTTCGTTCCCTCCCTCTTTGACGGGGGTCGTCGACTCCTTGTCCTGCAGATCGAAAGCGTGGAGTCTCGAGGAAGATCTGCACGGTATGAATCTGTCGCTGCAAGTCGATTTAGAGGGCGAGGATAAACTTGAGATCCCACGAAACGAGCTCGAAAACGTCTCCAGACGCAACGAAGTCTGGTTCATCCCGGCGGGAAGATTCAAGCCAGTTTTCGTTTTCTGTAGCGATTCCATTCCGAATGGGTTCTCTTCAAAATCACTGTTGATTGATGGATTGGTCGGAGATAGAACAATCGAAGGAGAGAAGATTGCAGAAGAAGCCTCTCTTTCGTTTACAAAAGAGAGCTTTTTTTTTTTTTTTTCTTTTGCAAAAGATAAATGTTCTCCAACGGTCAAATTTTGGTGGCATTAGTAGAGAATATATAATATAGAAGCGTCATCTTGGCTCTTTTTATTTTTCTTAAGTTTTATTACCTAAAAACTTTATTAAATTACGGACATTTATGAAACGATGATATGGATATCTATTGATTTGGTGTTCCTGCTCCAACGGTCAAATCCCTGGGGTTAAAATTCTGAATTTCTTATATTTGAAAAGAATAAAAATTCTTATATGTATTGATTATTTTTTTAAAAAAAATTCCTTTTATGCAAGCAAATTCTTCTAAAAACAAAATTATCTGTATACGTCAAAAAGAAAAATATTTTATCTGTTGACCTTTTTAACAACTTTTTGTCGACTGAAATTCACACTCAGAAATAACGAAAACAATAAAATCTATATTATAAAAACAAGATGTCAGTGTACATAATCGATTAGACAATCCGTCAAGCAGTACGAAGTTACGTGGTGTTTATTTTCTGTTGTAATGTAAAGCTATTATATTCAATAACAGTATTTTTGTTTTTCATAACGAGATGCAGTATATTGGAACTTGAAAAGAGATTTACATTTTGTATGTGTCAGTATGTCTTTGAGAAAATGGAGAAAATCAACCCGAACTTTCTTTTATGAAATTTTTATTTTTGTGAAATTTAATATTGATTTTGACATTATTTGTCAACCGTCAAATTTTGATGAATGTACAATCTATATGATATTGTGTTTTATTAAACAAAATGTTACTATATATATATAAGACATGTGCTTAAAACAAAATAAAAACCTCGTGTTCATCTCTCCACATCGTCTTATCCTTTCTACCCTCTCTCTCTCTATAAGACATAAAGGATTGACTTTGAACTATTTGAGTGTCCTTGAGTAACCAAAAATGAGGTAAATTCAGTTTTAGGATTCATTGATTTTGTTTTTATGGATTGTTGATCTTGAAATATTTTTAGATTCAGTTTAAGTTCTTATGTCACCAAATTGAAATCGGATTGCAGTTTATAAAATTGAAACTGATTTCATTTTTATGTCGATTGCATTGTGCACTATTGTGGAAATCGGGTGATTACAAAAATGGTGAACTTGCTTATATTGTGGGTGATTGAAAAGAAAAAAATTGAGTATAAAGATGAGGAGTTCTTACGATATTGAGAAATGAATTGGACTGCATGAAAATTATTGTGGTATAAGTTTTCTTACAATAGGATTAAAGATCATATGACATCGACTAGTTCATGTTACAGTTTCGATAAGATGTGTGAGGTAATCTGTTCGGTTAAGTTTGTTGAAGTTTTTGTGGAAGAATTAAAGGATTTTGATGCTGATGATACTATTGAAACTGAACTTTGTGAAGAAAAAATGAGAGTTGAAAATACTTGTTTTTTGTTAAAGAAAATAAAGATTTTGATTACCATAATACTCCTCCTCCTAACTCATATGGTGAAAAAGAAAATTAGAGTCTCCTTGCAACTTCAAATTTGCTATATACTTAAGAATTTTTGATGTTGTTAGTTGCATCAATTTATTTATCTCGGGCAGCTAAGTTGAATTCACTTGTCGGTAGAGGAGTAGCAGAGATATATGTTTGATTAAATTTTTATAAACCTTATTGTTATTGGAATGAAACCAATCACTGGTGTTAGCCGTGTCACCATCAAAAAGAGCAAGAATATTTGTTGTCTTCTGATATTCTAATCTTTCTTGCGTTAACAATCACGACTGTTTCTTTTTTTTTGGTGCAAATTTTAATGATATAATGTGGATTGAAAATGCAGATCTTGTTTGTGATATCGAAACCTGATGTGTTCAAGAGTCCAGCATCAGATACTTATGTGATTTTCGGTGAGGCCAAGTTAGAGGATTTGAGTTCACAGCTTCAGACACAGGCTGCAGAGCAGTTCAAGGCTCCAGACCTCAGCAACGTGATTTCCGGGGGAGAAACATCGAGCAGTGCAGCCGCACCCGCTGCTGATCAGGATGATGAAGAGGTGGACGAGGAGGGTGTGGAGCCAAAGGACATCGAACTGGTGATGACTCAAGCAGGAGTGTCTAAGCCACGGGCAGTTAAAGCTCTCAAGGCCGCTGATGGAGATATAGTCTCTGCCATCATGGAGCTTACCACTTAAACCTTTTTTTCTACTTAGATGTGGTTCTCGTGTTTTTCCTTTTTCTCTTTGAAGTGACTTGGGATGAGTTGTATCACTATACACCACAAGTTTGGACTCATTTTCATATTTCAGAGTTTGAGTGGATTGTTATGAGTTAACTTTCGTCATATGCAAGTGCTTGGCTTCGTTTCTTCTTTGTGGCATTAGTCAAGCCTGCCAGATAATACTCCAACCATTTTGTCATAGAATTGCAGAAGGAGAAACATACTTTTCAAACCAATTCATTCATTATATCAAAACAATGACAAAGAGAATGGTAATACGAAGTATGACCAATTCATCTTTGTAGTATATATGCCTATAGACAGTAGACAAATATAGATAGTAATCAGTAAAAGTGATGCAAATGTGGCCAGTGTTCACGAGTGCAACCTAGCTGCAATTGAAGCAACCTGAGCTTCCATCTGTGCCGCCCTAACTTTCTCAGCCGTGGCTCGGTGGAAGAACTGCTCCCTCGACAACAACCTCACATTCCTCAAGTACTGATCAAATGGTAACGACCCATCTCGAAACGATTTATCAGTGGAATAAACAGCATCTTCAATGGCTAAATCCGATGCAGTGCACTCTAACATCTGTTTGGATAGTGTCTCCATGCATTCAAAGGCACTGTCTACATCCAAATCTACAAGTAGATTCTTGGATTTACCTTGGTTCTCCCTGATCCAGGATTCAAGAAAATCGGTGTTCATGGAGATAACCTGCAATTCCTGCTCTAGAGTTTCTTTCTCGTTCACCATCTCCTGCAATCCCCTGCTGAGCTCTTCCTCTCTCCTCTTAAGGCCAGCTTGTAAGCTCAGTAGCCCTTCCGCCTCCGCTTCTCTGGCACTCCTCATCGAGACGAGATCTCCGTGAACCATCTGCACCATTTTGTTGATCGCGTTCCTCTTGTAGACCTCCGCCGCATCATCCGTCTGCTGCTGCTGCTGCTGGCCATAAGAAGACGGAGGAGGCCGCGCGTATCCCGATCCGATCGAAGGAGACGGGGAGGACGACTGAGGTCGGCGCTGAGAGTAAAGCGGCGGATCACGGGAGAAGGCGGCGCTGAGCTGAGCGGCGAGATCGAGGAGATTGGAGCTAGGATAAACCCAGCTGTGGAGATAAGGGAGGGAGACGAGACCGGACGGGGAGACATTGGAGTGAGGTCGTTTGATGATCATGTCGCGCGTGGGGTTAACGTAGACGCAAGGAGGATGGCGAGGGTATGTTTCGAGTAGCCAGATGACGACAGGGATGTTGTAGCTGACGCCTTGGAAAGGCATCGGGATTGTGCCGTCGGCTTGGAGGAGGATCACGGAGCGGCCGTCGTTGTGCGTAAATGTCGCCGTTTTGGGCTCGAGGGAAGCGTAGGAAGAGATTAGGTTAAGGAGATGTTGCCGGATCAGCCACTTGGTGGTCTCGGCGTACGGGAGGGCGGAGGGGCCACGCTGAGAGAGCACGGAGGAAAGGAATTGCTGGATCTGTTGCATCTTCGCCGGATCTGAACCCGGAGGAGTCATCGGCACTCTTAAATCGACTTGAAGACGACGATCAATGCGGAATTCCTAAATCCGATTAGGCGACTAGACCAGACTTACACGAAGGCGCAACTAATCTAAAGTTACGATTACTCCAAAACTTTGATTAAAATATTCTAAGTATCTTCAAAAGTAATGAAATAGTCATTTTTGTTTGCAACTAATTTATTTTAGTATTTTTTAAAACTAATTTCTAAGGTTGACAAACTATACCATAAATCATCAACCCTGATCTTTAAGCTTGAATATTTCATCATAAAAAACTAATAAATATTTTAAGAGATTCAGTCCTTTTTTTTATATTCCATTTTTAGATCTTATTCTTATTAATTATTCCTTCATAAAAGCTGACAGCCCCATTTCTTGAAGTGACTAATCCCAAAACCCTATCATATGACTCTGACGGCCTGAGGCTATGATATAATAATGATTATGACAGACTTACAATGAGTTTGAGGCTGTGACGAGCCAGGTTAACTCTAAAGAATTCAAATGTTCGGTTTCACTTTAAGTCACGTCACATGATGTAAGGGTTGTAACAATTCAAGCCTCTCTAGATCATGTCTTTCATAACATCAAAAAAAAGTAGGAAATTTCGCAAGCACTCAGGCGGATACATCAATTATCTAAGATGAAATCTGATAATCGCTAAATGTCACGGTCTCGGCGGCACTCAGGCGGAGGTACGGGAAACCGGACGCGGTCAGTACAATAGTTATAGATGGTGTATCTCTTCCGAACCCATTTGAGACGCTTGTACTGTTTAGCATCCAAGTCTTGGAACTCCTCCTTATCCCACCAACGTTTTCCTTGCGTCTCGCAGAACTTAGCATTCACTGAAGCCTCACATCCATCGACGTGGAAGCCTCTGTAGGATGCGACGAAAGGAGCATTTGCCCAGTTGGTCTTCTCTAACCCTCCCCTTGTGGCCCAGTCGTCTGCGTTCCACAGACTCGAATATATCTTCATCGGCTGGTCGAATGGAAACTTCACCCCAATGTCTTTACTATTCTTGAACACTCGTATCGGCACATCATCCACAAAGAACCTGTTGTACAACTATACACTTAGCTTTGAATTTTTGAGAAGAAAAACTACACTTTGAGGAATGTTGGCTTACACAATCTGATACATATTCCAGAGAACTGAATAGGAATGATAGTCCTTGGAAGGGTCAAACCAGAGGTTGATCCTCTGCTCTCGGTTTCCTTTGCCTCCTGTAAACACGTTTGTCTGTAAAATGTAAGGCTGGCCGGTTCTGTTCCCCAGAAACTCAAAATCTATCTCATCATGTTCTGAGTTTTGTGATGACAACTGCAGGAAAAAGCAACCTTTTTCAGTTGACAACTTCAAGATGCTCCACAAAATATAGTAAACGACTTTCACTTACGTAGAAGGCGGTCACAGTTCCGGCAGAGTCCCCAGGAACCATCTTTATGTGCATACTGAAGTGGCCAAACAAGTAGGAACCTTTAGACTGAAAGCCGGTGCCTTTTGCGCATTCATACAATAACAATCAGAAGTTGTTTTAGATAAATTTGTATTAGAGAAACATATAAGAATGCAAAGAAACTAACCAGTGTACTTGTCGAGGACGAGATGCACTTCAGAACCACTATTGAGATACTTAATGTGATCAAAAGCCCAAGTGGGGAAATAGTTCCTACCAAAAGGAACATCAATGGACCTTTTAGGAGGTACACCAAATGTTACCGTGGCCATAACTAGAAAGGTGAGGCAAAGAGTAAGCTGAAGACGACCCATTTCCACTCTCATCGCACCAAACAAACATTGCGAGGACGTTTCTATATATAGCCATAACAGCTAGCTTGCTAGTCTTATCATAATATCTGGTTATTATAATAATTACAGCCCTTCGGGTTACTTTCAATGTTTTGCCGCAGTCTTGTTAGTAACTTAGGGACTGTTGCAGTCTTGCAGATGCACATGGACTGACTAGTCTTATGCTGACATGATAATGAGCTCTCATCCCCATGTTCTCGCTAATTAATGCATCTTGGGATTCTTTTTCCTTTAGATCTATGGGCTGAACATAATAAACAAATACTATTTGAGTCCAGATACCACCGACCAGATTTGCTAATACGTTTTCAGTTTAGACTCCAGAAACCTGGAAATTGGGAAAATATCACGATGGAGAGAAACCACAGAATAAATCAGTAGAAAGATAGTAGAAGAAAGATTTTATAAAAAAAAAAAAAAAAAAAAACCAAAAACGGTTCAAGTTTCAAAAAGGGATGCAGAGACATGATCACATGACTAGAGAAGCATGTGTGTTTCACCATATACTTCACTATCCTCTATTCCTTTTTATAAAACATAACCACTGGTTCTATATTCTTCACTGTGTTACCTTACTTGTGCACCGCGGACAATTAATTAATTATTATATTCAGTGAATGGGCCTTAATAGCTTTAATGAGCTGAAATTTTTTAAGCCTGTCAATGCGTATATATACGAGCCCGTACTTAATCTGAACGGACCAAGAAACGATAAATAATGGTGGTGTAGTCCAAGTGTAATGCGGTGCTCTAATCTTCATCAACAACAATAACACGAAAAAAAACTGTATTTTATTGGTCAAGGAGCATGAACAAAGAGGGGACGTTGTTAGGTACAGGTTAATAAACATGCGTGTGTACGTCCCGTTTTCATTTCATTACTACGCTAAACAATTTAGAAGGATCATTTCGTCCTCCGCCCCAAAAAAAAGAAGGGGCGTTATATATATATATATATATATGTGAATATCAAAAGATTGGAATCAGGGTGTATCTTGAATATTCTCGAGAGAGATCTGCTTCTGCAACCACATCTGTCGGTGGAACCGAGAAATGAAAAGATCAGCCACTTTGTCGATCTCGTCTTCCAACCGAAACTCTTCTCCCTTGTCCTCCTTTGAGTGTTTCACCATGTCTATCACCGAACCCTCTGCCTCACACAGCGAGTGTCTCAGGTCTGGATACTTTTCCTCGTCCTCCCCTTCCTCATCTACGTATTGTACATATTGAGGAGAGGCAGCAGGAGTGCTAGACATGGCGTTGTGGCTATACACTACCACCATGTTTTGATCCTGTTCCTGATTCTTACCATCATCTAGCTTTCTTGATGTTGGTTTGTCCTTGAGCTTTTGGGACCACGAGCTCACCACCATGTTTCTGTTGTGGAGCAGTGAGAATATTACAAGACGGGTCTTAAAGGCTCGTGTCTTCCTCTTCAGCTCCTTCTTCTTGTCCTTCGCAAGGTCTGCCAACATGTTTATTATATGCTTCACGAATTCTGCCGCCTTCTTCATTAATATTATATGTTTTCTTGGCTTCGCTTTTGATTCTTATGTATCTTTTCTTTTATATATATCTTTGTCTTGTAAAAAGATATATATATATATATATATATGGAGAATGGAAACGGGAGAGATGAAGGTAAGGTTACAGTACAATAATGATGTTGGCTAAAGAAATCTATAAAGCTGAGGAAGACACGTGGCTAAGCCTGTCTGGTTAATTAAGATGATCACAATTCAAAATCATCCAGGGACCACGCCTCGTTTTCCTCCATTCATATTTTCTTTTTACACTACCCAAACCATATTAAAAATAAAAAGTCACAAGCTTGTCCTTTTGATTAAATGATTGTAATCAGTGATGATTAAAAAGATTAAAGTTGAACAAGGTTGGATTAAACGCTAAGGAAACAATGTGAAGGTGTAATCAGTAACAAATATTCATCCCTTGATGTTACTTCTGTTTCCATGTTAATAAATTAGCTCGCAAACTCTCGTGTCAAAAGTAAAAGAAAGAGGAATCTCATAAATTAAGATACGTTCCCGTTGATTGAGGCCAAATCGCTTTACTTACTTTTTCATCTCTTTAATACATCTTTTGTTGCCTTTTGCTATTATCATATTCGCGCGCCTCTTGTTTAATAATGTTTGAAGAAAGATCTTGAGACATGTCTCAATACGTTTTGACCAAACACTAACAATTTGCGTGAATGCAATGTACTCGTCATTTGTCTCGACGTTTCTAAGAGATTATAAAATAAAAAAAAAGAGTAGTAGATTATATGACTTACGGGAACAATATATTAAGACAAGTGTAGCTTTCAGCAATAAAAAAAAAAAAAGAGTGGAAAAATACACATAAAATATTCGCACCACCATAAGGTTACTTTTTGGCCGTTTCAAGCTCTCATTTGATTGTTTTATCCTTTTTCTTTTTTCCATGACTTAACCACTAAGGTTTCACCATTACCCTTCCCAGACGTACTCCAGATTTCAAAGTATCGAAGCGTACAAATACATTACATAACATATCTGGGTCTACGTTTGGGCCTATGTCTGGGCCTACTCGAGGGGATAGGATTGGATTTAACTAGTCGGCCCTCCCGACTTCACCATGAAAACAATCAGAAAGAGAGAAAGTTGTACACAATGATCAAATGTTATTTACGCACAGAAGCGGCGCTAAAAACATATGCTGCTTTTAACAGAATAATGTCATTATGCTTCCAAATGCAAGCTCACCGTTAGTTTAGTTGGGTTAACGATCAATCCTCATCTGTCAACCTCAACTACTGAATCATACCTCCTGTTGGCGTAAAAACATGTATCTTTACTGCATTTATTCTAATAGCTTACAAGAGTCCAAAAGTCTGTTACATCTTAACTTGCAACCAAAGTCTATAACCATTTCAAAGTGAATATTGATGTGGTGTTTGGTTAAAACAAACTCAGCTACAGGTGAAAGACAAAGAAGATGATATAGACTCTTGCGTCGAAAACGTGAAAGAGCATAGCTTATGCAGTCCCATGTCAAGGAAGGCAAAAGAAGAGGAGCCCAATACCAAAACAAGAAGAGAAAACATTATGGAAAAACATACCTTGGTTCCTCTTGTTTTGCCATCCTTGACATGGGACTGCCTAAGCTAATGCGTGCGTTCTTGTCACATTCTCTTTCAAGTTTTCGGCGCAAATTCTTTTGTCAAAAGGAGTTTTATCCACATTGTATCACCTTCTCTGTCTTTCACCTTTGCTTTAACCAGAAAACCAAACAGATGGAAACAATATTCCAAACACCACATGGAGCATCAGCCAGACAAGATCATCAATGTCCTATAACGAAGGAGGCCACTTGCAATGCTATGCTTAATCAACAAAGAATATACCATAATTCTGTTTCGTATGTCATCATATTCATGTTATAACAGGATTGAACATTATACTGAACAAATAAACTTTCGATAAAGACTTGTCAAATGAAAGAGGAAGCAGCAACAAGTTCCTTCCAGAAAGTTTACTCGAGAGAGACCATACAAAAAAGAAGGCAAAGCAAGATGATCGAGAAGCAAAGACATACACATTCAGGCCTGAGTTC
This sequence comes from Streptanthus diversifolius, assembly GCA_039880935.1. NCBI lineage: Eukaryota > Viridiplantae > Streptophyta > Magnoliopsida > Brassicales > Brassicaceae > Streptanthus > Streptanthus diversifolius. The sequence goes on along the minus strand of JAXGFM010000010.1, from coordinate 21,310,219 downwards.
CGGTCAACGACTTCATCTGAATGTGATTAGAATCATTAGAATTGGTTGGCAAAGCCTCGTAAGACCCAGTTCTTCGCACTCCCGCCGCCATCACCACCATCGTGTAGGTCACAAAGAGGAGGATGACGACAAGCACAACGTGGATAGTGAACATAAGATCCAAGATAGAGACAGCTCTTAGCTTGGACTCCTGGATATCACACTGGGTCGATCCTTCAATGCCACTCGAAACATCAAGAAGACGATGACATCCCTCGGGTATGAAGCCATCGACGTATAAAGAGAGTCCGGTCTGGAGCTGCCAGAGACCCTGCAGACAAATGGAAGCAGCGAGGGCAGCGTCAGCGATAAAGAGTCTGGGCCGGCAAGCGAGGAGCAAGCAGAGGAGGGAGCACAAAGCGGAGATTCGAGCGGAGAGAGAATCGCAGTGAGCCTGGAGATCCGATGTTTGGATTGAGGCCGATGAAGAAGCGGCGGAGTAATGGAGGAAGAAACCTCCAGATGCGAGTGCGAAGAGGAGATCGGAGGGAAGAGGGATTAAGGAGGCGGATTCAGATAGGAGGAGGTAGACGGCGATGAGGAGGAATAGGAAGAACACGGCGGCGGAATTGAGGGAGGAGAATCGGTGGACGGGGGTACTTCCTTTGACAAGAGGATCGGAGTAGAATGAGATTAGGGTTTGGTGGAGGAAAGCGACGAAGAGGGACAATATGAGGATGATCAAGGGTAGATTTTGCAGGCGATGGTTATTACCGGCGGTGGAAAAACGGGGTAAAGCGTAGAAGGGCTTGGCGGCGTATGATTGAGGAGACTTAAGAACATGGAAGAAAGTGCAAATGAGATGATACAATCCGAGGGTTAGCAGAGAAGTCGAAGCGAAGAGCTTGTACAACATTCCTCCCATTTTAACCGGAGAATCTGCGAGATCGGAGCTTCTTTCCGATAATCGCTCAACAAAGACTCACTCGGAGGGTTTAGTGTTAGTCGGATTTGTAGCCAGAGAACCTTGTCCGATCTGCATAAGAGATCAATAGAGTATGAATCTGGTCAACTGCCCCTCAAGTTGCAAGTGACCGGACACACAAAACTGTTAAACCAACTTATTTTGTCGGTTATCGGATAATAATATCATTTAAACCGGTTTTGCTATTCGATTTAAAATCTTACGGTTTACCGAGAGAATACATCATCATATTATAAATGTTGAAGAATACCGGTGAAGAGTTTATGGAATTAAACTGTATTTTTCACGTAGTGACTGATACACATAGGTGGTTGATTTGCTCCAACATGACATGAGCAAGGCATTAGAAATGGAATTATACTATTTATGTGGAATAAATCATCAAATGGTACATTAATGTGTTGGTGAGCAAACAATAATCATAACTCATAAGCATTTTTCAAACAGGTAAAAAGAATGAACAGCATTAACAAGCAAACAGAGTGCTCTAGACAATGAGAGATTCAGTTTATTTGAAGAATAAATGACAAAAGGGTCGCTGCAAAAGCTAATGTTGTCATCCAATAGGACTGAGAAAAGGAGTTGCCAATGGAGGAACTTCGGTCTGAGTTTGTAGATCCTCGAGATCCTGCAGAACACAGAAGATTGAGACAAAAACAATCTTTAAGCTGACAAAAGAAGAAGAATTTTTGCAAGTAAAAGAAGAGTGCGTACGAGTCAAGCAGGAAAGGGGATTGACGTGTTCTCCACATCGAGCAGGCAACATTTGAGCATCATTGACGTTGATGCCAGCTCGCTCAGCCTTTGAACTCCCTCGGTTACTTATCATACGACACAAGCACTCTGGATTGTTCCTTATAACTGATTTGAGAGGGTTACAGCAAACTTGAGGCACATCCTTGGTCCCATTGAGGTAATTGAGGCATGGAGCAAGCTGGTTCAAGCACGAAACGCTCTGCCCACTTGTGTGCATAATCCCAAAGTTGGCTACAAGTAGAAGTGCAGCTGCAATGGCATAAAAATAGAAAAACTTCATCTAATATCCTCCACCTTAATTTCCTCTTCAGAGAACCACTAATATGTACTTGTTTTTAATTATGTTTGGTAACCAGCTTTTTGAGACAGGTAGACATGGTTCAGTAGTCAACCTACTCCTATCTTTTGACGACCGACAACAAGTAAGTTACCAGAACACGTCAAATATGAAACATTCCAGATTACATGAGCATATATACACCAAAAAGCACAACTGTAGTGGTATGTCAACCTATAAATCTAGTTCTACCATAAGAAAACGAACATGAATTTCGGCTAAACAGAGTATGTTATGTCAAGCCATAGCCCATCAGGCATCTTCGTGAATGGGCTTTTGAGTTCTAAGGCCCATTTTAATATGCATGTGAATTCGTGAAGGACAGAGACACAACGAGAGAGATTTTTTTTCTTTTTCATTTGTTAAGATACAAAAGGAGATAATTTATTATTGAAAAACTAAGACAAACAGTCACTTTGATCATAGACAGAGATCAAGGACGGCGAAACATAATGAAATTAAAAAAGGTACAAATGATAAAATAATAAAATATATATGAGAAAAGGTTAATTATAGGAGCCGAAGTGGTTGAAACCTTGAGGCAAAGAGTCAGAAACCGGAGGCATTCTACTGAACATTGGACTGTGAACGTACTCACCCTCGAAATAGGTAGCGGATGAGTAGTCTTCCACGCTCCAAGGTTGTTGGTTGTAACAAGAATTTGATAGGTCGCTCGGGAGAGGAGGCAGCTCGCTGCTGCTGTTAGAATAACAGGACGGAGAGCCACCAAACATGTAACTACTGTCCACTTGATCAGACTGAGGCTGCAGCATTGGCGAGTCTGTGGATGAATATTGGTTAAACATCATCATGTAATCCACAGGATCATTAGAACAAGGAGGAGCAGCAGCAGGAGGCGGAGGAGGAGGTGGATCGTCGGGAGAAATAATGGAGGTGACGGAGGAGGAAGGTGGCATGTCTGAGTAGACAAAATTGGTTCGGGCACGAGTGCCACGCATGGACCGAGCCGCTCTATCGTAGGCCAAGGCAGCTTCCTCGGCCGTATCAAAAGTGCCGAGCCAGTGACGCTCTTTGGTTGTTGGGTCTCTAATCTCAGCTGCGTATCTTCCCCAAGGCCTCCTTCTCACCCCAAGAAACCTTATACCAGCCTCTTCTTGCTTCTTCTTGCTCGTCGATGTGTTCATCCTTCCTATTTTTCTCTATAGTACCTTATGCATACACAAATCAATCTATGTCCGGTTTTATATTCTTTTTTCTAGTTGAAGGAGAAGAGAAAAGAGAGAAGGAATGTGTGTTGTTCTTGGAAAAGTACCCTTCCACAACCCTTTTATATAAGAGCTGCACCTTTCCTTTTCGCCCTTTTTTTCATTTTCTGTTACTTTTTTTTTGTTTAATCTTTATTTTCAATATGAACATTTAAAAAATGGCACTGCGTTGAGTAAATTCTGGCTCATGATATATCAATTATCAGTCAATCAAAAATATATAATTATCAAATAATTTGCCACTTGGTACCATGTTTCATGCATTTCTCAAGGGTCTACACTTGTGTTGTATTCCATAAATGGTTCTGCTCAAATCTAATGTTTAGATCGGATTGACTTTGATCATAGCTGCTACTATATTTCTCAATCGGTTAAAAGACAAATGAGTTTTATTTTGTTATAGATGAGAGTGACCAAATAACAAGGAAATAATCATTAAAAAAACACTTATAGTAATCAGCTAGCAATATATATATAAACATATAGATACATAACTATATCATTATAAATGGGAGTCTCTCATATAGAGTTTCTTACTATATTAAATCAAAATATATTCACATATTTAAATGATGGGTATTTTAAAATCTTGAAACTTTTACACTAAAGTTTTTTAAAGAAGAGATTTTGAGAAATCTTGGTGTGAATGTCTTAAGATTTTTAAGAGATCCATCAACTAAAATATTAATCTATTTTAAGGTGTCATTTCAAGAGACTCAACATTAGAGATCTTAATTGGAGATGATGTTCTTAGATACACGTGTAAATACTCATCATTCATCAACAATAATAAGCTGAAAAATAAATGATGAGGAATGATAACAGAGCCATGATTAGCATGTTACCTTAGGTAACAATGTCCCGTGTCTAATAATATGATCTCGCAGTTGATAGATAAACAAAAATTAAAGATAAATAACGTAGTAGATAAAGTATAAGATTCGGAGAATATATTTCGTAGAACGAGTCCAAATACCATTGCATGTGACGGTCCAAGTTAAATGATGATGGAATATGCATGAACTGCGATTTTAATCATACACTCTCCAGAGAAAAAGAAAAGCAACCCTGATTGTTTCATATATGAAACGTAAACAGTCTCCCTCTTATCAATCATACAATACATAAAAAACAATGAGTTTGGTGTTTTGATTATAATTAATAATTGGGAAAGAAAGGGTGCAATGATGGCCGCATGATGGAAGGTAGTCGACTTAATTATGGGGATCATGAAGTCATTACTTAAGCATCTATTACATGTGGATTAATCTTGTAAAACTAATCACTCAGTGTCGGGTTTTGACTTTTGACCAACACAAATTAAAAGAGTTGAAGTCTTATAGAGAAAGATTATGATATTTGATACGAGTATCTAAGGAAACAAGTGGTAGCCTTTCTAAGACGATCTTATTTTGTGTCAGAGGAAGACCAAAGACCATTGATGTTTGGCTACACGACCAACGTTAGGGACGGTGATAGTGGATCGTATTCTTAATCGTTTTTAATATACATGTACAATAATCACAATGTCTGCACCAAAAGTGGGTGTTAATAAATTAGAGAATTATCGAAAACAAAATAAGGGTCATCGCATGTGCTCCCAATTTTATAGGCTGCAACTTCAATGAATAGTGCCACATCCTTTTTTTCATCTTCCATTTTCTAATACCAAGGCATCTATCTATTTCCTTATCATTTACTTGTTTGTTTTCTTTTAAATCATTCATGTTTGTCCGCTTGGTTATTGTATAGTCTCTTCCTACATTCGATTTTTAATATATATATTCTGACCAAAATACTCCATTCAAATTGCTTTGCTATATACTATTTATAAATAAAAAAATAGTTTCTAAACATGCATTATTGAGAACAAAGGAATTTGGGTTGCATGTGAGCAATCTTTGTATGCTTTTGATTTCATCTTTAATCAAATTTCATTGGAGAAAACAAGTCCTATAATTTTATGTTCCCTCCCTTTTGACCAACTCTCATTTTTCTTGTTTAGTTTTATATTCTAATTCAAAGCTTGATACATTGAATCTTGTTTACATTTTACGTTCGTCGTCCATTTTATAGCGCTTCTTAATTTTATTCTCCAATCCTTTTTCTAGTTTTCCTTACAAAAAAAAATACTGGGTTCTCATGGCTTTACGGTGGACTATGAGCACATGTAAAAAACACGATAGAACGTAGTAATGAACAATATGTTTAAAAAGAATACCAATTAATTAGGGTTTAGGCAAGAACCCTAATTAAGCCCCTTTTTGGCACTCATCACGTACGAACATTTCGCATATTTCAATTCTTGAATATTATATCAGTTCTATGGAAATGGAAGGGTGTATGACTCAGACTATGGTTCTTTCTGGTCACAAATATGGACCCACTGCCCACTGGCATTTCTCTTACTCTTATGAAGTTATAATCACGAACTATCTTATGCTGTACTAATTTGATTATCAATAATTTGTGGGTTTGGGCCTTTTGATGGTGTTTAAGTAGAAAAGGAAAAAAGAAAGAAAGAAAGAAGAGGAGGCATGTGCGCCCAACGTGGAAAGGCATTCTCTTGGACGCTTAACATAATTAACCCTTTTTCTAATTATCACCTACACAATTATCTTTTGTCTCATTCAAATCTATTACTCTTTTAATCAAGCGACCATGTGATGAGCGCACTAAGTAGATTCATAATTCTCAACCACATCATAAAGTTACCAAATTCAAAGTAAGTCTGCTTTTGGCTCATCTAATGAAAGTAATATGGGACAAGTTTAGGGCCACGAGCTTTGCAGTCACCGATCAATTATCCATTATTAACTACTCTATAAAAGTTATCCGAAATGGTAGTGTAAGTGTTGGAATTAAAGGTCTTAAAAAGGTTAATTACTTTGTTACACTCAATTAAACCAGTGATAATTACCTTCCAACACTTACAATGGCACTATTCTGCGAGCTCAGATTCTTCTTCTCTTCATATCAACAAACTCTTTTTGTTTCAACACTTCTCCTTTCTTTCCTAGTTTATCTGCTGTCTCCCGCATCCTGTTCTAATGTCTCAGCCTCACAACAAGCCATCTCCTTCTCCGTTTCAAGTAACAATTTCCTGAGATGACTAGCTTTCTCATGAAGTAGCCTTAGTCGACTGTACGAACTCATAAATGCACTACTTGTACATCCCTGAAATACTCTCCAATTTAAGCTTCTCTGAGTTGTATTGCTCCATTAGGTCCTGCAAGTTGGGGAATGACCACTCAGCTTCACTAGTTCCTGGCTTCTCATGGATCTTCGTTTCATGTTTCATAACGGAACCACTAGAGTCCGTATCTCTGACCAAATTACTGATTGCTTCATCCACACTCAGCTTCGAAAGAGCACAACTTGTTGGCTGCTCACCATGCAGGCTCTTCATCCATTGCTCTTCAAGTTAGACAGAGGGATACCCAATAGATAGCATAAGAGATGAAAGAAGAAGAAAGAGTATTCCAAGCATAATAATACTTAAGAATCGAAATTGTTTATACCTGAAGCACCTTAGTTCACAGCAGCAGAATGTATATCAGAAACAGACATGTCCTCCAATAGAATCATCCTCTGTATTAGCAGAACCTTGACCTTCTTTCCCGAGTGTTGCCACTTGGTTGTGTTCTCCGGTACACAAGAAGCATCGAAGCTGCTTTCCACATCACTCAATATTTGATCAGCTTCCACCCAGAAATCAATCTCATCGGCTGCATCACAGCTCGGAGGCATCTCAACATCCCACTTGAAGAATCTACAAGCCCCCAAAACCCTAAAAAGTGCTTTCTTAAACATGTTTAACCAGATATCCAGAGGAAGCCTTAAAAGTTGCAATAAGTCAAACCTTACTGATGCCGCATTGCAAGTGCGCTCGACCAGCATTAGGTCCGGAATCGGCTATAAATCATCGGCAGGGTCCAGAAATGGGCAATTGAGGATGGTGAAGGCAGGGCGGAATCTAATATCTTCATCGGTTACTTTGTCACACCACTTGAAGAATCGACAATTCGGAGCTTGAGAATTCAAATTGGTAGTAAGAAATCGCGTTTGCTTCGACGAAATGCAGGAGAAATGAGTAAAGAAGTGGGTTACGAACAGCAGGGCACTTGTAGAATCTCCTTCCGGGGTTCTCTTGAGTATTCGAGACCTTTTTTCAGAGATACCGCCGCCGCAAGGGCAGTGAATCGACGGCGGGGGATCATCGGCGTTGGATTTGAGAGGGCAATCATGGATCCAGTGGCCAGCCTGACGGCATCGGAAGCAATTGCCGGTCGGCATTCCACCGTAAACGCACTCGCCGACATCATCCTTCGCATTCTCAAATGATTTTAAATGGGCCATAATCCTGCGGCTTATAAGCCCTGCCTTAAGTTTTGAAGCCCACTGATTTACTTGTTGATTTTAATGTGGGCCAAATGTCTAAGCGGGCTCGCAAACCAACCGACGGTGTTTTCCAGATATGCATATATATATATATATATATATATATATATATATATATATTATTTTTAACGTAATACCATTTTTCATTAATGATATAGGAACTTATAAATAGGCTATTACAACTTAAAATTAGACTAATTCAACCTTATAAAAGTTAATACAACCTAAAAATAGGCTAAAAACAACTCAGAAATAGGCTCAAAACAACGCCAGAGCCACTGCCAAAAGGCATAAAATCGTTAACTGAATATATAATTCAGTCAACTCATCTAGGAATTAGACCATCTAAACTTTTTAAAAAAAATTTAGACTTAACATAGATGACTCTATCACGCTAGAAGATTTATCAAAAGGAAAAAACGACCATCCACAGGCGATGGTCGAAATCACTGGAAACCCAAAATTACATAATGGCCAATCTACTGCCAATAGTAAAAACCAACGAAAACTCCAAATAAGGTACGACTTAAAACATCACCCGGTCCTGTCCTCGTCGGATTCGGATCTGCATAAGAGCACCCATCAAGGAAGAGTCGATACTTGGATGTCCCAGGAATCTCAAAGCACTACCTCCCACAACATCGGAGATGGATCACACCTAGTCTCATGATTTGTCGGAACCCGACAATCTTCAGTCAAGGTAGTCACAAAGCAAATAAATTCAGCTTTGGAGTCTCGTCCTCAAAAACTCCCTTACACCAAAAATCTTGCCCCAATCGCCTTGCGTCAGATAAACGCATCAGCTAAATCGCAACCTCTCTGAACGCCAAACGCAACCGCCTGAAACGCCAAACGCACAGGTTAAGATGCCAAACGCAGCCGCTTGAAACGCCATCGCAACCGCTTGAAACGTCAAACGCAACCGCTTGAAACAAACGCAACCGCTTGAAACAAACGCAAACGTTTTCAATGCCAAATGCAACTGCTTCAAACGATAAACGTAACCGCTTCAAACGCTAATTGTGACCGCTTTAGTCGTCAATCGCAATCGTTTCAAACGCTGTTTGCCAAAACGCAAGCAAACACAGAGGTACCGGCGATTCCGGTAACCACCGACGATGAAAACGACGAGAGACTCGCCTCAGCCCGCTGAGCTTCTCAGGTCAATCATATCTGGTCGACTTGCGGGAGAAAAGCGGGAGATCCATCAGAACGAGCACCCTCCATGAAGAAATGCCGCTTCTCGTTGTCGCTATCGCCGGAGTCTCGTCTTCTCGCCGGCGGCACCACGAGAGAAATTCACCTTACCGCACAGAGCGGAGAAGAACCCCATGCAGAAGGGGAGAAGGGTCAGAACGGAAAGAGAAAGCAAAAGCTCTCTCACGGCGCTGGACAAGCCAGTCAGCCGGAGAGGCAGGGGAAAAACAGCGACGGCGTCTCCTTTGTTCAAGGGTTTCAGAAAGAGAGTTTCAGAGGGTTTTTTTTCGGAGCCCCTGTTTTTCAATGATATATACAATTTTTTTGTCGGCCATATTATTTTAAAGAATTAAACTCATATAGGAAATGATAAATTCTCATATCAGGAATTGATAAATTACCATATAAAGTAAAATTTTTATACATGAAATTGATAAATAAATCCACTATGAAATAAATGAAATAATTTTTTTTTTCTGGAATTATGTGGTATAATAATTGTCATCTATAAAATTCATCAAACAGTATCTTATAATATTAAATATAAAAATATTATGATAAACTGACAAAAAAAAATTAAACAATTTGAAAAAGGATTGCAAATGGGAGTACATCCAAAGTACGCGACTAAGATTTTTTTTCCCTTTTCTTTTAGCAACCGATGCGAAATATTTAACCAGAAGGTGTATATTTTGATGGGCACTCATCTCAGAAATCTAATACAATCGAAAAGGCACAAAAGAAGATGTACTTTAGAAATATTAAACAAAATACAAGAAAATAAGGCCATTAAAACCTTAAAGACTAAGTAAAAGTTAAAGACACACACGTGTAAAGCAAGACGCAAGCAGACACGTTCAAATACCATCGTTTTCTTCTCTAGGGAACTAGTATATACGACAGTTTTAATCGGTAAATACAAACAAAAAAAAAAAATTCAATTGATCAAAAAGAAAGAACAAAACACGAACATCCATATCCGGGTTCCGGCAGACACGAGCTAGTTCGTCGAGATTTAGGTGGGCACGAGCTTTTGGGCGGGTGATTAAAACACGCCTTTTGGAGTGCGTACTTACCATTTAGAAAAACACACTCAGGCTCTCGTGATTTCTTGCTTTTAATGGGCCCCTCCCATAATATGGTTCATAACCCATATGGTCAAGTTCTAGGGCCCACCTTTGATTATGGGCCGATGGTTATTATTTATTCCAATAAAAAAAATCTAAAACATGAATTCTTAATCATGATACTTACTACAACAACTCTACAACTATTGTTTGTGGTCGATAAAACAACGACAAAATTAAACAATTAATGAAAAAGAAAAAAAAAAATGCATCTTGCGTTGTTGGAAGGAGAAAAAAAAGCAGATTCAAATAACATTAGGATGGTATGGGAGAGAGAAAACCATAGTTAAGAGTAGTAGGGCAACCGAGATTCGTAACCCAGTTTCTTAGTATTAAAAAAAATAAAAATAGAAAAGAAAACTAAGAATCGTTTCTTAAATAAGGTTTTTAAGAAATTTTTAAGAAACTCTTTTGACATTTGGCAGATAATCACTGGTTGATTCAAAAATAAATTGATTAATTAATTAAATTATATTAAAATAATAATATTTATTAGCATGTGTGATATTTTTTCCAGTCTCTAAAAATATTATATTATATTATTAGTTAAATATAGAATCAATAATATTATTATGACACATGATAAAAATATTTTGAAACATATTTTGAAACAGTCTCTAAAATCTAAGACATTCTTAACAAAAAGAAAAGAAAAAAAAGTTAGCTACTTATTGGAGTAGAAGGTAAATGAAGAAGGAAAATAAATTAGTCGTAGCTAATGATGGAATTAAGTATGCACGTGTGTGAAGTATGGTGGACAAAACTGCACAACTAACCCCTCGTAGCTGACTAGCTGTACATATCTTGTGATGTATACGTCGAATATATAATAAATACGAACATAAGAAATTAATATGACTTGTTGTTGCATATATACGTAAATCGTAGATCAATAAAACCCACCATTCAATTTTATTGGTAAGTAACGAAATAAAAGAGAAGCAAGAAGGAGAACCACATAAAAGGGAGCTAACACATATACACGTACTGCTTCATCTGCCCGTCCATCTAACCTACCACACTCCCTTCTCTTTTTCTCCTTTGTCATCTTGTTATATAATCTATCACTCTCCCCATGCTTTTCCAAATATATACACATAACTTGCATACTACACACAAAGTTACACATTGATCAAACTCTAGTAAAATCAAGTTGGCATAATATGGTGATGGGTACGCCGTCTTCGTTAGATGAGATCAGAAAGGCACAGAGAGCAGATGGCCCCGCAGGCATCTTGGCCATAGGCACGGCCAACCCTGCGAACCATGTGATCCAAGCGGAGTATCCGGACTACTACTTCCGCATCACCAACAGTGAACATATGACCGACCTCAAGGAGAAATTCAAGCGCATGTGTATGTCTTACAAACCCTACTTTTTATTTCTCCATTTCTAATTTTGGGATATATAATGACATATTTGACTAACTTAATTATGACTGTAACAGGCGATAAGTCGATGATACGGAAACGGCACATGCACCTGACCGAGGAGTTCTTGAAAGACAACCCGGACATGTGCGCCTACATGGCTCCTTCTCTCGATGCTAGACAGGACATTGTGGTGGTTGAAGTTCCTAAGCTAGGGAAAGAGGCGGCAGTGAAGGCCATCAAGGAATGGGGTCAGCCCAAGTCCAAGATTACACACGTCGTCTTCTGCACCACCTCCGGAGTTGACATGCCTGGTGCCGACTACCAGCTCACCAAACTCCTTGGCCTTCGCCCTTCCGTCAAGCGTCTCATGATGTACCAGCAAGGTTGCTTTGCTGGCGGCACTGTCCTCCGTCTCGCCAAGGACCTCGCTGAGAACAATCGTGGCGCACGTGTCCTCGTCGTCTGCTCCGAGATCACAGCCGTCACCTTCCGTGGCCCCTCTGACACCCACCTTGACTCCCTCGTCGGACAGGCCCTCTTCAGTGACGGCGCTGCCGCACTCATTGTCGGTTCGGACCCTGATATCTCTGCAGGAGAGAAGCCCATCTTCGAGATGGTGTCTGCCGCGCAGACCATCCTACCAGACTCGGACGGCGCCATAGATGGACACTTGAGGGAAGTGGGACTAACTTTCCATCTCCTGAAGGACGTCCCTGGGCTCATCTCGAAGAACATTGAAAAGAGTCTAGACGAAGCGTTTAAACCGCTCGGGATAAGCGACTGGAACTCCCTCTTCTGGATTGCCCACCCTGGTGGTCCAGCGATACTCGATCAGGTTGAGATAAAGCTAGGACTCAAGGCAGAGAAGATGAGGGCCACACGTCACGTGTTGAGCGAGTATGGAAACATGTCGAGCGCGTGCGTCCTCTTCATCTTGGACGAGATGAGGAGGAAGTCCGCGGAAGATGGTGTGGCCACGACAGGAGAAGGGTTGGAGTGGGGTGTCTTGTTTGGTTTTGGACCAGGTCTCACCGTAGAGACAGTCGTCCTGCACAGTGTTCCTGTTTAAACAGAACGCTGTCTTCCTATATATGCCTACCTACCAACACATACTTTCTATCGTCGTGTCTTATGTTTTTTTCAATTTAATATAATATATGTAATGCAATAATTAAGAAAGAATTCGTTTAGTGTGAAATGTGTGGACTCGCTATTGATGGGTCCTTTCAATTTAATTGTCTGCCTTTCTGTCTTTTAATACAATATCTCTCAAATCTATGGGTCTTGGTTGACATCGATTTTTTTTTTACATCCACAAGGTCTCAAACTCGTCTAATTTAGATAGGAAACGTTCTTCCTTTGCGTTGAGTTCATCTTCAGGATTCATTTGAGGCTCATTCTCTGCTACTTCTTCATCATCATATTCACCACCTCTTCTTGCCTTGAGTACCATCTCTTCCGTCGTTGTTCCCATTATCTCGTTTGCTTCCTTCATATTCACGCATCTATACTTGTCTTCTGAATCCTGACCAACCCTTTCCATTTTCACTATATTAGCTTACTTACTGAATATGCCTATATGGAAATAAGATCATCAGATTATAGAAGAGATATAGAGGGGCTCACACGAGAGACAAGTCCAAGCTTCTCAAGCTTCTTGATAGCATCATCCACATCAAAATTGCAACTTTCGTTGAATTCTTCTTTGATGAATGCTTCACATTGCATGTCAAGTTCCTCCTTGCTCGTGGGATGACCTTGCTTTATCAGCATAAAGAATGAAATGATGACCTCTTTAACCTGCATTTAATCAGTTTGTTAGCATAACACAAGAATATGACAAAAAATTAGAAAGGGGCTATTAATTAGCACCTCTTGTTGTATGACTTCATCGCACAAGTGAAGCAGAGTGCCTCTGCCACTGTCTAGCTGCTTATCATACACAGATCTCGTGATAAGGCTCTGATAATCTACCAAGTTTCTCTGAAACCTACATTAGTTCAGAAGAAGAGACAGAGCTAATTAAGGATTACTTTAATAAAAAGTAAGGGGTGTCGTCTGATTAATGAGTGTAGATTACGTGAAATATGTTTTAACACAGTATGCCCCGACCGTGCTAAGTATGGCAGCAATGACTCTGATGTCAGTTTTTTTCAGGCTCAATGAACTTACCACTGTGACCTACAAAAGCAGAGTTTGGTAAATCATATATTTTATTGTCCAATTAAGTCTTTAAAATAATGTAGCAGAACTGACCAGACCAATGGCAGCAGAGACAAGAAACTTGACCCAGTCCAGTGGGGTAAGACCTGGATTTTTCTTCTCTGGCTGTGTCGTTATAAGAAATCAGTTAATTTATACTTAGTAAGTTACATTTTTTAAGCACAAAGTCGTGGTTAATGGATGCTCACAAGTACTATTTCCATATCAGCCATAGGAATACTTTTGAAGTGTTTCACATATATGTTCCTTTCTGATTCTCTCTTCCCTGAAACTCTCCTGTGTGTGGGTGAATCCAAAACCCAGATGAGAATTGAACTCACATCATTCCAAATATCTCATCACTACTCCTACTTTTGTACCTGTATACTACAATGATTCTCTCAAAGGTAGGCTCTTGGATGGTTATCTTTTTCATCAAGTTAAAGAGACTGAAACAGTGATCAAAAACAGAGAGACAAGTCACTAAAAGAATTTTTAGCAAATAAGCCTTTGGGAGAGGAAAAAGAAGAATTAGTTGAGAAACCTGAGCTTCAGCTTCTCTATGCGGATTCTTTCGATGTATAAACTATCCTTCTCTGTTTCAATGCTTATATCGATTTGTTGTGACAGCCCTGTTTCCTTCTTCTTCCCATATATTAGTCTTTTTAAACTGCAACAGGGGATCTCTAACTATAAGTAGTTTGATAGCATGTCTCAGTTATATTATATATATACACAGAAACAACAGAGCGAAGTAGCTCACCATGTGATGGTGAGTAGAAAGTTCCAAATACGGACAAGGATTGTATTTACTTTGGCTAGGAAGAAGTAAGCTTTCATATGATCTATCCCAAACCCACGTCTGAATATTATATACTTAAGGGACAAAGACATGTATCAGATCATTATATATTAGGTAACGGGAAGCAATTTGTTAGAAAGCAGTTACCTTATTAGCGAAGTGAGGAAGATCATCGCGGGGAAACTTGGAGAAGAATCTTGTCAATAACCTTGTATCAAGCTACATCATGGATTCATATATAGCTAGCATTAAAGATGTCCATTTCCATATACTTGTTGAAGATTGTCATATTAATGGTACGTACCTTAGTTTCATTAACTACAATAGGAAGATTGAGACGATACTGAGCAGAGAGAGCTACTTGTATTTCTTCATTAGTTATCACTTTGAAGTTGCTCTTCTCCATGACCTTGTTGAAGTTTTTTTTGTTTGTTCTTTTCATCGTTAAATTTGTAGTTAGGGGGATAAAAATTGGAATTGAAACAAAGATAAAACCTGGAATAAATGAAGAAGAAATTGGTGTTCAAGATCATCAATTTCATGAGGAGATAAATTCTGTTGATGAAGCCTGTGAGCGCCACGGACGGGCTCAAAGAGTGAATACAGTTGCTACAAAACACAATAAGTTTTACTTAAAAAAGATTTTAAAGAAAAACTGGAAGATGATGTATTGGTGATGTATATATATACCATAAGATCCTCAAAGTGAAGGTGGTACCAAGCTCTAATGGTGTATTCCACTCTCTGGCAGAATCTCAAGAACTCCTCTCGCTCACATATATCAGCTGGAGAATGATGATGAAAATGTAGAATGTTATAAAGAGGAGAAACAGAGAAATGTAGAAGATAGAAACAAGGAGATGTAGAAAAGGAGACCAAAGTGAAGGGACAAGGCAGTGGTGAGCTTGTGCTTTAGAATTGGGATCACAGCTTCTCTCTCCAATCTGATCACCTCTTTTTTCTTCTCCCCCATCTTAATCTTGTGTTTATTTCTGATGTAAGAAAAAACTTGTAGATGCCTTTGAAAAAAGGTAGTTTTTAGGAATCAGAAAAAAAAAAAAAAACACAACAAGAAGCTTCATAGTATTTCTGTAAAAAAAAAGGAAGCTGTTCATTTGTGGCTTCACCGTTCTTCTCGGAGGGGAAGTTCTTTTGTTCCGTCTTCTCCTCTCACATCTCTACATAACATTTATTTTAAATTAATTATAACATATATATGATTTGGTTTCCAAAGATAACTCGTCTAGTGTCAACGTAACCATTAGTCCCATGGTTAACCACATAAAAAAGATATAGACAATGTAAAAAATAATGTAAAAGAAACAAATAAAAAGGTAGCTGGAGTATCCTCACTTTTTTTCCTAGTCCATATCTCAAAACCTAAATATGTACAAACCAGAAGTTCCGCCGTATCTTTCTATGTACAGGCACAGATAAACAAATGAAAACTACGAAACCCATGTCAGGTTCTGTATATCTTAAAGATGACCATGTGTGTCTTCTGCAATGCAAAACTTCACAAACATGGTTATGGATTCCATGACCTTGGATACAGCTTGCCTAGTGGGTCATGGAGACCAGGGTTCTGGCGACTCTGGTTCATCCACGCTACATCCTCTGGTATCAATGATGTTGCCGGGTTGCTACCACTCAAGTAATCAAGCGGGTTCGTTGGCTGAGCCAAATTGCTGCCTCCCTGAGTTGTGCCTCCCCCCATCAGCATTTCGTAGTTACCTGATGCAACCACTTGATCACTCGAACTTTCTGACTCAAAAGCAGATCTGGAGCGGCGCAATCGACTGCACTGAGAGAAAACAGAGAATAAGCTTTGATCTGTGCTACTTTCCCTATGAATGATCTGCTCCGCGTTATTAGCAACTCTGAGAAGGTTCAGATCTCTCTCGGTCCCGGTCCCAGTATGACTGCTTTGACTTGCACATTCAACACCGTTTGTGTTTGCCCACATGCTCTTAAATTGCCAGTTCTGATTTAACAAAGGCCCAGTGTTCAAAAGGGGCTGTGTGGTGACTCCAATCTGAGCAACACTGGTGTTCCAGTCCGGCCGCTGCATCATGAGTCCACGTCCCTCGCAGTAAATGTTGTCTGACATGCTTCCTTGGCCATAGATGTCAACCTGTCTTTGCTGGTCCTGGGACAGTGCTTGTGGTGCAGTCATCTGATGCTGGAACTGACCACAAAATTGACTGCCCTCGATCAGATTGTTGCTTCCTTCCTGCTGAAAACCAATGCCCATAATTTGTTTCTGCTCTTCGTTAAGTGGGAGTTTAAGAAAAGAGTGAAGCTGCTCAGTGGTGCGAGATGCCACGCCTTGGCCTTTAAACAAAGACAGGAGCAGTTCATTTTGATCGTTGTTTGCGAAAGAACCAAAACTGTTGTTTGCTTTCCGCAGCAACATCTTCCTCCTCTCAACTTCTTCAGGCATGTTCGATTGAAGATCTATGAAACTATTTTTCTGTTCTTCACCACCTTCAGGATGGTGTATGATTGACAATCCACCACTAGGGGTATAAGCTTGGCGGCCAATGTAGGACTGCCTAATTCCTCCCACTGGCTGCCACACATCTCCCCCGGAACAAAACTGCAACTCTTCTCCATGGCTTGAAGTAATACAAGGAATCCTCTCGTCTGATGAAACATTCTCTAGTTCTGGTACACAGTTATTGCTAGCAGGAATTGTATCTTCAAGATCTGAAGCGTGGGGCTCACTAGGAAATGAAGCCTGTGTGAGAGACTGGCCTTGTATGGAGATAGAATAATTATTTGTTGCTTCAACATCCTTTCGATTAAGGCCATGACATCTGTTGGGAGAAGAATATCGTTTTTCTTCTATATCCACCAGATTGACGCCATTGTCACAATCTGGTGACGAAACCTGTGAGGGGTATGTACCAACCTGCAAGCAGCGACCTGAATCTGTGATTTGGTTACCCCCAGACAAAGAATCCTTTGAAAGGGAGTGATTCTCGTCAGAAACTTGACCAAAACTTCCAGAATTTTCAACATCAGGTGCTAAATCACCACTATGATTTGGATTCAAACTCTCTCGATCGTTCTTCCTCAAGTCTAATTCAACATCATGCTTCTGCAGAGGGTTTTCTGCAGGGTGCAGTTGTTGTTTATCCTGCACCCAAGAAAGTCCTTAATAACATGGGAATACATAAACAGTATGTGGTACATGTTCATGGAGAAAACGAACCTCCATCCTTGGATTGAGTTTGTCCTTCAGTTCTCTTTCCAAAGAGTTGATTACATCTTGTTTTTGTAACTGTAGCTTTTTCCATACTGCATATGCTGCAGGAAGATCTTCAACCAGTTGCAGCCTGCATGAAACAACTGACGTTATAAAAAAAACACCAGAATTAAAGGCCTGATGAAGGAAGCTGCTTGTTTCACAAGGAACACTGACCAATGAGCGTTCAGTTTCTTCTGTTCTTCTTCCACAAACACTCCGTATGGTTGAACATCCAAATTGTTGATGTTACCCAAGATTCTATTAAGTGCTCTCGACTGAATGCTTTTACCAGACTGCTTCATGCTTGTGACAATCTGATGCTGCTTCTTACTTATCTGAATATATAAAATGCAGTTACAAGCTTAATCAATAAGCATATCTGTTACATGAACGAAAACTGCACACTCAGCCCAACAAAAGCCAGATAGGATAACGATAGTTTGAAATTCAAACAACTTCAAGCTAAGGTCCACTTTCGAATACCATTAATCCAGCTGTAACATGGAAATCAGAACATTCTAATAATTTTCAAGCTAATAAATTAGGGACAGCCAGTTTGCTGTTGTTTGATGATTGGTGATAATATGACAGCATGCGGATGAACTAAATAAAGTAAGAAGTGCAGAAGAATAACTAACCTTAAGGTAGGACATGTACTTAGCACCATCAGTTTGCTGAATGCTATGTTTCGGTAGCTTGTCCTTTTTTCTAGCTTTCACGCCCAGGTTTACAGCACTCTCTTTAGCAATCAAGGGACTTTGAGATTTTTCTTTCTCTATAGCAGAATTCTTGGGCCTAAAATGGACTGGAGATTTTAGTATGCAGGTTTGAAATAAGGAAGGAATACTAACAGCAATTGCATATATACGAGAAAGAGTATGCTCAGCACCTTCTCTGAACATCTCCAGTCCTATCACTATTGCATGGTTTGTCATCTGCATTCCAGGAACTAGACTCCGAGGCAGCAGTTAGACCCTGGCAGCTACCGTTTACATGTGCATTGCCTTCTCTTGATCTCCTGAAGAAATCAATGTAAGCAACAGACAATCGGTGAAACACAATTACTAGACTCAAGCTCGACAAAAATTCATCTTCTCTAAGGCTCATACTATATAATCAACAACATTTATTGCTTGACTATATGTTCTTCTCCAGGCTACACGAATTGTTAATGTAACTGCTTGGTTACATTACACTCTTAACAGATCTCCTTTTATATAGACAATAATAGTAAAGCACTGACCCCCACATCTTCTTAACAGCATCCTTCTCTGAATCTTTGCAGCTTTCCCATTTTTCCTTCAACATCTGCAGATAATCTATAATACTACCAGAAACAATGGAAAGAGGTGTTACAATCATGCGGATAGAAAATTCCAAGTGCTCCTATAATCTAAATAAAACAAAATTTACATACTCATTATGGTATTTCTCTAAATCCGCGTAATATCTCCTTTTACCAGCCCTCAGGCATTCCTCCTGAGAAACAATTTGATCTGGATGAGCTTTGCTGGAGCAGACTGATGTTCCCCTGAAACCAAAACTTACATTCAAATGGTGTCGAATTTGCTGACCATAAAATAGACCATCACCAACTATACGGATTATAATTAGGATATGAAGGCAAACTCGACATTATTTCAAGCCAAGATACTCTGCTTTGGTTTACAAAGCAATCACGGTGTTCATTCTAGGAATACAAAAAGTCCAGTGTCACTAACCAGTCAAGAAAAGGATTTCCAAAATGAAAATTATCCCCACCAAGCAACTGTTGTACAACTTGCTCCACATCAACTCCCTGAGGGAGGAATTGCTGCAGATAATTTCTTTCGCCATCAGAAAGACAGTCCCGCCAAGCCTGAGATAAATAAGTGGAGATAAAAGGTGAAAACTTAACATCTCAAGGCAGTAAGCAGATGATACGCAAGGATAACACAGTATTACCTCACTAGAAAGCACCTCTGACAGATTTTCCAGCTGGAAAGTTTCATGAGGGACGAGGCATACTTGTGCCAAGAGACTCCGCCTAGGAGGAACAAAGTCAACAAATTCGCGAAGATGCCTCAAACTTAGCCCAACTTGTTCCCTCTTAGAGACTACTTTACTTCGGCTGCGGTCCCATTCAAGACTGATGTGATCTCCCGAACGCAAAGCACCATCTGGTGAACCAATCTTTTTTCTTTTGGCTCTGTAATGTTCCCTAGAACTGAAACCAATAACATTGGCACTGTTCATCCGCTTCCTCCTCTGATCAGCTGCCATTCTGACAAGTCCATAGAGAAACCTGGTGTGACTGAATTGTAACAAGCGATTGCAAAGAATTGAAATTTACGCGCAGTGTCTCAAGAGAATCCAAAATGGAAGACATTGAAGTAACAACATCTGATTGAGGAATCGAATTAAAACAAAAGTACTGACTTTTACAGCTGAATAAGAAGAGAGCGGCGAATGGGTATCGATGATCGCTTGGGTGGGTATATTCAATCTCTTGGTCGATCTGACACAAAAACAAGAAGGAGAGAGCGAAGATCGAGGTAAGAAGATATATACAATCAGCGAAGCAATAAAGGAAGTCCAATAAATCGGAGAAGAAAGTGGAGAACAGAGAGATTGAAGAAAACCCTAGAAGCAGGGACGCAAAGGGAGGAGTATACCTGGACAGAGAGACTGAACGGCCACAGAAAAGAGAAGAGAAGAGAAGAGAAGAAGAGAGATTGTTGGGGAGGAAGATAAGGCAAAAAGAGGATTTTTGGGACTCCGTTATGTAGCCGTCAAACACCCTGCTGCTTCGCTCCCCCATGGACCACTGCTTCGGTTTCCACTTTTCCTCTTACCTTTATTTGTTTCTGCCACATAACCGAACCGAACCGATCTTTCCCTTTCTACGAAAGTTTTTTACTTTTTTTTTGTGTTTTTCTTTCTCTGTTGGTCAGAATTTTTTGTTTTCATTTGTTTTGGTTTAAAAAATGCACAATAAATATTGGGGGAAAATGAGAAAAAGATTGGGCCTTTTTCCAAGGTGGGCTTTGCGATAACCATGCCATAAGTACGTAAAGACCGCCGCAGGTAATCTCTTCTTCCTCATCATCACACGTTGGGTCCAATTCATAATTTAAAACCGTATAGACGTTTTATAGTAAGCGATTACAGAATAAACTAAAACTTTAAAAAACAATAGTAAACAAAATTAAAGCTAAATTTAACATTTTTTTTGTAAAGCTTTTTCTATTACTTTTGTAGTTGATAACTATTCAAACAATATACTCTACACCATAGCGGTCTGAGATAACCAATCAAATTTTCTACTAACTAGTCTAGTATGGGTTGTTAAAAACGATAAAAGATTTATCATAAACATGTCGGGCCAGAGGATGATCTAGACAATGCAGATGTGGTGACTTACACTGGTCAGGGAGGGCATAACTTAACTGGTAATAAACGCCAGATTAAGGATCAAGAGTTAGTACGAGGGAATATGGCCCTAAAGGTCTGCTTTCTTTTTAATCTTCTCATTAAGAATGCAATCTACTTTCTTATCATTTAAGATTTTCTTTCTAGCTCTCCCTGCTTTTCTTTTAGCTCATGCACCTCACGGTCTTTCACATGTAACTTATGTATTACTTGCTTCTGTTACAGAATTGCTTAGAACATAAGGTGCCTGTCAGAGTTACTCGTGCATATATCCCTTTATCATTGGTCTTGAGTTCCTTTTATCCTTATTCATTGGTGTGACTCTGGTCCGATTTCATACCTTCTTGGTATAGGTTGTAAAGTACTGGGCAGAAAAGGGCGTTTCAGGGTTTACGGTGTATAAATATCAATTGAAATGAATGGAGAGGCAACCAGAACTAACTACTAATCAGGTCTGTCTCTTCTCTTGTCTTATGATTTATGATAGCTGCTATTTTTTATATATCATTCTGTATTCTGATTACTTAGTGTGTATATCTGTTGGGACATCGCGTAGACAAGTTACTTCAAGTGCACATAGTTCCTGTAAGTTACGAAAAAAAGAACGTAGCGTACACTTTTTTGTTGCCTTGCTTCTTGCATTGTCCCTTCCTGAACCATTTGTTTTATGTCATTGGCGTATAATATGTAAGGTCAACAATATTAATATCTATTTGTGGTTTAAGAGCTTGCAGTTTGTCTAATTCTTTGGGGTAACCTAAGTAGATTTGACACTGCGACCATTGACGTAGTATATAAAAGCGCATATGAATTAATATCACCCCACAACTGAATCATTATTGAACCGAAAGTAACATCATGAAGTCCCAATACTTTTGATTTCTGTCGGCCAGGCTGCTAAATTCAAGTACATATAAGAGACGAAAACGCAGCAAACTGGCAAGGTAAAGCGAGTTTGATGATATTGAACATTCATTCCTCTTGATCTTCCTTGGCTCTGGCTCTGGCTCTGGCTCTATACTGACGACCGGGTCTTCTTATGACATTTAGAGCTATTTCTGGTTCATCTTCTTCCATGGCAGAAACGGTGCTGTCTTCTATGGCATCCACGATAGCTATTGAACCTCTTCTTCCCTCACAACCCTTGCCTATATTTTCTGCTTTGCTTTCAGCCATTGTTTTTTTCTTTGGTACAAAAGTCACTGATCTTGGAAGCTCAACCAAAGGGTCTACCAGAGGCTCATCTCGGCTCTTGATCATGTTGAGAAACTCCATGTATGCTTTCCTGTTGGATTCTTCATCAACCTCACCTTCATCAAATGTATATCGGGTGTATTTTGATGGGTTTCGCATATAATCTGGAATCCCAGATGGATAATCTGGCTGCACTATATGCTCATTGGGGGAACTTGTCTCCATCACAGAATCTCCGTCACCTCCAGTCGAGTTGTCATCTCTGATATCAGAACTAAACCGAACACGCTTCTGCAACTTAGAGTCAGCCTGGCTTTCTTTCCTCTTCAAAATCGGTTTCAGCCCACTATCATCTGAAGAGCCAACATATGCCTCCTCAGACACCACCACCAGGGCTTTCTCGTTTTCAGAGGTGGACATGGACATGTTATCCTGATGTACCTGCAAAGAGTTCAGACGCTTTTGGCTTCAGAAAAGGATAGTAAATAGCAATTCTCAGGCACAGCAAGCTTGTTGAGTTTTAAGAAAATGGAAGTTGTTAAAGACCGACTCTCAAAGAGGGAAAGAGTAAAGTACCTCAGAGACGTGCAAAGAATTCAATTTGTTAACAGCCTCAGCGTCTTCTTTAAGCCTAATCTCTGCTGCGATGTGATTTGCACGCGGGTCCTTCTCTCTTTCTTTGAAGGAAGACGGAAGCTCCTCCCACTCATCTGCTTCAGTTTCATAGTCTTTCACATCCTTAGTGTAAACGTACAATTCCTCGCCTACAGCCACTTTGTCATTCTCATCTTCCTCTTCCTGAAAATATCGAATAATCCTTCGTCAGGTGATACTGGAAACACCTATTGAATACTAGATAAGGAGATATATATACCTCCATATCAAGAGTTGTGTCCATCCCGATAGAGGATTTGATCTCCCACTCCTCCTCGTTGTAATCGTTCGGCTTCTGCGATACACTGGATCTTCCTTCGTCTCCATCGCCGCTCAAATCGTCTAGATCATTCTCCTGTTTTTGGATATCCGCGAAGCTGTTCGAGTCTAATTGACAAGGTTGGGGCCTAGAAATCTTCTTTTCTCCGCTACGTTCATTTCTATCGATCTCTTCGTCCGCAAGACACCATAGAGAGCTCAGATATGAAGAGGACGCGGCGGATGAGGATGAAAGAGGACCAAATATCTTGTCGATTCTCACTCTGAAACTTTCCTCCATTGCTTTCGAATTTGGGACGACGATGGCCGTGCAAAAAACTGGGGGTTTTTATGCTGTGTTGGGGTATATATGCACCTGTCGCCAAACAAAACCGACATATTCAGCGTCGTGTGTTCAATTAAGGGGCCAGGTTGAAGTACAGTTAACATAATGGGCCTTTTGGTTGGTTTGAATGAGAATAGAGATTCAAAGTGGAAAACAAACTTAAAAAGTTTGACGTCAAATCCTTTTATATAACTCCTTTTATTTAGAAATTATTTGGGTAACTAAATTTGATAAGATAAAGTAATTTTTATTTTTTTCTCATTTTTTTATTATTTATGTTAATTTGTTTTTTCATTTTCAATAAACAATCTACTAATAAATATTTTTTAATTAAAAAACTATTATTAAACGTTTTAAATGTGATATTTACTGACGAAATAGCACATTTATACCATATATAACCATGGCTCGAATACAAAATTCATTTGAATTAATGATGATCCAACTGAAATGAATTTCAATAGTTAGAAATGGCTTGGACGTGAGTGATATTTCAACCACAACTATCACATTTAAGACCAAAAACACCATATTACAAGACATTGACAAACAATGTATAATGGTTAGGAACTAAACTAATGTTTATAATATCGTAATTGTTTTAAACTTAAAACTTTAAGTTATGGCATATTTTGTTTCTATTTGCAAACAAAATTGATGGACAATAGATATTATTTTGGCACGAATCATAAACTATTTTATAGCAACACTAATAAAAACTTTTTTCTTAGATTACTAAATATTTTTTTTTGTTTCTCTATAGGGTCATATTATTAAAGAGGCACTTCATTTTTAATAATAGATGTTGTGAAATTGTGGAGCAGTCTAATATTATTTATGAATCTAATATATAATGATTGAAGGGAGACTTTTCAAAGTTGATATGTCAGTATCTTTGAACCAATAGAAAATAAACATATATTTTTTCTTACAAATTTTTTTTGACAATGAAAATAAACATTTTATATTATTAAAATATAAATATAAAATAATTAAAATCTAAAATTTAATCGAGAAACATCATAAACTATAAAAATTATATAACATAATATTTAAATCCATCTTTCATTTTTTCAGCTACAAGGCACATTCACTGGACCTTTCTTTGTTTATTTTATTCAGATTTTGAAAGAAATGAAGTTGTTCTTTTAATTAAAAGGGGGCTGACAACAAAATAGATTGGAATGGTGTAACAACATAATGAAGAAAGAAATCAAGGAAATATTATGATTGATCACCAGAATAAAGGACTACAAATAAAAATTTAAAACTAAAAACATATTAAAAAAAACTAACAAGTTCTGTAGCCAAAACAAAACCGATGCATTCAGCATCTTCATGTCCAGTTAACGGGCTAGATGGAAGTCCAGTTAACATAATGGGCTTCTTGGTAGGTTTGGCCCTTTTCACATGAAATTCGCCGTTACTCAGGAGCTTCTCGCCTTCTCCAAGAAAGCTCCACGCGTCCGCGTGCTTGCTGATGCAATATTCAATCATAGGCAGATGCAAGATGCAGATTAATGTCGGTTTTTTTAATATTTTGATGATTTAGTCTGATATATGATGATGTGTATGATGGAGCGTTACCTCCATTCTTAGGTTTGTCTATGGATAAGGGCCATTTATTAAAGTAAGCAATGTGAATTATTAAAGAACAAGAAAAAAGGACAACATTTTCGGGAATATTAAGTTTAGATTCGAGGGTTGAAAAAGAGCAACTCTTTTTTCCTCATCGTCACTCTGATTGAGTTGACTGAACTCAGTCCGAGTTTGAGAGAATGGATCTTGCAAGGCTTCTGTGTTGGGTTGTTTTGCTTCTGGGAATCTCAAGCGTAGAATCAAGGTACATGGTCTACAATACCTCCCATACCATTGTTCCTGGAAAACTTAATGTCCATGTGGTTCCTCATTCCCACGACGATGTTGGTTGGCTCAAGACCGTTGACCAGTACTATGTCGGCTCTAACAACTCTATCCAGGTCAACCCCATTCTGCTTTTCTTTTATCTGATTATTATGGATCAGATTGTGTTGTACAATTACCTAGTTTTTTTTTGCTCGTAGGTTGCTTGTGTTCAAAATGTGCTGGATTCAATTGTTCCTGCGTTGCTGGCTGATAAGAATCGCAAATTCATTTATGTAGAACAGGTAAAGTTGGTATCTTTTTTTTTCCTAACTGATTCGTGGAAGTTGTTAGCTTTTGTTAACTGGGCTTGCAAATGAAGATTTATGGGAGAACAATCACAAATTCACAATCTTTCGAGTTGAATAACGCTAATCTGTGATGAATGCAGGCGTTTTTTCAGCGATGGTGGAGAGAACAAAGTGAGGAAATCAAGCGAATTGTGAAGGAACTTATACGCTCAGGCCAATTAGAGCACATGTATGTGTTTCTTCAGCTTGCTCTGTCTATATCACACTTGTTCTTGTCTCTTTTAAGTAACCATTGCCTCTTCTGCAGAAATGGTGGTATGTGTATGCATGATGAAGCAGCACCACACTATATAGATATGATTGATCAGACGACTCTCGGGCATCGATTCATTGTCAGAGAGTTCAATGTGACTCCAAGAATCGGTTGGCAGATTGATCCTTTTGGACATTCTGCAGTGCAGGCTTACTTGCTAGGGGCAGAAGTAAGCTCCTCTCTAGAGTCTTCATTTTTTAGTTGATTATATCTGCATTCAGAGGTGTGAAGATATTGGACTTTATTCACGCAGGTTGGATTCGACTCAGTCTTTTTTGGTCGAATAGATTACCAAGATAGGGAGAAGCGTAAAAAGGAGAAGAGTCTTGAAGTTATCTGGCGGGGCTCTAAGAGTCTCGGTTCTTCTTCACAGGTGAAAGTACAAAGCAGAAAATTTGCATGTTGCTTATACTTTACATTTTCATTTTTCTTTTGCTATTATTGATCTGACTTGATACAGATTTTTGCCGGTGCTTTCCCTAAAAACTACGAACCTCCACCTGGTGGCTTCTACTATGAAATCACCGATGATTCCCCCGTTGTCCAAGTATTTTCTTTGGCAGTTGATTACCATTTCCGTTGTATATATTCTTATTCCTGTGGTAAGATTAACTTTTAATCCGTGAAGGATGATCCCGACTTGTTTGATTACAATGTTCAAGAGCGAGTGAATGCCTTTGTAGCTGCAGCTTTGGATCAGGTAGATTTGGAGAATGTTCCTTTTTTGGGTATACTTTTCTTTAACGTTTTTGTGACATGTTTCTTGGTATATGCAGGCCAACATTACTCGAACAAATCACATCATGTTCACCATGGGAACAGATTTCAGGTACCAGTATGCACACACGTGGTTTCGGCAAATGGACAAGCTTCTGCATTATGTTAACCTCGTAAGTCATCGAAAGAGTTGTTCAAATTATTGTTTCTCCTTATGTCTCCCGACGTTTACCTGTGTGGATTTATAGTAAACTAGATGGATAGCAACAACCGAGATATCTCTAACTCGTGGACCCTTGATTATTGTAGGATGGGCGCATCAATGCTCTCTACTCTACTCCTTCCATATATACAGATGCAAAACACGCAGCAAATGAGGCTTGGCCCCTGAAAACAGAAGACTATTTCCCGTGAGTTTGGTCTTAAATTTTCTAACTTCTTGATCCAGGTTTGCTTAGAAACTGAACCAATCTTTACTTACAGCTATGCAGACCGTATAAATGCTTACTGGACTGGATATTTTACAAGTAGGCCAGCACTTAAGCGTTATGTCAGAGTGATGAGTGCCTACTACTTGGTATTTGTTCTTCCACTTTTCAAATAATACTGTTGAAGTTGTAATTATATTCATGTGTGTAACTTGGAGAGTTTAGGCGGCAAGGCAACTCGAGTTTTTCAAAGGGAGAAGTGAGAAGGGTCCGAATACAGATTCGTTAGCAGATGCCCTAGCAATTGCTCAACATCACGACGCTGTTTCTGGTACATCAAAACAGCACGTGGCTGATGATTATGCCAAAAGACTAGCAATAGGTTATGTGGAGGTAGTGTGCCAAATTTCTGTGAATTGTGGTTCTCTAATGGCGTGTTTGCTCTATTTGCATGTCTATAAGATCTGTTGAACTTGCAGGCTGAGAGTGTGGTTGCCACTTCTCTTGCTCATTTGACTAAACTAGATCCTGCAACCTTCCAACAGGTAAATAATCTCCTTGCTAATACGTTTTTCTCAGAATAATCTTATTTATATACTGCAAAGGCTTACATTACATCCGTTTCATAAAAAGATAAGCCATCTATCTTTATTACTAATAGTTTGGCCGTTCTTCTTTCAGTGTTTGCTGCTGAACATAAGTTACTGCCCCGCAAGCGAAATCAACTTATCCGAGGGGAAAAGTTTGGTAACCAGATAATTATTGTTCCTCTGGGTTTTCAGCTCATCTATTATAGCAATATGTGCCTCCTTCCTGACTTGCACTTCTTTTTCTTCTTTGCAGACCGTATTGGCTTATAACCCACTTGGATGGAAGCGATTGGACATTGTCCGGCTTCCTGTAAGTCAATCAAGTTCTTGTTCGTGAAACTCACTGTGATGTGTGAACAACTATATGACGGATCTTTGATAGGTTGTGAGTGGAGACGTTGTGGTGCATGACTCTGAGGGACACGAAGTTGAGTCTCAACTCATTCCATTTACGGATGAATATGCAGTCTTAAGGAACTACCATGTGGAGGCGTACTTAGGTCATACCCCTACACAGGTGCCAAAGTATTGGCTGGTGTTTTCAGTCTCTGTGCCTCCACTTGGCTTCACTACTTACACTGTCTCCACTGCTACGAAAGCAGGTACAATGGTCAGACATCTATTTGGTCTAATGGGAACAAGCTTTTGACCTTGATCACTGTCACTTTTTTGTTTCCAAATTTAGGTGGATATTCTAGCAAATCATATGTCTCCAGATACCAAAAAGGCGAACAATCAATTGTTGACGTTGGTCATGGGCATCTGAAGCTTAGTTTTTCCACCGATGAAGGGACAAGAATCAAATATTCTAACAGCAGAACCTCGGTATGTCGTTAATTTTCTTAAGCACGACCTGGCAGTGATCCTTAAAGTTGCTGATAAATCTCCTGTTTCTCCTTGTAAAGATGACAGAACCAGTCAAGCAGACATTTAGCTACTACTCTGCATACAATGGAACAAATGACAAAGAACCTCAGGTAAGGGGAGATCTTTTTTCTCCTTTTTCTTTATTTTCCACACTTGCCTTTGATGGCTAAATTTCAGTACACTTACTCCATGTTTCCCTGGTCTTCTTGTCCGGTTTGCAACCACTAGAACTCGGGTGCGTATGTTTTCCGTCCAAATGGCACATTCCCCATCAAACCGGAAGGACAGGTTTATACTAACTTCTGGAAAATATTGATCTTCAAGACGAATCATAGAAAAGAAATTTAATGTTAACCACTGTCTCAAGTTTCAGGTTCCTTTGACTGTTATACGTGGGCCACTGGTGGATGAAGTTCATCAACGGATAAATCCATGGATATCTCAGGTACCTACGTTTTCAGTGTTTTCTCTCTTCCACTCTAAATTGTCTGCATTTACAGACTCTTGGAATCTACCTTAAGTTTAAACTTTTCATGGCTTCTTAAACTCTGTTTGAACTTGCAGAAGTGCAGATTGTAGATTCTTATCTGTCTGGCCTTGGAATTGTCTGCAGGTTACTAGAGTTTACAAGGGCAAGGAGCATGTGGAAGTTGAATTTATTGTGAGCCTGATTCATTAACTATTCCAATACCGCTTTTCATGTCTTAAATCCCATTGTAAAGGCTTTTGGATTATCTGGGTGCTTAGGTTGGTAGTATACCGATTAAAGATGGAATTGGCAAAGAAGTCGAAACCCAGATCTCAAGTTCCCTGAAAAGCAATAAAACTTTCTA
The DNA here is from genome assembly GCA_039880935.1 of Streptanthus diversifolius. Classification (NCBI taxonomy): domain Eukaryota; kingdom Viridiplantae; phylum Streptophyta; class Magnoliopsida; order Brassicales; family Brassicaceae; genus Streptanthus; species Streptanthus diversifolius. The sequence continues at coordinate 21,280,816 of JAXGFM010000010.1, read as the reverse complement.
CACAGATTCAAGTGGCCGTGATTATATCAAAAGGGTATGATGTACATTATCTCTTCTAACACCTTTTAGCTCATCAGATTAAAGATCTGTATTCTTCTTTTGTGCCCCTTTTTATATTTGTTCTTTTCTAGTTTCTGTTCAAGAATAAACTAAAACCTTGTTTTGCAGATCCGTGATTATCGGTCAGACTGGAAACTAGAAGTCAACCAACCTGTTGCAGGAAATTATTACCCGGTATGTGAGTCACTGACATTGATCAAGTATGAAATTGGGTGGTAGTTTACAGTTCTCTGCAAATGATCATGGAATGGATTGAGTTTGCTCTAATCAGTTGGGTATAATTCCATATTCTTCTCAGATAAATCATGGAATATACCTGCAAGACAGTCAGAAGGAATTCTCAGTGATGGTGGACAGAGCGGTTGGAGGGTCGAGCATTGTGGACGGACAAGTTGTGCTTATGCTTCATAGGTATTGGGCATAGTCAATATCAAAATTTCCCTTATCCTTCTCTCCCTGGCTCTAACCAAAACTGTCACCTCAATAACAGGAGACTGATCCTTGATGACTCCAGAGGTGTAGCGGAGTCTCTAAACGAGACAGTGTGTGTTAAAAAAAAGTGTACTGGACTAACTGTAAGGACAGATACGATAAAATTATGCACTTCAAGCACACTCTGTTTCTCCTGGTCTAAGTTGCAGATTCCGGCAATTGTTACAGATCCAAGGAAAGTATTACTATAGAATCGATCCATATGGGGAAGGTGCAAAATGGCGACGAACTTTTGGACAAGAGATCTACTCACCACTCCTCTTGGCCTTTGCTCAACAGGTGAAAACAAGAGTAAAATGGAAAATCAAGATGCTGCTACTATCTAGCTTTCCCAAACCATTTATAATTTGGATGTTAAAATGTTTCAGGAGGATGGAAAGCCGATGAGTTTTTATGCAGCATCATTCTCTGGGATTGATTCATCCTACAGTTTGCCTGACAATGTCGCACTTCTGACTCTGCAGGTGCCACTTTTGCAAACTCAGAAGTTATAGATCGTTTGGGTGAGCTAGGTTAATAACTTGTTCACAATTGGTTTGGTTGAGATGATTTCAGGAACTGGATGATGGGAACGTGCTCCTGCGTCTGGCTCATCTTTATGAGGTATTAATAATTAATATACAGTTATGTCTGTGGGTTTGGTAGTAGAATGAAGCATTTGAGGTTGTGGAATTAGGTGGGAGAGGACAAGGAACTTTCAGGAGTGGCAAGCGTGGAACTGAAGAAGCTTTTCCCCGGAAAAAAGGTAGAAGCTTATTAGAAAGATGTGATTTTCAGGTGGAAGATAATGAAAAAACGCGTGCTGCAGATAGCAAAAGTGACGGAGATGAGCCTATCAGCAAATCAAGAAAGAAGCGCGATGGAGAAGAAGAGGTTGGTGTGGAAAGTAGAGGGTGAAGGATCTGATGGAGATATGAACAAGGCGAAGAGAGGGAAAGAAATCGATCCAAGAAAGCTGGAGATGGAGCTTTACCCGATGGAGATTAGGACAGTGTTGATCCGCTTGGAGCATCCACCTTCTCGTTCCCACACATACAGATTTGATGCCTGAGGCCCAAGCAAGACTAAATAAGGAATAAGGAAGTTTTCAGGATAAGAGTCTCATATCTCCTTCCTTTTGTATTTTCATTCTAGACGCTTAGTAAGTTAATAAAAGGTGAGTTGAGTCTTGCATCGAGTTCACATAACTTACCATGATGCTATCAAAAATATAAATTGATTTTTTTATTCATAAATGATGCAACTGATTATAATTAACATTTACACATGGCACCGAGCCACGATCGTTTGTTTGAATTCGTAGAAATATGGGTCATCCAAGTTGTGGCATTCAGACAAAAAATGTAGGAGAAGACATGAAATTTTAAGAAAATTAAGAAAAAAGTGTTGCTGCAAAACGAAAAAGAAAGAAAGAAGCTACGTTCTTCGCCTGGCGGTGGCGGCTGAAGAGGATGAAGTGTTTCCGTCGAAGAGCTGGTCGATGAGATCCTCGATGTCCTCAGGCTGGTACTTGATATACTTCTCAGTCTGGCGACCGGGATCCAAGTACTGTCCAAACCTGGCCATGAAGGCCCTATAGGCAGGTATCATAACCGCGGTTATAGAAACCCTCAGCTCACTCTGCAGCTGCTCGTCGTTGACCACCCACGTGGTCTGCGTCTTGTGTATCTCGTCGAAGGTTGCATTGAAGCTCTTGAACCTCTCCTTGAGATTGGGCTTGACAATCTTGCCGTTGTGCATGAGGCCCTCATGCCCTAAGAACCCCAGCAGCTTCCCCCATGTCTCTCTCTGGTAGTTCTTGTGATAGTTCCTTAGCTCCGACGACCTCCTCCTGCACCATGTGTCTCCCATTACCTCGTGTATCTCCGCTGAGCCTTTAATCTTCTGCACTATGTACCTCCCGTTGTTCATCATGAAGATGCAGCTTAGTGGTATGTCTTTGTACTGCTTCGACTTTGCTTCCAGGTTCCCGTCGAGTAGCTCCATTATCCTCATCAGCTGGTTTGCAAAGGCAGAGTTCCCGCTCTCCGCAGGCTCCTCCTCCTCTCGCTCCATCTTTGAGTGAGACTTGAAAACTTGTTCCAACGTGTCTTTATATTCGCACGAGTACTTGAGGTAGTTCATTGTGTACCTCGTCAGCGGATGCACCGCGCCTCCGGGCACCGGGGTCTTGCTCGAATCCGATTTGATAGAGTTCTCCAGATCCGAGAATATGTGAATGGCGGTCTCTCCTAAGCGGGAACGAGCGCTGGTCACCTCGCTCCTTAGCTCGCTACGCAGCTCCTCGGGGAACAACTCCTCCATGGCTGGAAAACTGTCCCGGAGTGTCTCGTAGATATCGAGGATCTTGAAGAGCTTCTCAGTGGAGCGCTTGGTCATGGCCACGGCCTCGGCGAAACCCAAGAACTGGATGGCCAGACCTTGCGCGATGATGCAGAACAAGCTCCCCTCGTCACCTGGGAAGATCTTCTCCGCGAGTCTGAGCTCCCCAGGGAAGAAGAGGGAAGAGCAGTCCTTGAAAGTTTTGTTCCAAATAGGGATCTCTCTCTCGAGCGTGTCCCAGCTCATCTTCTGCACCTCGTCGATGCTCACTTTCTCAAACTCACATTCATGTTTCAAGGTTCGCATCAAGATGTTCCTCCTCCCCACCAAATAGACCTCTCTGCATTCCCGCCCGTACCCTCTATTCATTTTCTCTGCTATTTTCCTCAGCAACATAACCACCTCCTCCGGGTAACCGGGGTATTCGATCTCCTTATCGCCGCATTCCGGAACGATCATCTGGTCGTGATCTTGCGAGACCACCGCATCGTTGTGGTGGTCTTGTTGATCTGCCGTGCTCCTCCTCTGGCTGCTGCTGTCGTCCGTGACCACCGGGGGTTCTTTAATCACGGATTCTTCTAAAAGGATACGGAATTCGTCTTCCAAGAAGGCCATTGCACGCTGCTGGATCGATCCAGCATGGTTGATCAAGGGCTCATGATGGTCCAAACAAGATTTGGTGTTGAGCAATAACCCCATAAGCTTTGAGACACGATCCACTGCCTCAAGAAGCGAAGATACCTCCTCTGGATCTTGGTACCACGTCGTCTTAGGCTCACCAGAGTCGTATTTGGAGAGTTTATCCTCAAAGAGATCCAAGAACTTGCCAACAAACTGTGGGATCTGAAAGTAATCATCCTCTCCTTTCTCCTCGGTACCGTCTTTGTGCTCCTCCTTGTGAAGGGAGAGACTCGAGAGAAGCTGATCGAGTTCTTCTGACAAGGACTCGAGAGTTTGAGGAATCTCTGGTGCTTCTTCTCCTAATTGTGAATTAACCTTGTCGACATTGTCTCCTGGGTCATGTTCTGTCTCGGCATTACCAACATCGACGTTCTCTTTACTGATACCATCCTGATGATGGGCATCATCTGGCCGATGAGCATCTGAAACGACGTCGCCTTTCTCTTCTCCCCTGGATTTGTCATTATGATCATCATGATGATCCAATTCCTTGTCGTTCTTCTCCATCGCTTCTTATTAATATTTACGTAAAAGCTTTAAAATGGTGAAGTGAAATTGGTACGGTGAGAAAAGAGAGACTCATGTGTTTGTGTTTCGTTTTCGTTTAGACTTTAGGATTTGTGGTTTGTGTGGTTAGAGAGGCGATGGAGATGGTCGCAAATCGCAATGGCTGAATCGAAGAAATAGGGGAGCCTTGTTTTTAGGTGGTTGACCGTTGACTTTTTCTTTCGTCTCCAACACCAATAGTGTATTCTATTTTTAACCCAAAAATGTTCTTTTAAAAAACCTCGTAATTTTAATTGTTTGTTAGAATATATATATATATACATTACTCGAAATATGTAAGATTTAAAGGGATATATATATATATATATGCATTTATGAACAATGATTCGATTAAAAAGCGGGTAACGTGCGGAAATATGGTGCGCACGCAAATTTCTCTGACAATTCTATATATATATATTTTTTAACGTTTATCATCCATATTTTGGGTGAGGTGAAATGATATTAAAAATTTCAGAAATAGCTACTTACCAGTTATACTATTTCATTTCAATCAACTAAACTAGTAAAGCAACTAAACTAGTAAAGGGAACAAGTAGGCGGTGTTGTGTCTCATATCTTCACACGTACAAATAAATGCGAGTGAGCACTTTTACAAAAAAAAAGTAATTAAATTAACATTAGATAGATTAGGCTATATTGTAATTATTAATTGATTTAGGCGGACGTGGGCTGGCTCGCAATTGTCAAAGGAGATCCAACTTTTACTGTGTTGGATTAATGGCTAATTTGAAGATCGATTGGATTGTAAAACCCAAGGGAATAATCAAATGGTAAGAAGTGAAAGGGACCCCTTTGCAAATGGAGAAACCCCAAACTTGCACGTTTCTCTCTTTTTTTTTTTTTGAGCTTTTATAAGTCAATGAACATCCCTCAAAAGCACCTTCCTTTTTCCCTACTCATTTCATCATCTTTCTTATTATGAACTAAAGAAATGTTCAGACAAAGGAGCCATTTTTCTACCATTTATATTATAAAAACTATATAATATATATTTATATGTGTGTGTACCGAGCATGGGGATCTATACATTTATAAAGAACCCTCTCCTACTGTCATTTAGCCTGCAAAGCCCACAAACAAAAGGCTACACGAGTCTTCTTTCTCTCTCTCTCTCTCTCTCCGCGCTTCCTGTCTTTAGATGGAATGATGGATCCATGCTTGTAAAGGTTTGAAATTTGATCAATATTTGAAGAAACAGTTTGGAAGAAGGAGAAGAGAGAAGATATGGAGGTGGAGAAGACGATAATGGTGAATGGAGGCATGAAATTACCAATTGGATACAGATTTCACCCAACGGAGCAGGAGCTTATCCTTCATTATTTGCTCCCAAAGGCCTTTGCTTCTCCTTTGCCTTCCTCCATCATCCCTGTCTTTGACGTCTTCTTCTCTCATCCTCTCACTTTCCCAGGTCTCTCTCTCTCTCTTCCTTCTGTGTAAGCCTGTGTTTTTATGTCTCCTCGTTTTCTTTAATACTTTATCTTTTTTTTTGTTCAAATGGGTTAATAGAAAGGTTGTAACTTTACAGCAGATTATGTTTGCTCTGTAGCATATTCTGGTATTTGGGTCTAGATTGCCGCCTGATGCTAAAACTGAAAGGGTTTTTTTTCAGGGGATCAAAAGGAGAAGCAAAGGTACTTCTTTTGCAAGAAGAGAAGAGAAGTCTCAAGTAATGAGCATAAAATTAAGAATTCATCTGGTAATGGTTATTGGAAACCTGCTGGGAAAGAAAGAGAAATCAATGCTTGTGGTAGAACAGTTGGTATTAGAAGAACACTTGTTTTCTATGAAACAAACAACTCTTCTTCTAATTGCAACAAAACCAGGTGGAGCATGACAGAGTATTGCCTTGCCGGACTTGCATCAACTAAGGTACGCCATTAATTCTCGACAATAATGAGAAAAAAGAAAGACTTTGGACTTTGGACTAATGGGTTTGATTCGGTATCATAAAACAGATGTTTGGAGAGTGGGCGGTGTACAATGTGTATGAGAGGAAAGGATCGAAAGGAAGATGTCAGAGGAAATCAAGAGGGAGAGATGATGAAGAAGAAGACTTGAGTTGCATCCACTTTACGATTGGGTCCGATCATGAAACCGGTCCTCCACCGCCCTCTCCTCCTTCCTCAGTTGATGAGTCAGGGAGCATTATTTAAACGTTGCTCCTTAACCCTAACCTACTCCACTTACGTTTCTTTCAAGATATTTAAACAAACAAAAATTCCACGTCTTGATTCATTTTGTTAGAGAAACAAGTAAAAGGAGGCTAGGGGAGTCATTTCTTTCCGAACGTGTTGTGTGAGTGGAGATTTGTTGAGCAAACCAAATATATGTCAAACTTGTTAACTTTTACTTGAAGTTCCTTTAACATTGTCGGACTTATAGTGATATAGTCGTGGAAGAGGAAGTAAAGTTAAATTGAATGAAAAAGAGGTATCTTTCTTTTTCTTGGATGAGAACATGATTCCCATTCTTTCAAACAGAACCAGAATCCATTGCATATATACACATATATATACGTGTATATATATGATATAAGTAATATATAGACTAGTTTTATTATATCAATATGTATGGAAAATTGATTTACTAATATGAGATGGAGATGCATTTTCTATTCAGTTCTAACAAGTTGATGCACATAAAATATAAAAAATGTAGATGGATTGGCGACTTATATAATATGGTGTGTTAGATAGTACAAAGAGACAAAAGAAAGAGTTGAAATTGAAATTAAACTAAATGGGAAAAACGAAGAAGCCATCGCATGGGGTGTCGAGAAGCTAAAGTTCTTCGTGTCGAACCATTTTATTTAACCAAATATGTAATATATATATATATATATATATCTCATCATTGACACATTTTAAAAATGTTTAGAAACCAAAATTGTTGACAAGATTGTTTTAACTTAGTATGTGTGTGTGAGTTGTATACCAGAAAAACAATGTGAGTATAATATAAGAGTTATATGTTTGAATGAATTTAATGATTTGTTAGAGAAAATATGTACCCAAAACTTTCTCAACTGTCTATATACATATAATACATCTATCATGTGTACCAACAAAAAAAGCTCAATGCAAAAAAGACAAAAAAAATTGAACTTTGTTTATGTAAGAAGGAAGAGTGGGGACATAACATGGGGTATGTATGTGAACATTATAATGATTGAAAATACAACAAAACTTGTATCAATTTTATTGTATACAATTCTAAGAATTGTAAAATAAATGATAGAAAAAATGGTGTAGAAGGTCAAAGACAAGTCACATGTGCATTGTGCACCATCTTCCAATGTACAATCCACAAAAAGACAACATCAATTAAGGCAATCTAAGTTCCTCCTCTTTCCCACACAAATACACATAATACCATAAACATGTCCTCTAATGCTTTTAGTCGAAGCAATCCTTTGTTTTCAAATGTAATCAAAGAAAGAATTGAAACAAAGTTACCTAGATTAAATAAAATAAGTAATGAAATGATGAGGAGGCATTAAGTGAAAAACGAATGTGAACAAGTCTGTTTATTGTGTGTGAGAAGAGGTAACTTGGTGCCAATGGGCTTTTGGAATATTATGCTTGACAGAGAAAGCAAATTTACTTTTTCAGCACACAAATGGTAATTTAGATGTGGGGTTGCTTCAATTTTAAGCAAACGTTTTATTATTTTTACCAAGACTTAATTACACCCTAATAATATATATAAAAATATCATTCAGGAAGATGATATTTTGAGAATTAATTAAGTAAAATGACTAAAGTGTTTTTTTTTAGTTACAAAGAAAGTACTTCGCTGGAGTGATAATTCTCTAAATAACATGCTACATAGAAACATATCATGTTGATCTTATTAACTACAAATACTATATTTTAGGGAAAACAGGATTATTTTTCGTGGTTTTTGCAAACAAAAGAAAATTTCCATAATGTAATAGATGGTCCTGGTTATTTAGTACAATCACCATAAAAACACCGAAGTTCCTTAATTTGGAAAACAAAAAGTAAATTACTATCGTTGAAACTTGAAAAAAAAAAAAAAAACTTTTATAGAAAATAATTGTTCGAATTGTTTTTTTTTTTTTGAAGTGCAAGAGAGATAATAAGATTTAAAAGTAGAAGAAATAAGAAACTGGCCCTCTAACAGAGTTGGAAGAAGCTATGGACTTTATAAACATAAAAGCTTTGTTTTTGTTTTGTTTTGTTTTGTTTTGTTTTGTTTTATTGAGAGCTACAAGTCAATAAGACTTGAGTGTGTACTCCTTGTATATGGGCCTTAAAAGAGATAAAAAAAACTATTATAATGTTGGGCTTAGAGTACACAGACGGAGATAATTTGTAGATGTGTAAATGAGTAGAGGAAGTGGAGATAAACAGAGAGAGAGTGATAGGGTAAGTAGTGAGAGAATGGAAAGAATAAAGATGGTTAGAGAAACATAGAAACCTTCCTCTTTTGGCAATTCCATCTTGGAACTTGGGCCTCTTTCTTTCTTTGTTGTCTTCTTTGGCATCACAACAACAACAAGGTACTATCATATCAATCATTCATAATATATATAAAAAAAAGAGTGTTGTTAAGGATTTCAAAAATTTAATGAGTTCAGTCGTGTTGTATGTGTACTGCACAGTGCACACAACTGTCTAGTCAGCACGTGTCGTTACCAGATTATCTCTCGTTGCAGGATGTAACAGTCCGAACACAAAAAGCAACCAATCACGTTTTCTTTCTAATATAATTTTTATTCACAAAACAAGAGAAGTCCTGATCCCATCAATAACAACTTCATTTCTCCCTTTTATCTTAACGACGCAGCTTTCAATTTATAAACCTCTTTCACTCTTTTTAATTACTATCTCAATCACTCTACTGTGTATATTATCTATATGGAAATGGAGTGTGTATATTATATTATATGGATGGAGCAAAAGGATTTAATTGGGATTTGCGAAAATAGGTAAGGAGAGAGAGAAAGAGGAAGCAGAGGGTAAAAGGGTAATTTGGAAAGCAGATATTCTCTGCAACAAACGACGCAAACAAACAAAGAAGAGACAGCTTAAACCCTTCCATAAAACCCCTAACCTCACTCTCTCTCTCTGCTTTTTCTGTTTGTTTAGACTGTCATCATCTCTCTCCCTTTCTCTCTGTAGCTAATAGCTTTGAAAATGGCAGAGCCACCACCGTCTTTCTATCAGTTCGTGGGTCCTTCATCAAAACATCGATCATCGAGCAAAAGACACTCCTTCTCCGGAGCTCAACATCCGACCATCCACCGTCTCTTCCCATGTCTGTACTGTCCCCGCAAGTTCTACACCTCCCAAGCTCTCGGCGGTCACCAGAACGCCCACAAACGCGAACGCGCCGCTGCTCGACGTAACCTCGGCGTTGTTGCTCATGCTCCATCCACCCTCGATGACGCCACTTTCCTTCGTCCCTACCCATGTAATTTCTACCCTAACCCACCTCAAGGATCCACTTCGGCGACCGGATCGACCTGGAGCGTACCGGATCAACAGACGATGATGATGGTGGGTGGGTACGTGGACCCATATCCGTATCCGTTTGGATGCCCATTTGGAGTTTCTGGCGACGGCAATGGCGGCATGGAGGAAGACGAGCCACAGCTGGATCTTTCTCTCCGTCTATGAGTTATTTGCTTTTTTTTCTGTTTGATTTGTTTTTGTCTTGTTCAGGTCTCTTTTAAGTACAACTTTGGAGCTATATATGTAGCGTTTCTATCTTTCTCTTTTTGTGTTCATCTCCTACTTTTTGATAATGTTCGTTTCGATTTTAGTTTATAATCGAGCATCATAGTCTATGTTTACTTGTGGAACTCAATACTTTTATCCTTGATGGATGATGCATTTGAAAACAACACATTAACTTAATATTTGTTCTTTGAAAAAGAACATCAAGTTAAAGATGGACAAGTAATGAGTGAGAATCGGAATTTCCTTGCGTCTTCTCTATGATCGCCTTCCCCAATTGATACAACCTTGATTGTTTCCAAAATTCGGAGACTGACGACAAAATCCGATCATGTCTCTATCAGAGGTTCTATCATCGTCTCCGATCTGCTGAAAAAATCCCTAACCGCCTCCACAAAGTTTGTACGTGCGGAATCCAACATCTCATAATCACCCACACGTAACTCACTCACGTGACGACGCTCATGCCATAGCTATTTTTCCAAATTGAAACAAGTAAACTGCGTGCCGTTTTAACCGCCTCACACAACAACCACTTTTACTCCAACGTAGCTAAATGTATGCTTTACCAACATCCTTTTCTTAGACCTTCCAAATTCATCTTAGCAAAAATAATTAGTCACTCAGATAGATATTACATTCTATACTCAAAGTAAAACAAGTATCAGACGTTTGTCTGACACGAAAGAAACTACTTAGTACTGTAAAAGAAGTAACTCTATAGTAACAATATTACATTACAATTATAAGTGGTAAGATACCCAAAGAATATGTGTAGAGAGTGCTGCTCAACGATCAGGTTCATCATCATCATCATGATTCTCAGAGTAGTCTTCGAGATGTTCACTAAGCAAACGGGTTTGGTTTCCTGCAGAAGAGCCGGCTTCCATTTCAGGCAGTTCAAACTCCTCTGGTCTGAGCGACAATTGAAAGTCTGGGAGCTCTGGTAAACACTGCATTGCCCTGTAGTTTATCATATCATTAGCTTTAATTTACTCCATCTAATAAATTTGCTTTTAATCAGATTAAATGCTACAAGATCAACACTCTTAACGCTTACTTTTCTTCTTCTTCAAGCAAGTATCCATACATTTGAGATTTCCTAAAAGCAACTTCTGGAATCTTCTGGCTCAAATGCTTCATAATTCCCCACATAGGAGGAGCCCTGATAAAACATACGGATCCAATTCACAATTCCCTTGTTCAGTGAATGTTTGATATTTATAATAAAACACGAACCTGGTGACAGGAGTAGCTAAGCAGAAGCTAAGACAAGCCTTCTTGCTTTCTCTTAGGATCTCTGCAGCTGCAAGGAAACAACACACCGCGCTCACGTGGCAAGCTGGCTCACTTCCTTTGTCTGTTACCAGTCCATGGTAGTAGTATGCCGCAGCCTGTTAAGAAGAAACAGAACATAACAGAGAAGTTAATTTATGAGAGAAGATTATAGATTATAGTAAATGAACTGTATGATCACTTTCCAACAGTAGCTTTTATACATACCTTTGCTTCCAGAAACTTCCAGTATATGAACCGAAGAAGCTTTTTGGCGCATCCATGGCTGACTACTTCACAACCAGACAAGCATTGATATGCCTGAAATGATAATGGGATCATTTACAGGAAATTGATAGAGAGATTAGGGAAAAAACTATGATTATCCCAAAAGCATCCCCCAAGTAATCAAGAAGATCAAGATGTATTAAACTATGAGGAGGACCTGAGAGAAATAGATGACTTGCTCACAGGCAAGTCTCCTCTTCACAGACAGTGTAGCTTTCTGGCTATCAACTGCCAACCCTAGTTGAATTTCAGTTCCCTGCAATGATATTCAATGAGACTAACAAATTAAAACCCATACAAGGTTCAGATTTAGGAGTCAATGTTTCAAAGTGTGTAACCTGGCCAAGTGCTTGGATAGAGAGAGTTTGTAAAACAATCTCCTGCATATCATCTGGCAATTTACTCCTGCAAATTTGCAGCTATGGAAGTATTTATGTGATCAGGCCTGATCCGAGATTTTCTGCGTGTTGTGCTTTATACTTTATATCAGGAGGAAATCAAGTCAGAATCTCTCGGGTGCAGAACTCCAAGTATCCAGACGCCTTGAGCAGCAAGTCAACTGCATCCCTCCTGCAATCTGTTTAAAATTGACAGAGTAATCAGGTTTGTAACGTACAGGAGAACATAAGTAAAAGATAAGTGTGAAGATCCAAGAGGCCAAACCACTGGATACCACAAGAACACCATTGCCAGAATCAGAGCAATCCTTTGGTATCATGAGAGAGTTAGCTTCAGTCAATGCCAAAGCAGCCATCATGTGGATGACCGTCAGCATCTCCATCCAAAGGTTTGTCATACATAATTCTGCTTGTTTCAACATTTTTTTGGGTCAACATTGTTAAAAGTAAAAGAACAAAATAAAAATCTTCAGGATCGGATTGTCTTTACGCAAAAAGAAAAAAAAAAACGAACTTACTCTTCGACCATCTCCAAGGGTTTTCCATTTGAACTCTACGCATCTCTCCATCCCATCATTCTCTACAAAGTGTTAAAAATTCTGATATGAACATTTGATTTCACAATGCACTAATCTATAAACTTAATTGTGAACCCGTACTTTTCTAAAATAGCAACCTTTTTCTTCACACGCAAGAAAAGGGGAAGATGATGGTCTCATTTCTTCGAGACTTGTGTCCTCAGCTACCAACTGAATCTGATTCCGTAAACATGTCAATCGATCGATGGTTGTCTTGGGAGCAACGCCTTTGAGTTGGCGCTGAAGATCAGACTGAACAGGAACACGGAGCTGTAGAACAAATACTACAGATTATTGAATGATCCTCTTCTTGTTCTTCCTTCCCACAACAGCATAAGCTGATGAAGCACACCCCATGCTCTCTCTCTCTCTCTCTCTCTCTCTCTCTCTCTCTCTCTCTCTCTCTCTCTCTCTCTTTTCTACGCTTTTTGCTCATAAGATATCATCATCCGAACATATGCGAATACATACATACACAACATTGAAAAACATAAGCTAAAGTATGGGATAGATCCAGATATTGGAAGCTTAAGATTAATACTTAAAAGGAAAATCTGTGGAAGAGAATCTCAGAGCGCTAATAGAAAAACAGAAGAAGCATGTGAGAGAAGGTTGGCTTGAAGGTTCCAGAGGATGATGGGAGAGAAGAAGGTGGAAACAGATTCACTTAGGTTTCAGAGTTCGATGCAATCCACCCACATGCTCTCTATTTAATGGCAAATGGGTAGATATAGGACTTTTTATTAACCAAAAAAATGAAAAAGAAACGGCACTTGCCTTTCAGTTTAATCCAAGTTTTAACTATGTTTCTTATGAAAATATGTGAATTCACATTCCCACTTGCCTAATTTTAATTGGCTCTCCCGTTTTTAGTTATAGTACTTTTTTCTTCGTTGATTTCTTTCCTTAACTTTCCCGCCACCTCGATTAACAGAATCAAATCTGGTTACAAAACCTCTAAGTTTTTTTGAGGGTCAATATGTCATTGAATGAATGAATTGTTGGCTTGTTTAAAACATTATTACGTGTTGTCAATAAAAAAACATTATTACGATATCAGAAATGCAAGCGCGTGAACTTTATTAGTAATAAACGAGATAATTAATAAAGAGGTTAACAAATATAAGAGAATATCTGATTCTAATGGAAATGTAGTGGTGTTAGAGAAGAAACATGTTACATATAGGGGCTGTTCGTTTATCAGTCACTGCGATTGCGACTAACAATTGCGATCAGCAACTGTTTGTTTGTTAGTCTTAAAATCTGCGATCTGCGACCAGTCGCTGGTCGCAGGTTTTGAAAAATGTTTTAATCTCTGGTTTTTCCTGCGACCAGCGACTGCGACCAACAATTAATAACTAAAAATTATCGACTGTCAAACAAACAACACTGTGACTGCGACCTGCGACTGCGACCAGCGACTGTCAAATAAACATCATAACAGTTGCAGGTCGCTGTCGCTGATCGTAGTCGCAGGTTACAACGACTAGTAAACGAACAGGGCCATAAATTTTGGTAGTTACATACCACTATCTATTCTTTCTAGGAGCTCAAACCCAAATTTAATTCCCAAGAAAATTTATTAATTAGAATGGGCTATTTAAAAATGGGCCTATTTTAAAATGGGCCCATTTTGAGGTGACAAAACAATTGGGCCCATCATTGACTTTTTTCTGTTTCTGAGTTGGTAATATCGTCGTCGTCGGAGGGTTTACGAGCGGAGGAAATCAATCGCAGATCTGTTTCGCATCTGCATACCAAAATTCCAACAACTACATCTTCGAAAGATCAAACATCATGGCTATCCTCTTAGCTAAGCTTCTGATCTCCGCCATGGCGGTTTTCATGCTTTTCTCTGCTTCGTTTGCGACCTCGGAAATGCCGTTCATGGTGGTTCACAAGAAAGCTACTCTTAACAGGCTCAAATCTGGCGCCGAGCGAGTCTCCGTTTCCTTCGACATCTACAACCAAGGATCCGCGTCAGTTCTCTACCTCTCCTCTAATTTTTTTTCGCAATCCGTGCTTTCATTTCCGGTCCAGTTTAGTATCTGATAGTCTATTTGCGTGAAGAGATTAGCTACTGTCAAATTAGGACGTTGTGCTTGAGCTATCCGTAGATCTATTGTATGGATGAGTGACGTGCGGATGTGTATCAGTAGCTAGTAAACGAAACGCCATTTGATCTGATCCCGTGTCTACCTGCTAAGAGGACTTTGAGATTTTTTTATGAATTTCGGCTAAAAGTTTTGGTGTTTGCTCTCAGGACGGCATATGATGTGACTCTGACTGATAATAGCTGGGATAAAAACACTTTTGAAGTTGTTAATGGAAACACTTCAAGAACATGGGAAAGACTTGATGCGTGAGTTCTTGCTTTCATCATAAATGTTTTGGTAGCTGCTTCCTTTCGTCACTAATCTGATATTTGTATGCAGAGGAGGTATTCTGTCTCATTCTTTCGAACTGGAGGCCAAGGTTAAAGGACTCTTCTATGGTGCTCCTGCTCTGGTTACTTTCCGCATCCCCACAAAGACAGCTCTACAGGTTTGCCATTTAATAAGCTCCCTTCGTGCTTCTTTCAGATGAAGAGATTGATATACATTAATCCTCTCTCAACCCATTTCACAACTTTATTCCGCAACAAACTATCCATAACTTCTAGCACCCGGTACTGGTAAAAAGCAACTAATGCTTCATAAATTTATAACCCTCCAATTAGTCTTTCTAATCAGAACTACTTTCTCTTGTAGTGACCATTGTTTTACTAAAACTCTCCTTATGTGATGTAATCATGTATTATGTTTTTTTTTTTTGTAGCAAGCCTACTCAACTCCAATACTACCTCTAGACATCCTCGCAGACAAACCTCCAACAGACACATTGGCCCTGGTATATTTGATTTCTTAAGGGATTGTTCTTTCAATCATATCCTAAACGTTTTTTTTTCTTCCTTCTCATTATTGACTTTTCATTGTTGTCTTGTGTTGTGTATTGGATGTTGCTCTTGATGCTGCTATAATAATCTCAGGCCAAGGTAACTCGATGTGCAATTCTCCCCTTCCTGTGAAATCATCTAATATAACATTTCTCATCTTACTGTGTTTCAATTGTTGCAGAGTGTGCTGGCAAAATATGGATCACTTGTTTCAGTGATCTCCATGGTGGTTTTGTTCATATACTTGATAGCAACACCTTCAAAGTCCAATGCAGCAAAAGCAGGCAGCAAGAAGAAACGCTAAGTTCGAGAAATGAAGGTGAGAAAGGTTGTTACGGTGCTTTGTTGTGTTTAGCAGTTGAACACAGTTTCAAAACTTGTATGAATCATAGAACACACTTTAATTTTCGTGTTGCAGAGGACTATTTCAAACAGTTATTTTGTTATGCGTAATAACGTCTTTTTGAGAGCATAGTCATGAAGATCTCTTTCATTTTGATTCTGCCTTCTGCTTTTTTTATGGTCGTCTGGATTCTCTTATACATATTTGGTTAAATTCTGTCATATTTTGATTCTGCCTTCTGCTTTTAATGATCACAATTCTTTTTAACTTCAATGATTCTGGAATATTTGTATCCATATGGATTGGTGATCACTTCGATACACACAATTACGTTTTGGTGACCGCAATCCACAACTAAGATTTAGTTATCTGAAAGGAAATTAAATGATAACATTTGTTTCCTCTAACGCATAACAAATTATAGTTTATAACTAAAACATATTTTAGGTCTCCATAACTAAAACATATCATCTACTTCTCCCAAAATGAATAGAAGGAATTGTCATGATCAGTATGAAGTCAAGGTTTATCGAGAAACACATTGATATAAAACCAAACCACGAGAAACACATAGGACATGAAAATGTTGTGATAGATAAAACGAGGGATGGATGGAAAAAATGTTATTCAAAGACAAGCTGACATGCTTCTGATCCTCTGGCTACCAACTTCTTGAAAATTCGCTTCTTCTTTGCTGATACTGAGGAGAACGTGGCCATCTTTAGACAAGTCGCGTTTGCTAGGATGTACTTTGCCACTTTCTTTTCTTGCTTTGTCCCTTTGTAATGTCTCCACTCGAAGATCTCTAGATGGGACAATAAACATATGGGAACAGAACACGGTTGGTTCCAGCGATCCATCGGGCCAGTACTACATCGAACACCATGATTGAATCTCAGCTTGAGAACTTGAAGTCTTGGAGCGTCTTCGAGTATAGAACTTAGTAGATTCCACCACAATGGGAAACATGTACATAACTCTACATGTTCAAGAAAGCAGAAGAAGAGACTGCCAGAAGGATACATAATCTTTGAAGTTTTAGAACACAAAGAGAGATGTCGGATTAAAGTTAGAGATCTTAAGAACTTGTCAGATTGATCACAAAGCAACATCGACGTTTGCCTTGACCACCTCAGGCATATGTCCAAACCGCAAAGCGTTACTGAAGTAATCTCTAATGTTCAAGTACCTCAAAGAAGGAACATTTATCATAAATCCGTGAACACCCACGGGTAGAGATACCGCCATAGAGTAATTGATAGACAAACTTCTCAAAGTAGGCACATTGATAGTGAAC
Organism: Streptanthus diversifolius; assembly: GCA_039880935.1. Taxonomy (NCBI): domain Eukaryota; kingdom Viridiplantae; phylum Streptophyta; class Magnoliopsida; order Brassicales; family Brassicaceae; genus Streptanthus; species Streptanthus diversifolius. Next base: position 21,263,872 of record JAXGFM010000010.1, on the reverse strand, counting down.
ATCGTCACATTGACATATGTTGTTCGTCTGACAACCAAATCTTCAAGAACTGGACAACTGCTTAAAAGCCTTTGAACAGATTCGTCGTCGGAGAATCTGACGGACAAAAGGTGCAGAGTTTTGAGAAACCGCAGCCGGAAACCAACTTGAGAAGAAGGAACATCCACGAGACTTAGTCTTTGGAGTATCAATGTTTCGAGGGTCTAAAACCTATTATCCAAGCTTTTGGGGAATATGTAGGATCCATAAACCGAGTCGATTCTCACCTCTCTAACAAAGAGGCGAGCCAATAAATCAATGCAGTCGTCCAGTGCACTTAATCGATCAAGCTTGAGATGCAAGCTTTGTAGAACTCCATCACTACGAAATCGACGTAAATGTGAAAGATCATATGAGCAATCATCGTAACCGAGTCTGGTCACACACTTCCAGAGAAAACGCCATCGCTTCGACAAGACGCTCGTGGCTACCAACTTGTTAATAGATAGTGATGACAATATCTTCAAAAGCAAATCATCTGGTAACGAGCTGATCTTGTCTATCGTCTCACTCTTCATATTTTTCTGGTGAGTTTTACTAACGAGCTGATACTTTATAGATGAATAATTTACAAATCTTTAACCATATATTTATTAATGTAAAACCAGATACAAACAAATTGTAAGATTTCCTTTTAGGAATTGGAAACTAGAAGAAGAGAATAAAATTACAATACTTCTTTTTAGGAATTGGAAACTGAATAATTTCCTAAGGGTTTGTTCACTCAATCATATCCTAAACGTTTTGTACTTTCATTGTTGGTCTTGTCTTGTGTATTGGATTTTTCTTTTGATGCTGCTATAATAATCTCAGAGCAAGTAACTCGATGTGCAATTCTCTCCTTCCTGTGATATCATCAAATATAACAGTTCTCATCTTCCTGTGTTTCAAAACTTGTAACAATCATACAACACACTTAAATTTTCGTATTTTTGAGAGCATAGTCATGAAGGTCTCTTTTATTTTGATTATGCCTTCTGCTTTTTATGGTTGTGTGCGATCTCTTTAACATATTTGGTTAAATTCTGTCGTGTTTGTTGTTTACTTTAATTTCCTATTTGCTATGTATATCATGTATAATAGTATAGCCGTTTTTGTAGAGTGTAATCTGGTTATTGGTTCGTTGAGTATTCTTATAAGTTTAATGTTATGGGAATTGAACAAGTTTGGAAAAGTAAGAGGTCCTATGTGTAAAATAGAAAGAGCGAGCCTACAAGCTCGACCTTGTCAATGATGATTTGAGCCACACGTCGAATGACTTCTTACAGATTCCTTAAAACCAATAGGTTCGTTAATACGATGCTTTGTATTGTAATTATGATATGCCGACCGGTTAGTGTCCTTTTGAAATTCTTTCGCTTTATTAACGTGATAAATGCCCATTACATGTAAAATATAGATAGTTTTGATCATTTAGACCCAAACATAATAGTTTTTCCAACTTATCATCACACCAGCCATAGACCCATATTAGATCAACACAGTACACAGCTACTTTCCCGAAAAATCACTTCCTTATGACAAACGACACTTATTGGTCAATATGTAGTGTAGAACAGCGCTCTAACATCATAGCCCGTCTAGCTCTGTAAGTAGAGCGCAAGGCTCTTAACCTTGTGGTCATGGGGCGGTTTGAGAAAATCCTTCTTTACTTATTTCTTAATTCTTAGCTCGACGTACACAAATTAAAGACCAAGAAGTTATATAGCACTCCCAAATGCATTAAATATCAAATTTAGTGTTATTTCAATATCAAATTTGGTGATGTGGTTAGAGTTGCCTTTACATTCATAAATGCAAGTAATCCAAATTAAAATTGTACCAGAAGTACACGGAATCATCATTGTTAACAAAAGCATTCAGATATGGTGTATTCAGAATCTACAGACGGTTTGATGCTCATATAGAATATGAAACAAAGCAAAATAGTGACTCTTGACAATAATAGTGAAGTCGTAAATTGGGGAGACCAACAAAAAGAGCAACCAAAACGAGATTTTCAAATGAAACAGAAAAAAAGTAGTAAGTGGATGTGCCCACTCTGTCTATCTTGGAGTGTCCCTCTCATCTTTTAAGATTACATCACACAAACCAACATAAAAAGGAAAAGAAATAAATAATAAGAGGGAACTATCGTGAATTCAGGAACCCAAATTTCAAAAAAAATAATCAAGTTGGAATGCGGAGGATGAGCGTACTCTTCCTCATATACATTTCTCTTATTTCTTTTTAAAACAAAAATTCTAACCTTCTCCATCATCATTTAGTCTTGGGCTTTGGCTACAGTAGCTGCGATGGCAGGGGCTGGAGTAACACCACCGGTGGTTGGCCTGAACCAAATTTAAAGAATTGAGAGTTTGCATCTTTAAAGTGGTATTGAAGGAAGAAAGAAAGGAAGTGAGATGAGAGGATCTTACAGGCCAACAAACACTTTGAAGGCATCGTATAAACCCCACTGTGCTCCGGTCAATGTCCCTATCATCACAATTCTTAGAGGAAGCCCTCTTGTGAACAGTCCCAACATTCCTATCTTCTTCACCGCCTGCAACATTTCATTACATCAAAATTTCAATATTACTCCTATCGCAACACAAATCAATAGTTTCTGGCTCTTGTATTCAACATAGTGACTTACATCTCCAACGGTTGCCCCCTTAGCATTGTTGAGGAACGACACTAGATTATCTGCAGGGTGGGAGACAATTGCACAGAACACTCCAGCAACATAACCTCCTGCAAAACTCACCCCGAGTTGCAGACCTTTGCTGCACTGGTCCTTTGGGTTGGGGATTGCGTACTTGTAGATCATCTCAACAATGGTCTCAAACGAAGCAAACTTCATCATCGTGTCTGTCACATTTGCAGATACATCAGCCCAACGTCACTTTTACGGAATCATGTATGCTTCATGACCAAAAAATGAAAGAAAATATATATTGTGCAACAGGTTTCACAATAAAGGCCAGAACTTACAAGGAATCTGACGTCCCCAGAGTGGAGCAAGACCCTTATACAAGCTGCAAAAATAATAGAAAAAAGGTATCAGACACAAATGACTAAGCTATAGCAAGAGAGAGAATGTTATTGGTGTCCAAAAACTCACCCTCCAAATCCTTCGGACTTGACAAACTTGGGAAATCCATCAGACATTCCCCTGGCAAATCCGGGCTGTGTCTGAACCCGGACCTTGACAGCTTCAAATGGGCAAAGTGCAACATCGGCAATGATCTCAGCCGAAGCAGAACCAGCAAGGTAGATGAGGGTTTTGTATTTAGCAGCGTACTCAGGTCCAGCAAGATCAGAGTAGTACTTCTTGAAGAACTCGTAGAATCCAAACTTGCAGGCACCCTGAGCACTGTAGCCCAACAGAGTAGGGACCCATCCTCGGAAAAAGCCTTTGACTCCTTGCTCTTTCAACAAAATCCCAAAACCAGAAGAGATGCTCTTGTACTTTGCCGGATCAATCTAGATGGCAAGACCAAAGTGAATCAATCCACAAATACAACGTCAAGTAAAATTTGGAAAAGAACGCTCAACCAACCAGATCGAGGTATGTTGACATAAAATGATTGATAAAAGAGATATGCATCAGCATGTACATCAATTACAAGAAATACAGATACAAGCGATGCAACAGAAGAAAGGGCGTCTATTTAAAGTTTAGAGTTCAGCATGGAAATGGATGGAGCAGAGATAAACAATACTCCAAATAACATAATGCAACACAAAACCAAAATCATGGGAATAACAAAACGATAAAGAACAGAGAAAGTTTAAACATATCAGTCTAGACTCTAGAGAGAAAATCAGATCACGGATTTACCCAACCCAGAAAACAAGGCTAAAACGTAGATCTCAACACCTAACACAGGGACGCGGATCGGCGGAAACGAGTCCCGAAGACATACGAATGATAATGGATCTAAAGGGTACATACCTGCATATTGCACTTGACGAGATCGAGAGGGGTAACGGTCATGTGAGTCAGACCACAGCTGAGAATTCCACCGACGGTACATGCGGCGTAGAAGGCAGGTGAGTACATCTCGATCCCCTTCCCTGGCTCGGTGGGAGACGCAATAAGGAAATTCTTCTGAGACAGCATCGTCGTCGGAGAGGAACGCGCGGCCGGAGAAGGAGATTTCTCGAGATTGGAGGATGCAAACGCAGCGTTGGAATTGGAATGCAGCACCTGATCGAGGAGAAAAGATCTCGGCGATGAGGAAGAGGAATAGAGGAAGCTAGGGATCATCGAATGCTTCGGCGATTCCATCGCGGCGGAGGACGGAGATAGATTGCGTAGGAAATGAGCGAGGTGGCGATGTCCGATCTCACGCTGCCCAAGAAGAACACTAATGATATTATTTGACTCTCGAATCTCGGCTCTTTATTGGGCAATTAGAGTCCGTTGAAACAAGGCAATATACTTTGCAATAATCACGAAAGTACCATTCTCTAGGTTTTATTCTCTTACCTGTAATGGCCCATGGGCCTTTCAAGGGGCGTAAACCCGTTGACCCATCAAAAGTCTATGTAACGAAATTTTCCAATTTTTATTTGTTAATGAGTTTAATCTTCTCTGTTAGAAAATGAACTTCTAAAACCCTAAATCTCTTACAAAGAATAGAAGCTCTCGCCGACAGTCACCGTCGAAAGAGTTTCTGCTCGTCAACGCAACGTTGTAAGTTGTTTCATGCTTCTTCAGTTTAATCAAAATTTGTGCACGATTTAGGTGAAAGTAGTAGATTTTGTAGTAATTCTTACCGAAATTAGGCTTAATTTAAGCTCGTCTTCCCGATAGTTAATGAACGAACCTGTATGCGAATCTTATTCTTGTTCATTTATGCAGCAGTGAATTTTTTGGAATTGAGCGGTGAGCATGTTATCTCAGAACGCTCCGACAAGTAAGGTTAGAAGAGAAGAGACCGACGATGACGCTAGGGGAAAGAGAAGAAAGATGGAGGAGGAGAAGCAACGAGAGTCTGAACAGGTTGAAATGAAAAAGCTTGAGAATTTGTTATTCGGGTCTCTCTACAACCCTGTCACGTTTGGTAAGGAAAACGGCGATGAAAAAATAGAGGATAGTTCTGCTTTGTTTCATGTAGACCGTTCTGCTGTGAAGCAGACACCAGATTACGAGGATAATGATGATGATGAACAACTTTCTGATGAAGAGAGAGCTCAATCTGAGGGAATTAAAAAGGGAGAAGCTGCCTGGGAGGATGAAGAAGAGAAACAAATTAACATTAATATAGCTACTGTCAACCGTCTGAGGAAGCTAAGGAAAGTGGAAAATGAGGGCTTGATCTCTGGGTCTGAGTACATTGCCAGGCTGAGGGCTCATCATGCTAAGCTAAACCCAGGGACAGATTGGGCTCGAACTGATTCTCAAATGATGGATGGAGATTCTTCAGATGATGAATTCCAGCATGGAGGAGTTGATAATGATATCCTCCGAACAAATGAAGATCTTGTCGTGAAGTCCGGTGGTACCAAGCTGTGTTCTGGTCTTCTTGAGTACTCAAAACTCGTGGATGCTAATGCAGCAGATCCTTCGAACGGCCCAATTAACTCAGTCCACTTCCATCAAAACGCTCAGCTGCTTCTCACTGCTGGATTGGATCGAAGGTTAAGGTTTTTCCAGATTGATGGAAAGAGGAACACCAAGATACAGAGCATTTTTCTTGAGGATTGTCCTATTCGTAAAGCGGCCTTCTTGCCGAATGGCTCTCAGGTCATTGTCTCAGGAAGAAGAAAGTTCTTTTACAGCTTTGATCTGGAGAACGCAAAGTTTGACAAAATTGGTCCTCTGGTTGGTAGAGAGGAGAAAAGCTTGGAATATTTCGAGATGTCACAAGACTCCAAGACCATAGCTTTCGTGGGAAACGAAGGTTATATCTTACTTGTGTCCACGAAAACGAAAGAGCTGACGGGAACCCTAAAGATGAACGGTTCAGTGAGGTCCTTAGCATTCAGTGATGATGGGAAGCAGCTGTTGAGCTCAGGAGGCGACGGGCAAGTCTACGTCTGGGATCTGAGAACAATGAAGTGCTTATACAAAGGTGTAGATGAAGGCAGCACGTGTGGCACTTCGCTTTGCAGTTCGCTAAACGGAGCTTTGTTTGCCTCTGGCACAGACAGAGGGATCGTAAACATTTACAAGAAATCTGAGTTTGTGGGAGGCAAGAGAAAGCCGATAAAGACAGTGGACAATCTCACTTCCAAGATAGATTTCATGAAATTCAACCATGATGCTCAGATTCTTGCTATAGTCTCAACGATGAACAAAAACAGCGTTAAGCTGGTCCATGTTCCGTCCCTAACCGTCTTCTCAAACTGGCCGCCGCCAAACAGTACGATGCATTATCCTCGCTGCTTGGACTTCAGCCCCGGAAGTGGCTTCATGGCTATGGGAAACGCCGCCGGAAAAGTTTTGCTGTACAAACTGCATCATTACAAGAATGCTTGAAGTGGCCTTAGCGAGGGCAGTTTTGGGATTGTTGTGTTTTTCTTTTGTCGCATTACTCTTCTGTTATCAATTGTTCGATCAATGGAATATTTTCTTTCTGTTTATTGGAACTGAGTGGGCCAAGTTTTTTACGTTATGTCAATATCGACACTATTTTGATATCTAAAATAAGTGCACGAGAAGAAGATAGATGTCGTCATTGTTTCACTGATTAACACAACGAAACAATTTTAGTGGCTTACCCGAGGCTGAAAGGGTATCTCGATTCAAAGATTTAATCTGGACCGTGCAATTCTGGGAAGGGCAAACAAAACAGTGTTCTGTCTCACGTTCTCTTAATTATGCCTTAAGCGCCGTTTTCACTTCTTATAACAAAAAACCGAATATTTCCTTCGGAACCTGGCCGGCGAATCCGACCTGTCGTTTCAGCTGTGTCCGAAGGAACCGAGAGGATTTGTATTACTTTTAACGCAGATCCAGTTGAGGTACTTGTCTACATTCTTCGTCTTCTTTTGGCTGCTGCTCTTCTCTGGGTTTTGATCTTTGTTACAATCGCTTTTTCCTATTTTCTTTTCAATTTCTCCAATGATTCATAATATCTTGCATTTGGGTGATGAAGAAACACCATTTTACACATTTTTTGGATTATATGCTTCACATTCTTAATTACAACAGATCATTTGGGTTTGACTCCTTCTAAAGAACTGTACAAGTGTTCCTCTTTATAATGTTACTTATCATGATTGCTTGTACAATTGGTTGCTTGATTTGACTGAAAAATATTCGTCATTTGTCTCTCCTAGTCAACTTACGTTGTACTAATTGGTTGTAAAAGAGTTTTCCGTGACAGGGTTTTACCTAGTTGATCATTATAATATATAGATCCCATGAAAAAACGTGATTTCTTTTTCTTATTCTTTCTATTACTTTGATAGTTGAAGGTTCCCACATTAAACAATCACAGCTGTTTCATTCGTCGAGATCACAACACTCAGTTTCTGAGTTTTAGCAAGCTTCACTATTGAGTAAATGACGGCTTCATTGCACTTGTACGGAGTTCAAGCTCCAGGGCTTGCTTTAAGATCAAAGAGGCTTGAGTTTGGCACAAAGGGGATTAATTTTTCAGTTACCCTGACCTCAAGTAGTGCAATCTTTAGAACCGTAGAGCATTCTTGTAGGAATATAGCTTTGAAAGTTAGTTGTGAAGCTTCAAGTGTCGATTTGATTGTAAGAAAAGAGACGGAGACGTGCAATTTAAGCGGAACTGGCAAAGAGTTGACATGTGTAATGAAATTCGGTGGCTCATCAGTGGCATCAGCAGAAAGGATGAAAGAAGTTGCCAATCTTATACTCAGCTTTCCCGATGAGAGGCCTGTTATTGTACTATCAGCAATGGGGAAGACGACTAATAAGCTTTTAATGGTAATACGACATTGTTAATATTTTCTATTTCCTTCTGATGACGTTTCTGTTACTGGTAAACTGAATTATTTTCTTGGCCTTTGGCTTTCATTAGGCTGGAGAGAAGGCTGTTACTTGCGGTGTCACAAACGTAGAAAGTATTGAAGAATTGAGCTTTATAAAGGATCTCCATTTAAGGTGGGATAATACGATTTTTTGCCATGTTTTTGTGATTGTTATATAGTTTTCACAGTCCATATTTACCCTTATCCCCACGAGGAACACAATTCTCTATGTTCAGAACTGCTCATGAGCTCGGAGTGGAAGCAACGGTTATTTCAAGTAAGTGCCTTGGTTCTTGTTTCTCAATGCTTGAATTATTGACCTTTGTCTCAAATTGCAGTTTCTGAATTTCGCTTTGCTCATTCTGTTAGTTTTCGTTTCTGAATCCACTTTCCGGCTAATCCATTGCAGAACACCTAGAAGGACTACACCAGCTTCTGAAAGGTATATCGATGATGAAAGAGTTAACCTTACGTACAAGGGACTACTTGGTTTCATTTGGAGAGTGCATGTCCACAAGGATTTTCTCTGCGTATCTCAACAAAATTGGCCACAAAGCGCGTCAAGTATGTTGCTTTATAATTCCCTGGTCTTAGAACGTAAATGGCAGCGCTTGTCGAACAGATTAAAGAAAATTGAGAGTGTCAATTCTCACAATTCACGAGTCATTACTTGATTAGTTGTTTGCTTGTTGTTGGCAGTATGATGCATTTGAGATCGGGTTTATTACCACAGACGATTTTACGAATGCTGATATACTTGAAGCAACATACCCTGCAGTCTCGAAAACGCTACTTGGTAACTGGAGCAAGGACAACGCAGTCCCTGTAGTGACTGGCTTCCTCGGAAAGGTTTATAATTTTCTGACTGTTTTACATCATGTTATTCTCTTGGACCAAGAAGTGCGTTGTGTGAAACTCTGGTCCCATCCATTCTATATATTGCAAGGTTTTTGCTCATGAGTTGTTTTGCTTATCGTGTCAATTGAAAAACAAAACTTCAATCTCGCATATGTATGTGTTTCTGCAGGGATGGAGGTCTTGTGCTATAACTACGTTGGGTAGGGGTGGTAGCGATTTGACGGCCACAACGATCGGGAAAGCGTTAGGACTGCGGGAAATTCAGGTATAGGTTTAGCCAAGATTGCCTCATAAAGATGGAATTGTGTTGAGCTAAGTTTTTTTTTTTCTGAATCTGGTGTAGGTTTGGAAAGATGTGGATGGAGTTTTGACTTGTGATCCAAACATATACCCTGGAGCTCAGTCTGTTCCATACTTAACGTTCGATGAGGCAGCTGAGCTTGCTTACTTTGGTGCCCAGGTAATCTCGTAGATTATCTACGCTGATGAACGCTTTTCTGTCTGACGGCTGAGCACTACTCTTTCATTGCAGGTGTTGCATCCATTGTCCATGAGGCCCGCAAGAGATGGTGACATTCCCGTGAGGGTTAAGAACTCGTACAACCCCAATGCTCCAGGAACTGTCATCACCAGATCAAGAGACATGAGTAAGGTTTGTGAAACAAGGGTATTTTTAAACTCATTATATCAAAACTATCAATGACCTCTTCTCCCTCCTTTATATATTATCTCGTAGGCCGTGCTGACAAGCATTGTTCTGAAACGTAATGTGACCATGTTGGACATAGCAAGCACCCGTATGCTCGGCCAATATGGTTTCCTTGCCAAGGTAATATAATCTGATAATGATATCTTTATTTAACTTTGTTTAATATCTCACTGCAAGTACACATATTCTCTGTGTGCAGGTGTTTACCACATTTGAAGATTTAGGCATATCGGTTGATGTTGTAGCAACAAGTGAAGTTAGTATATCTTTGACACTAGATCCAGCAAAGCTCTGGGGTAGAGAGTTAGTTCAGCGGGCAAACGTAAGACTCCGTTTACAGTGGTAGATATTTTGTTTTGTAAGGGTCATATAATATGGGTAAAAATGATTGGGTGTGAACAGGAACTGGATCATGTGGTAGAGGAGCTAGAGAAGATTGCTGTTGTGAAACTGCTTCAGCGAAGATCAATCATCTCTCTGATAGGAAATGTTCAGAAATCATCACTCATATTAGAGAAGGTGAGTGAGAATTAAATTCAGTCTTGTGGTTCTATAATGATTTTGAAGTTTATAGTTAATGGGAATCGAATGAACGACAAAACAGGTTTTCAAAGTACTTAGAAGCAATGGAGTGAATGTGCAGATGATCTCGAAGGGTGCATCTAAGGTTGTAATCTGCTGCTACATGTACATGTATATGTATATACCGATGAATATAGTATTGTTATGGTTTTATAATGAATGGAAATGTGTTTGTCAGGTAAACATTTCATTGATAGTGAATGATGAAGAAGCAGAGCAATGTGTGAGGGCTCTTCACTCCGCCTTCTTTGAGACCTCTTAATGCAACACAAACTTCTATTTCAAGCTTGAGGAGGCTAACATAAGACTTGGAACTACTTCACATTCTAGTTGTTGTTGTTGTGATACAATTACATAATTTATGCCAAAAATTTCTATAATCAGTAAATGTCCTTCAACAAACATAATTTAACGGTCAAGAAGTAAACAAAAAAAAAGGAATAAGGAATGTGGAAAAGTGGGCGTTCAAGGTGCAGGCTTTGAATGAAAAGATAAAAATAAGCGCTTTTTGATCATTCCGAAAATACCCTTCCGCACAAGCCTATGCACCTCTTACGTCCGCCAGGGTTATAACCGTCTAACCGACCGACAAGCTGGTCAACAAAACATACACATCTGATGACATCTGTCACTTAAGGCTTCTGTAACGACCTTCGATTTAAAGTGGTCCGACAAACGCAATCCCTCAAGATTTGTTTTTTTTTTTTTTCAATTAATTAATTACTACCTTAAGCCAAATATTTAGTCCATTATAAATCAGCTTTAGTTTATTCACCACATCTTAAACCGATGAAGGGACATATAATCTTCAGACTCACTTAAACTAATATCCATGTCCTAATAAGCCTCCTTTCTTTTTATTAACAAAAAAAAAATCAGAAATGTGATCAGATAGTTGTAAGATATGAATAATTTTATGATTTTTTAAAAATTAATATTATTGTAGATTGGTACATACATATTTCATTGTTTGTGCTGACAATGATAATATTATTATTTTAGCTTTCCTTTTTCTTTTTTTTGGGGAGGGGTTGGTCAAACATGAGAAACAAGAAGGCAAATTTGCAGATAAAAAAAAAAAAAAGAAGAAGGCAGAAGCATGCATGATGGAAGCCAAAAATGCATGTGACCAACTTTGTCAAATTCAACCTTTTTTCAGGCTTTTAGTGAGCTTATCTACAGTTACAATCTAAATTATATGAATTATTATCTAACAGAACTTGCTACTTTTAATTCATTATATACATATAAATATATGAAGATGCTAGCAAGAACACATGCCAACTTGTAGTTTCCATACATTAAGAACAATGACATTCTTATGGTAGCAAGTAAACGCTGGTTACAACCATATCACGATTAATAGTTTCTTCTTTTTTTTAAAAAAGCTCATTGCAAGCATATTGATGAGTCCTTTTTATTTCTTTTCTTTTTATAAATATTTCTCAAATTTATATATGCCCCATTGGGCCTAGGATAATTGATTATACGAAATTCGATCCTGATTATATATTCTAACTCATATATATATAGCTATATATTGTAGGATCGATGGTCTAGTTGGATTACATTCCAAACAAAATATTCCACCTCCTTTTATGATCATATTGATAATGATATTATATGTAGCTTGTTTGTAAATATTAATTAGAGGATTTGAGCATAAAGTGAAAATGGAATATAAAGGCCAAACATTCGACCTCATCTCAATGTTACGACTTGCTCACATAATGTTGGCAGCATCAAAGTTCTTATTCGGCGCGTCTCTATAAATTATTTTGAATCATATTTTTCATATTTGTATCCACAAATATATATACATTGGACCAATTTGGCAGACAAAACTAGTTAGTGTAACTCTGAAATTAAGACGTTTTTACAGTAATAGCCCACAAGAATTATAGATATCTATTACCAACAATTCCCTTATTCTACTAACCAATTTAACTGAAAAATATCATAAATATTCGACTTCTTAAACTGTTTGAAAAAACTGGAAAACATATATAAACTTAATAAAATATAATATTATTACGAAAGCTAATAACCATCCTATCACATCAATTACGTAATTTTGTAATCGTTTAGAATATATAGAATAAATAAATAAAATCTACCAATTAAATGTAGAAGTTTACCTTCTATAAATAGTCTGCATGCCTCTTACTCTTTTCCCATCCCAACCAATTCACACGCACACACTTAATCTCTCTAACTTAGAAAAAAAAATGCAATACAAAACCGAAACTCGGGGCTCGTTGTCCTACAATAAGGTGAATAACATGAATGTGTTCCCGTCAGAAACTCTGGTTAGAATAGAGTCGATGGCGGCAGAAAATGCGGTGGTCATATTCAGCGTGAGCACTTGCTGCATGTGCCACGCCGTCAAGCGTCTCTTCCGCGGAATGGGAGTCAGCCCCGCCGTCCACGAGCTCGACCTCCACCCTTATGGAGTTGATATCCACCGAGCTCTCCTTCGTCTCCTCGGCTGTTCCAGCGCCGCTTCCACTTCTCCGGGGGCACTTCCAGTGGTATTCATCGGTGGGAAGATGGTAGGAGCAATGGAGAGAGTGATGGCTTCTCATATCAACGGCTCACTCGTCCCTCTTCTCAAAGATGCTGGTGCTCTCTGGCTCTGATCCCAACCAAAGGCCACCTTCTTCTTCTGCGTTGTTTTTTACCTTTTTTTTTTGTTTCTTTACTCTTTTTGGTTTGAAGCACAAAAAAAGATTAGCTTAATTATAGTGTTGAATTAGAGACAGTGAGGGGAGAAGAGTGGTGCGTTTGTTTTAAGCTTAGCTCTTTGTTTATCTTAATCTCACTAAAATATATATATATATTTAGTAATCTCCGTCTCTGTATAGCTTTCTTATCTCCACCTTTACAATTTTGAGTGTTAAATTGCAAAAATTAATGGTCAAATTAAGACAAGAGTAAGGTTTTTTTTAATGACCAAAAATCTTAACCGTAATAACTGTTAACGGTGGGGAAAATAATTGCCTCAGGGGTCCACACACCAGATTACGTGGACACCCACCAGCAATAATGTGTGATTTTGACCCGACCGTTGCGTCGGAGATGAGCTCTATAGCCCGTACATGCTGATCCAATAGCTTCACATATATTCTACTGTTTTGACAATTATGGATACATCAGGTCGTTGCTAATTTCTTTTGATTGAAGTATAAATGGAGAATACTTTTTCCTTCACGCAATCGTATCACCAACCAATTTTCACCCTCTATTTTGTTCAAACTAAGAGAACTACAAGACCACATTTCCCCAGTTAGAAAGGTTACTTCAAATAACACTTTAAAGGGCTCATCATTGAAAAAAGAAGCTAAATCGCATATAACGTAAGAAAAATATGCTATTCGTTAGAATAATTCTTACGTAGACAATAAACCACTTGTAACGTATACACTCACCCAGAGAACTCGGTTACAGCCTAGAGGTATAGGATCTACACAGAATAAAGAGAAAAACAATTTGGGGAATCAAAAATGCCTATTGGTGTAATTGTATGTTCTCAAGCGCACGAATAAACGGAAGAATGGAATCAGGATCAGATGATGAACAGAAAGACGCCGACAGGTCAGAAGAAATTGTGTGAACAAGAGATGGCGATACCTCTTTGATCCATTTCATATGTCTGATTCCAATCTCAACTTCTTTCGCATCAGCCACACATTTCAGCAACACTACATGTGCACCTGTGTTCTCTAAGTGTTCCCGCTCGCGCAGCATCTGCGACGCCTCACCAAAATGGCCTACACACAAACACACACCAAAAGAATCAGCCAGAAACTTGACTTTAAGGCAAGAAAAAGAGAAACTAGATGACATATTTGTTCTCTCACCGTTGCTGCACAGATTTAAGACAAAGACGATCAATACCCTTCTCGCAACTGGTTTATCCCTCACAGTACACTTTCTGAAGACTTCCATGGCAGCTTCAAGTTTTGTATCCTTGCATAGGCCTTCAATGAGAGACGTATAGATGGTTTCATCTGGTTCGATCCCTTTCTCAAGCATCTTCTGAAACAGCCTCAAAGACTCCTCTACCTCGCCTTCCTCTGACAATTTCTTGATCAGTACATTATATGTCGTCAGATTCATTCTGCAGCCCTCTACAAACATCTCATCCCAAAGTTTCTTTGCTGGACGGATCATTTCCGCTCTGCAACAAGCTTCGATGAGAGCGTTATAGAGTGATACATCTGGATCAAGCCCTTTCTTCTTCATTTCGTGCAGAGCAGTGTAACCTTCTCTGACTCTCCCGGCCTTGCACAAGAACGATATCATCAGACTGCAACTCTCCGGCTCTGAAAAATAACCTTTGCTTGACAAAAGCTCATAAGCCTGTATCAGTTGGTCGCTCTTGTCGTGCCGGCAAAGATTCTTACTCAATTTGCACAGAGTTCGAATTGCAGGCAATTTCCCCGTGTTTATTACCATAAAATTTAAGAAGGCAACAGCAGAATCTGGATTGACTGCGGAGACTGATCCGATTAATGCGTCTAAGATATCATTATCAATGGGGAAATTTCCACTCACAATCACCTCAGCCACTTCCTTAGCCTCCATTAATCGTTTAGCGGAAATCAAATCCAAGATGAAATCTCTGTAATCACTGCTCCTGGGTGCTACTCCAAGCTTTCGCTTCTTCTTTAGGACGACTTGTCTCTCGTACAGATTTCCAGTTATTACAAATGCTTCAGCTATGATTCTATAGGCCATAAAATCCGGCTTGCAATCTATGTTTCTTAGCTCTTCCAAAATGTAGAAAGCGTCCATTTCTCTTGAAGATTTACAAAGACCATGGAGAATCAACAGTGCAATAATGGATCCATTGATGTTCGAGTTACTCTTTTTAACCTCATCCACAAATCTCAAGAGCTGATCCGTATCGCAACTTCTACAGAAACTTCCTATATACACGCCGAAGCCAAGAGTATTGAGAGAAATACCTCTTTGACGCATTTTAACAAACAACTTCTGAGCATAATCAGAATAGCCATAAGAAGTCAGAGCAGCTAAGAGACGATTGCATACATCGGGATGAATCTCCTGACCCGAGGAAAGAGCTTCTTCTAAAACCCAGAACGCGCTCTGAGCTTTCCTACCCAACAGAAGCGCGTCAATGAGCGAGCGATACACTGCAGAATCAAGAAGGATTTTTTGCGACTTGACCTGTTTGAAGAGGGCGTCCATGGCGGAGAACTGTCGAGAAAGCGAAAGAGACTTGAAGATAGAGTGATAAGAGAGGGAGTCGTGAGAGTAACCCGGTTGCTGGGCGGCCCAATTGAAGAACCCGAGAGCGAGGGAATGGTGGTTCAGGAGGAACGGGTCAATGACTCGAGCCACAAGCAAAGGACTTATTGAGTGACGAAATCCGAGACTGTGAAGACTCTGTTCAACCGATGGACTCCAATTCCGCACCGACCGAGAGCTTCCGGAAACCTTTAAAAGCTCCCTGCCGATCCTCACCGCAAGCTCCGCCGCAGGTCTCATGCTCGTACGGATCCCTAGAAAAAAACGGTAATGATTAAGGTCACGCGGAGAAGCTGACGTCACCATTTCAGGTCTCTGACAAGTTGGAGTGAGAAGAAATTAGTGAAACAGTCCATAAATTACAACTTTGGCCCATAAAAGATTAAAAGATCTGCAAACCACCGTAAATTAATTTCGTTAAATAATTCACATGAGAAATGGCAAACTTGGTTGATCGGATTAATCAACTCTATCCCTAGTTACCATAAAATATAAAACCATTTTGATAGTTTCGCAGCTGAGGCACTCATGACCCACAGCAGATGAAGCCAATTGAGAAAAATAGAAAAAGCGATTACTTTTTATTATCATCTACTCTTGGGAATAGAATATTAATATCGACTTGTGCGAATTCTGATAAAAAGAAGGAAAGTGAAAATGTTGGATATTATACCAAAAGAAGATATGATTGAGGAACAGGATGGGAAAGTGACAAAGAAGAATATCGACGTATTGAGTGTCCACGTGAATTTGACATAAGTCGATCACATTCTAAGAAATATAAGAAAATATAATGGAGTGGGAGAAATGGAAGTGACTCTAGATTGCAAAATTTAGCATTTGTAAGTTTGTTTAAATCTGGAACAGAAGCGTACTGCTTCCCTCACTCTTGGTCCCATACCCAATACTATCTACCTACTTCTGTTTGTTCCTTTGTCCCTTGTTCTTTTGTTTCACTCCCATATGCTTCCTCTTTTTAGTCCTAGTTGACCCCCTTTGCTTTCCCAATTTTTGTTCCCTCATCATTGTCTATTCGTCTTTGTTCCCGCTTATCTAATCAAATCAATTCTAATCTTAAGCTAATCTGCATTGTCTATGGTGTTTCACACATACGCCTAGGTTCACGGTTCAATTTCTAGCAAGTTCCTACTTGATCTACCAAAACAATGTGCTTTTATTTAATACAGGAGAACAATCCCATTACATTACGAGTTGTAATATTAGAATGTAACTAAACATTGAAGCAAAATTGTAGTACCTGATGCTGTGGACAGCTTCACTTGTCTGAATCAACTAGTACGAAAGCATTCGTTGGTTTGTCACGGAGCTTCCATATGCTTTCTGGAAAAAGCACTCTTTCTTTACTTTTCTGCAGAACGATTATGGTCATCATCTATATGCCTTATCTTCTTGTCAGAGACAGCCAAGTCAACAAAAACAGAACGAAACAGTTCTCTTTTCATTGGAAACTATTTCAACATAATGCAGCCTCAGTTACCATAAGTGAACAAGGAGCTAGCACTGATTGTTCTTTTAAATATAACTAAAGTAATCTCTCTACAAAGCAGCACCAGTGAAAAACAAAGTTTACAGTTCTTCTATAACTAACAGAGATTGAATTTGTACCATCTAGTCACGTCGGCTATGTAACTAAATTTAATGCATACTCCCGTGTCTAGCGTACATGAGATGGTTGTATTATTTTATCAAATGTTGCAGGAAAGCATGTCTACGAATCAAGGGCTACACAACACAAAGCAATAGCAATATTCATTTTGCATCCACTATGTATGCATATCTTATTTAAAATGACTTGTTAATATTATATCGATGGCTCATGAACGCCGCATAAAATCTATAACGTTTGTGATATAGAAACTCAAATCAAGCTCAAATTGTAATACCTGGGATGATTGATGACTGTAACTAATGGCTCACGAACGCCACATAAAATCCACAACGTTTTATGATATAGAAACTCAAATCAAGATCAAATAGTGATATCTGAGATGATTGGTGATTGTAATTACGGATAGCTACTCCAATAAATTTGCGTGCCATGTAACCCAACAGTAGGCTCATGTCTGTAATGGCCCTCCAACTTGTTCTTGATGTGATCTTGAAAGAGAATGGCCAACCAAAATTTTGTAGCTTTCTTGCTGTTGGTCTCCACTGTCATCAACCTAAAAGTCTTGAGATACTGTTAGCAACTAATTCACTGCTATATGAAAGGCTTTAAAACAATCATGGTTCTCTATAAAAGTCACTTGTTCCTCTAGTATTGTGTGGTAACGAGAAAATGAAGGTACGTTTTATATCTACAAAAATATCATCTAACTTGTAGCGAACACTTACCAATGCTTATTTTCTAGCAGTTTTGGGGCTGGATGCATCATAAGTTCCGGGAGAATAGCAAAGAGCTATCGAAAGATGCTACAACTGGTAATTTAACCATACTTCTCTAAATGCTTCTTTTCCTGTCAAATATGTGGGAACAAGAATAGAAAGCCTGTTGAAATCTAGGAGAAAAGCAATAGGACTTATGAAACGTTTTAGGCCTAGTATTTAATTATCTCACTACTTTAACATCCATTTGTAGAGTATTAAACTGCTGACCTGATAAAAGACTACGGTCATGTGCTCATGTGTAAAGCATTGTGATGGGAGTCAGAGCTGAATAAAAAACCTACTCAATTTTCCTGACACCAACTTTGTCTTGGCCGTCGATTTGTGAGTGATAGCAACTAAACCAGATTCTCGCTAGCGATACCTCCACCTGTGTGTTGCATCAAGTCGACATTTTCCCTATTTCCTGCACAAATACATCTTTTAACCCTCAGTGGCTGTCTTCATTTTTCTTAAAAAAAGAATTATTCTTCTCTTGACATGGAATTCCTTTTCAGGTAACAGCCATTTCCCCCTTTCAGCTCATCCATCCCTCGATAGCCAAGATGTTTACGCAGGAGCATGTGCTGGCCCCAGATACAGTACTGGAATCAGCAAACAGCTTCATTTGTTCCAGGAAAGCTCCTTCGCAGGACCCAAGGAAAATACAGATATCAAGGATGCGAGAAACAGTGATTTTTTTCATGGATTTCTTGCCATTGGAACCCTTGGTGGAGAAACATTTCTGGATGAACCAGCAACACCGACATTTGGCATGTCATCTGGGGACCCGGCAACAGATAATGCAGAAGTGACAGAGAATGATCTGAAGCTCATTAGCAATGAATTGGAGAAGTTCCTTGAGGCTGAAGCTAAAGAAGGATACAACCAACCATCAGGAAGGAACAGTGATACTAACACTATTGCATCCACCATTGAGGCCATTGAGGGTGTAGATGCTGAAGAAGATACTCAGCCAATGAAGTTCCCGCTTCAAGAGTATCTTTTTGGTTCTCTGATTGAATTGCCAGAAACAAAGATTGCAGGGAAGAAGGAAAGGGCATCACTTGGAGAACTGTTTCAAGTAACAGAAATGCAAGATACGCATTTAGAAAACAAATTTAGGGAGAAAAAGAAGCAAACCAGTCCAAGCCACAAGTCTGCAAAGCATCTTGTGAAGAAGGTACTGAAAAAGCTACACCCATCCTCCAAGAGCACTGCCACTGGTAAAGCTGAAGAGGTTTCCACAAAGAAGAAGTTCCATAAGGTGTTTTTTTCTCTGCTCAGCTTTTTCAGAACCTATTATCTCAAACACCTGCGTGATAAATGCTACATCTTGATTTATCCCGTACTTTGATAGCATTTTCTAGAGCACTTCTATAGTACATTTGCATAATTAGCTACTATGCTCTAATGAAAAGGATGCATCTAACAAACTTGAATTTATTTTGAGTGCAGATGGCACAAGTTTTCCATAGGAAAGTATATCCAGAAGACTCCATAAAGGAAACTGGAATATACAGCACCATGACAGATCCAAAAGACAACAAAGCAAATTCTACTGATTTAATGTCCGCCAAGGTGAGGTCCTGTCACGAGACAAGTAAAAGATGGATCCAGTATGAGCTAAGAAATTCCCATTCAGCTAGAAACGGAGAACACTGGATCAAAACAGACGAAGACTGTAAGTGCACCATCATACGGAAATATTTGATATATTTGCATAAGCCCATTTAATTCAAAGGAAGAATTTAGTTCTAATTTTTAAGAGTATGTAGAATATTTATTAGAAAAACAATTTTTTTCATACAATATTGGCATTTAGGCATGCACAAGTGTTCTGCTTGTGGTCGAACCAGATAATAATCCATAATTACTTTGCAGACTTCGTTTTGGAGCTGTAGAAAAGGGATCAGAAGAAAGACGCAAATTAAGAAGTGTGTGTGTATTATGTCATCTCATGATTGTGTGAATTGTGTGGTATGATTAAGTAAAATGTGTTCAAGACTTAACGGGAATGTTCATTACGCCCCTCTATGTAATAACAAATATTTACAGGGTATTATAATTGCAGCATGATATATCTCATATCCATCGTTTGGAGTTCTAAAATGAAGAGAAAACATTCTTGTAAGCATTGATTCAAATCCAGTTATATGTTTTAATCTCAAGAGAGAGACACTATTTCTCTCTCAACTGATAAGCCATAACATGTAATTATAACCTATGCAAAAGAACTTAGACAATCCACCTTAAGGGACGAGCGGCTATCTCAAAACTTCATGCAATAATAAATGTTGCCTATATCACTTTTTTTGCAAGAATACCAGAAATAATCAAAAGTATCCGAGCCAAACCTGGTATGGACCTTCCGCAATAGTGAGTACTTTAACTAAACTGGTGGACTTTCTGCAAGAAGAACACCACCTGATTCCATTCTCCATGACTGGTCGACCAAGGCTGTCAACTCTCTGCAGAAAGGTTTATACAAAAAAGAGAGAGAGGAGAAAAGCAATAGCAGTTAATGTTAAAGGAAAAACTGAATATTCATGACTTTTATTAGAGCTCAAACTGTTGCATATTAAAACGGGCCATAATTAATGCTTGAAAGAAAGAAAAAAATCTCCGAAAGGACTGTATAACGGTAGCTCAAACAAGTATATGTACATAATGCGCTATTTTCATGAGGAAAAAGAAAGTGTGTAAAATCACAAAAACACAGAAGCTAAAAGAAAAAATTAAGCATACCTTAAATCGTGACTTAGAACAAGTAAAGTCAGTTCCTTCTTTAGGTACTTCAAGAGCTTTGCAACATCTGCACGTGTTTTCCAATCTGATTGCAGAGCAAAATCAATGTTGAATTAGTACGAGAAAAGCTTCATGATTTTTATGCAAAGAAAAGAAAATGAAAAGCATCTGCATAGAGAGCACCAAAGAGAAAAAATATGTAAAAGAACGACAAGCAAAAAAACATGAGAGAGAAGAAGCAGGATGCATGATACCAAGACCAGCATCCAGGATCAATAAATCTGGAGTTTGCACCTACAAAAGGCATAACTACTTAGAACATGTCACACTTTTGAATACGTAGAAAATCTTTGGGTCTCACCAATTGGATAGCTAGTGCAAGCCGACGCTTGTAGCCTCCACTTAGTAAATGGGGGTCTTTATCAAGTGGGATGCTGTCTAACCCAACCTAACGATTCAAGAAGAACGCAACTATAAGACAGATCACCGGACACAATATAACCACCGTCCGAAGCAGGAGGAGTGGGATACCCAATTAAACGCTATCTGGAGGTTCGAAGTCAGTTGCTTCTTTAACTGAAAACTACCCTTTTGCCTTGGCCAACCCAAAGTAATTTCATCAAGCACATTATCTGCAACAAAGAATCTAGCCACAACAAAAAAAAAACGACATCAGTATCTTCTTGTCACTTAAACATCAGCACCAAACATGATAAGATAAAACAAAAGATGATAATTACCTCTCTGGAAACTGGAAAACAATGCCAACTTTTTCAGTGGGCAACAGCTCAGGATCCTCCTTTGGCTGGCCATCACCCCCATATCTTTGGATACAAATGGAACCTGATGTTGGTTTGTTTAGCCCAGCAAGAAGCTGCAGAAGACAAAACAATAAACCCAGAAATTGCTAAGATCCTAAGACTACAACTCAAAGAACAGTGCCGGAAAGCTGTGTATGAATGAACAAGAGCTGGTGAAACAATGAACCTGCAAAAGGGTAGTCTTACCGCTCCCACTCTTCCCAAAAATCAAGCCAAAGCTGCAAAAAGAATTGAAACGCAAGATTATTTAGTATGCATGTTTATGCAGGGAACCTCGAGAAAAAAGTTCGTGGAATGAACTTAAATGCCTCCAAGAGTCAACCAATAATGACATAAGGAAACAGCCGGACTTACCTTTTCTCACGCAGAGAAAAATTAACACCATTCAAAATATTCAGCTGTGTTCCAGGAGGACGGTAGCAGATATCTCTAACCTTGAAAATAAATGAAAAGATATCACAAACCAATGATTTAGAAAAGAAGAAAAAAAATGTTACGTAATATCAATGACATCCACTCAAACGAAGAACAATAATCATCTGACCGGAGTTACAAATCACAAGTGGAAGGTACTCAACGGGCATACCCATACACTTCGAATGTGTAAATAACTGGAAACCCACCTCGAGGCAAGAATAATCGCAAGAGATTACCCAAGGCTTTGTCGTCCTCCGAAATCTCAACCTGTCGAAAAACCACCGAAACAAAAACAACAAACACGGTGAGAAATCAATTAGTGGCGATAAAGCGATGAAGAGTATAAGATTATGGAGGTCAGGACAAATTGGCCATACGGTTGCTTCCAGGAAATTGCGGCGGAGAATGATGCTGGTGGTGGATCACCGATGCCAGCGATAGGCGCGGAGCTCGAAAACGTCAACACTACCATTGTCAACTTTCTCGAACAAGGAGTTGAAATCTACCGAGAAATTATGATTCGGATTTCCCAGAATTTTTCAAATTCCCCAGTGAGAAGTGGAAGAAAAAAAAAAAAGACGATCGAAAATATTGGCGGAAAATCGGAATATGGGTGAGTTTTTTTTACTTTTTCAACTTTTTGTCGTAGGCGATATGTGAATAGAGACTTGGGCTTTTTCAGGCTATTTTGTTTCTTTAAACGATCTGCATTGTTTGGGCTCACCAACGAAAAAAAAGCCCATCATCCTGCCGTAACAGTGTTTCATAAGCGTGTAAAGCTTAGTACTAACTTCACCTTCTTTGTAGACATTGTTTATCATACTTATATTCATAAATTATGGATCTATTTGTAATCCGATTCGCTTCAATAACTATGTAAAACTTATTGTTTCAAAGTATTATGTAACAGAAAAAGAAAAAAATAGGGACAATAACTGCTACAAAATGAGTATATATTCAATTAAAATATAGAATATTAAGAACAATTTAAAAGAAGATAGAAAAAGACGAGAGGTAGTATATATTATTTGTGTTACATTCTCTAGCAAGAATGCTCAAACGTTAAACAGAAAACCATAAGACACAGCTAATTAGTTAAGTAGACAATGGTGCTGAAACCAAAGTCACAAATCAAAACTCTTTAACAGATAAACACTTGGTGTATTAACAAAAGCATACACTAATTCTTCTCTTTTGGAATGTCCTTTCCGGGAACCTTCGTGTCAACTTCCTTTGGTTTTATGGACTGCGCTGCCCTGAAAAACCGCATCAAACTCATCAGTTATTCATCAGTCACACGCACACTGCTTTGTGTTGCTGCAAATCTATCACTAACACCAGCATTTGATCAATCACCACTGCCATCAAGTCATTACATAATCGATCTTTTCTGTTTTCTCTAGTTACCAAATCTCAGACGATACTTGTATACAACTGATGATCACAAAAAGACACTACACTTCGTTTGACAAATTCGTATCAAAGATAACTTCCAAATCTAGAAGCTGCGGGTGATAAACGTGACACAGGATCATAATATCACCATGTCGACAACATCATATTATATTTTTTTACATCATAAAATTTCCAATAATTAAGCTCGCTGACAACAAATTTGAGAAAAATTACAACAAAATCACAAACCCTAAACGAACAACTTCGTCAAAGAGTAATAAAAGGAACCATGATTGAGAGAAAGTGAGAGAGGGCTAACTTGGAGGCGGCGGAAGTTTCTTCTTCGAGCCAGTGGCGGATATGCTTGACGTTGCGCTTCAAGACGGTGACAGATTGCTTGACGTCGCTACGCAATAACATCACCACGGCGCCCACTCCAGCCACCGTCAGTATGAAATTCGTCAAACCCATAATTTCGGATTTAACGATCCGCAAAATCAGATTCAAAGATTGCACTGTTTCTAAGTGGAAGCTAGGGATTTTAAGAGGGCTTATGGTTATTCTTGGAGAAGCAGATGATTCGTTGGTTCATCGTGATTCATTCACTATTTCTTAATCTTTTTTTATGGGCCGTCGTTTTTACAATTATATGGACTCTGTACGATTATTAAAAGCCCAAATAGCTCCCCAATTTAAAAGAAGATACGACCATATATACTCTAGATAGGGGTATAATTATTTCATTTTGACACAAAATTTAATGGGTCGTGTCGTAAACTTACATATCTTTCAGCAAAGCAAGGTCTATATGAAATCTCGGATCAAATTTCAGATTAATCATCGAGATCGTCAGGCCTTTTTTTATTGCTAAAAGCAAGGTTTAAACTCGATAAAGCTGTTATATATTAATGGCCGATATGTCGAACAATGTGCCTCCGTTTTTTAGTGATGTTGAGTTTAAAACTAACAAAACAACTTAATAATGATGTAATACATTATGTGACGATATCTGGTTCTGATTGAGTGCAAGTTTGTGGGGAGATATACTTATAAGTTAACTTATATATTGCTTATCCTTGAAGATGTCAACATATTTTTCAAATGTTGTTTTCATAATTAACTTTATCATCAAGTAGTAAAGTCAATACTATATACAGTATCTTAATATTATAATACTTTATATTATCATCCTTCGAGAATGGTATATCCGTATTTACCAAAATTTTGATTATAATTTAGGAAAATGAATAGTCCATCTCGTCCACGCATGCATCAATGATGGTTCATTATAAAATGAAATGATATAATGATAGAGGGTACTAACAAAATAATAAAGAAAAGGGATTCAGTAATGTAATTCCAGTACAAATACTTTATTGGGAATCAGAAATCATAGATGATCAAAAACAATAACAAAAAGACAGGAAATATAACAAGGACGCAGCTAGCGATGAGGGACCGTGCAATGTTGAATTAATTAGGCAGCGTAAATGTGGATATGAAGAGCGATAAGGGAGACTGTGATGCATGCAAAGAAGATGAGAGTGTGAATAACAATGGCTGCGCCGCTTGTCTGAAATCCGCCAAACTCAACCACTTTGGTCTTCGCCGGAAGCTGAAACAATACTCCAGGCGTCAATACGATGAACAGAACCACCGACATTAACACTGGTCCCCAATTCAACGCCATCTCGAGATCTAGCTATGCGTATATTAATTTTACGAGTTTATTTTAGGAGATATAGCTAGTGTATGTATGTTCTAATATACACCCATGTATGTTATTTTATAGAATGCTTGAATCAATATTGAGATCTTAATGAAACAGTGACTTGAACAGGACGAAATTAGAAGTTTGCAAGGTGAAGAAAAGAACGATTCTCTGCAGCTACCCGATCGTATCAAAACTATATATTATAATATTGTCACACTCCTTAACAACAACAAAATATTGTCACACTATGTATTGATTGTTGGGTATGCTAAGAATCCGATTCGATCTCGTGGGTATGTAGTATCTCTTGTTTTTTTTTCTGTTTTGTTAGAAGAGACATTTGGCTTCTTTTTCTATTCTTGTAAGAGACATTTGGCCTTTGAGAATTGAGTTTCTGTCTTTTATCTATAAA
Source organism: Streptanthus diversifolius (assembly GCA_039880935.1). Taxonomy (NCBI): domain Eukaryota; kingdom Viridiplantae; phylum Streptophyta; class Magnoliopsida; order Brassicales; family Brassicaceae; genus Streptanthus; species Streptanthus diversifolius. Next base: position 21,238,583 of record JAXGFM010000010.1, on the reverse strand, counting down.
TGCCTAAAAGGTTAATTTATATATGAATAGCGGTTACCCCTGAATACAATCTCAAATGGATAAGTTGATCAAATATTTTGGGAGACGACATTATGTGCCAAGAAAAACAAAGATGATAAAACCAATTCTTGTCCATATAAATCTATAACTTATCCATATCCGAGTCAAGCCACTCACATATTTATTTTATTGTATAAGTGAGACGCATGTTTTATTTTATTTGTTGAGACGAATATTTTATAGCATCTTGGTGTACATCAGAGTTTTTTTTTATATTTCTCTCATATAAACCACACAGGAAAACGACTCTTCACCGAATTATTTATCTTCAACAGCCTCGTGCTCTGTTGCAAAGAAGACATGCATGCAAGTTGCGTTCATATAAATAAGACATGCATGCAAGTTGCGTTCATATACATAAGACATGCATGCAAGTTGCGTTCATATACATAAGACATGCATGCAAGTTGTGTATTGTATAGACATTATATATATATACAAATTTAAGTTTTTCTTTTGGTTTTACAGCATTTTCACCTCGTTAAAAGGGGATGGATTGAACCTTAATGAAGCCGTAAAGGTGCAACGGCAACCACCACACTAACAGCTCTCGTCGATTACAAAGTAAATTTACTCGTCTGTAACCTCAACGTTTGTATAGATCAAACAATAAAAAGCATTTTGAAAGAATAGTTGAGACTTTATGATCTTTAAATTGATAATGACACCAGTCACACCATCATACATTAATGTACATACTCTTTTGATTGAATTATTTTGTGAATGAAAAGATGTGTTCCTTAATAAATTTAGCAAATAATGATATATAGGAGTATTTTCTCATATTTATCACGTTTCTTACCTCATCTAATCTCAGCCAGAAGAAATGATTGTGATTGAAATTCAATTCAACTTATTGGTACTGACAATGACTTCAAAGTAATTACTTTTCAAGCATCCACTAATGTTCGCTATCATTGTACCAAACTATAAATGAGTCATTATTTATAATTTTGTAATAAAAAAAAAAATTTGATGAGCATATATTAGTGTTAATCCTGGTCCAGTAAAAGACAGACGAGAGTAAAACAATAATGTTGAATAGCTGTAAGAGATAATTAAACGTTAATTAAAAAAACTGGAAGTAGGTCCGTCAAGATGTCAGGCACGCATATGGCACTGTTATAGTGACCAATCACACAACAATTCAACATTGACTGCTTATAAATCCCATTGAGCCTTCTGTTTTACAATTTGTACACGTCTTCCATAGTAATAATAGATCTACTTATAAGTTTTGTTGATCATTTTAGAGCACTTCTATTAGAATATTTAAGGAGGATTTTTTAGATTTAAAAAAAAATAAAAATAAAGATCGATTCTTTAACTAAGAGTTTTAAGAATTTAATAAAAATTTAGTTTTATCTTTGTCACATAATAATTAGTTGATTTAAAAACAAAATAATTATTAAATTACATTATATTAAAATCAAGAAACTTAGTTTCTTCAATCTTTACCATGTCCTTCTAGTATCTAACCGTCATTTTCCAAGTATAAGTGGATAAAAGACAGACAGAGAGAATCCTTGTTACAACAATAAAGAAGACAGACAGATAGACAAACAGACACCCAAAAAAAAAAAAATCTAATTTTTTTCTTTCTAAGACGACATATTTTGCCGATCGTTCTTTGATCTGATTCTTCCCGTGTAGCCAATTTGTCAATGGCGTCAACAACGCGAGAAAAGTTTGTGTCTTTCATAAACAATAGATGGCTGGTCTTCGTGGCCGCCATGTGGATACAGTCTTGCGCTGGCATCGGTTACTTGTTCGGAAGCATTTCTCCGGTGATCAAAAGCTCCCTTAACTACAACCAGAAGGAGCTTGCCAGACTCGGAGTCGCCAAGGATCTCGGCGACAGTGTCGGCTTCCTCGCGGGGACTCTCTCCGAGATTTTGCCTCTCTGGGCCGCTCTTCTCGTCGGCGCCGTTCAGAACCTCGTCGGTTATGGATGGGTTTGGCTTATAGTCACCGGCCGAGCTCCGATTCTGCCGCTATGGGCTGTGAGTTATTTGAAATCATCTGTCTTCAAAGTTGATTCTTCTATTTCTCTTTTATTGTTCCTTTTGTCATATTGTGGGTTAAGCGATTTGGTTTCACGGTTGGAGAAATCTGCATCTGGTCCTTCAGATTCATCTGTTTATGTTTTTTGATTGGGCGAAATTTTTTCAGCACTGAAAAAAATTTGGAGTCATTCTATTAATTCAACTACTGTGTGGGAGAATTTCGGAAAAAGTATGCTTTTAAGGTTGTTTGCTTATTCAGAAGTCGCTGTCAAATCCACGAAAATTTCACCTTTTTTTTTCTTTCTCATCTCTTGTTTAGCTTTCGTTAAAATCGTTCTGTTTCTGGAAAATCTATTGACCTTTCCCGGCTGGTTTACTGGAAGAGGTGTTAGAGAATCTCTGAGAATTAGTATATTCTGTGCTGACCCAACGTCCTCTTGTATGTTTATTTCTCTCTCGTTTTCAGATGTGCATTCTCATATTCGTTGGGAACAATGGCGAAACCTACTTCAATACCGGGTCACTAGTCTCTGGTGTTCAAAACTTCCCCAAGAGCCGAGGTCCAGTGGTAGGTATCCTCAAGGGGTTTGCTGGGCTAGGCGGTGCGATCCTCTCTCAAATATATACAATGATCCACTCTCCTGACCCAGCTTCTCTCATTTTTATGGTCGCTGTTGCGCCTGCTGTTGTCGTTGTTTCCCTAATGTTCTTCATCAGACCCGTTGGTGGTCACAGGCAGATTCGTCCAACCGATGGAGCCAGCTTTACTTTCATCTACGGCATCTGCATTCTGCTCGCTGTTTATCTCATGGCCGTTATGCTTATTGAAGATCTGGTCGTTGTTAGCCACAACATCATCACCACGTTCACCATTGTGTTGTTTGTCATTCTTGTTGTGCCAGTCTTAGTCCCAATCATGACAAGTTTCTTCACAGATTCAAACGGTCCTGTTGATACAGTAGAAGAACCCCTTGTACCTAAACGGGAAGACCAAGGACTGCAGACCCCTGACCTAATCTTGAGTGAAGTGGAAGATGAGAAACCAAGAGACGTGGATTTGCTTCCTGCGTCAGAGAGACACAAGCGAATTGCGCATTTGCAAGCACAGCTAATGCAGGCAGCTGCCAAGGGAGCTGTCCGGGTGAAGGGACGGAGAGGGCCGCACAGAGGGGAAGATTTTACTCTAACGCAGGCACTCGTGAAGGCCGACTTCTGGCTGATTTTCGTCTCCCTGCTTCTCGGTTCTGGTTCGGGTTTGACTGTAATTGACAATCTTGGTCAGATGAGTCAGTCTCTTGGTTATGATAACACTCACGTGTTTGTGTCTATGATTAGCATTTGGAACTTCCTTGGACGTATCGGCGGTGGTTATTTCTCTGAGCTCGTTGTCAGGTTTGATCTCGCCGAGAGCCAGAAATCTTTACTCGTATGGTCTGCGGATATCATCTCTGTTTCTGATTTTCATTTGAATGATGTGCAGGGACTACGCGTACCCAAGGCCTGTAGCAATGGCCGTGGCTCAGGTAGTAATGGCTGTGGGACACGTTTTCTTTGCCTTCGGATGGACTGGAGCGATGTACATTGGCACGCTCTTGATTGGACTCGGGTACGGTGCTCACTGGGCTATTGTCCCAGCTACTGCCTCTGAGCTCTTTGGTTTGAAAAAGTTTGGAGCTTTATACAATTTCTTGACGCTGGCCAACCCGGCTGGGTCGCTCGTCTTCTCGGGTCTGATTGCAAGCACCATATACGACCGGGAAGCAGAAAGACAAGCACACGGGTCCGTTTTTGGTCCGGATGACGCCCTTAGATGCGAAGGTTACATCTGTTACTTCTTGACGTCACTCATAATGTCTGGGTTCTGCATCACCGCTTTTATATTGAGTATGATTCTCGTGCGTCGTACCAAGCCCGTCTACAGTCATCTCTATGGCAAGAACCACACCTGATCTGTTCGTTATTTTATATCTATATGTCATCATGTTCACCTTCCTATTCTTTGGTTTTGTCTTCGATTCGCCGATACAGATGTTTTCGTTCTGTGTCGATATTTGTTGTTGTTGTTATTGTCAATTTTGATTGTTGATTTCTACGTTTTTTGGATTCATATCCGCGGCAACATCTACGATGGGTAGATTTACAAAAAGATCTTTAGAAACTTCATATATCAAATAAAGTTTTTTGGGCTTGTATTTCAAATAAGGTTTTTTCAGAATCTGAGCATTCCTGAGAAATAGCTTTTCAACTGTGAATTATGACAGGTTCCATTGTGGATTATGACAATTTAATAGAGCAAGTAATAATGAAAGGCTAGGGAAGTTATATTTTTAATGTTTTAAAAATCATTAGTTTCATAAATTTAGTTAAAAGCAGAGCAATCCCTTCGAATCTCTCCTTGGTTTCCAACCTTAACTCCAACGCGGCCGAGTTTCCTCATAGCAGAGATGAAAGCGCTGTTGAATTCTTCAGCACTATTTGCAAACCTGATCACCGTTGCCTGAGACCTGAAATCGTTAAACAGAACTTGATCGGAGGTGAAAAGGCCTTTCCGAGCAACGAGGTTCTGGAAGTAGACATTGTCGAAGACATTTGGGGTGGTTTGATCCAGGTTTAAGGCGACGCTGGGGTCCGACCCGACTCGAGGGCAGGATTGCATCAGCTGCTGTGCGTAGGCTGGATCAAGCGTGGGGTCTACGGGCATGAGCGCTGAGAAGTTGTAGAGACGGTGAGCGAAACGTTCGCAGTGAGAGAATCCGATTGTGTGCGCGCCTGAGAGAGCAATCATGTCGGTCATTGAAAGCCCGTTACTAGCGAATAGATCGACCAGACCGTTTACGTCTAGCTCTGGTCCTGGTAACTTCCCGTCCACTCGTGACGACCTTGACACGAGTCCGTCTCGTCTCCCTAGCTCCACCTTAAACCCTGGCCCTCCAGCCTGTCAATATCACATTATTAGTGATTTACTTGGCGAAGAGTCAATGAGGAGAGTTGACTTACGAGAACGACAACGTCCCTAGCGGCGAGAGCCATAATATCGGCACATGACACAAGGCCAGGACATTGAGCTTCGACAGCGAGTTTAGCCTTAATCACAGTGTCGAAACCGTCTCCGGCTAGAGATCTATTGTCCTGCGCGTCCTTCTCCGCGTCTCCATTCTCAGATGCTATTAACACAGAAGCATCACATCCCTATACAGTCACCAACCATATGATTAACAATACCATAAAAACTAAAGAAAAGTTTCAAGACCACAACAAGCCAACATACACCGACGAAGCAGTCGTGAAAAAACATTCGTAATGTTGCCGGAGCCGTGATGGTGGTTTGTTGGTATTTGGTTGTAACCGCTTGACGAACGATGAGCTCCACGTTAGGGCATGTCGACGCGTAGAAATTCTCCGATAATTGAGCATCCGACTCGGCCAGCATGCAAAAGAACAACATCCCCAAAAAGAACCACATCAGCATGTGTTTTGTTGAATCACTACTAGTATCCATTTCGATCTTCTCCTTTAATCTCTCTGTCTGTTTTGTGTAAACCCTTTTTCTATACATACACTCTGTCTCGTCGACCCTCCGATATGCCACCGGATATATCTATAGCCGCTGGGTCACTTTTATAGAATAATGTGTTTTTTGGGCTAATGAAAAAAGTTATAGAAATAGAATAATATGTTTATTTTATATAACTAAAATCTAATCATATTCACAGATGAATGCCAGAATTATACAACTGGGATTTTCTCAACTTTTACTTAAGCGAGGACATTTCTTGAGTTAGAGGGTTTTATTGAGAGTGACATTTTAACAAACCTCATTAGGTCAGTCATCTGCATGGAAATTTCATAATAATATTTCTTGATTAAATGAAAATTATCGCGAAGTAATATACTGTCGTTAAACACAAAAAATATATAATTAAATTCGAACAATGAGTTTGAAAAGTAGTCTTGGTCCATCTTAATATGATAATGATTTTGACTGATCCTTGAATTCAGCGAATATACCTGTTCTAATTTAGTTCATCAACTTTTAATTTAGCTCAACTGTTTTTATATTGAAGCCTAAATTTAATAAACATTTAATATAACCAGTTTGATTACAACACAGCTTTCTTTTGTTATGATAATTTAACTTTATCGAATCAGAGCTGACAGTACCAGTTTTTTTTTTTTTTTTTTGATGATACTGGAGACTCCTAAACAAATAAATATTAAAATTGCTGATGGTTAAAGTGTTATTTTCCGAAAAAAGAATCAAATAACGTTAGCGTGCTGTAAGTGAAGATGTTTATATCTTTGATCATTTCAATTTTCAACCACAAAAAAAAAAACTATATATAAGCTCACTGTAGGTAAACGATATATACATGTGTACAACCTACAAACACACAAGATCTTAATTCCAAATTACTTTGATTTATAGAAAGGTTTCAATTATCACTACCAGAAAATTGTTGCATTGGAAAAGTTGGTCTAAATTGACTTATAGCCAAAAAAATGATCCATAATAATGAAAATAGTGGTTACAAAAAAAAAAAAAAAATCAGATGAATAAGAGAGTACTATGTATTTCATTTATTCATATTTGAGATGGAAAACTACGATATTCAATATTCTAGATATCTGGTATAAAGAAAAACTAAATTTTACTAAGGATGTCTAGTTCAAAACTTGCACTAAGGATGTCTAGTTCAAAACTTGCATTATGACTTGACTCACTGTAAATATAGAAGCTAAAAACTTTGTAATTTGTAATTTGTAAGAAGATGGGCCAAATGTCTAGATCTTATTAGTAAATCAGAAAAAAGGATAAAGAAAATACTATTGGCTCGTATTTATTCAAGTAATGAAATTAACGTATGTTTCCTGAACGTGGGCCTGAGTTGGGCCGAAAGACAAAGTAGATAGGATCCAGTTATAAACCGTAGCCGACGAAATGTTATGTTCGATGTTTGGTTTCATGTTTGTGAGAGGAAACCGAAATTATTTTGAAAATTTTCAGCTTCGGCGGCGATGGCTATGGGCATGGCGGTAGACACGGAAGGCGAGTTAGGCTTTCCGTACTGGAATCCTATCCGACGAAGATTTCCTCCCGATTCTCCCTTCTTTGCATCCGGAAATGTCGAGCGCGAACTACTTGCGAAACAGGTACTCCTTCTGCCATCTGAATCAGTCGAATTTTCTGGAATGCTCTTCTTAGGGAATACTCTTGCATGATCCATTTCCCAGTCCAAGTTTTCTCTACGATCTTATCTTTTAACCTGTACGAGGCACTCATTCATGATGATGATGATATTCGTATTACCTTGGCACTCATTATTTTCAAGGTCGAAATCGTAGTGGATTATTTTCTTCAATTTTGGGGATTCATCTCCGTAGTGATGATACTTATATGTTTCGATCTTTTGGTTATTCTGTCTTATCGGATTTCACTTGGAAGAATTTTTCCTCATTTGGTCTTCTAAGTAGGTCTGGATTGTCAATTTGGATAAAACAACTATTTCATCTCATTGTTCTAACTCGTTTTTTTTTATAATGTTTGACCAAACACTGCATAAGTCTTATGCTGTAGATCGTTTGTCATCTACAAAAACATATGCTCGCAAGAGTTGAGTCCTAAGGATGATTTTTATTTGCAGTTGGCATTGGACTTAACAGAAGATGAAATCAACAATCTGCAGAAAATAGTGGAAACTGAAAACAGGTATTTATCCTTCTTCTCTGATGAGCTTTTTGGCTGTGATTGTTTTATGTTAGTTATGCAAAGAAGTTAATCAACTATGGCAATGACTAGAATTTTCAGATTAGATTCTTCCTTACGAGTGTTGAATGGGTTTTACATATTTTCCATCTGTTATTCTCGTGATGGGATACAGAAGTTACTATTTTGAACAGTCTTTTTTCTTGGTGAATTTGGCTTGGTGTCATTTTTCTTACCTCGGACTCTTTTGTTGGTTGTGCGTGTAAGAATTATAAATAATAGTAGTGAAATGGCCATGAATTGAATCACTGCTATGTAAGTACTTCTCTTACAATACCCACATTTGAAGTGTCGACCAGTAATACGTAGCAGTGATTATCGTGTCACTGATCATATTTATGTAGCCTAGTTTCAGTTCCAACTTTGGTTCACAATTCTCCACAATGGTCATGAGTTTGATTGTTTTCAGCAGAAGAATCTCCTGTCCCATTGTTGGCTGCCCTGAGCGCCTGAAATCTCTGGACAATTTTGAAGATCACTATAAGGCACGGCACGCTGCCTCTTGTTCAGTATGCTCAAGAGTCTACCCTACTTCTCGCTTACTAAGTATCCACATATCCGAAGCACATGACTCTTTCTTTCAAGCTAAAGTTGCTCGGGGTTATGACATGGTATGCACTGTATACTTTTATCTCCTTGCGCAATTGTAACTAGCGTTTTGAAGCAGAGCTCAAACTATTAGTGACTGTGATAGCGCTCCTGTCATTGCGTTACATGGATCTTTTTAACCTTCACCTGCGATCCAATCCTGATTCTTCCTTCTTTATGCTCTCATAAACATAATTTGCAGTACGAGTGTCTCGTGGAAGGGTGTGGATTGAAGTTCAAGAACTACAAGGCCCGGCATCGGCACTTAGTTGACAAACACAAGTTTCCAACGACATTCGAGTTCTTCAAGAAGACCCAACTCTCAAAGAAGCGAAGAGAGAAACTTCAGAGGCAACGTGTATTAAAGCTCAAACATGTAGAAGATAAAGAAGAAGCTCCGTCAGATGCCATGGAAGTGGAAGACAAGGCCAGTCTTGATGGTCTTGTCTCAGCACTGTCCACGCTCACCACCTCAGACACAACTCCTTCGAATGTCAGCTTCGGTCGACGCCATGGTCGTGGGCTGACCTTTGTTCCGCGGTCTGTTCATAGGGAAGAACGGACCAAATCTTCGTCTGCACCCGGACCAACGACTTAGTCGTGGTCTTATGGTTCCTCCTAGTCGGAGGTTTTAGATGGTGAAGAAAAATTTATATTTGTCTACTAACATTGTTAATTACTGGGTCTTTTGAAGAATGCATTTGAGTAAATTCAGCCACTTAAGTAATTAATCTCAGATAAGACGAACGGTGTTGATTAATTATAACTCGGGTAGGATTTAAAAAAAAAAACAATCATGGGAATAGTTTACTTGAAGTGACTTATTAAAACTGCATCCCGTTTTCAGAGTCGTAGCTAAACACCTTACCGTCCTATTGTTGACAGATGGCATGCTTTCTACTGTGCAAAGCTTTCTGCTCGGGCATTAAGGACACTGCCATGATTTACAACTTTGTCGGGGGAAAAGAAGCTCCAAAAATTGAAAACACAATTAAAATCAAACAGTTTCTCAGATCCTGCAATCTAGGGTTCCTCTTTTTGGTAAGTTTTGCTTTGGTAATCTCCTTAAACCTAGTTTCCCATTTTAATTCTATACCTTCCTTTGACAGACTGCTTGTTCGGACTCTGTTTTTCTTTTGGTTTTGGATCTCACTTCTCAGTGCTTTGCTTTTAACTGTAGTGGTGATCTCTGAAATTGTTGAAATTGTAAAATGTGTGTGAAGTTCCATACTTTCGGAGAAATTTTGATTAAAGAAAAAAAACGAAATGGATGAATCAGTATCTAGAAAAGTCCAAATCTTTACAATTGGTTGGTGAAGTGTTATTTCATTTAGTGATAGCTGTCCTATCAAACCAAAGCTTTTGGAGATGGAGAGCATGCGCAGATTTTGGCAGCTAGGAGATGAGCTCCGAGGACAATCAAAAGCCTCAGAGGATCAGAAGTGGTTCATGGCTGCATCTAAACTAGCTGACCAGACTAGATCGAAGGTCGAACGTTCGAACAATCTTGATCTATCAAAGGGTCCAGTTGAAATAACGCCAACGGAGAAATTTGGGTTTCAAGAGGAGAACAAATTTGAGACTCTTAACTTCAACATGATGAACTCGGAGCTCAAGTTCAATGCTGTCTATGAGTTTAATGTTTTTGGCCAGAAACACCTGAGTGGAGGCAAAATTAGCTACAACCAGTTCACCAACAGAGAAAGCAATGGTGTTAACCACTTCAGCAGCCCTCACAACAATGACTCTATCAATGTTGCTGCAGACAAAAGGTTCAAAACCTTACCTGCCTCGGAGTGTCTCCCAAAGAGTGAAATACTTGGGGGTTATATCTTTGTCTGTAACAACGACACAATGCTGGAAGATCTGAAGCGCCAGCTCTTTGGTATTCTATTCATCTTGGAGTTTGTCCATTTCAAGGGTTCATCTCCATCTCCATTTTCATATGTTCTTATGTCGTCTACTGTCACTTTTGTGTCTGTCAGGTTTGCCTCCGAGATACAGGGACTCGGTTAGGACGATTACACCAGGCCTGCCTCTGTTTCTCTACAACTACACAACTCATCAGTTGCATGGAATTTTTGAGGTTTGTTCTATAGGCACTTTTCTTTCTCATTGGTGCTCATGACTTGCGCTACAACCCCATGATTATTGCTTCTCTGTGTTTTTCACAGGCAACAACCTTTGGAGGTTCAAACATTGACCCAACTGCTTGGGAGGACAAGAAATGCAAAGGAGAATCCAGATTCCCAGCACAGGTTCCATTTTTTATTCCGATGTGGAATATGTCTTTCATCTTTTTTTTTAATGATTTATTCACACACCTCAAATGGTGATTAACAACATTATAGGTGAGGATCCGTGTAAGGAAAGTGTGCAAACCTTTGGAAGAGGATGCTTTCAGGCCAGTTTTGTACCATTATGATGGTCCCAAGTTTCGACTGGAGCTCACCATTCCTGAGGTATGCAGATATTCCATACACGCCGTCCTTATTCAGCTAATTTTAGTTTGTACTAATCAAATTGTTGATGACACAGACACTGGTTCTGCTGGATCTCTGTGAAAAAGCTGATTCTTCCTAAGCTCAAAGCCCTGCAGGTCCATTTACTAAGGGGCTTGGTGAGTTGGTGTCTGCTTATCCCAAGGCTTCAAGTGTGTATTTGTATGTGTGCATTCTACTTAAAGTAGAAATTAAGAGTGTAGCACTGCAGAATAAACCATGATTGTAAAAGATTCATGTGTGACGAATGTATTCATCTATAATCATGAAACTAGAATGATTATCTCATCTCCTTGCAAAAAAGTTTGTTTACGATCTCTCTCCCAAAAAAATTCAATCAGAGAACTGCAATATACAACAAAGCGAAAATAAGTAGCAGCCATGTGGGTTTTAACGAGGCTGTTCCACCAAGAGGATATACGATCACTTCATCAATCACAGGACCACAAAGAACATCCTCTTTGGTCTTTGTAACTGAGTAGCTGGTGAAACGTATCTGTGCTGCAGGTCTGTCTGCTTCAAACACTAACCCAATCTTCTCACCAGAGCCAGTCTTATTGCTCTTCAGTGTAAAGTTTTGACCTGCGGATCCAGCTTGAACACCGACCACGAATTGTCCTATGCACGCATCGTTGGCATCTCCTAATGTAAATGTCAGGTTGTATCTCGAACCTTCACTTGTCTCTCTTGTTGCCGTCTGTATGCCAGATGGAGCTGTGCCAGCAAGAATTTCTATTGCAGCTTTGCCTCCCGGGACATGGAAGTGGTCCGAGTCTATATATCTGACTGTTCCTATGACAAACCACTGCCTTAATGCTGACTGGATCAGACTCGGCACCGCGTCAATCAGAACTCCTTCGGTTGAGTTGGGTAAGAAACCCGGTCCGGATTCAAATACACCATTGGTTAAGAGGTTACCTACACCAATATCAAAATTATGAGTCTATGCAACTAGATTTACAAGCTTTGAACATATATAAACCATATCTGTTTTCATTATGTTCCATGTTGAGCCCCTGTAATGATTTCTGCCTTAGCATCCTCGGATTTTCTGACTTAGAAACCAGAGAGACAATAACTAACAAGAAGAAGTAACTTACCACTGTCTGGGACCAGTGTTACACCATTAGTCTTGATGAGCAATGTGTCACCGATAGGCCAACATGTGGAGTTTGTATCAGAATCTATTGTCTGGCTTTCAAGAACTAGGTTGATAGGCTCACCATTCCCCCATTTACCCAAGTTATGACTGTAGCTCTGCCACTGAACCTTACTGTAGTTATGTCGGTAAGAAAAAATCGCATTGCTGTCTGGCCCCGAGACACTGAGATCAGCAGATCTTGAACAGTTCTGGTAGGACTGAGCATTTGGGTATCCATTCGGGTTCGGGTCGGTTCTTTCGGGTATCGGTTCTTTTGGTTCTTAAGTTGAAGATCCATTCGAATATTTTTTTAGAATTCGGGTCGGATTCGGTTCGGATCCGGTTCTTTCGGTATTTACTTGAAGAACCGAATTTGATCCGATACTAATTTAAATATTTTCGGTTTTAGTATTATAGTATCCAAATCTATCCGAATTCTAAAATTATTCGAATTTACTTGGGTATTATAGTATCTAAAATAGTAAAATTACCTAAATTTACTCAAAATACTAAAATTACCCAAACCAAAATAATCTAAAACACATTAATAGAGAGAACCACCCATATATATTACATAACTCTAAAATTCGTAAACAAAAGTAATATTATATTTGGTTCTTATAAGTATTAATTTGGGTATCGGTTTGGTTCGGGTATTACCCGATATCTAAAATATTAGAAGACGAGATTCATTCGGATATTTTTAGAGTTCGGTTCGGGTATGATTCAGATATTTTTGATTCAAATTCGGTTTGGATATTCGGTTGGGATTTTTTACCCAGGTCTAAGTTCTGGGCTCAACTGATTAGTTATTTAAATGTTATACTTGTTATTCTCCTTTGTATTTTCGTTCTCGACTTGGGTAGTAGCGGATCTTTTAATCCGTTTGACTAATAGGTTTTACTCAATTTACATTTTTTATTAACATTATCAAGAGAGTAAATAATTTATAAAATCTTGTTCGACAAAAAAACAAAATAAAACAAAAGGGCTACACTTGCCAAAAGATACATATAACATGGTTCTAACCACTATCCTAAAACCGAATAAAAAAATCATTTCTAAATAATCATCTTATTTTTTTTATTAAAACATATTTGTTTTAAAATACCACAAATGAAACAATAATGAATTGATTTGGAAATTAAAATGTTATTTAATTTTAATAAAAATTATATTTTTAATATTTCTTTGTCAAGAATAATATCTATGTAAAACGATAAAAAATTATTAATCAATTGGTATTAATTTTACATAATAATTTTTTTAAAAAAAATTACAACTATTATGTGTTATCCTATCTGCATTTACAATAATATTTTATTTATTAATTATTAATTCAATATTAGTTCTTCCGCGAAACTTTTTGAATTTGTCTTGGCTATAAAAATTCATGTTTTTTCCTGTCTTTCTCTAATTTTCATTAATATTATGTTCAAAAGTGTGTTAACACATAAAAATCTAATAAAAATCATTGTTGCAGACACCAAAATCTTTCATCTTTTTCATGATAAAAATGTGGTCACAATTGAATCTTTATGAATAGAATAAAACAACGTCTGAAACATTATTTTGTTTCATGCACAAACAAGCTTTAGAGGAATATACAGCAATCAGCACATTGTTCGCCAGAATCAGCTACCATTAATTCTACATATTGATATGCTTAGCATGCAAATTACGGATGATTCATAGTTTGGGTAATCAATCACATTTTTAAAATTTCTCTTATTTCTCTTGTGTTATAACATCTCTTACATCTCAAGACTATTTTTATTTCTCTTGTGTTATAACTCTGAGCCAGAGGTGGAATGCAAAGCACAATTTGGGAGAAACTTAAAGATTTCACCATCAATGCTAGTTCTAGGAGTTTTGGAATGACTACTCTTCTATTGGGTCGATGATATTGCGTTTTGGGCATATCTGGATTCTAGAACATAAGATTAATGAGTAAGGTTGTGTTCATGATTGGCATCAAGTCTAGTCATGTGATGATCATATGATATTAAGCATTTTCAATTGATTTTTCTCTAAGTCATGTGTATGTTGGCTCATATTGAACCTCTATATTGTTCAGAGCAGCTATATCTAGTTCTACCCTCTACAAATTTTTGTCTGTTTTTTTTTTCATGAAACTACAATGATTTGACAAGGTTATGACTTTGATTGTTTGTACTTTAAGTAGTTTTTGGTTTTTGTTTTTCCAAAACCAATTTTATCCAATCAAATTTTTTTTTATAATTTAGGAAACTAGATTTTTAAAAACTACTCATTTCTAAACAAAAACCAATATCCATGTTTTGCTAGTTTCATTATAATATTCTATTACAAGTATTATTATTGAATATATATCAATATAATAAAAATAAATAAAAGAGAAAAGGTAAAAAAATCACAATCCCGAATTATTAGAAAACTAATAAAACAAATTACTTAACATCCAAAATCTAATAGAAAATTTATAAAAAATTAATATTATATTAAAAACATATCAATGAAATTAAAATAATTTTTCAAAATTTACTATTAAAAATTATATATATCTTTTTATTAATAATTTTTAGTATTATTTATAAAATTTGTGAGTTATTATTTAAAAAATCTAACTTTTAAAAATTTGAAAAATAAATAAATATATAGATAAAATCAAAAACTATTTTAAATCACCAATCAGGTTTAGAAATACCAAAACCTATAGCAAAATAAAAAATTTAGAATTTAAAAACCAAAATCTAAAAACTATAAACCAAAAACCATGGAAACAATCAGGATTATATATATATATATATATCTTAGTCCGGCATAATTTATCAGAAGTAAATTTAAGAATTAACTAAAGTAAAGGCTACAAATAAAAGCTAAATTGTAAGTACTAATGTTTCATCATACAGAAGATTACAATACACCACTTTCCTTTTAAACCAGACTGCTCATAAAAATATTTTTTCATCTTCAAACTTGTACGGTATGGTGCCTATAAGGAACTCACCAGCTCCCTGGCCCTTCGTTTCCAGCTGCTGGCCTCCGGTTCAAGTAACGTATTACTGCATCTTCGACCCTGCAACAATTCATAATTCAGAAACGTATCATCAATCAGTCAGTGGAATTCCTCCACTTTCACAACTCAAGAAACCAGAGTGAGCAGAGACTGGATGATGAGCTTACCAAGGTTGATTGAAGAAATCTGATCGACGTTCTCTCTCAGCATTTCGACTGGCTTCTCCCGCTACGACCTTCAGATCCTTGCTCTGCGATTCGATCAGGGCGTTTATAAATTCAACTGGCGACTGGCTGAACCCCAAGAAAAATGCTCGTCTCCTCCTATGCTCATGGATTTTCCTTATGGCTGCACATATTGCTTCATCACAAGCCTCAATCTCTTTATTCTTCTCTGCGTTGGCCAACAAGTTGTTCAGATCCCTTTGGATCGGGAAGGGAACATCCACTAGGACATCGTAACATGCTGATATGGCCGGGTTATTTCCTGACAGCTTGATTTTGTGTTCTAAGTGAATCGGTGGTGGAGGTGACAAGTGATGAGATATCTTCTGAGAGACCATTGTGAATTTCAACTTTTCTTCCCCAAACACTTTTTGAAGTGCAGCGTCACAGTTAAAGAAAGAAGGGTCATTTGGGTTCTGCAATTTCCTCGCCTTAACGTAATGCCAAATTGCAGCGATGATTCTTGGCCTGGTTTCAACCTCAATCCCGAGAACATCCATCAAGGCAGTAGAAAGCTTGAACTTTTCAGGGACGTAATTCATCTCCAACCGAATAGTAGCTGCAAATTCCTGATTCCCTTTCCTCTTTATCTCAAACCCTTCCTGGGGAGCAGGTGATCGAGAATTCTCCCATGTGATTGTCGAGTTCTCAGGATACAGCCTCTGATCCAGGTTAACTATTACCTTTTTGAAGAAAGATGAGAATTTGGGATGCAATGGGTTTGCTTTCTGAACAAATCCTGGCTGGTCTGGGTCCACCCCATCTTCCAGGATCCTCCCAACAATCTTAAGAGTCCATGTTGGCGGGTCAGCATTTGGATTCCCAGGAATCGTATTGTTTTGGTTAGCAAACGAGTTGAACACATAGATCCTAAGCGTCTTCTGTATGCAAGGAGGGTTCTTAAGGGACTCCTGGATGTCAACTTTCTTTCTACTTAATGCAGCATCAACCCGAGACTCAAACTCAAGAAGTTGTGTGTATAAGGCAGACTCAGGCAAGATTGCTGCCACCCGTTCCTGCAACGACTTTTCAGGAAGCTTCTGTTTCTTCTTCCGTGCAGCAGGAGTTAACTCCATTGTTCTCATGGGGGAGATAGTGTTGTTATTCGCAGGGAAACCAGACGGAGGTCTCATTGGCGGTTTCTGCTGGAACCTCTTCACGTTTAAACTTCCAGGAGTCATAGAAGGCGAAGATGGACCCAACCCACCAATCCCCTGAGAACCTTGGGCTTGGTTCATCGTCATGCCTGCTTGTATCTGAGCTTGGAACTGTGCTTGAACTTTAGACTGTGCTTGAGCATGAGCCATGGCCTGAGCTTGTGTGAACTGAAACTGAGCTGGAAAGTTAGCTGCCATATGAGACTGAGCAAAACCCTGGTTTCCAGGAACCGATGCAGAGGCCATCCCAGGATTCCCGAAAGGCGAAGGCGCAGAGCCTTGAGGCTTCTGTGGATTGTTGTTGTTACCCGACATCGGTGCCTGTAAAATTCAGAAGAAATAACACTCTTTTCAAAACTATACTTCAGTTTAAATATGGATAACCTATAAATCTGCTTAGAACTACAGAAAGAGAACACCTTTTTATAATGATTTCCAGCACATCTTCGGTAACGATTAATCTAACAAATCCCAGAGAATTCTTACAGAAATTGAGATGAATGCAGACGCGATAGATCGGCTACCTAGAGAAATCGGAACCTCAAAAAACCCTAAATTTTCTAAGGTTGAAGCACAGTTTAACGAGTACGAATAAACCCCAGGCGTAAAATTCGCCGAAGAGAAACGAGACCGATAATGCGTAAGCAAACGAAGAATTCGATTTTTAAAAAAACTACTAAATGCAGATGAAAAGATCTAAAAATCATTAAAATCCTAAAGAGAAAAAAAAAAACAGAAAATACACCAAATATATCGAGAAAGAACAGTGTTCCTTACAAAAGACGAAGATTCGCAGCTTCGTTTCTTCTTCTGATTCTCCCTCTTTCTGAAATTCGCCGGTTTTCCGCTACTTCTCAGTCGATAGAGCAAACAAATTGCTCACCGGAGCTATCGAATTTATTTACCGTGTTGAGACCCGACCCGTAATTTCAGAGCCCACAGCGGCTATTGAAAGTTTGAAACTACACCATTGGGCCGTTGGCCCAACTTAAACTCGCATATTTGTTTTTGTTAAAAAAATTGTTTTTGAGCAAAGGCTTTATTTGTTTTACGAATTTTGTAGTTTAGTTATGTGCAATTATGAACAGAAGTTGCGCATAAATATCTGAAAATGACAATCTTCTTCTGGTATTTTCTAATAGTTTTCTTAAAAATGATTAGAAGTAAAATATAAGATCTATTCTTTTTCTTAACATTAGTTTTTTCTTTAATTTCTAAGTTCAGAATAAATTAGATAATGGTTGTTCTTTAACAACGAATAAAAAAAATTAGATTTAATAAATTACTGATTAGATGCTAGTAACAATAACTTTATTATTTCGCCCGTTTGGTTAGGGGAAAAACAATTGAAGAATATATGGGCACATGAAAGTACATAAAATCTAATAATTAATAGATTGTCGTTTGAAAAAGGTAGCAACTTGGTTATAAACAACGTCTTTGGCAGTAACACCCATGATGAAATCAGCATGAGCATAGTCTTTCACAAACTGCACATCGATCTTATCGACGTCGTGAAACTTAAACTGGTCGAGTAGAAACTTGACGTCAGTGACATCGGCCAGGCAGTCTAAACCGCCGTAGCTGAAGAAAAGCGGAAGGTCGTGTGGGATCGCCGATATGTTGTAAGCCGGCGGCAACGCTTGACCGTAATGTTTCATGTTGCAATCACCACTTCCATAGTTGTATTTTCTTAACACCTTGTCTCTTACCGCTACAACAAAAGAAAAATGAAATCTTGAATTCAACGACACGTGCATATAATGGTTCAAGAAATACAAATGTGAACATTTGTTTGACTTACTTTGAGAAAGGTGGATCATGTTCTTGGTGGAAGTAGATTGTGGTTCATTCGCCAGAAACAGATCAATGGTTGATGCGTTAAGGCAACAATTCTTGCCTGTATTTTTGTAATTAATTAATATATAATTAATTCATCAATGGTAAATTGGTGATTATGGCTGTTGCATTACCAGTAATAACAGTGATTAAATCATAACAGTCGATCCCGGCTTGATGGCATATAACCTTTATAAAATCTCCTACTAGTCCACTGCCAATTTTTTTTTGTATTGTTTAACGTAAGCAAACAAAGCTCATAAACAAACATAAAAGAGTGAAGATTTACCTTTTGGGGTTAAACTCTGCTACTCCAATAATGGCGGTGGCCTGTTTTTGAAAGACGATAAACGAGTTATTTTTCATAAATATTATTAGCACAAAATTTAAATAAACAATATTTAAAATGTTTTGAAAGTGAGGAGCTAGACCTCGGCGAGGAAACTTCTGGCGGCGATGTCGCCTAGGACGGTGGTCATGTGGCTGAGATAAGCAATAGGACTCAGCATCGCCGCCGATCTCAATTTATCCACCAACCCCTTTTCCGAGAACGACGCTAATCCTATCAAAGTCCCCTGATATATATATTTTCCATTTTAATATCATTTCAAATATTTTCAAAATTTTGTAAAGAAAATATAAACATAAAAATTAAATACATGCATGTTGATAACGTTGGACCCACCAAAGAATGTCCGAGGTAGTGAATCTTTTGGCCTGTTAGGCCGTGGATATGGTCAAACATAGCA
This sequence comes from Streptanthus diversifolius, assembly GCA_039880935.1. Lineage (NCBI taxonomy): Eukaryota > Viridiplantae > Streptophyta > Magnoliopsida > Brassicales > Brassicaceae > Streptanthus > Streptanthus diversifolius. Next base: position 21,219,556 of record JAXGFM010000010.1, on the reverse strand, counting down.
GGCAGATCGAAACTAACAAGTTCGTCCCACGTCCAGTTCCAGAAAGCCTACGTACAATGTGCCAAGCGGTTTTATCTCTGTTTATTTAGAACAAAAAAAAATACTACGTACGTACGTAATATATTGATTGATGAGTGGTTGATAGAACCGAACCGGTTGATGAGGGTTAAGGTACTTGTGTCTCCTGCTGAATATTGTCCCTCTTGTGTTTCCCATCCACACATCAAATCCTTGATCAGCCAAAATTAGCGGAAGATTTTGATCCGCCGGATTCAACAGCCACGACATCCCATCCTGCACATTTAATTTCATTTTCCAAATACAGATTCTTATTTGACCTTAAATAATCTTTAGTGTTTTATGATTTTGTTCTTCTTTTCTTTCATTGGAATGATTGTCCGTCATTCCGTATAACGTACACAGTGAGTAACATTAATATTTAGGTTAAGCTATGTTTCCGGCTGTAAACCATAAGAAATAAGGAGTATTTAGTCAAAATCATCAGAAGAGGCAGTGTATGATTCTCCATTTGTACAACTGTCTCTGTCCACAGGAAACTTAAAACATAAATGGTGATCGAGTTTGACAGCACTTGAACTCTGATTTTTAAGATCTCCATGAGTACTAGAGTCTATATGGTTATTTTTTTCTTAGGTAAACCAGGATTCTCCCATACTAGAAACGCATATTTTCTTTTGACTTTATTTCAATTAACTTTCTAGTAACGCTCAATTTATTACTTTATTTGTTACACATGTTAAACACTATCATGCTGTCTCTTATTTTAGTATGTTGTTTCCATTCACCACTTAGTGTACGTGTACATGTTCACGAGGCAAGCACTAGGAATTTCTAGTGCTAGGTCTTGACCCACAATTTGTATAAATACGTTTATCCTCATTAAATAAATGTATGCACATATAAAATCCTTTCTACATTTGTATTACTTATCAAAATTGGGTATAAAGTTTTCACCTAATCCTTTTTATCACTTTTTCATTTACTTTTAAATTTTTTTTTTTCCTTATTGGTTGGATGCAATTTAATTTTGCTAACAGGACGTACGGATGTAATTTAATTACAACAATTTTATTTTTCTTTTGTGTACATATATAAATACACTTAATTAACGGCTAATGCGATGCAAAAGGGTAAAGAGGAGTAAAAACTTACGACAAGAATTCCATGTTGTATTAGGACAGGCTGTCTCTTCGACATATCTCCGGCGCCGACTCGTCCTTCCGGTATCCTTTGCATATTCAATATGTATCCATCTTGAGTCACCACCTTCGAAATTAAACAATTAGAATCATTCAGTTCATATATATGCTGATATTAATTAATCGTCATTAACAACAATATATATATATATATATTAATAAAGAGTATATCGTACATCATGTTCTTCGCACTTGTAACCATATATGCGGACAGAAGAAGCGCATATGCCGCCAGAAGCAGTCCTCTGCGGCGTCTTCGGTGCAAGCCGGCCGAAGGGTCCACGAGCTTCGAGGGTATTAATGGAAAGAGTGAAGAAGATTAAGACCCACAAGGCTAAAGCGATTGACCCGGACAGAGCCATAACCGAACCGGCTATTGAGATAGGAGGTGTGGTCTCGTTATAGGAATTAAAGTGAAAGGGTTTTATATAGAGAAGGGATGACGGATATAGGATATAGTAGGAAACAAGTTCATTGATTTTTTTTTTTCTTTTTTAAAGCTCAGCTTTTACAGCTCACTAACAATAATCATAAGAACTCATAATCTTGTAACAATAATTACTGTGCATATCGACTCCATCCCACCATCTTCGTTAAACCGTCCTTTTTAGTTGTTTATTAAGTGGATGTTGACAAAAAAAAACTCAGGTTAATTAATATTGATATCACAAATTAAATGTATGTTAGACTCGTGTCGACTGCCTTTTATAATATTATTACACCCCAACAAATTTCTAGTTTAAAAGAAAATCATAGAATTGAAACATTGACACATTTCATAAGAGAAACACTTCATCACGTAAATATCGTCGATAACTCCTTATATTTGTACTATATATATATATATATGTGATATTAACCAAATAGAAGCAAAAAAAAAAGTTAGATAACATCTTTCTGATAAGAAAAGTAATCCCAAAATCTATAAATTACAAAAATCTAAAAAAGGAAATACATCTCCTTCCTGTTTGCAGTATATATTAATGGTGAGAAGCTAGTATTTATCAAAAGTGCATGATAGTAAGAAAAGCTATCTGCTATCTAAGTGTATATAATTATAATAAATACAATATAAGTGTATTTGTAATATTCGCTTTTGTGTTTTGTGAGACGTGAAAAAAAGAAAGAAAATAAATAAATAGGACGAAAGAAGAAAGTGGTAAAGGCGATCGGAGATGCTGTAGGGACGGATAAGTGGAGTATGACTTCAGCTTCCGTTACTTGTTTTCTTTAAACTCGAACCAAAAAACAAAAAAAAAAAATTTGTATTAAAAAAATCACTTCATCGGTTTGCTTCCATAGTTTCATTTCACACCCTACACAGAGTGTAAGGTGTCTTGATTCAAGATTACATTAAAAGAAAAAGAAAAAAAAACTCGAGACATGTTTGGTTCAGATCATATAAAAAAATGTTGGTGGGTACACAATGTTCCAAAAAATTTATAGAACAAGTCTTGCTTTCATATTTGGTGTCCAAATTTCAAGACTATAATCCCTACTCCCTATGCACTCCCATCATTATATCATACTCAGATTTACCAAAAGAATCGGCCACATTTCTCGCGTGGTGGTGTGTACGTAATGTATACATTTCGTTACTTTCAGATCCGATTTTACTGCTTCCAAATTTGTATGTACCATTTGGTTATTGGACTTTGACCTCAACATATTATTCGTAACGGATTTATGAAAAGCTTTTTACCGACAAGTTAACTCATTTATGGATTGATCATGAGAGTTGACGAAACTCGAATATCTTACGTTAATCTAAAATAAGTTAATCAGCCACCTACAACGTAAAGAACAACAAAAAGGTAACCTTCTTGGCTTGACATTTTGTGGGCTATATGTAACCTAAGTGTAGCCCAATATCCAATTTATAAATGGGCCTATATGTGTAAGCGGTTAATCGGTTGGACCCAATTGTGATGGCTGTTTTTTCTTTTAAAAACGCATTGGCATAATCGTTAAAAAAGGTTGGACCTTCCTATAAATATTTATATATATGAACACTTATTAGTAGACTGGTGAACCGGTTTGAATAAGAAAACTAAACCGTTGAGGCTTTAATGTGATTCATGGTTTAGTGGATTTTCAGGTACAATTAGTGATTTCAAGCAGTTGAAAAAGTGTGTAGCCCTTTGGTTTACGGTTACTTATATGCTAATCCATGTATTAGAAACGTAATATGCTAGCTTCTTGATAATAAATTTGGGACGATTCTTCTGCAACTTAAAGAACATATTCTTCTCCAAAATCGATGTTTTTAGGTTGGGCCTGTTTTACCTCTTTACATTTGGTTCGTGCTCTATGCCTCTATGGATTGTAATGAGTAAATGTGGAGTAAGTTGTTGCCACAGAAAAATACACGAAAAGAAAAATAAAGTACAATATTTGTAATGAATTGACGGAAATTAACATTTGATAATATGAAAACTATAGGTAATTGGTAAATTCATTGAGCAGAAAGGAACTTTGATTTTTATTCGCAAAGGCCTTACTTTTTTCTTCTTCTGAAAAACCAAACTTGTAAAACTTTACATTTTAAAGACCCAAAAGAAAGAAAAAAACTATCAGTCATTAGGCTCCGAACTCACGGCGACATATCAGATTTGCGTTCCGCGTCTGCGGCAGACTGCATTTGAGCTGCGTATTGTAAATTCCATAGAACGTCTTCAAAGGAAGGTCTCGCCGAAGGTTCAAGCAAAACGCATTTATTGGCGATTGAGATCGCAATCGCTAAAGACTCCTGCGAGCTTGTTGTTAGGACCGTTGGATTCACTATTTTTTGTCGACCGTCTTGGCTCCCAAATGACGTCTGCAAAAACGTAAAATTACAGCAACAGCTATTAACTAATTTCGTTTAAATCAAATTAAAAAAAAAAAATTGAATACTTTTTGTTTCTTTTTGTTACCATTTCGTTGAGAAGAAAGGCCTCTCCTTTTGCATTGGGCAATGGTCCTATGAGAGATTCCAGAAGTATGAATCCGAAGTTGTAAACATCGTCCTCTCTTTTAGCCATTTTCCTGCATAACCCCCAAGTTAAATGAACTCATGTGTTTTAGCTGCAATTTTGAGTAGATTCTGGTAAAGGCCATGGCGTTTTAGCTATAGAAGGGAGAAAAAAAATACATACTTTGACTTGTGGGTTTCTGACTTTGTCTGCAAAATGTAGATGCAGAAGCAAAATAGAGTCCTGACTTAGTATCCAAGAAGAGAATACAAAACGCAGGTAAACAGAGAAAGAGGAAATGGAGCAAACCTCGAGCTTTTCGTTCTCTTCAATGATGGCAGAGACTCCATAGTCACTGAGCTTTGCTATCTTGTGTTCGTCAAGCAAAATGTTGTTCGTCTTCAGTTGATTGTTGAAGGAACCAGGCATTACACCAGTGTGAAGAAAATGAACTGCCTTCGCTATCTCAATCAGTATTGCTAGCCTATCTGGCCATGTTAGGACCTTCTCCGAGCAAGATTCTACAATATTAACAACATTGAATCTCCAAGTACATAGATCCAATTTAACTTTGAGTTTACTACATATGTCAATCTGACCTGATAGATGCGCACGATATGTCCCGTTGGGCACATACTCGTATACAAGGTAGAGTACGGTCGCTGCAGGATCGTGTTCTCCGCTGGTTTGAGTGCAATGTCCCAAGAAGCTAAGGAGATGAGGATGGTTGAGTTTTGACATCCAATCTACGTGACCTCTGATACTTTGGCTAGAGAATTTCCTTGATAAAACCAGACATCTTACAGCTATGGAACTTCCATTTTCCAATGTTCCCCTGTATAGCTGCAAAGCATCAAAACAGGCAGAGTAAAGCAAATGACCGTTGGTGGGGTCACAAGATTCAATCTTGCGTAGACGAACCATACCTTTCCAAGGAAGCCTTCACCTAAGAAACGTGAAATATCGAAATCGTTTGTGGCTTCTTTTAACTCTTCAAAAGAAAATGACCGGCATGAAGGCACACCTTGTGCACCTAGCTTTGCTGTTTGAGAGATTAACCCTGCAAGACGATACCGGCGCAAGGATATTAAACTCCTGAAAGATAATTGCTAGCAGGAAAAAAGTACACATTTTGAGTTGAAGTTGCTCACTTGCACTAGCAAGAACTTCAGAGGAGAGACTTGTGTGTGAATTATCTGTCACAACCTTAAGCCGAGTTTGCGGCACTGACTTTCCTCTTGAACAACAACAACATGAGAGCTTTGTGCATAACAGGAGTAGTCCGAATGCAAACAACACAAGAATTAGAACAGCTCCACTAATCACAGCAATTAAAGTCCCAATTTTTCTTCCTTGTAACTGTTTACTCTCAGTTTCAGCCTCTTCACATAAGAATTCTTGATGCTGATCATGATTGCCAGTTATGGATAAGCAATTTCCACCGAGTTTAACAACTCGCTCGCCGGAAGCCCCTGCCAAGCAACGGGGAGGAGTCCCAATCAATCTGTTATTCGATAAATCCACAAATCCGAGTTTGCCTCCACAGGTCAGATCGAGTGGTAGCTTCCCACTGAGCTTGTTAGATGCCAAGTCCAAGTAACTAATGTTTGGCAAGGAGAACAAGAAACGAGATGGAGTTCCAGTCAGATGATTGAACGACAAGTCAAGATGTTGAAGCTGAGACAAACCGCCAAAACGTCTGGGAATTTCGCCAGAGAAGGAGTTCTTGCTCAGTAGAACAGTAACCAATCTATTGGGCAACACAGGTAGTTCAGAATCCAAGTGGTTCTCTCTTAGATCCAGCACATGCAGATGATCTAACTTGCCGAGATCAGGCAGTTTACCAGAAATCTCATTGTGTGATAGAGCAAGATTTGTTAGTCTTCCAATTTTGCAAATTGAAGAAGGAAATGGCCCATGGAACCGATTGTTCTTTAAACTAAGAACAGTGAGATCGGTCAGGGAATCCAGCGTGTCAGGAACACTGCTGTTGAAATAATTTCCATCAAGCATCAGACTTTGAAGCTTTACCAATCTGGAAATATCAGGAGGGACAGAACCAAACAGATAATTTGAACTCAAATCCAAGGACTCGAGTGAATATAATCGATGGATCTTCCCTGGGAACTCACCAAAGATACCTAGAGACACTAAGCTAAGAACCCTCAAGCTTGTAAGCCTTGTCAATGTCGTAGCAAAAGAATCAATTAAGAAAGCTTCAGACAGAGTGTGGTTTGGGAGTGACGTTCCATAAAACATACCAAATGGTTTTAAAAGCTTGTCCCCCATGACTTTAAGCTCCGTGATAGAATTACCTTCACAGGTTATGCTCATATGAGCAGTTGCAGAGATTTGACATAAGTCTCCGTAGTAATTTCCCCAAGATTCCAGAGCTTTGGGGAATTCCAGATGCTTCCTGAGCTGATACAAAACCTGGGTCTGAGAGTTTTGAAGTTGATGGGTGCTTTTTAAGAACAAGACCCATGAAAAAAAGAGCAAAAGCAAGACCTTTGAATGAACCATGATAAATTAGCAGAAAGGAAACAGAATCCTAGAAGAAGAAGCAGATTTGTATTCTGAGAGGAAAGTGAAAGAGACCCAGAGAGGTGTCTTTTTGCTTTAGAATTTGAAAATTCACACACAATGTTTACAAAAACTCTGGAGACGATGAACTTAACTCAGAGAGGAACAGCTAGTCAACTCAAGTAAAAGAAACGAAACCCAGCTCGTGATCCCAGACGCTCCTCTCGAGAAAATTCCAAGGAAAGGAGTTTATAATCAAATCCTGGAAAACAAGTCAGGAAAACAAAAAGCAGCAGAAGAAGAAAGCGAGTAGAGGAAGTGAGGACAAATGCAGAAATCGTGAATGAGAATGTTCGGTGTTCTTGTGTGTGTTTGTCGGATTAACACATAGACGAGAAAGAAATTGGGGAAGCAAGAGACGAAGGTGATAAGAACATTAATGACAAAGGGTGAGCAGCATTAATGGCGGCTTCTGTATTTTTTTATCTGAGAAGACTTGACAAAAGAAGAGATTTGAAAGAATCTTTTTCTTCTTCTTCTTCTCTTTATGAAGGAAACAATGAATTGAGAATGTGGGTCACCAGAAACAATCATAAAGCAAAAGATGTGCACTCAATTTGATGAAAGTTTGTTCCTTTTAATGAGCAATTTGTCTGGATTTCTCCTTTCTCTTTACTGTAAAATAACAGTAATAAACAATGTTAACTTGAAACAGAGAAAAAGAAAAGAAATTTAAATTTAAATTTGGTAAAGATACAGTATGGTCGTTGATTTGATAATACTAATAGATTGTTTATTTATAATGATATGTACAAATGCAATTTGAGACTTCAGTTGACTCATAGAAGATGCCGTTAACACATGTCTCCTCTTCTTCTTCCTTCTTCGTTGATTAATTTAAAGCATTAATTTATTTATGTGTGTGATTAGATTCTGTGTCTTGTTAATTCACCAAACTGCCCTTGTACGTTACCAAATACATATACGTATATGACAAAACGAAGCTTTTGCTCTACGAAAAAACTGTTCGGTAGAAGCAGCTTTCATTGAAGGGCATAAATAACTCCAATAAATAATATCATTTTCAGCCATATTATAAAGCATTCTAAAACTATAAATGCTCTTTACATATTCTTATTTTTATATTTTATTTGAAGGTTTTTAGAAGATTAACATTTAAAAATATCTAAATTTTTAAATTAATTAATTTTATTTAATAATATTAAAAATATGTTTATATGAGAATATTTATATTCCTAAAAACTAAAATTTACCGTTAATTTTTTATTTATCTGTAAACTAATACTTTAAATGAACAATTATTTTTTTATATAATAATAATATAGTTTGGTTAAACAAAGAAATTTTAAATAATAAAAAGTTGAATCACTTATCAAATAATAAATATTTAGAGAATCTCATATAAAATTACTCAAAGATGAGACAATTTTCCATTTTTCCCTTTATTTCTTTTATTTTTTTTTAATTGTTATTGTCTAGAGATGAAACCCCAGTAACGATGTTCTAAAGAGTCTAGACTTAGCGTTATAAGGGTTAAGTATGTCTTTTCTCGTAGGCAAAGGTAGTACTGATTATGCTTTCTTAAGATTAAGGGAGAAAAAAAAAGGGTTAAAGCCCACTTTAGTAGGCCCCAAACCGCATGTAGATCCCACAGGTCTGTTCTACTATCAAAGACCGGACCATCATATTATCTCTCATGCGTCAATATTTTTAGATATATGAAAATTATTATGTTTTTTCTTTTCGCCAAAATTTAAGCTGTTTCTTCACTGATGTTTGAAAAACACTAATAACAATTTGGTATTTCAATTTGACAACTATAAATCATATTGTGAATGTGTAATAATAAATGATTCGTTAAAATTATGGCTAAATCCCTAAAAATTGTTTTATCTTTTTCATGATATCAAAAGGAACAAAAAGACGAGAACAACGCAGGCTCTAATATTGATGCTGCTTTAGTTTCAAAATGAGATTAACAATGCAAAACTGGGTTTAAGATGATGTAAAAATATTTGGGGTTAAGACAGAGAACGCTTTATAGGAGGAAGATAAAACAAAACAGAAGACTCCATGGAATGGGAATGGGAGAGCATGTGCGACCAAGAGACCTGGACATTAAGATACTAACATCTAACATTAGGACAACCTTTTTGGGACCATTTCATGGTTTTGCTTTTTGGAGAAGAAACAAGCAAAACATCAACATCTTCTGCTCACCAGAAACCAAACAAGTTTCTCTCCAACTTGTCTTAGTTGTCTAGAGAACAGAAATGATATCTTCAAGATAAGACAAGATCTGCAATTTGTTTTTTAGGATTCTTCAATCCTAAAATACCCTCATTCTATCATGGTCAGCAATATATTGATCGTTTATGCTGGAATTAGAGAGTCTATGAGAATCTGGGTTTTGCTGAGTTTGGTGGCTAATCCCACTGCTTATTGCATTTTACAAGTTTACAAACTACCGAGATTAAAAATGACGTACCTCGGCAATGTTCATAAGCTGTCCTCTGGTTTCTTGTCACTCGAGCAAGACTTCAAGTATGAGATCACGAGATCAGCTGCTTTGAAACCTGATGCTATTGATTTCCCAACAGAGAGCCCGCCTCGATGATTACCTGTTCATTTTTGTCAGTTAACATAGACAAATAACTGCATCGTCTCAAGGCCATAGATGAGCTACACCTCATCGTCATGGATCATGAATTTAGTGCTCTCTTTTTACGAGACTCAAACTTTAATTGAAGTAACCTGCGTAGAAGAATCCGGGTAGATCTTTTTCCATCTTGTCTATTGCTTCCATGACTGAGTCATAGCTTCTGTCATACAACGGGAATGCTTTGCTCCAATAGATATGGCTGCCATAAACATATATTGTTGATCTATAAGGATAATCTCCTCTTTTGTACACTTAATTAAATGAAATTTTTTTCCAAATTCCACATACTTGACAAACACGGGTTCACCTTCAACCCCCAAGAGTCGCTGAAGGTCAGAAATCACAACTTGTTTTAATTCATCTCTACACATAGAACGGAAAAAGAAAGTTAGTCAGAATCAAGGTAAGTAAGAAACTATAAAATTGGTATAAATGTTTCAATATTTCGCAGCTTCCAAACTATCCTGCATCACTAAGTAGCTTAAATAAACATGGTTGGGGTTTGTGTTTAAAGCAGTCAGATTTCTCTTACGTGGAAGCTTTGGCTAGTTCCTGGTTCCTACTCCCACCAATAAAAGTTGTATATAGATGAAGGTCACTAGGGCAACGATCAGGAAACATCATTGAGGAAAAGAGTGTACCTGTGTATATATGATTGTGAAGTGTTGATAATTATAGAAAGAGAAATATAGGGATATTTGTTTGAATTTTGACCTAGGCTACCAACAAGTTACCTAGAGTTTTGAAACCATGCTCTTGCTCCTTAGATGGAATAAGTACTCCAAAACCTTCGAGAGGTCTCTTTACTTTCTCCTTTGTGAATGTTGTGATTATAACCGAGAGGGGCATATAATTAATCTGAGTAATGAGGCAGATTAACATCATGATGCATTTAACTTGGAATACATTGTACATATGACCAATAAGTAATCATGCGATGAAGTTCTTTGATGTCACATTAAGATTCTCGTTATCAGTATTTGGAGTAGAAAAATCCAAGGCAACACAAAAAGATGGACTAAATCTAGACACAAATACCTCGGGGAGAAAGTTTAGCTGAAAGGGTTGTCCTCCTTTCATAACCTTCATCTCCTTCACATTGCACAGAGGAGCCTATGGTACATAAACTTCTTGTTAGTTAAGAAGTTCTGTAATTTTCATCTCACATCCGACAAAAACACCACTAACCGTCATAACCACAGCATCATAATCGAGGTTTTGTCTTTGCGTCTCATTATGAGAAACACATGATAGTGACCAGTTTTCCTGTCTCATACCAGCATTGTAAGACAAAGAGAGAACGCTGGAGTCTAAATTAAGCTCGTCCTTTGAGAGATCTTTACACAACATATCAGGAAGAATCTGCAATCTCACAAAGTGAAAAGATACCAACGACAAGTGGTACATAACAAGAACATGAGTACTACAGAGGGAAATTTTGTTTGTATGATCTAAAATCTATCTTTCGGTGAGAAATCATCACCTGCATTCCCCCCTTAAAAGAAAATGACCCGCGCGAGCCCTTTTTTGTGCCAGGAGAACTCTTTGTCACTCCATTTTTACTACCTTTAGCAGCAAACTTTGTTTTGATTGCACCGACTATTATAGAGCCAAAACTGAAAAAAGTATAATTTGTTTAGCAACTAAACCGGAGAACAGTGAAAGACCTAATCGCCATAAATTCAACATAGAGAATAACAGGACCGGGTAAGTAACCTCAAGCCGTTATCAACATAAGGAAGCGACCGTTGTTTTCAATGCTATCTTTTCTAGTAAAAAATTTCTGCCTATCATATTACACATCGAGGTTTAATAGTTCTAATAATAAAATGACACAAGTAAAGGAACGACCAAGGCAAAACCTGACCGCATCACCCTAGCAGCACCACAAAAAAAAGCTTGGAAGTAAATGTTCAAGTAAAACTCATTGAAGCATAGTTACATGAAAAAATACCTTTTCTCTACATTCCACAAATCTGGAAAAGAATGCTTCATCTGATCATCAAACGTAGGGAGGGATAAAAAGTAAGGAATATAAACGCTAATTTTAAAAACAGAGACAACAAAGTAAGTGCAAAGTTGCTCACTGAAAGGGATTCAGGATCCGCAGCACTTGTTCCACCAACAAAAGGGTCAATGAGATAGTCCACAACCTTACAAATCAGATACATAGAAAAGGAGACATGAAAGGAACATCATAGTCGTCTGAAATTGATAAATATAATCCACAATTGGTGTTCACACGTGTAGAGAAAGATGAAACAAAACAAAAGGGTGAGATTATAATGTTATAATCCAAACCTAGGACTAGGTAGTAACAAACCTCTTGTCCAAAGTGGCGTTGAAAGAACCCGCTTACACTACAGAAGAGAAAATGGGAGGTGAAACTCAAGATATAATGTTATACGATTGAGATTGCTGAGGGTCTGGGGGGGGGAAATATACTCACCTTTCTACTGCAGGTGCGTCTGATACTTTTGAGGTCGAGTCATTTTTCTTCCATAAAAATGGTTCTAAGAAGATTTGAAACTGCAAGTAAAAGAGAGCTTGCAGGTCAAGTCATTTTACTTCCATAAAAATGGTTCTAAGACCTAGTACTTTTAGGCAATTTTGAGGTACTGAATAAAAGCACTTCGGTAAAAGAGAGCTTCTAGTATCTGCTGGTAGTCCACAGAAAGTTATAGACCATAGAAATAACGTGCCTCAAATAACCATCAAGACAAGTCTTTTCAGTGTAATAAATAACCAGTGCACTTCTATCTCGAGAAATGTACCTTAGATTGGATAGAGAGCACACTGCTTGTGACCAACGCTATGGGATTAGTGGGTATCTAGCATGAAAACAAAGAACATCTCAGCATCCTAAATTAGACAAGAATACCTTATTATATGAAGAAGCAGCAATCCCTAAGAACAAGGAAACAAGTAGGGCTTACCATCACAGGTAACCCATTCCGCACAATATACCGCTTTTTCTGCGAAATTGGCTGAAACAATAGAGCAGGCTCTAATAAGGGGTGAGAAACACATAAGAAACCAACGAAAAATAACATATAGGTCTCTTAATGAGCAAGGGATGATCATCAACGACCATGAAAAGTACTCACAAATTGCTGTTTTTCACGAAGTCCAAGATCATCTAGCAAACTCGCAACTTCTGGCTCAGCCTCAGTCTGCACATGCAACAGATGATCATCCGAGACCATTATCTAAACCAACTAAAACAAGTGTACTAATGGTTTAAATTAACTTTGGGCTAGAACTAAAACGACGAACTACCATGGTGTTTGCTCCTTCGTCCCAAATCAAGCCATTATGCATAACACTTCTCAGCTTCCCACCTGCTCTTCCATCAGCTTCAAAAACAGTCACATTCAGACCCCTCGATTTCAACTTGTAAGCCGCCGCAAGACCACTTGAAAACCATCAAAAGCATTGACAAAAAAAAAAAAAAAATCTGTGAGTGACTTCCTTCCCCATTTCCCCTCGAGGAACTTTACCCAAACAAAAGTTAAATCGAAATTTGACCAAAAAAACAAGATCTTGAGCTAGGAATTCAGAAACAGATCCCGACCCAGAACCGGAAATTTGAAGGAAAATTAGGATAATCAGCAAAATTACACAGTACAATAGAGACAAAATACAATGCCAGAGATGATGATGAGCTGTACGATAATTACCTTACACCTGCACCTACGACTGCAACTCTTTTTCCTGAAACTGCTTCAAAGCACACACACAAACAAACAAGAAAAAACAAATCATTGGAAATGGAAGACACAAACAATTCAAAATTCTCAAAGCAAAACCTTAAATTATCATGAAAAAAGGAGATAAAGCAAAAAATTCTTACTTCTATCATGATCTGCTACTGCGTCAGACGCCATTGCTATCGTGCTATCTGCAAGAGGAGCACAATTCAGCGTCAAAGTCTGACCAGACGAAGAGAACGCAGGACGGAAATAAATAAATAAAAAAAAACTCAAAACGGAAAAAATTAATTCATGCTCATAAACGACAACAACGGGTGTCGTTTCGTTTCCTTAGGCCCACTAGTCCACTATCATCAATCATATGTCTAACGGGCCTTGGTTTGTGTCTTCACATCCAAACCAGATTCTTATTCTACATCCGTTTCACGAAAAAAATTTCCCGCAAAACTAGAAAACATAAATAATCCATAATTGTTGTGTGCAAACTTTCCTCATTTTGGGGTAAAATATCTGCTCACTAATCACTGTTATCACTTTATCAGTCATAGGTACCGACGGATCTTGTCAACTTTGCACATGAAAGTTAGAACCAAAACTATACTTGGTGACATATATGATACATTTGGTCAATCAACGCTGGTCAAATAATCCATAGTTTAGATTAAAGATTATCAACAACCACGATCTTATCTTTAATTTGTGTTCCCGACCAATAAAGCTTTCGTTATTTATAAACCAATTTTTATATCTTATTTTAATGTGGATTTGGGAATCTAAAGGAATGCTAAACTTGTTGGTAGTTAATTTAATCAATGAAATGAAAAGCACTTTTTCGATAAGACCATAATTGGTTTAATTATGAGAAAAGTATGTAACAGTACTCCCAATAATCGCTTTTTAGAGCAGCATACCAACATTGAATATTAACTTAATACATTAAGATCAATCAGAAAAGAAAATTTAAACAATAATCTTTTGCTGTGATTACGAGAACATTATGTGGCCCATTTGTACAATTGAAAATTCGAATCTCAAATTTAATAGATTGAGGATTGTCGCATGGGTGAATGAAAAGGATAAGTCATTTTTGCTTTAAGGTAGACTAAATGTCTTTGAAGATTATATTATATCATTAATTAGGCATGATATTTGCGCCATGGAACAAACCAATTAAATGTTTAATCTCTGCCGCCATCTATGAATTTGAAATTCGATTACACGTATAATCATGTATGACTGTCTTCTATAATCCTTTTCAAATTGAAAATTTGAAAAAGTCATTAGTCCTAAGATGTTTGGTGCAAGTTGTTTTCCTTTTGCCACCTTTATCATTTTCCATTGGCTTTGTTTGTTTACACTTTATTAACACACATATATTAAGAAGAAAAAGTGTGAATATTTGAATTTTGAATATTTTATAAATGTTTAATATATTGACGAGTAGTGGTTACGGATTCAGATCCGACAATTTAAGAAAATTTGCATTTTATTTGGTTGTGATTTTCCACTAAAAAAAAAAACAGAAGGAGCAAAAACGTTTGACAGAAACAAAATAATAGAACCAAATTGTTAGAAAAATTAAATCAACACGCACGAGAAAGAAAAAGAAAAGATAAATATATGATAATCTTAGTAATATACATTTTCTTTTTACCTAATTGTTAATTAAGATTTCTTGATGTCAAAGAAAGAAAAAGTTATTACGTTTCGTGATATTGTTAGTGTTCTAAAACTCGAGCTAAGTATGATTAACATAATTTTTTTTCATGATTAGCATATTTAGTCAAAGAAATTAGGAGAGCTGCTCTATGTTTTCTCTAATTTTTTTTTTTGTCAACATAGCCTATTAGTTTTAATATCTAAAATAACATATGGGGCGATGAGTTCGAACCCTAGATCTGGTGTAATGAATGTATAGATGACTACTATTATGCCACATGATTCCTACCTATGCTTTCTCTAAATAGGATTGGGAAAATGATTCAATGGACATTTATTTGTTTATTTTTTGTTAATCTTTTAATATTTTATTTTATCACATATAGTTTAGTTTAATTTTGCTTATGTAATTTTTTCGTCATCCTTTTATTTCGATCGATACATTAAATTATAGTTGTACAGTGTAACGAGCTGAATCATACATACGTAATGAATATATTTTATTGTCAGTAAATTTCAAATACAGATATTTATTTACAATACAACTTTTTTTGGCATGGATTTCAATACATATATACCGTTCTTAAAATTATTATCAATTGTCAAAATTATTATGTTGATCCGACATTGCTAGTGGCTTTTCTGTGGTCAAGGTCACTATGGTCGTAATTAGAATCATAGACGAGTATCGAACCGGAGTTGTAACACAAACGATATTAATGTCAACAACCACACATTAATTTGGTATTATTTTTAATTAATCACTTGACTTTACTTCTAGTTATATATACAAGTGACGACATGTTTTGTTAACATGTTACACAATTATATAATATCGTACTTGTTAAGTGGAATCTCAAACATGTAATTTTCATGTCGCAATCTGGATCACGAGATCTTTGCGAGACATGAATGTCCAGACTATATATAGGATCCGATGATGAATCACGTTCTTTTAGTCAACTCATTTTCATTAAAGGGTCCTTCATTTAAACTATATTCTAAAATAATAAATTATTTGGTTGAGCTCATACGATCATGACGTTAGAAATAAATAGAGCAAAAGTGAAAAACGTTACACTTTAAAATTTGTTTCTTGATTTATTTTCCTAAAGTAAATCGATTTAAGTCGTTCAATTGAGATACAACTAGATGGGGTTGGGTGCATTGATTTAGCCATAATAGTCATATCTACATAGACGTATACCACGAGTGAGTTGTTAATGGTTGATGAAGAGTCAACCTCATGACGAGTCTCGTCTTTGCCGTACGTACGATTACGAAAGTATGGTCCTATTAGATCTCTATATATATCTCCACCGACTTGTCTTAAAACCCTCTCTACCACACTTTGATCTTCCTTGTATCATCCAAAGATCTCACTTACATCATTTCTCTCACTCTCTCTTCCTGCATTTAATTTTAATCGCCCAACGCTTTTATTACTATGATCTGTATTCTTTACTTGATTCACATCCTCCACGACATAAAGAGAGAGAGAGAGAGAGTTATAATTGTGAAGATATGTGTCTGTTTATAAACCCTTACTATTGGTTATTTTGGCATGTCACATATAATTAAAAAAAAAACCCACCATTAATTCACTGCGATGCATCTAACATAAGGCCAAAAAACACATGGCCAATATCTCAATTTACAAATTCCCAATAATATAAAATTGATAGATACCAAAAAAAAAAAACATAATCTGAGACATACTAGCTGGACTAATTTGAGAAGGCCAAAGTTGTAGGCTTGTAGCTAAGAGGAGTGAGCAAAAGAGCATGGATTCACTGAACAAAATAAAACATATGTTCGTATTGATAAGTTTATGTAATAAACAATTTCTTAACAGTTTTATCTAACTTTCCTTTTTATATACCACCCTCCAATATTATTCTACTTCTGTCGTCTTTCCCAACTAAGATTTACCTAAATCGGTTATATATATATATATATATATATATTTTTTTTTTGCTTTGTGCTATATATAGAATTATATATCATTACCATTAAGATAAATGTCATACCAACTTCAACCCAAAAAAGTTCTGACACAATTTTTATACACTTTAATGAGATTACCTCTGTGTTAAGTGGTTGTTTCTACTGTATAGCAGAGTATGGTTTACAAACAAATTATTTATCGAAGGAAGAAAACTTGTTTATTTTTTTGTTTCGAATTTTCAGCTCATAAATATGATTTCTTTACATGTAAATAATTCGGCATTAATATATATATATATAAAGTCTGCAAAATAATCAAGGCCTTAAACTGATTAGATTATTGTATAAACAGTTATGATTATTTTATGGTAAGCGAGTGAGCATAACGTAGTATGTACCCGCGGTTTAGAAATGGGACCCACGGGTTCTCATTAAATTACCCCCAATTTAACCATTAAAAGTTAACCGTGGTTAGTGCTGTAAAATTCCGTTTCAATAAATTGTCACATCCCTGGCGCTCACTTCTTTTCAAGTCTACCCTCTCTCTCTCGAGCCTCGCGTCTATAAAGATACAAAATCGATCCTCTAAAGCGGCGACGTTTTGGTAGCTTCCATAACTAGTACATTCGGTCAACGACTTAAGGCGGCGGTAAGGATCTTAACTCCGACTCCGACAATGACGGTTTTCTCCGGCAAACAAGTCGTTCCGATGGATTACGAGGCAGAGTTATCACAGCGGCTTCTGGATGCTATCCTCGACGGAGATATCAGAACGGCATCAGATTGCGTCTCCGATCCGCTCGTCGACGTGAACTTCGTCGGTGCCGTCAGCTTAAAGACGAGGAGGAGCGAGGTCGTGCTCCATGATGAATCGGCTAGTGAAATCCGAGTCGAGTACGAGGAATTCAAAACTGACGTAACGGCGTTGTTCCTCGCCGTTAATTTTGGAAACGTGACTCTCGTAAAGAACTTACTGGTAAGTTCATTCATATTTTTTTTTTCGATCCGTAGCCAATTCAGCCGTTTCTCAACGTCTCTAGCTTAGATTTTAAAACCGATCAACAATTCTGCTTTGATCTTCACGATACTTTAATCTGCGATTAATATACAATTCGCCGTTATTTTCTCGATAGATACACAAACTTTACTAAGCAATCAGTTTCGCATGTAAATATTGATTTGAATAAATTTATTTTCTCTTTCGCTGAGTTAAAACTATTGTTACTCTCCATTAATGGAGGACTCAGTCGATGGAGAATCGGCTTCCTCGTGATTCTATTTTTCCTTGTGTTTTTGCGCATTTCTGATTACTGATGTTCACATTTGGTGGATTTTCCGGACCTTTTTGTCTCTTGAATTAAAGACCCTAAATCTATTATTATTATTATTATTATTATTATTATTATTATTATTATTATTATTATGTCTGTCTCACTTAGCCTACTTTACTTTTCCTATTGGACACTGCTCTCTTTTTTTTTTAAAAAAATCACCAATTACATCCGTATTCAATTCTCTCTGCTTTTCTACGAAAGAGCTTACTTCTGTAGATTTTGATATATATCTGCGCCCATTATACTACTCGTATTTGTTTATACTTAGCTAAGTTAGCTTTAACCATGTTTTTTTTAATTTTAAAAACTTGAATCGGGTTCCGTGCGAGTTTTTTAAAATTCATAATCTGTTGATTAGCATCAATCTCACTGGGGGGGGGGTGTTACTGTTAGGAATCTTCCGAGATGCGAGAAATGTAAAAAAAAAAAAAAAAGAAAGAAAAATTGCATCTTTAACCGAGTCAGATTTGCATATTAGGCGGGCATCATTTTCCAAGCTTCAAGTCACACAATTTTTTCTTTTGCTGCATCGTCACATATTCGCTTTTTTACTAAAGTCTAATTGCTGGATTTGCTATTATATGCTTAATCCCCGGAGTTATTTTGGCTGAAATCTGGGGAAAAGTAAAAAACTTGGATCTTCGTTGATGGATATTTTGAGACACAATAGTTCCAAAGCTCACTGTTTGTTTGCTGTGATAATTGATTGTTTTGATTTGATTCTCTTGTTTCTTGAAAGGAACAGATGATATCTAGTACGACAACAAGTGTTGATATTGCACCATGTAGCTTGTTTCTTAAACAGAACCTGAGCCCCCACCCCCCATATGGTCCTGTTACTTGTCATTGGCTGCTTCTAGAGTATATAAATACTATATTCGCATACTTCCTCTCTTTCCATTTAAATCATCATCAAATGTCTGTGATCAAGCCAAGCCATACTCCTTTGCGTCAGGGTTGTTCCCTCATGTTCTTGTAGATCCATTTCAATTATTCACTTTGCATTATTGTAGGACTTACTAGTATACACTGTTTTTTTTGTCTTTTTCTGGCTCTTGTTTTCACCCCACGTTGGGTCCTTAGTACTTAGCAGTGTATTGCTTAAAAGAAATGCTGTATAATCTTTACAGTGACCTGACATTCCTGCAATATGATATCACAGAACATCGGAGCTGATGTGAACCAGAAGCTCTTCAGGGGATTTGCAACAACTGTAGCAGTAAGGGAAGGTCATTTCGAGGTACTTGAGATTCTACTCAAAGCCGGTGCTTCTCAGCCCGCTTGTGAGGAAGCTCTATTGGAGGCGAGCTGTCATGGACGACCGAGGCTCGCTGAGCTGCTTATGGGAACTGATCTTATTCGGCCTCAGGTAGCTGTGCACGCTCTAGCCACTGCTTGTTGCAGAGGTTTTGTGGACGTTGTAGGGACATTGCTCAAAGTAAGTTCCTTCTTCTTGTGGTTTTTAATAATTGACCACTTAAGAGTTGTTCAGTAGGCATCTTACACAAAACATTTTTATGTTCTTGCTTCATTATAGTGCGGAGTAAATGCTAATTCAATCGATAGGCTCCTGCTTCAATCTTCAAAACCTTCTTTATACACAAATGTGGACTGTACAGCTCTTGTCGCTGCTGTTGTCAATAGGCAGGTCTCTGCCGTTCGCTTGCTACTTCAGGTATTTTTTTCATTTCTTAATACTAAAGCTCTTGACACAATGTCCTTGCAACGTGAATGAGTATCTATGACGTCCAAGCTAATCTTTGAATGAATTGCACAGGCTGGTGTCAAGACAGATATCATGGTGAGGCTTGGAGCATGGTCATGGGACACTAACACTGGAGAAGAGTTCCGGGTGGGAGCCGGAGTGGCTGAGCCATACCCTTTAACTTGGTGTGCTGTAGAATTCTTTGAAACCAGTGGTGACATATTGTGTATGCTGCTCAAATTCCAATCTCCAAACGCTCCTCACAACGGTCGGACTCTGCTCCACCATGGCCTCCTCTGCGGTAACCAGGCAGCCGTCAGAGTCCTCCTCAACTGTGGCGCCGATCCAGAAACTCCTATCAGAACTTCACTAGGCATTGAACTCCGACCGATTCATATTGCTGCACGTTACGGATCAGTGGAGATCATACAACAACTGGTTGGCTTCAGCTGCGATATCAACTCAAATACTGATGTTGGGGACACGGCTCTGCTGATCTCAACAAGAGACAAACATGCAGAGTGTGTAAAGGTTCTAGCCCTCGCTGGTGCTGATTTCGGCTTATTGAACAAGTTTGGTCACTCTGTTACTTCGGTCGCGGAATCAAGCAAGTGGTGTCTCGGATTAGAACGAGTAATTCTTGAACTGATCCGGTTTGGTGTGGTTCCACATTCAAGCAACGCTTCAGTTTTCTCGCCTTTGCTGTACGTAGCTCAAGCAGGAGACGCCGAGGCGCTTAAATCTCTTGTAAAAGCTCAAGAAGTCTTCCTAGACTATCAAGACGAGGAAGGCTTCTCGGCTGCAATGCTAGCGGCCATGAACGGCCACGTTGAAGCATTTAGAGTCTTAGTCTATGCAGGCGCAGACGTGAAGCTATTCAACAAATCCGGCGACACAGTGGTTTCTCTGTCCGAGAAGAACGGCAAACTCGACATGATCGAGAAGGTAATGCTCGAATTTGCTCTCGAGAAGGACAACAAGAAAATGGCGGGCGGGTTTTACGCTCTACACTGTGCTGCAAGGCGTGGAGACGTCAAAGCGGTGAAGCTTTTGAGCGGTAAAGGATACGGTCTGGACGTCCCGGATGGAGATGGCTACACTCCGTTAATGCTTGCGGCCATAGAAGGCCATGGAAAGATGTGTGAATTCCTAATCGCCCATGGCGCAAACTGCAATGCTAAGAACGGAAGAGGGAAAACGCTGCTGGATCTCGCGGTTGGTGATGCGGAGAAGGTGATCCGTAACGAGTTGTCTCGGAGGTTTGTGATAAAGGGAAGCAGTGTGATGAAACACACCAAAGGAGGGAAAGGCAAGAAGCATGGGAAGGGATTGAAAATGTTGGAATCAAATGGAGTACTAAGTTGGGGAAAGTCGCGGAAGAGAAACGTGGTGTGCAAGGAAGTAGAGATCGGGATGAGCCAGCGGTTTAGGAGGAATCGCAAGGAGAAAGGCGATGCAGCGGGGCAGGAAGAAGGGATTTTCCGGGTAGTGACTATGGCAAACAAAGAAGTTCACTTTGTGTGTGAAGGTGGCTTGGTGGATGCAGAGATGTGGGTGAGGGGAATAAGACTTGTGACAAGAGAGGCTATTTGTGGAAGAGCTCAGACTCAGAATTAGAGTGTTGTTTTTGTATATAAAGAAGTTTTGAGAAAGGGAGCTTCATTGTGAAGGTAGTGTGCTTCTGTTGTTGGGGGGGGGGGGGTGTTTATAGTTGTTGGGTTTGCTTAAGAAGATTGGTTCAAATTCTAGTTATGATCTGTGCAGTATATTTGTGAAATAGTTCGATAAATTTGAGATTCCAAAGTTGCCGTGAATGAAAATTAAGTCATCTCAATGAATTCACAGTCAAGATGCAGCACTGAAATTCCGCATGTGTTCAGGACATAATAAAAAAAACGGCATGAAAGTCCTGTCTCATTTAAGATAACAACAAGATTTGATAAAAGCATTACAGCACAAAATGAAGTCAGCACTTTTGTTTACCAGTCACAAACACAAAAAGCATAACCAACAGAGATACATAGAGAAGCTTTGAGAGTTCTAATCGCTATTGTAACCATCATCATCGTTATCCTTATCTTCATGGTCTTTCACCACTCGTTCTATGAACTGTCTTCGAACTCCAGCCATCACAGCTTCCCTTGAGGAGTCATCGTCTCCACTTTTGCCATCGTTTAAAACTGGCTCTGACTGACACAAAACTAAGGCTACACCTGCAAAAGCAGCAAACATGTTCAGACATCATTTCCTCCTGGTCTATGACCATTCTCCTGAAAGCATGATAAGATGCAATTGAATCAGACATCAAACAAAAGGCAAAGAAGGCTTCAAACTTACTCTCTGGGGTGCACCTACGGCCAACGCTCTTCAAGCCTACATGGGTTCCTTTAACAGCGCCGTGATGGTACACCAGCAAGGTAGGAAGATTACAATCAGGGTAGTTAGGAATACAATCAGTGGATATAATCTTCACAAACTTTGTTGCCGGGTATCTGCTAGCCAATTCATCTAGACAACCCAATAGCAAGCCACACTCTGCGAAACTATCACATTAAACAAGAAAATGAACAAAAGTTTAGTGTTTCAAGCATGTAATAAGATTGGTGACCAATCAGAATTCACGAATATTTCAAACATACCCATCTTTGTAGAGACATACAACAACCCAATCTTCAGCAGAAGCTTGCGTAACCTCCCTCACGAAATCAGAGCCCGAGATGGGAGTCACTGATCCATACCTCCTGACTTTAGCAGCTTCTCTCAGCTCTGTCAACCTCTTCTTCCTATCAAAGCATCAAAATATTAGAGACGAAACATGAAGTGTGTTTAGCGTAACCCGCAGCCACATCGAAAATAAAGTAGTATTCTTTTCTTCAGGCATTACGAAACGAAAGGCTTTAAATCCAAAACAAAAATCAATCGATAAAAACCAGAGCTTGATAATTGCGTTCCGGATCCAGAAAAAAATAGGATAAAAAAAGAGCTAGCGAGCTACGTGACAACAGATCCGAGAAAATTGAAATTTACAATTCAGAATATCATCACAAAAAGGATTAAGATGGTAAATACATAATCAGAATGATCGATTGGATCTGCAAACCTGTATTCTTCGAGGAAGCGATCATCGTCGAGATCTCTATCGTCCTCAAGATCCTCAAGCTCCTCCTCTGTCTTCTTATCGAACCATGCCTGGTCCTTATGAGCTGAAGACTCGTCTTCTGCCGGAGTATACGCTGGCGGTTTGAATGCCGGAGCCTTCGCCGGGAGATTCCCCAACTTCCGCTGGATATCATCCCATTGCGTCGACGTTCCTTCGACGTCCTTGTACACAAAATGATAATCTGCCATAGATTTTACCACCTACGAAGCTTCAAATATTCTCCGTTAGATTAATTACACAGTGAACCTTTGAATCTGAGAGATAAAGAAAAAGGCAAAAAGCATATTGCTTTGACACTCTGTGATCGCAATCTCGTCGAAGGAGGAAAAGGCTTTCTTCTCCTATAGGGTCAGACCCGCCAATGGTCTGGCTAAACCGAATAATACCGAGGCTATCCTCATCCGACTCATACTGATCCGATAATATCTGGTTTACAAGACGGTTAGCCATCGGTTTAGAAGCCGTCTTATGCCAAGAGCCTCTGGCCGACACAGAGTATCCGCACTTTATGTGAGGGCATATATTTTATGGAGAAGATCCAGAGATAATTAAACAAACAGTTAGAGAAATTTTTTTTGAAGAAGGATAGAAACAGGCGATCGATTGGGGCTTTTGTTTTCGTCTGAATATTCTATATGATCGGAGATATGAGCTCGACGGAGGCTGTGATAGCGTCAATCCAGGGTCTATCATCGAGTTCCGGGGACTTATCTGCACTCCACGGTATTTTGAAAGAAGCTGAGGGGACGCTCCGAACCGACTCGGATGTTGAACTCTCTACTCTTGATCAGCTCGACCCCTCCAAGCATTCTCTCGGCTACCTTTATCTCCTGTGAGTTTATTCTATTCTGATTTGTTTGGATTTCTCATGACTGGGTTCTTGCTGCGATTTGGAGTATACTGTAGCGCTGAGTTATAGTTATGTTCTTTGAAACTTTGAGGTGTGTGATGAGCTTGATAGATTTCAAGGAGAGTTATTTATTCATTTCTCATTGGATTTCTGATCTTAAATTTTTTTTATCGTTTGATTGTTCCAGCGAGGTTCTTACGTGTGGTCCAGTGTCGAAGGAGAAAGATTCCGATGTGGTTCTGTTAATTGCTCGGTTCATCAATTCTTGCGATGCTGAGCAGATTCGCTTAGCGAGCGAAAAATGTAATCACTTACACTTGAGAGGATCTTTTCTCGTCTCTCTGTGTTCTTATCTTTAGGGAGAAGTTGATGTTATTATTTTGATCTTGCAGTTGTATCTCTTTGTAAGAGATTCAAAGACAAAGTTTTGGAGCTCAAAGATCCCATACGAGGGGTGGCGCCACTGTTGACAGCTGTTCATAAGGTTCAGGTCTCCACCAAACGTTTGACTGCATTGCATCCAGATTGTCTTCAACTATGTCTGCAGGCGAAATGCTATAAAGCTGGTTTCTCCATTCTTAGTGATGATATCTTGGAGGTTGACCAGCCAAGGGATTTTTATCTCTATTGCTATTATGGGTAAAAGCCAGTAACCCTCTTTGCTATCAGTTTCTGTTTTGTTTTAATCAATGGTTATATCAATGCATTAGTCCATCCGTTTAAGTTCTTTTATAGTATATTAGATTCTCGTCTGGATCCCTATGTTAATATAAGAAGTAACTTTCTTATAATATATTCTACACTTTTTAACAGCGGAATGATATGCATTGGACGGAAGAAATTCCAGAAATCTTTGGAGCTACTTTACAATGTAAGGCATTCTATTTACTTTTTCACATGTTTATAGCCATCATGGACTTTTGCTTTTTAATAACTCGATCGAATTATTTTTTCCAGGTTGTCACTGCTCCAATGCATCAGGTCAACGCCATAGCTGTTGAGGCGTACAAAAAGTACATATTGGTGACCCTCATTCACTCTGGGCAGGTAAGGCTCTGTTTATATTTCGTCTTTTTTTTGTTTATATAGTTTTCTGTCGTGGGAGCGATCTTATTGCATGAGCCTGATCCATTGGATGTTTTGAGTAAGATTGGTTTCACTATTTATATCGTGTGTTGATTTTCGCTTCAACCATTGGTTTATATTTTGATGTTATTCTTATAATATTGTATTATTTTTACTTGTGCAGTTTAGTAGCAGTCTCCCCAAGTGCGCTTCTACAGCCGCTCAGAGGAACCTCAAGACCTGGTGTACAGTAAGTTTGAACCGTATCCGTTTGTATATGTACTATTTGTTTATGTTTTTGATGTCTTCATATTTTTTGTGCATATGATGAGTTCTTTTCCCATTTTTGGTGGCTAGTCCCATTTCCAGTTCAATCCAGTGAACTCAGCTGCTTTGTACCCTATACTAGCTAGACATATATTGCTTCTTATTTTATCATTCACTCTTTTCTCAGCCTTACATTGAAGTGGGTAATTGTTACAACGAAGGGAAGATCAGTGAACTAGAAGCAGTGGTTGTGGCCCACAGCTCAGATTTTGAAAAGGTAAATCTCCCCTTAACACTCACTGTAGTTTTCTCTGCCTAGGTTATGTACTGATATCAATCTTCTCTCACCCTATAACTTGCATTGATTAATTTTCTTTAATCTTTCACCCTATTTTACAGGACAAGAACCTTGGATTAGTTAAACAAGCAGTATCATCCCTTTACAAGCGGAACATCCTGAGGTTGACTCAGAAGTACTTGACCTTGTCGCTTCAAGATATAGCCAACATGGTCCAACTTGCTAATGCTAAGGAGGCGGAAATGCATGTGCTTCAGATGGTACTGTATTCTGTGTCCCGCACTTGGTTTTTGGAAGCTAGCTTTATAACTGTAACTGTTATATGATATTATCATGTTTTCTTACCAAACAAGCAGATCCAGGATGGTCAGATACATGCTCTTATCAACCAGAAAGATGGAATGGTCAGATTCTTGGAGGACCCTGAGCAGTACAAAACCAGTGAGATGATAGAGGTCATGGATTCTGTCATCCAAAGGTATGTCTACGAGCCAAATACTTTGCTGTCACACGAAACCAAGTTCTTTGCTATGTTTTTTGGGGAGGTGGGTGGAATGGTTTGAATGTTGAAACTCCTCGGCCACAATGCCTTCTCTGGGGGAAACGAAACATAAAAACTTCGATCCTCCTTTGTTTCTGAGTGCGTAATTAGCCGCACTGATCAAATTGATAGAGAATTGAATTGTTTAGCGAGAGTATAAAGTATTAGAATCAAACAACCTGTATTTATATGATTTTCAGGACTATTGGGCTGTCGAAGAATCTCTTAGCCATGGATGAGAGATTGTCATGTGATCCTTTATACTTGGGAAAGGTAACTTAATGCCATGTTTCATAGACTGTTCTGTCCTAGACTAAACCGTTGACAAATTTTTCTCAGGTTGGAAGGGAAAGGCAAAGGTATGACTTTGGAGAAGATTTTGATACTGTCCCTCAGAAGTTTTCCATGTAAACAGCAAAAGACCTGAAGGAACAAAATTTGGCTCAAAGACAACCCTAGGTGTGAATCTGGACAACGTTTCTTTTGCTTTCTTTGTTCTTTTTTGTTGGTTATGAAGTTTCAAATTTTTTTCTCACAATGACCAACAATTAGAGAAGATCATCTTGGACCCGCAAATCTTTATTACTACTTAGATATTGCGATTAGTTTTCTCTCTGGCTAAATTGCATCAATGAATGGTTGTGGGCAGCTTGTAAATTTTAGTTTTTACTTACTGGTTGAATCAACAATTTTTTCCTTGGGGTTATTTTATACTAATCTTTCTTACAATGGCATTTTGACAATGTTAATTTGACAGCATAAGAATTAATTTTCTTCTCTGATTGATCGGGCCTTCTTCACAAAAATCTTGTTGTATGATTGTTATAAACTAAACCCTCCAAAAGGGAAAGAGGATACCAAGATGCACTAAAAGAAGAGCTTAACCACCACATTAGCGAAAAGAGCTTAACAACGATGAACAAATTTATGTTAGATATTTAACAGAAACAAAACGTTGCCTCAGAAGTAGCGATCCAAAACAAACTTAACTCGTTACGTAATAATTGTAAACATCTCTCAATTAAACAAGAGTTAAAAAGAGAATGAAAAAGCACTTTTCTGCATCCACAAGCACCGTTCTCAGTTCTCACAAAGAGTGTTAGGATTTCTCCTGCTCCCACATTGTAATGCGTTGTTGTCCTTTAGAAATCCGGTTCGATCTCCCCAGCTATTTTCTTCTTCAAACTTGCCACGTTTTCGGACAACGACTGCACTGTGATCTCAATGACTTCAAACCATATGGATGCCCGAGAGCTGCGGTTGATGCCATACGTATTTCCGAACTAGAAATATGCTTAAATTATCAAGTTTCTTGAGTTTGTGTATCTTGTCGCATTTTTACAATACAACTTTTTTTTTTTTTTTAATGTGCTTGATAATAATTTTGTATGTACATGATCTTTTTGTATTCTCTTGGACATAGTAAAAATAGACTAGTTCATGGTCTTGAGGGCATGAAGTCAATTCTTAATTACTTTCGTCTATAATACTGTCTTTTGGCGTGTTTTCAGTCTTTCAATATAGAATACATACCAAATTCTTTTTTTTTTAGCTACCAGAACATGAAGTTTGATTTTCTCAGAGTTTTTGCTGTTAAAATTTAAACATTTAGACGTATCAATAAAAATAAAAATTGTTAATATATCTCAAATTTTTACATTTATAAATATATATTATGTAAAAAGAGGATTTAATATTAGAAAAAGAAAATAAAATTGTTATTTTACTTAGTGCATTGCGCTTGTAGGCCTGTAACCCAAAAGTTAAAAGACTTTCCACGTAGATTTTTATTTTCTTAAATCATTTTTGTATGTCTCGTCTTCTCCATTTCGTTTTCAACCTGATTTCCCTCTCTTATCCTCAATTAAAAAAAAAAAAAAAACACAAAGGACGAACAGAACAAAATCCTCAGAATCGCCGCCGGAGAATCTTTGCTGTTAGAAAGAATCGGAATCTCGGGAATCGCTAATTCGGATGGAAGGTGTTATCACATGTTTTCATACCAAATGCGTCTCTCTTCCAGTTCATTCTTTCCCACTTTCTAGGGTTTCTTCACTTTGTCGGTGGAGGAACCGTTATTTGGTCTCTTCATCGAGATCGGTCCTCCATAGGACCTTGTGCGTTTCTGCATCGAGCTCAGATACTTTACTCGCGGGCGGCTCACCAAAGGAAGACGAGAGGCAGAGTAAAGTATCGAGCAAGAAGGAAGGAGCTGACTCGGAGGATTTGAAGTTTTGGATGGATAAGAAAGGTTTGCCACCTTGCAAGGTTTTGCTCAAGGAGAGACCCGCTCATGATCAGAAGCATAAACCCATACATTATGTTGCTGCAAGCGAGGATCTTCAGGTGTTTGACTTATCTATCATTTCACCAGTTTCAAATTCCGGGCGTTGTTGGTAAATTTGTTGTAATTCCCTGTTTATTTACAGAAGGGTGATGTGGCGTTTTCAGTTCCAAACTCTTTGGTGGTCACACTGGAAAGAGTGTTGGGAAACGAGACTATTGGTATGAGCCATTCTCTAATCTCGATTACGTTTCCCATTCCACGAAGCTACTTCTACATTCATGCGCAATCGTATTTTGGATTAAAATCTGTGATTTCTCTTACGTGGTTGCAAATTGATGGCGGGGATAAGAGAGATTTGAAGCTTATCTGTTGCCATAAACCTTTCTTTTTTTATTCATACAGCCGAACTGTTGACGACGAACAAATTGTCTGAACTGGCTTGCCTAGCTTTGTATTTGATGTATGAGAAGAAACAAGGGAAGAAATCAGTATGGTATCCCTATATAAGAGAACTTGATCGTCAAAGAGGACGAGGTCAGCTAGATGTGGAATCCCCTTTGCTGTGGTCAGAAGCTGAGTTAGAATACCTTACTGGCAGCCCGACGAAGGTATTGCGTTAGCATATGCCTGAACATGTGATCAACTAGTCTAGTGGGTTCTCAGTGTTGATCTTCTTTAACATGGTCCCCAGGCTGAAGTTCTTGAGAGGGCTGAGGGGATCAAAAGAGAATACTCGGAGCTTGACACTGTCTGGTTTATGGCTGGATCTTTGTTTCAGGTGTTTGGCTACTATATTTGCTACCTCAGTCTTCAGCTTCTTGTTTTTTTTTGTTAACATATGGAATTTCAAAAACGGCAGCTGGCAGCGTACTTACATCAAGTGATTTGTTTTTTTTTGCAGCAATACCCATTTGACATACCAACTGAAGCTTTTACATTTGAGATTTTCAAACAGGCATTTGTTGCCATTCAGTCCTGTGTGGTGCATTTACAAGTAATATTTCATTCTTCCTGGATTTTCCCTTCACAATGCATATGTCCAGCCGTGTTTGAAAGAATACCTAGACTTAATGCTAATAATATGTCTTACCTCTATTACTCTATAGTTGAATCTACAGTTTAGCTTGCAACTCATCACCTAAGAAACTAGTCAGGAGTTGCTTGTTACTTCTTAACTTAAGATTTGTATGCTTATTCCTGTACCCAGAATGTCAGTTTGGCTCGTCGGTTTGCTTTGGTTCCTCTTGGTCCTCCCTTGTTGGCCTACTGTTCCAACTGCAAGGCAATGCTTACCGCTGTTGATGGTGCTGTTGAACTCGTGGTGGATAGGCCATATAAGGCTGGGGATCCTATAGTTGCCTGGTTAGTCTGTGACCCAAATTGCTTCCGGCTGCTAGCTTTCTCTTTCTGATTTGATCTTTCCTACTTTTGTGTTTCATCCTTTATTTTAAGGTGTGGGCCTCAACCTAATGCGAAATTGCTTCTGAACTATGGATTCGTTGATGAAGATAACCCTTATGATAGAATAATCGTTGAGGTAATTATGAAACGTTGGTGCCTTACTGTAAACTTGAGTGTAGTTTTCATGTGATTTTCTCAATGTTTACATGTTTTATGCGTCATCTCTTGCATTCCAGGCAGCGCTGAGCACCGAGGATCCTCAATATCAGGACAAGAGAATGGTTGCTCAAAGAAACGGAAAGTTATCCCAACAAGTTTTCCAGGTATGAGCGTGTGACAATCCCGTTTCAAGAAGGCTACTTTGTGATGTTTTGCCTGATTTTTGTTTCCGCATCCACCTCAGGTTCGTGTGGGAAAAGAAAGAGAAGCTGTTCAAGACATGCTTCCCTACCTGCGACTAGGTTACATGTCTGATCCTGCTGAAATGCAATCAGTTATTTCGTCCCAAGGTCCAGTGTGTCCAGTAAGTATAGGATGAGTGACCTGGCTGACCATTTTGTTGAAGTAGTCTTTTGATATTTTCTTGATTGTATCAAATGCTCAGTCCCAACTTGTGAGGTCTCTGATGTTACTTGTACACATGAAGGTATTTGTAAAGGTTTAACTCTCAGTCTCTTCTGTAGATGAGCCCTTGCATGGAAAGAGCAGTACTAGATCAGCTTGCTGATTACTTCATGAGACGCTTATCTGGCTACCCTACTACCCTGAAAGAAGATGATTCATTGGTATATCGTCAGACTTTGTAACTGGTACATATTTAACTTTTGTTTTTGGTATTCCTGCATGATATTAATAGAATTCGTGCTCAATAGTTGGCAGACCCTAGTTTGAATCCTAGGAAGCGGGTTGCCACACGGCTTGTCCGATTGGAGAAGAAAATGCTAGCTGCATGCCTTGTGGCAACAGTCGATTTTTTAAATGAGTTGCCCGATACAACCATCTCTCCATGTCCAGCACCCTATGCTCCCTCCTTGAAATAAAAAGGCACTTATCTCAGTCCTATCTTTCCCAAATAATAACTAATATGTTCTGACCTTCTAAAAAAATGTCGATGCAGGTTCGTGTTGTAGCTGCAATTGGTGGGACATGGCAGGAGTAACTGTTGGTCGTGTCCTTGATCATCACAATCTGTGGTCGATTAACTAAGGTCAGTTTTGTGTGTCCAAGTCCATATCTGATCCTATTGTATGCTGCTCGAAAATATGAAATACGAAGTTTCCCAATCAATTTCGTAAGATTTCTCGAGTAGCTGCCAGCCTTAATTCTATCTCCTTAAAGATACAACAGCTTTAGATTCTAGTTAAAATTAGGTTTTTATGTGTGTTTCCAGCTAGTAGTAGATGGTTTAATGATGTTTCTGAATCCAGAAGTTAATTTCTCTATATATCTAATGCATAGCAATTGCAGGTAGTAGCTAGTAGGAGCGTATTTGTCGCTTGACACGCAAATGTTCCAGCCTATGATTTTATTTTCTTATAAGAATGAAGCATTGTGTAAATTCTGCGAGTGTAATTACAGACATGAACCTTAAACTTCACCTTGTATTTCAAACTCCCTCTGTAATGACATCTGTGTTTTAGAAATAACGTTTACAAAAAAAGAATTATTAAATGACATTGGTTCTTTGATTGAGTTGACTCCAGAGAACTGTGCTTCCATCGAAAATATCTAGCGCCCTTGTTGTTTTACTAGATCTGATGGCAGAAGCTGAAGAATCGTAGGACGTTCGATGCAAATCTGACGGACTTTATTGCTCCTCCAAAATGTATTGTGAATGCTGGTCACTCCTGTAAAAACACCATATTCACCAGATAGTCACTTGCAAAAATGACGTCTATTGAAAGCAATCATACATCCCAGCATCTAGTATTCCTAGCTCCCAGCAATATCTCTGTCTCTGTTTTTGTTACACAGCCATCTTTATCTTGACAACTTGTCTGATATCTTCCAAGTCCCATTAATATAGCACCACCAGTCATCATGTATTAACGGTACTCGGGGAAGAACATACTTTCTTTTGAATGTTTTTAGGTAATCTCCAAAATACATAGTCCAAATTAGAAAATACTAAAGTTATTGGAAAAAAAAAATTCCAGATGAGATATAATTTTATATAGAACTTATGTTTGAATGGCTAAATAACATTCAAATAAAACATGATTAATTGTTTCTCATCAGCCTTACATTATATATCATAATTAATTTACGTTAAATAATATTATTAAATTACTAAAATAGACATTTATAATACATATGTCTTGTCGAGTTTTGCTTAATTCGCGAAGCTATCAACATAACCGGATTAAGTTGGTCTTTGTGTTATTCCGTGTAGATTCTTCTTCTTCAGTTTTAGCTAGGGTTTTGATTCCGATCTCAATGTCGATCGATGTCGGAGAAATCTCCGTTCCAAACCTCCCACTCTTCTTCTCCATGTTCTTAATCATCTACCTGATCGCTTACTTCATCGTCTTCCGCAATTGGAAACCTCAAATCCGTCCCGAAGCCTCAAGCTGTCTGATTTCAATCTTCCACGGAACTCCGGCGGTTATCCTAGCCTCATGCGCCGTCTTCTCCTCCCCTTCGCGCTTCTCCTTCTCCTCCGCCAACACCACCGCACAGAACACCGTCCTCGATTTCAGCGTCGCCTACTTCCTAATCGATCTCTTGCACTACATCGTCTTCTACCCTAGCGACGTCCTCTTCATCGGCCATCACCTAGCCACTCTGTTCGTCTTCCTCACCTGCAGATTCCTTGTCTTTCACGGAGCCTGCGCTATCTTAGGCCTCCTGATCCTCGCAGAAGTCACCAGCGCGTGCCAGAACGCGTGGACGCTCGCCGGCGCAAGGAAGAACGATCCCGAGTCTCGGTTAGCCGTCAAAGTGTACGATCTCTTGTCCCCTCCGTTTTACGCCTTCTACAGTGTGGTTAGGGGAGTGTTGGGACCTTTGTTTTTCGGGAAGATGGTTACTTCTTACGCCCGAGGCGAAGCCAACGGCGTAATACCTAATTGGTTGTGGGTTTCTTGGGCCATCGTCGTTGGAACTGCCATTACTGTTAGTATACTTTGGATTTGGAATCTCTGGATAGAATGGTTTAGAGAAAGGAAAGCTAAACTAAGACAAGACAAGAAGATTAGATAGTTTGTCAAGATCAATTCTTTTGGCTTCCTTCCTTGTACTATATAATACCAACTTACTTTACCATTATTATTTCATCTTTTAGAAATTTCTTTCTAAACTATTCTACGTTTGGAATAATAATAATAGATTTGCTTCTGGTTGACAAGTTTGTGCAAATGCACTTGTAACTCATGTGTGTTTCATTCTCTGTATTATTCAGTACTTTGTGATATACATGTGTCTGCTACACTTAGTTGCTCTTCTCTTGCTTCTTGATATTGCTGAGAATTTAGCTTTTTAATACGCACTAGTATGTTGTTCACTACATAGTACTTTCTGTTTACAACGTCAGATTACTCTGATTGAATGAATACACTTGGACTCTGTGTTTATGCAATATGTCCAACAAATATAGAAAGACAAAAATATGAGAATCTTGTGTGTTCCATGGTGGCCTTCTTGTCAAACAACCAGGTAAGATTGACAGTCCCGGTACAGGTTCGTGTGCAGCCCAAGTTCTTTAGTGTATCTTGTTTTTATCTCTTATTACCCTATCCTCCAAGAT
The DNA here is from genome assembly GCA_039880935.1 of Streptanthus diversifolius. Lineage (NCBI taxonomy): Eukaryota > Viridiplantae > Streptophyta > Magnoliopsida > Brassicales > Brassicaceae > Streptanthus > Streptanthus diversifolius. The sequence continues at coordinate 21,186,204 of JAXGFM010000010.1, read as the reverse complement.
GTGACAACGCTCCTGGTTGGTAACTCAAGGTAAAGTAATACTAAACTTTTCTGATTCTTTAGGATCAGCAAAGGGATCTTTTTTGTTTTGGTCAAGATGATCTTAGCACGTTTATCGAAAGCAGAAGAGCACAAGGTGGCTTAAAAAGTATGAGGTCAGAGCAAACACAAGTCGTATGCAACTCCCGTCGTTCTATCTGGGAAAAAAGAGGTAAACAAGTAATGACGGGTACGTTTTCTGCCGGAGAATGAGAGACAAAGTCTTGCTCGACCTACCAATGAAAGAGAGTGTATAACAGAAAACCTTAGAATTCTTGTAGGATTATCATAACAGGCTCAATCATGTCAAACACTGGCCGCGTTCAACAAAACATTGACAATGTCTGATGTGTATATGGGATCGTTGCTTGAGTTTCCAAAACCATGTTATTGCCTGCGTCAGCAAAAGCCATATTGCTTCTCACTCGCAGCTTTCTTTGTATCACTTTTGTCTGTTGCTGAAGCTACCCAAGCGTGACCCTCTTTGCATTGTTCTTTATGCTCACAGAAAACTAACAAGGCAGAGAAGGTTGGCTTACCTCAAAGACATACAAGGACGGCAGCAACTAAAGAGACACCCGAGAAGGAGTTATAGTTCTGAACCTGGGAAAGCACAAACTAGGAGGAAGGCAAAGTTTGAAATCTCGAATGCGTATACTTTGAAGCCATCATGAGAAGCAAGGTTCACAGATCAGGAAGTGTATAATAATGAACAGAAAATAGAGGAATTGAGATGAAACCATATCTATCACATTTTCCCTCTCTCAAAAGTACAGAGGAATGTTTTCTTTCCAACTAAAGCATACAGCCAATCAAGAGATAAACTACACAAATTTAACCAGTTGAGTTAGATGAAAGCACAGAAGTAATGGCCTCACAATTCATTTTATTTCAAAGGCAAGCTGGCGGAACAGGTGACATTCCATATCTTGCACAACATGGTATTAGAGAGTAAATCTATCAAAACCAAATATGCCCAATGATAACAAGGAAAAGGAAGAGATTACTCGAACACGGGAAATGATTGTTTTCTTACAAGTCATTACTGACTCTCAGTTCTTGGCCTTAATAGAAGAATTGTTCTCCTTAATTCTGGCTCGAGTGTCAAGCTTCACGAAACGTTAAGATCTTCAACAGGAAGGACCTCAACGTTCTTCTTTTTAAGTTCACTAAGCGCTGGTGGCTTATCAAGCAGATGCCAGAGACATTGAGGGTAATCTGAATCAGGCAAGATCTTAGGGTCGAACCCATCTTTCAGAACGTTAGCACCAACGACCGCACTGGATTTGATCTCTTTGCTCAGACTTGATGCTTTTGGTGGTGCATCATTAGCTCCACCTCCCTTCCCACTCTTCTTAGCTTTACCAGTTGCAGCAACAAATGTTCTCTGGCACACAACTCGCACTACATCTTTTGATCAATGAGTAGAGTCCCCAAACAATCGAATAAGGTTCATATTCTCAAAAAACGTATACCTGCGAAATTTCCAGAAGAATTTTAAGAACAAAACAAACCAACCTATAAAATCATATAACCACTCTCTGTAATAAGTTACATAATCAGCTAATGTGTTTCACTTTCGACCAAATTGTAAAGTCAGAACAAAATTCTTACCCAATCTTTGATAAAGACAGCAATTTGAAACCTAGTTAAGTCGGACGATTGCCGTACATACCCGCACAGAAACAGCTTAAACGTTCTTACATCCCAACGACAGCCTCAAACCAGAAATCGCACAATAAGAAAATAATAACAAGTGATATCGAAATCGCAAGAAACCTAATCCTATTACGTTACTGAAGAAACCGTAGCAATTGAAACTCTAATCGGAGAGTACATTTCATATGACAGCATCGAAATTCGAGAGAACTACTTCATATAGAAGATAGATCGATCACCCCCCCCCACATACACACACACAACAATGGCGACGATTTAATGAGGTTGATAGAATGCAGATTCGAAGTTTGTCGTTGTATTACCTGCTTTCGATTCTTACTTCTTCCACACTATGGATAATTGGATATATTGGGAGAGGGGCGCAAGATTGAGAAGGCGCGAGTGTATTGCGGGAAGTGGAAAAAAAAAAAAAAAAGAACAAATATTTGGGCCAAAGCCCACCAATATGGACAACAATATTGAATTGGCCCTTGACCAAGTAAGTACCAACAACCCGACCCGGTAAATGAGGACACGAACAAGCTTTTAATCCTTTCTTCCACATCACGCAAAAAAATGCCCTTTTAAAATCTCATCTCCTGCGTCATCGAACTACTTCTCACCTACCTGATAAAACACTCTAAGAATTCTTTGTGTGAATCCAACTTATGCAAACAGAAGAAAATAAATAAATAATGACAAGTAGTCCAAAGTTCAATGGTTGATCGAACCTGGGTTAGGGCCTTTGTGGCACATACTTCCTGATTATTGGACCCAATGGTTTACGAAATGAGGACGCGTAGAGACTAGACAGATTAATAAATTATCTCGTGAAATTTTCTAAACAAACTGCATTAAACTATATAGGCCTATCTATTGTCCCATGGGCCTTATAGACCGAGCCTAATATTGCATCACATACGTTTTTCTTCTTAACGACATTGTCAATTATACTAATTTCGACGAATGTCTTCACCTTTCTCTCTAGAGTCATTGATTTTTCCATTTAGGGTCAAGTTCACCAAGAGCGACCAAAGTTCTTGAATATTTCAAGGTTGTGTTTTTTGTTTCGTAATTATTTTTTTTGGCAACATTTCCATATTTTCTCTGAACATTGAATAAGATTATCAACCGTTTTAAATCCTAAAAGCTAAGATGGTCAAACAAATGATGGGATGACTAATTCAAGGGTAACTTATATTGCAAAATTTAAGAGTAACAAAAAATATATATTTCAACTTTAAAATAAAGCAAAATATGTATTTTTATAATAAGATAAATCATTTTTAGTGCTGTCTTTATGTCAAAATATGTATTTTTATAATAAGATAAGTCTAGGATTGAAACATAGACTATGTTCGTTTGCTGATCGCTAGTGGTAACAACCAAAATGCTTTTTGTTTATTTGTCGTTGTCTTAGCAACTAAACGCAACATTCAGTGGTAAGAATTTAAGACAATGTCAATCGGAAACCAGCAACAACACAAGGATTTAAATGATACGACTGATCTTAGCCATGACAAAACAAACAATAGAACGATTAGTTGTATTGACTGAAGAAAATGTTCAATCATTGCCGCTAGTCGCTACCGTTAGCGATTGACAAATGAACAGGACATAATGAAGTGTCAATCTCTATGATTAAGAGTTTTGGAATATCATTCGATAGTTTCATTTTACAAAATCGATGAAGTAGGAAAAAAAATAATATATATATACGCAAAGAAAAAAAAGCTTTGAGCACTTGTACGTCTATAGTCTAAAACGTACAAAACTCAAAAGCGAGACAGAAGTTTCCGATTTACGGTAAACGCGTTGCAGAGGATAACTTTCTCCTATCATACCAATAGCCAATGACACTTTGTCCCCAATCGTGTCTCTCTCTCTATCTTCTTCGTCGTCATCATTTTTATTATTCTCTGTAAATTACTCGAAACTTATAGAAACCGAAGCTGGGCTTGATCAAGTTTGACTCTTTGCACCCAATTCTTCAAAGAAATTCGATCCCAGTCTCCGAAAATTGTTCTGGATATCTTCAGACTCGATCAATTTCAAGTTGGGGGAGCCCTAGCGAGACCTCCATTGATGTGATCTCTCACACCTGGGATCAAACTCTTGAAATATTCTCGGGTTGCCAATAGAAAATTCTGGTTTTTTTTTGGTGAGAGGGAAATGCCAAGCGTAGCTGTGAAACTCTATAGCGTCTTTTTCAAGTTACTTTTGAAACATCGTCTCCAGAACCTGATTTCAATTTCAGCTGATGGGTTATCGGATTCGTTCGGCGTTTCGACCCGATCCGATGAATCCGTCGCCGCTGCGAATCCGTCCTTTTCCGACGGGGTTGCAACCAAAGATATCCACATTGATCCAATGACGTCACTCACGGTAAGGATCTTCCTCCCCGAATCTGCGCTTTCTCCATCCGAACCCGGTTTGCTGAAGCTACGCCGTGGAGATAATTATAACCAGCAACCCAGATCCGATCGGAGACATAGCCATAGCCCTCTTAATCAGAACTCTCCCGCACAGGCGGAGAAGAACGAATCTCGAAGGAACAGCTACGGATGCAACAACGATAATCTAGAATCATACGGAGGATATGCGCCATCTCCGAAGAGGAATTCCCGGAAACTTCCAGTGATGTTGCAGTTCCACGGTGGAGGTTGGGTCAGCGGAAGTTCCGATTCGGCGGCTAATGACTTCTTCTGCCGGCGAATTGCTAAAGTATGCGACGTAATTGTATTGGCCGTAGGTTATAGGCTTGCGCCTGAGAATAGGTACCCTGCGGCGTTCGAGGATGGAGTCAAAGTGCTGAATTGGCTTGGGAAACAGGCTAACCTAGCTGATTGTTGCAATTCTCTGGGTAATCGACGCGTCAATGGCGTTGAGTTGAAGAGCCTAAACGTTCAAGGGCACATTGTTGATGCTTTTGGAGCTTCCATGGTTGAGCCTTGGCTGGCAGCTCACGCCGATCCTTCCAGGTTTGTATACTTAAGCTTTTCTGCTTGTTGCCGTGTGTCTTCCGATTTCACCAGTTTTATCAGATGTGATGCTTAAAGACAGACAAAGTATCAGTTAAGAAGTATGAGCTATAGAAACCTAGAGTTAGATGTAACGACCATTTTATGCTTTCAAGAGTTAGATAATGCCCACTCCAAAATTTCTATGAAGCCTTTATGTTTAATGAAGTTAAAACACGCTATGATTTAGGTCGTTAGAGCGATATTGATGTTTGTTTGTAGAGATTGATTTCTGGAATTTAGACCCATTTCGGCAGATGAGATGTTTAGAATAGTTTTGACTTTTGAGTTGATCTATTGAGAACTAGGAACAAAGTCACGGTTCTGTTTAAAACTAGTTAGATGCACTTAGCTAGCTTACCTTCTATTGGTTGCAACCTCACATTAAATATTGTTTCTCAACGTGTTGACATATGGCTTTAACACAGATGTGTTCTTCTGGGAGTGAGCTGTGGTGGGAACATAGCAGACTATGTAGCTCGGAAAGCAGTGGAAGCTGGGAAACTTCTAGAGCCAGTGAAAGTTGTTGCACAGGTTCTAATGTACCCTTTTTTCATCGGAAACAACCCAACACAGTCCGAGATAAAGCTGGCAAACTCTTACTTCTACGATAAGCCTGTCTCCGTTCTCGCCTGGAAACTCTTCTTACCAGAAAAAGAGTTCGACTTCGACCACCCGGCGGCAAACCCACTTGCCAATAACCGCAGTGGACCACCTCTGAAGCTAATGCCTCCAACGCTTACGGTAGTGGCTGAGCATGACTGGATGAGAGATCGGGCCATTGCTTACGCTGAGGAGCTTAGAAAGGTAAACGTAGATTCTCCAGTTTTAGAATACAAAGACGCAGTACATGAGTTTGCAACACTTGATATTCTTCTCAAGACTCCTCAGGCACAGGCCTGCGCCGAAGATATTGCTATTTGGGTCAAGAAATACATTTCGCTTCGCGGCCATGAGTTCTCTTACTGAGATTTTATCCTGTTATTATTATTATTATTCATTTTCTTCCTTTTTGTATGTAGAAAGATTTTGTGATTAGGATTAGAGACGATTCAAGATTTGAGTCTTTTTTGCAAAAGATATCAATTTTTAACTTTTTTTGGGGGGGGGGGTTTAATGATGTACTCATATGTACGTATTCTGAATAAACCATATTGGTGCGATCAGATTTTCAGTTTGTTCTTGGTTTGATATCAACATCTTGGAGCTCATCATCTTTGACACTAAAAACACTAGAATTCAATTGGGGGAGCGGGATTAAATTGAACATTATATATAATCACCCCACCACTAAACCCAATGAGACGATTCTTGAATGTTGGAATCTTCCACTGTCTGGAACTTAAGATCATGAATGATGAACAAAGATATGGAACAATTATAATAAACCGAAGATAATCTGGAAAGGGTTCAATTCGAACCAAGTTTCAGAAGAAAGTAGACAAACTAAAAAGAGTATTACAGAAGAAGAAGGAAATCAAGAAGATGGTTACTTGGAAACTTTCTTCTTCCCTGCAATGGCAATTTTCTTGCCTTTAAGAGTCCTACAGTTGTTCTTGGTTCTCTGTCCCCGGCATGGTAACCCTTGTATGTGCCTTACCCCACGGTAGCATTGGATCTCCTTCAATCTCTTGATAGCAAGAGCATTAAATCTCCTCTACACAAACATCCACAGCACAAAATTACAAATGCATTCTCAAATGCCTACAATAACATCAACTGAAACCACAAAAGTAAAGCAACCTAACAGCAAAAACATTTCAGTCTACGTTCTTCTCCAATCTCAAGAAATGATAACAGACAACCCATTCTGCAACAAAACTGTTACTGAAATAAAAGATGTAGAGAAAAGTGGGTACCAGATCACCCTCGATCATATACTTGGAGACTTCATCACGAAGAATGATGAGTTCTTCCTCTGCCATGTCTTTGGTGATTTTGTTCTCCATCTGGAGATCAACAAGAATCTGGCGAGCCCTTGTTCGGCCAATCCCATGAATGTACTGAAGAGAGTATTCAATTCTCTTATTGCTCGGAATCTCCACACCGCCAACACGAGCACATCGGATGCTTAGACTCTTCTTCTGCATTTCAATACAAAAACCAAAACTCTAAAGCCAGAGACCAAATACCCAAAATTGATGGGGTCTTATTAGGGTTCAAAACTGTGACACCCACACAAGATATCTTCGACGAACAAGATTGAACACTAGCAAACATAACGCCAATAAAATGAAAGTGAGAACTTTAATTACAACAATCATACGAGAGAGAGAGTCCTTTACATTGGGAGGGGTTGAAGCTGGCAGAGCAAGAGTGTTGCGAGAGAGAGGATTGGATTTAGCCCAGTTGCAAATGAGTGAGAGCGAGTGCGCTACGGGCACCGCAACCATCTGCGCCATTTTTTCCTACGAATTTTTGAAATTTCAGAGTCTGGAAAACTAATTCAGAGGCGACGAAGAAGATGAGCCGAACGGATAAGGCCAACGTACGCGTCTCTGTTTGGCTCCGTTTATTCAAGAAAAGTAATTCACAAATTTGCAAAATAAAATATTTGTTGGCCTTTATTTTGTACATTATTATATCTTTTTTTAATATTTCATTATTTATTCGATTTTCCATGTATTTTAGCTCAGTAGAAGGCCTAAAAAAAAGAAGAAAAATAAGGCTACAACATTCAACATTAATACAACATTATTGTATGCATTACGTTATTTCATTTTGTATTATTATCACTGTGGATATTCGATTGGCTACAAAATAACTAATTAAATGAAAGTTTCCAAGCTAACATTCTTAAACGAGCCATTCTAATGCATTGGTTAGAATATATGTTTTTATTTTACGTATGATTAATTATTTTTTCTGTATTGTCAACTTAATTCATTACTAAAAATAAAAGACAACCATAGGAGTATTACAATACGGGATGCTTTAATCTAAATTACAATTCAAATCAAACTTGAATTACATTCTAAAGGAGAGAGTACTTACCTAAAATCGGGTAATAAAAGTTCTAAGACCATCTTACCATTTTCAATGGCAAAAAGTTTTTATCAATATTTTATAAATAAATTATAATATATCTTTTACGAACTGTTTCTTAATTATTTTAGTTAATAGACCAAAAACTCTTACTTTTTCATTTTTTATATTTATTTTAATGTTAGAAACTCTTTTAAAAAACCTCTGATGAACATGTTTAAAACGTGTCGTACTAGCTAGTGAGATTCAGGCACGTAAATGTTACATAAGAAATTACGTATTTATTAATATGATTTAATCAACTGAGAGCTGGCTAGAAAATCAACCAAATGGTTCAAGTCATAAGATGATCACGACTAAAAATCTAAGAACCTTAATGACAAGAGAAGAAACTAGACAACTGCTCCTTATAATTACAAAAAGGGCTTTTAACTACATAATTAGTCCAAAGAGAGGACAATTATCAAAACGTTGAGTATTGGGCTTTTAACTACTAGCTACCACGTTCGCGCTCTTTCATTGGACTTAAATAGTTTTTTAGATGCAAAGTCAACGGGGAAGAGTGAGTCTTGTATCTATATGTTGAGATTGTCATTAACAAAATAAAATTAAATAAAATAAAATAAAAACACACATTATTGAGATGGTCTTTAACTTTACTGTCATTTTTTTTCCTAATGTATTCTTAGCTGTCTGTCTCTTTATCTATTTTGCAAATCTGATTCCAAGAACATATAAGAGAACCCATAGATGAAAATTGCCAAGCCTTAGTCAATGCCTCCAATTAATCAAAGCCCAATGAGAAATGAACCAATTTGAGAAAAGGCCCATGGAAGGGACGAGAATGTGTGGCGAACAGAATTGAAATCGTAACCGTAGTTGGAGAAACTCGATTGTCACAGAACTTAATCGCCGGTGTGATCCCCAAAGAAACTAAAATTCACCTCAACAAAACCTCCAATAACCAAATGGGTTCCGTTTTGTTAGGCAAGCTCGTTTTATATATCTTTACCTTGGCTATTTATTTATTCTGTATTCTTTTTATTTTTAAATGAGTACAACTTGTACTGTATATAAAGCTCATTTTCTTCTTTTGTTTTTTTTTCAAGTACAAGCTAACACATTCTTAAACAAACCATTATAATGTCTTGGTCAGAAAATTTTGGTTCAAAGGAGGAAAGTATGATAAAAACATAAAGGGAGATATATTTTTCGATAGGAATTATTATGATAGCAACAGAACATCACAATCTTTCAAGAAACAAGAAACAAGAAACAAGGAAGACATGGTACAAAAAAATTTTTTATAGAAAAGCACTTAGAGAGAAAACAATCGGAAGAATGGAAACACATCTTAGAAGACGAAAGACAAGGCACCGACCAACGCGGTGGCGATGAGCTGAGGATAGGCGGAGAAAGTGGCAGCACTTGGAGCCGGAGCATGAGCGTGGTCTTTTCCCTGTGGCGCCGGAGCCGGAGCCATGGTCGGACCATGTTCGTGTCCGGGGTGCGACTCGGCAGTCATGATCAACACGGCCAAGACAATGCAGACGAAGGCGACGCTGATCAAAGAACTTCTGGGTGCCATTTAAATTATTCTTCTTCTTCTTATTTGGTTTCTTTCTTTGTTGTTCTCTGTGGGATCTATCAACAAATGTGATTGAATTTATAGAGAGCGGGGTTGTATAAACAATGGCTAGTGGATTTAAATGTCAACGCAACGCAGAAGAATGAGTCTTGGTGTTGAGACGATCATCAAGTCGTTATCATTACATGTTGTTCCGCTTAGACATTTTTTATTAAAAAAAATGGAAAAAAGGACAGAGTCGCGAACATGGTGATGTGTCTGAATTTGTTAGTGGACACCCATTTATATGTTCGTTTATGTTCTGGAAGAGGTATTACTTCGTCGTCACAATGAGGAACGTGTCTTGACCAAACCAAATTGTTCCGGTTTGATTAGGGATCCATTCTAGCTCAACCCGGTTCTGTTAGACTTCGACCAAATAGAAATTACTGTATGTACAGTCTATGAGGCCGTCTGCTCTAGATGTGGTATCAAATAATAGAATTTTAGTATCAGTTTAGTTTAGTTTCGTGGCTTTGATTGTACCATTAGAGTAGTATTCCAAGTAATAATAACAGGAATTGTTTGTTTGTTCAAATATTTTGAAGAAACGAAATTTGTATTGCGAAATAACCGGTTAACAACTGGTTAATAACACGTGATCCATTTGCACTGTTCGATCGTTAGGCCCATCCTAGTTAATGAAGATATGGGATTAAGTTGGACCTAATAGGCTGAAAACGCAATACTATAATTTAATGGGCCTATTATTGGTAAATCATTTGATTTTGGTCCTGTCGTATGAGACTTTTCTTACACATCCCTCGTATACTCTTTTTCGCCAACGTTCCCTAATGTATTTAATATTCTTTTAACTTAGACGAAAAAATTCCAGTTCTGTTCAGTGAACCAAAGCAAAATCGAATATTAGGTTAGCTGCAATATTATTTTCGTCAAGATTATGATGCACCACGCAAAAGATAAATAATTAGAATATAGTTATATTGTTGACTAAAGTCGGATATCACATATTACAAACAGTAATGTAAGATACGAAATGGAAACATCCCTTATATATACGTTGATGATAAATAAAATTCTTTACTTATTTTGACGTCTAATATATAATTCTCTCGATGACCCAGTTTTATATGGTAGTTTATGCAGATTGGATGTTCACGTAACATTATATGAGGCATAACGGGTTAAGTATTCAATGAAGAACAACAAAAAAAACTAATACAATTTGGAATTTTGGATACATAATATGTTTTTTTTATATAATATCATTTGGGTTGGTACCTAAAAGATTATAGTAGACGATGACATATAGCCTAATAAATTTTAGTATCGATATATAACTATAATAATTAATTAGATAGATTTCTGTATATTTGATCCATATTTGAGTATATACATATATACTTTCAAGTACTTAGAGAATATTCCTTCGTGCATGAACGCGAAACTCGTCCGTTTTTGGAATATTTTATTGCAAATTGTTCCGATCCTCTTAATAATTACTTTTTATTGTGCAACTTATTTCAGTATGATTAAAGATGCCAAGTTCTATTTAAAAGATAATCAAATTAATACTTAAAATACCGATTTCAAACTAGTTTATGGTGGTATATAGTACTTGAAGATTTACCTTGAAAGTTGTGGGACTATATGTTTGAGTCTTTCGACTAATTTTCAATCACCAATCTATGTAGATATTTTAAATAGTAATAATATATCTGATTTTTCTATATGTTTCGGTTAATATATTTCTATCCAAACGTTTTTGAGTATGCAGCAAAAAATTTTTTTGTTCCTAGCAGTGTAATTTTTTAGTCACATCTAATATTAGAGACTCACTAATGTTTTATATTTTTTTAACTGAAAACGTTAAAAATCTAATAAACAGGAGATTTACCTTATAATATGTATATAAAATGACTAACTTTAATAAGTACTAGTTCTTTTAAATATTCTTAACGATAACAATTAATGAAATTTAATGCTTTGTTCATCTATAAGAAGTTTTTTTGGTCATCTTTGTTCATCTCAGATATGTGTCATCAATTTCAGAAGTAACCACTATTATATATGATTCTAACATTTTTAAAAAAGTTAAATATAATAAATGATAAACATCTTTTGTAGTATACAGTATGAATTTTTATTAAAAAATATGCTAGTTCAACTTTTTTTGGCATCAAACTGACTTATGAGTTTCATTATTCAATTTAAAAGAATTAAATAATACATATTATATTTATGGCAAACGAACATAAATATTGACTTTCTTTATTAAGCAAGTTGCCTAATTAATTAAGAAGTGCAAATTAACATATGATGACGTAAAAAGTGGAGTCCTCAAAAGGTTCATAACAACTACATACAAAATATTTACAAATAATGCACAAATAAAAGATGCTTTGATGACAGAATAAGCACAACGCTTTCAAGTAGGGGACCGATGGATCCAAACAAATCTCTAATCGTTTTATTGTAATCAAACTTCTTAACAAAACCTTAATCGATTAATTCCTTCAATTACCCATTAAGAATTTTACAATAAAGCAAACAAATAATAACTAGCAAACTGCAATCACAGAAACTTGATTGAAAATGTTGTGTTTTTTTTATTACTCGGGAAATATCAAATCGAAATCCCAATTAATTTTTTGGATCAGTAAAAATAGAATTATACTGTTAATTAAACCGTTTACTAAGACGGCTTGATGGCTAATGAAAAACTAATAAATGTGGATTGTGCCACCCCCACACGTATAAATAAAACTAATTAGTTTGTCGTCTCTCTTTGTAGAAACAACAAAAGATAACTGTGTAATACTATATAATATATAGTTTTATTTATACCCATTTAATTTAAGAGCTGCTTTAGTGAAAACTTTGATAATTAATGAATCACAATCTAAAAAGAAGTTTGTCGAGAAGCTCATATTATTCTAAAACAAGCTCACACACTTCTCACTAACCCTTTGTTTAAGCGTATCGGCAATCATTATTTACTGCTTCACTTATTAGTGTTTTGCTTTAAAATTTGGATTTATTTGTCTTTTAGCCTGTAAGTGACCTGTCAAAAGAGAGAATCTTTGCCCTTCACAACTCACATCTTATTATTTATAGGTAATGCCCATTACTTGATTCAAAGCTCTCTTCTTTATATTTTTGGCTAACTCATCAAGCGCTCTCGCTTTGCTTTAAATTAATTAGCATCATATCTATATGTATGCTATTTGATTAACGTCATTGATTAGAGCTTGCTTTTTTTTCTATATAACAAAATAAATGGGGAGAAAACCTTGCTGTGACAAGATTGGATTGAAAAGAGGTCCATGGACTATAGAAGAAGATCATAGACTCATGAACTTCATTCTTAACAATGGCATCCACTGCTGGAGAATTGTCCCTAAACTTGCAGGTACTTCTTCATATATCTGCATGCATAATTATCATTGTATTATTTTCTTGCATCTTCTGTTCTCTTTTAAGGGTTTTAGTGTTTACAACTTTACATGTGCATGAAGGTTTGTTGAGATGTGGGAAGAGCTGTAGGTTGAGATGGATTAATTATTTGAGACCCGATCTCAAGAGAGGTGGTTTTACTGATGCTGAAGAAGATCGGATTATGGAACTTCACTCTCAACTTGGCAATCGGTACCGTACGATAACTCATGTTCTTTCTTTTTTTTTTTTTGTAGGTTAAAAGATAATTATCACTTTCTTTTAATCGTATAATTGCTTTACCCGGGGTCAAACAAGAATTTTGAAAAATGAAACTTACGCCATATGTGTACGTGCTTGGATTTATGTCCGATATATTTCATTCAACTCTCTTCACTTCATTTTTTTTTCTTTCTGAAAATTATTAAAATGGTTTCTGAAAACAGAAAGTAAGTTTAACGTATGTAGTTTTGCATGGGAATTGGGTTTTTTCTTGTCAAAGGAATGAGTTTTTTTGGAGTGAATAATCGGTTCTGGAAGCAAAAAAAAAATATATGGGGATTTATACATACAATATAAGTTATGTCCATATATCCTTCATGTCGTAAACTTTTTTTTTTTGGTTTGGTTCATGAGACTTGTGATATAAAGTGCCATTGATATAATCACGTTATATGCTATATAAATGCTATAGTTATGCTTCTTACATGTTTTATGAATGCTTTGGATGTTGTAGGTGGTCTAAAATTGCTTCTCATTTCTCTGGTCGAACGGATAACGAGATAAAAAACCATTGGAATACGAAGATCAAGAAGAAGATGAAACATCTTGGTTTAGATCCGGCTACGCATGAACCAATGAATAATATTACCAACCAAACTGAATCTAAGCAGATAGCAAAACCAAACATGAGTTCTACCATCAAAGAAGGAGAAGAAACTAAGGATCAACCAAAAGATGATGTTATAATAGAAACAACGAAAACATTAATAGTATCCAATAGTGACGAAGAACTTCTCGCAAAAAACTGCAAAACGCTAAGTGCAGAAGAAGTAGACATCGGATCTCTATTCGAAATGCAAGGCAACGAGATATCTATCTCGTCTTCGTCTTTCTCTTCTTTATATAGTAATATTTCAAGAAGTGAATCTTCATCATATCTTGCAGAGGATTCGATCTCTTTAGAGCAATGGGGCTTGGTCGATATGACGGATCCTTTGGTACCATGGGACTTCTTCACCAATCTTGATGATAATCTTTTCCTTTTATGACAAAATGTGATATAACATTGTAATATATCTATAAACATATAATAATCGTATGTAATTAGTGCTTAATTTCATGTATGTAAGATGTGGATTATGCATGGCGGGCGATGATGTTTTTGCTCATTCAAGATGTATACATATATAATTATATATATAATGACTAATTTACCCAAAAAAATAGATATGACAATGAATATTTGCTAAAATTCCATCAAAATTAAACATAGCTGGCAGATATATAATTATTTCTTCTCACTTTAAAAAAAACCCACTGGTTAAAAATAAGTTTCCACAATCACCTTAAGGTTGAAAACTAATTCTCAATCTTTATCGACTCTAATAATCAAATGAAAAAACCCTAACTTTTTTTCTCATAACTTAAATTTCATATTGAGTAGTGCTAATTTTAATGGATTTTAATGTACCTTGAAAAATGGTCCATCAGAAGTGGTATATGATGAAATTATTTAGACTATATTTTACACAATCTAAAAACTACATTATTGGTTTTTGCAATAGAAAATTACAATGCCATTTTTTAGTTTTATCGGTCAAAGTCAGGAGCCCCGATTCACCATCATCGTTGTTGTTCAAATAATATTTCATTGTTATTTTGAAGTTCCACATATTCTTTTAATTAAAATTAAAAACTCTATATGGAGACGTAGAAATTACTGTAAAAGTTTTAAAATACAAACGGGCATTATATAACGGCAAATCAGTTCTACATATGCAATACAATAGTTTTGGATTAATTAATATTATTTGCTCATTATGTTATCAATGTGTTCTTTATAGTTAGGTGAATTAGGTAAACGTGGCCTTTCATGAAATAAAAGAAACATATATAAAAACAAACTTATGAAATCGACAAAACGTTATTCAGAAGAAAAAAAACTTACGAAAATTGACCCGTTTCAAATTAACAATGAGTTCCAGAATAAATTGTACCTACCTACTTTTACAAAAATAGAATAATAACTGTACCTACTTCATCCAAAAGCATGCATTTGATTTGAATATATTTTTTTGGAATAAAAACAAAAACAACTAAGTAATCACTTCTACTAATTTTTCGATAAATATTATTATTTTTATTAAAAAGATTTGATTTGATCGGACCAAAATAAATAAAGTGAAACATATATTTATACACTTATAGATCATGGTGATCGTAGTTGTTGGGATAAAAGACAATGACGACGATGTTGCTTCCGTCAAGTGTTTGGATTTTTGCAATCATTGTATTAATTATTATAATTAAATTACTAGTTTTGTCTGACAAAACTTTTAGTGCGATAAATTTTACTAAACTCCGTTTGTAAACGAATAAATAATGTTTTTAGAACAATAATAAAACTTGTAAATTCCAGGAAGCTATTATATTTCGAATTTTTAATTTGGAAAGGTACAAGTACGACAACAGTAAGCGGACGAAATAAGCCCATCGAATTAGGATTTGGGCCGTAAAGCTTAAAATTGGTGAATGGTTTACTTCAGACCTGCTGGACTAGTGGACTGGTGTCGTTGCCACGTTGGCATTTGTATGTGACTGTTCTTTTGACGCGTGTAAACCTAATAAACCTCTGTTCATTTCAGCGCGTGTAATTATTTACTTACAAAATTTAAAACTCTGATGAAACAATGTTAATGGGCAACACTCCTCGTTTAATTTGTTCGCCTGTTTTCTTTTTCTTTTTTGTGTGTAGTGTTTTTTTATTTATTTTAATTTGTTCCTTATTAGAATTTATATATGATTAATATATTAATGTATTTGGACACCTAGTAGACATAGTATTAATTAATCAGCGTTACTTAGAAAGTTTTAATAGAAATAAGAATTATGGGAGTGATTAGGTTTGTTGTACATGCAACTGGAGAGTCAAGACAGTTTTTTTTTATTAATCATGAAATTTGGAATTAAACTCCGTATACATCTATATAATTTTGCATTTATGCAATATATATAAATAAACATTAGTCTGAAATTATAAATGCTTTAAATTTTTGATTACTATTATAATCTAGTAGGAGTTAAGATGTTAATTTTTCTTCCAAAATTTTCAGATAATGAAACAACAATTATGAACTGTTTTTCATTTAAGACAAGAAAAAAACAATTAACCTGCATATTGAATACTTAAGTATCATAAGATTAGATATATATGCAGTCAAAATAAATTAAAGATAGAAGTGATAAACAAAAAAAAA